>SRSE01000725.1:4227000-5636000 GCA_005024645.1 Planiliza haematocheilus | reverse complement strand
TTTATAGTCTTCTCCCACTTAACGAACAATCCATCTGTATAATATGTTAATAGTACCTCCCTCAATCATTATGTATATCTTGCTCATTAACCTGTATATATGGTCTCACCTGTACATAGCTTCTGATCTGTAAATATTGTCCATACACTGTAAAAACAACATGTAACATACTTTTTATATACCACAATATTTATGCCACATGCACTTTACTGCCTATTGCACTTCTGGTTGGATGCTAAACTGCATTTCGTTGCCCTGTACATGTACATGTGTAATGACAATAAAGTTGAATCTAATCTAATCTAATCTTACTGCACAACCCTGTGGGGGCAGTGCTATGATCTGGGGTTGCTGCAGTTGCTCAGGTCTAGGTTCAGCAGCAGTATGTGCCCAAAGAATGAGGTCAGCTGACTACCTGAATATACTGCAGATACACGCTTGTAATCAAATTATCATGATTATCTATTCTTTCATATCCAAGTGAGTGTCCCAAATGAGCAGTATGCTACTGTTACATCATCGAACGAAGGTTTAGTTGTATTAAATGTGAAATCCCTTAATTGCCATAAAGAGAGCTTTATACAGCTTGACCTTGTTCAGTGTGTTCTGTGCATTTTGAGCAGTCTGTCTGAGGGTGGCCCATTAAATGAAGCTCCTGAATAAAATATTGATAAACATGCTCAGAGTGGATTTAGCCTACATGTATTTACTGAACTGCACACTGATTTTTATATTTTAAAAAGAAAATTAAAGTAGCCTAAAAAAAACTATTTGGACCAACATGAGAAACCATGCATTTTTAAATGACACTTGAGCAGAATAAAGGAGGCGGTTCAAGTCATTGCCAGTTCACTGTAAACGACTCTCTACCACCTCCTTTAAATAAGTCCTCGAAGACGGTGGCTTTTTCCACAATCATCACCAGCTGCCTTTTCAAATTATGGTGGATTTGCATCTGGGGCTGAATAATTGAGTGAGAGGAACTCTTTTGGGGTCAGTGAATTTGAAATAAGATGACTACACAAAGTTATTAAGGGAAATACCATCATCTTTACTTTGGACTTTCATGGCATAAGATAAAATGTGACTAAATGTCTTTTCATCCATAGCAATCATTTCCACTTTTTTGTATAATTTCACATTGTGGGATCACTGGTGAACAATAGCTGGATAGCTAAAAACACAAAAAAGAAGATGAAAGAAAGACATCAGATAACCTCTTTCTGAAGGAAGAATCTTCATAGTGAGCTTTCCCTGGCCCTGGAAAACACTTGCGATCGCTCCTGTCCAATTCCAAGTGCATTTGAAGTCCCCCTCCCCTCCAGACAAGCCCTGAAGCCAGAGACAGTGGGGAGGCAGCTGTGTAGATAGTGGGTCACCATCCAGAGAAGTGGTGCAGGGTATTAATCACTGAATCAGAGCACAGGCGCTGCAGTGACAGTAATTGGGAGGGAAAGCCTGCTGACAACAGAGTGGAAACTTTGTGAAAGGACTCATAGCTGGAGAACTCGAGCAAGAATCAGTGGGAATAACAACCACAAGGAGATAATCGACCATGTGTAGACGCAGAAATAATAAAGTGAGTTTAAAAAATTGTGTGGGATAAGTGTGATGCCTTAGAATCATGAGTTTGTGGGTGATGTAAGTGTTCACTCTTTAAACAGTTTGTCAGTTTGAAACAGGCCCGAAGGCAAACATGCTTTTTATAACACAGTGATATGGTAAATTGAACCCCGAAGGGCAGAAAGAAATAAGTGTGTGCCTATTTTGTTTGCTTCAGTGTGTGCTCTTGGATGCCTTGCCGTGAATCTTTCCTATAGTATGACAGCTCTTTGCATAATGCATCACTGGCTGCATGTGACATCAACGAGACGTGTTTTTTTTTTTTCCCCTTCCTTTTTCCCCCCACTCTCACCAGAGCAGGAACCTTGCTATTTATGTCATGTCATATATATTTTATACTATTTTAGATTTTCTCTGTTGCACTTTTATTTTCTCAGAGGAGTTCGCATCAATCAGAATTTAGAAGCGGGCCCATACTTGCTGCTTTTTATGTTTCAAAGTAGAACTGATTGGGAACTTTCACATGTGTCCCCGTCTTTTTATATCAGACACATAGAATTTTGTCAAACTTTGTGAAGATAAGATAAATAAGCCATAGCGCCGTGACATGCTGGTCTGGAGACAAGCCTAAATACTTAGTTGGTGGCGTTTATTGGTTGCAGAAGGAAGTATTTCCAGTAAAATTTAGATTGTCATTGTAGCATGATTTGTTATTGAACTAATACACCTTAACTGGAAATATAAAATGATTTATTTTACATATATTTCTCTGAGATACAGCTTGAGCTGTATCCAAATCCAACAAGGCATTCCTGTATCCTGAATGCCTATGATTTCACAAGCCACAGACTTAAACAGCTTTTTGCACTGACAGCTTCTCTAGCATTATGTACTGTAAGTGAATTAAATGAATGCACACATCTCTTTTCTGCTGGTGGACCTTATTTATTAGTCTGATCTACATTCATAAGTCTTATTCTGCGTCACAGCTCCATCCTTCACGTAGCCGGCTGAGTGAAAAATTCAATAACGGCTCGCTACTTGTCTAATGAACAGATATGCATATTATTCTCAAGTCTGTGTTAGCCAAAACATTGTCCTGTCACTATATTCTGTATGTTCTGACCTTGACGTTTCTTTTGCTGTCACCATTCAAGATTTATTATTGAACAGGCCATACCTAGAAAAACCAAAAGCCCTCTTCCCTTATTGCACAGAGCAGTGCACATTACAACCATTATACTATTAAAAAAAAAAGATATGCATGCTTTTGTTATTATTGTCCCACTGAAGAACATTAGCATGCTACTTTTGGAATGATGTGCACAGCAAATATACTTTATGACTGCGCAATGAGAACAAAGCAGGCCAAGCCTTTTCCTTTGATACTTGGAAGTCTACAATCCCATTATCTGCACTAGGTAAAGATCAGAGGCTTGTCTCAGGAGAATATCCCTTCAGACAGGTGCACAGGAACACACACTGGTGTTGATAACCAACACCGACAGCTAATACATTCAAATGGTTTCAGCACCACACAACATGTGACATGACTCCACACAAGGTATATTAGAAACCAAGATACCTTTATTGCCATTGCATATACACCAATCAGCCACAACATTAAAACCACTGACAGAAGAAGTGAATAACCTTGACCATCTTGTGACAATTCAGTGTTCTGCTGGGAAACCTTTGGAACTGGTATTCATGTGGATGTTACTACCCACTGAGACCAGACCAGGCTCCCCCACCCCATAACAATGACACTAAACTAAGTTAAAGCACCCATTGATTTTATTGTAGCATCCCCTCTGTTTTATTAAGTGTCCATCAGCTTGCGTCTTGAATTGAGATGGTTTTCCTACTCTTTCTTTAAAACGTTCCAGTTTTGTCAAACTGTGAGGCTAACCTTAATCATGACACTCCTATGATCTCTCCACGGCTCTTCTATAGGATTCAAGTCTGGGCTCTTGCTGGATTGTTCCAAAACATTAATCTTTCACTGATTTTAGTCAAAAGGGACCTGTTCTTGGAACCATTCCCAATCCCTACATCTTTACCAGAGCCACAGTTCTTGGCGTGATCAGACCAGAACACATTTTACCCACATGACTGGTATCTGGGAGAGGGGATACATATGTTTTCAAAGTTTCAGTGGGCTTGGATGTGTTCATCAGAAAAGATTGCCAACATTCCCCATAACCCAGACAGATGTAATGGAGAGATGTCTCGTGGGGAACAACCAGACAGGTATGTACTACTACATGTGCCATGTGCGTGTGTTTTTTCAGATTTTTTTTTTTTTTTTTTTTTAAATCAAAAGATAAGAGCAGTCTTGTTTGATTGGACGCAAACAGCCAACAGCAATTATTTATTCTGGTGGTCCTACATGCAATCTTTCATGCCCCCTCCTTCCCAAACCGTGTTGCTCCTCTGTTGAAAAATAGATGAATCTGAGTACTTGGTTTGGCAATGAAATGGATGGCACACATTAACACACACAGCTCCCTGTTTGTCCTATGCATTACAACTGCGCCACATTCATCTTTTGCAGTAACCTTTTCAGTGTAGGAAAGTAGAAGAAAGAAAGGTTGACTTTATTGTGTAATAGAGTGTTGTGTTCAACTTCGGCGTGCAAAGGCAAATGTGTCTGTGTCTCAGTCTTAAGTGTTCCCGTTCATTGCCAAATTCCAACGTGGAATATATTTTAAATTCTTTTGCGATGTCTCCTGTCATGTATGTCTGAAGGACGGAAGTAGCTTAGCCTATTGTCCTGCTGAAAACATAGCATTTAACAAGTATAATGTTTGATTATGACTGATGACGTTTTCATCAAGCTCCACTGTGTGAAAAGGCACATTTATAGAAGGGCTGCTGTGTTACCTACAGGAGTCCTCTGGGAGATGTCACAAGGTGCTTGGAAAGCAACTACAATGAAAAATAATACTTGTCATGCAATGTCATCTGCATCTCAGCTAAGTAGTTGATGAAGACACTGGAGGTAGAGTGAAGAGAAATCACAGTACTAGTGCAGTTTGATCTGCAGTTTGACCTGGCAGGTTTGTTAATCGGCACAAAGTCTTTGCGATTACAATCAGTCATTCGTGCCTCCTGCCATGGTGATGGCAGATTTATGGAAATTAGGGCATCATAATCCTGATCAGGTTGTGTCGGCTTACTGTGCGCACGCAGCTCCACGACCCTGCAGTAATTGCCTCTTGCAATCTTCTAAATCTTGCTTGACATACCAGCAAATCCACGAGTCCCTGTTGTTTTTTCAGTGGTGACCTTGGCTTGGTGTCAAAGCTTTGGAACGGGCTTCCTCTGAACGTGAAGGGAATTGGGTGCTTGACTTAAGATTCCATGTGCATTTCACTAGAGTTCCTGCTCCTTTTAAACTAAAACGCAACACTGAAATGAAGCAGTGCAATACTGAAATAACCCAAAATAATTCTGATTAAGGAAGACATTTCGGGTGGAGGGCTGTGACCTATAGGAACCTGTCAAACTCTTTAACTACTAGATAAATGAAATGAGAGGGAGGAGCTAAAATCTGAGTCCTCAAAAGCATACTAATTATCCTAAAAGAGTGATAACGCTAAAATCCTCCATTTCCTGGAGGCTATGCATAATGGTTTATTAACGCTGCATAATTGACCATAATTAGAAAGGGGTCTTGGATCTTTTGTGTGAGAAGCAGCAGCATTTTGCCATAATGTTGCCTTTTAATGTCAAAGAGTTGACACTAATTAACTTTTCTTGCATGGACGTATGAATGTTAATAGTGTGAGTACAACAAAGCTTTGTCATTACCACAACAAAGTGAACTTTTAACTATTTAGGAAATTCTAACAATTTAATTTTGCTCAGTTTAATGCTGATACATTTTGACCAGTATTGTCTTACAGTGACTGATTAGATGTCTCCTCAATTTGAAGTCTTGTAGGAATTAATCTCGTGTAAACATCTGTAAAGAATAGGACAAGTTGTCTTTCCCTAAGAGGTGTAAGAAAACTAACGAGAGTGAGAAAGATGTCAGTCAGTCTCAGTCTGTCAAACTCTCCCACTGTCTTGACAGTTCTGGCAGACAGGATTTCATAGTCAAGTAGAATGTATTTAGTTGAAAAATGGGTGGCAGATGGGACAAAAAATAACAAGAGACTTTTAACAGTTGACTAATACAGCTTTGTCATGAATGTCATAAATGCAAACAGCATCACTCCCTGGCTTCTGGTTTTATTATTTCAGTTGCAGTTTCATAAATAACTGCACAATGTCTAAGCTCTGTCTAGGACTGGAGTCTTCTGGGACTCAGATATTACTCCTGCAGTCTGCTGGAGCCAGACACTCAGTTTGGTGCTCAGAGCTTTTAATACTCCTTCCACGACTGGGAGGACTGTGGTTTTCGCCCTCCGTGTCTGTTCTAGTGATTCCTTAATCTTGTGGTGCTTTTTGATCTTTTCAGGCTTCTTCCTCCTGATATTGCTATCATCTGGGATTGCTGCATCCATCACTACTGCCCTCTTCTGCTCCTTCTGAGCCACCAATATGTGTGGTTTGTTAGCCAGGAGGCGCTTGTCAGTCTGGAATCTGAAGTACCGGTGTGCATGTCCCAACAGGACTATGGACACCTTTCACATTTGTTCCTGAGCAGTCACTCTGTGTCTCTGTCCCTGCTTTTCCATGTATTCATAGATAATAGGTAATTCTTAGCTGACACGCATGTGACCCTCAAAGTAGTATACAGTGCTACCCCAGCATTATTTTGAGATTTGAGCATTTGATAATTGATGGTGATTTGGATCCTGAGCACCCCAACAATAGCAGCAGAGGTCGGGGTTGTTACAATTTGCACTCGTATCTAGAATAGCGTTCAAGGAGCAGTTGGCTTCCCACATTGGAAATACCAAAACACTGGAAATATTTCACTCAGTGTTTGTCCTAAACACTTCACAGGGATTACATCAAGAGTTGCAGCAGCAAGACACATTGTCCTAAACATTTCAACAATGCCTCAACAGCCCATTTTTTTTAAGGACAGTGATGGTTAAACAATAAGAGAGTGATATAATATTGGCAGTTAATTTTGCATAGGGTTTCAACCCTTTTCATAACAGTGTTTGCCTTGTACATTTTGTCTCTGCATTTTCAGTTCAGAGTGTAGCATACTAATAGGGCTGGGCGATATGGCTGAAAAATGTATCATGATATAAGTGTTTCATATCAGTTGATATCGATTGAATATTTTTTTAACCTATTCTGGATGTGCGTGGATGCAAAACAACTTTCTCCAGTTAAACTCTGACAAAACTGAAATCATTGTCTTTGGCCCAAAGAAACAAAGAGAAAGTGTTATCAGTCACCTTGAGTCGCTCACTCTAAAACCTAAAAATCAGGTTAGAAATCTGGGGGTAATAATGGACTCGGACCTGAACTTTAACAGCCACATCAAAACAATAACATCAACAGCTTTTTACCATCTGAAAAACATTGCAAAGATCAGAGATATGGTGTCTAAACCAGACTTAGAGAGGCTCATCCATGCATTTGTCTCCAGCAGATTAGACTACTGCAACGGCCTGCTCACTGGCCTCTCTAAACGAGCCGTCAAACAGCTGCAGTACATCCAGAACGCTGCTGCTCGAGTCCTGACCAGAACCAGGAAATACGACCACATTAGTCCAGTTCTTAGGTCTCTGCACTGGCTTCCTGTCACTCAGAGAATAGACTTCAAAACCGCTCTGCTAGTCTACAAGTCTCTTCATGGACTAGCACCAAAGTACATCTCTGACATGATAGAGACATATGAACCAGCTCGAGTTCTGAGAACCTCAGGAACTGGTCTCCTGATCCAGACCAGAGTCAGGACTAAACACGGTGAGGCTGCCTTTCAGTTCTCAGCAGCCAAAATCTGGAACAGGCTTCCAGACAGTGTGAGACAGGCCCCAACTCTGACAATGCTCAAATCCAGGCTGAAAACATTCCTTTTTACCTGTGCATATGAAAACTGAAAGTATTTTAACTGATCTTTTGCTTTTAAGTAATTTATTGATGATTACATTTATGTTTTATGTGTTGATTTTATCTGCCCCTCTTTTTATGTGATTTTATGTAACTGTGAAGCACTTTGAATTGCCTTGTGTATGAATTGTGCTATATAAATAAACTTGCCTTGCCTTGCCTTGCCTTGCCTATTCTAGACAGACTTCTCAGCTGTGTTAAGTCGCATTCATTATTTCTTTATATCGCTTTGATGTTTTGTCGTGTGTCACTGCTGCAGTGCGCTAGACTTTTTTGTTGTCTGTCATTTGACTGACAGAATCATAAAAATCCCATCTTAACCCATTTTTATCCGTAATTTTGTTCAATAGCATTTAAATTTCATTCATTTTTAATTCATTCAGTAGCGGTGGAAAAAGATTCGGTTCATAAAACTGTCCATCAAAGACAACTCAAGAATCATAAATGTAGAGTCTATTTAACCAGCTCAGCTGAGTGATACCACATTTGATGATCAATAAACGGCTCCATTCAAACATCTTACATCTCACTCGGCAGAGAAACAAAACGTACGACCTGACTTGACCAGCAAACAATACGCAGAGAAACGAAACTTAACCGACTCTTACACTACTAATCAAGAGAGACACTTAAATACGCTCACTCGTCACCAAGATTGCAGACATCGATCTGACTCACGTCTGATTTAAAATAACCAAAATATTGCCAAACTGGTAACGTGATCTTATCTTTTTTTTATCTACAATTTCCTTGCGCACTGTCCCACTTATATTCTCCTTTGATTCCACTGCATTCTTTTTTGTTGTTGTTGGCTTAGCTGGTCTGTAATAGGTCGAGAGACTAAAGCCCTTCCTCTGCCTATATCCCCCAGAATGACTTGCAGCTGTGGCTCAGAATTTTCTTCCTATTTTTCTCTAATGGACTTCAAGTGAAATTATCGAACATTCTATCGAACGTGTTTTCTATCGATAACGACCACGTGTCTATCGCGATATATATCGTTATCGTTATATATCGTTATATATCGCCCAGCCCTACATACTAATGATCTTAGCTGAGAAATCCACTTCTCTGAAAAGCTCAACTTTAAGATTTGAGAGGTTCCTTTTATTCAGTTCCTTAAAGTACACTTAATCTGGACATTAATGAGTCGGTGTGTGTGGTGTTTGTAGGCAAAGCCTCAATCTGCCTATCTCAAAAGTCAATTTTCCAACCTCCAACTTTAAAATGTACATTGGAGCTCCTTTCAAAGCAAACTTGGGGCAAATCCATCTACCCCAACATCATGGACAAAGGGGAGTTTGACATCAGTGTTTCTAAGTCTAAAAGTGCTGTAATATGCAGTGTGTGGCTGCTTCTCCTTTTTTTTTTTCCGTTCATGTATGCAAAGACGCTGCACTGGTGAATGTTCAATTGACTAATAACTAGACAAAGAAAAAACTTTTTTCAGTCAGCCCTGTCTTTTGTGTATGTTTGCCATTATGCATCTTGAATTCTTAGAGCTTGGAAATCTATCATTTCCATCTGAAAATTCCTGGGAGTTAAGTCCGTCATCTACTGAGCCTGGAGATAGTGCTGTGACATTATCTGTCATGTGCCAGGCTAAAATTAGTCTTAATCCAGCCAACACCGTTGGGGGTGAGAAATATGGTACCAGTTGAAAATAATTTTAGAATCACATTAGCAGTCTGAAAGAAACATTTGCATTGTTTGGGTATTTCCAGATTTTGTCTCACATGGGCCTCTCCTTACAAAGTTCTGATATAAGCTGGCACTGTGTGTGGAGTACTGCAGTATTAGCTGCCATTATTACTCCCTCCACATCCCAGAATGTCAGCACCCAAAAGAGCTAATGCAAAATTAACTGAACACAACTTTGCCCTCACAGACTGTGGTTGTGCTGCGACAGGCTCACAGTAGCCCACCAAAGTATCTCATGTGTGTCTTTATTACATGTGGGGGGGTGGACAGTCACTCATCTGTGACTCAATTACAAGGAGACAACAAAGGGAGCAGTATGATCAGTTTTGTCTCGAATCCACATAGCAATCATATTTGCCGCTTGTAAATTGAATTAGAGGACAGGAATGGGAGCAGGTAAAAGGCAGACACAAGAGGGCTCTTTGCTCGTCAAGACTAATTGTGTCTCTGAGTGACACAAAGGCTTGAATTGAGAGAGCCCTGCTGTAATCAGGGGGCTGTGTGCTTGTTCATCAGCCCAGAACCTTTCTGCACCATTGGCTTCTCTGTCTGAGCCTGGTACAACAGAAGGAACTGCAGTAGCAGCGAAATACAGTTATTTTAGGCTACATAATGGTCAGACAAATGCACCACACAGAAAGAAAGCCATTTTGTCAAGCCAATGCTAAACCCGAACAATGGTTAATAATCTGATACCAACAAAAATGTAATGGGAAGAAGAGATAATAGGGGTGTTTTGCTGCGTCGTAATCATGTCATTTAATAGAAACACTATCTCATTTTAGCATTAGAAAGCAGAGTTTATCTCATCTTATCAGAAAGCGAAACAAACTATGTTTTTATCTGTTGGCTTAGGACATGACTTTTTTGTGGCTCTATCTACTCCCTTACTTTATTTTTAGAAGTGCTATTTACGCTGCATTTTCTGCTTCATTGATTTGTACACAGTAGGTGAAGAACCCGACATGAACTCTGCACAAGGATACATATTGTAGAATTTGTGTAAACCCACTGGACCATGGAGTACCCCCGACTGAGAGCAGTGGCAAGATAGAGTAAGGCATCTGAAAACTTTTTTTGATCCCAGGCCTGCATTTGCCACTGTTGGTTATTTTGACATTTTCACCTGCCTTAGAGTTGCCGTTGAGGAATCACAATGTCAGAGACCCAAAGTCATCCATTGCCTGTGATCTCTTTTCCCTTCTGTGTATGCAAGTGCATGCCTGATCGCAGTGGAAAAACAAAATCATAGATAGATACAGCAGTGTGTACAACTTAGTACAGCTCAGACACCCACAGCATAAGTCGTACAGCCTCCCAAGTTTTTATCGTTCATCTGCATTTATTCATGCATACATTATACAGCATTTTTGCAATATATGGGTACAATCTGCAGTAAAAACATAAGCAGTAACATTCAGAGACTGTCCACTTTAGAAGGGTTTTTAATCAGAAACGCTTCCATGCACTGACTGGAGAGGTGTGCATCACTCTGCAATTCCTCTGGCAACTCAAATGATTATTGAGGTGGCAATAATCGCATTAGAATCACTGAAGACTGGTGAGGCAGGCATGAGAGTAGTCAGATATGAGCAAAATATTTCATAATGTTAAATACAGTGTTCATTGTATGTTGGTGGAAGGTGATCTGTCTTAAAATTACCATTATGTATGTGCTCCATTAGGCATAAAGCAACAATATTGAAAATCAGTAGAGGACGGTATGGTCCAGTACTGAAGCATATCTCTGGAGGATATGAGTTTGACCTTGTTTTCCGGGTTTTTGATTCTTCCAGAGCCTGAATATCCACTTGTATCTATGTGTTTGGCTAAAGGGAAAGTCACAGGCTCAGTAGAACAATGTTCATTCGCTGTACGAAGACAAGATTGTCCTTTTGTGTAGCCAGCCCTTTCAAGCTTATTGGTCTGCAGGCCATATATCTTCTGTTTTCCTCTGGGCCAGTATAACTTGTCCGACATCTTAGGTGCTTGCAGGATAGTACATAGCAAAGAAATGCAAAGAAACTGTGTGAGACAAAATAAAGTCATGTGTATCTCTTCATTTGAACATTATTAATGTAAAACTACTTTTTTTCTTTTCTTGAAACCATCTACAGGTCATGTCTTGTGTGCAAGTCTGAATATTAAATGTGTATATACTGTAATCACAGGCATTTAAATATTTGCTGTAAAAATATTTGCTGAAGAATGAAGCTCAGTTCTTTTGATGTAGACTACAAAAACAAGACTTTGATTTTTGATATACACCTGAGTGTCCTGAGTGAAACCAAAATGAACCTCTCCTCTCAGTGCTCACCTTAAAGGTCCTGCTTAATGTCTGCTATTACTGTAGCACTCTGTATAATGTAAATTGCACTTTCAGTTTAATTGCGCGATTTAAAAATCCAAAACAAAAAAGAAAACTACATGAGTGTCATCAATGTATCCTGTACACAAAATCCCAAAAGGACCAAAAACAAATTGAATTTGTAGTATTTCTTTCTGAGGGATTTAATTCAAAATAGAGAAATGCTCAAAGAACAGTGCGGCAGTGAAAACAAACAGGCTGGGTGACCTCAAACTAAGAATGACTGCATTTCCTGGGGGACTGCTGTTTCTGATCTGCCTCTCTGTGCTCTTCACAGTGTGAAAAGCCTTTTATGATTTTGCCCGTTCAGTATCTTCACAAATTAAGTTCAGCTCTCCCATAACGTAATCCATCAACAGTATTATTTTTCCCCCAGTATGTTACATAATGGCATATGAAATTACGTTTGGATGTAATAATAATAATAATAATCATCATCATCATTTTGAGAACATATCGGTTTCTGTGAAGAGTGAACATGCTCCAGAACTAAGCCTTGGGGGACACCTTTTACAGTTTTCTAAAATTCAACGGCATGCCCTACATTGCGTGAGTCATTAATGGACAATAATTCTGGTCATTAATGACCAGGCAAGTTGATGAGACCATGGCAGCAGATATAGTATGAAGCTCCACAGGAAATGCAACTCCACGACATGGGAAGGGTAGGTGAGGGGAGAGAGGGAGAAACATACATGCTGTTATACAGTAGTAGCACAGAATTGCATGACTAGTAATAGAGAAGAATTAGATAAGAAATTAGACAAGAGCTTGGTGCCAGAGAAAAGAAAATGGAGGACGGGAGCTCAGTGGAGAGAGAAGAGAGTAGAAGACATGTGCCCAGACAGTGCATCTTCCCCTGGCAGCCTAGGCCTACTGTAGCATAACTAAGAGATGGTTCAGTCCATCTCTAATTATATGCTTGGTCAAAATGTAAAAGTCTTAAGCCTGACCTTAAAATTTGAGTGATCTTGTTTCTGAACCCAGACTGTGAGCTGGTTCCACAGGAGAGGAGCCTGCATTTTGAGATTGATCGGAGTGGTAAGGTTTAAAGTGTAGGGATACACTTAATTATTGGCATATTTTTCTTTTTTAATATATAAAAAGTTTTTTTTGTTGTTGTTGTTTTTACATCTACATAGACCTATAGTAATTCATTGGCCACATAACCACAAAACAGCTGGATACTGGACATTATTCAATAAGACATGCTCACCAAAATGTTTGACCTTTTGTCAAATAATTAAATCATTAGGTTATGAGGGACTTTTTATTTTGTTTTGTGTTATTGAAAGCAGTGATTTGTTCTGCTTGTGTCTCATGAAGATCTGTGCAAACCCGAAATACTGCTCTGCTAGTCGGTTTTAGTGTGAATCTCTTTTTTTTCTCTTGTTTGTTGCTAATATTAATATATTGAACCTAGCCAGAAATGCCATAAGAAGTTTATGAGTTCCAGCAAAGACCAAAAATATTAACCTTAAAGTTCAATTCAGTTCAATTAGAAAAATCCAATGTTGATAGATGGATGTCAAGCCAAAGTGAATTGAATTTTCCTGTGCCTCTCAAATCGGAAGAGACTTGCTTGTATGATAAATGATGACATTTATTTGATTTGGAAGATATTACAGAAGGTACTGTCAAGACATATAAATGGATATAGTGCTACAATCATATTTTACCAGAAGACCAATACTCTACTGTGGATGTGCAGCCAAAGGATGGCCAGGGTGAGAGTGACAGGCAGTTGTAATCAAAAGCATGCTAGAGAAAAGAGGATATTGCTGAAACAGTACCTGTATAGAACTGTTACATCCTCAGATATATAACTGTAAAATCCAGTTATAGGATTTCTTTCTTTGTTAAAAATCCAATCTGTGCCTTAATTGTGCTGCAAATACAATGCAGTTATCCCATTTGAATTTCTGAACATGAGACACATTTTAATGGTATTTTAAAAAAATACATTTTTGCAAGAAGCAGCAACTTATAGTAATTATTAGTCCCAGTCTACTCCTCTGATACACTGTAGTTCACAGCTCACCACCTGTCAGTCATTCTGATAAACTAGTCTGGAGCATTTAGCCTGCAGGGTAAACCATACTTCAGGTATTAAAGAAACAGATGGCACACGAAATCTATCTGCAAGAAAGATGCTGTTTTCAACTTAAGATTTCTTTTTTTTCTTTCTATTTTGTGGCCAGCTGCTTCACCGTTACATAAATCATCCAACTCATTCCTTACCAGCTGGACACGTTCACTTATGAGCACCAAAACGTGCTAGACATTGAAAAGTACAGTTTTAGCGAAATTAAATTAAAGTACACATACTACACCGAAGGTCTCAGGCAGACCTTTTTCCTGTATGAAAATGATTCCATTAGTATACATTAATGTTAAAAGATTCATTAGTGTCACCAATCTTTTCACTTTCTTTTCCTGGCCATCAGCCTTTTTGTTATATATCATATCTTTTTCAAATATGAAGCTTTTATGGTATGTCATGCAATGTCACTACACATGATAACTGTCGGTATGGATTTTTATCTATAAGACAATACGCTTTTAAGGATATGTGAATTCTAATCTTGCCGCGAAACATACGGAAGTCTTTGTGCTGTTAATAACAATCATTTGTCTCTGTCTGCTTGATGGCCCTTTCTTAATATCCAGTGAATGTATTTAGGAGTTTATGCACATTTTGCAGGCACTGGGCTGTGAAATTTATGGGGTATAATTGCAATTCTTCAAAAGCTTTGGATCAAGGTCACTGAGGGGTTATTCATTCAAAATTTGGCACAATAGCATGGTCGTAACTCAGTAATTCTTTCAAATGGAATTAAATGCAGGATGTCTACTGTGGCTGCACTAGGAGAGATGAGGAACCCGACGGTTATGTCCAGGATCTTCATCCCCACATCATCAGACACTGTTTTCACACAATAGCTGCTATGGACTGTGAGTGATGAGAGAATGGTTAGGTATTTTTCCTTTGACATCAAAACCTAAACTTAATGTTCCAGACATAGGCCTGGAAATAAGAAAACAATGGCGCACCCCAAAGCCACCCGATTAATGTGGCTGCATTCTAGCTTACCCATTTTAAACTCTGATCTCATCAAGACTCCAGTGCACAGGGATGAATAACAGTACTGCAATAGTCTCAAATGATACGCTTTTCATTTCTCCTCTCTGATGGTTGTCTGTCACAAATCTGTCACAAAAAAAATGTGGATGTCTCATAGCAAGTCAAAGCCGAAAGCTGCCAAATCCTCTCAAATGGAAGCATGACGAGGCTCGGAGATTACTGCTTTAAACTGACAGATTATATATCTTTGAGATGCTAATGACACATTGTTACCACTGGAAAAAGCGTGTGTGTGTGTGCGCACGTGCATGGGCTAGACCCGTAAATGTATCTGCATGTTTAACCGAATAGTGCACTTTAAAACTTTGGCTCACAAATGTACATTGGAACTTCACATTAAGAACGAAAGAAAGGAAGTAGGAATAATTGAGATTTGATAGCTTTGAGGAACATTTTACCTATTGACAGAAAGTGGCTGCTTCTGCTTTGATGACTCCTAGATGTAGGAGAGTACTTATCACTAAATCCAGAGATAAATCCATGGACATACAATTCTAGACCGCAGAATCTTTCAGCTAAGGTGTTTTTTTTCTTTACAAATAACTGCTATCGCAGTAATTAAATGCAAAACAATCACATTCAACATTTCTCCACTGTATAGTAAACTGCCTAGGGTAATATACACTCAATACAAAGAAGCAGCAAGCATTAAAAAAATCTCATTTGGCATACAACTAATTAGAAAGTGTATCAGTTTAATGACAGCTGAGACCTGGAAAGAAAAAAAGAGAGGGAGAGAAAAATAAGGAGCACTGTAGAGGTGATTGACGGCATTAAAACTTGTTTATCGTCAGTCTGCAGATGTGACTGCTGCGGCACCGGAGGGCAGCCATTCTCTTATGCTGGTCAGGTATCGTGCTCCATTTCCTAACCTGTCAGCGCGGACAAGCTAAACACAGGGCTTTTTGACATCGGCATTTTACATCGCTCATTCTCACTGACAACTCCAATCGAAAGGAGGCTTGACATGATGTCGTTCCCAGTGGGCCCCTCCAGCAACCTATGTGCTGTGCTTACAGTTTGAGAAGGAGATCAGTGCTGTCTATGACAGTTTTGTTTCTCCCAGGTCTAGAGAGAAAAATGTCACATTTGGCATCCAGGCTCCAAGCAAAAGTTGTCCTAGCTTATGATTGTTTTTTGATGTGGGAAGAGATCGCCATTTGCATTGAGATATTTTCATTTTTATTTCTTTTCTGAAACCATGAAGGTCATATTTTCTGCTGATTTTGTTTAGGGGGAAGCCAGAAACCAACGCTGTGACTGGCTGTACTTAACTTGAAATATATGTTTTTCAAGATTAGCTAGGGTGAAAAATAGTCGTCTGTTTTGGAAAATAAGCCTATTCCCTTTTCATGTTGAGATTTAGATTAGAAGATTGATACCACTCTCTAGTACAGAGCCAGAGCTGGATTAAGATGGAAAAGGCTAGAATGGTCTCAAGATTAAAGCAAACCCAGGTATGATATATGTGGGGGGGGGGCTCCAAAATCCTAGTAATGGCCTGGTGACCGTAGAGTAATCAGAAGAGGTTGTAAAAGAGAATATAGTCCAAAACAAACTACCACAGTGGTGGTTGAGTGAGGGCAATGAAACATTGGCATGAGAAATTGAGATTAAGACTGATAATGGTGGAGATGTCTCTGAAAGTGCAGGTAAATATCTTGAAGTGCCTGCAATTTATTTTTGGAACCTAAACCATCATTAAAAACATCCAAATTTTTCTGGATGTCTCTTACCTTCATTGCGTATGTCAGTTTTTACACAAGTTGTCCTTTCATTTAGTAGAAAAGCATTTTATGGTTTTGCATCAGACTGTGTGTTTGTGCCTTTACAGTAAATATGTATGAATGCTTTAGCACTGGCAACGACAATGCAACGGATGGAAAATAAAGCTCTTTTATATTCAGTTGAAAGATTAGATCTCAGTTGAAATCATTATGAGTATACCCGGAGGAGTGAATCTAAGTTCTCAACCTCCAGCAGATGCGAGTACACAAACACACGCACACTGACAAATACTGTTGATATTGCCCTCCAGGGATCAGTCAAAGCAGCGGGTGAGTCAGCATGACTTAAAGGTTCTCAGGGAGAAAAGTTTTAGTAATAGGCTTCATCACCTCCATTCTGTTTGTAACAACCAAGCACACAGGCAATTTGAGTTCTAAAGCACCTTTGGAAAAAACAAAAGACTTACCTCTCAGCCCAACATGAAATTTAAAAAGGATGGCATCCAGGAAGGTATTGGTCTATAGCTATAACATGAGTACCATTGTCTTTTTGAAAAGAATTGTGAGGGTGAAGCATGCTAGCATTGTAAGGAATGAACATTTACTAGCTGTTTTTTTTTTTGAGAAACGTGAATTTGCATGTTGTGTCTGCGTGGGTTTCCTCCATGTGTTCCAGCTACCTCCCACCAGTGATTCTACATTGTATGTAAATGCATGTGAATGTTTTTTTTTTTGTTGTTGTTTTGTTTTTTTAAGTGAGCCTTGAGATGGAAATGTTACCAGTTTATCACAGGGTGTACCCCGACTTTCATCCGGTGCCATTTGGGCCGCTGGAAATAGATAGTTTGTTGAGGGAAAAGGAATCCTTTTAAGTGGCAAAGAACATCTGTATATCTTATATTATGCACATGACAGTGGAATCTATTTTGCATAAAGGGAGTTGTAGCTTGTCTTAGTTCCTGAGAAAGCCTATGCCACTGTAGAGGCACAAGCAGGGACCCTCAGGCTAATACTATACTGCTACTTCATATTGCTTCTGCTCTCATCTTATTTGTCACTTTATTGTTCGTCACACATTGTGCACTGCCTGTTTTGGATGTATTCAAAGTGTCATTGTATGCACATGCACACATCTAAATACACTCATCAGATCAGTGCAATTTACTTAATAACCCATCACCCAAAGCTGTCTGAAAGCATAACATGCTGGGTGCTGTCTCACGGATAGTTGATAAAATAATTAAATGCAATCTCTTTCTGCTTTTTAGAGGGGAAAAAAAGTAATATATTTGTGCTTTTCCTGAATGTGTTGAATGTCATAAGCTGAAGAAAAGAAGCCAGAACTAAACTTGGCTGCGAACAGCTCACCCGCCAGCTCACTGCAAATGAAAAATGTCCCTTCAATAAGTTGACTACCAAGGGTGTAAGAGCAGAGAGCGAGGAGACCCTTTTCTGTGGACAGAGGAATTGGGCAGCTGGGAAGATTTCAATGAACACCCAGAATGGGATCCATCTGGGGCGTCCTGGGAGGCCAGAGTGGCAGGAGGAAGCAAATGGCCCTCAGGCCTTTGGTGGTTAGCTGGAGCATTTCCCAGGAAGGGAAGGAGGAAAAGAGATGAGAGACTCAGGGAGAGAGAGAGACAGAGAGTGCGAGAGATGGCTCCGACTCAAGAATTAGTTGGACTGATCTGCGAAAAAAAAAAAAAACCTAGGGGAAGATTCATCTGTTTAAAGTTTCTTCATGCTGCACTGGCTCTTTGTTTTATTAGTATCTTGATGTTTCCAATTGTGTGCAACACGCAGACAATGTAGGGCAGTGCTCTAAATAGTATTTGCATGATGCACTTTGCCTTTTCTTAACAGTCAAATATGTTAATGTGCTATTTTTCCTAGCTATTTATAGTGCGTCAGTGGTTAACTTCTAAAAAATAAAAAATAAATAGCACTGGTTTAAAAATAGCAACTCTTTACTCAAAGATACGTGATGACAATTTGTATCACTCATAGAGTTTCTTTTGTGTATTTTTGTGTGTATTTCTTTATTTTTCTGTATTTCTTTATTATTTCACACGATTTCCTTGATCTACAAATGGTAACATGTAAACATTGAGGACTGAATGTAACTGAATTTAAATTTAACTCATTCATCACATGTCACAAGTCTAACTGGCAATGATTACATTTACATGGACGATATTTAGGGATGCTCGATATTGGCTTTTCTGCCAATATCCGATATTCCGATATTGTCTAACTCTTAATTTCCGATGCGATACCGATATATGCAGTCATTTTACACCAAAATTGTTAGGTAACAACATAACATATCACCTATTATGGAATTAACACATTATGCCTAATTTTATTGCGACGTCCCATTGGATGCAAACATAAATGCAACATGGCTTTTCAAATGGAATCACTGTCTGTAAAAAATAAGTTACCGAAAAAAGTGCCATTTATTTATTTTTTGTGTGTTTTTAGAGAGAATATTTTGCCTCAAACACTACAGACAATATCAAAGCAAGGAAGACAAATGTAGCGTATAACTCCACATGATTCTTCTTGAGGTGGGTTGATGTGTTAAAGCACAGTTACTCATTGCGCAGCTCGCGAGCCACATGCGGCTCGTCAAGCTATAACTGGCGGCTCGCATAGTAGCTTACAGTATCACACTGCCATTTGCCTTTAATTGAAATCCACTATTTACCGGCAAGGCTACTTAAACTGCCATCTCGTGGCGATAAATTGTAATACATTTCACGCAGCTGAATCACGGAAAGCGCAAATCAAAGTGGCCATGTGGCATTGTTTACAAAACTTGACCGCAACGCACGTTTGCAGGCTGGCGACATAAGCTCCGCTAGCCTAAAACACAAAATGGACCGGTTTTTAATAAAAAAGAGACAGAAACGGGCTCATTAAAGTAAATCTGGTCTTAAATAAAAATGTATTGGTTTTGTGGGATGTCCAATTTGTATGTTGTCGTGATTTTGCACTGCTAATGTGGCTCTTGTGAAAAAAATAGTGAGGATCACTGTATTAAAGGAAGACGCCTTGTTTCCTCCTCTCATAACCACCTTTGCTTTGCAGTCATTACAAATTGCAAATTAGTAGGTGACACTTGGAAATACTTCCAAACCACGGACATCTCATACACCGGGGCGAGCTAGCTTGTTAGCCACAGTTAGCGACCTAGAGACTAGCGTGTTGTTGTTATACGTCATCAAGCACGCGCCTGTTAACGTCCCATGCTGCGTTCATGCACACTCGGAAATGCTGATGCCTACAGAACAAATATCGGTTATGAAAACCCGATACCGATATTTCCCGATATTATATTTTTAACGCGATATCGGCCGATAATATCGGCCCTCCGATAATATCGGACATCCCTAACGATATTCCATTAACCCAATTAAAATGATTCAGATTACAAATTCTGATTTAGCTGTTTTTATACGCATTATACTGCATAACATCTTTTTTTAATTATTTTTTTTCCTTGACACATGTAAGGTGGCTCTGCCTTCTGTGTAGCATCACATTTGCTGGCTATGTGACAGAAGACAAAGTTTTTTTCCCCCCAACTTTATTGACAACAGCACTGTCCACTCAGTCTCAAACACTTGCGTGAACAAGCTCATCACATCTCCTAATGTAAAGCAACTAGACCAGCTGGGTTTCACCGAAGACATCTGTGGCTGCTGCCCACCTGAAACTCACATGACTGAATTCTTTAATGACCAGATACTCACCTGTAATTGGAGGAAAGTCTTTTGATCCTGTTTTCTTCCACAATAATATTTACTCTAAGGACCATTTGATGGTAAGGGACTCCAGACGCAAGGTGAGAATGTGGATAAAACTTTTTGGGGTCTTATGTTAAGGCTCTCAAGTAATAATTAAGTAATAATAATAAACACTGATTTAGAGAGGGCTAAAGGCTCTCCAAAAGAGTGTCCCTTGTCCTTCAGGCGTAGGTGCATTGTGCCAAATACTGTCCACATTCTCAGATGTGTTCTTGCTCCATCCATTTTATTGATTTTGTGTGGACCTGGGGCAGCTACTTATCCCAGAATGCAGAGTCTTTACTTCAGAGTCAAACTTCAGTATTGACAGAGTCCAATGTACAGAGTCCAATGTACACCGACCAGCCATAACATTATGACCTAATATTCTGTAGGTCTCCCTTGTGCCTTCAAAACAGTTCTGACTCATCAGAGAATGGATGGTGTCCTGTGGCGTCTGACAGCAGAATGCTGTTAGTGGGGCCTTTGAGTCCTGTGGGTTGAGGGGAAGAGGGTCAATGGATCGTCCCACAGATACTTGATCAGTTTTGGATCCTGTGAATTTAGAGGCCAGGTCAACACCTTGTGCTGTTTTTCATGTTTTTTGAATTGTTCCTAAACCGTTTGTGTGTGCCAGGCTGTATCCTGCCACGGATAACTGCTGGCATCAAGGAGTGTCATTGCTATGGGGTGGGGGTGCCTGGTCTAGTCTATGTGGGTAGTATGTGTCTAAACTTGTAAACTTGATGCCAAGTGGATGTTACCAGCAGAACATCGTATTGTCACAAGATGGTCAATGCTGTGACTGACTGACATTAAATACTGAAACACAAACACAGTAAAATTAGGAGTAAGCATCCCATTCATGAAAAGGTTGTTTTGCTATATATGAAGGGTCATCACAAAATATTGTTTACTATCCGATCTCCCACAAAAAAAAAAGGTCTCTTAGGATATTTGATTGCTCGGTGATTTCTAATTACAGCTTGGATGACAGGAGGGACTATTATTGGAGATAACACGTAATATACTCATACATAATATGGAACATGGCACAGTATGGTGGTTAATTTCCACATAATATGCTGAGGGAGATGGTTTTCCCAGAAGCACTGAAAGCAGCGCATCACATGCGTCAGCAGTTGACAGGGAAAGAGTTGGCTCTTTTGTCACTGCTGCATCCGTGTAGAATAGTTTTGTCTGATTAAAAGAGATTCATCTAATAACCCAGGGAAGAGCATTGCCGACAGAGGATTGAAGACCTACTGATGTGATGAGGCTTGCTCCCTTAGTCTCTGCCGCCAGCTCCATTCCTATATTGGAAAGGCAGTGGATCATTAGACATGGTGTGAGAAACCACTGCTTTATTGTCAAATTGAATTTCATTACATTTTCTTAAGCCCTAATTAGATCGGGGTCTAAGAGACTAATGCAATTTTGAATAATAGAGAGATCATGACAGGAAATTAGTTAGTCGTAATTTGATCCAAATAGGATAACATAAAATGTATAATACATTGTTGGCCACAAAAGTTTTAAAGGACAGATCCTTAGCACAGTAATAAAATAAGGGTTAGTGTAGTATTGTGGCTGTTGACTGCCACAGACACCTTATTGTGTGAATGAGAAATTAAACCCAAATCAGAACTGTCAAAGCATTTAATCACAGATGTTTTCACCAGCCTTAAAGCACTACTCCACAGGGAATGAGGGTATATTTGTGATTCGACTGTCATGACTTAATTGCAACCTGGTCATATTTCATCGCTTTCAATCTCTTTCTAAGACGGCTGGTGGTGGAGAATCTGTTTTACAATGCACAGCGTGGTGCCTTGCTTTGACAACATGTACTGCATGTTGAAGATGTTTTATGCGAGGCAGAAGCAGCAGCAGCTCTGGGACTCAAGCGGTGGAACAGGCCGTTCGCATTTCAGAGGCTGAATTTGTTTCATGGACAGTGAGACAGTTTTTTTTTTTTTATGACCAGGAGACTGAGATGAAACGACTGATGTTGGTTGGCTTGGAGTGAGCTTGGAGGGCAGGGGTCCTTGTGGAATAAACTACTCTCCTGGGAATCCTGATGCGGGAAGAAACAGTAAACAGACTCCTGAAGAGGCTGCGGATATAACTTGAGGAGCCGCAGTTTCCTGGATGAATTTCTGCATGAATTTTGTCTAGAGGATGAGCTACTGTTGAAACGGCAATAATAAAAGCTTCCTTGAATGGAAAGAGAAGAGTGCATATTAGACTAGATAAGCTCATATATGCAAATAGTTTCTAAGAGATGATATGCAAAGTATTTCATTACCATAAGTTTATACACATGTGTACCAGAAAGCATAAATGTTAGAAGAGAGATAATTCCAGAGAACGCATAAACACAACTGATTTATCTTATTCAAACACAAAGGCTGAAGGTCCTTAAACAAGACGAAATATATTTTATGTCCAGCAATCCAATCAATCCAACACAGACCGAGGATTTTTATTGATAGCTGTTGGGCTTCACAGGGTGCATCACTGATGTAACAATTTGTGCTCCAGGGTCAGCTTATCGCCTCACTTTTTGGTTCTGCTTGGGATAACAGCATGTGTCAAAACATGATACTGGGTTATCGGGGAGCGATGCTTGTTCGGTCAGGCGGAAATACAAATTCAAACCCCACCAAAAACAGCAATCCCTCACGCTGATTTGATATGAAACATGCAGGATTTATCATTTTACTGCTGGATTTGTATCTGGGAATGTATTTCTATTCCATTGCCCTGAATATCCCGTCTAGATTATTCTGTAAAGAGAATGAGGAGGTTGAAAGGCACAGTGGAGAAAGGAATATTTGTTTTTATAGAAGCTGAAACTCCCCAGTCCTGTCTTTCATTAACGGCAGTGCTGTAGGGTCATGCATCCAGTTCTGATTTTCAAACAACAAAAAAATAATGTTTAGACACACATGTCACAAATATGACAGTTTGTGTGACATTTAAAGAAATTGTTACATTTAAAAAAATAATAATAATAATCTCTCAAGCCTTCAGAAACATTGATTGCATGTGTCTGGCAAGGGATTTAAGGATATCTCCTAATGGGGGAATAAAAGAAAACCTAAATTAATAAGTAGGTGTAAGTGCCATTAAATTCAGATCTGGGATTTCAGATGGTAAACGCACAGCAGAGGGTATGAATGGCTTATAGTTAAGACTCAAAAACCAACAAAGATCACACTTGAATCTTGTCTAACTGTTGGGTGCAATCAAGAAAATCCTCAAACCATCATGCAGGTAAAGGAACTGAAGTGGAAGTTACCCATGTCGAAAGCTGCAACCCATACTTGAGAAGCTGTTGAAGGCTGTTGAAATGCCACAGACATTAATTTGTTCTCACTTGAGAGCCAATAGACCTGTTTCATGGTGGACAGTCTGCCTCGTCAAAGGAGAAGCAAAGGCATAATTAATAAGCTCAGAGTTTGTCAGCAGGCTTCTAAATGTAATGCTGCAATTATTACTGTTATCATCTCCTCTATGCTTTTGCTGCTTGTTAAAATGATGGCTGTGAAAAAGGTACTTTCAAATGATCAAACTGGAGTTTCTCCCAGAGCATGGTGAACGCAAATACACGCATTCAAATAAAAACAATGAAAACACATCTGGTGTCTGAGACCCAAGGAGCACATCTTGTGTTGCACGATATCCATTTCTTCATTCCTTCTAACGTTGACATGGCCAGCATTCATTTTGCAGTGCTCTGCCTTTTTATCGCTGTTATCTCTCTTGACATTTCTGCACGGGACAGTGTTGAAAGCACGTTCCGGTGAGAGAACGGAGCTCGCAGTTCTCACTAAGAAAACAAATATGTGAATGAGATGGAGCCACAGCTGGGGGAAATGACATCCTGAACAAATCATCAGCGGCCCAGTCTTAGGTGATAACGTGTTAATTAACCAGTGGAATAAATGAATATATGATACAAACCCTCATGATGGGAATATTGCGGTCTCCAGCAGCCTCATTCATGAAGAACAACTCGTAATTTCTCTAGAAAGCTACACTGTTTGCAGTTGCACTTCATCATATTAATTACCAATATGATTTTATTTACTAACACATTTATTCCTTTAGTCAAAATCTTTAGGATTTCTGTTTAAATTCTTGTTTAGCAGTTGTTTTACTAATACCACATGCACTGTCATAAAGCATTCAAGCAATAGATACTTACATGTAGTTAAATATTCTTGCCACATAGTTTTACTGTGTTGTTTTTAAGTAGTACAACCTGAATCTGGCACCAAAACAATGACAAATACTTTATCCTACGAGCAGTCCTGCATCAGTAGACACATACACTACGGCTGGAAGGTATTATGTCTTGCTTAAAATTTGAGAAAACTAAATACCCACTTCAGGAATGGGAAGGGCACTTAAATAATCCAATATGTCAGTGGCTAAACTGCTTCTCTTATATTTCTTTCAGATTCAGTGCAGTGGGCAGAATCACTTTGTCAAATTTTATACTGTACATAAAAACACATCATTATCAGCCACTACATCGTAGGATACTATACAGTTTTTAAAATGTCTCGTTAGGGCACCACCTCCTGTTATAGTAGGAAGAACACGGTTTACACACAGTTTATCAATCCTTTACTACAATTTGTACCAGTCATTCTCTGGCGTAAAACAACATCACAAACAACTTATTAAGTGTGAATAAGTATTTATTTAATTAAGTGACTTTGAATAAATGAGGGACTAATAGAACATATGCATGGATAATCAAATAAAACGAATATGATAAGGTATGGAATTATTAACTTCTGGAGCGATGGTGAGAGATGGAGATGTTTTAAGGTTTAACCTAAAGCGAATGGATTTGATACCTAATCTAATTAATCTTCTCTAAAAGATGTTATTTGGGAGTTTCAAAGTAGTGACACCAACTCTTTGTCTTAAGCGGTAGGAACGATTCAGCCTACTTTTGTAGAGTCTTCTCGGCGTCTGTGATGGCGGAAAGTCGGTATGAAGAGGTGGTCAGTGACGAAACAGCTGATGCGGGCCTCTCTTGGGCCAGTAGACAGGACTTGTTGCTTGGTCTGCAACTCCAACATCCAACTTTACTTGAGAGGGTTGTAGGTGTTCAATCAAAGGCGGTAGATGACACTTGGCAATGTCTTTGTGTTTGAAGAAAGAATCCGGCTCGTCAAATCTTCTTGATGTCGTTGCTATGGCAACAGCTTCTTGGCTTCTTGATCCATCGAAGAGGTTGGGTCTTTCTCTGAATTCCCAACTGACTACGCTGGCTAACTTATAACAGTGTTGGTTAGTACTTCGGTTCAGAGAGTATTTGAATAAAACTAGAAAAATATTTAAGTCACTACAAAAATTGTATCTCGGGGAAAAACATCCGATGAGAAACAAACAGAGCTTGAAATATTCAAGTTGTTCTTAAAAACAAAATTACTAAGTTTAATTGTGACTATATACGTAAAGAAGAAGACTACCACCCACCTAGACCAGACCAGGCCCCCCCCACCCCATAGCAATGACGGTTGATGTCAGCAGCCATCCCCAGCAGGATGCAGCCTGACTCAGACACACAACTCAAAAAAAACATTCACTAGATCCCAAACTGATCAAGTATCTGTAGGTCCATGTCCATTCCCTGATGAGTCAGAGCTGTTTTAAACGTGGTCATAATGTTATACCTGATCAGTGTATATTGGTCAAGTTAGCTTTGTATTATTATCTGAAGTATTGCAGTGAAATTGTGTTGATTTTCACACAGTAGGGTGTGAAACATTACAAGTGGCTGTTTTTGCTGTGTGGGTAATGATATGCAGGGAGGAGGGCGTTGTCTGGATAAACTGAGGACTTTATTTATTGCACCGCATGGAAGACAGAAGTATTAATTTCACACTCTGCCTCACAACTCCCCCATAAGAGCATATTATATATTACTGTTATATTAAGGAGGCGTCTCTAAGTCACAACAGAAAACAATTACACCTAAGCCTGGTGATGAATAAGTGCGTTCCATTGTAAAGGTCATTCCTTAAAATCAGTCAGTCATTCTGATAGATGCTGAACTCTCATTTTGAACTGCAGTGATTTCGAGCAAACCGTATATCACAAAATACACTTTATAGCACTGATAATTATAACAAGCACAGGCTTCCAGTCCACGGCAACCTTTAAGCATTGAGCCTGTTTATCATTATGACCGCTGCAATCCTTCATTGAGTCCTGTGATAGTTTTTTTTTCTTTTCGTCTTTTTTCTTTTTTTGTTTCCTTCCTGTGGCTTCTTTGATTATCAGTGCAGCAGGGGGCCTCTTTTTTTCAGCGCCAGTCTTTGGTTTTTTCCCTCAGCGCAGTTGTTGCTTTGTGCCGTGACAATCCATTTCTCTCACAGCAGAAATAAATTGATTTTGTTACATGCTGTTGTGGGTGTTCAGGTCAATTATAGGGAAAAATGGGTGACAAATATAAATCACATCACCCTGGAGTGACTTTTACACTGCCGTGACATGGCTTTATATTGTTCAAACAGTAGTGTTGCTTCACTGTGCCTACCCAACATCATCATTACGCCAAACATGTTGTATGTTAGTGTATTTCCTGCTATGTGAGTGAACAGTAAAGTAGAAGCATGTGTTATCTGGGGACGGTGGCTGTCCAGATCAGCCACAGCATTAAAACCACTGACAGGAGTAAAACTGAGCGTCTTGTGACGCTTCAGTGTTCTGCTGGGAAACTTTTGGTCTAACTGAAATATGTAGTATATGATCACTGTTATCAGTAATGTTCGAGAAAGCCAATACATAAAGCAGACTAATGCGTGGTGTATACTGCGTTGTAGTTATGGAGTCAGCTCAGACCCTACGCCGTAGCCTGGCGTGCAACTCCCCAGAAATGTAACTACGTGCCATGGAGACGAACACCACAAGCTGTGACTGGGCCAGCTGGTAGTTGCGTGTTTCTGCCTTAGTGTTTCCAGCTGCTTTTGAGTCTCTGCAATTTTCAAATGGATTGTTTTGGATCAATACAGATGGAACACATTGAGGAAAGGTTAACAGAGGTTTGAAGATTCAAACATTTGTTTCAGTCACCATTGTTGAAAGTGAAGCTTTACTTTACTTTATCTCTACTAGAGCTAAATGCTGATGTTTACCAAATAGCATGTATCCATTTCATTTCCATTTCAAGTCCCAGCAACAGTGTGGAATGAGGCAATTTTAGAGGCTTGTTGTTGTAGTTTACAGTTTCCACTGAGAATTCTCAATACCAGATAGCTGCAAGGTGTTGTGTTTAATGACACAGTACAGCCGAGGGCAGCAGAAATGTCACAAGCCAAGACACTGTATTAATTAGAAGTTTGATCTGATGATAATGCATGATAAAAGAGTGAAGATGGAGTCATAAGAGTTTAGATGTTTCAGTTTGACTGACTGCCATTTACAGAGCCAATGAATATTCAAAGTATCTCTGTGCCTTTTCCTCCTCCTCGTAAGCCACAATGAGACAGATGCTTTGGACAGAATAGATTAACATGTGTATTACAAGATCATTTCCTTGAATTTGTCCACTCCCTGTAGGCATAGAAGAGTGGAGAAATGACGATGGTGAGGAGATGATACGGTTAATTATTGTTCATGTTTCTTCTTAAACTGAGTAGAGGTGAATGGATGGGAGGGTATTTTCTGAAAATGTTCGTGTATTTATTTTTGTTTTAAAGTTGTGTCTTTAAATGTGTAGACCAAAAAGACAGTGAGTTGTTTATTTCAGCTGTTCAAACACTTGTGTGGCAAGTACATGGTGGTTATTCTGCCTCCTCTGCCAAACATTTCATGTAGCGCGATGCAGGAAAGCAGGGTATTTTTGATATTTGTCACTCTGTAAAGGTCAATGAGTCAGATTGATATATTTTAAAGCCCTTATCATCAATTGAGCCAAATTCAACCAAGCAGAGCCATGGAATGAAAGATTGTGCTACATGTTGGGAAAAGGTCAGACTGAATGTGTTTTTCAGTGCATGAGTGTAACTTTTTCACTTTCAACCCTGATGACATCTGAACTTCAGGGAAACCTGCCGACGTGGTAAATACCTATTATGAGAGAGTTTTAGTGGTGATGCTTAAAATCAAATTATACTAGATATGCGCATCATGTATGCAAACTATTAACTGTCTGTTTGCAATCCAGGTAACAAATTTTATGCAAATATTCAGAGCGTATTGTAGATAGATCATCCACAACATTAAAACCGTCAGAAGACGCATAGCGTTGACTATCTTGTAACAATTCAATGTTTTACTGGGAAAATTGTGGCTGATTGGCGTCTGTCCCAGTAGACACATTTCCACGTTGACTTCAGTTGCCCTGTTGCTATAGATAGAATTATTTTTTCACACAGGTTTAAACTTAACTTTGAAAGATCTAGCAGCAGCAATGTCATGATAATCTAAGCAATCTGTCAGCGAAGAAAAGGGGTCAGAAATCAAAAAGTCCTATTGGAATCAATCTCAAGCCTGTTGTGCAGCCTCCCAGCCTCCCAGCCTGAAGCTGCAGTTGCTGTGACGCACAACTTCCATCAGTCTCCAGTGGAATGGAAAAAGGGCCACATGTTGTTAAAGAAATGGACTAAGACGGGGCTGTCAGGCATCCTGAGGAGGGAGTCACTCTTCTTATTACCCAGGTAGGGGCTCAGCCCATCTGGCAGGAGACCTGACTTACAGCCACCACAGCTTTTTTCCCATCCTATCCCTGGCCTCTATCACAGTGACTGCTCGCTCTGTCTCTCCCAGTGTCGTTCTCTTTTCTCTCTCTTCCACCTCTGTCTTTTTTCATCTCTCCCATAGCAATTGATCTCCTTTTCTTGTCTCTTTTCCTTATGGTTGCCACTGCTCCACTATAAGGGTATGTTTAATTAGAACAGGTGATGAATGGTCTCCTGTCCTGACTCAGAAAAGAAGCATAAGTTCGAAAGACAGAGAGCGAAGGAGAAGGATGGCAGAACATTCAACAGAAAGGATAAGATTTAAAAACTGAAATGTTAATATGTTCACACTGCAGCCTGCTTGAGCTCTGAAATTTGACATAAGTGGATCTGTAGTGTTTTGTACATGTGGAATGAGTCAGTGCTTGCCATTAATTTGAAACCAGAATTTAGGCCAAAGTCACCGAGAAAATATTACATGGTTTAGAGATAGTTTTGATGTAAACCTCTTTTTAAGATGTAAAATGCAAATCAATTATATAAACTATACAGGATTATAGATGGACTGTTAAATAAAGCAACGATAGATCGCCAACAGTACTAAATAAATGCTGGCCTAAGCTTCTTTTTTTTTTTAAGACTGATTACCTATCCACTCTCTGAACATGTCATTCTGATGTCAGAGATGGATAGTTTGAGACTGGTGGGAGATGCCAGCTTTTCCAATCCAGATCCAGGATAGCTATTACTCAACAGAGAGGGGTGGGTGCAGTGAAAGGTTTCCATTCTTGGTTTACAACCATAAAATCTCAGGGGATATAATTAAAACAGAAGTTTACATGTGTGGATTACCTTCTTGTATTAAATGTATGCCTTACTGTTTTAGATACCTTATTATAACAGAAAATGAAGAAAAATGAAAAGCAGTGTCTGCATTTGTCTTTATAAAGTCATACATATACTGTATGAACTTACAGATTTAGCTTTCCAGTTTAGTTGTGTAACCACTGTTTGTAAGGACCACTTCAGATCTGTGTTGCGTGGAGTCGACCAACTGCTGGCACCAGGATTATTGGAGTACATTCCACAATCTTGCTTTCATCAGTCCACAAGATGTGCGCTATTTCTCTTTACGTCAGCCGATGCATTCTTTGCTAAATTGTAACCTCCCCAGCACATCATTTTTGCAACAACAGGTCTTGGTGATGGCTTTTTTGCCAATAGCTTGGCTTCACATAGGTGTCTTCTAATTGCTGCAGTATTCACAGGTGACCCTCTTAGATCTGCCTGGAGCTGATCATTGGCTGAGTCTATGCAATCCACATTTTAGTTATTCTTCTATCTATGCGAATGGTGAGTTTGGCTTAGCAGCTTATCATTTTCTACACTTTGTTATATGTTTTCCCATCATTAATCAACTTTTTAATTAAAGTGTGCCGTTCTTCTGAGTGATTTCTGAAACGACCCAGTTTACTCAGATTTTCAGAGAGCAATGCACTATAACCGGCCTGTACTACCTTTGTCCTTAAATAAGATCCACCTGTTTGACACCTGTTTTTTCACAGAATGAATGACCTGACTAATTGAACTCCACACTGCTATTACTTTAAACACGTCCCTTCCAATTATTGATTAAATTACAAAGAATCCGCAGCATGCATGTCATGACAGTTGGTTTTCTATTACTACTAGATACTACTACACCCACTAGTAAATTATTTGCCATGTAGAAATATAATTTTGGCCAAAAACAGCGATTGATCAGGTTATTATTTTATTATCTTATTATTTTAAACGCAGCTGTATAGCTACAGTGTGAAGAGTTTGGCTTAAACGGTTACATCTGTAGAGCACAGTTTAGATATTCTTCATATCCATACTTCATCTGCATAGATTATCTATGGTTCTTGCAGATTCCTTTCACAGTTTGTCTACACACATTCTCACCTCTTTGTGGACAGACTGGTGGATATTCTGAAATTAGTTAGCATTTCTGTTTAGCATTGGTTAGCAAGTTGTTGAGCTGATAATTGTACTGAATTGTAAACACGTGGAAAATCCCTGTCTTTGGACTCCGCTGTGTATAAATGATCTCAATACTATATCCACAAAATGCTGGCAAATTATTGATTTGACATTATCAACTTGTAATTATTATGAACTCGCTCCCTCTCTCGCTTTCTGTATGTAACAACAATATTAATGTATATTGATGTTTTGTTTTGTTCCTTTACAGCAGCCATAACTTGTGGCTACTGCTGGCCATCCATCAATGACAGATAGTGAGCTAACGTTTGCATTCCTGATTGGTTATTGATTTTATAAGACAAGATTATGACTACCCGCAGCCTGGCCAGCCATGTATCGGTCTCGGATGCACTCGTCTGGGACTAAGCCTCAGAACAGCCACTGGCTTGCATATACAGCAATTCAGTAGAAGTTATTCATTCTGGAGGAAGGAGAACGAAAAAACCAATTGTATAGCGCGTTGCAGTATGTCACAAATTTCTAAGCAGATTTGTTTCATGTGAACATCTGAGCTAAGGTCTGTAGCTCTATGCCAAACAAGGGGATGGGCGCTCTGCAGTAGATACCACTGATTACTGTGTATGCATTGCAATGTGACAATGGGTTCAAGGGTATGCTTTTAAAATGACATTCTTTGTAGTCTTCATGCTTGGTGAAAAGTACCAAGTGCAGTTAACTAAAGAGGCACTATCCCAAATGCAGTCACAAGCCATTGGTGCTAAAGTCTCTCTTATACCTGGACTACTTTCTCTTGCATGAATAAAGCAGCAAACAGGGGCTGCTTATGAAGGTTTGCATTCACCTCAGTGCTTATGTGACATAACTAATGTTGTGTGAAGCCACCGCGCATTTAAATGTCTTTTTACTGTCCATCAAACCACACCACTTGAGCTGCAGAGGTGCTACATTCCTTTAATGGTGACTACAGAGGGTTTGGATTACATTACTGCAGCTGGGTCCCTTGTTCAAGGTTAAATCAATGGCACTAGCTGTGCTAAGCATAACCCGAGCAGTCACTCAGTTTACGTGTTCTCAGTCACCCCAGCACAACATTTGAACAAGCCTCTCTTCCTAATCTCTAGGCTAACAATGGTCGCTTCTTACTTTGCTTGCTCATATTTCAACGGGGGTTGGCCAATTGGAGAACTGCCTCCTGTGCCACCAGCATGTGATTTCTTCAGTAGTTATTAAATACATTCATAACACGGGGACACAGTTGACTTTAATAATTTCCGGGAAATGTTTATGATGTTTATGTTTATGTGATTCATAAGTCTAAGCTAATGAGGCCTCATTAAAAACACAATTTGTCTCAGAGTTTGAGCTCTTCTTCTACATCATATACAGTAATTCTGCTCTGTTGTTTTTTGAACTGATTATTCATGAATGCTATTTGAACAGATGCTTCTTATCTCTCAGGGCACAAGTGCTTTGAATTATTGTCGCACAGCACTAGTTGGACTGAAGCACACAATAAGATATAGTTGTATTGAAATTTAAAAAAAACTTAAGAATGTAGAAATGTCATCTTTATACATAGCAACATACTGCATATGCTAATACTGTACTGTGGACCAACTGAAATACTAAATATTGTGTGTCAATCAGTGATGTAGTGTGAAAATAGGGACCAGCTTTGACAACAACACAAACGATGATCATAATAACCAGCTATGGTATGTGTTTCTCAGTTCCATACATATTTAGGTTTGAATTTGCAAGTAGAATTTAATAATACGATGTACAGTGTATATTGATATGCCTCTAAACATCAGTTTGGATATGATTTTTTTGGCTTTGGCAAAGTGATTCTTTATATTTTGGACTGTTGAATCTTCTAGAGACTTTTTTTGACAGCTTTAATGACAACATTGAATCTATACAATAAAAAATGACAAACACGTTTTCAGCTGTGTTGCCCACTCATTCTGACTTTTCTGGCTTGTCAAACACTTGTTTGGGCAACTTGCCTTTGTCGTGTTTTGCTGCCGCCATGTTTCTGGATTTCACAGATACTAAACGGATCAGATTATCAAGAGTTTACACCAGCTTACTCAGTTCAGTCAAAAATATATAACAAGTGATGCTAACCTGCACCAGCTGTATATCATGGACTGTACGGTGACACATTTTACTTACACCAATCCCTTGTGTCTCTAAAAGAAGTGAGTCATCAGAGAATGGACATGGACCTTCTGAGAGTGTCCTGTGGTGACAGGCAACAGAATGTTGATAGTGGGGGTCTTTGGGTCCTGTGGGTTAATGGGGAGGGATCTCTGTGGATCAGGCTTGTTCCAGTGCATCCCACAGATACTTGATCACTTTGGGATCTAGAAAATTTGGAGGCCAGGTCAACACCTTGTGCTGTTGTTCCTAAACCATTTTTGTGTGTGTGCCTGAGTCTGCGTCTTGCTGGGGATGGCTGCTGACATCAAGGAGTGTCATTGCTATAGCGTGGGCGTGTCTGGTCTGGTCTAGGTGGGTGTCTAAGTGACATCCACATGAATGCCAGGTCCCAAAGTTTCCCACCAAAACACTGTACTATCGCAAGATGGTGTTATTCACTTCACCTGTCAGTGGTTTTAATGTTGTGGCTTATCAGTCTATTTACTCAAACTCGCAGACTTTGTGACCCTCTACATGATAAAATTGGTACAGCTCAGGAATGCAACACACACAATGTTCCAGATACCAATTCCAGCCACTTTGTTTTCACTGAAAAATGATGACGTTATGAGGGTGCACTTTCAAGTTGAGTGATAAGAAAGAGTACCATGTGTTATATTTTTATCCGCTGGTGATATAGAATAGTGATTTATTAGTCTTCATTTAAGCGTAGCTTCTCATCCCTAATTCAACACCTCACGTCTACACACAGTACACAGTCCGGCCAGTGTGTACACAGATGTGCACAAACCTTCCTCCTGTGGTGACAGAAATTAATACTGAAGCCTGGGAGCATGAGTGGGAACAGGTCCTGAAGATTTACTCTCCCTGTAGCTGCAATAATTCTTAGCCTCTCCTGGCATCCTCTGGTGCTATGGTGATGAAGCCACGATGAGAGGAAGCCTCTTTTTCATCTCTCTCCCGTCAGCAGAGTATTGCCTCCAGCTTTTTTCAGCTGCCAAGCCGGGGCTGTAGGTTCCTCTGCTGAACTTGACTGCTGACTGCTGATTTATTCAGAGACGGATCGGTCGCGCTTTTGAATTGTATTGACTTGGAGTATATTACAACATGCATGATGTGGTATTTATAGGGGAAAGTCAGCAATAGACGGACTATACATTCTTTGACGTGGCAGTTTGTTCATAAATATCAGCGTTCAGCTTGGAACCATTTTAAGATTTAATTCACAAAATAATCATGTGATGTGTGAAGTACATTTAACAACTGTTTCTCACTGGGATTTATATTTAAATCAGGGTTTATGTTTGCCTTCATTTGACTCAAACTATGTGCTGATCTTAAAAAGGCACATAAAATGTATATTTATATCAGATCGAATGATGCATAAAACACGAGGTGGGACCATTTCAACTATCTGGCCCACCTGACAGAGGCACTTGTGGGTCAACACAGCTTCCTTTGTTGTCCTCCTCACTGAAGAGGAAGGTTACTTGGAATGAACTGCTAGAGTCTGACAGCTGTCTGCTCGCTGGCACCTATCGGCATGTGCTCTCCCAGCGGTGCCTCGAGGTACAGAGGATGTGCTATTCACATCTGTCTATCAGAGAAAACCGCGTGATTCATCAACAGATGGGACAAGCACCATGCCACTGAGGCGGCTGAACGGGTTGTTAAAGTGATGGACATGTATAAAGATATAACAGAGGTTGTTTGTGGGACTTTGTGTGTTGTAATAACAAAAAATTGCTTTCTTATATTTCACATGTATTTGTCATTGGGATGATTTGATTCAAAGTATGATGATTTTCCAAGTGAAGCAACATATTGATAATAATGAATGGTCTTAAGGGATATCGGTGATGCAAAGAACAATAAAATAGGTAAAATGCTGTACCCATCCTTGATCATGAATGTGAAACTCTATGATAATACCTGTACTTCACCATATAAACACATGTATTTGTATCCACAGTTCTCACAATGAATCCTTCATTTCATGCAGTGTGTGATGCCAAAAACACAAGCCATTGGTCCACTTCCTTCTGATGCTCTGAATCAGGAGGTGTGAGCTGACTTCCACTCGTGGGGTACAGCCTGTCACACCTGTAACAGCTTGTCTTGCTTGTCTGCATTTGTTAGTGTGGTAGTGTACACTGTTGTTGTCTTGTTGAAGCCCTCCTTTAGCTCATTTAAATGCTGGGGAAGAGGTTTGCCGTTTGTGCGTTTGATCTTTTGGTGGTTGTTTGGAGGTTGGCGCATGCTGATGTGGGAGACAACTGAGCCATTTGTTCTTCAACTGGCCAGACAGTTAGACGGTACTATTGTTTCAGCAGCTTGGCTGGCTAGTCTCACTCAGGACAGACTACATCAGAGCTGATAAGATAAATCGTATTGATATTGAAAACAAACCAGTAAGAATTTGATGGACAATGTGGTCTAGCTCATTTAAATGACCAGGAAATTCAACATGAATCCAATTCATCATACAAAGCGCTATACAGTAGCACAAAAATGTCATGGTCATAGAGGGGCATAAAGCTTTTCTGATGACCCACCATCTATGGTTGTATGAATAATGTCTCTCTCAAAGGCAAAGGAGGGAGTAGTTTGAGACTCATTCATCATGATCTTTTTTAATGTTTAAGTAGTTTGATAGGTTAAATGTAACTAAACCTTAAAAGAAAAACCCTTTTGAATGCATTATGCCTTGTAATCAGCTGACCCTGGGAAGCTGTTGGCACCCCAGACTCAAATTGGCCTCAATCTCCACATAAAATGTAGAGACATGTCTCCCGCATTTACAATTGCCTCAGGTCAAATGTCGCAAGAATCACACTGTTAGGACCTTTCGACAAACAAGTAACTGATGCTGTTTCATTCCAGAAGCAAAAATAATGTTCACTGCGATAACCAGATGAACGTCGGATCTCTGTGGCAATAGTGACGATGTCTGCACCGTGAATGGGAATTTACCCTGAATGGAAAAGTGAGTTAGAAGTGAACAACTCTTAATGTGGCCATCTGCTGAATTTTAGCCAAAGCTCAAGGCCCCACTCAGAAAAGCAAATGGACTGCAGAACTTTCAAAAGAGTTGGCCAAATGTGGGTTTAGCCAAAGTTCAGCCACCTGCAGCGTGTTTGCCACTGGGCAGTTGGTTTTGTGGTTCCCAAGCAGAGCTGATGTCTTAATGACAACCAGTGTGTTTCTCTGTTGGCTGAAAGGTTTGTCTGAGCCAAAGATAACTTAAGACAGTAAGCCATATATGATCTATACCTGCCATAAACTTTTTGGCCTCTTACATTAATGAAACTGGAATATTAATATTTTTTTGTTTGTTTCTTTGCTGTTCAACAGTATATACTTAGAGAGGGAAGTATAATTTTTATAATTTTTTGTGACTTGAAGACATTCCCACTCCTTTTTGATTAACTTAAAATACATTAAATTGCCAGTCAGTGGTACGAGGCCTCACTGGGTGCTAACCTTGCTCTAGGGAGGTTTGGCTAATACGTCTTATTTCTATTAGGCCCTGTGAAACCCAGGCAGTGTTCTAAAGGTGAGATTTGTGTGACTTTCAGCAAGCCATCATCCCGAGAAGCCTAGTAATCCATGTTGTTTATCTAAAGAGTACTTTTGGCACAACCTTCCACTGGTTTGCAAAGCTAATGCAAGAGCTGCAGCATTATTCTGTAGGCAGATATGTTTTGTTCTTTTCCCCTAGCGGTGTAAATCACCCAATTATGCTAATAGGTATACCTTTGGAAGCATAGAGTGTTGATTCAACATGAGAGGGAGAGAGACGGCCCCTATTTCTGAGGCTGCTACATGCATTATCCCTTAAAAGTGAAAACCTTTTTTGTTTACATATACTGTCAATGAATGCACATGTAGACATTATGTCCATAGCAATCTGTCTGAAAGCTTTTACAGTTTCCTTGTGTAGAATTTAATTTACTCTGTGAAGCTCAACAGATAGCATATATAATTGTTTGAGGCGTTAGAATATTACAGTTACTTTTGATTTACAATTGAGGGGTTCTCAGTGAGGTGATGGTTTATTGTTTGCCGTCTCATACTTGGATTCTTACTTGTATCCTTATAGCCCTGTATTTCTGAATATTCTGGCAAATAAAGTGAAGACAACAAAAGAAAGAGAATACAAATTTCTGTACATTTCCTGGCATTTAGAGGCAAGTAAGAAACCCTCCTCAACTCTTCATTAGCTTGTTTTATCAGGGAGTTGTTGCTCAGAGCTACTAAGTGGACATTACTTTTGAGTGCAATCACTGCAATATTTAGAGGTTTGTTGAGGCCCTGGAGTGCTTACGCTCTGCCAAGAAAATAAGCCAGGGGACACAGTGGCATTATACGTGCGAAGGTCAGCTTGTTAACCAAAGTAATTGGATTTTGCAACCCTCTATGTGTGATGGGAGCCTTTAGCCTGCTTTTGCAGCACAATTCTTCCCTTACTCCAATTTTGGTATTGATTTGTCTTCATTTTGGATTCAGAGTGAAGACAACAGCAGCTATCTCTGAAACTCAGTGTCATAAAGAACTCCGACATGTTGATTAATTACCATCTACTATGGATTTATGTAAAGAATGAATTAACATTAATTCAATCAAACACTGCTATAGCATCCAGCATTATTTGTGGTCACTGTACTTCGATAAAATATTCCTCTACAACTAAACATTTAAAGGAGCAGCTTCTTGGTTGCAGATTAAGTATACTATATAAAAATGAACAGATAAATCATCTTCAGTATCTCTGAACGGCTCGACAGTCAGGCTTTTTTTCACATTTTCAAAGTTGTGGAAAAGGTAGATGTAATCTCTTTTAGGCACAAAGGAAAGTGAAGGAATGGCTGGAAAGGAAGTATCAATAATTCAAAATGCTGAAACGTAAAAAGTTAAAGCCATGGCCTGCAACAGAGGGAAAAAGAGGATGTAAATGTTGCTCGTGGCTGTTTTGACCAACTTTGGATAGCTATTCATTAAACTACTACAATAAGCTGCTACGAGGGATACTTATGAGTTTAGGTTATGCGTCTAGTCTCCTGGTTCAAAAACTGCAAGACACAACAAATAAGTCCACACTCATTGTTTGGTGTAATCTTATTATGCATGTGTAAACCTTGGGGATCTTGGAAACAAGATCCCCAAGGTCAATACAATTTGTTTGCTTTGTTGGGTATAATGTTTCAACCATTTATGAAGGCCATCAGTCAAGACTATCAAAGGCTGATGGCTGCTGCACACGTCAAATTCACTCATTTAGGTTACATTACTCCTGTCGAGGGTGTACCCCGCAACAGGAGGTTATATTACACAGATCAGGTATAACATTATGACCACTGACAGGTGAAGTGAATGATATTTAAAGTCTTGTGACATTGCAATGTTCTGGTAAGAAACTTTTGGACCTGGCATTAGTGTGGATGTTACTTGACATGTACTACCCATCTAGACCAGACCAGGCACCCCCACCCCATAGCAATGACACTTCTTGATGGCTGCAGCCATCCCCAGCGGGATACAGCCTGAAACAGACACACACAAACGGTTTAGGAACAACTCAAAAAGCACAAATGTGTTGACCTGACCTCCAAATTCCCTACACCCCAAACTGATCAAGTATCTTTGGGATGATCCACAGAGGCCCATCCTCTCAACGCATAGACACATGTCCATTCTCTGATGAGTCAGAAGTGTTTTGGAGGCACAAGAGAGAAATGCACAATATTAGGCACGTAGCCATGATATTATGTCTGATCGGTGCACATTCATTTATTTAGTGGACGTAGACACTGCATACAAGCTTGCGCATGCTGTATTAATCAATCGGAAGCATACTTCTGCGTCAGTTTGTACTATAAACATAGCTGTGACATCAGCCCAGACCCTACGCAGACCCTACACAGTCGGGCATCTATGCGCACAGTACTTTTGACTGAGCCTCATACAGACATTACACCACGAAATTTCGTCCAGAGATCCATAAAACCAATGTTTCCGCAATGGGAAACCACTGTTGGTTAAAGATTAATTTAACCAAAGCCTAACTTTAACTCCATACCCAGGCTGTAAACCTTCATGCCCCAAGGCTTTCTTTCTTTACAAATCCCAGTTAAACCCCGGGTTACAACACAGAGACAGTCTTCTGCACCAGACAGAAAAAAGATAGCCTTAGATGGAATGCCACATTGGGACACCATATTTGTAGTTAAAGAGTGATAATGACACATATAGTCAGACTCACTAGATGTAGTCTTTGAAAATGGGTTGTATACAAACATGGACAAACCTTCCATAATGTCACTCATTACTAAAGAGCAGTTGTGATACTCATTGTGATGTCTCAGGATGTCGTTGCCTTGAAAGTGTCTAACTCCACCCAAACCTTAACTTTTTCAAAACAGTTTCTCTTGCTTATTTCTGTATTTGTACTGTTGGGCATTTTAACAAGAGAGCCTATTTTAATTGACTTGGTTATGGAGTCTGTCTCATGTGGCCTTTGCCAATTGTTAAAAAGCCTACGAGTATTTCACACAGCATTTGTCTCTCCTTCTGCTTGTTATCTTTTTCAAAATCCTCTTCAATGTGGTAAATGACAACATGCACCCCAAGAATGAAAAAATATTTGACGAATATTAGGATCATGGAGTTGTGCCTGCATCGACTGGTCTGATTCTGAAGTCATAACAAGTAAGAGAAACAAATGGTGGGACTAACCAAACAGAAGATAATGAGAACAAAGTCAAAGGAAAACCTGTAGAAAAACCTGCTGCCAGATGAATGAAGGCAATGCCAAATTCACTACACAGAAATTCACAAAGGACTTCAATGCAACATAATATGGTGCCAGAGAAGAGGAAACCACCAGACCAATCGGATGGGGCAGGTTTTTGTAGTACTATGTAGAAAGTGTCCAGCTCCGTCCAAATGATTAGATGACTTCTAGCTTCACACTAGTGTTCATCCAACACACCGAAAATGATCACACTCAGAAGACTTCAAGTGCTGGTGGAGATCCTGGGGCATATCTATAAGAATATGTCTATAACATTAGCTGATGCCCATTGGTTATGGAAAAAAAAAAAAAATGTTTTGATGCAAAACCTTCTATCTGGACTCCATGCCACATGCTTTGCTCCAGTATCATTGTCTTGATCTACATCCTGATGCACTGCTGCACATCAAGTGACCTCCTGTGATAGCAGTTTAACCGATTACTACAAGACCCACACACAGCCAGAAAATCAGCTGTGGTTTTAATCGAGTGAGTGAGCTCCTGGAAGCTAAAGGAGAGTGAGCTTCATCCATAGGGCACTGATTACCATGTTATATCATGATCACGGTCAGTATACTGTATGTCTTTTACTGTTTTTGTGACAAAGGGACACTGTCTCCCCTTCTGAGAGGATTGCGATTGGTTTACAGAAATAAAAACACTCTTGAGTGTTTTTTTGTTTTGTTTTTTTTCATGATAATGAGTGCAGCCAGATCATTTTTCAAAAAAGTTCTTTCTTATCTGTGCCAGCTGCAGAATAACATAATTTGCCTTCTGAATCAATACTTCTGTGTGAACACAAAAAAAACAAACAAAAAAAACCATCTTGGTCGGGTTTGGAAGAAGATCAGAGTGTGGGTTACTTTTAAAGGACCAGTGTATAGTATTCTCCAACACTGCTTTATATATTTATATATATATTTCAGATGAGGGACGCTTTTTTCTCTAAAACTCACTGATATTCCATTAATTGTTCTAAAAATACCCTTTCTTCATTGCCATAATTCTTACAAGAGAGCTTTGTCACTTCATCTGAATACATTATTATACATACATTACATTATATTAATTATTTTAAGACTTGCAGTTTGTAATCACAGTTTGCCAGTAAGTACAATAAGTAGTAAAATTGAAATTTGCAACACATTTCTTTTTTAATTTACCGCCTTTGAGTATCTGATGTCCTGATGGGCCTATAACCCGGTAAGGTGTTCAAGTACTACACCATTTTCACACCCCTGCAGGGCACACTCTCATAGCTGCTTGCTGCTGGTGAGGAAATAAACTCACCTCGTATTTTATGTCAGCTGCACAATGATCCACTGTGGACCAATTTCATGTCTATCCATCTATCTCTTGCTCTATCTCTATCTGTACAGACAACAGTGGAAGTTCTATGATTACCAAATGAACAGATGCTTCAGCTAAGTGTCTAAAAAACACTTCCTGCATTGCAGAGAATAGGGCCAAACAGCAGCTGCCCAGGGTTCTGTCTGCAATAGATAAGGAGGCACTTTGCCAAAGCCACTCAGGTTGCTGTAAAATGTTGTGGACAGTTCACAGTGTTCTACAGGTTTTAGAGGAAAAACTGTTTTTGGCAAATCCCCACCCTTTGCTGCAGAGAAATGTGTTCAACTTTTTGTTGTAATGACTTTTAGATAATGGTGTCAAAGCATCAGATGGCTGGAAGTTTGGGTAGAAGGCACACACTCAAGCACAAACAGTATACTATTAATAGTACAATAGCCTACTGTACTGTTACTGAAGTGTCATACACCAAATTAAATAGGTGGCATTTTCTGTGCTATCTGGGATCTCATAGTGTAACCCATTTTCCAAATTAAATGACAAAATCATTCTACGTGCTGCTTTCTGATCTTTGTCTGTGGCAGGATAACATCATCTGCCTTGAAAATATAAATCACTGTGGAAACATAATGCTGTGTCAGCAGTAAAAAAATAAATACATTTTCAGGTTTGAAGAGAGAGCATGTTATGGCTTACTTTTTGCTTTTTGCTTTTAAAGAACCAGTTTTGGTAGAATCCTAACTGAAACCACAGTGGGTGTCAGGAGCCAGTAGTAGCTTCTGAGAGGTGCAGTAGCGCCACCAAATTCAAGCTGCCTCTTCAGTATTAAAACATGAAATGCCTTCTGGAGCCAGTGTTGGGTTTGTCCATTCTGGGCAACGCAGTACTTATACTTACAAATAATTATACTACAAGGGAAGTCTAATTACCAATTATATGACTTATTGCTGCTGATAGACCCTAATAACACTTAGACACTGTTCCTTTAGTCTGGACACACATTGGTTTTTCAATCCATATGAGAGGTTACGAGTGATGTTGATGTCAACCAACCTTTGCAGCCTTTCACATGGCAATGCATCTTTTTGCTTGTACATGTGAGTGCATATGTAGGAATTTATAAGTAGGGTTATTGTTTATTGTAATGTGACGTTAACGAGTTTGTTTGGGGAAAAAATAGAAGGAAAAAGAAAAAGTAAAACAGAAAAAACAGTGCCTTTTAGCCAACTTAAAAGACGTCTAAAAGGCTGTTTAAGGAAGACATCAAATACTGTGTTGCAATACACTCTGAGAGAGTTGCTCAATGCTGGAGCCAGTGCCATGGGAAAGATTAGTGCTTGCTGTAAGGGATGAGACAGCTTTGAAGCAAAGGTTCACTCAAATCAAAGAGAATCGAATATGCTGTTGTATTGTACAGTGCGTCTGTATAATTAATTATGTCTTAGCCTTCCCTCCACCATCCTTACGAGGTCGATAAGATGTTGCATCACCATGTTTTGAATGTCTGGATGAGTTCGCTATAAAACAGTCAACCGCAGCTGAAGGATTGCCCCACAGCGTTTAACACGCCACGCAGACTCAATAAAAATGAGATACGTTCAGAACACACAATCCATGTACCATATTTTGTTTGATTTAAAGCTATTTTGATCTAGCTCTCCTAAGCCCCCTGCTGTTTAGATGCAATCTGAATGCCGTTGCTTAATTACCGTCTGAATTCCTGTAGAGATAGTCTGCTTTAAATGCAGAGACACGACATGCCTACCTCTCTAATGCTGGGTTTTATGCGCGATGGAGGAGGAGAGTAATAGTAGCTTGTGTGGCATTTCATCTGTCACATATTGCTGGTGTCACACTGTGCCGTTTACAAGAGCGGGTGCTGAGTTAAATGTTGGGGAAATCTCAGTGCGGGCAAAGTGCTGAAGCTCATAATCCCAACAATAATCACGATCCCCAACTAAGGGAGACAACAGATGTGGCCATGTTGCTCCTTGATAATCACTGAGACAAACATGGCTGAGCCTTTAGAGTGGGGAGCAGCTTCACACTGAGAGTTTCCAGTTCATGAGCACTACTGGGAAAGTAACTGGAATCAATTACATGAAAATGAATCCTCCACACCCACATGTTAATACTAAATTTAACATGTGTAAAAGCAGTGGTCATTGTGACTTAACATAAAGGCATCTCATATTAGAAGCATTTACTGATGGCCTTCAGTTAACATAGACCTGATGACTACAACTGTAGAGTCATTTCTCTGACTTGTGACTCATGACTCCTTGTCTCTGTTAACTCGTTCACTGATTTATTCTTGCTGTTACCACCTAGCTAACTGCAAAGAAGAGACCAGACAGCATGTCACTGCTGTGTAACTGTTATTCTGACTGTATTTGTGCAAATATATCAAGGTAATCACTACATTAGCCCTGTGGGAAATGCAACAGCTCTGGTTTCTTGTTTTAACTCAACGAAATAATCACTTAGTTGCTCACTCCCAACCCAACAGCAGCGCACTTGGATAAATTAGAATATTGAGTTCCGCCGTTGCAACATCATGCTCAGATCTGTGCTTTGAGCAATATAAATCACTGGGGACTGGGAGTGGGTGGAGCTTGCGTGCTCGTATCGATTTCCACACGCTCTGAAGGACTGACTCAATGACTCAAAAACCTGATTCTCTTTGGTGAGTGACCCATATAAACTCGAGTCAGTAAAAACAATTGAGTTTCCCATCACTATTGCACGTGGGGACTTATACAAACAGGGACCGAGGACATGGTGGCACCATCCATACTACATTGATCTGCCCCAAACATGAGACAAACAAAAAATGTGTAGTTTCACATTTCTGAAAAGTGACTTTGGGATTTTCTGCTCTCCTCCTATCAGTAGTTAACTTTAGATCATGACAGCATAACAGACATACTAACAGATATCTAGCTCAGTGTGCCAACATAGTACATGACTTTTGGAGAATTTTGAATGACTTTGATAGTTATATGTATGTTGTAACAAGAGGTCTTTGTTCTAATTGTCATCTTTAGTCATGAACTGTGGGTAGTGACCAAAACGACAGCATTGTGGTTACAAGTGCCTGGAAAGAGGTTCCTCCAAAGGGTGACTGGAATCAGCATTAGAGATAAGGCAAGGAGCTTGGACATCCAGAGGGAGCTCGAAAGGGGTCAGCTAAGGTGGTTTGGTCATCTGGTTTAGAGGCCTCCTGGGTGCCTCACTTTTACCAGGCACAGCCTGACAGGAGGAGAACCCAGGGTAGATCTAGAACACTCTGGAGAGATTATATATCCCATCTGTCCTAGGAACGCCTCGGGATCACCTAGGAAGAGTGGGTGTTGCTGGGGAGAGGGACATCTGGAACCATCTAGGTGTTTTTAACTTCTATAAGTTTATTAGATGAAGGAGACGCGGCAAAAGAGGGAGGCTGGGCCTGTGCCGTGTAGGGCTGCCTCGGTTTATGTTGTGTGCTTCTGGGGCGTCTCTCCATGTTCATGTTTAATCATGAATTACAATGCTGCACAGAACCACACACAGCTTCTCCTGAAAACATGCTGCTTTGCTGGGGCACGTGCAGTCGGCACACTTTCAGATTTTGGGCTGCACACAGACTTGCAGATGGCAAAAGCACACACATGTGAAATGCATGAAACGGTTTTTAGATGGTGAGTTCAGGTGTGTGTGTGTTGTTGCTGTTGCTGGGTAGTTTGTTTGGTCTACTATCCTTTATGGTTCCTTAATTAACTCAATCCTAGAGACTCACAAACTTGAAAATAGGTCAAAAGATGGTACACAACATGCACGTAAAACTAAAGGAAAAAGTTTAACTCAAATTAGTTCCCTTGGTACATAGAGGTTTCTAAAACAAGTTTTGTGAAAGCTCCTAGCATTTTCCTGTCTCGATGTGAACGTTCTGAGGAATGCCTTCTCTGGAGCTCTGCCTAGAGTGTGAATCATTAGCGCTACTGTCAAACTGTAATTCCTGCTCTTTTATTGGAAGCTATCGAGGCTTTAACCATTTCCTGGACCCTTTGACTGACTGAATGTGGAGAAGCCAAACTGATATCAGCCATTCATCAGACTCCAAGTAAAGCAACCATCTCATCATCACGGTCATGTCCAAGATCAATTATTAATGTTTGTCATCTATTAAATTAAGACTGTTAAAAATATCCTAGTCATTTAACTGAAAACACGTTTTTGATTGTGTATTACCTTGGCACTGATTCCTCTGAAGTGCCCCTGAGAATACTCTCCAAATTACACAGAAGCTTTTTGTTTGGAAAGCCCGAGGCTTCTTCAAGACACACTGAAGGAATAAATAGCCACAGCATACTGTTTAGTGAGCTAAGTGAAATTCACACAGAGGATTGCTCTTAATTTTCTAATCATCTATTTGAACATATCTTAAACCAAATATATGCAAGTACACCCAATAAATAGAATAACATCACTTTTTCTTTTCTTATTGTCATTTTAAGGAAACACTTGAGGAGAGCTTACATCCTGAAGGTATAGCAAGGTTAATAAAAGATCTGTACTTGCTCATCTAAAGTAAAATGTAAAGTAGGACAGGCGTTCATTAATTATGGAGTAAACAGATTAAGGAAGAAGACTAAAATGTGATTTAAATGTTGCTGTGAAATCAGAATTAGTTTATATCTGTGCTCTCTCAGGAAGGCACTTCACACAACACTTTAAATGTCATTCAAAATTCTCCCTGAGCTCAGCCGCACTTCACTACCGGCTTATCAACAAAAACATGGAACTGTATGCATATGTTCCAAGCTGAATCCCCAGGACTGTGTTTTTTCTTCCCTCACAGGATGTTGAATCTTCAAAAACTACAGCTGCTACTTCAAAAAGTATGTTTGGGCCCATTGTTGACTGTGTAGCAATCATATTTATTGTTAAAGCTTTTCTACACAAACCTATGGTACAAGGACACACAAGATATACAGTGTGTTTTTATACTCACACTTGCCAGTTCATTAGGAACAGTAGTGAAAATGGACGCTTTCTAATGTAACGGTCCAGCATTAAATATTCGTTCGTCGAGTCATATAATGCTGAGTTTATGCTTGGAAAGGTGATAATTTAACTGTCAAATAATTTGGAAGGATGTACTTGGTTGTGCTGTTAAACTGGACTGAATAACACAAAGTGTTCTGTATTTGAACTGAATAAAATGGGTTGTCAAAATAAATGAAATGTGTCAACACAACACAGTACAATTCAATATAACTACAAATCACAGCCTCCAAAATGAAAACAAAACGGAGGTGCATTAAAGTTAACAAGAAGAAAAATAAAAAAAGTAGTTTACAAAGATTTTTCTTTCTGGTTTTTATCATTTTATAAGGTAGTCTAGTCCTAATAAAATATCTTTAAATAACAGACATATCTTGTAGTTGTTTATCTGTTAAATGCAAATCACTGCTGCAGCGTTACTAAAATGTTCTCTAAAATGACGGGAGTCAAAGCGTGATACCTTTGCACTGCATGGTCTATCTGATTACGGAGAAGGCTTTTAGTATTTTGGAGAAAAAATGAAAAATGCAAAGGTTAAAAGCATACAACTGCAAATCTCACTTCTCTCTCTCTCTCTCTCTTTTTCAATTTCTTTATTCATTTTTTTGTCAAATGTGCCTGGCAGGTTTTCAGTGTTTAAGCATTTGCTGTTCTGTTTTATCCAAAGTAGTTGTTCTATTACATTATTTAAACCTCATCACTATACATCACAACAGCATTTGCACTGTCAGAATAAAGAATACCTTTATGTGCATAGTTACATACTATACATACATAGTCAGTAGGCTGGTCTGGTACATGCTAGTTTAGCATAAGAGGGAGTCATGTAGAGGAGCACATAAGAGAAGTGCAATTCCAGGTAATTCTAGTTAACAAGGAATCACAAGGCAAACACATTGCTTGAGTTATTAGCAAGTTAATGCAAATACTTTTCCCACTAAGTTTCATGTAAATGTCACCATTTTAAAGTAACCTGACCGCTACGGATTGTAAAACTCTGTAACCCCCAACGTTCCACCCAGCAAAGCCCTCAGATTCTCAAGCAAAATGTGGGCGACTCAACTTGTACACTCTTGTACTGCATCCAAGCAAGAAGCCATTTGTGAAATGGAAATCGTTTCCCACATCCGTTACATTGTATCATTTCCTTTTTCTCTACAGAGCTCCATCTGTGCCTGTGAAAGGCCCCTATTCTGTTCAATTGGACCCACTGTGCTCATGTTTCCTGGTCACATCTGCCAAGCAAGTCTTGTCAGCTGCCACTCGGACCTTTCCAATTACTTTCCAATTTGAGGGCAGAGGGGTAGATGGGAGGAAACACAGATGGATTGACAGTCTGGATAGATGTGATGATGACACATGTTATAGGCATTATAGTAGCATGAGAACGATCAGTACTGCGGCTTTCAGAGATTTTACCACACTGTGATCGCGATATGAAAGACGTATATTACAGAAAGGTTTAATCTGTGCTACAACGGTATCACTCTCCCCTGCATCATGTTGAAGATGGACATGCAGAGACGACTGGCTATGCCGTGTGTGTCCTAACCGTAAATCTGGGGATGAACCTTTGATACATTTAGGGGGTTAGTGCATGCATCCAAGACTTAGCCTCAGATTTATGGAGGCCAGAGCACTCAGTCTCTGAGAGACACATTTACTTTCACAGAGCCTTTGTCATCAATCACAATGCAACACCAAGGACGTCCTGTTTTCTCTGACATCTGCTGTTTGACAGTTTCAAATTGACTGACACAGCAGACCGGTTTATTACTTTCTCTTCATTTGCGGGTTGCACGTTGAATACACAGAATACTGATTTGCACCTTCTTTGGTCCATCTTTTTAACAAGATGATTGTGTCAGGAAAAATGTTTCATTAATTATTTTACATTTGGGGGAAGAAAAAAAACAACCTTCCGAGCGTTGCATCTGTAACATTGTTCTTCATTAGAGTGCAAAACTACTGGCTTGTTTGCATGAAAAGACAGGCAGACACGTCCGAGTTAAGAATTTTAAGGATGACTTTTCACCATTCGGAAAAGCTGAGCTCATTTGTTTTGATGCTATACTATCAGCAGTATTTCTGCTATCAGGCAAGTGCATTAAACGAAGGCATCCGTCTTCTCCCTGCCAGTGGGCATTATTTATTAGCCTGATTTGCATCCATATCTCTTATAGTGTCACAAGTCCTTTCCTCACTGTACTGTTGTTAATCCCATTTCCTTTTATACAAGTCATCACATCACATTATCACAGTGCTTCTTGTAAGATTACATACTTTTGATGTATTTACACTTATCAGAAACATAAGATTTTTGCTTCAACACAACATGTCTGTAGCTGTCACCTTAACCGCTTGGAAAAGCAATTTTGATACATCAACTATAGCTTTCACACACACACATATAATAGCAACCTGAGCTAGACTGGGGGAAGTTAGCACTTTAGTTTGTTTCTTATTCAGGTCACATGCTGTCTGCCTTTCATTTTATGAGCTACAGAGACTTGGAAGAACTTCCCCCTCAGGTTTTTCATGGGTGGCTCATAAATGGAATACTGGATTTCAGTTGATGGGTAACGTTTAAACAAAAGAAGCCAAATTAAGTGAACGATTGCTTATGCAAATAGAAATGAAAGTGTAAATCAGCAAACATTACGGTAAGTCATTTATGAATGACTCTTGAGTGCTGCAGAGGTATTTTGTTCCCACTGTTGTTGGATTCACTCATGAGAGAGAGAGAGAAAAAAAAACAAGTTCTAATTCTTATTTACTCTGTGGTTCTAGATGAATGATTTAGTGCCTTGGCAGAGGAGACATGGCTTTTCTAACAACTGCTTGTGAGTTTTTGTGCGTGTAACTGTGTGTTTAAGCCTGTGTGTGGGTGGGTGTATGTGCGTGTGCGTTTCAGCTTGTTGTGAAAACTGCTTGGCTCTATCATGGTTCCAGTTGGCATTACTTAAAAAGACTTGCAGGGACACGCAGGGGTTCATCAATAACCACTGGCCTCATGAAAAGTTAATTCATTCAGGGCTTGAGAACAGACAGTATTTTCCCCGTTGGTACCATGTTGATGTAAGACATCTTTTAAAATCATTCTCTCACTCTGTCACGTCTAAAAAAGGAAAAAGAAAAAAAGACAAACAGAAGCTATTAGAGTGCTATTGTTTCATCGTGCATGTGTGTATAAAAGAGAATAAGAGGGACCCCAGGCATCTCCGTCTAGAAGCTAGCAATGATCCAAACAGTTCCTCATCAAGTTAATCACGAGGCATCATTGCACACAATTTATTCCATGTTTGGCTTGATTTTTAAAAAGGCAAATAATGTGAGGTGCAACCTTTCTTACAGGTGAATTTATAGTTAAAATTTTAATTTAATTAAAAAAAAAAAAGTCTGTCTGTCAGTCTGGCATGATCAGGTTAATTCAAAATTTAGGTTGAAAGGTCAGTCACTTTGTAAAATCCACTGTCTATGTGAGACGTCCCAAGTCCTGCTGCCTCATAAATAAAGCTTACAGGATTCTCTTTGCTAATGCAAAACAGTGGAAGCTCGAAAGCTGTTAAATTCATGGGAGATCATGACTTCTAAACCCACTGTTAGCTCCTGCCAAATCTTTCAGGGAGAGCAGTGCAGCCAGTGTTGGACAGTGATGCTAGGATGGCTTACCATTCAGTTAACGGCATGATAACCAGACATTGTTACACTGCACAATTGTAAACAATTGTATTTAGCTGTTTAACTCAGGTGGCAATACTACCGGCAACCACTACATGGATGTCATTTATTGTTCAGCAGCTTTGGATGTAAACACAGTTACGTATCATAAGAAATAAACTGACTCGTAACAACTGTCTGAATTTAGTACATCACATTTAATTCTAGCTGCAGCAAATCCAGAATGAAAGACAGTGGCACTTGGGTTGATAATGTGTAATAATTTAAAACATTTACATTTCACCCATTGTGCTATATATGATGAGGGCAATAACATAATGCACTACTTAGCTTTCATTACCTTCTTAATTTGAAACTGTGTTGTCTCTTTTTTCAAGCAGCATGATCATACACCCTTTCTTTAAAACCTGACATGTTTCTGACTAGAACCAGTACATTCAGGCTTCTTGGATCCATTGCATTTTGCTGGAATGCCCTCACCCCAAGGTAACTGGCTGCCCAGTGTTCTGTAAAGAAAACAGGTTACATACCCCTCTGGAAGCCATCCTGTTTGCACTGCAGCATCTAGAAAAACAGATTACGGAAGTCTACAAGAACAATGAAGAAACTGCCCGTGGCCAAATATGTGTTGTAATGTAAATAGAGTTTTAGATTTTACACCAATTTTTTTTAAATAATGCAGTTCCAAATGTCTTTTTCACATACACTGCTGCATAGTTAAGGATTTGGTCAAATGGATTGTGTCTAAATTCATGCACCACTTGTTTAAAGAAAAGATTGAGGATTAAAGATGGTAAATGTCATTTAAAATTTGTGCGACCCCGTCAGCTGGATATTCATTAGATTAACAAGACTAGAGCTTAGTAGAGTCTTTAACTATGAAGTGATACTGAAAATGTTTCAATTATATGAATTAGTTTTATTTTTCCATTTTATTGCAATTTTTGACTTATGTTTAATTTAGTTTTATGTTCATCCTCATTAATATAAACAATTGCTGCTTTGGCTCTGTTACAATACACAGCAGTACAGATACTAGAGGATGGAGAGATGAAGTGACACTTTGCATGATGCATTTATTGCTCATTACTCCTTTCAAAAGGCTGAGCTGTGACAGTATATACAGACGCTGGCTGTGAGCACAGCTGCAGCTGCTCTGCTTGGCCATGACGGATGAAGCTCTGGATGTGGCAAGTAACACAAAATGTATCGCATGGTGACCTTAACATAAAAAAGAAATTCATCATATCAGTGATGACCTAGACTCTCAGACTGGTTTGCTTCTTGTCTTTTAGTTGCTTTCTATGCTTTTGTTTCACATGAGCTCCAGTATCTCCCACCTGTGTATGTGTATACCATACACACTGATCAGCCAAAACATTAAAACTACTGACATAAGTAAATGACCATCTTGAGACAATACAATGTTCTTCTGGGAAACTTTTGGACATGGCATTCATGTGGATGTTACTTGGACATGTACCACCCATCTACACCAGACCAGGTACCGCCCTATAGCAATGACACTTCTTGATGGCAGCAGCCATCCCCAGCACGATGCAGCCTGATGCATGGTTTAGGAACAACTCAAAAAAACATGAAAGGTGTTGCCCTGGCCTTTAAATTCACTAGATCCCAAACTGATATGTGGGATGCACCGGAACAAGCCTGATCCACAGAGATCCCTCCCCTCAACCCACAGGGTCCAAAGGCCCCCACTAACAACATTCTGATGAATGATGTTTAGGAGTCACAAAGGAGACCTGTGCAGTATTAGGATTATTCATCAGGGGAGGTATTCCAAGACCAAGTCACCTTTATCTTTGCAAAGTCTCTTTTTGCTAGCTTGGAACTTGGAACAGCCAAGAGACCCATGCTAGAAATGCAAAGACTGATTTGACTTACAAGATTTTACATGCACAGTATAGCTTGGCCTTGAGATTAACCCTGAGCGCTATTGTACTTGAACTTGGAACTAGTGAGGGAAGTGGAAACAATAAGTAACAATTGAATGTATTAGTTTGATTTTGCATTGCTTTGTCTTCCAGACACTAATTGGTGAGTGCAGTGTCTTTTTTTTAGTAGCAGGAAGTCATTTGTGAGGTGTTTTGCCATCAGTACCTTGAGGAGAGTTTAACATCTGCAGGCCTGATTGCATGGATTCCTCTTAAGTGTCAGAAAATGCTTATATAATGCTTATGCAAATACATGTGAAATGTACACAGGCCACATTGGTTCCAGGTATGAGGCAATGAATAAAATATCAATGAAATATGACGATTTGGAGGCAAGAATCGAGGCTTTATTGCAAAACAAAGAAATTCTGTATTTTAGAAAAACAAAGAGTCGACGGACCAGAGAAATGGGTCATATACTGTATGTTCATTTATTTAGGAAGCATGAATTTTCCAGTGTCCTGTAGAGATAGATAGTCAGCTATTAATCTGCTCCTGGCCTCTCGGCAGCATGCAATAGAACAGCAAGAAAAACACCACATCTCAAAATCATTATGGTAAGTGATGATTATGGTCACTAAGAACCGAATTATTTCCCTTCTCAGTCCCACCAGCCTGAATCCAGGCTGGAGTAATGAATACATTTCAGCAATCTTTTTGCATCTGCATCTGTTGTTACTCTTGACTGCCATCACCCTCTTATCTGTTGTTTGAAGCCATCCTTACATCACGTCGGGTTTCTCTACTCTCTCTCGCATCATGTTACTTTCATGAGTATTTAACACCTTGACTGACATGTTTTTGCTATCACTGCACTTCTGCATTTATCACTGCAACCGCTCTTCTCCCCACCATGCCTATCTGTCAGAGGTGGTCTCCAGAGACCTGCTGTTTGTGATGCTGCCACTTGTGGCTGTTGACGATTGAGTCTACATGCACTGTACACCGGGCAGTAAATGTCTTTTCAAATTGTCGGTTGTCTTTTCCAGCTGACGTACAGCTGCAGCATCAAAATGACAACCGTGTGCCGTCACACAGCATTATATACAAATTGCTACTATGTATGCATATCCTGTAGAGAAACATGGATTGGCTAAACTTCCATCAAATTTAGGAAGACTGAGTGTTTCTTTACATAGTTTGCCCGAAGCTACTACTCAGCACTATATTGATATGCTTGTCCATAGTGGATTTGGCTTAATGCTGGGATGAAAGCCGCACATTCCATATTCTTTCTCATATGAGAAAGTGACACCCGGATCCTCTGATCTTACCAGTTTAAATTCAGACCATGATGCCTCCCCCAGACCACAAGGGAAATTAATAAATGATTAAAGTCTAGTGGAGTCGAGGGAAAGAATGGTAAAGAGGGATAATGGTGTATTGCTCAATGATGGTATCTCACAGCACTCAGGGTTATGTCTCTATCTACTCATGTGTGCTTAGAGGCGTCAGCGCCTGGAAGCTGTTTTGTTGACAGGTGTCCCGAGCGATAAAAAGGATACAGAACCTGATACAAAAAAAAAAAAAAGAAAAACTCTTGAGTTTCATACAAACCTTAAAAATTACAAGTACAACTTGAACATGACATGCAGCCAGTGAACACACTACAGACATATTTGGCATATGCTATACGTGTTTCCATCAACTGGTTTTGCACACATAAATTGAGCTGCATAGTATTGCTAAAATGTAGTGCTAAAGGCTACATTACTCATGACTGGTATAATTATACGAGAAGAAACAGGGGTTGTGAAACTAAATCTTGAATAAGAAGAACTACATCCAGTTGCCTGGCCATTATGAGACGAAAAAATGTAATGAGGACTTGAGGAATATGTTTTTCAGTTGGGCAATTTATTGTCATGGTCATTGGTTTTCCTTATAACAATGCACTTGAGTGGACTTGAGTTTGTATTTTGTCACCTGTTTTGCCATACATGGAATTATGGTTATTTGTGTTAACAAAAATGGAAATGGCTTGGGTAACTAGCTCACTAACATACCAATATCGCAGTTCAATATCTTTGTTTTACTTGTATCTACTTTTTTACCATTTCTAATGCTTCACCTTATTTCAATACCCCTTCAGTCCCTGAGTATCATCTGTATACCAAGAACCAGTACCAATGCACCCAATATCCATGTTGATCTGGCCTCTGATCCTGTTGATCTTTGTGTGATTACCACTCGTTTGCCTTCTTGCATTTCGACCTTGGATTCATTTGCCTTAACTCTGCTTATGCTAGTGATTGAAAGTGTGTCTACTGACCAGAAGGCCTGTTCGACCTGTGTGCTAAATCTGCTATTGAGTGTAATGCCTTTTGCCGTCATTGCAGGCTTTGTAAATCTTCATTTCCACAGGGCAAACTATTCCAGTTTGGAGATCAGATACAGGAAGTCCCATTGGGTTTTGTTTTTAGTATTGATTCAGAATGGAACAGCAATCAGTAAGGTTCTAAGACTGCACATGAGCACACTGGGACTTATGCAGTTAGTGATCTGGTGGAGAAACCTTAACATTGATCAATATTGAATCAAAATGTCACAATGCGTACTATACATTTTCTGTAACTGTGGCCCACTTAGTGTTTGTGATCATGTTTACCTGTGTACATTTTGTATGAAAGCAGCTTTGTTTGTTCATTGTAATAAAAGACTTTGATGGTAGAGCAGTAACACAGAGAGTTACTGCCTCGGCTTTCCCCTCATTCAGCGTTTGGTGTCTGATGGGATCTTTTTATCATGTGGAAAGGTCTTGAACATGCTTTCACAGGCATACATAGATCAATAAAGCTGTTTATTAGTTGGGCCAATCCATTAGCCACGGCTGGAAAAGCCTTGTACAGCATCAGGATATTGTCCAAATCCTCAGTATAGATGCTAATGGCCAGAAGCCAAACATTTACATAATAATTATCCTCTCAGTAAAGGCAATACACAAGTATGTATTCCTGCTTTAAACTAGGACCAGGAATACACAATTAGTATCTCTAGTATCCCTGCAATAAAATCAGGAAAATATAAATTACAAGCAATGATCTGGTTCTAGTAAGTTGCTCTAGAAGTCCAGCTGAAAAGGGTGACCTGGGTTTGGCGACTAAGGGAAAATGCAATGTGACACCATTGACAAGCTGTGCCTCACTTCAAAACAGCACAAAGTCCTCTGGGAGGGGTGGGTTCTGATGCGAAGGCCGGCACACTTCACAGCTAGAAAAGCCTTTTATCAGTCACTCGGGCTGACTTTGAGAACAAGGGGGGGCATTTGCAGGCTCTCTAAGCCCTGAAACACACTGGAAGTTAGTATAGAGTGCTGTGCAACAGAAGAGAACACTCGTAATAATGCAGACTCACTACAGCCTCTCACCAGGCACCATCTACATCATGTTATTTTGACCTACTTTGAAACCATTTCACTACTAGGCTGTCGTCATCACTTTGTTTGTCTGAATGCATTCTTACTCCTTAATGAAGTCAATAGCTCTGATAGGTATCCAATTTGATTTATTTATTTTTTTATTAATGCTAAAGTAACGTGCTGATTAGCATTAGACACAAACATTATTTGGCATTACGAGGCATGACAACTACCATTTCTTTTTTCCTTCATGGCAACCAGGCATCAAAACCTCTATCCTTCTATGCAAGACAAACTGGCTGTACCCCATAGAAGGCTGCAGAATCACAGTAAAGTGAAATCTCAAGGAGGCTTTTGACACAGCAAGTCCACTACCTTAGTCCAGAATATCTCTTTCTGCATAATCAGAGAAGAAGGTGTAGTGTAGCTGCAGCAAAAGTACAGTTCATACAGCATGTGCCATTTCTGCTGCACCATAATTTGTAGTCATGGGATCATCACACCCGAGGGGAATCTGACTCAAGGTTATACTTGACAGACAAAAGTAGGTCTTTCTTCTTAAATGGCTTAAATAGCTCCAGAATATGGGAGCCAGTGCTATACAAATTGTGAACCCTGATTTTTTTCCCCCAATATCTCTAATTAAATCTATCTTCTTTTAGCTATGTGGTACTAAATGGAACATAAAGCTGAAAAAACACCTATGGTTCACCCAGACAGGGACATAGCTGAATTTGAATTAGAGAGGGCTTCAGCTTCCAATGACCTGGTCATCTCTTATTCATAGGGGATGATCATTCACAGGAATGATTCAACCAAAGCTACATAGCTGCTGATACACTGGGGTTAACTCTTTCACCTGAAAACCTCTCAATGTCATTACCAAAAGAAGGTAATTGTGACACTGTGGAGATTAATTATTATTTCATGTTACAGTTGACGAGTGGAGCATATTTTTCTTCAAGCTGGCAGGACTCACTGAATAGGATATCCACTTTCTCCATGCTCAGCCAAAAGCTATTGGCTGGGTGTAGTTTTAGAAATGCGTCTTGAAACTGGAGCAGGTTTGGTCGCATATTAAAAACAAAAAGTAAGGTCCATGGAGGAAAAAAGTAATCTGTTCATTTAATTTTTCTATACTCATAACTTTCTCAGCATTTCTATGACCACCTGCAGTCTGTCAGTCCCTTCGGTGCTCTCGTCTTTTTAATTTTTAGCTGCTGCAAGCTCTGACAATATGCCGCGCTGCCTTATTTCTGTCTCTCCCAGGAGATTCCGGATAGCTGAACTGATAATGTTCCTCTGTTTTAGATCAGTAGCAATTTGCAGGAAATTTGTTAAACCCCAAATAAACCACGAAAACCAGGTTACACTAACATTTTATCCTATATGCAAATAAATTATGACACATTAGTTCACCATTTATGCATCCAGTTACAGTTTTGTTGCTGTGATTCATCAAACTTTACAATTAGGCTGTGAATTAGGTTTGGTCCAGTGACATCCTGTGCAAAGACATTGTACTAGAACCGCTGATGCCAAGCCATACAATGGGGCTACACTAGGGAGTGTACGGACTAGTTGACTAGTCAGCTTTTCTCCTGTGCCATGACGCTATATAAGCATCATGTCAAGGTGAAGAGCAGGTGAGGAGCCCAGAATGTTATTGCAGTGAACTATCAGCAGTTCATCAAATGTGTGGCAATACTTAACTGAAGTTGAAGCCCATACTATTGTGACATGTCACACCTGAAATACAACCAGAGTACTACTGCAATGCACACTCATTAAAAAAGTCATTGCTATCGCTAGCATTGGAACAGTCCAAATCCTGTTGCCAGCAGTCAATTAACAACTTGACCAAACACCCTGAGGTAACAGAGAGGAGGCTGCAAATCAACAATTTGCTTGTGAGTTTCATTGTCAAAGTTATTCGACCTTTAGCTGCAGTAGCTACACAGAGAAAGCTTCAGAGGAATACCACATTTTCCTGTGTCCTGGCTACACTATCCTTTCTCAAAACAGTACTATTAAATGCTGTTGATGGTGCCGATTTATATTAGCTAAACATATCTGAAGTGCACAGTATTGATAAGCTCATGTGTTTATGTTCAGTTGTTGTTGTGTTTTATCAGTTGTCATTGTTGCTGTGGTTGCAGAGTGTGTTTTTTTGTCCTTAATGTCAGTGAATGCACCATGTGATAGACGGATATTATGGTAGAGCTGAGAGTTTGCTGAGTGACAGCCGCATATTACAAGTGTCAGACTGACGGTGTTTACAGTGGTCTACAGCCGATGGCAGCCCGCGCTTCAATATGTCGCAGAAAAGCATCAGCTGCTTCTTTTGTGTGAAATGCTACAATATGTATTCAGGTCAAGAACATAGATGGTATTGTTGCAAAGCATTACATTCTACTATGTTTTTATGTGTGACGTCATTGACTAGTTGGAAGTCGACTACACTTTCACCATATAATAATACTTTAAAAATATCATAATGCTTTAAAAAGTTTGAAGTCAGGCAACCTGTGGTGTGCACTTTTCATATTTCATATTTTGATTGACAGATTACCTGCTTGGGGAATTCATAAAATATTAATTTTTTAATCTGAAATTGTCTTTTGGGTTTTCTTCATCATTTGAGTATGTGTCATTGAAAATGGAGATGAAACAATCCCCCATACTTTATATAGTTATTTACAAGCCACCACTGAAATGTTTTATTGATGATTTTACTGAGTTCCTTTCAGTTTTGTGCACAGAATTTGATTGCTTGGTGATCACAGGTGACTTTAATGTGCATGTGGATGTAGACAATGACAAGCACGCAAAAGAACTTGGTGCTGTCCTTGAAATGTTTGGTCTAACTCAACATGTAAGAGAGCCTACTCATGACAAAGGCCACACTCTAGACTTAGTCATTACAAAAGGTGTTGCTGTCTCAAACTTAAATGTTATTGATGTTGCTGTATCTGATCATTTCTGTGTCCTCTTTGAACTTTCTGTTGCACCCAAACCAGTCGTTGGGCCTGCAGTTATTCAAAGAAGGAACATAAATGACACAACAAAAACACAGTTTGTAGAAATGATCCGGTTTGAAAACACTCCATGTTTTAATGTTGATGATCTGTTGAACTGTTATACATCAAGAGTTTCAAATGTCTTGGACACCATTGCTCCTGTTAAGGTTAGAATGGTTAAAAATAGGCAAAAGGCGCCTTGGAGAAACAAAGACTCAGTCAAGGCACAGAAAAGGGAGTGCCGTAAAGCTGAACGGAAATGGCGCAAGTCAAAGCTCCAGATTCATTATGAAGTATACAAAGAAAAGTTAACTGTTTTCAATCAAACCTTACGCGGTGCAAGGGAGAGATATTTTTCTGAAATCATCAAAAACAGCAACAACTCTCGTGTCCTGTTCAGCACAATCAACAGATTAACAAACCCTCCAGTTTCATTGCCCCTAGAACTAATTTCGACTTCAAAATGCAATGAATTTGCAACATTCTTTAATGATAAAGTCCAAGGTATTAAAAATGCAATAATTTCTACAACACAAATACCAAACCTGCAGCCAATCAGTCACCTAAAGATGACACATTTTGCACCTGCTACTGACAAAACAATCGAGGATGTTATCTCTGGTCTGAATTCATGTACATGCTGTCTTGATGAATTACCCACTAGATTTCTGAAGTCTGTGCTGAGCAGCTTGTTATCACAACTTACTCAATTAGTCAACATCTCACTTCAGACTGGAACTTTTCCAAAAGCCTTGAAAACTGCTGTCATTAAGCCTCTTCTTAAGAAGAGCAGTCTTGATGCTACAGTGCTGAACAACTACCGACCAATATCAAACCTCCCATTCTTAGGTAAAGTCCTGGAGAAAGTTGTATACCAACAACTTACTGACTTCCTCCAGTCTAATAATGCCTTTGACACCTTTCAGTCGGGTTTCAGGCCTCATCACAGCACTGAAACAGCACTGGTCAAGGTAACAAACGATATCCGCCTGAACACTGACGCAGGAAAAGTCTCAGTCCTGGTTCTGCTGGACCTAAGTGCTGCCTTTGACACAGTGGACCATGTGATACTATTACAGAGGTTAGAAAACTGGGTGGGAATCTCTGGTGCTGCACTAAACTGGTTTAAGTCCTATCTTGAGGACAGGACATACTTTGTTGAAATTGGTAACTGTGTCTCTGACAAAGTGATCATGACTTGTGGAGTTCCCCAAGGGTCAATCTTAGGACCCCTCCTATTCAACCTATACATGCTTCCATTGGGTCAGATAATACGTAGAAACAATGTGTCTTATCATAACTATGCAGATGACACTCAGGTCTATGTGTCACTGACAGCAGGTGAACATGGGCCTGTAGATTCTCTCTGTCGCTGCATCGAACAGATCAGTGCGTGGATGCAAAACAACTTTCTCCAGTTAAACTCTGACAAAACTGAAATCATTGTCTTTGGCCCAAAGAAACAAAGAGAAAGTGTTATCAGTCACCTTGAGTCGCTCACTCTAAAACCTAAAAATCAGGTTAGAAATCTGGGGGTAATAATGGACTCGGACCTGAACTTTAACAGCCACATCAAAACAATAACATCAACAGCTTTTTACCATCTAAAAAACATTGCAAAGATCAGAGATATGGTGTCTAAACCAGACTTAGAGAGGCTCATCCATGCATTTGTCTCCAGCAGATTAGACTACTGCAACGGCCTGCTCACTGGCCTCTCTAAACGAGCCGTCAAACAGCTGCAGTACATCCAGAACGCTGCTGCTCGAGTCCTGACCAGAACCAGGAAATACGACCACATTAGTCCAGTTCTTAGGTCTCTGCACTGGCTTCCTGTCACTCAGAGAATAGACTTCAAAACCGCTCTGCTAGTCTACAAGTCTCTTCATGGACTAGCACCAAAGTACATCTCTGACATGATAGAGACATATGAACCAGCTCGAGTTCTGAGAACCTCAGGAACTGGTCTCCTGATCCAGACCAGAGTCAGGACTAAACACGGTGAGGCTGCCTTTCAGTTCTCAGCAGCCAAAATCTGGAACAGGCTTCCAGACAGTGTGAGACAGGCCCCAACTCTGACAATGCTCAAATCCAGGCTGAAAACATTCCTTTTTACCTGTGCATATGAGAACTGAAAGTATTTTAACTGATCTTTTGCTTTTAAGTAATTTACATTTATGTTTTATGTGTTGATTTTATCTGCCCCTCTTTTTATGTGATTTTATGTAACTGTGAAGCACTTTGAATTGCCTTGTGTATGAATTGTGCTATATAAATAAACTTGCCTTGCCTTGAAATTCACATTTCTAAACAAAGACATATGTCATACCAATGTAATGCAGGGTTGTAGGAGAAATACAAATTTCTCTTTCATGGCTGGTAACGTAGGCGGCCCTTAGTCTTAAAGGGTGAGATATGATGACATTCTAAAGAGACCAGTAAAAAGTTATAGTGTGATTAAATATTCCTTGGCACCGTAAAACTAAAGAAAATATGATTACCCTTGAAACCTGCGCTGTGTGCTGTAGATCTCCTTGTCCCTTGATTTGCTGCACTTGCCTCCTGTATTCTTTTCGCACAATCGGATTTAGGATAAATCAAATGAACAAATGAGAAAACACAAGCGTGACGCCTGACATTTCTGCCTTTTTAGACAAATTTCCTTGTTCTAATTTATTTTTTTTTTATTTTTTCCAGACAGCAACACAGAAACTGACAAATGCGCCCCTGTCTGCCGGTTGAGTCCTATTTGTCAGAGCTATATGACAAGGTGTTTTTGATTCATAACCCTGCTGAAATCTAATTTCACTTTAAGCACAAGTGGAATCTCTTCATTTATCACGAGCAACACAAAGGGAATCGCGGTAATAACAATGTCATCCCGACGCACAAATGGAATGTGCTCGAAGGCAAAACTTAGTTCACGAAAACAATGAATTTAATTAAGTCGCTTTGAATAATTTCATAAATAGCATTGAATCTGTTCCATTCTACCAGAGGTGAAATGAACATACATGAACTTTGGTCCATGTATGTTCAGACACTGACACTATACATAAACACAATTAAAATGCATTTATTTGGAGTTCTTTTCAATTGTGGTATCTACATTTTGTAAATTGTAAGTAAAGCTGTCCATCCTTTATTTTGGTTGTTAAAAAAAGAAGAAAATATGGCATAAATTAGAAAGACAAAAAGCCTGAACATCTACAAGACTACAATGGTGGAGGATCATAACATAGGCCAGTCAAGAACACTCTCAAGGAGATAGCGTTACTGTTTTTCAAGTCTACCATAGAGAGAAAACTTCAAAAAAGCAAATTCAGAGGGTTAACTACAAGATGCAAACCATGCATAAACTTTAAAAATAGGAAGGCCATATCAGACTTTTCCAAATAAACAAAGCTGGAGTGTTCTGGAAGTGCATTCTCTGACCAGATAAACACTCAGATAAACCCGGGTGAAAGTATGGAGAAGGCTTTGAATGGGTCATGATCTGAAGCAGCATCATCTATAAAACACAGTGGAGGCAGTGTGAGTCATTAGCATGGCTGTCTTCCAGAGGCACTGGGTCACTACTCCGTATTGATGATGTGACAGAAGAGAGATGCAGACGGATGAATTCTGAAGTATATGGGGATATACTGTCTCCTCAGATTCCTGCAAATGAAGTTTATTCTGCATGCTTCACAGACCAGATGAAAAATGATCCAAAACATACTGTGAAAGCAAGGCGTTTTTGAAGGTACAGAATTTGAATATACTACAGTGACCTAGTAAGTCACCTGAGCTCAACCCCACTGAGCATGCTTTGTACTCAGCAAAGACGGACATGAGGCAGTTTATTTTCAGTATGTTCAATAACCCAACATTAATTCATTCATATTGTAACTCAAGTTTTGGTAAAATAATAATAATAATAATAATAATAATTTGTGAATGTTCAAACATGGCACTTAAATGAATCTTTGTGAGGATGATGCTCTCTTTGTCTGGCAGTTAAGGTAGTCTGTGTCAGAAAGCCCAAATCTATTTCCTCAAGAAACAGTGAAGAATGTCTCCATATCGATATAAAGGGCTCCCAAGACAAAACCAGCTTATTTCACAAGCGCAATATTTCTTCCTTAGTATTTTCGTCTTCCGCCAGGACTGGAGGGAGCTGCTGTAGGTACAGTGGGTAGAGGGTTCAAATTACAGAAGGGAAAACACACGTGGGATTATTGATGGCACAGTTTAAATTAAATGTGCTAGTGAGCTCTGTGAGTAAACCAATATACATGAGAGCAGGATCTCTCATTAGTGGAATGAGGCCCGCCACCCCAAGTGCATTCATTGGGTGACAGGTTGGCCAGCTGATTGTGTCATCCTCAGGTTGTTTATGGTGTACCATACAGTGGTAGTCAGGTAGTATACAGTGCAAATGTGGTACTCTACTGCTTATCTACTTAACACAGAAAACACTGTACTTTCAATTTCAACTTGCGTCATCCCTCCTCTTGTCAGACATGATCACCTGCATCTGTTAGGGAACCTGGTTAGTTCTTGTTGTAGTATTGTAAGTACCATGTTACTAGTATACTTATTTTGTAGCTGCACTCTTCCCAGCATTCTTCTTTTCAAATTAATTATTGATTCATCCTCTTTTTTTAGTCTAGACACCACCACAACTATAACTGTTTCCCCTATGTTAAAATGTATAGCTATGGCTCTATGTTATGTTGATTTAGTTCTTATACAATGAGAGGTACACGATAAGGTCTTGTTTTTAAAAAACAAAAACAAAAAAAAAACAGAGGTCCAGCACAATCTCGCACAAATTATTCTCCTCCCTATTTAGAGAAATTACTGTAACCCACTTTGGAACAAACATCTGAAGACTTGGACCTCTCAGCTTTCTCATATGGCCCTTTTAACAGAGATGAAGGCATTGATGACATGGAACTGTTTCAAAGCATCTGTTTTGCAAGTCCTTACCAGAAGGTCACCTGGTTACACATGGCAGGAGGAGCAATACAAGCACCCTTGCCTTGAACGGTAATGTCCTGCTCAAGTACAAACACTACATGCTAATTAAGTACGCTGTCTTCCTCCCCTTGTTCTTTCTTGGACTGCAGCCTTGTTGTGTTCACTCTGGCCTTCATAAACCATTTGACAATGATTATAAATTGCTCCACAATTCAACTTCGGCTCCTGCCTCATCTACAGTATGGGTCTCCAGGCTACCCTTTTGCCATAAGGCTGTAAATCCAGCAGTGGCACTCTAAAACTTTCAGAACACTTCAGCTTGCTTGCTTCCTTGCTATTTACTTGGATGCTTGTTTTAGACTTTACTCCCTTCCTTCATTGCTCCTTCTCTTCCTTGCAGGTCTCTTCCTTGTTTGCTTACTTTCACCCTTTGTCTGTAATAAGTTGGCAATTGTAACCTTGATTATGCTTGCTTCGGCCCATGCACCGTTCCTTACGTACCTTGCTTCTTCTCTTCCTTGCACCATATCTCCATATTCTTTGCTCACCTTTGATCGGTGTCATGTTGCATGCTTGCACCTTTGCTTGTTCCCTTGCACACTTGTTTTCTCACTTGCTTGCATCCATGCTTGTACCCTTGCTTGCTCCCTTTTACCCTGCCTTGCCCCTTTAATAGCTTACTTTGCACCATTGCTTGCTTCCTTGCTTGGACACTTGCTTTGGCCTTTGCTTTTTTGTGCCCTTGTTCTCGCTCTTCCTTGCTCCTTTACTTCCTTGCACTGTGCTCCCTTGCTTCCTTATTTATTTTTTCATTGTTGTGTACTATCATGCTCGCTCACTTGGACATTTAATTGCTTCCCTGCTCCCTCCATTGACTGCTCACTTTCTTCGCCATTCCCAGCACCGTTGCTGGCTCCCTTGTACCCTTGCACACTTCACTTTCCTGTTGGCTTATGATAAAAACAATGATCACTGTAATAATAACAATTTAGATTTAAAATGTTAAGCGCAAGAACAACAACTTACAGGGACACATATAATTTACCAATAGTTATTCTAAGTGGTAAAGCAAATTAAACAATTAAGATACATTGAACAATTAAGATAAACTTTGATCTGGTTTATCTTGTTTATCTGTGGGGCATCATAGAAAAAAACACTTAATTTTATAGCCTGACATCTCTAATCGATGGTTCAGTGGACGGATCAGTACAGTCTGCATGCTCTGAAAATTTCTCGGATATAGAAGCCATTCAGTGCTTCTAATGAAGCCGTTGATCAATGTCAGCTTAATGGCACTCCCAAAGTGGACTGTATACACACCCAAATTGATAATGTGGTGGTTGTGGGGCTTTGTGAGATATTATTTAAAAACGGAAAATCACATTATACTGTTATTTCGACTCCAACACACCAAACCCAATATATTAGGACTCTTAAAACCCATGACAATTTTGTGGTTGATTAGAGTTCACTAATACCCTCACTGGGAAGATCAATTGATTCAAGCCACACCAAATACCACAAAACTCTTTTGCAAGATTTAGTCCACTCCATCCACCAAAGCCAAAACGCCACTGAGACTATACCTGCAGTTCATTTATTTACTGTGTCAATGTTGTGGGTTATGCACAAATCAGGACCACAGGTAGGTAAACTGCCTCAAGGCCCCTTAGCTGTAGTATGTGGGTAATAAAAAAATTATGATTGTAAACAAAACCACCTGCCAGTCACTGGAATTACACCTTAATACAGAAAACTCAAATAGTAGCTTCAGTCCGTGTTGATGCACCATAGTACTCAGTGAAACTAGAAGTTTAAATTGTGTTGGACACAACACCTGCTTGAAATATTTGAAAACGCCCTTAACAGGTACGTGGCAACTATGAAACATGGAGTCATCTCAGGAGCTGGTTGTGATATTGAGACGGTCTGATTGGCGGCCCTTCTAGCATTTTTACTTTTTAACGCTAACCATGTCCCTTGCTCGTGAACATATCTGTAATTGTGCAACTTTTAGCTGCGGGGCCTTTCTCCCAAGAGCCTCCACCCTGTGGTAAATCTGAAGAACCCAATTAAAGATCAGCCTCTGGTCACCTGCATGCCAAAGGCTGAAGTACCACATATGCGTAGTTCCCTCACACAGAAAGTACATGTAGCAACTGAAGCTGACATACAAGTCACCTATAGTACATGTATACGGTTATGATACCATAAATATTCTGCAGTATATTTTTCATATTCATAATTTTTTTTCTGTGGATAATTGACAGGAGGTGCTCTGCTGTTCCCTGCACTGGAATAGACAGAACCCATGTCTATTCAGTGTTGCATCTTTTGTGATTTTAATATCAAATATGTATAAACTAAATATGTAGACTAAAAATGGAAACCCAAATGCTTCCACAATCAAATTATTGTCTCTTGCAAACTCTTCCTGCATACATTTATCGAAATAATCAAAGTGCATGAGATGCATGAAATGATTGGGGTCCCAAACCTTTATTCCTTTATTAGTCCATGGCACACCTTTAAAGCCACAGCTTCTATTCTATTATTTCTTCTAGTATTTATTTCAAATATTTAATTTACAGTGCCCATAGAAAGCATTGATTTCCTATTTAAAATAAGTAATTGCATATGTGTTCACCCACTTTGAAGTGACTGACCTAGGTCCAGTCAAGTGGTGCCAGTAGTCTCACGAATCTTCATATGGAAATCACGTCAGTGCAGTGAATGCCTTTCAATTGGTTGCAGTATGAAGACTCCTGTATCTGGGAGGACCAGTCAGTTGTTAATAAGTGTGCCACAATTACACCATGAAGATAAAAGATCACTCCAAGCAGCTCAAAGAAAAGGTTATCAGAGATATGGGTCAGAGGATAGATACAAAAGAATTTTCAAGTCACTGAACATACTCATACACATGGCATACTAGGCTAGATACGTGTTGGGTTTTTCACCAGTGAAAGCGGCATGGGAGCAGAGAAATTCCACCTTGACTAGACTCTGAGGTCACCTGGAAGAGCGTTTGTTCGTCTGATGAGGCCATACTGGAGCTTTTTGACCATGAGAGTACACACCATGACTGGCGGACACAAAAAACTGCAAGTCACCACAAGCACAGCGTCCTCTCTGTGAAGCATGGTGGCAGCAGCATGCTTCTTGGCATCAGACCCGGACAGCTTGAAAATGAATGCAGCATAACACAGGGAAATTGTGGTAATGGCATTTTTTACCTATTGGTCAAAGCTCTTTGCAGTCAGAGATGCATCTACCCATTCGCTCACTCAAGCACACATACTGGGAGCAACTGTGGGTTCAGTGTCTTTCTGCAGAATTTAACCCTCTGGTTCGTGGACAACCCGCTCTACCTACTGAGCCACAGCTGCCCCTGGACAATCCGATTTAGTCTGCAAAAGAACTGGACTTGGAAGCAGACTTTTATTTTCAAGCTAGACAATGGCCTGAAGCATACAATGAAATCTACACAGACATGGTTTAAAGAGAACATGGTGAATTTTCTGAAGTGGGCAAGTCAAAGCCCAGACATCAGACAAATAGAGAATTTGTGGGTGGACCTGAAAAGTGCCACCTGATCATCAACAACCTGACAGAGCTCGATCAGTTAGAAGGCCGCAAGAATGACTGAGGCCCATCTACATCTACTCAGTGCTGTGATTGCGGCCAAAGGTGCATCTGCTAAACACTCATTTGGAGGCGATGACTATTTATGCAATCACTTGTTGACAATTACCATTACTTTGTATAAATCTGTTTTCTCTTTCACAGCCAATTGTGTTTATTCTTTTGTTTTCCTTTGTTGTTTTTTTAAAAAAAAAAAAAAAAGCCAAATTATATTGATAAATGATTCCACTTATGACACTGATCCCCATTTCAATCAAAGGGGGAAATAAGATAGAGGATGGATACTCTTTATAGGGACTGTAAGTTAATAATGCAGACTCATTCATTCATTCACCTTCTATACCCGTTTAATCCTGTTAAGGGTCATGGGGGTCTGCTGGAGCCTATCCCAGCTGTCATCGGGCGAGAGACAGGGGTACACCCTGGACAGGTCGCCAGTCCATCACAGGGCATAAGGCAGACTCATTTTATAAATCTAAAAGAGAGAGAGAGAGAGAGATTTATAAAATGAGTCTGCATTATACATGGACAAACATCAAAACAAGAACATTTTGAGGGGTTTAAATGGAATATTGTACTAATGTATGCTCTGTATTGCTCCGTGTAGGGATCCTGATTTTATGGATCCATTCTTTTCAAATAGCTGCTCAAAAGACTGGCTCATATTGATATTTATTTTTAAGATGCCAGCCTGGGGGTAACTTATTTTATCCTCGACATAAGCACTGTGATAGAGTAACATTGGTACGGATCAGAATCGTCCAAACTGAGACAAGTTCTCTTTTTGGAATATCTGAGTCTATCTATATGTATTGTAGATACCCCCCACCTTCCCTTTCCCTCCCTCCTCCACCACAGAAAACAACAATGTGAGAATTTTTTTACACGCCATTTATTGTTGCGCTGACCACGAATCAAAACCTGGTCCACTCCTATGCTCACTATGATACCAGCTCCCTCACAAACGTCTAACACACAGGACAGAACAGCTTGCGACTGAACCAGTCAATAAATTCTGTTTGTCACAACGCTACCTGATAACTCTCATATGCTTAGTTGCAGGACAATTCCACATTAAGCAGATTAATTACAGTGATTTTTACTATTTTTATTCTGTCTTAATATGTTGAAAAAAATAAAATTCTCGTATTTTTAATATGGTGGGACATCAACAAATCACGTGGCATCCATGTAATAATGCGGTGGCCTCTTTTTGGAACTACTGAGATTATGAGTTATTCATTGAGTAAGAGGCCATGTAAAGGTAGGAGTAAAGGAGTACGTGAATGAGTACATTAATGATGAGGGTTATGAATCAGTGACTGTCGTGGCCTGAATAAGTGAGACGGATCAATTAATGGAGTGTGTGTGGGGGATTGATTGAGGAAGGGCGCAAGTGAGCCACTAGATGAGTTAGTGGGCGTGTGAACAATTGAGTGTGGGAGACTAATAAATGTGTTTAAAGGGGCAGAAGTTGAATATTTGTGTTGCCGACTTAATGAATTGCTGGGTGACTCAGACCATGTCTAGATCCTGAACTCAGTGTAATAAACAACAGCATTAAGAATTCGCCTCTCTGCCTCACGGCTCCAGAAGATCCAGGGCCTCTTCCAGTCTCATTTACAGTCTGCTCTGCCGTGTGTCTAGCTTGAGGGAGTCGGACTAATTCTGTCGGAAAATTATTCTAAGGAAACCGAAGGTATTGTTGCTCCCGAGCAGGGTTTAGCAGAGATTTGTGGGTAACAACAGTGTCCAGCCGTCCGGGGGCAGCTGCCAGTATCTTTTTAATGCAAATGGATCCACATAAATGCTGAGGACAACAGCTGCTTATGTGGGATATAGGGGGGCAGAATACTGAGAGATGGCAAAGCATCACCAGGAGAGATGGGCTTTTACTATTCTTGGCCAAGGAGGGGATTTATACAGAGCAATTAAATCGTATTTTGGGGTTAGAAGGAAAAGGCAAGGTTTTTGTATTGATTTAAAGCAGGGGAATGGTAGAGACTGTTAAGGGACATTTCTTTTTTTCTTTCTGTGATGTGCTCTATATCTCTTTCCCGGCATCTTCTCTTTTGCTGTCAATTATCTAAGCCTTCATACACTCTTATTTTGCCTTCGCTGCTGCTGCTGTGAGCAAATTGTTCCTGTTGGGACGTATAAAACACGGTCTCTACTATGGAAAGCTTTTCATTTGGTACATGACACGTGTAGCAGCATGCCATTTAAATGCACTTGCAGAAACTTTCCCAGTTAGGCAAAAATGATGGGAATAACTGTGGGATTCATGTGCTTCTTGTTTTTATTTTCAGTGTAGCAGAAATTGCCCTGTACAAAATAATTATAAAATCATAATATAATAGCATGAAATCTATACTCTACCTGGTGCTGTACACTAGAGGTGTTAACACTGATGTCGACAGTAAAGAAAATTATTCAACTTAAAGACATCACAGGCCCCTGCTGTGATTAGCTCTACTCTCCTCCTCCCGGTTCTATTACGAGACTTCAAACACGATCCTCCTCCCTCTTCCCTCCACCATAGCATCCGAGGAGACCAAAAGGGAAGGCAGCGTCAGCGGAACATTCATCGTGATCAAAGAGGAATCTATGTATCCTTACAATACCCTTTCTTTGACACTCGGCTTCAAAAATCCCTCTGTTCATCTGTACCCAATCCTACACTTTGTCCTGTCTTACTGAGCGCAACCTCGAAGGAGAAGCACACAAAGCAAGGATGGATGTCAAATGCAATTAACCCAAAGAGAATCCTACACTTTGCTTTCTCCTTTTATCTCTCCTCGCTGGAAGATTTCTACAAGGTCTCCTCACGCAAGCTGTCACTGTCCCACACCCTTCTTCGTCCTCATAAAGAAATCAGCCGGGGAAACTAAATGAAGTTAAGCTTGATCTGTCCGGACGGATTTCATTTAGAGCGTCTGGCTGGCAAAAAAAGGCAGATAGTTCTTAATTGAAGATTTTTTCTTTTTTACGTTTGAGTCTACTTTCATGAATTTCCCATTTAAGCAGCCTGTATTTGGTATTGTGTTGTAGCTCAACCATGGCAGTGTTTCCCCTGAAAACACGATATGTGACAGAATATTGTAGTGTCTCACACAAAGGAAGCTACACAGGATTCTTTGCAAGTTTACTGAAATGTGATCAAGGCTACTGACGGCCTACACCAACACAATCAACAGCCTTGGCCTCTCCCCTGTAATGTGGGACCCACCCAAGGTGAAACTCTCACATGGTGCATTCACTGTCACCAGGAACACAGAAACAGACTCTCCAACTGTAGCAATAATACAATTTTGACATTTTTTACTTATGTGTCATATTCGATGTGTTTCTTGTGTAGTATTGGGGTGTTCCTTTGTGCATTTGGCATTTGAGGTTCCCTTTTGGTTACTTGAGAACCAAGTAAGACCAGTCGACCATGCCAGTGTAAAGCTGGAAAATCTAAGACATCAGAGGACTTATTGCACTCATAAGCTTAGTCAAAAACTCTTAGTGTCTGCTTTGCAACTTGGTGACTGACTGCCTGGACACCTGGGATGCATAATTGATGCATAATCAATTCAATAACTTGTTTTTCTGACAGAAAACCAATTGTTCTGTGTACCAGGTGTGGTGTTATAGGTTTTTGTTATGTCTCCTAGCTAGATGCTTGTTTGGTTTGCTGTCTGCATTGTTAAAATGCTGTCAACCTGCCATTTGGGCTGAATACTAAGTTTGCTGTCTAGCCACAAAATGAATTACATGCTTAAATGTCTGACTGGTTGACTGTCACTTTGGCTAGATTTGGGCTCCTGCATGGTTCATGAGAGTTTGATTAATTGTTTTCTGGCTAATTGCTGCCCAGAGGTGTATGAAGGAAATGCACCAGACCATGATGGGATCCCAAAGGGACGGGAAAAAAAAAAATCAAACGTTTTGAATGTGATATCAAAAGAAGAAATGTCTTGATGTGCACTTGATTAGCTCTCTTTTCACTTGCTCTTTTTCTTTGAGACTTCATGTCCGACCTCCCCTCCTTTTCCCCGAGAAGGATATGGAGCTCTAAATGTCTCTCTCCACTTCAAGTTATTATGAATGCTCAATCATTAGACAGGAATTTGCCCTGTCGGCACAGTTCACAGACACAGGTGTTATATTTTACTTCCAAGACGGCTTTGCTGCCACTGAATCATGCATAGATCCTCAATAGCGCCCTGAAATATTAACTTTTTTACTATTCATGAAGAAGAAAAATTTATAAAGTCCTTGAGAGGTCAGACGATTCAGTAGCATCGAATTACATGGTATAATCCCTCATATTTGACAGTTTTAACTATGAAAATCATGAGGTTCAACAAAAAATACATAACTGCACTTTTTCAATAAAAGTAACTGCTAGTTGTCCACTGTTTTAGTAAGAGTGGTAGCAATGTGGCATAATCGCACTTTTTCTTGAAAATTTCTTAAATAAATTTCAGGTTAGTCATCAGATGTTTTATAAAAAGACAGTTCATTAGTTCAGTTGTTCATTTCTACTTGTACTTCTTTCCACTAAAACAAAGGGAAGGATTTTTGTGTTTTATATTTTCCCATTATTATGTTGAAATTAAATGTGGCTGTACGTGGCCTCTGAACTAAAACAAGTTTAAATAAAAAGCAGTTGTGTTGTGATCAGACCAAGTGGCAACCTACAGGGATGAGAAATGAAGCCAACACAGCACTAAAACTGTTGTCCCTTGAAGGGCCACTTTAAATGTGGCTGCAAAAGAGAGTCACATAGCTCTCTGTGTTAATATACCCACGTCCACAGCAGAAATAAATGTTTACAGCCTTGTATAGATAATGGTTTTGGTTGCTAGAGCTAATTTCTTCATTCATGAAAACTGTGCATGAGTAATTTTTTATATAACCCAATATACTTTTTTTTATTTCAATTTTTTTCTGAATGATGAATTGCAGATTTAGCTGTTTTGAATAATTGGTGTATGCCATCTCAGGGTACATTTGCTGTCTGCCCACCCAGCTCTGTTCCATGCAAACTCCAGCTCTTTGGCCAGTTTTGAACTAAACAGAGCTTAGGCGGAGTCAGTCATAAAATCACTCCCATAACATACCCAAAGATGACACCAGGGGTCATCACACTGTCAAGATGCCAACGGCTGGTGCTAGGCACACTGAGCTCCAAAATCTCCTTTAGGAATCTCATCGGTTGCTTAAGAAGGTTTGTCCATCTTTTTATGCAGTCAGTGAACCAGACAGAAAAGTTTGGTCTCGGTGTTCTTTCTTAAGGTCCTGTGGATTTTAAATACATTAATAAAACCAGCAGCTGTGGCCATAGGAACATCAAGCTGCTGCTTTAGCATTTTTCAGCACAAGCATCAATTATTAAATGATTATGCATAGCCTATGCATCACAAGGTTTTTCCTACTTTAAGTAGCAAATCAAAACAAAAATGTCTGAGAAGCAGCTTCCTCATATTTGACTGATATAGTATGTCACAGTTTCTTGGATGTATTTAAGTGTTGTTCTAACATATTTCTCTAACTCATTGATGTCTCACACTCTCTACATATCATCTTTTTGTTGGGGCCAACAATAATACATTTTTGTTTCAGCAGACAGATGTTTTCTGACAAAGCTGGTAGATAAACCCACAGTTCACCATCTGTTCAGCACCAAACAGCACAATATCAATGTTGCAGCCTGTTACATCAACCCCAAATGGCCAAAAAGCTAATGCTGCTTTAAGTGAAACTGCAACAGAAAAAGACCGGACCATCTGCAGTTTGCATTCCAGGCTCCCCTGGCAGCTGATTTATAATGAATCATGAATCTAAAATTGCAAACAGTGCATCTTAGTGAGAATTGGGAAAATGATGCAAGTTGGGTTCAAACATACGTAGAGGCTGTGTCACAGAAAGGTTAAGGAGACTAACTTTCTCCACAAGCATTCATTCTAAATGCCATTTTAAATGTCAGTGTAGCCAATCAAGCGCCGTGACTGTTATTAACCTCCTCATTGTTTATTTTGTCAGACAACTCTGCAGTCATATATAAAAAATATAGAACGAATAAATGTATTTGTTTTTCACCATTTCCATCGCTGCTGGGTATTGGGAAAGCTTACGGTGGTACTGCTGGCCTTAATTGATTTTCGTTCACAACAAAAAGCAGATATGCTTGCTTTGAATGGCTGCCTGTGGGTAATATGCTTCAGTAAGGCCACAGAAAAGCAGGAGTGGATTGAAAGCTCTGAAGAGCTTAAAATGTATCTGTTGCTTGAGATGGATGTGCGATTGATGTCTAAGACTCTAAAACCCTTTTAAAAAGTTTTAGTGGTGTGGATTGTTCTTTATATGCTTTTTAGCAGCATGCTGCTAAAGGAAAAATGAAGCGCAGGACAGCCAGCATGGGGAATGACAGACTGAGATTTGTCTTATTTGGTTTTGATGTAGTTATAACAATGGACACATCATCTGATCTCATTCATTCTGTAGCTTTCATATTTATATAACTTCTACTGGTCACTTTATATTTTTTAACTGTCACTTTATATTTTTAACATTATTTGTAAGTTTATACCTGTAGAAAACATTCTATATAGCTGTACAAAACAGTTTATATAGCTGTACAAAACATTTTATTCCTAGTCACTTTTCTATTTTTATTTATTTATTTATTTTTTTATATAGTTTTTGTTTTGTATGTTTCAATGTATGTCACTGCTACTGGATGCTTGAATTTCCCCTGGGATTAATAAAGTATCTATCTATCTGTCTGTCTGTCTGTCTGTCTGTCTGTCTGTCTGTCTGTCTGTCTGTCTGTCTGTCTATCTATCTATCTATCTATCTATCTATCTATCTATCTATCTATCTATCTGTCTGTCTGTCTATCTGTCTGTCTGTCTGTCTGTCTGTCTGTCTGTCTGTCTATCTATCCTGATTTCTCCACTGCTATTACTCTTCAGATTTATACCAGTGTAAACACTGACCTTTAGTAATGTGCAGACTTTACTATTTACATAAAATTTCACCAAAGGATTACTTTCTGCAAGATAAACCTACAGTGATTGCATGACACATACTAGCCGAATCTCACTGAATGTGAAACAGAGGATTAAAATAATAAGTGTTACCATAAAGCTATATTCTGAATATGGACTCCGGGACTTGTTGAGCTTGTTTTTGCTTTGTCAGTATTAACAAACCGGGCTTTACAGTGCTGCACAAACTTGAAATGCATAAAGCAGGTGAGCATAAATTGAAGTTTGGACAAGGAATTGACAAAAGCTGCGTTTGCTGGCGATGAGGAGATTACTGCAGTGATATGAGATCTTTGTGTGATGGCACACAAAGCCTTCCCCGCGCTGCTCGCACATTGTCCATCCGCACACCCCAGGAGGAAAAGCCTGTGTTTCTGTGTATTTCTCTGCCACCCAGGGATTCTCGATTCATCTCTGCCCTCAAAGTAAAAAATTGGCAGACCGTGGACTAGGTGAGAGCAGCGAAGTCTCCTTTCTCTGCTGGCGTGCTGTATATTAAAAAGAGAAGTGCATGGCCTTCAGAGATTACTCAGCTGTTTCATAAAAAAAAAAAGACTCTTGAAGGTATTATGAAGGATATAGAGGCAAAAAAAGTAAATACAATTACAATACAAAGTTCTCAGATGAAGTGTTCCCTTCTTGTAAACACCAGAGTACTCAATGTATCTGTTCCAAAGAAGCAGATTCTAAAGTAATCTCTTTAAACCCAGACATATGTATAGTCTGTGGCTAAAATGTGTTGAATTTAAGCTGCCAACAGGAGCCATTTACTTCATTTAATAATCATTTAAAAGGCTTCTTTGACCACAGAGAAACACAAAAAACTCAAACCCAAGCCAATTAGCAAGCAAAGATTCACCAAAGAAAAACTATTAATACTTTAAAATTCAGATTTCTGTACAGCTGTTTCATAATGTGTTGAATTAATGTATCAACCCAATTACTGAATGGAGGGGAAATGAATTGTAGCTTCCGTGATGAACTGTACTGTTTCATTAATTTTAATGAGATGCTAAATCTGAAAAAAAGTGAGTCTTAATATTTGAAGTGAACTCAGTTACTTAATAAAAAGTCCATATAGTTGGGTGGTTATGCTGATATTTTAAAGTTGCATATTTTGGCAAATAAACTGCAGTTTCCAGTCCAAAAAAAAGAAAAGAAAAAAAAGATGAGTGGGTTTATCTTTTAGGCAAATTATCTTTTTATTGTTGTGGGTCAAGGTCCTCTAGGAAGCAAATTTGTAACTGAACTGAATAAAACACGGTGTCTCCTGCCAAATGTCCCAGAGAGGGCAATACTGTACAATGTTACAGTAATCCATTCATAACAGTGGTCAAATTAGACATTGCATTGAACAATTACACCACCTGGCCAAAGAAAAAGGCGCCACCAAAAAGTTCACACACTCTAATATTTCGTCAGACGGAGTTTACCTTTGATTACTGCACACATTCGCTGTGGCATTGTTTCAAAAAAGCTTCTGCAATGTTTTACTTCGATTCAGTGTTTTTCACTTATTTATTTGAATTTAGGTGGCGACTTTGGCAAGGCAGTGTATTTTTGCAGTTAAACTCAGGCAGCAATGCCATCAGTAACCACTAGATGGCTGTCATTTATTGGCACAGGTCCTATGGACTGAAGAGCAACGGCACTAACTCAGAATACATACATAACTCACTGCTTTTAAAATCGTTAGCTTCTTTCATAGTACCAAATGTTTCATTACTTTACCGTTTCATTACAGATTGCATTGTCGCGACTTTTTTTTTAATGTGAGAAGCAGCCAGCTTTCCCCTGGACTTTAGTGTATACTGGACTATATTCAGAGGCCCTTGAATAGTTTACAACAGTGAAGGTCACTGTCAGACATTGTGGTTGTATGTGGTAGAATTTTCTTTTGTTTTTGTGTTATCAACCTAACAGGCAAACTTGTCATAGTATGGACTTAAATCCTGTTTGCTTTCCCTTGAGTTTCCTGTTTCTATTTTGAAAGGGACCTCCTTGATGTTTCCTGTTTTGCTTTACTTCCTGTATGTGTTTTCCCTCCATTGATTATTTGATTGTTTCCTCCATGTGTTCTCCTCTCTCAGCAGTCTGACCTGCGCCTCATTAGCCTCAGTGTGTATATATAGTCCTGCCTTTGCAGTTTGTCTATTCATTCACTGTTCTTACTTATTTTTTGCTTGGGTTAACCTGCCACACTCTCCAGTGCCCTTTGTTACCTTCATTGTAAGTCCTCATTAAATGAAACATTATTATTTTATCCAATTCTCCGTTCCTTGTCCGTGTGAATAAATATGTGAGTGCACGTAAATGAAAAGTATCATCGACAGTGGCAGACAAGTCAATAATCAAAAGTCAATAACAGTGATTTGTTTCTTTCTAAACATTATAGTGAACATTGCCTTGCATTATTCCTCTGTGTACAGCGATCTGCTCCTCCCCACTGCCAGCCTTCAGTCATGCAGCGCATAAAACTCCAAGGGTAAATTCTTTCAAATACTCTCTGACAGTGTTAACCCCCTTCCCAGTGGGTGGCAAGTGTGCAAATCAGCTACTAGCCAGTAGCTAACAGCTTTGGTCCAGTCTTGACTTTGAGCTCACACACATGACTTTGTTTCTAGCTTGCTTTAGTTATTGCCTTGGAAATCTATATCTGCAGTAACAATAGTATTGGATTATGATGGAATTCTTCCACAATCTCCATCAAAATGACAATGAAAATCTAATGCACCCTCGGTTTGAAATTGCTTAACAGTCGTGGAGCATATCGATGTTCAGCTTACACAAGGAAAAGATGAAATATGGATTTGGAGAAGATATTCCATAATAACTTCCTATATAAACCAGCACCATAAAAACTTAATAAGAGAAAAAATAGGAAGAAGAAATGTATGTAAAGCATGACATTTGCTTTACTCTTTATAGGCAAATTGTGGTAAAGGTTAATATACCAGTAGTGACATGTATGTGATCTCACTGAGCACAGACAATACACAGTAACACCCACAGAATATTCAAACAAGGAAACATGTGCATTGACCTTTCTTTTCTCTCAGAGACCCGTCCTGGACATGTCTCCAACAAACACAGTCTTAATGAGGCTACTCTGTGAATATATAACATCTCAGTCTGATCGGGAGTGATGTGCATTGCAATGATTTATATTATTTTACTTTATTTCTCCATATGAGTTGCAGTTAGGGAAATGAATATTATTGCTCATTCAGTGAGCAAGATGTTTAATTTTTCCACTAGTGTAACATTAATGACACATTTTAACGGTGCTAGCACACAGCTGGATTAAAACCTCTAGTCTACAGCCATTCAGCCATTTCAGTTGGTAAGTATTTATTTCTTTGTATTCTTTGTAGGAATTCAAACGTTCATCTCTTAACATTGTCTAATCGGTCACAGACCTTCAGTGACTGCCACTTGTTCAAACCAGGCCGTGTTCAGTTACTATGTGGGCCTTGCTGCAAGGTTTTGCTGTGCTATGGTGCTATGCTGTGGCCCTTTGAAGCTTCTGTATGATCGAGCAGGTGGCTAGGGTTACGGTTATGGGTAGAGAGAACAGGGCATGTCATGTCCCAACTGTTGCCTTGAAGTTTGAATCTTTGGCAGCATTGACGTGTACTCCATTGTATTCATTCAAATGTGTCCAGACATACGAAGAAATCAACAATTCAGTTTTCTTTAGGTTTACAAATGTTTAGGTCTATAAGCTAAGGGTATGGGAGTTTTATGATTGCAGCTGGTTTCCCTGTCTTGAAGAGAACGTGGGGCACACACTGGGCAATATGATCGCAAGTGACCAGCTTTAGGTAAGTGTGTTTAGACCTGGCTTTAACATGCGTCTCTATGTCTGATCTTAGCTACACACTCTGTATGCAAATAAATCCCGACATCATCTAGGGCACAGTACAATTCTATAACAGCTGATGTCTCTCGTGGATCACTATCACTGCTCCAGAACAGAGAACAGACCTGTTTTATGTCTGTGCGTCATGACTTTGGCACATAATTTAAGTCGTTGTTTACTGATCTCTGCCCTGACATTAGGTAAACCTGCACAAAACTCATATTATAACTCCAACCCTGGCAGTTTCGTTATGCACAGTAAGCTTCAGTAGTAAAGATAAATGAAGACTAAAGTTACTGAGGAAATATTAGGATCTCAATCCGTCCTGGGAGTTTTCATATGTGATAGGATAGCCCTGACCAGATCTTAATGCTTGGTCTGAACAGGCCCAGTGTGACCCAGTACTGAGATTGCCTTAAAAGTTGATTCAAATTTCTGGTTGGCTGTCGATGGAGAAGGTCCAAAGAAATGCATGTCAAAAGGGTCGCCACCATCATTATCAAAACAAAAAAATATGGTAATATCCTCAGTTTCCCAGAAACTGGTTGAGAGATGAGTAAAGTCATCTGTGTTATACTAGAACAACTCTTTTTAAACAGGGCGACTCATAACAACTATTAGCCACACATAATGTAGCCCCGACCATCCTCTCCAGACAGTTTTACTACCATTCACACCCTGATTCATGTGTGCTTCGTGTCATTAGTGAGCCTTCAGTCATGCAGTTTTTGGGTGAGTAACCACCCAGAGAAGGCCCTAAATAAATCCTGTTGGATGAGAAGTAAAACATCTTCAAGAACCAAATAGTTGCCCTCTGCTCAAGCGTTCTGGATTACCATGACCTGGATGACTTAAATCCAACATATTCAAGAGACTGGTTAATCTCCTTACCTCTTTATGCTGGGGTTTCCTTTATTCTGCTACTTATCGCTCTTCCTCTCCTGTTTTTTTATAGTCATTGCTGAACATTAATTATAATTATAGATGTGGGTTCCATTTTTAACTGAATACTGTGTGGAGTGAAGTAACAGCTAGAACGTAAATACACATGGGATCATGGTCTTGGAGGACAGTGTATGTTTTGTAGAGAAGTTTGATTTAATATGGATACAACACACCAGTGTGTTTCTGGTGCTGTTAACACAGTTATGTTCTTGCTAGATCTTAATGGAATTTCACAAATCAAACATTTAACTAAGACCAAAGGTAACACAACCTGCTGTTTTGTTTTCACAAATTGCGATTAATTCTGTTGACCTGTTGAACGTCTATAAACCCACTGTAAGCTTTCGGTTTGCACAGATTACGTTTGTCATGTCACCAGAAACAATTTGGTTCTGTATTGGTGAAAAACTTAAGTTCACATTTGTTTGTATCAGAGAAATTGGACCATCTGTTTTAAGATTTAGTTAACACATTCTTATTCCAGTTGCATCGTGGTCTAATAACCTCCACCTTGTGGTCCAGTGGATGCTGAGAGTCAAAAGTCAGATACAGAGCGGTCGGACTCCAGACCAACAGCTCAAGGAGACAAAGAACAAATTCTTTGATACTGACCCTTATGAACTTTCTGATACTGCTGCTTCATCATGTTGGCTAAACTAATACAGCTGGTGGGAACTTCATCCACCTCCGCACGTCTCCTTTGGCCCTGTTCAACAGTCTGCAACGGTAATCAGGTCCAACAAAGATAGGGGTATTTCAGCAAGCTGGACAAATGACAAATGAAAATGAGCTATTTAATTTTTTTTTACATAATATCTGTTTTTTGTATATGATCTCTGATGCATAGGCTACACCACAGATGACATTCACTGAATTAAATCAGATGTTGACCATTTGCATTGTGTTCTTTCACACGAGGTAATTATGGCGTTGTGATACAGACACATTTTCTGAAATGTATCTAGTCGGGCTCTAGCTTCACTGGATGTTTGCCTGTAAAATGCAGTGAACTGGTCTCCATTTAGTTTGGAAGCTGTCCATGTCTCATGCAAAAGCAAAAAGCAGCCAGGAGGCAAGTATCAAATCCCAAAGACTGGTTAGCCTCACAATCATTCTAGATATTTCTTTTCTGAGAGACCCTGTCTACAAAAATAAGATATAAAGAGAGATAATTATTCAGAACTGAGTATAAATTTAGTCTCTTGATTTTATTTTTGCTTCAGTGCTAACATTTGATGAGAGGATTTTCTATAAAGTCCCGCTGCATTACTGCAAATAGTCAAGACTATACGTTTTTTGAATGGCATACGTACCGTGTGTGTGATTTTTAGAGGCCTACCGTGACTTCAGAGGGAAATAACCCTCTGCCCTCAGCTCTTCATCCTATAGAGGCCAAGGTTAGCTGCCGCTGGCCATGTTAAGATATGTTAAACATTCTTCTAGTGTCAGAGGAGCTGAATTCTATCTTCCAAAAAATGGCCGCTCATTTTCCATTACTTCACAGACATAAAATGAGGAGGAGGGAGGTAAAGCAGAGATGGCCATATGCCGCACTTTTAATCCACAGTTCTGATTATCAATCCAACCAGAAATCAACAAATGCTAAATGTAGCATCACATATTGTTAACTCTTGCATGAGTCATGGATTCTTTTCAAAGATTTTATGCTGCCATACACAGAAAAGAAAGTACCTGGTACATGGGTATAAAAAATAAGTCTGTCCAAGCCACACAGCCACGCATGGGTTGCTATTTACCAGGCAGTGGATCATTGCTGGTTTCCAGTGCTTCTGAGGATATGAGATGACATGAAACCCAGGCTAGTAAATATATAATATAATCAGCTATTTGTGTGACATTTACTACACGCTGAACTTGCCTCAACCTTTCCATGCTTCAAGTTCCCTCACCACAAGGGGGTGCTTGATGACAAGGATTTTTGAGGAGCTATACAGAGACCTTTCAGAGGGAAAGACACCACTGGCAATACACTTCAGTAACAACGACAGCAAAACTTGTGTGTGACATCTTCAGATTGCTCAGTGAACTCAATTTGTCACTTCAGGGGAGAGTGATGAATGTCTTCAAGTTGGCAGATAAAGTGTCTGCATGCAAAGCCAAACTGGATGAAAGTTTGACATGTGTTGTGATAGCTGTGATTTTAGGTGAGCCTGATGCTGGACCTCATCCCAGCTGGTACACAGCCTGCTGACTTTGCTGTTGACAGATTTGATCATTACTTCCCATCTGCTGACGACTCAGTAGATGCAAATAAATGGATCTGTAACCAAGGCGTAACCAACCCAGTTAATTGTCCATGTCAGAAGAAGAGGAAAAGATCAGCTCCGCAAGCTTTCAAATGTTTTACATAACTCTGCTGGCATTCTGGATTAAAGTCAAGGCTACCACTGTCGTTTGATTTGGTGATTGTTGGGATAAAGAAAGAGGCTTTCTTACAGCAAAGCAAAGTTGTGATATTATTCTCATTCTAGCGTGCCCTTAAAGTGATACTGGTCATGTTTTACGTGGCTGGAATGCATTTTACTGTTGACCCTGTCCAACACTTTATTGTTAGCTTCTTGGATGGTACTCCACTCGGACTCTCCAAACTAGGGGTGTTCTGACCACCATCTACTCTGCGTAATACACTAACAATGGCTGAGTTCCTTGTACAAATGCACTTCAAAGAAACATAACTGTTCTTTTAACCAATTTCTGTGAGTGCTTACAATTAACCATAAAAACCTGAATGAAGTTGTCATCAGTAGAGTAGCATATTGCGCTGCATGATTTGTGAAAAAAAAAAAAAAATGCAGTGGCAAAATCCTTATACACATGATCAGGCATAACATTGTGGCCACCTTCCTAATATTGTCTAGGTCTCCCTTGTGCCTCCGAAACAGTTGTGGATCAGACTTGTTCCAGTGCATCCCACAGATACTGGATCAGTTCGGGATCTAGTGATTTTGGAGACCAGGTCAACACCTTGTGCTGTTTTTCATAGTTTTTATAGTTGTCCCTGAACTGTTTGTGTGTGTGTGTGTCAGGCTGCATCCTGCTGGGGATGGCTGTTGCCATCAAGGAGTTTTCATTGCTATGGGTTGAGGATGCCTGCTCTGGTCTAGGTGGGTGGTTCATGTCTAAGTAACATCCACACAAATGCCAGGTCCAGAGGTTTCCCAACAGGACTTTGGATTGTCACAAGATGGTCGATGTTGTTCACTTTTCCTCTCAGTGGTTTTAATTTTGTGGCTGATCACTGTGTTTTCCACGTATGTGACAGTGTTTCTTCAGTTTACTTTACTGATGGAAAACCTAATCTGCTTACAGTCACATTTCCTGCATAAATCGTGATCCACAGAAGATGCATCATAAAGTGAGCCTTTGGATGACATTTTTTGTGCAGAGTGAAATATCTTGATGGCATTTAGTTGGATTATTAGGAAATTTAGTCACCACCCAGGGATGATTTTTAACCTAGTCCACTAAAAGATCATATCTGTTACTTGCAAGATAGATTTGCACAGACATTCATGGATCCAAGACAATAATCCTTGTCTCCTTGGAGATGCATTTAAGGGATTAGTGATTTCATTACAGCTGATTTGCAATCCACTTAAATAATAAGGAGAGAGTGCACTGCATGTTGAAAAAGACTAATTTAGTGCTTTTCAATTCCTGGGACAGACCTATGAAATGAAATTAATTTAATTGCATCTATTAAGGTTTGAGTTGTCTTTATCCTACACGAACAGCCTTGCAGATCGCACAAACAAAAAATCAGCAACAACTCTACTGTTTTGCAGAACCTTTGCTTACAAACACCTGTTGATTTTGTTGAGACTTCATTATTTGCTTCTTGCAGAATTTACACGTACATATCATAAAGGAGTGGGGAAGTAGTTTCTGCATTTCTTGGGAATTCGCCGACCATTTTCTGTCCTCCTTGCCCTTGGCACGCTGAAGAAAACCACATGTCTGCAGTATAATCATGGAAACTGTTCAGTGGGCAGAGACTTTGTCATTGTGATTCTGAGCAGTGTGCTCAGCTTGATGTCTTTTTTTGAAACACAGTATTTTAAGAAAAGGTCTATATTACAAAATCAGATTGAGACGCATGACATTCACAACACATACTGTATGGTTTTGCCATCTGTCTCACCTGTTTCCTACAACTTTGTGTAATATTAGTACAGTTCTCTCTGCAATCCCTTTAAAAGCGTTACAGCGTCTGTGTTGGTATCCATTACTGATACAAAGACATTTTGAGACAATGCCGGAGCCCTTTTTCAACTTTCTGTCCTACAATTTCACAAAGTAAAAAATGACCTTCAGTTAAGTGAATAAAATTCTTTGATGAGAATGAGGAATGGGAGTAAGGTTAAATGTCGCTCACGTGACATTAGTTCTCCACAGAGCTCCTCAGTGAGGCATAATTTTCTCCTTTTCTCTGACATTCTCTCTACACCTTCCACCCGACTGGGTATTTCTCACAGCTTGTGTAAGGTCACTGACTCTGAGATACTGGAACAATTTTGCCCCCTACTGACACATTCAGAATATGCTCATGTCCTGCAAGTGTTTTGCATTTCATCAAATGTGCCTCCGAGTGCTAAATCAATAAGGTTTCTTCATTTAAAATCAGCCTGAAGTTCAGATTTTTTTCCTGCTCGTATAGTTCTTTATAGTCAATACTGTGTCCTTAAGAGGCATTTTGTTTTGCCAGTGCTTTGAATGTCTTTCAGTTGGATCTATAAGCAAGAATGGAATCTTATAATGGATACTGGATTATTATAAGTGCAATAGCCCCTAGAACTATAACAAGCTCATCATTATAGCCACTACCACTGTATACGAGACAGAAGGGCAAAACAATAGTCACTGAATTATAATTTGTTGTGTTTATTATCTGAATTTCATTCAGTGGTCAGCTACTGTGCAGACATTTATGTTTTCATATTTTTTAGTATTACGTGAGCTGCCCCCACAACCCTTCACAGGACAAGGGGTTACAGAAGATGAATGAATGAATGAACACATAAGCTGCCGATGTTTCTACTGCAGCGTGTCCTTAGTGTATAACTTTGACTGCATATCGATGGCAGTGTACTGGAGCTGCTGGTTTGGGGTTCACAAGTTTAACCATGAAGACGCACATGTAGCACCAAATCCAGGAGGGGCATGACAACGGCGATACATCATGCGCTAACAACCAGGACGAGATGAGTCTGCCCCGACCTGATCTTAACAATGATGTATGTCTGCTTCTAGCTATCACTAGAGTCATTATCAAGGAGTAAAATGTCTCTATGGGGCCCTCAAGGACAAGCCGAACCTGGGACAGAAGCAACACTGTTCGATTCAGCAACAGTATCCCTTGCTGTGCTGCATGAGGAATGGTTTAGGTTAGACCAAATGGTAACAGTTTGCTGATTGAGTCAATGTTTAAAATGTATTAAATTTTAAGTGGGGTCATCAGTATCACCCACCATCTGTTCTGCAGCAGCCCAGAACAGACAAACTCAATATGTTTTTACATTGAAGTGACCTTGTCGGTTTTACATGATGGGAAGTGGAAGAGTGAGGGGGGCAATGCTTGCCTCGCTCTTTCAGTGATAATGTGCTTTAGGTGTGTTAGGGCCGTGCACGCCAAGCCAATTTTCTGCTGGTTTTCGGTGTCGTTGAACGTTTGTGGCCTTAGTTTTTACACCATAATTAGGAAGGCTCTAAAACCGCTGGCCCAAGTTGGACCGTTGCTAATTATGGCTTTTGGCAGAATAACTTGGTGATCTCTTCGATTGGCTGTTCAGCTTGGAGAAACCAGTGTACTAGTGTACTGCAATGAATAAAATTCAGAACAACTGATGAGTACGATCCCGGAGAGGCCATATTTGTCGGACGGTTTGTAGCCCTTCCTAGATTCCTCACCTCCCTGCTAATAGTAGTGCTTCAGTTTCCTTATGCACATGCACATAACGTACATGCAAGCTGGCTGTTGTCTTTGCAGTGCATTCAAGTGCAGTTTTTTTGGCTCAGACACATGTGATGCAAGGTAATTTCTTATATACAATCTGTCACAAATGCTGGAGAAGATCGGTAGAACATAAAACACTGAGAGCAAGGTGATAAAGAGGCTTGGAGTTTTACAGAGACCCACTACAGTAACTAAAGACCATTAGAAGTATGCATTTGGCCTGCTGAAATGACCTAAAGGTCTGAAAGAGAGAAAGCTGTTAAAAACCCGAATTACAAAGAATGCTAAATAGCCCTGTCTAGGCTGTACCCCACCTCTCGCCCAATGACAGCTCCAATAGGCTCCAGCCTCCAGCCTCCAGTGACCCTTCACAGGACAAGCAGTTACAGAAGATGAATGAATGAATGAAGTTAGTTAAGTAGCCTATCATCTTAAATCTTTCTTAACCCTGCGTTCAGTTTAGAATATGTGAAAGTGAAGTAAAATATGCAAGAAGCCAAGGCTGGGGTGGTAGTAATAATAGGAATTTTCAAGAAATCCAATCCAGTGAACAATAATAGTAGTGCTGTGTGAAATAATAGTGATTTTTTTCCCTCCTCACATGCTGATCCAATAGTCCTTACTGGATTTTGTTTCTCTTTTTTTCGTTTGGGGTCTGAGCCACTAGTGGTTTTCCTAATTGACCCCTCCACTCTGCCAGATTCTGCCATCAATAACATCTTCCCATCGCGCCCTCCATCCTCTTCATCTACTCATCTGCCCCCCCCCCCCCCCCCCCCCCCCTCCCCCCCCCCTTAACAGTCAGGTAGAGATAAGAGTTGCCTCTTGCCCTGCTTTCCTCAAGACTGACAGACTGACACGCCATCTCTAAGGTCAGCCGGGCTAATTGGTTTGAGCACATCTGAGATGGAGCATTAGGCCTCAGCACTACTGCTAAACCAGAAACATCTCTCTCTCTCTCTCTCCCTCTCGATTAACCACGTCCAGTGTAATCTGTGGGTTCACATATAATACTCTATGTTCCAGGCTAAAACGATTGACTCTTTAATATTAGTGTGGTGATTGTGGGTTGGCTGCAAGTGAATGTAGGATATTCTTGTAAAGCCAGACTTATAGATCATGCATGAGGTGGATTCTGATGTAGATACGTTGTATGCTCGTAATATGCGTACCAAGGGTCTCTGTCCATGTCCCTCTGTTAGTGCTGCATGTGTCTAGCCTGTGTGGGGATGATGTTACTGTCTAGCCACAGCAGATGCATGGGCAGCTTCAGCAATTAGGCTTCCAACCTGTTTGTTCTGTTAATAAAAGTGAATGTGGAATGACATGATGCTTTTTAACTAACAGATGCTGCTCATTGTTACTTTCGACCCCATCAGTCAAATGCTAGACTAGAGTGTCCTCTGCCAGACTATCTTGGTAATGGTTCATGTCCTAGGCAGGATCATTACACTGTAGGTTTTGGAGGATTATTTTGTTTTCAGTTGCTGTTCAGTAAACTTTAAGCAACTTTAACTACTCGAAAGGACCCTTTTAAACTTGATATCCAAAAAATGTCAAAGAAAGGCGACTGGACTTTTTGAAGACATTTCGTCACTCACCTGAGTAGCTTCTTTAGTTGTAAGGGACTGGTGGGAGTTGAGGTTTAAATAGTAATGTCTGTGAATGTAGCATGACTAGTGTCCTTTAATGGCTAGATACTTCCATGGGGTTTGGCTGCTTGTCCGGCCAGTCTGCCTTCTGTAGTGAATGTTAATCCAATGACTCATTATCACTCAGAGGCTCCAGTCTCAAGGTGTGAATGGGATTGAAACTTCTTAGGGACAGAAGTTAGGACTGTATTGTAGATTGTTGGCAGATTATATCTCAGTCCATCTCCCTCTGTTCAGAGAAGGTTTTCCTGATTTAATATAGATGGCTTCATTTACTCCTCTTTCGAAACTCTTCAGACCATCATCTTCTCTAGATATTAATGGATATGCCATGACCTGGATGACTGAGAAACTTCACGGACTTTTAAACTTGATGTTACAAAACCTGATTTTACAAAGAAAACTTGTCTGGGCTACCATTTACTGTGTTTCTTATGCATCGCCTGATTCCCAAACCACCGCAGAGCATTTGCTACCGCCCATGTCAATCCGGGAAGATTATCAACACCTTAAACGGGCAAATGGCTGACTGGAAGAGGTCAAGTGACACCTCCTGACATCTCAGACATTCCTCTGGTAAAACCAGCTAACCAAGCGATATCTGTGATCTCTGTCAGACTGCCAGTGACGTGGCTTTTGAGTTGTGCTTTTTGGCCAACAAAAAACACACACACCTTTCTTTGTTCGCAGACAATTGATGTGATACGCCACACACAAATGGAGCAGGACAGGTGCTGTTGCTGCTTTCTTTTTACATTTCAACAACTGTGAGTCAGTTAATTGATTAAGTCGAAATGTATCCTGGATATAACTATTAAGTATGTCAAATCCAGAGGCTTGCGTCAGTGCTTGTGTCACCTGCACCAACCGAATAACCTGATAGTTTTACAAGGGTTTGCATGTCATTGATATGTGGGTTTTCACCATGTATATCCACCTGACCTTCAGTTCCACGTCAAAGACTAATCCCGCTTCCACCAAGTTATCCACCTCAGCTGCAGCATGTAATTGGGTGTGGAGCCTGGGAGGTCATGTAGTGGACAGCTCAGTGGAGACTGCAAGAGTCAATTACCAGAGCTGACAGTGCAGTGGAGAGAAAGGTACACCAGACACACTGTAGTGATCTGTCTGAGCAGGATAAAGGAGACACAAGGTGTGTGCTAAAGTGAGACCAGCATGCTATATTTCTCACCTAACAGCAGCAGTTAAGGCGTATTTCTCACTAACTGTATGTGTACTGGTGAGATGTAACAAAAAAAAAAAGTGAAGGCTGGTTATAAAATGTCCATCTCCTCCACTGAATCCTGTTAGCTCATGCTGGTACTTTGGTAACATACTGATTTAAACTGATTGCTCATTCTTGTTTCGCAAATGCAAGTAAAGGTTTCATATAATTAAAATATATGTCTCAGTTGTGATGTTCTCTTAGCTGCATAATGAACCAATGTGTCATCCTGTGATTAAACAGTCGGAGTGTTGTTTAATCAGACAGTCTCAGGAAAAAGGTGCTCCCATCACAACTGACAAAGTTTGATTCATGAGATATTCTCTAAGGATAACCTTGATGTTCGCCGGTCACCCTGGCATCTCTTTTTTTCCCTCTTCCCCTTCTTCACCTAACCAAGAGTGCAGCTAGATTAAATGTGTTCATAACTTTATGCATCACTATTCAGTTTAATGTGAAGACTTAGAATGGGTGAGGCCTTATCAGACAGTGGTGAGCTATTGTTTCACCACACGCGTCTGGCTTTCCAATGTCGGGCTGTTGGTGGGAATCTATTTTTGTTTTGGGAGAGATGTGTCTGATTGGCTGATTAGCTTTGCTGATTAGCACGAGAAGAAAAATGGATGTGATGAAAGCCAATCAAACAACACAGCTGAAAGGCCCACCAACCTTATCGCACAATTAGGCAGCTTTTGGTGAGTAGCGGCCTCTGTGGTCATAAGATGTAACTACAGGATGACTAGTTTAGGAGATTCGAGAGTGAAGACTACTGGAACGTATGCAACAAACACAAAACCCTCTTAAAAGTCAGTATATCATCAAAAAGCTGTAATTTTCAGGTAAAGTAATTGCACAATGCTGCTTCAATCAAGATTTGTGAGTAGTTAACAATACAAAAGTTAATAATGCTGGGGTCATTACAAGTGGGCGTAGCACTGCAAGAGTGAATATTTCGGTGGAAAGAAAAACATCGTCCCATAATTATTGTATAGGCAACTTGCCAAATAAAGATGTTAATGAATAACTTTTTCTTTTTGCGTTCACTTCATTCCTTAGAGATGGAAAATGTGGGACTGATCTGAATTAGAACGTCTGTATCGCATGTTTGACTTTTTATCTAAAAAATATGACAAGAAATCTGATAATTAGAAACAAACTTAACTTAATTATGGTATAATTACTCATAATTAAGAGACAGAAAGTCATTATAATAAGATATAAAAGTCCCTATTCGTCCACATTTGATGTTCTGTGTTTATTGCAATCCACTTTGGCAAGCTGCCATTTCATTTCCTTCAAAACGTATCTGAAAGGGTGTCACTACTTTATACATACTAAAGTATGGCATTGACAGCAAAACAGGTGATTGTTGGTTTTTCACTTTGTATTATATGCTGTTTAAATCTGCAAAGCACTGAGAGATAAAGCACTGACTAATAGTAGTCTGCTATACAAAGAATGGCTGTAACACTGTGTAACATACAGTGCAAGCAGCACTGTGCACAGATCAGTTAAATTCATCATCATTTCAACTATTAGCTGAATTAGAGGTTAGAATTCTCAGTCTGTGTCTTAGCAGTAAGAGCAAAGTGCTGGTATGTTTGGAGCTACTGCCCCACAATTCAGCCCAAAGTCAAATGTAGGCAAAACCTTTGGGTGGTGTTTCTTCTAATGGGCTAGTTTGAGAACATATTGTTCAGCCATTACTTGAGATCTGATGAATTTAGTCCCTGTATTATGCAATTAGCAATCTCATTTATTGATTTCAGTATGTGCAAATATATACAGTAAGTAAGGGGTTTTATTATATGCATGCTGTAGCAAGCCATTAGGGTGAGTGAAGGAGCGGATGCTAATTTTAGTTTCTGCATTAATGCAGCAGTTTGACTTACGTGCAGCCAGGAAACGAGGAAATAATCAAACTATTATTAACAAACAACAGCTGTGGTTAGACCCTAACAGTAATAGCGGTAGTGCGCCTAGCCTGACTATACAGATGATAGACAGCTGACACTGTGCGTGCCATAACTGTAAGTATAGCAACTTCTCAGCTCTGTTTAAGAAATGTCTTGATTAAAAAAAGAGTGGTGATACTGATCAGATTCATATGCCGTCGTCTAGAAATTATCTCACCACGATTAAGATTAGACGAATGTAATGAAAAGATTACCTGAGGATATTTTAAACTATTAATGAGATTATCCACGTGCACACCATTCTTTCTCTGCTAATCCAATAGAGGCCAGGTGTAGCACAGTTCTGAAAATATCCATTTTATGATCATACACAGAAAAAATAATGTTTCATCAGTATTTTAATATTCTTTCCTAAAACGCTTTTTTATGTGATCTATCCTACCTTGATTTCTTTTGAGAATACTGCTTTTCAGAGAATAGCGTGACTTTGTTGCTCTGTGATGGCTTTCTTTAGGAATATAGCTGAAAAGATACATACACACAAAATGAGATCCTTTCTGTTTATGTGTTTTAACCACCCAACCCCCTCCACACACACTCAACTGCCAGCCCACCACAAAATCTCTTTTAAGTCAGGCGCTGTTTTCATCAGATTTGAAGATAAAGTTGCCATGCTTCAAACCCATTGTGGGTATGCAGGGGGAGTCAAGAGAACGTGAGAAGGTTTCACTTGTCATCACGGTTTATCTCCCGGCTCTGCAGTAGTGAAAGTAGTCACTGTATGGGAAATGGGGGTCCACGAATTGTAAACACCTCCACTCGTCAAAATTCCCAACATGGTTTCAGTGGTTTTGTATGCGTAAGTGTAAGCGTGAAATTTGTAAGCACAGAAATGCAAACAGTAACAAGCCCTAACCCTGAACTTATCATCTGTTACTACTGCTGCCTGTACACAAAGCAGTGGTGTTGTGGTGAATGTGGAGCCAAGACATTAGCATCTTCATTACACCAGAGGAGGACCGAAAGTTGAATTATATTTGAAGAGTGAACTGGTTTGACAGAAGAGTTGACATTTCTTCACCCATGTCAGCTTTAGGAATGTTGTCGTTTAAGGGCCGAACAGGAAAACTGTTATCTGAATCGTTTTATTTGCAGAATGCTACTTCTGTCGTCTGTCCAGATGCCATTTGCAGTCAGCCAACTCTTAAGATTGTGTAATTTATTTATAGCACCTCTTGGCCACACGAGACTGCCATCGATTAAAATCATTTTTCCAATACTTTGGTTTATCTCCATGGTCAACGTGAGCATGCTAACATTATTAGGTATATTTTTGCATGGTGACTTCTCAGCCCAAAGCAATTTATCTAAGGGCCGCTGCACAGAGCTGCTACCACAAAGCTAATTTTTCATTTCAACATTTGCAAAAATGCTGCAAAACTATGAATGAATCATGAATGAATGAATTATGGAGACACTGCAGGTTCTTTGTTTGTTATTCATAGCCAACTCGCCTGTCGTCTGTTCCTCCAATGAAACATGTTCAATACAGTCCTATTTTAAAGAGATATCCCATCTTCTGGGGTGTTTTGTTAACCGAAGACTGCATTTATTAATGCAGTTGTGTTGTTCAACCAGTTTTGAGTTGGTTTCTATCTCCAGTCTTGCCGCTAGATGTCAATTAATCCCACATGCTGATCCTTTAAAGGCCCAGTTTGTCTATCATTTGCCCTTCAAATTAAACCTGTATTCACGGATACAGTTCAGTGCAGATGTGCAGAATCTGAACGAAAGGATTTTGGTGTTTTCAAACTAGGTTGATTTTCTTGTTGCTGTTTTCAATAGCCTGACATTACTTATCAGCATATGAGTCATTATGGGACATGTTTCATCTGGTACAGTGAAAAAATGCAACCCCTGCATTTGGGTAGTCATATAATCAGTCAGAGTTGTTTTGTCCACAGATAACACGGATGACTTTGTCACTGTTGCTCATCTATCGCCACAACAAGCCCATCCAAAGGATGTGACTGGCTTTTTGTGGGAGGCAAAATTGGTCTGGCTTCCAGGATATTATTATTATTATTTTTTTTTTATGAAACATTACTGTCAAACCGTACAGTATATTGTACTGCATATGTCATTAATATTCCATGAACCTTTTTTTACATAATTATTGTGTGTTATACGCTTAGTGATGTCCTCAGTTAAAGAATTCATTGATCTCATGGTCCCACTACAAAGCAGTGGGGCACTTTTGCCACATCTGAGCTGTGACCAATCAGATTCACAATGCTAGTGTAATGACATCGCTCATCCCACACCCCTAGGCTACTGTGGCTGACTTGTGCGTGCCAAATTAGATTTTTCTCAAACCTCTTGAAACACATTTTTCCTCCGCTGTGACCCAAATCTGATAACATTGTCAAAGCAAATTCTGTCAAACCCTTAAAGAAACAAAATGAAAATGTCTTTTTAGAGGAAATTTTGGAGTATTTTGGTCTGTTGCATATCCATCTACTGTACATTAGAAGAAATGCCTGCCATGCGATCCACAAAACATTTCAAGTAAAACTGACAAGCTATAGTAACAGGCTGAAATCTTCTCCTGTCATTGTGACAGAGAATACAGTAAAACAACTTTGAGACTCTGAATGTACTAATGGAGCGCTATGCTGCAGCAGGGCTGTTACAGTAGCCCCATGCTGTCTGAGGTGGATGAGCATTGATCAACAGAAATGAAATGGTTCTCCCGTCCTAGCAGAGCTCAGATCCTTCCTGGGCAAAGTATAATAGCCATTGCTAAATCTGCTTGATAGATAGGTGATGGGACACGGCTGGACTCTCAGGCCCCATCAACAAACGCAAAAGACTGTTTAGAAAGTGGTCATGACAAGAAGTGAGCGGACACACATCTTCACGTTTCTAAAACTGGAGAGCTCCTTGACCTTGTACATGATGAACTGTCTGCCAGATGCATCCGCATGGTAATTCAGTTTGTTTGCTATCTCAGCCTCTCACTAGATCTGCTGAGCCCTTGCAGGGCACTGAAGCCATGATTATAAATCTTGTGTAAACAGTGAGCATCAAAACGCCATAACAAATCCAGGGGGCAGTGCTACGAGGCCACGTGTGATTGGAGTCTGATGTACTACAGAGTAGGGTGATATGTCATTCCCTCAAAACCCTTTTCTCTAATCTGTGAGGCATTTTTCACAAGGTCAAGGATGACTGACTTATGTTTGTGCATGTTTGTGTGAGCAGCAGGAGTAGAAAACAGAGGCCCACACACAAAACATGGATTCGCACATTCCGGTGCACAGACGCACAACAACAAACAGCAAAAATGAAGGGGGCAGGACTGGTGTGGGTATGCTCTGCAGGCAGATGTGCTCTTGCAGTGTTTTCAAAGCCTCTGTATTGCCTATGTTTCAGTTCTGCAATTTCACAGCTCAAGCTCTACAGACACAGCGAGAATAAATTAAACAGTCTATTGACCTTACGTTGTCTGCATCCAAGTTTAAAACGAACTGCGATTGCTCTATGAAAAATGAATCAAAGGGCACCAAATAAACGCCAACAAAGGACTAGATTTCGACTTAATTTATTTATTTATCTTTCTTTCAATAGTTGCACTTGATAGATGGGTTCAGTACAAATTGAACAAAGAACTCTTTAAGGAAGATGTTGCACTTTCATGTGACTTGCCCTTGTTAGTCCAACGCTCTTAAATGGTTTCTGACAAAGACTTCATGAAGTTACATGAAAAAATAAAAAAAGATTACAAAACAGTATTGCAAATCAGTTTAGATGAACTACTGCTGAAAGTCAAAAGAATCATCAAAGAAAGTCTCCTTTAAACTTGGACATCCTAATCAGCTACACTATAATGCAGTCTCAAAATGAGGGTCTGAGTGAGAATTGAATATGGATGTAAATGTTATAGCATGCACACACATACACAACCACCCTGTTAGTCTGTGAGCAGGGTGTTGACATTACTATATTGTCTCTAATATACTATCTTCTTATTGATATAAATTACTTTCGGGGTTCCTTCTATTGACTTTGTGTATTCACGGGAAAATGAATGTGGTCACGGAGAGAGTGGAAAACTTGACCTGGTATTGGATTCTGGTTGAATCAGACTTAACGTAAACATAAATCACAACCAGCCTCTGTATAGAGTGTGTCATGCGTTTTCCAAAATAACAGATGTAGCTGAGCTGTTCTCGTACCACAGAGGTCTGTTGACCACTCTACTGTACATCAACCTCTTTTCTTCAGTTAATAGATTCAGTAAAACGCCTGGAGTGGTTCGGAAACGTGTTGGTGTTATATGGGGTTGAGTGGCTGTCAGCGAATGGGAGCTGTAGGTCAGTCACCCATGCAGGTGTTGCTTGTGGGACTGAGGACCCTGTGACTGCCAATGGTTAACAGAAACATCTTTCTTAACAGTGGTGGAAGGTTGATGCGATGTGCCAGGTTGCTGGTTCTTTTAGTAATCGTTGAAGAACAACCGTTCTTTAGACATGATAAAGAAAAACAATCATATGATGCAGAATAATTCTGATATATTGTATTCACCTGGTAGGTAATGCCACCATATAATATAATATTTTCACATTCCTTTTGGCTCCTTTCTACGTGTATCAGGTTCTGGATGAGGCCCATGGGTGCCCATATAGCATTCATGTTAATGTTCTTCTCAGTCGAGCCCATAGTCTTCCTAGATTCTTCAGGTCCCCAGGAGAAGACGTATAGTGGACATACTAGCAAAATTAGTCATAGGGTAGATACTGAATGCACTGTAGGGCCTTCTTACGTTTAAGAGGGTTAGTGGTTGTCATTGAAAAACATGCACATGGGAGCCATCTGAGGGCCTCCTGTTTAATTTTATTCACGGGCCTTGGACAATTGTTGGTTATCTTGGTTTGCCAGCTCAGCGGGACTGTCCAAATGTTTTTAGATGGAATGTATGAAATTGTGATAAAGTAATTAAACCATTTTGAAGGGTTTGTACTCTTGCTTCTTTTCTAATGATTGTGAGTGGGGTTTTAGAACCATTGTGCATCATTTGATAAAAGCAGAAACTGTAGTAATGTTGACCACCATACTAAGACCACAGTACAGTTCGTGCAGTTCATGGGGGCTGGGTGTGAATGGGCGCATGACATGCGCCCAGAAGAGTTTTGCCAACACCAAGTCTGCATGTCATACACTGCGCTCTGAAAGAAGTGGAAGATACTATGTTGTTCCAATTTTGTTGTCACAGCTGAACATTGACCTTCCTGCTCACATCTGTCATTGTTGGTAGCACCATCCCTGTATTTGGTAAAAGCATGCAGACTTACGTAGAGTTATGCACAATGTGGCTAGAGGTACTTGCTTTTGCAATACAGTATCTGGCATCTACTAAATAGTAGTTTGGAGATCTAAATGTAGCCATAATATGAAATAGCCCTTTACTGCCCCTTCCACATTTATTGCTAACATATTCTTATATATTTTTTCTATTTTTTTGACTTTGTGTGAGAAAAATCACTATTAAGACCATGATTCTTGCGACACTCGACAGCTTGTTAGTCGTTATGTCGGTGGAACCTTTCAGTTTGAAACAGAAGAATTTTCAGTTTAATTTTCACTAAATCAATATTGTTGACAGTGAACACACATCAAGCCCTTTGTCTTACTGTGATGCTACACTAAGCAGCTGTGTTAATACATGGGAATACGACTTGTGCAATGGCTTCAGTCTCCCTACATTACTGAAGATGAATTCTTTTAGCCCCAGCTTTTACTTTCTCTAACCGTGTATATCCTCGTCTGCTTCAGTCATGTATCATGATAAAATGTACTTCCATGTGGCAAATGTAAAATGCGTAAGTAAACAAGATTTGGTGGAGTTCTATTTGAACTTTCTGACTCACTACACAAACGCATTATAAAAGTCCACAGAGTTGTTGTTAGGATCTTGCCGTCTGCTCAGACTGTCATTTTTTTTCAAGCTGTGCAATTTGTCATCTGTCAGAAGAAAAGAGTCTCGCCAGTTGAGACGCTGTCTATTTGGAGAAAATGGAAGGTGCACTCAGAGGCAATTAATGACAAAGTATTAGATATTAAAGTATCACTGAGATGTGATGGCAGGGTGGCAGGCACGGAAAACTGCAACACTTGGCAAACAACCACCTGCTGTTGTTGGCCATGCTAGCAGCTAGCTTACATTATCATGAGAAATCACGGAAAACAAACAATTACAAACAAACTACTTGTTGTACGGTAACTGCAGTGATTAGCCCCAGGATGCATTTGATAACACCAGTTTACCAGTCCTCCTTGGTATATGAGTTACAATAATACCCAGCATGCCTCAATGAAAATTCCATTCATGTATGACCTAACAAAAAGCTAAACAAGAAGTAATCAGTGTCGAAAGTTGTAGCCACCTTCTCCATACTGTTCCATTAGTGGTTCCATCAAGAGAAATAGCACGTGCATAATATTGGTATTGTCAGAAAAACATGCCACTTCTGCACCAGTATTATCAAAAGCCCCCAACTTCTTTTGCTGCATTCATGTTCACTCAAGAGTAAATGCAAAGAGCACAGCAGGTGGTTCAGGAGGTTTGATTAGAGCAGTCACAACAAAAACAGAAATGCACTGCTTGTTTGGATCTTCTTAGCAGTCATTGAGCGAAGCAGGATTGTCCAACCTTGATCAACAAGAATATCACGGGTTTTATCTTTGAGTACAAGCACATAACTGCGTGTATTGGCAGCCTCCCTCCTCCTCCACACAAACACACATGCACGCACGCACGCACTCACCCATTACCGCGATAACCACACACCCACGCACAGTATTAAAATCTAGAGTTGGAAAACATCCGTTAAGATCTGTTGATTCCTCACTAATGATCTGATTCGTAGCGCATGCACACTGCAAGCATGCTGCGAACTAAAACGATTGGTTTGAGATATGAGGCTTTGAATTAAAGTCGCTGAATGAATGCACCAGGGCTGTGACAAGACAAGACGCATGGTGTGAAAGTTAACCACAGCGTCCACGTAATGCTCCACTGCCACTTCAGGCCTTGACAAAGAGAATGCTTTTTTTATTCCACGATGAGTCAAGGAAGGTTCAGAGCGCTTGCACTATTGCTTAAATGCTTTTTTGTTGTTACAGCTGTCAGGACGAGAGCTGTGCACATCCTGCACAGTAATATGGCCCAATGTGTAAAATATGTGGTAGACCACCAGTGCCCTCTACCTGCTTCAGCAAAGAAAATCCCATATTTAACATTTTTGCTTCTCTAACTGAATTACAATCAAGATGATATTTTACATTTTATTATTTCTTTTATTTCTTTTCTTCACTGTAGAATTAGGATATTTATAGCTGGGGAATTTGCAGTTGTAGATGTGAGGATATCAAGTCACCACAGAGTCTTGCAGTAACCAAACCTGTGGGTGTACATGCAGTGGGCCTATTTTGAGGTGAAAGGGTCTTGAGGCAGTTATTAGTGTTTGTTCGTGTGTGTGTGTGTGAAACTGAAAATTGATTGTGGGAAAATAACCAAGCGCCTTGATTTAGGCTCGATGGTATCGGCATCTGCTCAGCGCGAAACATTTTCCAGTCCGGGTCTGCCTCTTTTACTGCCTTTTGTTGCACTTAGACCACTGCAGGCTCATGTAGCAAACCGTTCCGATCTGTGACTTAGATATGGGGCCAAGTTCATGCTGCAGAACAGAAAAGTGCACCATGCACCCAAAACAATGTTTATGGTCTTAAATAGTATATTTTGTTTCAATCAGGAGTGACTGACTTTGCATAAATTAAAATGAAGAAATAACTGCAAAAGTATATGGGTTAATGATAGTCTTCAATGAAATAAAGTGCGTACGCAATATTGCTAAAACATTTGAAATAACGCCACCTCCATGAGTATGCTTAATTGTGGAACATAAATCCTGCCCAGTTTTAACCGACCTTTTTGCACAGTGGACATTTTGACAAATACCAATACCAGTGGCTGCATTTCATTTTGATATTTTGGTTATTTAAATAACTTTTTATAGTACACAATGCAGAAAACCCGCACCCATTAGATAAACAGAATGTAAAAACAGTTAACAGTGCAACTATTAATGTGCATGTGATAAAGAGAAAGAGAGGATATAATTTGAGAACGTGTTAAAAAAAAAACACGCACTGTCACTATCTATATATCTAAGTAATGTGTTAACAGATGTGTAAACGTGTATTTAATTTTAGTTTCCAAAAAATGTTTAAATCATTCATCGCGCAGTCAACAAGGAGAACCATCAGCCACTTCACAAGAGTTTGTACGCAGTCCGCTTACACAGAGGAAATATAAAAATATTGTAAGAAGGAACCATAGAGGTGTCAGAGGCTCCTCACAGTGTCGCAGGCTGTTCACCACAACAAGAAGTAATCGAGCCTACATTAAAAATATAAACGTGAGAAAGCTGAGATTATTTTTTTAGATAACAGTCAAGTCTAAATCGTATGCAGAGCATTCAAAGACTAAGGCGGCTAGGGCTTCTCTTCATTTTGTGGTCCGAGTCAGAGAAAGACAGCTTTCACAGCAGTCGACTCATGTTATCCTGTGTCTGCCACCGGAGGGAGCTGCAGTAAAAGAAAAGGGACGGAGTAGACACGTGAAAGAGAATGGAACTTTTCTGTGCCTTCCTTCCTCAGCTGAGAGACTCACTGGCTCTCTGACGCTGCACCTCACTTCTACACAGCATATAACTTCTGCTTCTGGTCTCACTGGTGTAACTTCTGTTCTCTTTTTACATTTGTACTACTGCGAATGCTATTATTGTCACTTCTGAAATAACAGCTAATATCACACTCTTTTCATGACTGCTGCTGTGGAAGTAACATTTACTTAAGAATTGTAGCAATATGGAAACAGCGAAAATAGTTCATTACACGTAGACACGCACTGGAGACCTCTCTCAAGTACTACTGTGATTACTATTGCAGTGCTTTGTAGAAAATGAAACCCTGACATAATAAATTGTGTGCTATTAATACTAGTCAAACACACATGAGACTTATTTTATGCGGCCGGTTGCAGCGGAGCTTCATTTGCAAGATTCATCAGGTAACCTACATCATCACAACATGAATGAGATAATTAATTGGAACGAAGAAAGGGTTAGTTATTTACATTTTAGATTATTTTCCTGACTTTTACCCTAGTCTCCTCTCTTTTATTTGGAAAATACTGAATCATTTTAAGTCTTCAAACTTCACAGTGTCTCAAACAATGTGAGAGCTTTATAGAGGAGATTTGGTTATGGTGGAAATCCTAACTCATCTATAAAACTAGACACTGTTTTATTGCAAGGGACACAAGAAAAGAGTTTGCCACACTATTTAAAGTATTCACAATGTTTTGTGGCCTACATGTTGAGCCTGTTAGATGTGTTCATCTAAAAAGTACAAAAGCAACTGATAGCTAAAGCTGAATGAAAGAACGTAATGTAGTAAATAAAAGGGAAATCAAGAAATCTAAAGTAGTTGTATGAACAGTGGATATATATAATTTTTTTTCATAAATAAAAAATAAATAAATTGTCTTTGTGGTAAGATAAACAAATGCATATAAAAAGGTAATTCTTTAGGTGACATATGTTGGGTAATATTTATTTATTTATTTGGAGGTAAGACGACTTTTAGCTGCCATAGCGGGACTCATTTTCTTCTAAAGCCAGCCACCTGATCAATTCCTCAGCTCGTCCCAATTCCCCAGTTAGCTTCCCAGTACTTATACCACACCAGTTTCACCCACTCTGCCAGGCTGTCCCTGTGCGCTGTACCTGCTGTAGTTTCAAGCCTCTCCTTCATCTGATTACCTGTCTGTGGTTTTAGGGGAGTTCCTTACAGTGCAGATGCTGCTCCACAACGTTAGATAGCAAAGTCGGGCAATGGGTTACAATGAAAACCTAATTTTAAGTTTCTGTCTCTCCATTATTATTACTTACATTTAAATCACTCAACAGATTTGAGATTTAATACACTGATGTATGTGATTTAAAGCTACCTTAACCACTAAATCACATAATGAAAGAAACTGATTCCTTGCTTAGCTGTTCAAAATAACAAACTCACTACAGATAAAAGCTTAAGAAAACTCAATAACTACTTTTAGCTTTAGCGTTAACTTGCACTTGTCTTCCCCCGATAAGGCCCTTTGACTTTTGCTCCTGTTCGCTGTCTCTCTGAGGCAGAGACAGCAGAGAGTGACAAGTCAGCATTCAGATTAGTTTACCAAGCTAGAGTGTAGTAACAGCAGTCTAGGCAGCGGTACAAAGCAATGGCTGCATGAAGCACACACACTGCGTTCAGCCTGTGTTTGCCTTTGTAGGACAAAATGGATATTTGTACTATTTTACATTCAGATTAATAAAAAGCACATAATAAGATGATAAACTCCAGATCATGGTAGAATAGTGGATGTGGCTTCTGTAACCCTCTACTAAAAGGCAGTGTTTGAGATGACTATTAGCATTTTGTACTTCTATTTCTCTCTGAAACCTTTGGACCTTAAAATCTAAAATGTGAAAAAAAAAAAAAAAAAAAAAAATGTGTTATGTAGAACTTAGTTGTTACTTCTTTCCGACCTACAACTACTCATATTTATTATGCGACCCCTAGAGGGGGCACTGAGCTCTTGGTGTGTGCAACTCGATGAACAAACTCTGTATAAAGTAGTTAAAAACATCTCAGATGGAACAAAACAGAATATTTCAATGAATATTCAGAAAACCACCAACTAATGTGATGATAATGTAAGTCCAACAAGTCCTCAAATCTAAATGACCATATAGGTTGTTTTAGACTTTGTCTGAGGTGGGAAATATCCACAGAAATCTTCACGTCATCTTTAGGTTAGGCTTTGCTCAACATGGTTAAGTATAGAGAAGAATGCTTTGGGTTAAAGAGAGGACTTTGTCCTCATGGTTATAATAATAGTAGATGCATGATCAACGTTATAGTGGAGTCATGGTGATAGTAATGTGTCTGTTTGAAATGGAGAGAGACAGCTATCGCCTGTGTAAAACCATATGCAAGGCACGGTCTCCTTGTACCTTACCCAAGCACAGCTTTACCACTGACCCACAGAAATCTGAATTTTTAATGTTTGGTAGTAGAACACATGATACAATACAATGCAACTTTTCTGCTTAAGAAAAGCATGACGCTCATGATTCTATTACCATATGGCTTATCATTAGCATTGACGGTGTCGATGGTCATGCAAGGTCCACTGCTTTCAGCATACCGGGCCATAGTTGACTGAACAATGCCCGGTAACAGTATGCAGTGATCACACCAGCCGAACAAACAGAACTTTGATATCAAACATGTTGAAGCACAGTACAGTGTGTCTAATATTTTGTTGACCTATCCATCCACCCTAATGTCCACTCTATAAATGGTTTGTAGGTCTGTGACAACTGTACTTTGTTCATAATTTCTGTGGCTATTAAAGGGCATTACATGATAAGTATGAGTTATGATAACTGGGAGTTGTTTGTGTTTTTCTCCCATGAGAGGACAATCAACCAATGCTTTTAACTTGGATACTTCAGGTACGTTTTTCTGATAACACTGTCTGTAGTAGGATTTTAGAATGCTTACAAGTGGTAGTGTATTTTTGCACAGTTGGACTTTTACTCATGCATAAAATGTCCGTGCACTTCTTTTACTTTTTTCTTTTACTTCTTTATTCGGTTAAATGAGTCCAAGAGGAAGGCTGAGATGAAAACAAAATAGATTTGTTTTTCAGTTCACTGGAAGTGAAAGCCAACTGGTTTGCTTATTTAGAATAACTAATAAAGTGCAATAAGATGGCTCGAGCTGAAATAAACTTTATGGTTATAGTGGAATGTGGCATATGCACCGTCTGACCAAAACTGCCCCAGTGATCTGCATCAAACACCCTCCTCACCTGCACCTGCAACCCCATTCTGGTTTGACTCCATTTGTTTTTCACGCTTAAAAAAAAACATCGTTCACACACGTGGACATTTACATTACTGACGGTACACATGCAGCTCAGTTTACTCTGTTTATTTTATATTATAATGGTGTGCTTTCACGTTTGGCAGTTTGTCATTTTCTTTAGGCCAAATCATTTAATTTTATTTTGTTTTTCTGTGTTTCTGGTGTGGCATCAAACAGACAACACATATCAGCCACTGCAGCATTTGAAGTGTGTTTTGGATTTTAAATGATGAAGCTGCAGTTAAGCCAGTTACTGTATTAGATCACCAGGCTAACGATCACATGACTTAGTTCCTGTCAAACAACTTCAAACTAATTTATACTGGACCTGCTTCAGTAATGACGTAGACCGGAAACTGCAAAGTATGTAAGCATGTGTGACCACCACAGTCACTGCTAGCCTATATTGCAAACTGCAGCGTTTGGGTATTGCAGATCATCATCATCTCCAACCTAATGGTTACAGACCTAAAAAAGTCTGATCAAAATATAAGAGCCTTTTTAGAATTGTAATGATAGTTTCCCTCTATATTTATAATAAAAATCCCAATCATATTAAGAAATTTTCAGATACTGATATTGTTGTCGCCAGATACGCTGTATACGTTAGGCTCTTATTATGTCAGTGCAGTGAATCAAAATGTGCAATGCAATATTTTATTTTGTGTGACAAATATTTATTGCACCTAATCTGCTTTTAAATTAAATGATACACATGACAGCAACAGGATGCGGTCTGTAAAAAAGCATCTGGTCAGTTTATGTCATTGAATACGTAATCCCTATTAGAGTGTGCCACTTATCTTTTTGTCGCCACGGGGATATATAACCTGGCTGCAGCCTCAGACATTAAGAGGCCCCTTGTAACCTAATCGATCGCCGAGCAGAGCGGCAGACTGGGTCCACGCTCTTGTGATCCGTTTCTCTGTGTCAGACCAAGTTCCCAGAATAGCAACTCGTGCGGAGGAGATGGAGGAGGAAGTCAGCGGTGGATTTAACAACTGTTGCTTTTGCTTTTGCTGCTGCTGCTGCTGCTTCTGCGGAACCAACTACCTTTCAGTCCGCGCTGCGTGGCGCACGTCGGACGAGAATGAATTCATTACCAAGCCGACAAGACATTCAGTCTGGATCAGTGTGCAAGTTCATGGGATTATATAAACTCCTACTCCTTTAAGGTAAATGAAATAGCGGGCGAGAGAAGCCCGAGCGCGCGGATCTGTTTCCTGCTTTAACTGTGCTACTTTCATAGAGCCATTCAGTATCGTTCGGGCTATCAAATTGGCTGCGGACGCTTCAGAGCCGCCGCCGCCGCCGCTGCTGCTGCTGGAGGCGCATGTCTGCAGCAAAGGCAAACAAGGAGCGTCTGTCTGATGAATGGAAAGCCAGACGGGCTCTGCTGTAGACTGCCGCGGTGATCGGATAACCTGTTGAATTGCAGCCGTCAGTCAGCTGCACAGCAGCCGACACAGACGGCAAGGGGGAGAAAATAAATAATGATAATAATAATAATAATAATAATAATAAACACTTAACACGAGATACACAGCGCGTAGACACAATAACAACAAAAGTCGTCTCGTTTTTTTTCTTTTGTGTGTGTGTGCGTATGTGTGGTGCAGCTGATGGTTATTTCCAAAGATGCGCTGTTGCCTGCCAGGTACATGTGCCCCCCTCCCGTCCTTACTTAACTTAACCCACCCGCAAGATAGTTTCCAGCCCTTGAGTTCTTCACATATTTGTCTTTCTAAAAAAAAAAAAAAAAAAAAAAAAAACGGTCGTGGCGACTCAATAACTAGGAAGTAGTGTTTGAAGTGATAGACCTATACATTATGTTTTATTTTTTTGGAGTATTTATTTTAATCCCTGCTGTGTACGATGGGACACCGTTGCTGTGGTTGTCTTTTTGACGGTGGCTTTGGTGAGTTAAATTTGCCACCGCATCACATTATTCCCACTCTCTCCGCAGCAGCCGGTAACAGGAAAAAAAAAAAAGAAAAAAAACGCATGAAGCTCTACCGGTTCGACCTTGAGTCACATTTCCACGGTAGCTTTTCAGCGTAGCCTACCCACGGATTTCCAGCTGCATTACTTGTTGAAAATAGCTTGGCTGCTCCCTGTCGCTATGGCTAATTCCTTAGGAACCGGTGGATCCAGTTTGATCCATCCCTCTCTTTCTCTCCCTTACCAACTTGTCGAGTCTTCCCCCTCTTTGTTCCTAGTGCAAAAGTTCACTGTGCATGGCTCAGCGGGTAGTTGTGCGACTTCTGATGAAATATTCGTATCGAGTGAGGGTTGAAGTCGACGGGACGGGACTGCGTCGGCGTTGCTCTTATAGTGGGGGAACTCGACGGGACGCGCGCACATGACGCTTTGACACAGGAACTGTCACCTGTCGTGGGACACTATACATGAGCAACTTTTCTTTTTCTTTTTTTCATTTTCATTTGGGCTGCTACCGAAACATGCTGATCTAAAAAAAAAAACGTATAGTGAGGCATCACTGGACAAAATAGGTAAATTGGACTTTTTTTGTTTCTTTTAAGGGAGGTGGAGACAACTTGCCACCCCCTCCCTCCCTCCTTGACTGAAATTACCAACAAATTGTACAGAGGGGAGACACTTGAAGGTAATTATATGAATCCAGCTTTTTTTTGTTGTACTTTTTGTATGTTACTTTCTTGTTTTGCTTTCACGTTTCACTTTTAAATTCACTTCACTCGTGAGAGGTACGCCTTATCTGAACCAAGTGGTTTGCCAAGTTTCTGTGACTGTAAAGTGGCCAAAGTTGCCTCCATGAAGCTGCAGAGGGAGGCTCATTTGTGAACTCAGATCTCTCAGGGAATTGTTGCTGGGTCTTGATACCGTTGTCACAGAGTTATGTGCTATTCAAATATAAAAATCTAACCAAAAGAGACTTTAAAAAAAGATGGGGGCCATGTTGTAGTTTGCCTTCCTGTTTTTTCTCCTGATTAAAAAGTTGAGCTTTATGTTGTTCAAGGAAGCCAGCAGATGTGCTGTGACACAGTACAAAACTTCTGAGCGACTCCACTCAGTATCATAAAGTCTGTTAAGACTTTTTTGATGCAATACTTTTTTGAAATTTTAATTCTTCTCCACTTTATGTTTCTCGACTTGAACAAAAGTTCTACGATAAAAGGGTGTCGAGAGATAAAGACTACCAGACTTCGGCTTGGAATTCACAAAAATGCCGGTCACCTTATAAGTCATTTACAGCATATTTACAACTTCAGACAGACACGTGGACACCATATAAAAATATTTCTATATATTCTATACATTTTAATATCTTTGTAAAACTCATGAAGTAAAAAAACTGTGTGTGTAGTTGTGTGTGTGCGTGTGTGTGTGTGTGTGTTTGCACTATTGAATGCATTGTGTTTTGGCTTCAGATCATTTGCGTTTATTGTGTTAATGCTTAGTCAGTCTAACACCAGTTTTCCACAAAAAGTCTAAATGTAACTCACTGAATTTTTGTGATTTAATTCCACCCCCTCTTTTTTTATATGTTTGAAACAGCACTGCTGAATGCAGTTGGGAGTACTTTCTTTCCTCTCTTTTGCCTGCTTATTAATCAATCGCTCATGATTGAATAGTCACCATCGGCATTGTTGCATCTCCATTAAAAGTGCGTGAGATGTTCAACATTCAAACCATCATTTTACAGCTTGGTGGAATGAGAATATCAGAAAAACCGAGTGACAATTGAAGCTCTAATTGAACTTGTCATATTTTGTATGAATGTGACTCTAAATGCAGTTTTTAACACATTTAAAAAAAATCTAAGGGTGACTTGCTAAATGTGTGTAGACTACTTCTCTAAAAAACTGCAAAGACATGTTGCTGTTGGTATGCACATCTCTTCATTGGAATCCATACGTCTATTGCTATTAGGCAGCTGTGAATGTTGATATTAGGACTGATACCAAATTGTATGTGTAGGAAATTTATAGCTCCTAGAAGATCCATAGTAATTTAGGTGAACACATCATTAAAGATAATCTCGACAGGTCACATTGATTTTGACCGCTATTTATCACTGCTCGTAGCTCCGCGCCTTGCTAATTCTGCACGGCTTTTTAAATGCACATATCTCGTGAAACAAATTACGTCAAATGCATTTGTGCAGAAGACGTTTGCATTACTGTTGTATATCTGATGCAGTAATATTTCTCTTTATTTTCTGCAGCACTCCGAAGGTCCTTGAAATGGAGGCTACCGAAGACTACTGTGCTAGTAAGTCCTCCTATCAGTTACACGTTAAATCTGTTGCACTCTGTGACCCACATTTTACAAACATGGACCACATAAAAGTATATATATATATAAATCACAATGTGTGTTTTATTGCACTGATGCAATGTTAACGATAAGGATGTCATTGCATTATTAGTGCTGAGAACTCTTTCAACTTTTTAGTAAAATGCAGGTCCAAAAAGAAAACATCAACAAGAAAAAAAATTGCAATCACAACACTATAGACATTTCAAGGGATTTTCCCCCGAGTGCAGCCTTTTTCCTGTTCACCCCTTAAAGGTAGAGAACACGAAGCATTAGCAACATCCTGTTGAATGCAGCAGATACTGGATATGCACTTTGTGGTGCTCCATTGCCCTTTGCTGGTTTCCTTTGGGCAGGTCTCTTGAATATCTTCCCTGCCCCCCCCCATCTGTATTTCGCTTTGGTGTGCATTTTTCAAAACAGGTAGCATATTGTTGATGACATCAGCGGGGACTTTTAGGCCCTCCATTGGGGGTTTGTGTTTGTAGGAACACTTGACAGGCGGGGTAAGGTTGGAGGTGGAGGAAGAAATGGAGGCTCTTCCTCTCCATGTCCGTCTGTGGGTCGCTTCTGAGATGATACTTTTGGAACACGTGTTTTTCTGTTCCATGAAAGCGCAGAAAGCTTTTGTGTAATGCAGCAGTTTGCATCCTCATCTCTTCCATGTATTCTACTGTATCCTCAAGGCAGCGCTGTCTGTGGGAGAAAATTTAGTTCACATATTGTGTGACACATCATCGGAATGTTACACATGCACCACTATACTCTCCCACACGTACACTTCTATACCCTGCTGCACCAAGTCCCCCCATTCCCTCTCATATCCAAACAAAACTTTCCACTCATCATTGTAAAACACAAAACTGTACTCTCGGAAATGCGCAGTCATAGTGTCCTATAGTAGTGGTCTATGTTTCACACTCTTCACTCTACACTCTACTCATGTTGTACTTGACCATCCTACTATAGAGTCTGTAAGAAAGAAAACGGTGTGTATATATGGAGAAGAAGAAGCGTAACATGATTGGTACCACTTACTACCACAACTGGGGTAACTTTTGCACTAGCTAAAAGATACTAAGCAGAGACGCTTGTGCTTATCAATGTCTTCATGAGCATTGGTGCCATTTTGGATGACACTTTTTTATTTTAAAACTGGACTACCTGACATAGGTCAAGTCTGGCAACGCAGTTTGTGAGTCCAATTCATGAAAACAACAACAGATGGGGAATATGGAGATTATTTGCTTAAACTGAAGCGTGTGGTAGAAGCCATTAACATGCTGATGGAAGGAGTACTAAGATGTTTTACTCAAATAAAAGCATTAATACCACACTATGTGGTAATGTGAAAGTTTAAAAAGTATGCTACTATATAAAGGCTAGTCTATAAAGGCTAAAGTGCTCAAAGTACTAGTGAAGGTATTTAGTGTGACTCTTAAGACTTACAGTTTTAAATTGTCATTGCTGTTTCATATATAAGCATTTTACTTTAATCAGTGACTAGGGTGTTTCTCAAATGAGAGAACAAAAATAATGGGAAGCGTGATCATAGCTCCCCAGAGCCTGCGATGAAACCATCATGGTTTTAGTTTTGTTAAACCCGTAGGTCAGTGAAAGAAAGGGAAAAACCACATTGAAACCACAGTTCATTTTGCCCTGAAAAGAAATTAATCTACTTTCATAAAATGTTCTTGTCAGTCGACAACTCGACATATTGTCTAATCTCTTTTAAGGGCTGTACAATTGTTTGTTTTCATGAATTTCCTTTACACACATACACACACACTGACGGCTGGCAGACACCTTGCCAGTTAGCTTAGGCCAACGTTGCTAAATTGGGACAAACCAAAAAGTGTACACCAGAGTGAAATATCATACGTGTCAAACGGTATGTTCTACATGTGGGATAACAACATCTGTGACTCAGAGTAGTAGTATGAGACATACCTGACAATGTATTTAACTCTACGGGACTTGCTATTTTTGGTTTCAATTTATGATCGACTTACCAACCTGGTATAGAACATACTGTACACATGTGTGAATACTGTACACATGTTGCCATTTGCTTTCAAGAAGTTTGTTCGATAATCTGAGAAGAATGTAAGTGGCCTTCCTGTTTAATGAACCTCCCAACACTCTTGCATGCACTGTTTTTTGCAACAGTCATTCTGTCATAGTGGCTTATCACACACAGCCATACCTCTTCACACACATGGTGAATGTACATTTTATCAAATATGCAATCGTTCTTTTACACAGATTATACAATGTGCTTTACGCCTTTTCACATAATGTGTCATTCAAAAACAAAAAAAAAAAATGACACAAATTGCTCACACCTCTCTGATTCAAACTAAACCCCTGCTCTGGCTAGCAAAAGTTCTACGAAGAATAGTTCATTGTTACAAATGGTTTGAGTATTGTTTTTCTACATATGTTAAATGATACTATACTATAAGACTTCATTACTGTACAACATAGAGTATAATTAGTAAGCAGTGATATACTAATAAGCATTGTGCAGTGATTCTAGCTTGAAACCAGCTTACGTACTATGTATAGTAGTGCTCTTGGCTATCACTCACATTGACAAAGTACTGGATCTGTTTTGTTTTGTTTTTTTTTGGCTTTTTGCTTCTTGCGCTGGTTTGATGGCAGCAGTACAAATAGTACAGACAAGTGCCAGCATTGGGTAGATTTAATCAGTGTTCTCCCTTGTTTTCATGAGATGAAGTGTTGCTTAAGGAGGTCAAATAGCTAGCTAACCTCAGTGTCTTTGTTGTATTGGCAACTTTGCTCTATGTGCATTTAATCAAAGGGCATCCATATGTTACAGGGTTGGTGCTGATTCTAAAATTATTCACTAGCTGGAGTTCACCATATACTCTTTATTGTTTTCACGCAGTTAATGAGATCTGTTCTTTATATTCAGTTATCTGTAGTATATCCACACAAACACAACTGTTGCTCGCTGCAAATGGACCACGCTAGTGCACAGCAGGGATTTCTGAAATACCTCTGGAGTAATGTGAATATACAAATGCTCACCTGTACTGTGTGTATGTGCATGTGTATTAATGCTGTTTAAAGATTTCCCATGTGCTTAATATGAAGCAAAAAAACAGAACGGCTGGAGAGGAATCTCATTTCGTTCCTCTGGACAAGGGCTTTTCAAAGTCTGAACCTTAAGTCAGACAAAACGACAAGTGAAGCTAGACCTAGCCCATGTCTTGTGTTAAGAACACATTAGGTCATTAGGCATGACATTCACTTTTTTGAAAAAAAATAAATAATAATAATAATAATTCTGTTGATTAATACATTGATAACAATGTGGAATACAGTGTAGCTGGAGATCCTGTCCCCAGTTGAATTAGGCTTTAATGCTTCTTATTTCCCCGTCATTACCATTGTTGCCATGGTGACTACTGGAGTGAGATAAGTCCAAGCAACTGCTTGCAGGCAAACAATACCATACCTCGCACAAGGCTCGAACGTATTTCAACTGTGGTGTTGAATTAAAGTTATGTAGGAGCATTTAATGTTTTCTCGTCATTGTCAGTCATTTGTGACCTTGTATAAATTCATACAAGGATCTCTGAATAATACGTTTGAGAACGTAGACACACAGTGGGTGATATGGAGCTATTTGTTCAACTTTTCTGCCATCAGAGGCAAACAGATCTAGCTTGACCATATCAATTTTGATTTACTGTCGTGGGGCACTTCTCCTTAACCTACAGTAGATGCATTCATAACTGTGTGTGCATTCTTCCTGTAGTTGTAGTTGTAAGAGAGGATGACTGTACTTCAGAATATAGACATTCATTTGTCACAGATGAAGTCAGCATTTTTTTTTACACCTACACCAGTTTCATGTGTACACATTTGTTCCTTTCCATTTGCCCGCACATTAAATCATCCCAATTTGGTGAATTACTCAATGTACCATTTCCCCGGCAAGTCTCGACTGTGTGATATCCTGATCTTAGTGTTCGTACAGGTTTGACTCGGCAAGTGTGGGTCACCAACGCAGACTCTTCAAGTGTTAAATCCATGAATGCATGTGGCTCTGTGCATTTTCAACCATGACCAAATTCATAATATACCAACCAGCTAAACATTAAAACTTTGTATGTGGAATTCACTGACGGCATCTCTGACCATTGTAGTCAAAAAAAACTTTTTCCAGATAAGAATAATAATAATTATTTTCTTAGCATTTTGAACCCAGACAGCCCAAAGCTATTAGTTTATGCCTGAGACTGCCCAAGCCATGGTGCTGCTAGGCATCTGTCAGCATCTGTTACAGTAATGGAAAATCCTTCATGACAAATCTGGGCCACTCCTGTCTCCAGGACAGCATTGCCAAGGGATAGCCAGCGTCGGTCACCTGAGATTTCCTCCAACCCCAACCTGTGCAACCCGAGCCCAGGCCCAGGGATTGTGTCATGGACAACGTCTCCCAGTAAGCCCCACTCAGTGAGGCCACCGCTACAGTGATACAGTACAGCAGAAGAGGCTGTCAATGTATGACTGACTGTCACAGGGAGACGAGATCTGACACCGATTTCTTTTTCATGTATGAGGGGTCATTTCAGACATATTGAACGCTGACAAACTGTGACAAGGCGTCCTCAAACAGGTTGCAGATGAAGCATGTTGTGCAGCAGCTTCTTTAACTACCACTATTGATGCATCTGATTTTGAAAGCTTGAGGTTGTCTGGCAATGTGGTGACACCATAATAGTTGCTTTCCAGCTTTATGCAGTTGTCAGTGTGTTTGAGGAAAACGTAAGTAACCTAGTAGAGCTGCAAAAGTAAATGATGACTCACAGTGGTTCCTAAGGGATCTGACACCTGGGTCAGTTTGAGCATTTGCCTGTTGCCACTGTATTGTTCTAGTGACCCTGATGGGGCCTGTGTGTAAGGGGATAAGGGATTGGTTTGCTCTCCCTCTGAGTGGACACTGGGCTATCCATAGCCCAGGGTTCTGTACAGACTGCTGAGAGGATGCAATCTGATCTACATTCACTGGACATTTGGATCCCATAGGTGCATAAAGGCTGTTTAGTTAGTCGGCTTCTGCATTCTGTATCTTGACCTCTGTGCTAACCAATCAGGTTATGCACAGATATTTAAGATATGTAGTTACCTTTATTCTTTGTGATCATCACTGTTTGTATAATTTAACATCACAGTTCCCCCTTCCTAAAATAAGTCTTGATTTATTAATCTTGAACGTTTCATAAACCTTTCATCACTGACATGGGTGTTTAACATAACAAACAATAAAAGTGGATTTTTTTCCCCCATACAACAGTGGTATATGGCGAACACTACGGTATTGTGCAGCACAATGAATATTGCTGTGTTTCTGTGTCTCCCAGGTAACGGCCAATGCTCTCCCGGTAAGGAGAACTCGAGAATGTTGGCGGATATGTCAGCGCCTAATGGACAGACAGTTCCTCAGGGTCCTAATTCCCCCAGTGGTGAGTGCTCAATTAATAGATGCACATTTCTGCAGTCTGCCAAGAACAGATGCAGATGCAGAATGTGTGCACACATTCAGTTTCTCCTTTTGGAAATATGCAGCTCTAACCAACTATATGAGTTCAGTTTTATATCTGAATTTGAGTTGATATTAAAAAGTCTTTTTCACAATAAAAGCTTTTTAAATATAGACGGATTATTGTTTTCCTCTAAACTGCATATAGTCTTTTAATGTGAAATACAGAAATAATACTATTGCGGATGTTGCAGACTAATGTGGGAAAGTTAACATGGCAAATGTGTGCAGATCAGTAAACCCCCACTACTTGATGCAAGAAATGCCTTGCAAGATATCTTGACACAGACACTTGTGACTGTATCTGGATGTGAATAAGAGGGAACTCCTTAACAAATAAAAATTATTCCACAAAATGCAGTCCAAAACTAGCAATAATAATGATAGTGAGCTGAAACAAATTCAGAAATTAAATCATTAACAAACATAAGATGCCTGAAGATGAGCAGTGTTAAAGTTTCACAGCAATAGCTTTGGGACAAAAATGCACCACATTGCACTTGTGTCACAATGAGGCAGCAAAGTAAGAAAAGGGGAAACAAAATGAGAGAATTGAAATGAGTGAGAAAAAGGGAAGCTCGTTTCCCTCAAGTTTAGAGATACAGGGAGGCGGGCTGGGCGATGTGTTTTTTTTTTTTTCACAGGGAGATACTCTTCACCGATAAGAGCTTTTGTCATTCTGGAAGTTGCTTAACATTATTTGCTATTTGAGGTTTTGTTACAAAAGAAAGACTGCATCACATTCTGTTGAGAATTAGCTTAAGGCACCGAACTTAGCTGGCAAGAACAAAAACAGTAGAGCAGTTATCTCTGCATTGTTCACTGTGTCAAATAAACAGTACGAGAGTAGAATTACACCCTTTGGGATAGATGACAGATTGCGTGGTGAGGGAGACTGAAAGTCTTGATCAGTTTAATTTTTCTTTGTCGTTTTTCAGTCAACCCCTCAATTTATAGCGATCTCGGGTCCCGTTTTTCCCTTGGATTACTGGAAACTCAGATTAATCACAGACGGTACTGCAATGCGCAGAAAAGGGGGGTGGAAAAATGTGAAAACTGCATCCAGATCATTTTCCTTGCTGCTTTTGTCGTGGCAACCGTTTCAAGTGTATCCTCATCTGACCACTCTATGCATTCCACTCTGCCACACTGGAGAGACAGATGTAAAGATGCAAGGAGCTGAATAGCAAGGACGTTCAGGTCTGCTCCGTGTTGCCAGGATACAGCTGTCGAAGACAAGGCTCGATAGCAACTTGGGTATTGGGATAAGTGTACTTCTGTACAAAATGTGGAATACAATTTCTTTATTAAGATTCATCTCTATAGTCTATATAATGAAAATGAATGAAACTGCATATACGCAGTTCTTTTACTGACCTCGGACAGTTAAATATATGAATCTCTAAAGTCTAAGGAGGCAGTTAAGAATGCAGACTATTCTGTGGCTTTAGGAAAACAACCATATATGCTCAAACTGTGATTATTACCCCTTGTAAACCGCAAAACAGGATTATCAGAATCAGTGAGTTGTGTTGGGAAAGTGTCCAGACGTTTATCTTCATCATGCGTTGTGGTAGGCTTCATGAAAATCGTCTAGCTGTCATTGCTGCAGTGGGAGCAAATCGACTAAACAGAGCGAAATAAAGTCAAGTTTTATTATCATTCGGTCCACAATGACGCTGATGCTCTATAAAAAGTAGATTTGAAACAACGAAAGCAGACCGTGTAAAGAAAACGCTCCTGATACTGTTGCACATCGCACAGAGACCACGGCATACGTTTTATAAAATGATATGGCGTGTGCGTGTAAGTGGCTAGACATGGGGTAAATCCCAAGGTGACGCTCAAGCGCACACTCAACACACTTAAACTTTTTTGCGTGTAACAAAAAGTTGCAAAGCCCTGAGCTCCTCTCAGCAGTGCATAGCCAGGAGACGTGTGAAGACAAAATGGTGTGATGTTCTGTTTCGTTCTTCTTAATGTTTGAGAATTAAAAAGAAAAAGACAGTGTCCTTCAGTGGTGCGAGAGTGGGGGTGAGTCAATAAATAAATTAAAAGGACTCACAAGAAAGAAAAACATAAAGGTAATCTCTAGTGGCTTGCACAGAATAAAAGAAAGTATGAGTTCAGGAATGTGCCCAGCAATGTACATCGGGTTAATACTAGTTTTTCTGCTTGGACTGTGTACATTATGTAAAATCCGTCTCATTATTGGAATGAGAATGGAGGTCAATGAAAATTAGGTGCAGCTGTGTGTGCTGCACAGTTGCACATGTATGGTTTTCTTTTGAATTATTATTTTTGCGTACAACGAGGCTATTACTAGTTGTTGCTGACTGATAACTAAAGACTGCAGGAGGTAATAAATAGTTTCCTGCCACCTCCCACCTCCGCATGCACAAGCGAATGCACACACGCAGATAACACACACGCACGCTCACACACACACACACAATAAATTACTCAATCTTTTGGCCTTGTCATCCAGCCGGTCTCCCATTGCTAGTCAGCAGCAGCCAGTCTCTGACACTCCTTTTCTCCCCAGGGACAGCCAGAAACCAGACCAGCCTGTTTCTTTTTCTCTCGCTCTCTTCTTGTCAGTCCATCCTAATGCTGTCTACGAGTTGAGCTGCGAAGTTAAAGTGATGCCCCCTCCACATTTAATGACCTGTTAGTTTGCGCATCTAGCCCACTTGAGGCTGCCTCTGTCCAGTCTATTCAGGACATACTGAGACCGACCCAGATTATCTCAGGACATTTACCAGTTTACAAATCATGCAACGTAAGGCCAGCCTTGGTTGGGGTATGTTTTATTGTTGCTGTAGTGTGTTAAAAGTGCATTTGTTCTGTTTTCTGCTTCTGGTACAGTTGAAATGACCTGTCAGGATTGCTGTATGTTTGTTTACAGAACTGACAATTAAGCAAGAGGAAGAAATCGCAGAAGAGGCTGACAACAGAAGCCCAGCACCTGAAGAAATGGGCCAAACAGGGGACGAAGGAGTAGCACTGGAGGAATCCATAAGTGGGAGCCCAGGCAACATACAGGATGGATTACCTGGCCCCAATGCCACAGCGGATGCAGGAAATCGACAACCAAACGGTACCAATTGTATTGTGAATTTCCAGTGTCAGTACAAGGGTGTAGAGCTGAAAGGTTGATAAATGTCTTCTGTCTTTTCACTTTGGACATTAACAATCCATACGGGATTAGTCTCATTCTAACTATTAAAATCTGGGCGTTGTGTGAGTTTCCCCAATTTTTCTGAGTGAGTCAGAAACCATTTGTTTTCCTCGACAGTGGGTGTGGAGTGCTTTCTGCTTTTTGTTCTCACTGTTGAAAGACAATAGTTTAGTCTTGGAATTATTATCAAGGAAAAAATATCCTTGGAATCCCCCGCAACCTGTTTCCACTGACGCCACGACTGCTCTGGTTGTCACAGCATTAGGATCACATTTCTCTTTTCCAACTGGCTGCAGATCAAAAGATTTGCCATTAGAATAGACGACAGCAGTCCACACACGATAGACTGGATGAGACAGAGAATAATCACTTCTCATGATGACCACTATAAATGCTGTACTTAGCCATGTGTTGCTGATGTCTGAACATACATATCTGTAGTGTAACAACTTCATGTAACACGCTTGTCTTCACATTAAACTTAGTTTGAGAAGGTCCTGGTAAATCAAGTAGTAGAGTATTTAACTAACTGTAATACCTGTGCACAGAGTTTCTAATGAGAGACTGAATAGCTGTTTTGTTTTTTTAACTGGTATTAGTAATCACCTACCAGGAGTAGTTTAAGGACATTTACTATCATTTGATAGGTGGGATGTTTCAATCTAAAGCACCTGTCAGTGGTTGCTGCACATGTGAGGTTTGGTGTCAGCTTCAAACCTAACTGGTCTAGTTAAAAAGAAGAAAACCTCATTGATAGATTCTAACAAACATCTTCCACAATGAGCACAGTACTGACTTCCTGTGCCTGCCTTTATTAGGTGACAGGCCGTTCCAGTGCAACCAGTGTGGCGTGTCGTTCACCCAGAAGGGAAACCTGCTGCGACACATCAAGCTGCACACTGGTGAAAAACCCTTCAAATGCCCCTTCTGCAGCTACGCCTGCCGGCGGCGTGATGCCCTCACCGGTCATTTGCGCACTCATGCTGGTAAGCCTCCTTTCCTTCCCTTTTTACTCATCTACTTCTGCTACCCAGAAGAGACTTTAATAGAATTCATTAGAAGTGTTTCAGAGATCTGTCACAAAACCTATAATGCGTAAAGTGTGGCTTGGCTTTATTTTAGAGGTCATGCAACATGTAAAGGAACCTAACCTTCCTAAGTGGAACCTTTGCTTTGAAATGCAAATGTACGTGTTGCATGTCCATCTGCAATCACCTGTCTCTTACATCATGTCAGCGCAATGGCCTCAGTGGACGACACTTCATGGACTCAAACAAAGCACATATATTTTGTAGAATTCTCCTGAGAAGTGTGTGTTATGTAAGAGGCATGGCATACACACTGGTTGGTGACTCTCACTGTGTTTTTGGTAAGGTGATGTTTTTTTGTGTGCGTTTGTTTTTTGTGTGCGTGTTATAGACAGCACTTCGAGTGCTTTGTGGTTAGGTACCAAGGACATTCTGTTACTTAGTCGCTTGACTTGCTAAGGAGGAAACTATCTATGTGTTAAGAACCACATGGGGAGTGTGTGTCTTTCTCTCAACTGTAACCCACTTTCCTATCAGAGGATGTGCTCTCCCCTCTGTTGTACCTTTGAAATCAAGGTCAGACAATACCATAATTTCTGCCTGTGATGCCCCCATGGGGGTTACTCGTGCATACATCTCTTTTTAGACTTTTGTGTGTGTGTGTGTGTGTGTGTGTGTGTGTGTTTGAGTGTGTGGCCACATGTTTGCATCCAGTTCTTTTGTGTGTTTTGTCAATTATACGCTTCCTTTGTAACTATCTATCTATAAGTGTCTTCCACCTTCAACCATGACCATTTCCCTGCTTTCACTTCCTTAATAATTCAGCTGAATATTTTAGCCCCCCAACTACTTTCTTCTTGTAAAATAATGAGAAGTGAGTTCTGTGCCATCTTCTGACCATTCAATGGTAAATGTGAAGAATTTGACGTTGCCAGGTCGTTCCATCCCGACTCTCTTCTACGTCCAGGGACTCACTGCTCAGTCTCTGAGTGCTGCAGACCTGGCTGTTCTGCTCTGCTGCACCGCCAGGAAGAACAGGTGTAGTGAAAAAAAAAAAGAATAAAAAAAAAAGCAAAGAAAGAGAGGTCAAATGAGGAAAAATGGAAGTGAGAGACGGCAAACAACAATAGCAGAAGGCTAGATTGAACGATACACTGGAAGCTGCCATTTTCTTTGGTGTGACACGGTTGATTGGTGGAATAATAGTTCAGGAAAATCCTGACCTGAGAGGCGTACACTTTTACATATTTTAAGCTCTAAATTTGAGCGCGTTCCATTTTATTAGCCAAATGCAATCAGTCGAGTGAGTCTAAGTTCACAGCGTGGAGCATTTGCATGAATAAGAATAGCAGCTGAAAGGTGGATTCTGCAGGTCCATCCAACATCTGCACAAAGGTGGCATGTGGGTGGTTATATAAATATGAAGAAGTAATGAAGTCTGTGCCGTGTCTATGTGAAAGAGAGAGCGTGTAGACGTTGCCCTCCGAGAACAAGGGAGCGAACACTTGCTTGAATACTGTCTGCTCCGCTGTTAGGAGTTTCACAGCTAAAGAAAAAAAAAGTGATTTCCATGATGACGTTTCATTTTGAGGTAGCCCTTTAATTACTCAGAATGAATGTCGCTGTGATGACCCTGCACATACTCCTACGCCCCGACCTTGTGTCATTAGCCATTTCGTATGTATTCATACTCAGAAAGAAATGATAATAAACCCCAGTTTCAAGTCCTACGAATACAATGTCATTCATAGACCACAAAAGCATCAGGACCTTTATTATCATTCTACATGATTCACTCAAAAGGCATTTAAAAAAAAAAGTATGCTGATGTCAGATGTTAGTCAGTGACTGGCCGCATCGTGTAACCAGTGGGCTAATCATAACGAATGAAGCAGTCCAGTGAAGACATTTAAAAACAAGGGATATTTATTTCTTATACTTCTTTCAGCACGTTTTTTTTTTTTTAGCTCAACATACATGTCTGTGTGAGAAAGAGTGGTTATTTTCACGTGTGAACCATCACCCACCTCTAAATGTGTGTGAGTGTATCTCTGCTAGAGCGTCCGTGCCTCAGACTGAAACGTGTTTGGTTTCTCTGTTCTCACACTGACAAGAGCGCTGGATCATCTGCACATCATCTTCTAGTAATAGCTGTCACCGTTGTCCCATTGATTCTTTTACTACACTGTATTGCTAATGATGGTGTACGGCTGGTTTAATGTTGTGGCCTCCGGTTCACTACCCTTATGAGTCATTATGTTGGTTTTGAGAAAAACCTAACGCAAGTCACAGACCTGTTGCCCCAGCACTGCCTGAGTCTGTGGGATGGCATTTTTTGCAGAATATATATATATATATATATAAAATATTATTTCAAATTTTACCTCAGAAATATGCTGTCTGCTCCACAACTAACTGACTTCCATGTCTGTCAATAATTGAAAAGTGAAGCCAGTTTGAAAGAGGCTTAAAGTGCATAGCTACTGATGGTCACTAGGTGTAGGTTTAAAGATCTCTGGATCCATAGACTCCCAGTCAATAAGTCACTCTATTAAGATTAGGTACAAACACAGGTATGTGTGAGAGTGAGCCCGGGTTGACTTACATGTCTGGTCCCATGGTTCTCAGTCAGATCCACCCCTTGCTCCTCCCATTTCTCCAAATATGGTCACTTCTGGCAGCTCACGTAGTCCACCACCCAGTGGAAATGTCACTGTGACTTTGCCCGTCCTTTATGTAAGTTCATGCTTTACACCACAGAAGTCACATTCTAGTCAGCAATGCAAACTAATTGTCTGAGCTTGATGATATGTTCTTTAGACATACATCAAGGGGAAACTGTTTTCCCAAATATACTCTTCTTATCAAATGGGTGGAAGGATACGATGGCGGACTGAGATAGATGTAAAGGATATGCCTTCATCTTTCCACTTGTGTAGATAGGAAGGGATTGAATAAAATAGAAATGGCACGATGAATCACTCTCCACCTCCATAGCAGCAAACTGGACTAAGTTTCCTACCGTCACCATGGGATGCATGATCAACTCTGTTATCCACTCATACTGTGCACAGCTGTGGGAGTTGCGTGTTTCACACACAAAGAGATACAAACTCCATGGCCGACTATTTCGCCTACTAGTTGTCTTTCTGTCTGGCTGCAGTTGTGTGGAATCCTCACACTAGTAGTGGAATCTCCGTGATCTCAGCGGCGCGCTTTTGGTTTGTGTGTACTCCAGTATTTACTACTATGCACCGACCTGAATATGGCAGCAGTGGATGCTACCCACTCTCTGTCTGTAGCACAGTGAATGAAATTAATACACTGTCCCTTGAATGTCTCTACTTTTAGTTGGCAAACCACACAAGTGTAACTACTGTGGACGAAGTTACAAACAGCGCACATCTCTTGAGGAGCACAAAGAGCGCTGCCATAGTTACTTGGAGGGTATCGGCTTGGATCCCACTGCCAACACTGGCCCTTATCCAGGTAAAAACTTTTGAGAATGAACATAAACTATACATTTATGTTAAATTAATTTAACACACATTCATCCAGTTTTAATATATTAATTCATTCATTTGTGCAGCTTCTGCCATTTTTGTAAAACTCTATTAAATCGCGCACTTATATATATATATATATATATATATTAGGTGATCTGAACATTTTAGTAATATAACTTACTTAGACTCCCTTCATTTAACACACAAATGCATTCTTTCTCTTAAGGTGAGGTTCCAAAAGAGCCAAGGCCAATGGCAGAGGCTAACACCATGGCCACCTTTGATCGACCACCTGTTATTGAAAGGCTTCACAGCAATGTAGGCAAGAGGAAGAGCACCACGCCTCAGAAGTTTGTGGGTGAGTTTTTCAGGCATAGCCAGGCAATTGAAAACTTTCCTGTGGAGGGGAATTATTTAACTTTGCTTTTGTTATGCTGTTCTGCAACATTTCAGTGATGTGAGTGAAATAAGTGTTTTACTTGTCCAAACATTACTTTAGTGACTGATTTCACTATTGAAATTGCTATTAGAAGTGACTGTGTGTTATTAACTTACCTGATATTTAGCTTTTGACCTTTTGAAATGGTTTTTCCCTCTCTCATCAGAGTTGCATCATACAGTATTATATAAATTTACACAATAGCCCTGCCCTTCTTGCGAGCACAGATTTTTTTCTTCTTTTTTTTTTTTTATATTTGCCACTCTATTAGAAAAAGACTGAGCAAGCTACAGCAAGCAGATGACATAGAGGCAAGGAAATGTTTTTCACTCTGTGGTTAGGTACACCTGTAACTTTGCCATAGCTCTTATCGAGAGAAAACAGCTCACCGCATCCCTGTTCTGGAGGGGTTAAACAGTTCAGTAGATGGATGGGGCTTTCCACCCCATTAGACTCGAACATCAAATACAAAATGTGAAAAACACAACCTAAAATATCAGCAAGACATAAGTCTTACTGGCTAGAAAGGAAATAGCAAGTAATGATCATTTTTAGTGCTTACTATTTGTCCCTCTTGTTTAGCGAAAAAGCAAAAGTGTTTCCTTCCGCTACTGCTGTTGCATCTTTATTTATTATATGTGCATCCCATCATTTGAAATAGTTAATTACTCACAGGTAGTGTCACTGTATTATTTGCAGGTGAAAAGATGGTCCGCTACAGCTATCCTGATATGGGCTATGACATGGGCCTGAAGTATGAAAAGCAGGCAGAGATGATGCCAGCCCACATGATGGATCAGGCCATCAATAATGCCATGACATATCTTGGATCAGACAACCTACGTCCTATGCTCCATCATCCTCTTTCTATGGCTGACGTTGTGCCTATTGTCAACCCCCTCTTCCACCATGTCATGCCACTCGGTCAACGAACAGAGCGTCCAGGGAACTGTGACACACTGCCACCGCAGCCACCTCAGCCCCATGAGTTCCCCAGTCATCTCACCTCAAATGGCCCCACTGTTTTAACAAAGCAGGTCAAGCCACCTCAACCAGGGCAGGAGGAGTCCCCCAGTAACAGTGGTGTTGACTCTGCTGACTCAGCTCGCAGCAGCCCTCAGGAAAGGCAGGGCTACCATAGCAGCAACGCCCCTCCAGGCTTCAGGTCCCGAGCCAGTCCAGCGGTGGTCTTTTCAGGAGAGCGCGTTAGAGATGCGTCACCTAGAAGTGGAGCAGGAGTGGGGACCGGGATAATGCGACTGGGCGCAGAGAGGCCTGTCAGCCGGGAAGGAGTGCGGGTGTTTGGACGAGAAGGCCAAGAATTGCGGGCTTTCCAGTGCGAGCACTGTCGAGTGCTCTTCCTGGACCATGTCATGTACACCATCCACATGGGTTGCCACGGGTACAGAGATCCACTGGAGTGCAACATCTGCGGTCATCGGAGCAAAGACAGATACGAGTTCTCCTCTCATATAGTCCGTGGTGAGCACACCTTCCAGTAAGAGGATGGGTTTAAAGAAAGACAAAGAAGTGAAAGGAGCAATAACTGTCCCTATCTCTATGAGACTGCACAGTTGAACGGCACTGTAGGCAAGTGTAGCACAATCACAGACTTCTTTTTAAGCTACTTATTGTGAATCTGAAAAGTTGAACAATTACATGAAGGTATGGGCCAAAGACACATTTTCTACTTATTTAATTTTAGTTAATGCAAGAAGGAAGGTAAGTTTATTTTTCTGTTAATGTATGTGTTGTATTTTCAATTCCTGTTGTTGAATTGTATAACAGAGCAGCTGGAAGGTGGCTTTGACTAGTTTTTCATTTTAGTCTTATTTGGAAATCTTTTGTGCTTTTCCATTTCCCAGGCTTTTATTGGATGTTGTCATTCTTAAGACGTAATGAACACACACAGATACAGTATACAGGGACATGCCTCTGCCTTGTGAGCTAAAATTAAAACAAGTTTTACTGCTATCAGATAGAATGTCGTGGCTTCAGGTAGTCTTTAACTAGAAAGATAATTAAGATGCATAAACGTAGAACACAGTACATACTAAAAAAAAAATTAAAAAAAATCCAATGCTCTAATTTAAAATATTAAATGAACCAAATGAATTTTGACTTACCATATTACCTGCCAGTAAACTGCTACTGTGACTGATTACTTCATACTGAACCATTTATCCCCATTAATGCATACAACAACATACTTTTAGGACAATCTTTCTCAGTGTCCCACAAATTTAACAGTATACAACAATATAGCTTAGATAACTTGGAGGCTTTCAGTGCAATCTACCAAGAGAAGTTTCAATACAAGCAGCAAAGAAAAAAAAAAAAACACAGACTAGATGCACAGATCTATATCACAATACAATGATACAAATATGTGAAGTGTGTTAGCTGAAGCTAAAATAGCAATACTAATGTAACAAAGCTAACGCAGCATAGCTAAAATTCAAACCCAATGGAAATGAACTTAGTTGATACAAGAGAAATACCTTCAAACAACCACTTTGCAAGATATTTCTGAACTGACAGTGTTCATTATTAATTACGTTATATTTCCAAATGTGTTTCAGACTGTCAGTGCTTAGATTTCAATCATAACACTGAGACATCTCCAGATGTCAGTGGTTTGAAAGCGCTGTTGAGCCACTGGCGCTGAAAAAGAAAACCACCTACTTCCTGTTGATGGCTTGTGAATTTGTATATATATAGTTTTTTCTAACAAAATTATAAATTCAATTATTAATAAATTCACATCTAGATTTAACAATTTGTAAATCAATTTAGCAGTATGAAACCACATTCTTTGTGCAAATCTTAGTATGCTGAAAAAACTATTAAAAAGTTATTATGATGTTGCGTTGATCCAAAACATTGATCCAGTATATATTTTACGTTGCTATACATTCGTAAATCTTTCACCTTCAGGAGATTTGAAATCAACTTTGTTGCTTGTACTGAGACGTTTCTCGCCGTTATGACCAGCCTCTGTTCATTTTGCACTTACAAGTCTGCAGTATTGATCACAAAGCACAGTGGCAGATAAAGGACGATGTGGCCTAATTGTTCTCGTCAGTCCTGTGACCTTAAAAACATTACACGTGTCCATCTTTTCTGAGCTTCCAGGGTGAGTCGTGCAAATAATTGGCTATTCCTCTTTCTCTTGTTGCTCTTGCAGAAAATGATTAGATTCTGGTGACTCACTGGTGCTGTTTCTTGTACTTGGAGCACACTGATAGATTAAAGTTTAAGAGTTTGGTTGAAACTGGCAGACATCCCAAAAGGCAAACAGGGTTAAAGAAGCTGTTTCCTTTTGATGACCTTATTAATGTAGAAGTTACTGAACTACGTGGCAGCAGTATAGTCCTTTATGACAGTGAATACCAAAGGGATAAATAAAGATTTAGATACAGATACAGATACAGATACATACATAGATATAGATATGACATGGGACACTCTCTGATGTACCTCACTTTATGCTGTAAGCCTTTCCTTTTGATGTAATCCACTTGTGATACATGCAGGCTAGATATGTGTGTGTAGTGTCAAGTGTTTTCCAGCACAGTTAATACCATCTTACATCCTATTTGTAGATTACAGCCAACCAATACAGGGAAACATCCACATCATTTCTTTTTTCTTTGTGTAGCCGAATTCCTACAGTTTCATACTGGTGGCTTCCCGCTGTGGTATTCCTAACCTGACCTTGTGTGAATAAGGCTGCTCTTTCTCTGCTCCTCTTTAACACCACCTCGCATACACACTAAAGCCTGTTACGCAGCCTCGCTCTCTCGACTGTCGTTCTTTGCCTTGCCATAATGTCACCCCATTCGCGCGTGACCTTTCACAAAGAGGAAGGAAGAAAGAGACAGCATGAGAGCGAGGAAAAGTTGAGGGAGTGTGGTTTCCATGCTGTACCACTCTGAAGGCCCTTCCCAAAGCTGTAGCATTCCCAGTCACCTCTATAAGCCGCTAACGTTTAAGGCTTGTGTACTTGTGTATATAAAATGTAAAGTAAGTTGAAGGATAACAGATTTTGCTCCTTAAGGCCAGTTCTTTCTTGTCTCACATGAAAGGACACAGACTGTGCTCCGTACAGTTGGTCATGCACTTTATGTCTCTTAAAAGGCAGCATTTTTTTTTTTTTTTTTTTTTTTTTTTTATAAAAGTGTAGGCACAGTGGAAAACAATCAAACACAACTTAATCTTTTGTTTGAGGCAGTGATCTTGGAGCGGCACATCGTTGGTCTTGATGAACGTGTTCTTTTGATTGTATCACAACTCGCAGGTCAAAGTTCGGCATTATGGGTTTCACACATAAGTTTTCCACCATCACACTCGGTCGATTATGCTCTAAGGTTCAACTCAGTGATCTACTCTTTTATGCTCAATATCTACCGGTAATCAAAAGGCAGCTTTTTTCCTCTGTTTACATGTCGCTTCGTTTTACGCTCAACTGGTGCCCAGCTAGCATAAAAGCTCACTGTATGTAAAAGGTTTTGGCACTGGAAATTGTTTACACCTTGCGGCTGTGATATGGACTCTGTATGTTCCTCTGTCATGTTGTTGCTGTATATATTTGATATCTGAAAAGCCTTACCTGTGCTCCTAAAACAACATTATACTTTTATTTATCCTATGGTAAAATGTAAGTTAATGCTAACCTGATTTTTTTTTCTTCATGGCCTTCAGAGGGAACAGTTATAAACAGTAGAGAAGTTAAATTGAACTGGGGATTATAGATAGATAGATAAATAGATAGATTTTGTCTCATAGTAATGATTTAACAGCCTTACACAAATTCTTTAACTGAAGCAGCCATATGAACAAAAAAAAAAAAGAGCAAAGGGACTTCTGTCAGCACTCCTTGTGAGTGAGGACTTTACTTGAAAATCTAAATCGTTGCTATTGTCACAGATCGCGGGGATTTTTATTGTAAATTTTGAAAGTGAGTGTGCTAAATGTCTATTTTTCTGCTGAAATGTTAATGCAAATAGTTTTGTGACCTTCGTGTGTGTGTGTTTTTTTTAAGTTTAAAAAAAAATGTTTACAAAAATGTAAAAGGCAGGGTTCTGGGTGCATTGTATTTTTTAAGAAATAATATACAATCAGTGTATATTTTGGCACTGAACATTGATTTTATCCAGAGATGTGTGCTGATTGATCAACTCTGATATTGATACCAACTTTCCGATGCGAGGGCTCTCAGGTATTTGCATAGGTCGTGTATTTTTATGTCCTAAAATATGTGATTTATTTATCAGGATGATGCACATTGATTTGAAATTCTTTGGTAATTTATCTTGAATTGAAATTGTTTAACACTGAATGTGGTGAAGGAAGCCGGAGGATTGTCAAGCCCTGTTTTTCTACATCAATATCCTTACATGAAGACACACTGCTGTGAAGAATACAATGTATATTTTAAGGCATGAGTTTCTCTCTATTAAAGAAATGGTTTTACTGAACGGCCTGTTGTTTGTGAATTTGAAAAGAAAAACAAAAAAAAACAGGAAGTCAGGCACACTGTTGTATTGGTTTCTTCAAAACATGCAAACTGTACATGAAATTAAAAGATTTTATTGTGAAAAAAAAATGCAGTGTTAACGTCTCGTGAACAGCATGTTTCTTTCCTGTCTTTCAAAATTTCTCAGTTAGGATTTCAGTTGTGCTTAATTGAACTGCACTTTTGCTCGTAACTGTGAGGCAAATTTAAATGTGAGTTTTATGGTGAAACTGAAATCCATAGTCATCGATAAGGATCAAGCTGAACTGATCATCCCTTTAGTCACTCTGTGGACTAAACAGAATTTGCTTGAGATTCCTTCCCAGTGTGCTCTATTTGAATAGCAGTCCTAGTCATCAGAAAATGTGGCCTGATTGGATAAAGTCGCCGTGCTCAGGAGAACAAGGTTAACTTCCTCAAATAATCTACAACTTGTGGAGGAGGATTTCTCTTACCGCTGTCTGTCTCTCTGATGCCCAGCTTAATCAGTTCTCTAAAAAAACATGCAGTGCACTTGAATTTATGTGAATTGTCAGTTTACTCCATAATAGGCCAATTTCCTCAACATGAATCGTGAGAATAAGAACGAAATTAGAGTGAGACAATTAAGCCCTGATTGTCACGCTGTCAGCGTAACCCTTGGGTTTGACAGTGTGCAGATAGAGAGATGGCAGGTCAGATAGCAATCAGTCATGTGAACCTCTCCTAGCACAGAAAAAAACGCATTGCAGTTATCAATAGATGACTTAAAAGTTCATGCAGTTCATTGTCATTAATTTATTACTTTTTGCTAAAAAAGCTCTAAACTAACAAACAAAACTACTGGGCCAGTTGCTATTATGCGCTGGTTTGTGCAAATTTGAGGAAAAGGGGTTCAAATTGTTCCATTTATGAAAGTCTTCTGCCAAAAAAAATAAAATAATAATTTCTCCACCATACTGTACAGCCTTGTACAGGCTTGCCTTGTTTTACGAAGCAATGACTGGTGTTTGTTCCTCCCCAGGCTTTGTCTATGAACAGGTGGGCGCGGAGCCTGTTGAAGCCTCTAAATGTCAGAGCAGTCTTCACCCCCTTACTTCTTTAATCTGTGTGCCGCACGCGCACGCTCTCACACACTCAGACAGCAGACACACACCAAATCAAAGCTGCCTGAAGGCGGTAGCAGAACTGAGAAGTGTGGAGCTAGAACAGACCCCAAACTGTATCTTTTCATCTTTGGATTCCTCTATTTACCTGCTTGTCAGTTGATTGTTTGTTCCCATCTAGATCATATCTCTGTTTGAGTCATACTTTCAGCACAGGAGTGAAGCACCTGCCCTCACTTTGTGGTGCCTTTCTGGCAGAAATACATTTTTGTCATACATTCCATGTATTAAGGGAAAAAAATAATAATCTGAGAACTAAATCAAGAATAGAAAAAGAATGCAGCATTCGACAGCTTTGGATTTGACAGAATGCCACACAATATTTCGTTTTCTGAGACAAAACTAAAGCCGCCGCATAACCCAGAGTTGCGTTGGGGTGACACGAGACAGTTTTTTGGTCAATTGTTTGTATAAAATATTCTCCTCTTACTGAGAGCTAAAAATAATTTGGAAATCAATGATGTTCTTGTTGCATCTCGTTGTGCAGGAGATGATTAAAGATTGGAAGATGGAAATGATAAAGCCCTTGTGTGCACTTCGCATCTATATCAAAGCTCCTTGAAGTAATTATGCAGTTGGATGGAAGGGCTTCATCTGTATAAGTGATACGCTACATACATGTGAAGGATCTGTTATTTGATGTAATAAGAATACAGAGCTTTTGACTGTAGTCTGAAATCTTACTTCAAGAAGCCATTCTGCTACGACCTGTCTGATCAATAAGCCATTTTAGCTGCAGAGATTGCAGTGAACTGACTGTTTTCCGTTCCCCCTATCCTACCCGACGCTGGAGTCTGAAAAATACAGCAGAGCAGACTTTATTTAGATGCTGTAGCCAGCATTTCTAATAGTCTGTCATAAAAAAGTAAAGACATTTGACATTTTCACCGTGCTTTGTTCTCCTGCAGTATATTTATGAGAATGGTTGTGTGTTTGTGTAACCTAGGAGTTCACGCTAGAATGACAGCTGAGTGTTAAGTATGTTTGGCAAAATATTTCAGACCGAGGGCTGCTATTAGTGTTATTACTATTTTTTTTTTTTCTTCTTCTTCTTCCTCAGGATAGACGTCTGACAGCTTTGTGGCTGGGGCTGCAATACTTCCTCTGTCGAGTTCCACTGCCCATGTCACTTCTTCTGCAGATCCTGTTAGACAATAAGAGCTGTATGGAGGCGTCAAAAGCATTGGGAACTACCGCCATGCACATCTACACACACACAGACACTTTTTTTTTTACTCCAGTTAACGCCAAAACACACCTCATAATGGCACTGGACAACTTTTCAGGCAGTGCACGGCACGTCAAGAGACACAGAAGTGTACTCGGAATCAATATCACTATATGGAAGCAGTCTCATTTCTATAACAGCAAGAACATCAATTTCCCCAGTGCTTACAAGGCATCTGACAGTGAACGTATTCCCAATAATGTATGACGTGCTAGTTTAAAATAAGTCACCAGGGATTTTTGCTTTAATTCATGAGCGCTGTGGATCCAGTGTTGGTTTTGTTGGAGCTGCGAGGAGTGCAGCAGCCTGTCCTGTGGGTTTCAAGTTACAGACCAGGGAGCAGTTCCAGATCTTTTTCAGCCGAGTGTGAATCCTCAGCAAGGTTGTGCAATCGCCTGGTGACAAGTCCTATTCCTGTTTTTCCTGCCAGGTAGTGGTGGATGTTTGGACAGGCCCTTAAACCTTCACATACACCAGCAAAGATATGCAGGCACGCACACACACACACACACACACACACACACACACAAGACAACAGCCCGCACGCCTAGTTAGTTTCTGTTACACACCCATATTTTACAAGTCAGTAAGGCTCATTGAAGCACTGTAGAAAGTTAGTATCAAATACAGTAGCTCTGTTAAGTGTTTTTTGCTGCTTTCGTTTGTTGTAATGCGAGATGCTGGGAAAAGATTAATGCAATTCGATGAGCGACTGGTGCAATCTCGCTGTCGAAACATCAGAGGTGAGGTTGTGGAAGGGGTGTTGCTATCGGGCTTGAGAATCTCTGGACAGTACTGGTATTTGCTCTGGCATGGGAGGTCATCGGCGCCTCTGTGGTTCTTTCATTTATGTCAACACACTTGGCTGATGCAACATGTGTAGCAGCTGCCGCTGCAGCTTGTTTTCGTGTAGTTTATGCAAATAAAAAGTCGAGCTCCCACAAATTTACTCGATGCACGTTTTTGCAGGCAGCTGGAAATTACCCTGCTTGTTCATATTTTTGAGGCCAAGTTTTTTGACACCCTTGTGCAGACACCATCTTGGTGAGGAAGTCTTGGTGTCACTGCAAAGGCCTCTGGGTAATTTTGGTTTTGTGGTCTTTAAAGAGCGAGGTCACAAAAATATTCATGTGGGGAGGAAGTAGGACTGTGGGGGAACTTCCACTTTACTTCCTATGATTACCCGCTAATGTAGCCTCGTCTAGTGGGGAGGAACTCTGGGGTGAACAACATGCACAAGAAAACACAAGCGGGCAGATGCATTTCAGACAAAAACAATCATGTGCAGCTACAGATGGTGATGGAAAAAAAAATCAGAGGAAGAGCGAAATAGTCAAAGAGATAACAAAAAGCAGCGAGAGGGGGGGCAGGTTTGTGGAGAGTGAGCCAAAAAAGCACATCAGATGCTTGTTTGGAAGTCATTCTGAAAGAGCAGGAAAGAGATAGAGAGAAACAATGATAGAGAAACTGAGAGACAGAGACAGAGACTGAGAGAGAGGGATGAATGCATCTGACACAGGAAGATAGAGAACGTGACAGAAAGAGAGAAAGTGGGGTTTTGTAGAGCGGCGCGCACCTGCTGATCAGCTTGAACTGTGAAAAAAAAAAGAAAAAAAATCTACTGGGAAGCGAGATGCAGTTGAGGGCTGCCACCTAGCAAGGTTTACTGGAGGAAATTGGGATGTGCGGATCCAGACACTGGTGGTTTGACATAAATGGATACACAGCTGCAAAGAGCTGAACTGAAAACAGGAAATAAAATGTGAACACAAAACCTCTTTTTCACGCAGACAAATAAAAAAGAAGGAAGTTTCCTCAGTTCAGGCCTATATTCAGTCAAATTTGAATGTCAACCATGGACTGAGAAACATATGATCGCTCCAAAAATAGATTTGTAAATACTTTTTTTTTTTCTTTCCATTATTTTCAGGTTGACTCTTCCACTACAGAACATATTAGCAGTTTTGGGGGTGGAACCTAAAAGGGGTCGGCAGAAGGAGTTCAGAATTATCGCAAGTGATTTAAAGGGCAGCCACACATACTGTAAACCAAAGTGCAAAAAAAAAAGAAAGAAAATGTCAGCCCTTGATGTTATTCCATTTGCATCACATTCTGTGCTGCTCACTGTGGGCTGGGGAGACACAGTATGTCAGCTCCTCCCTGTATTTTTCTCCACTTTATCATCCGTCAGCTTCACAGAGCCTGTGCCACCATAACAGTGGAGTCGTCGTTAAAGTGTATTGCGTTTGCGATGAAAGGGTTCTCACACAGTGGTAATACTAAAACTGAAATCAAATTTTGAATTATGGCTCCACCGTGTTCCACTTTGTAGTCAGAACGGAGGTCGCTGTGTGTGAGGTATCAACACAGTGGGTCACACACAGTTGTTTCTGTATGATGATGATGACGGGGTATAGTCAGAAAATCTGAAAAGGGTTTGGCTTTACTGTACTTCTCAGAAGAGGCTGTGATGACACTGTTACTCAAACTGAAATGCAGTCATTTCACGCTGTTCGTCATGATGTGTAGGATTTTTCAAGTGACAAACAGCAGTGTATAGAAAAAAATAAATAAATAAAAGAATGAAAAACCACGTGGCGCTCTTTGGCTTTTGGTAAAGTTCACAAAGTGTAAAAGACGTCACTGTGTTTGGAAGGAGACGGAGTTCCCAATAAGACGACATTAAGCAAACACTTCAGCGCCAATCAGCTCATCACATTTAACGCGTTCAGCTCGGCGCTCACCTCACGGAAACGGGAGAAAGAGAGACAAGAATAAAACAGTTGGTGTCAGTGCTTTTGGCACGCTTCGCACCTTTTGTTTTCTTAAATGTCAATGCTTTTCTTGTGGTTGCAGCCTCTGGGGTCAACACAAGAGTGGGAGACTCGGATGGAAAGACTGACACACGTCTAACCAGATGCCTACCTGGCTAGGCCTCCTTCAGAACGAACGGTGCGCTGTATAAACAAAGACAACTTCTGGGAGTGAATTTATCACAGTCATAAAAACCTACTGTCACGGCTGATGGCCTGCTCTCCTGATCGAAACCAAAATTCTCATTATCTCCTCTAGCATTGCTTTTTTTGGGTGTTTTCAGCTGGTCTCATACGCTACCATAAATAAAGTCTGCATACTTGTTATTGCTGTAGTATGAGTAAAATCCACTATTTTACCATCATCCCTTACTGACATCAGTGCACTAATGCACTGTTCTCATTATCACCATTTTCAAAGGCCAGAATAATTCTCTCACTAGAGACATGACTATGAAGACTGAGAACATAGTATAATAATGAATAATGTTGCGGAAATTAGATTTAAGGCCACTTCTTTTGTGAATTATTTCTCTGGTCACTAAAAAAAGTTTGTTGCTTTTTTTTGTCACTTGATTTGCTTTCAAAAACTAGAATTTCTATATACTATACCTACATATATGTACACACATATATATATATATAACATTGTGGGTATGTCAACATCCAAAACAGAAAAACATGACCTAAATGTGAATTGGGTTTACCCCCAGGTACTTTAATCAGTCTCAGTTTTTCTGTTCTATTTCATTCTAGATATTTTTACAAGAACAGATACTGTAAGAGTGTTTTTTGTCTATCAAAGGAGCTATCTCACACGAGGAGTCGCGTATTATTTCACTCTACACTGAGTTGAAGACGTACACTTCATCACACACTCTGTTCGCCTTTTGGGAACAAGAAAGTAAGTCCTAGGGGTGCAAGCGACAATTTTTATCATGATGATCAATGATCTTGATCTCTGTTGCCAAAAGAAGAGGACTTTGACTTTGATACTTCTTTCAGAGTTGGCGATGATCACTTAGAGATTTCTTAGTAGCCAGGATTTCATATCAGGATGCTGTCTGAAAAATGCTCCAACTTTTCTGTTTCTGTCCACCCAGCCAAACAAATAAAATAAAATAAAAAAACAAAAAACAGAAAAATAAAAGAACAGGCTTTTAGGTCTAGTAAAAACATAGTCATTTTTATTTCTATGTTCATTTTGGAGTGTACCCTTGGTGATCAGATGCTGTTCAGGCGCTTTCTCTTACTGCCATCCAGTGGTGACTTATCGCTATCAAACAGTCTATTAGCCATAAAGCTCTGAATTGACAACTTAACTGAATGGTCCTGTCTGAACTGAAGTATTCATTTTTTAAATTTTATTTATTTATTTTTAAAATGTCCCACCCCAACTTAAACACAATAGTTCATTAGAAATATCTTGGCTCTGCACATATGCAGAGTCAGGAGGCCCACTTCCTTATTATCATTTGCAGATTTCCCCAATGTGGGTGAAATAATTGAGCATCTTATCTTAATTTGTATGTGTTCTTTTTCAGGGAAACATTTACAACAATAAAGTTTCTTAATATACTGTATTTATTGCTTGAAGCATTCAGTGTGGTTTCATAATACACGGGGAATGAGTCGAAGGTGAAGAGCTGTCTCAGTCTGGCCCTGTAGAGCCTGAAGATTGCTAAACAGCTCTATTTAATAATAAGCAAAGAATGAAAGAGACTTAAGTGGGATCATGTTTCATTCGCAGAATTAAAGTGAAGTGCTTTGTGGCAACGGAGAATTTGCATAATAACACGAAATTTGAATTCTTGAATTTTTCTTTTGCCGCTGAAGGGCGTTTTGCTCCAGTAATATTGGTGAACGCAGCAGTAAACTGACGGAAACAGTTCCGCAAACTAATGGCATTGCCAGTTATTACAGTAGAAAGATTGTGTTTCACAAGCATCTTAATAGTATAATGGTTTTTGTTGCAAAAAAAAAAAATAGTTGATGTTAGTGTCACATTCTCCTTTCAGTTAAAACTTCAACAAAGCAGTAGAGACAATGTGAACTCAGTAGAGTTGTTCCCTGCACCCATCCATGTGTTGCAGCCCTCTGCTCTGAGTGGGTCAGATGGTTAGGTGCTTGCTCGAGGCACCTCAGCCATGGATGGAGGGAGCCTTTAGTCCCAAGCTTCCTCTCTTTAATACTTCACCACAGCTCCCCCAACAAAGGCAGCTGATCACAACTACTACCGTTCATCTCAGTGCAGGAGTGGTCTACCAAGAACACATGGATCCGGGATGATGGCATTCTCAGTCCTTCCCTGAAGATGGCAGCATTGTAAAGTGAACCTCCTAACCACTGGCATTGGTTCCCGCCATCCATACATCAGACTAATAGTGCAGCAGCAGCAGAGCTCATCTAAGGCAGCATTAATAACTTAAGAAAAGTCCTCCCTCGGCCTCATCCTCAGGTCTCACTTGACATGGCTGGCCTCATTTGAACTTTTGACCGGCCTGTAATTTGCAGTGTAAGCTATCCAATTTACAACACCTTCACAAGGGCACATGCCAACGATTATTCATTGCTGCAGTGCAGGCTTCACAGTGAGTGTGTGTGTGATGCTGCAGATGGAGAAAAGAAAGGCTGCGTAGAGATGCAAAAATATATACATACATACAACATGTAAAGCTACAGTATACACAGAAGGACACACTACCCAGTGCAAAGAGCACATAAAACCAGGACCTCAAACTGCATTTGAGGTACAGGTACATTTGTAATAACATTTAAAGTCTGACCTTACTTTGGTGAATCAACAAACACCTAAACTCTTGCCCTGCAGTGAAAAAAACAACAACAAAAAAACCATGACGCATCAACCTCACCCCATAACGGATCTGGCGGTTTTTGGGGTTTTGAGTAATTCCATCACAACTCACAGCAGAATTAGCCCGATTCACTCAGTGGACAGTGAGCATCCGTCAGCAAACGCCGCAGTGAGATGGGACTCGATGGCAGTCAACATTTCCCCTAATGGGAAACAATTACACACTCAGTGGCTTCTTCAGTGACTTCTGATGAGACTCATTCGCTGAGGAAATGGCCACGTAATCATGTGTGTGTAATGCGCTAACGCTGCTTATTGCTCACTGAGTCAGTCTCACGCCGAGCAGGAGTTTCAGTTGACTCTTTAGCCACCGCATGAGGCTGTTGACAAGAAAAACGGAAGGGACAGGAAATGGCTGTCAAGTGTAGAACTTGCACACTCAGAAGGATATCTATATTATGGTGGATTTGAAACGCAAGACAAATAATCCCTGATACCTCTCAGGAGGAACCACTTCAATAAATTATGCAGGCAAATAAAAACATTTTTTAAAACTATGCTCAGCTAGACTACTTAATTGAGGCAAACTAATTGTAATTTAAACTTTTATGCAGGCAGTACAGGTTGGATTTATTTATTTAGTTATTATTTAAGAGTACTATTTATGCTCTGTGACTAAAATTGTCTTTACCACTGATAGAAGCCATTTTTGTACATCCTAAATAATCTTTCAGTAATTTAAATGAAGGTGTTGGGACTGGCATCTACTGCTAAACTCCGAGCCCTACCATTCAAGGGGGCAGTCTGACACACACACACAACAACAACAACAACAACAACAAAAAATACCCAGAAACAGATTTTATTCAAAGAATCATTTACACTGTCACCTTTCAATTTAAACTGGTTGTTTCAAACCAGTTTCACTTGTCACATCTCAGTCCATTATCTTACATGAATTTGAAAACATGTTTTCTCCCCCCTCCTAAATTAAACACTTGGTGCCTTCCAGAACTTTTAAATGGAGGTGAGGCTGCTTCTGGAATGTCTTCCATTAGGAATGGAAACGTGGTGGCAAAGGTACGAAACAAAAATATCCCCACACATCATGCGACCCTAAATCTAAATATTAATCTTTCTGTTAATCACTTTAATCAAGGTTGCACAATTAAAACTTTGTTTTTAGCATAATCAAACCAGACAGATCAACATGAGCTCCTTCCTAAAGGCAAGCCTTAATCAGCGTTAGCTAGGATATCATGCTAACCTATTCTGTGTGTTCCTTGTATTCACTTGAGTAATATAGAGGCAGACACACTCTCACACATTTATACAGGTGATAGAATAGACTGAGTTGAGTTTGCAAACTGCTGAAAACACAGACAACTGTATACAGTGAATGCAGTGTAAGCATTATGAGCCAAGCAAAATGGTTTTCAGCCGTTACCTTAAACAGAACACTAAAAGTGTTTTGGACCTGATGTAACATTACTGATCCCATTTCAGTCTATTATCTTGCCTTTAACAACATGTTTCTCCCCCCTCCTAAATTAAACACTTGGTGCCTTCCAGAACATTTAAATGGAGTTCAGACTGCACCTGGAATCTCTTAGCCCAAACAGATTGGACCGGAAACTGGACGGCAAAGGTAAGAAACTTTAAGATTGAGATGTACCACTCACTTAGCATCATGCAAAACTAAACCTAAACCAAAATCTTTTGGTTAATCACCTCAGTCAAGGTTGCACAATAAAGACTCTTTTTTTTCTTTCTTTCTTTCTTTTTTTTTTTAGCATAATCAAACTTGTCAGATGTAAATGAGCTTCTTGTACAGGCAGGCCTTCACCAGTGTTGGCTAGGATATCATGCTAACCTACACTATGTGTCATTTGAGTAATAAAGAGACACAGGCGACTTAATAGACTGAGATGAGTTTGCAAACTGCTGAAAATACGGACAACTGTATTACAGCGAATGCGGTGTAAGCATTATGAGCCAAGCACAATGTTTTTCCGTTATCTTAAACAGAACACCGAAAATGATTTGGACCTGATGTAACATTACTCCGTGAGGATATTTCATGCCTGAACCTTCGCAACAAGTGTAATTCCATGTAATCCTGAAGGAAATTAATTACATTATTGTGGCTGCTGATAACAAAGTTATCTGTCGTGAGCAGCTAAAATTGTTTTTGACATAATTAAAACTACTGCGCATAGACACACTACTAGGCAGAGTGCTGTCTGCACCATCTGCACTGACATGCATTTTGTATAGGATGATAAATGTGAATCACAAAGCTTCCTGAATCTCAATGGGTCCATGTCACATAATGTTTCCTGGTTTGCATATGATTACACTGATCTTGCATATATTCTATGCGTTATGCATTCAAAGCTGATGCAAATAGTTTGACTTTACTTGGAATATACACATGAATTAAGAACGGTTAGGCAAAAAAATGTGTTAACTGAAATTAGATTGACATAAATGAATGTCTGAAATGGTACCTGCTGGTACACGTGCAAGAGTGGATTACATGTTGACTTTATCTACTGTACTATAACTTGCAAGGTTTTTTTAGTTGTAGTTTAAACTACCATAAATATTATATCCACACTTTTGCTTTGGCTACAGTTGAAGGGTGTTGTGCAAAGAGGCAATGTCAAATGAGAGTAAGTTTAGAAGGAAAGAACACTTTCATGGGCATCTAAGCCTCGAGTTTTTAATTCCACTCAGTACGAACAGGGAATTTACTTTAAGAAAGTGTATCAGTGTGGTTGTAGGGCACGTGTACATGATAACACTAGGATATGATAAATGTGACATGTTGGGAAGTACTGTATGCGATGCAAGGCAAACAATTCAGAGCGCACCACTTCTCATCTAGTCATTTAGGAGGAACACATTTCCCTACAGATATCCATATCAATCAGTATGTTGGTACCATCTGCTTAATTTTGATTTGTCAAACAAAAACAAAAAAAAAATCTAATTGCCTAATCTTCATTTCCTAAAAGTGTCCATTAACAATGAACAATCATAAAGAGGGACAGGAATGCGGGGGGTGGTCTCTGATTGAATTTTTATCAGCTGCCTTGTCAAATGATGTGTCATCACATCATGTTTATCTACCCACTGACTTGCATGACTTGGAACAGCCTGCAGGCTGAGATGTCAGCTGACATAGATACAATCAATGGCAATCTACGCTTGGAAATTCTCATTATTGCTGTTTGTCCTTGTCATTATGGAATGAGAATCTGTCCAGAAACCCCCACATCTGATCCACAATGATTAATATGTCTATTAATCCCCGTTTTAAATAGAGAAGCATTTGCATTTGTTAATGAAAGGGGAGGGGAAAATTAACCAGTTGGGGTGTAAGATTTCTGTTATTGAACAGCAGTTATCAGTGTTCACAGCGATTAATACATGCAGTTGTATTGATATTGATTTTTTTTTTTTTTAGCACTGTGTTTAAAAAAAAGTCTGAAATACTGTGGCGTGGGTGTAATAGTCTTTTAGCTCTTTTTGTCGCTTTCTTCAGACAACTTCAGTATTATCTATTCAACCAACCCATTTTGTTTTGACAATAACAAATGCCTCCAGGTTTTTGCAGCCGTGGCATCTCAGAAACTGAGGGTTTTCTTGAAAGAAGCATTCATCTTATTGTTTAGGAAAGATAGATGCACTGAAGAGGCATGAAAGAGGACCTGTAGTGATAGATGCCATCTGAGGGTCCTGAGTATGGATGCGACTCAACCGTTAACTTTTCATCCTGTTTTAAGAGACTGTTTAGTGTTTTACTGGCTTTCAGGTGTTTGTTGCAGAGAGTTCATTTCATTTATAGGAAGCCAAACAGACATTTCACCACATGTTGATCTTGACATGTTACAGTTATGAACCACATACTACGTGCTTTTTATTTTTTGTATTTTTCCTCTCACTCTGTAACATATCTGTTTAAGATCTGATGTTTGAGGAGCTTTCAAACATGGTACAATTGCTTTCCAGAGATAATCTGACGGGAAGAATAATGTTAATGAAAAGCCTTAGTTGCGTGTGACTAATAATCAGAACGAGGCGTGCATTTCAGCCCTAAACTTCCTCCGTCTCTGCAACATGTGGCTAGGACAGTTTATCATACTGAAGGTTTATCTAAGTGTGCGGGGAGAAGTGCTATGCTGCAGGGAGAGATTGCCTTTACTTGCGCGGCACCAGCAGAGCAAAACAATGTGCCGCATGATAAAAAATTGCTTCATAACTCTCACATTGTGTGTCTGGCATCATTATGAGGCACAATAGCCTCTGGAGGGCCCGGCTTTTATTGGCGTGCCTCTTGCAGCAGCAAAGTCTCATCCATTAAACAAATCAGGGGGTTATGTATTAGATTAGCTGTACAGCAGGCACTGGGGGACGCCATGAAGAACACATGAAACCTTGTCTCATTCCTGCTCATAATCCCTGGAATAAATTACCTAATTGACAGCATTAGGTTGATACTGTCAGAAGGTGCCTCTTAAAGCATAATGCATAATGAAAATACACAGCGTTGCTAAATTGCATTTTTGGTATTAAAAATGATAAACGGCAGCCATTTGGGGCATATTCACAGTAAAGCCTCTCCTTGTAGCATGCTGCCAGATCTCATTTTTCCATATTTCTTAATAAATATGCGGTGTCAGTGATATTAAAAGCTCGTTTCTACTGAGGAATATTTAATAAAGCTTCTGTGCAATAGGAAGCCAATGTCAAACAGAGTTAGGATGCTAGTTGGTGGCAGCTTGAGTCGCCCACCCCCCACGGTGTCCTGTGACCTATGTGGTGAGAAATGGACTGCCCCCCACTGGCGAAGGGTCAATACTGCAGCAGAAGTTCAAAAAATGCCCCTCACAGTTCAGTGCACTATTCATTCTGCAGCCAAGCTGAAAACAGCACAGCCTTTTGACTTTCTTCAAAGTGAAAACTGGAACTGTCTGCATCCCATTTTCCAAAAGTGTTGGGTTCACTTGGATCAGGGAATTTTAAGCCCAGTGTTCATGACCAGAAACTGCACCCGGGTAGCGAGCAGTAGGCTATACGTCCCTATTCTGCAAACAAAATAATCTCTAAGAACGAGTGACACGCATAGCTAGAATAATGTATATAGGCTTGAACAGGTTATAGCTCAGGCAAGATTAACTGTCTTCTGCAGTCATTATAAAGCTAATAAACGTGCACTTATGGAATAATACAAATATTTATCTTTTTTTTTAAAATGCCATGATAGAACTTCCTTGCACCGTGCTTATATATTCAACCTAAAGGCAAAGTGGTCAACATTCATTATTTATACATTTGAAGGCAAAGTCCAATGATTTTACCCCATTTACTGGTACACTTAAAAAGGGATTTTAATTTATTTACCCCATTAAATACAGTTTTACCCCTTCCACTGCCCTTTGATGCTTTGCCAGAGTATTTAATGCCTTTGGCTACATGTGTCAAAAGATCTTAGCGTGGGTGGGGACAGTCAAGAGTGCATCATATCTGTCCAGATGTGTGGACATATTGGAACTCCAGGAGGCGTCCAACCTTCCAAAGTGCAAAAGTAGACAGCAGCTGGTGAAAGTAATAACCTTTTGTCACATTGTTTCCTATGCCCCCCCCCATTATCTTAGTTATTTTTCTGTCACTGCAAAGTCAATGCTTTCAAACTATTACAAATAGCTCAGTGGGCACAATAATATCACTATCTAAACGTTCCATTTGACTTTTATTTGTGTCATTTACACCAAGCCCTCCCTGGGTGGGGGAAAACGATTACCCTGGATGTGGAGAGATATTGCCTTCAGCAGTAATGGGGTCTGATAACTGAGGGAAAAATGGAAATCTTTGCTTAAAGTGCAGCGTGAAAAAAATAATAATTTGTTTGGGTTTGCTGCCAAAATGCCATACTGTGCTTGATTGAAATACACTGAAATATACAAATATTTAGATTCACATGAGTTTGATAAAGTGGGGAAAAAAATTCAATTCCCAATAAACCTGATCATGTGGTGTATTCTTGCTGTGCAGGCATCCCTTTCAACACACTTCTCAAGTGCATTTCTTTCGATTCAGTATTAAATCAACACTTCCAAAACCAAACTACATTTTCCGGAGAAGACCTTTCAAAGCCCGAGAGAAGACGCCTATAAGAGGCATTCTATTTGACTCATTACACCTATAAATCCTCCTGGCAGAAAGGATCTCTGCTGTGTTCGGTGTGACAGGTGCAACAGAGACGGACGCACAAATTCATGGGATTTTGGCGTCTTGCGTCGACCAATGACATCGCGTCTTAAGTTGTGGCTGGCGGGCTTTAGGGTGATCGTCGGACACCTGTGCCAATCGCAGTGCCAGTAGGAGGAGTTCGGGGACTCGGAGGTGTGTCTGAAGAATGCGAGTCTGCAGCTGCACACTGTATCCAAGTCGGGGAGTAATGGCATGAATACTGCTTTACACTATTTAGACAAGCTTTTCAGTGCGTGCGTTGGAAACTAATATTTGACTATTTCTGCTTTCGAGTCGGTTCCAAATTTGGGCCCGAAGGAACAGAGAGGCGAGGTAAGGAACCGTCGGACAAACTGTGAACTTGGCCAAAAGCAACTCAAGTCTCCAAACTCGCACGCTGAAGAGGCGTGAAACGCAAACGACTTCATCCTTTCTGGCTGCTTCAAGGAAGGATACGCTGCTGGACATGTGAATTTTAAAGGAGATACTTGCCAAGCATAACAATGAAACCAGCGTCTGCCCCGTGTTGCTTCGGCTTTCTCCTGACTTGCCTCTTGTTTGGGTTCAGCTCTTCACAATCAGGTGAGTGAACGCCAAACGCTTGGCTCTCCTGTGCGCGGTTTTGAGTGCTTGTCAGTGCGCGCTGAGCGCAGCACAACTATCCACCGAGCATACTTTTCCATTCTTCCACGTTACGCATGTGAGGCTATTGGGGTTTACCAAATCCAACCTCTGCCTATTGGCCAGCAGCGGCAAGATGTAATGTTGGAGAAATGTGTAAAATAAAGAAGCGGCGTCATTCTTCCGAAAAAGGATGACGTACGGTTCACTGTTACACTGAAACACAGGTGTTGGTTGTAGCAGTGCATCTGACGGATCCAAGCAAGTGATTCGCTCCGTCTTCTTGCACAAAGCGGCACTGTTGAATTTAGGGGGAAAGAAGAGCATTTGATGTCCGTCACACGTGTCCTTTAGACAGAGCGCAGTTAGACAAACGCAGAGGAGTGACAGCCTCGCTTTACAACATGCTTTTGTGCTCTTGTTCTCCCTCGTGTGGATATACAAGCTGTCTAATGCATAACTGTCTCAAAAGTTGCTTCAAGCCCATGTTCAACCTTTGGAAGAATTTTGTCTTTGATATAACGGAACACTTCTCCAGATATATGCCCATGGTTACTGTACTTAATGCGTTTGGCACATGGGACAGAGACTGTATGTAGCAGCTGTACGCACTGCATGAATTGTCAATCAAAAGACACTTGTTTGTTCAAACTCCTTTAACTTAAAAGTCCTGCATGCACTCGTGTGGAAGCAGTCGACCAGAGTCATGTTTTTGCATTGATCCGTGTAACTCTCCCACCTGTGCAAACGATCATAACACTGATGGCATTAATCCATATGCCGGGATAGGGTAAAAAAAAAAAAAAGCAAAGCGGATTACCGTGAAATTCCATTATTCTTCCTTTTATAATGAGACCCCTCGGGGATCGTGTGGACCACAGTGTTTGAGGAACGGCGACGCAGCGCACCGAGACTTTTTACACTGACAGTGGCAGTACTGTTTGTACTGTGCAGGGGCGCTCTTTACGCGCGGGGAGGTATAGGTGCACCCAGCTATGTGTTTGTGTGAAAGAGAGAGAGACTGGACAGACAAAAGCAACACATCACCAGCATCATCACCATCATCGTACATAATAAGGCAGGACTAGAATTGGGTTAAGGCAGAGCGCAGGGTACATGGAAATGATATGGAACACATTTAACATGCGTTCGCTTCTTTATGTCTCCTGTTTGAAATTATTTTTGATCACATTCAACATATTTTTATGGAAAAGTGGGGAAAAATAGGATCAGGGTTAACGTGTATTTAATATTAAATGAATTAATCTGCTGTCGATATGAGATAACTCCCAGTGTTTCCGTTCGTTTTTTTCTTTTATCCTTTGAACCCTGTCGTGATTTTTAGTGCTCAGTTCTGTCTCATGTACTTAGTGTAAATCTTAAAAGAACGGAAACTTTTCAAACGTCTCCGTTCCACTGTCACACACACTTTTTTTTAGGAAAAAAAAACGACCGTGTTGCACGGCACAGCCTTGTGTTTGATCTGAAATGCGCACGGACTAAGACAAATGTCCACCGTTCTACGTTTAATCAGGGAAGGAGAAACGGTGAGCGATTGAGTTAAAATGCTGGATGCGGTGTAGAAAATCGAGAGGGTGGGAAAGGGATGCGTCCGCTTGTTGTTTCACGCTCATCGTTGCTGTGTTACACACAATCAAAGTGCATTTTCCAACTAGTATTGTGTTAAAAGAGCAAGACTTCATCGGTTGTTGTACTGTTTCATCTCTTAAAGGAGTGTTTATAAACCTTGGTCCAGATGCCCACCTCCCCTCATTCTTTATTTAATTTGTTATAGTAGATTCAAATTTCGATTTGAAGTGCTAACACGAGTTTGTATAGTCCAGCTGGGGGCACTTATTCTGTCCGAACAAATGGAAAATAAAAGCAGCGACTCTCTGTGGGGCTATTTTACGCACATGTGTTTCAATAACCTAGCCGTAAACTGCAGAATAGATGACGGCGGTAAATCTTTTCCACACAGACAGGCAGGCTTATATCCTCCACCGGCAAGACTAGAAATCGTGCGTAACTGGATGTTAAAGGGACACAAAAAGGCAAATAACGAATTATTAAGGAATCGATGAACACTGGGATCTGAGGTCTGCCTGTGACAAGCAAAGGCAATGTGATGGAATACTTGCGCCAGAGCAAGTGTTTGTGAGTGTGTGTGAATGAGTTGTCTGTGCGTATTCGTGTCGGTTTTGTGCGTCGTGTAGCCAGGGGCTTGAATTACTTATGATGCAAACCGTAAAATCGAGGAGAGGCACACGAATGCACGTGCAATTTTGCTTTTTCCCTCACATAAGATTCTTGGATGCAAGCTGTCTTGATCTTACATTTCATTAAACTTAGACAGCTAATCTGGAGTTATATTTTATTTATTTATTTTTATAAATAAAGATGACACAGGGCACATGTCTGCAATATGCTGAGTGTGGCCCCAGTGAGTCCCTGCACTGGTCTCTCCCATTCATTTGACTGCAGCTACAAACTGGAGATGGGGGAATGCACAGGCTACAGCTGCCGATTTGGAACCATATGGCCACATTCCCAAACTTATCTGCGTTTATGAATATTCATAGATTTTGTGTGCAGGAGTGCAGTGGAGTCATCTGTTGAATGCTGTGTATGTGTGTTTTCAGTTTCTCTGCAGTGTGGAATAGACTAAATCCTTAAATCAGCCCGATTTCTGACTTCAGCGCGTTCTTTAATTCAGACTGACAAAAAAAAGGTGGATGGGGGGAAGAAAGGATATTGAAAAATAGTTTAGTGGCTACATTCTGTTATCTTTTTGTGACACCCACTGTTTATTGGATCGAAACTGACAGTGCTTTCCCGGTGTGTAGCTGATGTGTGAGTTCATAGTATTTCAAAATGTTTACAAGGGCCTGAGTGAGGCACTGCGAGTGACTCCGCTAGAGAAGGGAGGCATGAGATTCTGTTATTTCTTTTCTTTTTTCCCCTTCTAGTTTTTGTGCTCTCACCACACAGACTGGCACTTCTTCTTGTACACTTCTCTTCGTTGTGCTTTTTTATTTTTTTGTTCTGCCAGTATGAAGGGTAGGGAAAAGAATGGTGTCACATTTAGCAGCCCACACAGCTCCGCTTCGCCACAAAGCCCTCTCTTACAGTCATATCTGCCGTCGCCTGTTAAAGGGGCTTTGACCCTCCAATGCCACCAGGCTTTTTATTAGAAGAATGGCGGTCTTTGATTAAGGTGGCGATCCACTCCCATTTTTTCCGGACGTGAAGCTCTGCGCTTTTGTCCCCTCTGTCTCTGTGTGGGTGAGAGGTGGGAAACAACATAAGGCCATTTAGAGATTTTCTTAACATAATTTCATCCCAAATCCCCTGTGCACACCTTTTAACGATGGATAAAAGTAAATACTTAAGAGGGTATTGGTGTGATAAACTCTAAGATGTGCGTCATGAGATGATTGTTTCCTGCTCCCTGGTGAGTTGTTGTTGTTTCCTGTCTGTGATAAAAACTACAACACAGATTTTAGTTTATTGTGGTTTATTGTGTGTTTTTATCCCTCCTGGGGTTTTGACCTTGCTGCGAGATGACGTATAAAAACACCTTCTGTATCTTTAATCTGAAGTGGATTTAGCCTGAGAGAAGCAGAAACCTGTTATGTTCTCTATACATTTCTCCATTTGATAAAAAATACTTTTTTATTTTATTTTAGCTCCTGTCATGAATAATATATGTGTACCAAAAGACAACAGAAAATGTAATATTCCAACAGAGACTGGAAATGTCCAGGATTTTAAATTCCCTAATGGTGGTTTTTGTTTTTAATCTGTAGCGATATCACTGCAGTATTCTACCACAAAGACTCATAACTTTTATGCTGTATCGTGTACCTCCTTATATCACCCTGGATTCCTTTAGTTTTTTTCAATTTATTTATTCCTTACGACACAAACTGGGGACACTGTTTCCCAGTTTTGACTTGTTGATGGGCTCATAAGCAGTCAGACTGTCTGCAGCCAAGCAGAAATGATTGGATCATATCCTCTGTGACCTTTGCAAACCCTGCGCCCTCATTTATCACCCGCAGTTATAAACGCGCCGTACATGTGCATGCGTGCTGCCGTGTGTCATTGTCGGCTCGGCTGTAAAATGCCATTTTAGTGAAGGATGTCATAATTGGATCGGAGCATCACCCATGTCTGCCCGCGCTTAATTCGGCCAGCTGTTTATCACATGTGTACTTAAAATGCAAATTCTGTGTTTGAGGCACGGCTCACAAGCAATTAGATCACTGCGGGCTTGGTGAGGTGCGTTGAAAATGGAATGCTTGTTTCCTGTTTATCCGTAACTCCCGCTTTTATGGTTTCTCTTTTTGCTCTTCGTAAATTGAGCTAGCTTTGAGTTTTTTTTGTGCGGGAGAGAATGAAAGGGAAGGGAGCAAGCGAGAGAGAGAGAGACGGGCAAATAGAAATACTGATGGCCTCTGTGCAACACAGGCCCTGAGTGCTGAATACACAGCAGCCAAAGTCCTTCATTAACAAGGTAGTGCAACAAACGCGAGCGAGGCCCTGCTTCATAACGTTGACAATATTCTACAGCTAGTTTAGACAGATTGGGGACTGAGTTTCGAGAGCGGGGGAAATCAATCAGCTGCGTTTTAATTAGGTTGGCAAATGTGCTTTTAGGACCACCAGAAAGGTCTTGCGTCAGGATAAAGCCATGAAATTCTCAGTGCTTTCACTGCCATTTAGCGTTTATGAGTGTGTTGCAGCACGATTGACACACACACACACACACACACACACAAAAACACAGACCAGATGATGGAGCACAGACACGTGTCAGTCAAAAAAATAAAAATAACTGTTAAAATTTTTTCTCTTTGTATTATTGCTGCAAGCTTCAATACTGCTATAGTGTAAATAAATTATTTGGACAAAACAAAACTTGTTATTCATATGCAGAGTAAAAATGGCAGACTTAAACTATTGGTTTCACAATAACTCAAACTGGCATAAAACAGTTTCACAGGCTTTATCGGTACCGTTGTGCTTTGCTTCTCTCTCAACTTTTGTGTGTTTTGTTAAAAATCTCAGTTTTAACATATGTTGCCTAATTCTTCAACATTTAATACATTTAAGATTTTTAAAGGTAATGTAAAAAAATTGGATCCACATAAAGTAGTCGGCGCAGACTTGTGCCAGTGTGCATCACACATTGTCGTGCACACTCCAAAGACTCACTCCCACACACTACCACACATACCCACGCTCTTGTTCTGCCTCCACCCTGGGCCGTCACTCCGAAGTGTAAGGCGAATCTGCGAGGTTCCCGGCCTTTGGAAGGCTCGATCCTGTGTTCACTAAACAATGTAGATGTCGGGAGTGTGAACGCACCATGTATGCCTGTCACTTTGTAAGACTTTTGATCCCCTTTGTTGTCGCTGCTTCTCTTCTCACAATAAGCCCGTCTGTCCTCCGCATCCTCCTGGAGGGCTGCAGGAGGCTGTCAGGCACCGACCCTTTTGAAAACCACATTTTGAGGGTTTCAAAATCCGGTGACAAAGAATGTGGGAAATATACTGTGCATATGCTGTGTGTTTGTGTGTGTGAGGACTGTGTCTGTCAGCGCTCGTGCGGATGCATGCTTGGAGGGATAGCGGGTGACTGACAGACTAACCAAGCTCCAGAGATCTCTCTCTCTCTCTCTCTCTCTCTCTCTCTCTCTCTCTCTCTCTCTCTCTCTCTCTCTCTCTCTCTCTCTCTCTCTCTCTCTCTCTCTGCTCCTGTGTCTGCCTGTTCGTTTCCCTCCGCCCACCCTCTGCCTTCATCTGTGGCTTTGTAAGCCTCCACATAATGTGGGAGCATTAAAATGACAATGGAAATTATGGCTAATCTTTGTTAAGACACACTCATTACCGCCACGTTTTAGAATGAGAGTCCGCCGATAAGAGTTGGTCTGCCATGTTTTTTTCTCTCTGAAGAGACAGCCTGACACATTGGAGTGACGTGTTTTATTCTCACTTTTTTTTTTCATGTGTGTTATTTTCCTATTCCCGCTCCCAGTTAATAATGGTGGCAAACATATGAAAGGATGATAATAGGCTGACAACTTGGGCATGAAAGACTAGCTCCACCTTCAAACGAGCTTTTCATGCAGTTCGGCATGTGGGTGTGTGTGTGTTAAAGTGCTGATTTCTCTCGGCTCTCTCCTTCTCTGTCTCTTTCCTCTTTTAGTAATCCCCTGCTAAAATATTCATTGCTAATCTGCATGTACAATGTAATTACAGACGGCTTTGAGTGATATCGGATATGGCCGGCGGAACACACGCTCCACGCAAAATCTCGATTTGGTGATTTGTGTGCCTGAATAAATATGAAAGAGACTTGGGATGTGTCATGTGGGCTGAGACTTTTTAATACCTGTTAAAAAAAAAAAAAAAAAAATGTTTTTGAACTGCTGCCTTGGTACACTGAGAGCAAGAGTTCCCTTTCTTTTTCAAAGTCCATATTTAATTTATTTTTATTTGGGGAATTTATTTTAATTCTCCGTGTTGGTGCAGAGCTGCAGCACAATGAATGAAACATACCACCAAACAATACCTCCTGTCTTTGTTTTGCCCCGCCGCTCGAGCCCCCGTTCCCCATCTTTTGGGTGCCGCATGGCCTCCGTTGAGTGCTAATGGAGCGGCGTGCCCTGTGTGCTATTCTTGCAGGTCGATTTTTCACTTGTGCAGGAGGGGGTGGAGGGTGTGGTGTCCTTTTAAATGAAGCACTTGGCCGTTTGTGACCTGTAATAAATGAGTTTGCAGTCAGTCATGGCAGCTGTAAGGAGACATCTGGGAGCGAAGAGAGGGGAAGTAAGGGAGATGTTCGGCCTAACAGTTTATCTACACAGGGATGACAAATGCCTGCGCCACACACGCTATCACTTATGCCACAAATAATAATAGAACATTAAAATTAATATTACATTACTGCTGGATGCACAACACACATAATATAGACTATGACTGAGGAGCATGAACACAGAGTAAGGCTCTGAATAAAACAGTTCACAGTCCTCATCGATGTAGAAGCAGAGAATGAGTCAAATGACAGAGAAAAGAAAAAGAAAAGAAAATGAAGTAGAAACATTTTGAAGCCAGTGTTTTGATTTTCTATTTGCCACCAAGCATGCATGCCTGTACTCTCGCTTTACGGCCTTTAAAACACTGCATTTAGTTCAATAATTCTAAAGTATCCTTCCATATATTTTTGTATGTTGTAAAATGTTTTTCATGTTTTCACTCTATTTTTTTTTTTTTTAACAGTAAAACAGCAGTAGAGTTGATAACATTTTGGGAGTTTGGAAAATGGAAAATTGATTTTGTTCAAAAACCAAGCGTATGAACCAGAAAGAATCCCACATCTTGGCTGAATAATCATTGAGTTGTTAGTATTGATCAGCTGCTCCGTAAAAGCCCACGTTACGGCCGCTTGTGCTCCTTAATATCACTCAGTGCTGTGTTCATCTATAGTTTCAGAATGAACCCTTTTGTTTAGTCATTTTATTTATTTTTTGCAAAGATCAGACTCTGCTAGCTGATCAAAGTCATGACAGATAAAAGCGGCGCTGTATATTTCAACTTTTATGTAAATACGTTTACTTTGAAAAGAAGACGACCTTAAAGAAAATGTTGGGTACTCTTTCTAGCCTGCATTAGCGTGGCTGTCACTGCTGTGAAGCAGCAGTCACCTTGCAGCTGAGCAGAAATAGCGCAGCCTTTTTTTTTTTTTTTTTTCCTGGATGTGAAGGTACATAAAGCACAAGATGAGAGAAGCAGGAAAGGCAATTGACCTTGGCTGCTTTGGGGGCTGGCTCTATAGCCACCCGGACGGATGCTATGGTTCTGTAGCTTGGCAGAGACGGAGGAAGATAAAGGGACAATGCTGAGTTTGAGTTATTGTTCATAGTGTAGAAAAGCTATTTTTTTAATTTATGGACAGTTTTTCAACTTGAACCACGATGAAAATGCACAATCCTGAAAATTCTTCCCTGTATGCTTAGTCACTAGAGATTGATTGAAGTGGAAAGTCTTTGATATTTTGGCTTTTTTTTTTTTTTGTACCAGCTTCAGACATACTGTGTAATAACCGTAGCTGAGTGTGTGATTAAATGATGAGTGTGACGATATGGGTGGATGGGATAAGAGGGTACTATATATATCAAACGTGCGAGAAGCTGACTAAGTGCAATTCAGGTCCAAAGTCAACCGTGCTATTTTGTCCTGCTGTGCTAGACTGTTTACCTGAGACAGGGGTGCTTTATCTCAGCCAGTCACCAGAGCACATGTAAACACACAGGGGGACACACTGCACATCACGCTGTTTTCAGCTCCCCCTGCCTCTGTTCCGAAACCACACTCCCACAGAGAGACATTATCCCCCGATGGCAAGGTGAATGGGGTGCTGATGTAAGTTTATTTGTAGCAGCCAGAGAAAGACAGAGGGAAAAGCAGGGTTGGGAGGGCGGGGTTGAAAGAGAAAAATTCCCCTGATTTTAGCTGTAGAAGGGCAGCCAGGTAAAAGGGAGGAGATGTGCCGTTTGGTGGGGGATGGGACATGGGCGAGCGTCTCGGGAGTCTTGGTTAAAGTAGTCGCTATCACAGGAGCTGGACGGACAATTAATCAGAAGCGGCCCAAGGGAGGAAGCTGGGGTTCTGACAGGGACGCTTCATCCTGTAGGACACACTCACCCACGCCATGGCTTTGGTGCTTCTTTCTTTTTGCTTCTGCCTTATGTCCCCCCCTCCTTGTCCTGCTTTCCGTGCTCATCTTCCGTCTTGCATCCTTTTTCTCATGCCATTTCTTCCCTGCTCACCGTGACTTCCCTCTTGTGACTCTCCTCTCCTCTAACATGTGTTCAGGTCTGTGAACCTTCTGATTAGAATCGGTTGAGAGTGCTTCTTGTAGCCTGACAGCTGATTTTAAACTCTGTAATAGTTGGCGTTTCTTGAGGCTGTAGAAGAGAAAGACAGAGAGGTGAAAAATAAGGTGAGAGAGGGTGGGCTAGTGGCTATACTTTACATTTACCACCACTCCCTTCTTCCCTGCTCTCATCCCTTCGTTTCTGTCATTTCCATCGCTTCGGTCTCCCCACGGCCGGCGCAGAGTGATTGATGGATTCAGGTCTGACATGGCCCGGTTCACCCGAGGGCGTCAGCAAGGACACTGGTGAGACTTAACCAGATGCTGGGGAGAGGCAGACAGGGAAAGTAAAAGACAAAGAAAGGACAGAGGGCGTACGTGGCACAATTGACCATTGTGTCTTGCTGCAGTTGCTGGTTGCTGGGGTGAGGAAGCTTTTTCTCAAATGGTGCACCTGTTCTCAGTCACCCTGAGGCTTTTTCACTGTGGCCCAAATGTAATGAAGTAGCTAGATGATAACTGAAGTTTTTTCTTGAAATATTTTTTGAAACGAAGACATTGGCAGTGATGATTAATATGTCTACAGTGAGTCGTGGGTACATGTGTTTCTGTGTTGAGCTGAGTGCAGGCAGTGTGCTGCTTTCCCCTCCAGGGGAGTCCTGGTCCTCCCAGTAAGCAAACACCCACTTGACATGGAGCTAGCCAAGGGGGAACAAGGCCGACAGTGTCTTCCTGCTTTGTACTGGAGGAGGCTCCCGCCGCGGCTCCCGGCTCCGAGCCCCACGTGACATGCCTGGAGATGAGGGAAGCACTTGTGTTATGAACATTGTCTGCACAGACCTGGGCAAAATAAATCCCTATGTGGTTCCAAATTTTTGCAATGGGAAGTAACCAATATGTAACCAAAACAAAAGTTGGAGGTAATTCAGAGGCATCCTAAATCACTAAAGTAATTTCTCATATCTTCATATTTGAAAAACACATAATGAACATGCATGTTTTATGTGTTTGCTAACCAACAAGTCAAAAGGATACAGTAATACCATATGTGATGGTTTGCAGAACTCAGTGCGACTAAAAGCAATTTGCATCACTGATGAACTTTGAATATCTCAACCATCTGTCAGAATAATAAATCTGATTAAAATTGACTTTCAACTCAAGTTCATCTGACAGTTTAAGTATACAGCAACGCCAGCTGCATTAAACGAATAAAGCTAGTATTAAAGACATTTCTGGGTTTCCAGGTAAAGATTTTTGTTGAAAAATCACTTATGATTTGTTCAGTTGGCAAGGTAATGCCACTTGCATTACTGTGCGTGATATCTACCAGTCAGGCATAGCATTATGACCACCTTCCTTATATTGTATAGCTATTGTATGACTCATCAGAGAATGGACGTGGGCCTTCTGAGGGTGTTCCTGAAACATTTGTGTGTGTGTGTCTGTATCAGGCTGCATCCAGCTGGGTATGGTTGCTGCCATCAAGGAGTGTCATTGCTATGGGGTGGGGGTGCCTGGTCTGGTCAATTTGGGTGATGCATGTCTAAGTAACATCTACATGAATGCCAAGTCCAAATGTTTCAGAGCAGAACACCGTATTGTCACGAGATGCTCAATGTTATTCACTTTTCCTGTCTCTGGTCATAATGTTATGCCTCATCGGTGGGTAAATATATATAGTCACTGCAAATGCAAACATATTCAAGCCATCCTCGTGCAGATGTGTCTAAGTGCAATGCAGAGAAGTATAATTCCAGCCTCGGGTGTCTTCTACAGAGCTTGTTAGATGGCAGACAAGTACACCCATTTCACAGTGGTTTACGATGTCTGCAGAGGTGATGTGGGCACACAAAGCTTGAGTTTTAAACAAGCAACATATATGATTTAGACACTGCTGCACTGATGACTCAGTGAGATTATTGTCATTGTCACTGAAAGCTGTGTAATGTGCAATGAACTATACCATGTAAAAAAAAAGTTGATGTAATAGAATGAACATCAAGAATACCTCAGGTTTTCTTTGAGGTAAACTACAGTGATGAGAGGAATGCACTTTTTCAGATGTCCCCAGCATACTTTGGTTGTATTGTTTATTATAGCACAATGCAGCAAGGTACTGTCCTCCACGAGGGATGTAGTGCTGCATCTTTACCATATCTGCTTCTCTCAAGTCTTCTCAGTAAATAGACAGTTTCATCCTCTCAGTGCTTGTAGTATCTCCAATCTGTGTCTGCATGGTGATGAGTATATTGTGTATGTGTCACCCAGCTGTCTCAGAGCTGTGTCTGACTATCTGAGCAGTAAACACAACAACAGGTATCTTCTGCTCTCCCTCTCACTGCCGCCTACCACACTTCAGGCTTTCGCTCTCTGTTGGGCTTGGCAGCAATGTGAAGTCAATAGGATGAATAAAACATACCTGAATCAGAGCCCTCTACCCTGGGAAATGTCAAGCTGTCAGTATAGCTTAATGGGAAAACATAGGGCCGGTCCCAAGGGTCAGACAGTTTATTGCGCAGCACCCACAAAAATGCAGCGGGGCCAGTTGGTTTCTTTCTAAATCACAAATACACACCCTGGCTCGCCTTACTTAAACTCACCAAAATGTAACAGCCTGACATGTTTCTGAAAAGACACAGTGCTTGCTGAAAATCGTAGCCGTTCATTTTCCACTTCTAGAAACTTGTGGACACTCATGTTATAGTACGTCTCACTGCGAAGTAGCATGCTCTGAAGTGCATACAGTAAATGCATTTCATTCAACTGATGTGTCACCGAGAAACTACCATTTAACACGCATTACTACACATATTGCACTCTCGCGCATCTCAGCCTGTGGTGGTGGAAGCTAACCCCTACAGCTAATTATCTTTAAATTAGAGCTGAGGTCCAGGTTTAATTAGGCCTAGCCATGAGGAGGTTTGAAGCTCAACACTAACTCCAGCGACTTGAGCTGCCAAACCTCATCAGCCTAATGGAGACTCAAACAACGAAGGCCCTCGGGGGCCTGACAGGCGAGCCTGACTTTCTACCTTATGCCAAATAGGACCCGGACCGCACACACACACACACACACACACATGCTACTGTACAAACACGGGCCAGATGTCAAGACGAGACAAAGTTAGAGTAGGGCAGGATATGTGTAAATGTGTGCAGCAGAGAATACTACTATAGTCTGAAAAAGCTGCTTAGGTGAAATGTTTAACTTAGTCTCATGTGTGTATTGCTATTATTAATACTCAGTCACACGCCTGATCTGTAAAGCAGATTTTAAGATGTCTATGGTTATATGGAAGTGTGCCTTAATGCAGCATATAGCTCCTCTTCTATAGCAAATCTGTTAATATGTGTTGCTCTGGCAGTTCTTCGTAGCGGTTTAGTGAAAGGTACGCTGCCGAGTGTCAGAAAAAAAAAAAAAAAAAGATCCTCTTGCAAGAAGACAGGAGGCTGTAGCCAACCAGAGCACAGATCTCAGTCTTCCGTGCGAGTGCTTGTTTCTTACCTTTATTCCCCTGCTATCCCCTTCTGCAGTGAAAATCATAGCTCTGCTGTTAACACTCAAAAAGGAAAGTCTAGAGTGAGGAATGTGTGCACAGTGGTTTGCTTTTTTATACTTTAGGGCTGTTGACAGTGTTTTCCATTGGTCTGAATAGCACAAACAAACTGTCAGGAAAAAAACACATATAGACTTTTTCCTCATGTCACAGACTGTATGTCTTTGTACACTTGCATATGAGTCTGCACGTGCACAGCACATACAATATCTAAAATGTCCCATCCTATCTGTTTCAAACTATTTCCTTGAAGGATTAATAAAATATTCTGATTCTGAAATGTGTTGTGGCCTTTACCCCAGACTGAGCCAGGACAGGGACGTCCATAGGATGAGTGTTATCATTTCTCCCCCTCTTCCCACGCACAGTCTAACCCCAGAATTACCCATAATGACTTAGTGTGACTGGAACGATCTCAAAGTTTGACCTCTCTGAACATGCCTGCATCTGTACAGACTCAACATTTGGAGAAAGTTCCTATATATTTAAGGGAGCAAGTTAATGTGCAAAAGAACAGGATGGAGATTTCAGCTTGAGTTGTGCCAGTTTTTCATAACAAGCTCCAAATCAAATAAATACACATGAAAAAGACTAAACTCATGGCACCATGGAGGTGTGATCATCAGAAGGGAGTAGAGGAGACCTGTGGGTATTTAATGACTACAAAGCAAAGCGAGAGGAGGGACGCTAAAGAGGCAAAATCTCCCTTCAGCATTACATTTTGCACTGCATGGAGTTTCTGAGTGAACCCACACTGAATTGGTTCTGGATACCATTAAAGACACTGCTAATGTCTGCAAAACGTGATTTCTTCCAGCTGCCATTCACACAAAAACAACAATAATAACGTCTAGTTTTGTCAGCACAGGTTGGTTGTATAGTTGGTGTGAAGAACAGAGTGAGTCAGCAATTCAAGATTCTCATAATCACACCACTGAGCCATTATATGGCAGCAATTATGAAAAGATAAACTTGTAGTGGTTGGCAGTGAATTCATCTTCCTTGGTATGCAAATTACTGTGGGTAGAGGTTTGTTTGCTTCATTTGTTATAACTTTTTGTTATAAATCCATTAAGCTTGAAGGTGATGCCCCCATAGAAGCGTCATAGACTGCTCATGTTGTTTTACCTTATATAAAACCTTCCTCAGTTCCTGCTCTATCATCACCTCATGTATGTTCACATTGACATTAGCATTCTAGCATTCATGGAAATAATAGCCCAAACTGAATAGAAATGTTTCCACTGCCATTGGAACATGACACAACATTAAAACCCACTGACAGGTGAAGTAAATAACATTGACCCTCTTCTGACAATCCAAGGTTCTGCTGGGAAACTTCTGGCATTCGATCTGGCATTCATGTGGATGTTACTTAGACATGTAGCACCCACCTAGACCAGACCTGGCACTGGGCACCCATCCCATAGCAATGACATTCCATGATGGCAGCAGCCATCCCCAGCAGGATGCAGCCTGACACAGGCACACACACAACAACAGTTTAGGAACAACTAAAAAAAAAACATGAAAAACAGCACGAGGTGTTGACCTGGCCTCCAGTTTCCTTACATTCGAAACACAGTATCTGTGGGATGCACTGGAACAAGCCTGATCCACAGAGGCCCCTCCCCTCAACCCAAAGGCCCCCACTAACTTTCTGTTGCCTGTCACCACAGGACACCCTCAGAAGGACCATGTCCATTCTCTGATGAGTCACAACTGTTTTGGAGGCACAAAGGAGACCTACACAATATTAGGCAGGTAGTCATAATGTTATACTTGATCGATTTAGTGGTAGAAGGGCTTTTCAGTGGGGCTGATATGTAAAACAGGAAAACATTAACACCTAATAGCCATGTAAACGCTTGATCAGATTACTTTAGAGATGAATACATTCTTTTTGTGCATGCTTGCCCCAAACATCTTCAGATGTGATTTACTGGGATGGGCACCGAAACGGGGTAATAGCAAAACGGCAGAGGAAAGAGGTTGATATTCAGAGGATGAACGGAATCAGAGTCGGTGTGGGCAGCACAGTAGGAAAATTGGGTCAGTCTCGGTCCATCGTTTTCCTATTGAATGAGTCTGATGTTAATAAAATTGTCAGTTATTTGCTGTTAGAGGTTTTGTGGCATGTGGACACATTCACTATGTCTTATTGCCATCAGCGTCCATGTAAATGGTTAAGCTAGAAATCTCTGATCAGAATGACTTCGGTCAGGTTGAAGAAATATTTTCTGTTGCAACTCGAGGAAGAATAAATTCAGACGCTTTGCGATAAAGAGCCTCTCTACAGTAGATGAGTCAATCAGGACGCCTGACTGAGGGTTCAAACAAAGGATGTTTGCAATTCATGACATGGCATCGTGCGTTTTGAGGCAATACTCCTCTCATCCATCTGTTAACCTGTCCTTTATACCTCAGACGCAGACAGTCGGCAAATGGATAAATAAAGACTGAGCAAAAATTGGCAGTGGGTGTGTTTGTTCTGTGGGGCACGTTGGCCGCCTCTCCTCGCTGACAGCCAGCCTGTCTCAGAGGATTGAGTGACAGAGCGGGGCAGTGGAGCTGGCAGGACGTTAATGGGTGTGATGCTAATGAGCTCAGAGCCAATAAACAAGCGCCCCCTTCCCCTCCCCTCACTTCTGATCTCCTCTTTGTTTAACAACCTTGCAGGTATGATGAGGTGAATTCGGCCATGTTGCCAGAAACTATTGCAATTACTGAAATGGGCTGTTATACTTTAGCTAGAGAAAAAAAAGGGTTGACTTATATTATATTACATGTGTTATAATAAAGTATTTATTTTAACACATGTAATCATACACCTTTATTTTTTAGAAGAAAAAAAACACTTTAAAATGCACTGTACATGTATGCAACACTTAAGAATTTTACACAAATCCACTGCTCAAGACAATTTGAAGCAAAACTAAAATTGTTCCACATGAGCAGGACATTTTAGAGCACTTCACAGCCTGCGAAATAACACAAAATTGACTCAGAAATAACCATCTTAACCATCCCTCTTTATGTTTATGGATGTCTTCCTGTGCTTTTTACCCTCTTTCTCTTGAACAACCTGTGATGTCTCTCACTTTTTTTTTGTCCCCTCTCTGTGCTACCCTGGAGAAATGTCACTTGGGTGGGCATCGTCCGTCAAACTGGCAACTCTGACAGAGCGCTCGACTAAAAGGCCATGCTCCGATTGGCATGGGATCCCCTGGCTGTGCTGTGTCAGGCTTCTGCCTCCTTCTCCTTCCCCGTGTTATTAGCATTCTGGTATCTGGAAGGATGTCGACTTCCTCCAACACCCAACTTTTCTGCTCTCCTTCCTCGGGGCCTTTCCAGTTGAGCGCGCCTTTATTTACATGTAAACACAGATCTATATATACACATATATCTGTGTCTTTATGTATGTGTGTGTAGAACAAACAGATGTCTGTAGAGTAATGAACAATCAATGTAGTCATGGAGCGCAGGCAGAATCCTCTCAGCGAGCTGACAACACTATTAATTGTTTATCTCCCTTTAGCTGCTCTCGACTCAGTTTGACAGGAAAGAGAAGTGACCGCAGGCTGTTTATAGTAGGTGGAAGACGGCCTCAGTCCATCTCCTGTGTTTTTTTTTTCTTCTCACTTCCAGTGATTAATATTGATTACTCACAGAAACTAATACAGCCAAGTCCCTTTGTGACTCCTAATGCAGGTTAGGGCCACTTGTCTTCTTTAGGATTCACTCCTTTTAATTAAGTGTGAGTCCCTTCATTTGACCAGCACTAAGTGTAGTTTAAAGGTCTCTGTAGTTTCCTCAGTTAAGTGTTTATCTAAAGGAAGTCTGACACATGCGTTTTCCATCCTATACAGTGCGATAATACAAATCTAATTTAAGCCAAATGCCCTGATCTAAATGTCCAAAAGTGTAACCATGCTCATTTTTTATTCGTGAAATGTTGGGGCATTACAGCTGACAAATTGGCGGGCAGAGAAGGCTCTCGGCCGGATGTGAGATTACACACTGAGCGTGAACTCACTCATACAGTACATTAATCTGCTTATGAATTTACAGATGTGGCCATTCAAACCAACGCTGGCTGAGGCATATCTGTGGCAATCTGTGCAGAACACAGTGTTATGCCTTTACATCTTTTTAGAGCATGGCATGGTATCTGCTGATGTGTGTCTGTATGCGCGCACGTGTTGCTGTGTGTTTTGGTATTTGTTGATGATGTTGCTAACGCAATGAATTCCACATGACAGGTGAGTGTGCTCCTTTTGCATGCTCTGCAACCAAAGTCACCCAACATAACCTGGGCTGAGTTCAGAGAGGGACGGTGAAAGGAAAAGACGAGAAAAAAAAATTGAACGTTTTCTTCTCTTGCCATGCCATTTTATTTCATTTGTCTTTGTTCGCACACATGTGAAAGGGCACACTAAGAGGTGGAAGCAAAACGTTTAACTTTGAAAGTTGGGCTCCTAATTAGCAGAATTAGCGGTAGATCAAAGAGGACAATTAAGGGGGGTGTTTGTGGTAGCGAGGGCTCATTAGCATCACAACACACGGACATGGCCATGAAAAAGAGTGGCAGAAGGAGTCTCATTACGGAGCTCCGCTGCGCTTACACTGGGCCACATGCAGACAGATTGGCCATCAGGAACGAGAGGAGAGCGAACAACCAGCTGTAACACACACACACGCACACACACACACACACACACACAGAAGGATATGCACTCACACATCTAAGTAAGGAAGGATGCACTAACACCTATGGTTATGGGCACGGATACAAGAAATGGTCTCCCCGCGCACACATACACACATTCATGCGCGCAGAAATACAGCTCGTAATGTTTGCTGGCACAAAGGAAAACAAAAGCTAGTCCCTGTCTGTTCTCATCCAATTTCAGCTTAATTAAGAGGGGAATTAACTTTGATCTGTGCAGTGTAGTAGGAGCTCGGTAGCCCAGCATGCAGAAAAGAACCAGCCCATAAGTATTCTTCAACCTCACCCTCAAAGTCAGGCCCGGGTTGTTTTCCATTCATTCCACACTGTTTGAAGTCAATACAGATAAGAGCAGGAAAGATTCTATTAGGACTACCTGAGCCTTCCTCGTTAGCCAGATCTAACAAACTCCTGGCAGCGAGCCGCTGTGTGTGGCTCTCCACACTAATGGCATAAGCGGAACAAAAGATCAAAGGTTTGAGGATGGGCCTTTATTTTAGCGGGCCCAGTCACTGCTTCTTAGTCCTCGGTCCAGTGGCATCAGTTAATGATGTACTGGAGAAGATTATTTTGAAGAGGGCACCAGGTTTGAATATGCTTCAGGCCTAAAATGTGATGTATACAAAGATGAGAAGCTGCAAATTACATAGTTAGGTCTATGGTTACGATATTATGTTAAGTCTCTAGTTTTGCTTATGTATCTTGATTTATATATATTTTTTATTTAATTTTGCATTTTATTTTGGTACTTGCAGAACACATTGCCCTTCTTGTGGTATCATAAAAATGCTAAACAGTGAAACGCTTTATGCTGCGATTTGTCTGCTGAGTTTATTTCACTTGTTTCCATTGTACATGCTGTGTAAACATGCGTTTGAAGCCGAAAAAAAAAATCCCTCTGCAAGTCTTTCACTTTTATTTGTCCGGAAAAATTGGACTTCTCCATCAATAAATGTGTGCTCATTGGGCCGTGTGCACAACTGTGAATATTTTATTTTCTCCCGAAATGTTGTAAGAGCGCCGCGGTTCATGAAATCGGCACCCGTGCGAACAACTTGGCAGATGCTGTTTGATCTTAAACTGAATCTACAATGTGGGGAATTTGCGTTATGCATACGAAAGGGCAGTGAGCACAGGGCCTGGAGGGACGGAGGATATTTCTGATGGTTCAATTTGATTGATGTTGGTTTAATTAAAAAAAATATAAACTTATCAGATGTCAAGTGAACAAGATATTACAAAAAAGTGAAATTCCATATTTCCCCCCAAACGCATCATTTAACAGTATCTTATTAAAACCCATCTAGCATTCCAAATGACTGAAGGCCTTAATTTCTTAACAGTGCTTTTATTGTAAAATATTTGGAGGCAAAAGGAAAGATGTCAAAACAGACCCATTGTAAATGACATAAGACAATAGTAAGAAGTTTACTTTTGATTACTTTGGTTTTTATTTGTGTAAATACAGTAATCAGGACATGTAGGCTGGTTTTTCAGTGTCGGACTTGTCGCTCACTATATACAATTGCTTCTAGCTGTTTAACTCTGCAGACAGTCCCAGTAACATAAATCACTACTTTCTCCAGTGCTCACTGGACCTCATCCATATCATATGAGCTGCCCAGAAGAACCCCAGCCGAGCGCAGCAGCAGCAGTTCTCTCTTTCCTTCTCCCTCGCTGCTTTCCTTTCCTGTCGAGATATTGAAAAGCTTCCTCTTGCCGCTACCATTTCCCCCCATCTCAGGGGAATGCTGGATCTGTCTATCAGCACAGCCCTCCAGGCCACAGAGGGGTGGGACAGTGGGATTGAGAGGTGCGGGCGGGTGCTCAGATTGACAGTGCTGATAATCACTGTAATAGGTGCAGGGTGAGGAAAGTGGGAGAAAAGTAGCTGTTTCCTAAATGCCAGCCCTAGTACCGAGCAGCGGCACCCTTCACTCAGCTGATACTGTTCTCACTGAGCGGGGAACAGGAAGGAGTGGAAACCCTAGGAAGGTAAGAGGAAGGATAACAGGAGGGGTTGCTCACTGAGAGCTGTCAAGATGTTTAGTCAGAGCAGACAAGCCTTGCTCATCTTCTTCTGGAGTGACTATTCACTCTGAAGGAACACATGTACAATGCTGTCTGGAGCGCAAGTAAGGTGAGCCAATTAAATGCTCTGCGTTTATTTATTCACCCAAGAGTCCAAACATCAGAAACTTTAGTTAAAAAAAAAAAAGGTTTCAACAAGAAACACATATTGCAAACTTATATGGCAAACAGATTATCTTGTCTCTACATTGTAGATATGCTCATGTTATATTATTGAAGTAAATCATTATGCATAGTCTTACAATAATTAATGCAGTATGTCTCATTTTGCATTTACTGCAAGACCAACCAAGCAAAAAAAAGTCGATAGACCAAGAAGAGAGTCATACAAAGTATAACTTGAGAGTTTTGTAGCTACATGTTTAGAAAATAAATATTTGGCAGTTGGTAGATATAACTTTTACCAGGAACACTTCCTCATACACAAAGGACAGGATATGTTGCTTACCAAGGTCTGTTCCAACACCTCTATGGTCTCCGTCTGTTCACCATGAACCACTGAACCATTGTTTTTTGGGTTTGTGTCATGCCACCAAGTAAGATGCTCTTTATTTAGGTTTGGGCACTTAAATTATTTAAGTTTATGTTAGGGTTAGGTTAGATATATGGTTTGCAGTAGAGAAACCCTTTCATGATGCTCAACACTTCCAATTTGTAGCAAGCTTCTTTGTGAGTTACTTGGCTACCTTGGTGACGAGTCCTGTCCTGGCCCCTAACTACATAAACCATGGTTGTTCAGCTACAGCAATTCAAACAATGCTATAATTTGTTTTGGAGACGGTGTGCTCTTCAACTGATTATACTGTGTATATATATTTGCTACAGGCACAGTTTCCAGGTTCAGGGTTAAACCTGTGATCTTTACTCCAAACAGGAGGATCAGGTTACATTTAATATGACCACACAAAGTGATATCTGGTTTCTCAGACATATAGACAGAAATTCCCCCCGTTTTGTCTAGAGCTGCGTGTGTGGTGCGGTCTAATAGTCATTCACCAACAAACGCAAGTATGTTTCATAGAGATTGACAATGGCATTCTCTTATGTGTTGCCTTTGACTTCTTCATGCATGTGCTCAGGTGCTAGCAGATCCACTTGCTTTTCGCAGGATTTGTTGCTGTGTACATGAAGGAACTGAGTGAGTATCGTCCCCCTGCTACATGCAATGACAGCATTGTGGTGAATAAAGACAGTGAATGGAATTGTTCTATAATTTAAACAGCAGCACAGTCTGATGAGTGTCTGACACTTTCAGGACAGAAAGAGTGTTTCTAATGACATTTCTTGGAAAAAACCTCTTCCTTTCATGGGTTTAATGTCTTTATTTTTTCTCTTTATTCTACCTTTTATCATTATTATTTTTCTGCCATTCTCCCTCTTCGGTGTCTCTCTTTTTGTGCTTTCTCATTCTCCCTTTAATATCTGCACATTACGCTGAATAAATAGCACTTGCGTGTTCAATATGTCGGTTATCTTTAAAAACACAGCTGTGAACGCACAGATACGCCTGCATGGAGCAACTAGAATTTGTGCTGGCCCTTTCAACTACAAGCGCAGTTAATCGTATTTTGTCCTCGCCACCGCCAGGGCCTGATCATTGTTTATATAATACAAAAGTGCCGTTAAGTCCGTCAGTGTTTCTGTTTGGATGCCTCTGTTTTCTCCGGCAAATGGAGCGACATCAAATTGACAGACGTCCGACTGACTTCCAATTTAATTCTGAGTATAAGGAAACGATGCTCAGTGAGGCTCTGTTTTTACTTTCATTGCGGATATATATATTTATATTTTTTCTATTATTACAACATTGAATTTTTAATCCAATTTTCTTTGTGTTGTTTTGTCCCTGAACCATGCTTCAGTTCCAGTACCTGTCCTTGCTGTTAATGTTACCTTTAGTCAAGCAACAATAGTTACTGTTGCTGAACAGTGGTGATGGACAAATGGTAGCACATTTGCGTACTGTGTACTGTACTAAGATGATAACATAAGATCTGGAGTGAGGATGAAGGTGAATTAAATAACCTCATATTCTGTCTAAACAGAAATGAGATTGGCCTGCAGAGAAAATTCAAATGTTCAAGTTGTGGATGCTACTAGCTGTCAGCTGACTGAGTTGTTTGCCTTAAGACTAGCATTTCTAGAATACCTCCCCAAAAACCTAGAATAACCAGTTACACCTGCGACACAAAGACCTTATAATCCCACTTTACAGTGTTCTGGCCAAAGTGCCACGTGGCTGGTTAAATGCTCTCTTTGCTAATCCTGGATTAAAGTATTCACTTAATGATCTTGCCATTGTACTTTCAATAATGAAATGAAAGTTAGGGATTTTCCAGTGCAGGTGGGTTGTTAGTGTTGCCATGTCAAGTGGCAAATGGTGCTCTTCATGCGCTGGACTGTATAGAAAGGTAAAAGAGTTTACCTGAAAAATAAAAATAAAAATCCTGTCAATAGAACCCTTTTAGTGTGAAGCGGCAAAAGCAGGAAATGATCAGTTTCACTCTCTTCGATATTGTTTATCTAAATATGTACAGTGCTTTGTAACCCCTGGCTGGGTTTTTGACAGATGCAGCACTTTTTTTGAGTTGTCAGGAGGTAGTTGGGGTGGATGGTAAGTGCACATCTTAAACACCTGAGATGAAGCTTAGCATCCTGACTCCCATCTGTGTCTCAAGTCACTGTGGACTCTTTGTGTGTTTAGATGTTCAGTAGGGACCTGCCAGATATGTTAAGTAGTAGCATCATTACGTTGGCAGGAAATGGAACGTGAGACATTTACGCCAGCAGTGGCTTAACGTGGCTAGAATACAGCTGAAAATAGTCAGGAAACAGAAAAACAAAGACAAACGTAAGAATAATACTACAGATTCTAGTTGGAGTTACAGAAGTCCTGGGACCTGAACACAGACAATATACGTCTGTGCAAATGAGCAGGGCCACAGTTATGCAGCTCAACATGACAGTGCTCTGTTGTGAGGCTGGAGTGGAAATGCATGTCGTTGCACTTTGCAGCACCTGAAGTTGAGCAATCCAGGCTATGCGTAAGCTCTGTCAATTTCTGCAAAGGGTCCATGCTTTAGTTATTGTAACTTTCAGGGCCCTGCCATGCTAGATGTAGTTATGTAGTACCTTGCTGCCATCGTGCTTTGTTCCCCGCCTGGAAATCAGCCCAAATTTCTCTTGCCAACAATTTATTTTTGGGGGGCAAATCAAATCGGTTGGATGAGCTTTGTGCAGTGACGCACAGAAGAGGCATACACATCATCATTGATTTTGTTTACAACAAAATGACTCTGGTTGTAGGACTATCCAACTGCGTGCAGAGGTTTTTTCTTTCCTCTAGATTAGCTAAAACACTCCCCATAATGAAATCCCAATAGCGTGTTACCGGATTCATATTCTGAAAAGAATTGAGTCAGGCTAAGGCGAACTACCTGCTAGGTGCAGATGACTTCATTCCAATTTTAATAGAGAAACCAGACTGTGGCTGAGGGTCACATCAGTGATTCACAAGGCCTGACATCCTTGAATATGTTAGTATCTGCAGTATCTGGACGAATTTATTAGCCCTGAATATTTGCAAAGACTTGTCAAATAAATTCTGAAGTGATGAGAGACGTAGTGACGGGATGGGAGAGTGCGAGTATTTATTTGTGCGTGGCATGTCCAAAATAGCTTTCGGTTACTTCACACTGGCCAGTGAAAGTCAGAGCCTTCTGGATTCCCCATCCCTCTCCTTGCCTGCCCTGTTTTATTAATATTTCCTCCCAGTGTTGCCCACTTTCATTATTTCTTCCAACTTGTTATCGCTGTCTTTTTGAATTTAATTTGCATCCATTTAGAAATAGATGAGATGCCAGCTCTCGCTATCTTTTTTTTGTTTTTAAGTGATGGGCAACTCTCAGCCCCGTTTCTCTTCTTTATCCAGTAGTGATTAGTCTAGCCAAATAGCTGGAATTAGCAATGTAAAAATCTGCTCATCCACTGCCAGCTGGAGCAGATGCTCAAATTAAGCATCAGAGCCAGATTTTCGACTGGCATGAAGCTAAAGCTGGAAGGCCAGCGCTGAGGAGGGAGCGAGGAGAAAACAAGAAAACAGGTTGAAAAGTGGGAGAGGGGAAATGTGCTTGTGAGAGAAAAAGAAACAAAGAGAGACAGAATGGAGAGAGAGGGTAGGAGAGAGTGAGCATGGGAATAAGAAATGGCAAATTCTTTAGTTTCAGCCAATTAGGCTGAGAAGCCACTGGTAATTAACTCTCGAGGGACCCACTGAACAGTCATGCACCTCGTTTACATAATGAGGATGAGAGGAGAGGCTCTTTTTCTCCTCTTTTTCTTTCTCCCGGGTTCCTTCTGGTTTTCTGTATTTGGCCTGTTGAACCAAAGCAAAACAGCGCTTCCTTCTATTCCATATGACCGATAATGCACAGCTTTAACTGACCTGGTAAAGTACACGACGACGTACAGCATATTCAGACGTATTTGACTCGTGGAAATGGCAGAAATGGATTTTAACTCCTGACTGGTCATCAAATGCCATGTCATTTATTAGACATGCCTCTATATTTGATTCTTCTCAGATTTCCAAACTTTGCGCATATGACGCGAGAGAGTTTGACCATGTAAATTTATGATAATCCGTTTGACTTTTTCCTGGCCTTTGCCCCTCTCCAACACCTTTCATTTCCTCCTTCCAAGATATGGAAAGTGACAGACTCTGACTTAAGGCCAGAAGGCTTTTGCCTCATTGAAAAGATTGAGAATAGCAACTTAAGTGTTGAAGGGCATACTTCTAGTTCTCTCCAGTTACAGACTGAAGCGGAAATTCCCCCTTTAATACAGTACAATAAAATCTTCCAACCTCTTTCTTTTTTTTCTCAAATTATTTATTTATCACTTTTATCCATCCCTCAGGCAGCTACTGGCATAAAAAAACATTTTCTTGCTTTAAAAGGGGATTTTACCAGGCTTCTACATATTTAGTCTGCAATCCTGTTATGAAATGCTAAAACCCAGTGCCCAACTCATCACTATACTCCTCATTTCCTGAAAACCTGCATCACAGCCATTAATGCTAGCAGAATGTGAGTATATGGAAACCTACTGAGATGTACTGTACATAATTAACACAGCCAGCATGGAGCACTACAGCAAACTCATTCCCCGTAAATGTTTTTCCAGCATGTATGCACACACAAGGCGGGTTTATGTGTTTTCTATAGTTTTCAAGCACAGAAGTAATCTCAACCTTAAAGACAACCCTGGATCACAAGCCCTGAAAAGTTCTTTCAAGAGTTCCGGTCCTCATGAACTCCTTCACTTTTTCTTTTTTTTGAAAACAATTTGCTTTTTTTTTTTTTTTTCCACCACGCGAGGTTGATTGTAGCTCAGGGGTAGCATGAATGTATCGTAACAGGAAGAAATTCATATCTCCAGGTTGTGTGTTTTTCCCTACACTGCCTTATTTTTCCTCTTCCTTTGATGGTAGAGTTGGGATAAAAGCGTTAAGTTCACTTCCTCTTTTATTAAAGGAGGCTTAATTTAATTAGCTTGCACTGCGTGAGCCTGCTATCAGGCCCTTCTGTTCCCAAACTCAAGGTTTCTGACGCTCTGAGGAAGAGAAGTGGAGAAAAAAGCGAAACCGTCGGATGGTCTCCAAGGAGGAAGTGTCCTTTTAATCAGAGTTCTGCTAAGATCCCTATTACCATCTCCTGTGAGAGAGGGAGGGCAACACATAGACAGATGGACGGACGTACAGGGGAGGAGGACGGTGAATATACTCAAGAACATGCAACAGTCAGGACACCGAAATCAGAGGAAAGCTCAGATGATGCTGCGTGGACAAAAGAGACTGTACGAAAATAGAAATTCTCTTTAGTGCAACTATCCATGACTTGGTCTCTGTCTTTTTTTTATTCATACACTTATTTCCCATTTTCACAAGTAATTATGATGTCGGTCCACCTTTTGCAGCTATTACAGCTTCAACTCTTCTGGGAAGACTGTCCACAAGGTTGAGGAGAGTGTTTATAGGAATTTTTGACCATTCTTCCAAAAGCGCATTGGTGAGGTCACACACTGATGTTGGTCGAGAAGGCCTGGCTCTCAGTCTCCGCTCTAATTCATCCCAAAGGTGTTCTATCGGGTTCAGGTCAGGACTCTGTGCAGGCCAGTCAAGTTCATCCACACCAGACTCTGTCATCCACGTCTTTATGGACCTTGCTTTGTGCACTGGTGCACAGTCATGTTGGAAGAGGAAGGGGCCCGCTCCAAACTGTTCCCACAAGGTTGGGAGCATGGAATTGTCCAAAACTTTTTGGTATCCTGAAGCATTCAATGTTCCTTTCACTGGAACTAAGGGGCCAAGCCCAGCTCCTGAAAAACAACCCCATACCATAATTCCTCCTCCACCAAATTTCACAGTTGGCACAATGCAATCTGAAATGTACCGTTCTCCTGGCAACCTCCAAACCCAGACTCGTCCATCAGATTGCCAGATGGAAAAGCGTGATTCATCACTCCAGAGAACGCGTCTCCACTGCTCTAGAGGCCAGTGGCGGCGTGCTTTACACCATTGCATCCGACGCCTTGCATTGCACTTGGTGATGTGTGGCTTGGCTGCAGCTGCTCGGCCATGGAAACCCATTCCATGAAGCTCTCTGCGTACTGTACTTGGGCTAATCTGAAGGTCACATGAAGTTTGTAGCTCTGTAGCAATTGACTGTGCAGAAAGTCGGCGACCTCTTTGCACTATGCGCTTCAGCATCCGCTGACCCCTCTCCGTCACTTTACGTGGCCTACCACTTCGTGGCTGAGTTGCTGTTGTTCCCAAACGCTTCCATTTTGTTATAATAGAGCTGACAGTTGACTGTGGAATATTTAGGAGCGAGGAAATTTCACGACTGGATTTGTTGCACAAGTGGCATCCTATGACAGTTCCACGCTGTAAGTGCTGAGTTCTGATATGAGCATGATAGGGCATTGGAGGAAATAGAAGAGTCCTCTGCCCTGGTTCTGACCCATATGTGGACCTTTGGTCTCATCAAAAATATTCAAAAACGGTTACCTCACACATAGATTTAACCATACAACCAACAATGATCTGAGAACAACACTACAACCTCTGACTGGACACAACATCAAATGAGGCTAAGATAACTAAAGTAATGTATAAATCAACTGTATATAAAAAATATATATATATATCCTTTACCAGAAGTTCTCCGTATATGTTGAGCACTAATAATACAAATATACAAATATAGTGAGTATGGATTTTATTAGACGGTATTCGCATCCAAACTGGAGGAAAGCTGTAGGAATTAGAGCCGTTTAATATCCCCCAACCCCTTTTTCAAATGGCCGAAGGTAATCGACAGCTGACTCCGAAGCTGTTTTATGGGCAGTTGAGTTATTTCCTAATTATTTCTTTTTCAGTTAAGCTGGTAAAAGGTCTGGAGTTGTTTCCAAGTGAGGCATTTGCATTTGTAACTGCTGTGAAACCCCACAGCATGCAGTCAATGGGGCACTCGGTGCACAAAAGCAAAACAAATCCATCAGAGCAATAGCAGGAACATCGGAAGCGGCCAAATCAACTGTTTAGTATATTCTGTGAAGAAGGAAGAGATGACAAAAACAGCATAAGATAACAGTCGTGAGTAATATAAGGGCCGTTTTTGTGGTCAAGAGAGAAACATACTTCATGAGAGCAAACAGTACATGTGAAGGGACAAACCATTAATAAGCCAAAGCCACATGAATAGGAAGAGCAGGTTAAACTTCACCAAAAAAACGTCTCAAAACCCCAGATGAAAAAAAAAAGTATGAGAAGGCTTGGAACATCATCTGTAAAACACAGCTGAGGAAGTGTGACGGCATGAGCACTGCCAGTGGCACTGGGTCACTAGTGTTGATGCACGATGTGGCAGAAGACACAAGCACCTGGATGAATTCTGAAGTCTGTAGGAATATACTGTCAGCTTTGATTCAGCCAAATGGCACAAAGGTGATTTAGTGGTGCTTCCGATGGACTTTGACACAAACAGCACCGTGAAAGCAACCCAGCCGGTTTTAAAGGTTAAGAACTGAAATATTCTGCGGTGGCCGAGTCAGTCAGCTGATCTCAGTCTGAATGCATGGCACTTGCTGAAGACCAAACTAAACTAGGAAAGAGCACCAATAAACAACAGTGAAAGATAGATGCAGTAAAGAACTGGCAAAGCATTCCAAAGGAGGAACCCCATTTATTGGTTCGACCTTCAACTTAATGCTGAGTTTAAAGATGACGAACTACTACTACTACAACTAATATAGTAAAACATTGTTTCATTGTCTGAAAATATATGGTATATCACTGTACATACAGTCTTTGCTCATGTCAAGACAGAGCATTCTGAATTCAAACTACAGAAGCACGCTTGTGTGAATTGCATGACTGAGGGTCCAGCTCTGGTGAGGGTGAACACACAGCCTGATTCTGTCAGTACAGGGCCCGCTCTTAGAATGCATGGTCTGATGATTGTCACTTTTAGCCCTTAAACTGGGACGAAGTAATGAGTTTACATCGGGGCTATACATAGACATTTGGTCTGCCTGTCGTGGCATGATCGCTGCTGCATGAGGCGGCAACGTCGGGTCAGGCTTTGATGCCGTGATGCAATTATTATATTGTACTGCTGAGAAAGTGCAGTTGTACTGTTGTTTACTAATAAAAGAAATGTGGGATATTACAAGACATATAAAAAATATCATTTGCAAGTCAAGGGTACAACACTTTTTTTTTTTTTTTGCACTCACACAATAGAATGCAGCGCATAATTACCTAGTCATTTTGGATCATTCTCTATTGTTCTCTTTTTCCTGGTGTAACAGGAACATTTTCTGAGCCTGGTTTGTTGCCATTTGTCGTGGTGCTTAGGTATGCAAAATGGTAGCGTAAATGTTCTTGGAAACTTAACATTGCAGTTCCACGGAATCTGACAGTTTGACAAACACAATAAATGTATTTCAGTGTGTTTGGGTTGTCTAACATGAGTGTAGCAATCAAAGTAGTTAGTTACAACACACACTGTTGTACACACTCAATATAAAATAATGGATGTAGCGATCGGATGGTTGCTAGGTGCTAGCGCCAAAAGAAATATTTGGTTCAGATGGACAGTCATTCAAAAAGTCAATATTTTATTTTTTTCATTGAGTCATTAAGGCCACCTGCCCAGGGTGTAACCCGCCTCTCACTCGATGACAGCTGGGATAGGCTTGAGCTCTCCCGCAGCCCTTCACAGGACAAGCGGTTACAGAAGATGAATGAATGAGTTATTAAGAGCTCCTTAGCTAAATTTATATCTGGGTAGATATTGGGAGAAAGACTTGCTTGACTGACATGTCTGGTCTTAGGGTTCTCAGGCCCCCTGGGAGATTCGAAAGTGTAGTCACTATAGCTATGGTATCTTTTCGTTACAGTCTACACTTCAGACATCAGAAGTGGCAAGATTATTCTGTACCACCAGAAGTTTTATTTTACTTTCACGTCAGCCCACTCCAGCAACAAAGCAGCTTCTCATACAGGTTATTCACTGGAAATCGACATGCTTTCTATAGAAATACACATGTTAACAGCAGTGTTGGGGTTTCCCTGTAGTTCCAGGTGTACGCTTGTGAGCCTTGTCTCTATTGTCTCTCTTTGTTTTCCAATAAGACAAATAACATTCCAATAGTGGGAGACCAATCTAATAACCCTTCATTTGGTTTACGCTAGAGCTATTGATTGTTATTAAGTATGAATGTCTCCTCCATGCAAAATCATTCGAAGACACGGAATCCTAGTTGTGTTCATTTAAACTTAATCAAATGAACGTCTGAAAAGAAAAATCTCCATATCTGTCCCGAAGCATCGTTGTAGTGTTAAGAACATATTGTTTTCAAGTTAATTAGATGTTTTACATACTTTGCCAAGGGAGACGTTTTTGTTTAAGATCTCCAAAGTTTAGTGATACATCCAGATATTGAATAAGTTCTTTGAGAGCTGCTGCTAGAGAATAACTTTAAAGCAAGGAGCCAGTCTATGGTGCCGTTAGGAATTGGTTGCTCCATTTACAAATGCCTCCCTGCAATAGTTTGATAGCATTACAGTGGTGAAACAAAGAACTGTGAACACATAAAAGTCAAATGCAAATAGCAGGTTTCCCATCTTCACTGATTTTCTCCAGTACATCTGGTCCATATGTTTCCCTACTAACCCTTCAGTGATCCATGGTAACACTAAAACTAACAAGTCTCTGCTGTTAATGGAAAAAATGGCTGCAAAATACTGTATTTTATTTTATCTACTGCAGTATAACAGCGGGTGGTGTTATGTTCCCCCCACCTGTGCAATTCTTCTGTAAAAATGAAAAGAGATGTCTGTTTTTAACCCACCTGTTAACGCAGCTATCACCAGTACTTTATCATGTATTAAACACTGATATAATGTTATAATGTATGTAAGTCATAAAGCTCTCCTTTCATAAGCAGCTCGATCTTGCTCAGAGAGAGCAACTTTCATTAAAATAAACCACTTGCTGGTGTACGAGCACCACATATATAAATTATGAGAGGTGATTTAAAAGAAACTGAGGTTTAATCTCAGGGTGTCAAACAGTTATATCCCGAAACAAGACAGTAAAACTTGAATTACACTGTCCTATTTTTATTTATTTATTTTTTTTTAAATCTGTCATCAGATAAAAATCGGCATGCACAGAAACTTTGTAACTTGAGTCTGACGCCTTTCGTTATCCCGTTTGTTGTGAAAATTGGGGATGCACGACAAAATGGAGTCATCAAGCATTGAGGGGGATTTTATGGTCTCCTTAAGTAAGTACAAAAAGAAACTATTGAGTCCGTCCAATCATGAGAAGCCATTAAATGCAAGGAGTGTTTCACTTGCTGATGAATGAGCTGCGGAATTATCCTGATTGCTTCTGGGTCTTGTTCACGATGTCAGTGGTCTGGCTCGATGTGCTGCTAGCTAAACAGGAATGACATTAAAAAGAAGACCCCTGGTTTCTGCAGTCACATTGATCCTGAACAGGTTTTGTAGCAGTTAGTTGTCGTATCACAGTAAGGAGGTTATGTGTTGGAACCTGCTGGCTTTCTGTGTGAGTTTTCCCTGGTGATGTGGCTTCTTTCCACATCCCACATACATGCATGTTTCTGATGATACCAAACTGTGCATGTGAGTGCTTGTTTGTCTTTTTGTGTTAGCCCTGTTATAGACTTGTGACCTATCCAGTGTGTTCCCCGCCTCTCACTTAGTAACAGCAGCGCTCTACCATGTGTGCAGTGATAGACAGTGGCTCAATGAATATTTGTATGTATGATAACACTGAGTTGCCAAAAATAGTTTTGACAGATGTCTGAAAAACTCAGAAAATGAAACATTTAAGTTTGAAAGTATTAACTTACACAGTGTATTTATTTTTGAAACTGTTAGAATGGACATTAAACACAGACCCGGTGTGCAGACTACTTCAGTATTTGCACTCCAATTCGCCATTTGTATAAAACCGAACAAGTACATGCACTGTTGTATATGGGTTATCTTCCAGTCAGCTCTCATACATCTTTGTTTGGATGGGAAAAGATGTTGTTTTATGGCACCGTCTGTCTTCTCTGACTTGACTTTTTCAGCCTAAAAGTGCCTCTATCGCACCATGGAGGCTCGAGGGCATTCTGTCAGACATTACTGAAACGTTTTGTTTGCTGATGTCTGGCAAATGCTGAGCTATGCGGCACGCGCCGTTATTGAAGATGAGATGACAGACCTGATAGATTTAATATATTCTTGTTTTGTTTTCGTTTTTTTCTTTTACTCGGTGGGCAGCTTACAGTCCCCTTTTGTTGTTTTGTCTTGGAATCTCTTTAGTTAGGAGAGTTTGATCGTTGTGCTTTTTGTGTGTGTGTGAATTGAGCACATTGAATGATGCTCGTTGTGGTAGCAAAATCTACGAAACAGGTTGCAGCTCAGTATAATAACATTATAATATGATATCTAGAAAAGCTTGTAACATGAATGTTCCTGAAACTTAAACCCAAGGGTGCGTCCAATATCTGCACTTTATCCAGACAATATTGCTTTCAGATCCATATTTTGACATAGTTCATCTTTTCTTGCCTGGATAAAGTTAAACTTTTCATCTTGAAGCAACAATTGTTTGTTTGTACTTTCATTTATTTATTTTAAAATCGTTTAAAACCGTTTAAACACAAGGATTTAATATGTCCTGTGTAAAGCATCACAAGATTTCCTACCGTCTCTCTTCATTTCATTTTTATTTTGTATAGTTGACAGAAGAGGTTTTATTATGTGAAGTAAGCATTGATGAAACATTTACAGATAAAATACAGCCTCAAGTCTATTTCTTCATTTCTCTTTAATGCCCTTTCAGTTGGAGTTAGTGAAACTGACTGACTGTGTTTCTGTGACTGAAATCTGCACTGTTGCTTCACGTTTGCAATCACTGACATGGGTGAACAACTTGTTTAATGAGAGATTGCCCAATAAAAGAAACGGGAATGGTGCAGTTTGTGCATCTACATCACGTGTGTGTTTAGGCTGTTTGTACAGTATGCACGGCTCTAGATGTGCAACTGTCTATGTGTGTGTGTTTGGTTTATTTAACTCATAGGAAGGTCCTTTTCTCCAGTGCAGTTGTTGGGTCAGAGTGTGCTAGACTTTCCTTTGACTAATCAATAACATACAGTAAGTGAACTTACCTTAAGTCACAGCCTAGATTAAATATTTATAAGAAAACTAAACACTGTTAAACGATCAAGCAAGACCACTGAGTGTTTTAAACGCTTTAAATCTTACATGGCGTGCTGTTGAGTTTTCCAGAAGTGGCAGATTTTAGGGAACAAAAGCCTACTTGTGCTGTCAACAGGTATACTTTTCAGCAGACATACGATGAGATTGCTTTTATTTTACAGGGCCTCCAGTGACTTTTCATGTCTCTCAGAAGGCCGGTGAAAGTGCTTGAAATTAGTGATTTATGGTTTCTTGGGTAATGCATAACAGACCTCTGAGGTTACTTTGGAAATTTATAGTTTGAGGAAGAACGGTAGTGAGAGAGTCGGGTTGTGGAGGCAGCTTTGGCTTTGGGCGACCACACACAGTACGGTTGTGCAGAGCAAATGCGGTCGGAAAGCTAGGAGTGAGAATTTCCTTTCTCTTAGAACAATTTTTTTTTTCATTTGACAGCCCAGTTAAAAATAAATCTAGAGCATTTGTTTTCTTCTCAGCAACTCTGTAATAGTTTTAATATGGTGTAATGTGACTGTGTAATTAAAATGCCACTAGCGCGATAAGAAAAATAAAAATAAACAAAAGATATAAATGATATGGTACAATATGACTTTATTAATCTCAGTAGACTGATCTCTGGATGTGAGTGCAGAGCAGGCAAACATGAGGGATGAGTTATGATACATTTGAAATGAAATATCGAAGACTTTAGCTCATAAATCAATATTCAAGTTATCAGAGAGTGTTGAGCAAATGAAAAGTGACAGCGTAGTGGTAATGGCATCTGCGATATAAATATTATAGTGGGGACTCATGAGGTGCAGGACACATTATCTAGACCCCTTAGAAGTATTTGGGTGAAATTAGATAAGTAACATCTTTGTTTTTGAGGCTGACAGATGGTGTAATGTTGATGGTTGGTGGCAAAAATTTGTAATTCAAGACACAAACAGAATCCTTCCTTCTTAGGTTTTTCTTTTTTTTTATGCATTCCCTTTTGTTTGCTGTGCCAGTCTGGCATGAGTTATTGATTAGTACAGCCAGCCCCTGCTCTCGACTGCTTTCACTTTGTCTTTTTTCTCTATTTGTTTCTCGCCGGGCAGGTCAGGGTAGTATAAACCCCAATGTTGTAGCTGTTTAGTTAAGACATAAATTGTCTCACAGTTCAATAGGTGCATCGGACATGTCTTAAAATCGACCAGAGGGAGACTGTCATGATCTGTGTGCAGTTTGAAAAGTTTTTCTCTGATTGGGGGGAAATAATCTGTGTGTTTTAGTTGTGGTGCTGACTAATGAACATGCAGTAGTTATTATGGGTTGCTTGGTTCAAAGTTTTTATCTATTTGGTTGTAATTGCACAGAAAGTTAAACAAATTCTATCACTAATGACTTCGTAACATTATTTTCATGATGAGATGGCACCTACTCAAGTTGAAACGCAGAGACAGATACTGGATACATCGTTTGGATAAAACACCAACTATGAAAAAATTGCTATTGTGTTGACTCAGTCTTCATTTGAGATCTGTCACTGTAGTGGAAATGAAACCAGTGCACCAGTGAGTAATTTGAGCTCACTGCAGCATGACATGGTGACAGGTTTAATATGTGTTCACGCATTTGTTTGTCAGTCAGACAAAGGTCTTTGTGAACATGTGTAGCGATGGAAAAGGTTTGAGTCACCTGCAACCACTGATATTTGAAGTGCGCCTCATTACTTAAAAAAAAAAAAAAAAACACAAAACAAAACAACTAACTGTTTGCCTTTTCAAGAATAGAATCTAAAATCCTCCTCCTTACATACAAGGCCCTTAAAGGCCTAGCTCCATCGTATCTTAAAGACCCCATTGTACCATAACATCCCGGATCACTTCAATCTCAAAGTGCAACCCTACTCATGATTCCCAGAATTTCAAAAAGTAGAATAGGAGGTAGAGCCTTCAGCTATCAGGCTCCTCTCCTGTGGAACCAGCTTCCAGTTTGGGTTCTGATTTTAAGGTCAGCTTTAAGACTTTTCATTTTGATCAAGCATATAATTAGAGATGGACTTAACCATCTCTTAGTTATGCTGCAGTAGGCCTAGGCTGCTGGGGGACGAAGCTCTGAGCACATGTCCTCTTCTTTCTTCTCTCTCACACCAAGCTCCTATCCTCTCATTTTTTTTCTCTGGCACTCAGCACATGTCCTCTAATTTCTTCTCTATTACTTCTTCATGCAATTCACTGCTATTACTGTATAGCATGTTAACTGCTGTGCAGTGTTCTGTGTTATCTTGTTCGTCATATCTTCTCTCTTTTCTGTCTCCACCCAGCCAGCCTTAGGCAGATGGGTCCCTCCATATGAGCTGGGTTCTGCTTAAGGTTTCTTCCTGTTAAAGGGGAGTTTTTCCTTGCCACTGTCGCCTTCAGGTTTGCTCTGAGGGTTTCAGGCCGGGTTTCAGACCAGATTTTGAAAAGCGTCTTGAGGCATTTTGTATTGCTGTTATATATAAATAAAATTGAATTGAACTGAAATGTACTAATTTGGAAACAATTTTATGGCATTTGCTGCCACAGTTTGAGTGACAGACCTTACAAGAAGTTCCCTTGGAAAAGTTTCTGAATCCGCAGTGATTATTTTTCTTTTAACGTGGCCAATTCATTCCATCTTTGCTGTGACTAAATGCTGCTCAGACACAGTGACCACAAAATTGTCTTTTCCTTCTCCACATGTGTTACAGGAGTTAACACCCGCCGATGCACATACTGTATACGCACACACACGTACGAGCACAAATGCCGTTTCTCATACCCTTGTGTATTGTGCTCTTCCGTAACTTGCACTTGTTGGAACCGGCTGCAGCTGGCGGTTGACATGAAAATGCATTAAGAAGTGTTTCCATTGTGCCTTTATGACCACTGTAAAGATATGCTAAGCTTTGTCTCGTCCTGTCTCTTAGCCTCAGATGCCTGCAGCAGGTCAAGCCGTGCATGTGTCTGACAAAGTCCATGCAATTGGCGTCTGAAAGTTTTCTGCCAGCTGCAGTACACAAAAACAACTGACAGAAGTACATAATAAAGACAGAAAACATATCAGACAATCAGTGAGTATTGGAAATATAAGAACCAACAGCTATGCTGGAAAATATATATTGCATACATCGCCTTTATATTATTATTAAACATGGATCAGGGTTTATTTTACTGGAACCTGACTGTTATTCTCACTCTTGTTTCATTCTATTATACAGTAGATTCATTCATATTTATCCCTGGCATTTTATAGTTTCCCAAACTCTTTTTGTGTCATCTATTTATCTTACTCTGTTTTTGTATATACAAATGTGCACCAATCAGCCACAACATTAAAACCACTGACATTGACCATCTTGTGACAAAACATGTACTCGTGGGAAATGCATTCATGTGGATGTTAATTACACATGTACCACCCACCTAGACCAGACCAGGCACCCCAACCCCATAGCAATGACATTCCTTGATGGCAGCAGCCGTCCCGAGCAGGATGCAGCCTGACACCGGCACACACACAAAAAAGCTTTAGGAACAACTCAGAAAACATAAAGAGCAGAAGGTGTTGACCACCTGGGCTCCAAATTAACTAGATTCCACCCTGATCAAGTATCTGCACTGGAACAAGTCTGATGCACAGAGCCCCCGCGCCCCCTAATCCCACAGGACCCAAAAGATCCCACCACAGGACACCTTCAGAAGGCCCATGTTCATTCTCTGATGAGTCACAACTGTTTTGGAGGCGCAAGGGAGATTTACACAGTTTTAGGAAGGTGGTCATAATGTTACACCTGATCAGTGTATACTGTATATAGTGTGTGTGTGTGTGTGTGTGTGTGTGTGTGTGTGTGTGTGTGTGTGTGTGTGTGTGTGTGTGTGTGTGTGTGTGTGTGTGTGTGTGTGTGTGTGTGTGTGTGTGTGTGTGTGTGTGTGTGTGTGTGTGTGTGTGTGTGTGTGTATATAGTATATACTATCCACCTGTATACACACCATAAACACGCACACAAATGCCCACACACTTTACTCAAGTATTGCACCTGACCTACCATGTATGTAAGCTTCCAGTCAATCACTTTGTAGATGACAGCAGGTCGGTAGTGGACATTCTGGGCTCAGGTTGCTTAGGTAAACCTAAGGTCTCGTATGTAGAACTGCCTCTATTTTTCATCGCCGCTATTTCACTGAGCTCACCGGATGCTTCAACTTCACTAAGAGCATGGTGCATTTGGTGGTAGGAGTCAAAGCCAAACCTAATCAGGTTTCTATTTGGAAAGGCGTAGTCGTGCATTATTTTCAGTGCCAAACCAGCCATTTTATTGTCTGTCAGAACACATCTCCTTGAACCCGCTGAATACGGCATGATGTGAGAATAGTTTGGAGAAGAAAATATGAATGGATACACAAGATGAATTTGACAAAAACTCACTGGATGTGGTTGCAGCACTGATGTAAGCATGTCCGACCCACCTTTACCATAATCCTATTTAAGTTAATTAAGACATAGACGTGGGAGAATCGTATAGAGAAATCCATAACATTGGAGGCATACAGAGCCCATTAATTGTAAAATTGGAAGTTTCTCTAAGTCGGAACCGGTTTTTGATTCCCATACCTAATCAATTGAATATGCCTCTCCCACTGGTTGTGGCCTCAATTTTATTTTAGCACATTGATTGTCGTCTTTTTGTGTGTGCCTTGTCTTGTTTTCAGGATTGTATATTGTTTTTGTTGTATGGTGAGTGTTTAAAGTCTGTTTCTTCTGTTTTATTGTCAGTTTGTCTGGCTTCACTAATTGGGAGGAAAAGAGAAAGAAAAACAGCCTATAAAACCCTGAACCCATTAAGTGCAATATCATAAAAACACCCACCTGCATTCTTCATGTGACAACAGGCTTGTGCAAGCGACTCCCAAAGACACAGAGAGAATGAACCGTCATTTAATCTGTCTGCGACTGATACCAAAGGCCAATCTCCCCGTCATGCAGAATGATCGCCTTTACAGATTGCTATGCCAACACGTCTGGCAGTTTTCATTCCTAACAGCCAGTCACACAAAATAATAGGCTGCGTTGGCCAACAGTTATGATGCCATTTCCTCTATTGCCGACACACTCAACAGAATGTCTTGAGTTGTTTGTCACCTAGCTTGGGATGCAGCTGCCCTCCTTGAGCACCCTGCGAGCCTCTCCTGGATAAAACTCATTATCCCAGTCTGCTGCTCTTCAGGAAACTCATTATCCCATCCATCACCAGTGGACTCTCAGACAACAGGATGAATATGCCCTCTCATCGTTTAATTAGATCGCTTTGCCTTGAGTTTGTGGGAGAGCACAACAGCAGCCCACGCCGCTGTATCAGCTGTAATTATCTATCTAATATGACATCTTTAGTTTGACAATGGATACTTCTGTTGGTTATCATCGACTCCCTGTTTGTGGTATACACGCTTAAACCTTCTGACAGTAACATATCTAATTTATCTGGTAGTTATTGGCGCAAGAGCTCAGCCTCTGTCCTCCTTTACATTATGACACGGGGTCACGGTCTATTGAGATTCCTACTCACTGGACGTCCCATGGCTGAAGTGTGCAAGTCTTGTTCAGGGCACTGAAAGTCTACCATATGCAACCATCCAAGCAAGTTTCACAGAGTAGTACAGGCAATCACTACCAAGGAATTAAAACATGGTGACAACTGATTGCTGTGAGAGTTTTTCTTCATGCTGTGCCACATGGTCTGATCATCTGGATTTGCTGAAGGCCAGTTAAGACTTGAGGCTAGACAGGGGGCCCCCAACCTGACTTTTACCAGAACATTAATGCTGGCTGTGTGTGACGCTGGCTTGCATTACGACCCATAATGAACTGTGACCACAAGCCATTGGGCAGATGGATGGCCTCTGGTTTCTCCACTTCACTTTCTCCCACTTCTGTCCTACCCCCTCTCCTCACATTCATCCATCCTCTGCCAAACGGATGTCTAATGACAATGGAGGACCCTTGGACAAGTTGGAGAATAGATTATTGACTGGGACCAGAGATTTACACTGGAGCCACGGGGCTAGGCGGCCCCACCGGAGATAAATGGGACATGTAATTGAGTTTGGTCACTCAGTTGTGTTGGAGACGCTGAGGCCGGTGTTGAACCAGTGGTGGTGCTGGGCGGATGGTGGTACTTGCAGAGGGGTGAGAGGCGTAGAGGTTTATGAGGCATTTAAAGTGGCAGTGGAGGGTCAGACAGAGGGCAGTTGGACACTTTAGTTGTATAGATGTCAGGACAGTATCACAAAAGATGGAAAAGGGGAAGAGAAAAATATGTCTTATAGACCTTAACAGACCACATTAAGGACAGAGGATTCATTCAGAAGGGTGACAGGAATGGAATTCTGAAATGTGATGTAGTGCTTGACGATGACTCTGTATGAAGTGACTTATTTTGAGAATTCTGAAAAAACATTGGAACGTTAACTTTTTCGTTCTTGCTGATGTGCGATACAAAGGGAATTGTAGAATGTCCCAGAATAAATAATATCAAGTAAACCAACAGAAAAACAAATTTCACAACTTCATTACATTACATGCTTAAAATAAAATAAAATTCTGTTCAAGACAACTCCACTTCTACTTGATTCTTAAAAACAATCGAATAGCCTTTGAAGGCCAGTGTGGTTATTGTTCAAGGAAGAAAGCTTCATGACTTTGGATTGATCACTGTTTTGATTATTCTGTCCACCAGACAAAGCCTAGTGTGTCCATAATATACAACTTCAATGTACCAGCCACTACTTCTGTACACCAGATGAACAGGGCTGTCCCCTCTTGTCCTATGTCTCAGTGCTGTCATCTGCAACACTTGCCAGATTAGAAAAGATACACTTTTATTCTAGGGTGGGGTTCAGCAAGAGCTTAGACCAATGGGAGAGATGCACTGTTACCACAGTAACCGGTACCCTGGCAGCAAAATGTATGCGAGTGCGCTTGTATTATTCATGTTGTGGGGAAATAAATCTATTTACACCATCATATTGCGGGACTTGACTTTCTTTTTGGGGACAAGAACCGAGTCCCCAATTCATTAATCATTCAATTCTTGAGTGACAATTTGATTTTAGGTTACAGAGGAAGGATTAGGCAAGAATTAGTTTGCGGTATAATAAGTCTCCAGGAAATGAATAGACGTCAGTGTAATGCCCTTTGTATCTGTGTGAAAACATCTGTATGGTGGTAGGCAAGACACTGCCTGGTCTTGAGATTTGGTTGGGTAAAGGATGATGAATGATGCTCGTAGAATAACAATCAGCTCAGGCACCTCTTTACACACGAATCCTACGGCATAATCACTGAATGGCATGCACAGACTCAAGCACTTAAGGAACACAATGATTTGACCTTTGTCACTTTGTGTCTACGTTTTTTTTTTTCATTTAATTTTCAGTAAAAAATATATATTACAATTTCAGATTTTCTATTTTAATACTATTATTATTTTTTATTATTTTGGTCTAATTTGCACATATTATGAGTTATAGGTGGATTTTATTGGGATAGAATGCCTGTGATGCTCATATCTACATGAGCAGTTGGGGACTCCTGTTCATTTAAATTTCGTTTTAGTTGGCTCAGACTGGCTGACTATTGAGTATCATAGGAAGCTCTCCATGTGAAATCAGGTATGATATAACATATCTGCTTTGGCACAGCTAGCCATATCACCTGGCATGTGTTTCCTAGCATGTGTGCTACGGATATGAGTGAAAGGATTATCAGTTAGCCCCACTGAGACCATATGACCACACCCCTGTCTACAAAGTGTGTCCTTAACTCAAATGCAGCCATTGCAGCCAAGATTCAGCATTAGTTTGAATGCTTTTCTAAAACTGTTTTGTTGATATTCTATTCTACTGCAAAAGCAGTGCACGATATAGTAATAAAGATTAATTATTGTTGATATTCAATAAAACCTACACTAATGAGGAGCACTGTTTCAAATTATTGCACAAGGCATAATGAGCAATCTCAAACTTGCCTAAATGAAACCATTTGCTTGGACTCTGTAACGGCGAAAACAATGCGAGAAAAGAAAAAGAGTATTGCAATTCTTTTCTTCTTCTCAGCTTTCCCACAGCACATACTCTAGGCTGGATGGAGGCCAGGCTTTGACATGCGAACACAAGTCACAAGCGTTATTACTCACCTAGGTCTTCAATGGCGTCTCTGTGTGCTCGGACAGTTGGCCAAACAGAATGCTGGAGCATCTATTGAGACTTTACAGAGGAACGCACCACAGATGCACAAACGGGGGGGGGACACATACTGCCTAAATTTAACATGCATTGCAGTTAGTGTAAGTTCAACCCAAATCTGCCTGGTTCAGTTTCCATATCCCTGTATGTAATAATGTGTAGAAAAAGTTGTCAAAAGTAACAAATGGATATATGTGGACCATACTGGAGGGGACATTTCCCTCAAAGAAAACATTTATTTATTTATTTATTTTTACGTATACATTTTCAGGATTTGCTTCTCACCTCACAGCAATGTCTCTGTTTTCTGTACCCCATTTAAACATTTAGCAGACACTGAAAAACATTATCATTTCTTTCTTGAAATCAACTGTTGTTTTTGTCTCGGTCTCTTCTATCACTTCAGTCTGCTGAGAACAATTTCCAACTCTATGGATGTCTTTTGCTGTCGGGCATGTAGCACTATCAGGACTTCTTTGTGGCCTGCTTCTGCTGAAAAGCGAGGTTAATGGGAGTGGTGAGAGTAAAACCAAAACAATGAACTTCGTGATGCCAGAATGCACCACAGAGCTGAGATGGACTGTGGAATTCATTCATGTAATCTTTGGGATAAACAGCATATTCATATTTTGCTTTATTTAATCCACTTTTAATGTTATTGGAGCACTTTAATTAGCTTTTGTAGTTACTTGATGTTTTTATTTCATACGTTTTTCATCTATTTTAATCACCAGCTGCCGTTTGTCTCAATACACACAGTGGTACCTCTCAGTAATGCACAAAGGGTCTATTAAGTCCATTGTGAGTGTGCGTATTTGCCTGCACATTCCTTACTGTACTGTATATGTAACACAGAAACCTTGTGTGTCTGTGTGTGCACGAGCCATGCCTCGTGGCCAGTGACGGTGCATTCCATTGTGCTCAAACCTTTTCTCCTTATACACGGGTGGTTTTTGTGGGTCTTCATATATCTTTCACTGTAGGTCATTTTGTTCCACCTTGCATGCCTGGTGTGCTCATGTAGACAGCCCTAGATGGGTTGTTTGCTCCTCATCGGCTGCGGGGTCAATTCCTCAGACAGGACAGACTTGTGAACTGATTCCAGACATATTGTGCATCTGCAGCCTGAGTGCTCTGTGCTTAAAAAAACGATGTCAGCTTTAACCATTAAGGAAAGGCCTTCTTTTCAGTGTGATTTAATTAGCCTGTGTAAAAGACTTGATAGGACAACTTTTCAAATTGAATTCATCAGTAAAGCTGTGAAAAGCCTGGCCTCGCCTGTGCAGGATCGGTGGGCCCAGTATCTTTGTGCACACCAATGACATCCTAAACTATAGCCCACAGTCAAGTGTAGATGGATGGAAATTAAATGGATAAGATCTTGAATAAGGGTTGGCAAGTAAGGTAGGTATTGCTGTGGCAACATAAACACCCATTTAATTACAAGTGTAAACTGTAGTAACCTCACCATCTAGGGACTGCGTGTTATTTATGAATTATGATCACTGTGAGTTCCTCTCAGGTTGCATATAAGTTTGGTGCACGGTGTGCTCACTGGGTCCAATAAAACATCAGAGCTTGATTTATTCATCCATCGCAATTCTAACAATCCCCTTGCGGTTCCCTTTATGCACTTCCCAATCACCACCTTAATGTTGATACTTCTCAAAAGGGCTAGTGCGAGGTCACAGTATGGGATGTGGTAATGGAGTTTCGTATTGAATTCAACCTGCTTCCTGCATGCATACAAAATGCGTCAGCCTTTAAAAGAAATTTAGCAAGGCGCTGAGATTGCAAGCAGTAATCCCACTTTTTTGTTTTGTTTTTTTTGTTTAATAATATTGACCTGTTTCAGACTCGGCTGACTTTTAATGAACTGTGAACTAGCACTATTGAAATCCAAATCAATAGTGGGAAACACAATGAGGTTTTTATTTGTGAACTGAATTGGGCTGTGCGTGGAGATTTAAGAGGGGAATGAGGGAGCCAATACATGCAGACAGAGACATGCCTTAGCTCGATGGATAGCCTTGCAGTTTTCTTCCATTGACTTAATCCTTTAGATGGATGCTGGTGCAGGGGAGACTGGTACTATTTGAACAACTTGGATGTTAAGATCGTTTTTTAGGCCTCCATTAAACTATTTCATTGTTGTTTTTTCATTAATACAGAGGCAAAACTGGTTCTGACCACTGTGCACTGTTTATATTCCTGTTTTATGTTACAGTCTCTTCTGGTAATGATCATTCCATATTTCACACACGTATCACCCATCACCACTGCCATATGTTCTTAGCTTATGATCAAGAGCCTCATCATAAAGAAATTATTTCCATCACTCTTTCTGGACCCAAAATACATGTTTCTGACATAATTGGCAGCAGCCGTCATTTGGTTCCAGAAGAGAAGATGGATCTTCTTTTCATCTGGTGCTAAATTTCCTGTGTTCCTGTGTGAATATTGCTTTAATAACATGTAACTATTCATCAAGCGTGGAGAATATTAACTAGAATATTAAAAAGAAAATATCTCCACTAAGATGTAAATCAAAGGGACTGAAAGCTCTCAGCATTTCAGGATTCGGAGCGAAATTACCTCATCCTCCTGTTACACTGCATCTTCACTTAGCACAAAAGCCTGAAGAGTAACTAATATGCTTTCCCATTTCCCATCCGTAGCACAGTCTGTTTCTCTCTCTTATCTAGCAGACGGGAGCTCATTTGGCAGAGTTAGGAGCGCTAAGTCCTTAGATCTGTAGTCAGAGCGCTTTACCAGGTGGTTTTATACTCCACTGCCTCACCAAGGTGACTAAATTGGTCTTGGATATAACTCCTCTTGACGGTGTCTCATTTTCTGTTCTAGTACCAAGCTAGTGCCTTGGTTCTTACTCACCTAAGTAAGTTGCCCTTGTTTCCTATCCTGGGCTGTCAGCTGTCTAGGCTTCCTGCAGCATGCCCTCAAGGCATATGTATGTAGACCCACGCGTGGCGCCAGTGTCGGTCATGTGCGTTTGATATGTTATTATGGTTACGCCCCAGCCGACAATGGAGGCAAAACATACTTTTAGTGTGCAACAACTGCGTCAATTTATAAAAAAATAATGTTGCCGCTGTTTTATTTCTTGCTACGTCCTTAGGGTAATACTTAAGAGCAGGCCAACGTACTTACCAACTCTTGTCAGTTCTAATTGGATTTGGATACTTGGACGGAGATTCAACGCATCTGGTAAAATTATGCAAGTGGAAATCTGTTGCCAGGGTAAAGATGAGCCTAACTGATGTCTTACTTGGCTTGTCGTTGCAGCATGTCCATTAGATTAACACCATTCATGATTACAGTCTGGCCTCAGATCCATGGGTTCTTACAGACTGCCAACTGGCCCCTTAGATTAATGGGATAATAAAGGCAGAATAAATATATGACAGTTGTTGAGAAAGAGAAACTCTCTTTGCTCTCAAAATAAAAGCCCTGTTTCAGTGGTATTGGGAATGCTCTGACAACACATAACCACTATCTTAGAGTTCTTTGAGATTACCTACTGAGATATTAGTCAAAGTTGATTTAACGTGGAAGGGTATTGTTTTCAAGACCAGTATAGATCTGTCAGTGAAGTTTATATCCATCCTAACACATTGTCCCCAGTCAAACTCCCTCCACTGTGGACTTGTGCCCCATCTTACACAGAGGGAGCTCAGTGTGGCCGGTGTTCCCCATTCGAGCTGAGAAGATGTCATAATGATTTTGACAGAGCCCGACTGAGAAGACAGTGGAGTATACTTTTCGACAGAGCCTGGCAAAAATCCCGCTGTCTGCCTTTGTGTCCAGCTCCCATGGGGAATGGAAGGGTGTCTCTTCTGCACAAATACTCCAACTAAAGTGGCCAAGCCTGCCATGGATCTCAGTGTCTCTTACAGTGGCATATCACTCTGCTGCGTAGCCAAGTGAGAGCCTATGGCGCATTAGCTTGTGTAAATGCTCTATCACTTCATCCATCCGGGACTGCCTGTCATTATTTGATGCTGCTCTTAAATGCCATTTGCTTTACCAAATGCATGAGGGAAAACAATCATTCCTAATTAAAATTCCATGGAAATATCATATATATTTAAGCAAGTGTGGGATATTGTGTAAAACTTCAGTGTCAAGTCAGCATGTCACAGGTCAACGCTGGGAGTGACACGCTGGACTTCCCTCACTCTAGCCAGGGAGTCTCAGTCCATTTCCAAATTTAGACAGCACCTCGTGATTTCCATGTTGCTTATCCCTAGATTAGCTCAGGCAGAGAACACACAGTCTGTCACAGCTTTGTGTGTTTGAATTCTCATGTTTATATAGCTGAGATGAATTTATCTTTGTAAGAAGAAAAAGAGGTGGCATCAGGGTAATATTAGAATCAGCATCGGTGGTTTGGAATGGTCCCCGTGCCAAAAAATCCACGCTGTCCACACACAATGCTGTCAGCAATAATCTTTGCACACTCAGCCAAGTTGCATTGTTCATTTCTGGAAGAGCTGCTATTGCTTCCTAACAAAATTCAAAAATTAGTGGGCATTGTTGACAAATCTGGAAGCCCACTCCCAAAGTTGACAAAAGCAGAGAAAAGACCCCCATAATGTCTGTTTATTTAGTGTGTTTGAATGTTATCACTTGTCGCTTTCCTCCACTTTCCTCAATGCTCTCCCCCAGCTTAAAATAACCCGCCCTCCTGGTTGCTACTGTGTTTGTGGAAAGGGAAGCAATTAGCATGAGAGTACCAGAGTCTAATGAGCCAATCATCAACAAAGAGAAGTACAGTATGTAGGCAGTGTTTCACCATTTCTTTTTGCCAACCAGAATTTCATAAATGTGGAGGAACGTTGATTTAAAAAAAGAAAAAAAAGAAAGAAAGAAAAATGGAACAAATGGAAAGCCTGGCTCATATGTATTCAATTCAATTCAATTTATATAGCGTCAATAACAATACAAATCGTCTCAGGACGCTTTACAAGACCCGGCCTGAAACCCCCAGAGCAAGCCTGAAGGCGACGGTGGCAAGGAAAAACTCCCTTTTAACAGGAAGAAACCTTGAGCAGAACCCAGTATGTGGCTTTAAGATTTAGAGGTTGATGTGTATCAAGATAGCCATCATCTGTCAGCATGCATGTGAAAAGATATTAACACTGTGGAAGACCCCTGGTGATAGTTCTGACTGTAATACAGGTAGACACTATATGTATTTTAGAGAAACTCCATAAATGTCAAAGGAGACTGGGGTGGATGGATGGGTAAGTAAAACATTTGATTTAAACATGAGGAAAGGTTCCCTCTTATTTCTAACTGAGAAAATAGTTTTGTCATTGTTTGTTGTTACCCTTTTTAACATTTAAATGAGCGTGTTTTAACCTCATTGTGTACTTTAATTTCGGAGTTCATATTCAGACGTATGCACTATTGTCTGAGAGAGAATCCTTTTGGGAAGACAAGAATAACCGGAATCACTTTTTGATGCTTAAATGAATCCAGATACAATCTCCCTCCATCAAATTCAAAGCCCCCTCTCTCTCTCCCTCTCTCTGTCTCTCTCTCTCTGAACGCTCAATGGATGTGGTTTGTAATCTGTCTCAGGGGAAACCGCAGGAGTTTGCTCAAAACCCCATCTGTTTAGCTAGCGAGTAAACCTGATGAATGGGATTCTCTGGTGCCTCGTGCTTACTGAGCTTAGCAGAGGAACAGAAGGAGAGTTGTAGGGTGAGTTAGAGTGCATATGAGTGAGAATGCCTTAATAAGTTTTTTTATGTGCTGGTATAATTACTATAGAGGTGAGATCACACTCAGTTTCCTATCACATCAAACTCATATATTTGCTGTAGACAAACATATAGTAGAAACAATGGTTAACCCTCCTGCTTACCTCTTGCATGCTCTCTATCTGTCTGTCCATTCACTTGGGGTCCCAGAGACCCCAAAGGTAGCGCGAGGGTTAAGCTTTTGATAATAAGTTCGTTTTCATGAAATGAATGTCAATATCTGTCCGTATTCATGAGGAAATTCCTGAAACAGGTCGATTTGTACTGAGCAAAATGTTCTGTCCTTAATTGCAGAATCTTCAGACAAGCCAATATTCAAGATGGATGATTTATTTTATTTTTTTCCTCCGGTTAATGTTTGTTTGTCTCTGATCTCCTCTTGGCTGGCAGCCTCATTCTGATTCTCTTACATCAGTGTCTCTGATAGAAAGACTGCAGTGAAACATCAATACGTGGAATCAAGGGACCTCGGGGGAGAGGAAACTCTAACTTTGAAGTCCAGAAAGAAATAACCCTCAACTCTGATTAAGCTGTCCCATAGTGGTATTGTCCACTGAAGTCGTTTTAATACTCTGAGTATTAGCAGAGTGGAGCATCATCTTTAATTAATGCCATTTTGTCAAAACTAAAAAAAGGCCTTTTAAGACTGAAGAACATTTTCTAGTCTGCCCATACATTCACATCATGTCTTGTTTATGAGATCAGCCCGAACTGAGTACAATTTGGCAGTCTAGAAGAAGATCCTCTCATTATATCTATGTCTTGGCTCTATGTCATATTGAAAAAACTGTATTTGATTTCTCTGGTATTGCCCTTCAAGATGTGATTTGTTGACATCCACACAGATCTTGTGTGCAAATCGAAATGTCTGTTGCTTTTGGGGGACAAATTTAGGGATAAAAATCAAGGACTGTGTTAACTAAGGTAGTATTTGCTACAGTGGACAGGACGAGGTACACCTTTTATTTATGTCCATTGAGAACTGTGTGGTTTAAGCCAGTTTGTTCATACATATTCATCATAAATAGTTGTTTTGTTTTGTTACCATGAAAACTGCAGAGAAATAACTAATTTGTGCCACACGTTTTTGCAGTTCAGTACATATGCTTGTTTCTTTAATTCCCCATGCTTTGAACCAACCGGCAACGATCAGAGAGCTTTGTCTGCGCTGCTTCGCTAACTCTTGGAAGACGCTGTGGCAAACACAATTATCTGGCGCTATAAAACACAGAGTGTAACACTCAGGAGGTTTTATTACAACAAAACTCATTGCCGTACCTTTTCCACTGAGCGCCTCCTTGCGCTGTGCATAAATAGTGGGAATGTTTCACCAGGAAATCACCTCAGGAGGGCTGAGAAGTTTTTTCAGTCTGTGTTTTGGACACTGTGTCGGAATATTCGAGCAGATGATGTTGCAGATGGCAGAGTAAGGGTAGGGTAGGAAGGGTTTTTTTTAGGGTAGAACTGGAAAACTGGTAACAGACTGGTTTTCTCCGAGGCTCACCAGGCTCTGGCTGCAACACCAACACAGCCTGTGACCGAGATCCCCAGGGAGACACATGGAGAGACAAATCCCATTGAATGGGCCGAGTTGTTTCTGGGCTTCCAGTTGGCGGGGACGCTGCATGCTCATGAGTGTGTGAGCCTGTGTTTGTGAGGATATTAATAGCACAATACTCTGTGATCAGCCATTTGCCATTTGCCACATTCACACTCTCTCTCACACACACACACATACTAACCTCCTCCTCTGACACCTGCATACAAGCTACCCACTGTCCCTCACATGCACAGAGCCACACACACGCACAAACGCACAGCTCCCGTCAGTGACTTTTTGTTTTTATGTTCCACCTGCGTTTTCTCCTCAACCTTCACAGTTATCAAAGCCCATATTGCTTCTGCTCCATTGTCTAGGGCAAAGTGATTTGTCACGATTTGTGTGGACACAAGAATTCGCTTTTTCCCCATGTGGATGTGCTGTCTAGACAGTGCGCTCTGCCACGAGAACATTCATACAGCTGCAGCTGCCTTTATTTTATTTTTTTTTTTTGCTGCCGTGCTTTCAGTTTATCAAAGCTACTGTACACCCTGGAGGTAACTGGGTGTGCAGACTGCGCACTATAAAGAATGAGTAGAGCTTACTTTTATCCAAAAATCAACTAGTGTAGATCTTGAGAGTTGTGTGATCATACTGAAATTAGATTAATAAAAAGAACATTCAAGACCATTTCAGACAGTCTTCAGTGTTGTTCTATTTCCCCTTTGTGCTCATACCAGACAGTTATAACTACAGGACTATCACTTAATCAATGAAAGTTCTCAATAATGCAATCATTATTAAGACATAAATGAGCTGTCTTAAGGACGGAGCTATTCATAACTTTAGTTAAAAGGCTACAAATGTGAAAAAGTCATGAACGTCTCTTATTTAAATTATATCTATCATATTACTGGAAGTCAGAATACAGAATGCTCACTCTAAATCTGTGCTGCCTTGGGACAGTTTTCTGTCCGTCCAAAAATTAAGATTGTATTTGGAACATATAAACTGACACTGCTGATTACTGAACTGCATGCAGATTGTATTACATTTAGGCCTTACGTGAGGTTGGTGTCTCGTGTTTGGTCTTAGAATTCACAAAATGATTAAGAACTAATAACAGACTGAGGTCTTAAATAACTGGCCTCTCTATCGGGTACACTAGTGGAAATGAATGCAGTCTGATATAACAGTCTTGCATTAAATCCTAATGAAGGGTTATCAGCATTTCTTTAAAATAACCGAAAGAGCTGGCGATTCAGTTGTGTTCATTTTGGGGACTGTGGTTTGTAGAACAATTGTTATACTGATGGCCCCATTTTAGTCAGTGGGCTTGTCTAAATAACAGAAACAGTTTAACAGCACCACAAACTGCATCCTCCAAAACGATCACACAGCTGAATAACTTTCTTATGCTGTTTCAGTATAGGCAGAACATCACATAGGCAGAACATCACAATAGTCACAGAGGGGCATTTAGTGCAAAACTGTTATTAGAATGCATTTGTTTTTACCAGTGTTCCTAATTAAGTGGCCGGTGAATGTCTCAGGCATTACTCGCTTTTGGAGTCAGTCTCAAGTGTCATTCAAAGAACTGTCTTTGACACTACTGTGTGGGTTTCATTTGTCAGCCCAAGAAGTTACTGCTGGGTTTTCTGACACATCTGCGAACTAGTTTTATGAAAGGTGTTCTGTTTTTTCAAAAATGCACGAAAGAAAAGTTTCTGCGATGGTAGCGGAGTTTGATCATGACACATAAAAAGCCTCCACAACATCCTCCTAAATCTGACTCAGAAACTACAGGCAGGCGCGGCATCACACATTCTGTAATTATGACTATTAGCGAGTCTGTCTAGATTAAATCCCTGCTTAACACAGTTGTGTTCGTCCGTCTCACTCCCTCTGGTTATTGATTGGCTCTGTGAAACTCCGATGACTCCAAGCCACCACAGGTCTTATCTGATCTGATGCCTCGCTTGCTTTATTCATCTCTCTCATCTACTCTCAGCTGGGGCTCAGTGATGTGTGATTCCATGCATGCTCGTGCGCATGGGAATTTGTTAGTGTGTGTGTGTGTGTGTGTGCACGCGTGCACATGGGAGAGTTTGATACCCAGCTGCAAAAGAATCAATAAGTCTCTGCATGACAGCACAGAACAATAGAGGTTAAGTGAATTAACATAGCTCTTTGTTTCTGCCGCTTACACCTCCATGAGAATCTTCTCATAGATAAATCAATCGGAGGCTATATGTGTCCAATTGCGTGTGTGTTCGACAATGCCAGTATGCGGCTACACAACCCTTGTATTGTCTAAGTTGTTATGAGGTGATGTGCATACAGTCACCTACTTAAACATTATAAAAACAGCAACAATGCGTTGGCCTTGCTAATACAGTGTTGCCAAAATTTGAATGTAGGAAATTTCGGAAGTTATCTCTAGTCAAATTCTAACTTTTAAATGTAAACCGTATCTTTTTATTCACGGAAAATGGAAGCAGTGAAAACGCTTAGATATCTACAGCAATTGCTACAAATCTAAACCACTGCAGTTTCCTGTCTTGCATTTTGTACATGCAGGTCACGTTTTCACAAACTATGAGGCCAACTGAAGGGAAGACTTAGCAAGAATACACATTCTGAAAGGACATAAAATCCAAACTAACTAAACTCGACTTTTCTTCCCCTGCAGCGCCTACATATGATTACCTTTGTGCCCGTTGCTTATATAAGCAGCAAACCCTGTGGGTCCCATACACGCCGGAAGATGGTTTACCATGACTGCTGAACCATAAATAAGATGTAGTCTGTTGCAGAAGCTCTAGAGAGTGTTGTCTGCTGCTCATTTTTATTTGCACTTCTGCTTTCAGAGCAGCTGCTCGCTGACATTATGTACAATAATGGTAATAAGGGTCAGATAAATGGATAAAATGACTGAATTATTTTTATTTGTCTGATGGGGAGTCATGCAGCCATTTGCAGACAGAAAAAGATGCTAATTTACTAATTACACTGCAGTTTTAAGCTGAGATTGAAACTGACAGTGACATGAGCTAAAATCTTAAACTCATGTCTAATTTTCTTGTTTACAAGGATTTTTAACCTTTGCTGTCTCCCCCCCTGAAGTTGTGACATAAGTGTGTCCGCGTTGTGATTGATGCAGCTTCAGGGTTTCACTTCTAAATGCCACACCTTTCCCCAGACACAATGGATGGCTAACCTTTCTGTTGGAGTTGGTCTTTATAATGACTGTGGATTATTGACACTCATTAGGGAAAGCTGCTAATGAGTAACAGTGTTACTTCTCTACATAGTGGAGAGGGTGGTGGCGAAAGCAACATCTACCCCACGAACACCGCTCTCTAGTCCTACTCCTTTCATTGCTTACTACCCTGTCTCAAATTAGTGTCAGCTCAGTGACGGAGGGCAAATTCAATAGAAAGTTTCATGTGGATTGATGTCTTTTCCAATTTCTCCTAATTGCTTCTCTACAGCTTGGTGTAAGTTGAGTAGATAAAAGAAGTGTTTCAGGTCTCATAGCCATCCAAATATACACACACTGTCAGATATTGGGTTCCATTTTCTTGGTGTAATGTAGCATAATGCATATTTGTATATTGTTGTATATTGTGATGCACACAGAAACATCATAAAATGTAATACACACATATCCAAAAACAAAGCTGAAACAAAGGCAACGGGACCTGGTGGGTTTTCTTCAGTATGTTTCACCACTCATACAGGTAGCTTCTTTAGTTCTAAATGAGACTGGTGGAATGTTCTAATTATTATTTGGAGGTGGCCACCTGAAACTCACACGACTAGTGTCTGTTAACGACTGCTTACTCACCTGTAATTGGAGTAATTTGTTCTGATACAGTTGTTCTCCCAATGAATGTACTCGAATGAGTCGTTAATGAGAGAGACTCCAAACTCAACGTGTGAATGGGGTTCAAACGTTTTGGAGACCGATGCTTAGGCCATTGCAAATGGATGCTATACACTATTAAGTAAATATAAATGCGTCTACATATGTGCAAGTGCACATTTGGGTTTGTGTGAACATAAAGCTGTAGTGTTTGTGTGCACAAAACAGAGCAGAGTTATGGTTGTTGCATGTGCATCTGTGTCATTCCTTTGTAATGATGGTTTCCTGGCAGGACCCCAATATCTCCACACTTCATCCCCAGCCCCGCACCCCATCCTTTCCCCCCAAGAGTATGGGCTGCTTGTCACCTGCTCGCTGGCAGTCTGGAATGTACAGTAGGGGAATTCACTACCACCTGTTCTACTGTGTGCAGTGAGTTGACCTTGCCAAAAAATACCCATGTGCTTGGCACTAGTCTGCAACTTCTTATAGACTGTAAACATCCAGAGACAAAAACAAACACTCCACAGCGGAGGGCTTGCAGTTCTCTCAGCCACGGTATAATATAACTGGAAATATGGATTTTGGTAATGCTTGTGTTTATTTGGGTCGGCACCAGAGGATATGTCGACTCTACTGGGAAAAATGCTAAAGTTGCTTCCCTCGGCAACTGTTGTTTTTGTGGCGTCCTTGGGTAAGGCATAAAACCCCTGCCCACTCAGTGGGGCTACAAAGGGGCCACCAGTGTAAATGTCGTTGTACTGGGACGCCCCCTCAGGGCACAAGTGGGAAACTGTGGTTATATTGAACAGTTACAGTTGTAATACTGAAAAAGAAAAATGCACACAGAGGATTTGTTAGGTCAAATGTGTGCAGCCCAATAATACATTTAGAAGGGTCTGGCTAAACAAAAGATATGTAATCAGATTGTGTTTTTGCAGGAAATATGCGTAAAATTCATTTTTGTCTTCACACAATTGATATTCCTGGGATTCCTAGAAAGTCCAAGGAATTCCTTCACACCTTTTAACACTTCTGTTATAGTAATATCAATATAAAGTGAATGAGAATAGGAAGTCATGCAATTTCAGCTCATTTTATAAAGAATTTATGATTTGTTACACCTCATTTGATTAAGTTGGTTAGGGTTATGTAAGTCAACACATTTATAATAACTTTATTAATTTGAATAATAAACTAAACATCACATTTTCTGTTGTATTCTGCTGATAGTGTAAAACCCCGGAAATACCATCATTTTAATGACATGACTCACTTAATTAAACGGTTATCGTGATTCAGGCTACGGAAATCAACATTTCTAGATCAGCAGGCAGATTATGGGTTCCTTTGGCATCCGTGCCAAAAGAAGTGATTCTTTTTTCTTTTCTTTTTTTTTTTGAAGCTCAGGGAATGAAATATGTTTTGAGAGATGTTAATGATATCATCAGTCAGTTACTTGAGGACATGACAGCTGCAGCACTGGCTTGCCGATTTGGCAACTGTAACTTTGGTCCCATACAAATTAAGAAGACTTTGTCAAGAAAAAGCAGATCAGCATGCCGTTGCAAAATAACATTGATACCATATATAGTAATGTATTAATATTATATAGTACTACAGTGGAGGCTATTGAAATTAGAGAACTAAGAATAACAGTTTCCACTTTGCAAGAGTTGAGTCAAAGCCTCCATGGGACTGGAATCCTCCATAGCCCTGCATGATGGCAAACGTCATCACCACTTTGGCAGTACCTGACACCACTCAACAACAGACAAATCTCAAAGAGGGAAGGGGTGGAACATGAGTTTAGCTGTGGTGATGAAGCATTAATCCAATATGAATATGAAAATTAATATTAAAATTCATATGTGTTTATTTTAACATGTTGGTCTGCGCGACTAGATGCACTTTTGGAGCTAGTATTCTTTGGCTTCATTTTCCAGGCCCTTGTCTTGGTGCTTGCTGGTGGTGCTTTTTATCTATGCCTTTGAGTAGCTAAACAGCTGTATGGTTTGCCTATGTCCTATGCCTGTATTCCTCTTGTGGGAATACCTGAAAAGCCTGATCGTATAGAACTTCCACTTAGCGTATTAATATAGTGGAAAATTGCTTTCAGCAGACCAGTGATTGACAAAACTGCTTAGCCAGCTCTGGTGTGTGATGACTCGTGGACAAAACACCATCGGCACCTTCCCCACTCCATCATTCTAACCTTACGGCGTCTATGGGCAGAATGCTTTCTGCCCTCAAATACTGATCACTTTTGAGCTATTTCAACACATGTATTTGTCACTGTTCGGCAGCGATCACCCATAGTTTACCGTCTTTGCATCCCTTTACTGTCCCAATCACTCATGTGCATATGTGTAGTTATGTTATTTACTGAACCTTAACCCTAACCCAAGCGGATACAAAATACAGAAGGCAGCTCTTATGTGAACATCCTAAGCTTTATAAATGTAGTTTATATTGCACAGTTGTTGAAATATTATATTGTCTTCCTTTTTACACACACATAGTCTGGTGAAAATAAAGTAAAAGTTCTTTTCTTTCCAGACCTTCCAAATCTTTTTAGATTTTTGCCTCAGCCATAACAGATGATGTCGCGCAGACATGGTCCCACATGTTGTATCTGCAACAGTCAAACATGTAATTGATAGTGCTGAAAACGGTCCCGATGTTGATAGATAGGCTAACGGGGCTGTATAATACCACATGTTCAGATCAAGGGCCTTGGGACCTGAAAACCAATCTATGTGTAGCTGGATGTGGTTCTCTAGAAACCTCAAAGCAAAACAAAGACAACAAATCTCTCACTTTACTTTGGCAACTTTGAAATATCACTCCTCAAAGGCATCTTTTATTTTTCTTCTCGAGAACACAGAGGGGGGGAAAAAAAGGAGAAACTCCTGAGAGATTTCCAAAATACCTTTTGTCAGGTCTTTGTTTTTTTTTCCATGTGAAGGCCTTATTACTATTCATGTCATCTCTTTGGGGCTGTCACATTTTGCAATATCAGCTTTTTGGAGACACACCGTTTCTGAAGTCCGTAAATTCGGAAAAGGCTGTTTTTTTTCTCTCTCTCTTGCTCTCTCTTGATGTTTCGTGCCAGTTTATTTTAAGGGAAATCCAACTGCAGAGAGGAATTGCAGGACCGTTGAAGCCTCCTGGATCACTAATGAAGATGCAAACCTCAGTGCTAATTCAAAGCTACACATCCCTTTGAATAATATATGAATTAGCACGAGTGACCTGATTTTGATTCTGTACGTGTGCATACTGTATCTGCCATGTTTGAAAATAGACTTTGAAATGCAGTGTAGATATTTCACCTCGGTCTATTGTCATTACAGACGGGCCATTTTTTTGTAAACGCATATTAACCCTATTTATAAGGTTTCTGATTCAAGTCTTGCTTTGATGCTCGCAACATTTAATCTCTGTTTTAACTTGATTTATTGGTGTCTCGATATTCGTTTGTGCTTATGTCTTGATCAAAGGGGGTGTGTGCCTGTATTCCTTCCTCCGGGATGCATTTATTTTTAGAGACAAAGCAGCGCACCATCTTGATCAAAGCATTAATAACGTGCGGTTGCTATGTATTCAGTGGTTCTAATGGGAGATCTCTGGTGTGTGATCTCACCAAAAAGACGGTCTTGGATTTTGGTGGCCACATCTTTGATATCTACTTGATGCCTTTCATGTAAGGATTGGAAAAATGGATAAAAAAACTAAATCTCTAGGGGTCAAAAGGCAGAAATCAGAAGTATCCTGACTCCCGCCTTTTGTACGGTACGGTGAGTGCAAACAGAAATAAAAGAGCATTGCAGTGGCTATACATATCTCTTCTTCATTCAGTTTATTTTGGGACTCACAGCCCAACTTTTAACCGGGTTGTAGACAAGCCAGCTAAATGTGGACCAAGTTACTGATGATGTACAATAGACATCACATATGAAACCAGCTTTATTTTCCATGTTCTCGATCAATCGTAGCGTTATGACTGAGGGTGTCCTGTGGGTTGAGGGGAGGGCCCTCTGTGGATCAATCTTGTTCCAGTGCATCCCACAATAATTTGATCAGTTTGGGATCAAGTGAATTTGGAGGCCAGGTCAACACCTTGCTGGTTGTTGTTGTTTTCCCAGCAGAACATTGCATTGTCACAAGATGGTAGATGTACCTTTACCACATTTAACCGTCCAATGGAGCAGTGGGCATCTTTGTGAGGGAGCAGTTTGAAGGGTTGTTAGGTGCTTAGTCAAGTCATATAACTAGTCACCTCATGACCCTAAAGCTGCTTCTCTAATCACTAGTCCCTAGCTCACTAACACTTTCACCTTGTGGTGGGAGTGGTAGAATCCACAACAGACGTATTTTTCTTGGCTTAATGTACCCTTAATGTGAACTGGCATTAGTTCGAGCTCTCTTATGGGATGAGTCAGAGATGTTGGTAACGTCAGAGGTCTATGGAAGGAGCCATAAAGGAAATTGAAACATTTTCATGAGTAGCAGAGGTATAACCCTTGAGGGAGAAAAGCAAGAAAACAGCTTATTTTGCTGCTGCATCACCAAACGTTTTTTTAGCCTCCATTTAAATGGGAACCTAATCTTGGTAGTCTGTACTAACTGCCTGGGGTGTTACCAAGATGAATGCAAGCTTGCCACCTTACCTAAAAATAATTTGGTATGATCGCTGCAGTAATTAAAAAAAAAAATGCCAAAGAAATTAGGATTGCATGGCTAACCAAGCTGCTAACATGTCATTAGGAGTCTCCTTCACTGTCTCTGACTATAAAATATAATGGCATGTTAGGTGTTGTTATTACACCACCGCAGGCCTGATAGTTTAGATCTGCAACTGCTTAATGCTTCCTCCATCAGTGTAATTGTACAATGTTGATAAATGTTCCGTAAGCTGTACAGAGGATCATCTTTTGTCATCCTTGTATTGCGTATGTATTCGGGCTCCTATTTCTGTGTAATTTACCACATTTGTCACGGACACATTTCAGCTTCTTATTCATCACTTTCCTCTCTTCTCTGTTCCCGACGTTGTTCTTCTCTTGTATCTTTGTCCCCTCATTCTCTGCCCTTTCATGCCATCCTCTTCTTTCGTCCTCATTTCTTATTCATGCTCATTTTGTTTCTACCTCCACTTGCATTTGTTTTGTAATACCTAAACATCCTAGCTCCTGTTCCTACCTCTCTTTTGCACATCTCTTTCAGTCTGTCTCTCTCTCTCTATCACCCTGCCTGCTTCACCCTCCTCTGAAAGGAGGTGATAACACCTAACTTTGCTCCACGCTGTTCACTCAGTCAGGGTTATCTTGTTCTCCTCCTCTTATCTCTGTAATATGACACCGCCTCTTATTCCTACACAACAACCTCTACATTGACTCGAATGGCGGCTTCCTGCACCAGGCATCCCATAAGACTGAAATAATTGTTTACGATTCACTGCCCAGTGAAATTTGCTTTCAGACAGCGAGAGCCATTTACTGAGGCCCAGCTAGCAACACGGATATTTCTCTCAACCAGAGTATCATGGATGAATTCATTACTGTAATTCCTTATCTAGGCTTGTCCTCATCTGTTGGTTTTAACACCCCGACAGAGACCGAGGGATGATTTGACTGATCTTAAAAGTAAGTTGCTTGCCCTAATTTGACTCTGACTGATGCGTGCACAAGCTTTTGAAGAATTTAGAAAGTTTATATAACTGGATAGAAGTACAAATATAAAAAGTCAGAGGCCATTAAGATAGGGAACAAACATAGATTTCCGTGTCCTGAGCAATTTTTATTTTTATTTTTTTAAACAAAATACCTCCGACCCTTATGTATTACAGCTCTTTTGGCAAGACACGGTTCTCTAAAACTACCTTCATGCTATCAGCTTAAATCACACTTTTTGGTAAATACGACTTGAGTTGAAACTTTATCTAAAACTTTCTTTTATCTCATTCCATTTGTAAGTCTCCTCTATGGTCCCTTTTTTATTTTCCTCTCTTCACAGTACCATTACATCTATGATTTACATCTACACCAAAACACCTCCGGATGTAATGCAGTTCAATAAATTACAATACAGAGATGGATGACAGATTGTAAAAAAAAAAAAAGAATAGCATAAGTTTCTTAGTAAACTGCTCAGCTACCACAAATCCTCCCTTTGTTTCTTGCAAAAGATGTTTTCTTTTTGGTGTTCGGCTGGGTTTCTGGTGACCGTAAAGGCAATATCATAACATCCACTTTATTTTCAACCTCATCAAACCATTCAGTGACCCTTCATGCTATGTGAATGGAGGTCTAGTGAAAGGTCCCGCCGATCGGGATGGCGGTGCAAGGTTAAAGGTGACCAATCTGAAAACACTTTGTATTGATTTCCAGGGACCCTCCACTCCTCTTAGGGGATAAGGGGAAGCATACCATTTTCCGAGGAGTGCACGCCATGTGTCACACACTCGGGGTTGTATCATTAGCAAGAAATTAAAATGCAGATTCTTTTCTCTTGCTGTCTTCATCCAAAATTAAAGCTGACCAGTGGTGCTCACAGAAGAGGATAGAATACCAGTTCCCTTCATTTTATCATGTAGAATACCTTTAGCTTCAGAGGAAGTTGATATTTTTGCATCTTTTGTACTAAGAGCTACTGCCTTTACTACTTTACTACTTTATAATTAATTTTTAGGTGAATATGTGCTCAGTAAATTATGCAGCCGACGACAGCTGGGATAGGCTCCAGCCCCCCCGCAACCCTTCACAGGACAAGCGGTTACAGAAGATGAATGAATGAATGAAATTATACAGTTGGTTGAATTTATCCACAACATTTCCTTTGATTTGTCACTTGTCTGTCACAAAGATAGGTATCATTGTACTGTGGTATATTGTATACTGGTGCACCTTATGTCGCTAGCTCGGTGTTAAAAATCACACCCGGCACAGATTTAAAGGTGACACACATAACGCCGTCGCATCCAGCCCTGTATGATTTATTTGCCTGTTTGAGATCGGTCAGCAGGATGAGCAGTCGCAAGGCGTTTGGTTATGACCTCCTAAATCTCTTGGGAGCGTATCGACTGCCTACAGTGAGCTAATTATTGATGCTAACTGCCTATAATTCTGCCAATGCCTGAAGAATTACTGGTGCCACACAGATAAACCTCTCAACCTCTGCTACCATGTCCCCGCCAAACACCGTAGACATTATGTACAGCATACTGCAGTGCACATACAGGCAGACACAGGGAAATGAAACAAACACTGATGCAGTTCAGCGAAGGAGGCAATGCTTTGATTTTAAGTGCCTTGCTTAATAGATTAAAATCAAACTTTCTTTCTGTGGGCAATAGAGTGGGAGGTCTGTTTATTCATTCCATACTCTTTTCCTTGCGGGCTTTAAGTGAGCAGTAAAACATTGTGTAGCAGTCCCTTAATTCAGCTCTAACAGAAGTGCCGATGTGCGACATTTTCTTCTAATCATCTTGATCATGTTTTATTTGTTAAGCACTTTAGTTTTGAACAGAGAGAGAAAATGAAGAGAGAGACCTGTATTTTTGTTTCGTTATTTGCCATAGTCACATCTATTCACGTTCCTCTTCACACGCACACACACATACACACGCACATCCACACGCATACACACTGCTCATTTCACACTCAGATACCCCGGGTGTTGTTAATAGAGGTCACATTGAGATGGTTCTCCAGTGGGGCTTTTTACCCACTCCTGTATCCAGCAGTTCCCCTTCATAATAATGAGAACCCCTCTCTCACACATTTTTCTAGAAAGCGAGTTATGAGAGACAGCAGTCACAAACATCTCAGTGTTTGTGACCAAGTTCTTTGTGTGTTTTTCAGAGTTCGCTGCATGTGTTCTCCGTCCAGGGTTTTTCCACAAAATTGCATGAGATTTTTCTTTATGAAAGCACATAATAATGGTGCTATCCCAGCTATTATAAGTATTATTATTATTGTATTATAAGTACCGAATAGCGAATAAATCTAATTTATAGTAAACAGATGACTTTCAATCTAACTTTTCTAGCTAGCGCTTATAAAGTTGAGCTAGTTCACGTTATGTCTGGAGTCGTTCCCTTCGGGTTTTGAACTACTCTGAATCTTCATGGTCTATAAAATCAAGAGCACAAACATCACAACGCAAGCACAATGTTGTGTGAAACTTGCAAAAATGGAGTAAATTAGACCCGACATAGTGTTACCATTGTATAGGAAACACTGAGTCTTTTTACGAGGTTACAAGTATGTTTGTCTATATATTAATGATCCATCCATCCGTTCGTGCACACGTCTTTTTCAAGTTCATCTCTTATCTTGATAACCGTATGCCCAATGTGCCACTCTCACTTTCTCTTTACCGTCACTGATATACCAGACTGATCAGTTGGCCCTGCAACACGTTGGACCACCCCACCATTTGACACCATTGACAAATAGATAGCCGGCCAGTGAGTCAGGCCTGTGACCCTGTCATTCCTTAGCTGGACTGATTAGATTTCATTTGTCCCTGCAGAGGAAAGGCAGCGATTACAAACAGATAAACAGAGTGGGACTGCATGGCGGTTGGCCAGCGCAGACTGCCCGAATCCCCAGTGACAGAAGAGGAGATTGAGAGTGTGTGAAAGTGGTAGGTTTGAAAGCGGGGACTTTCAAGGCCAGCTTGTTTGCTGCGGCAGTGCAGCAAGGATAACGGAGAGTTTTGAGAGTTGGGAGTTTTTTTGCACTTGCGTTCTTGAACTTGAACAAGATTGTTTTTACAAAACCAATTAATGTCATAACTGTACCGCTTTTTAGGACATTCTGGGGTGTGTTAGTTGGTTGGACACATTAGATACGGATTGTGGTTAACAAACACTGTAACTGTTAATCTATGACGTTTTTATAGAGTCATCAATATTCACTCAATTTACCGAGTGAATATTAACAGCTAGATATGTTAAAAGTAGTTTTCCTAATTTCAAATAAAAAAGCAGTTGCTGTAATTGTACTGCCGTCAGAGACAGAACTTCAGCAGCGACTGAAAGTGTTTACTCTGCTGACATGAGGGTTGAGGGTTGGTTTTATTGTTGTTATGGATTTAAAGCTTTTACAGATTACTCGACTAAGTCAAGGCACTGTGCTGTTTATGTATACAGGTCCAGGTAGTAATGATTTTTATTCGCCCAGTGTCTCTAAAACGTCAGTGAAAACGGGCTATTACGCTACAATTTCCCAAAGCCACAAATTACATTTATAAAATATCTAAAATCCGCATATACTCTCATATATACACATTTTCTTTTGGCTGTGACTTAATGTACGTAAAACCTTGTTACACAAGCAAACACGGGAAACAGGATTGGCAGGTTAGTGGAGGTTAGGAGTTGTTGTTATTTCAGCCATGGTCTGAAATTATTTTGTACCTCGGTTGTGTACTCTGGTGTCTCTGAGGTGGGTTAATGATGAAGAGGAATATCTCCGGTGCTGGTGGGGCAAGGACAGGCCCTGTTAACTTGGCTCTCTGGTGAGCCGCAATGACAAGAGGCTTCACGGGCCATAAACCCAGAGGGATGAGGGAGAGTCGAAAATGGCCGACTGTCTCAATTTTCTGCCAGACTGCCTCTCCCTCCCTTTTTGTTCACCTCTGTGTATATGTGTGCGCCTATCTCTTGCTCAGATTATCTCATCCTGTTGTTTAATTCAGATTTCCAGCTCGGTTCACGTTGACAGTGTCTTCTCTTTCGCACACACCTTCTCTATTTATCACCTCCATTCTCACCATGCGCATACACATAACAGAGTCTGACAGAGGGCTGTACTGAAACTTCACCCTGAAGGTTAGGATAAGCGTTCGCAGACAACCAATTCAGAGTTCGAGCTGAGTGGTGCATGATACTCATACACATGCGCTATCTTGTGGTTGCTTATGGAACACTGCGGAGCCAGCTGAGCAGAATGGCAGCTTCATTATGATTGCTGCCGGCGTATCGGGTCGCAATTATCAACGCTGGCTTATTCACTCTTTAATTGCCTCATTTAATTTGTTCACATTTGGAGCTGAACAATGTCAACCTGCTGCAGTTGAAAGTGATTGCTCCAAGCACATGTAACACACACCACCACAGACCCTCTGTGCTTGTGTCTGTGTGTCAACATGTATCAGTGTATGCTAGACACGGCTAAAGTTCAGGCTAGGTGTTAATCCCTACAATCATCTTGTGGGACTATTTGTTTATTTTTAAACACAAAAAGGCGCTTTTGTTTTTTGAGAACTAAACTAAATATGACACATTTTTGGACTTTGACATTAATGTGAATTTCACATCTGCAAAACGCAAGTACATGCGCAAGTGTTCAGGGCTGCGATACTCCTACAGAGGTTGGAAGAGATGACACTGAGAGAGAAATGGTAGACTTTTTTTGACTTTGTGCAGATCACAGGCAAACTGGATTTGTTTCCAGATGTTACAAGCAGTCTGCTGAAACTATTATTTGTGAAAATCAAATTTGTGTATCCAGACATCACCATCCCATCTACATGGGTCCATGAAGAAGTCCTTTGATACGCACCTATGCTGGTGATGAGACTTCTCTGGCCACATTTAAAGGTGGTCTGGATGACATTTGTCGCATTCGCCTGCATTTCTTTATATTTGCAAAAATTGGATTTCACAACTTGGACTTAATAAAATCATTCTGGATACAGTCTGAATATGCTAAAGAAACACAAAAAAAGCTGATTTGTGGTACCAGTCTGATCATGACCTTCAACCCTTATTATTTGTTTTGCTTACTTGAGTCCCAGAGGAGAATATTAAAGCAGGTTATTTTCTCTTAACTTAACAAGTTTATAAAAGCTTGTTAGAAAAAGTTTTGCAATGCATAGCAGTACATGCTGATTACAGTATACTCATACTGTATTCATATTTAGTTATAGTCGTGGTTCTCCCTTAAATGGGAGTGTTGAATAGGAAAGGTGCCTGCCCTGTTGACAGGTCAAGAATATTAAATGTTGGAATTTGGATTTCTTTGAAGGTTGACACTTTGTGCAAAATGAAGAGAAATTGAAATGTGGACACAACTAGAACTAATTCATATTTCAGGGCCACTCCACCCGGTTATTCACATGTTTACAGCAGTTTTATCAAAACAATATTCCTACCTTTACTTGTGTCTTCTAACTTGAGAGTGCCCAGTTTTTACTGTAGAGATACATAAGACTGGCTTTAAAAAGATTAGTTTATACTGTATATCATTATATGTTGTAGTAATTGATATATTTCAGATTATATTACATTCTGTTTTAGACAGATATATGATTCACTGTATTTGGGGAAAACATGCAAATTAATGAATACAACACCTGAGAACGTGTCTTCACTTAATTGTGTCCTTCACCAAGCAGCAAAACACTGTCCTAGTGAAATATTGCTTGAAGCAGCTCTTCATCCTATTTGTCTTTGTCTTCTCTTTCTCTTCTTCACTGTCATCTTAAAACCCATGGGCATAAAATACCTCAGGGCCATCTTCAGAAACTAAATCAACAGCAGTGGGGAATGTCTCAAGAGTTTAGTAAGAAGTGAAGATGAACTGTGCGTACTGGGTTGAGGGTAGGGAGCTTTGTGTCCAGATCCTTGCTAGTGGTGTCTGGAGTGGAAGTGGGAGCTCCTTAAAAGTGGGACCTAAACCAATGATTGTACACAGAGTTACTATTTCAGCCTTAGAGTTCAGTCCAGATGGAGGCATAACCTCTGGTCAATGCCCTGCCACATGAGGCATGTCTCCCAAGTGGATTCTGGTCAAGGGATGTGCAGGCCAAACCATGAATGACACCTGGCGGCAGTGCCTCACTTGGGCTGATGAATGAAGACACATTAAATGAATCACTTGCACTAAAACTGGTTGTCTAGAGCCGGAGGTAGCTTGTATTCTTCTTACTCCCGTAATAAATGATGTTGTTCATTATAAAGTGGGAGCAGGACCTTGTAACTCCTAGCTTTGTTGGTGAAGGATGAGCTAACACTTAGTGGTCTTCAGTCAGAGTCTCATTTGGTCCTGGGTGGTGATAGGTACAGAAGGAAAAACTCACACTGTTAATATAAAGCAGGTAGTGTTGTGGTGGCTCTTGGTAATGATTGGGTGGTTGAGGTTATCACCGGGGGTAATCCTCTCCTTCTCGTTCCACTGGAGCATTTCCTTCAGAAGCTCAATGCATTCCCTCGTCTCATCAGCACATCATCTGACACATGTCTTTCTCCAGCCTTATCTGGTTTAGGGAACACAAGGTGTGGTTGAGACAGCTTCCTTACATGGATAACAGAGACAATGAATGCACAGAAGCTAGGTACAGACTTCTTTTGCATTTTGTCCAGAGAATGGAACATGTCACACCTGTTGATTTAGAAATAATAACCCCAGTTATAACAGTTATACTCCTCAGGTGTCTAATGGAGGAAAGAAATACATTGTATTAACGTCAGTTGATGTCACTGATGAAATAAGTATTGAAACTTTCACAGCACAGGTGTACCTTCAGCTGCCATTGACCAGAATCTGTTTTCTTAAAAAACATTTGGGATTTCCTCCCAGTACAGAGTATATGTTCTGTTGGTGGACCCAGGAGGGAGACGATGAATCTTAGCTGCAGGCCAAGCCCATTATCATGTTAGTCATGAAGCTTTGTGTCAGGTGAAAAGTTCATTTGAATAACAATACTACTGGAATAGTGAAGCAGTTTCCATGACAAATGATAATGAAAGTAAATGAAAATGAATGGTTAAATAAAATCCAGGTGATTAAATTATGCTTTAAGAAGAGATTAATAATAACATACTGATCTGGCCCATCTAGTCTTTTATCTTACTCTCTGTTGTTTGTCTTCCTAGTTAGCGAATATGGTAACGATTGACGTTCACATAACTGTGCTTAGTTAATGAGTAATAAACTAATCAGAACAGACCTGATTGTCAATGGATTAATAATAAAGTGCCAGCTTTCAGTTGAAAACAGGCCTTGCCCTTGTTAAATTCTTTTGACACCACAAGCCGTTTCAGCTAAAATCACCACAAACAACCAAAAACAGGTCATAAAAATTTAATTTTTGCAACCTGGGAAAATCAAACTCCTGCTCAAATTGCACAGCTGTTTGGAAATGTACAATCAAAATCAACAGTATCTCACAATAGCTTTCCATTTTGTGGTACTTCTGCACATCATCTAATGCAATTAAGCAATGTTAGGGATGTATTTATTGCTGTAGTGCATATTTATCAAAGTTTCTACTGAGAATATAAGAAAAGTAGGGGTCAGTTTGGGTAGCAGTTGGTCAGTGAACAATAAGAATACTATTAGTTTCTGAGTTTCTTTCAGGAACTGATGGTTCAAGCCAATGTCAATGGTTAGTGTAGACAAGACACAAACCAGAAACAACTACTGTATTTTGGACAAACCATATTTTTTGCTTAGAAATATTTGCACACAGTTGAAGGGGCAAGGATTCAAAATATATAAAGTTCTTCCAGCTCACTGTGCAGGCATGGATTACTTACATCCACACAGCAGACTACGAGCAGACCAGGAACTGCCACAGGGATTCGAGGCATCTTGTATTTAGTTGTTTTAGAAAGTAATTCGTTTGTGTACCCATGTAAATGTGTAGGCTCATTTCTGTACAATTGTCACTGATTACAATGTACCAGCAACACCTTCCTCAATACATTTAATTACACCTGAAAAAATTAAACTGCAACAACAGTTTGTGTGTTTTTAGTGTGTTTCCACGTGTTCATTACTCGAAACATGCATATCAGAGTGTGTCACTCATGTCCTAACGTGTGTGTGAGTGAATGAGCCTCATTGTTAAGTCCAGTGGTGATGCCGGCCTCATTAAGATTGATGAGGAGCGCCCAATGTCATGGCTGGGTTAGCAGCCCATTGGCAAGCCAAGAAGAGAGCGGTCCCGCTAGCTCTCGGCTCTGCAACGCAACACGTAATTATCTGGTTAAACGTCAAATGAACAGGGTAATTTATTCAACTGGGATATTTATGAGAGGAAGGGGGGGTGTAAAAGAAATGTTTCTCACCTGCCCTTTTCCGAAGGTGAGACAAACTGTTTTAGGTTCACTTTGTTAATGGGAACAGTTGGGCAACTCGGCAAAGTATTGCGGCAGAATTTTAGTCACAGAGTCGCAAGATGAGCTGTCAATTCTCAAGCTTGTGCTGAAGGCATATGTTGAAATGCCAAATGTCAAATCATAGTTTTGAAACAAACTGCAATTTGAACATGCATTCATCAGTATAACAACTAAAGCGCCTACACAGTTTGTTATTTCAGATATTCTTTTAATTTAATTGTGTATCTGAGTTTGCTAAATAGGTATACATATAGTGAATTACATGATACAGTAAAAATGACATAAAGTGACTCTGTTGCACATGTAAAACATGGACTTGAATTTGCTTTGCCTTGTATAAAATATCTTTCCCTATATTCAGATATTATACAAATACCAACTACTGCAGTTAATCATTTGATGCTCTGCAGCATTGGTGTTTAAATGTTTGACATTGTAAATGCACTATGCATCTTGTACTCTGAATCCAATTTAAAAGAAACCTAAAAAGGCGTATCAGAGAAATGTTTTGTATCCCACCCCATCCTGATATGCACCTGCCTTGAGTTAGGGGTTGAGAAAAAAACAACACCTAGTAGAGGGCTTTAGACAATTGTTTCTCTCTTTCTTAAATCCTTTTGTAATGCCTCAGCTTGGCTAATAAGCTTCCCACAGTGCACAGAGGATTGACCGAAACAGAGACTCACAGCTTCAATGATTCAAGGAGACTTTCTTTTACAAAGTGGGCCAACAATGTGCAGTGAATTCCTTATGAGTGGTGAGGGGCGGGGGGTGTCTTCCTGTGGGTAGAGGAAGTGAGGGTAGAATACTGATACCAGCACCCAGGGCCTCCTCATTAGGAAACACCATATGGTATCACCACACAAGCCTGTAAGCCAGCGAGCTGAAGCCTGCAACTGGATTCACGTAGACACAACATTGGTGAGGTTTCTCCATAAACGGAGAGACTTTAAATCCTAAAAAGTTCAGCTTTTCTGCTTTGCTGCTAACTGTAATTACGGATGGGCATGGTAGAGCAAAGTTGGTAGAAACGTGGGCCTCTTAGTAGCATGAGTGAGCAAGATGTCACACATCTTTCATTAAGCAAATTCCTTTTTTCGGAGCAGGATTTCTTTTTTTTCTTTTTTATCACGGTTGAAGAGTTTGGGGCCATTTCAAATTGGGACTTCAGCTGATGTTCCACTCAAGTTTAGGACGCCATTTCTTGTACATGAAGTGCAGTTTCACTATCCAGTCGAACCATGAAAAAAATCTAACCGAACTGATACCATCCTTGATTTGATTAGACGGCTAGATGGGAGATTAATGACAATGTGTCCCTGCGGCAACATTACATTTTGATTGCAGGTTGCTCAAATAATCCCAGAAGTGGTCATTTAGAGGGTAAGGAGTTGTATATAATAAATGTAAGCCATGGGGGAAAAACAAGTATGCAAAATATCAAATCAATCTGGGTAAGACAAAGAATATAAATGCTAGCGATTGAGTGATTAGCATTTCAGGAATTTTACCTGAGAAGATTTTTGTATATTTTTCCGGGTTTCTGACTACATTATATATAATTGTGAGTACGATTCTTCCTCTGTCTGATCCGCAGAGAGGGCGTGGCCCAGTATGGCTGAGAGGTTTAAAGAGAATCCTTAACACAATTCATGCCCTTCAGCTGTTTTTCCTGTCGGACAGAGATGGGAGAATAACACCAATATGGTTGGCATTATGTCTATATCTCTTATTTTCATGGTTCAAACCAGTGGCCATCAACAGTGCAACAGCTCAGCCCTCTGCTGATAGATAATGAGAGTATGGGATAAAAATGTGCGTCTGGAAAAAAAAGAAAAAAAAAAGGCCAGTCTCTTTCAGCGTGATCGCAGAGGACATAACATCCATCTGAGCTGACCGGTGTTGCAGTAAGCTGCATCACTCAGACACTGTGGCTCGTGGAGAAGGCTTTGTGTTGCGTTTTGTAAGTGTGAAAGCAACATTCACAGTTCCAGAGATCAAAAGCTTATCAAATGGCTTCGGAGAGAACTGGCAGCCCGATTGCTCTTTTCCGCCAGCGGCGTCGGAAAGTGATCTTCCAGTTTTTCTTGGAGGCGCTGTTCGTGAGAATTTGTGATACGGCATGAAATGCAAATATGTAGATGAAAATACTGTGTAACTCAACAAGAACTGCATATTCCTAGAGGTGGGGACCACAGTGAATCTTAGTTGCTGTAAATGAAGCTCACACTTTTAACAGTGGCTAATTATTGTGGTGGGACATGAGGTTATTACAGTCCTTGACATTTTGTCACAACATTTACCCATTTATCATGTATATTAATATCCTCAAAGAAAATGCCCTGACATGATGATTACTATAAATATCCTGTGGTCTTCTCAACACACAATGGTGTATCTTACTGAAGAAATATTCCTCACTGCCTGGGACCTTTATCTTCAGAATTTCACACCTCCAAAAAAGAAAAAAAAAGGAAGAACATTTGATTCCAACAGAGCGAAAAAGCATGACCGCCCGTTGGTTGGAGTCTTCAGGTGCCAGACATTCCAACCGACTTCAGGTGGGCAGAGAGTGGGGAGTCAATTGTAATCTCTCTCGCTGACTTTCTCTCCGTCTACCTGCGCCTCCCTTTCTGTGGAATGCGGTGATATTTCGAAAGATAAAGTTCATGTGAGTGTGGGAAAGCATCTAACTGGCCATGTCTAGTTTCTTATCTATGGAGGTTGTTTACAATAATGTCGTGGTTCACAACAGTTCTCTGTGATGTTTGGGTTTAATTATCGCTCTCCTCATCTCCTCAGGACGTGTCACCAGAGTTTAAAATAGGGTTTTGCCAGTGGTGTTGTTTTGTTTTTAATGATACACTCAGGTTTGCCGGAGTAAATCATTGAATCTGAGTTTTTGCAAACTCCCTCTGTTGCACAGTTGATTGAGAATATGAATAGGTTCAAGTTTTAATTATTTCCCAGCTTGAGTTTGGTCATGACAACCATTTGTTAATGCGGTCGTCACTATATGTAGTGACTGTTTAACCTTGCCGCAGCTCATAAAGTGACTGGCTCTTTTAAAAGAAGCAGGTCTCGGAGGTGTTCTTTTTTTAATGCCACACAGCCTTGCCTCAGGACAAGCCCGATCCTGAAGCCGCTGCACCCCCCGATGTGATGTGTGAGCACTCCACGCTCGCGCCGTCGCGCAGGGAGTTTTTTATGACTGTCATCGATTCCTCGACACCCCTCACCCTCGCACACCAGGGGGTGGCAGGCTAAGCTGAGAATTGATTCTCATCATTATTGGTCCCAATATCCCTGCTGCACCCACAGCCACAGACCTGCAGAAAGGTCAGAGAAATTACCTCTCCTGTCTCTCCGTCAAAAGGATTTGGCTGCTGTGGGTCTATTGATTTGTGACTTTGATGAATTTTTCAATATTTCAGCACAGTATTTTTGCTCAGTGCGTGATTTAAAAAAAAAAAAATATTATTATTTTTTTTTTTTGTGACAGAAGTACTCATCAGGGCCCATTTGCATTCCTGTTTTGCTGGTGCACGCACTGCAAAGTTGATGCTTTGAGCATGCTCTCAGTCAGATGTGCCCATTCCAGCGTAGTGGTTCATTTGAGGAACTTGGTTAATTAGTGCGTCTGGAATCGAGTGGGACTCAGTTGTTTTCCTTTTGACTCCCTTCGTGAATGTGTAAAATGCAAGATTGTGTGTTTGTAGATAATATTTCTCTTTGAATGAGTGCTTGCATGGTTCTCAGTAGCTCTCTTACATACATAATATACATATACAGTACAATAACTGTATATAACTTTTCTGCAGTGGTTACAGTATAAACTCCCCAACTAAACTAAGCTACACAATTTCTTTATTATTTTCTTCTAAATGCTAGAAAATATATCCATAGTTGACATAAAAATAGATGTTGACTCCTATTCTTATTTGACGACCCTGCAAAAATGACACAAATCCCAGATACATACTTTTGACTCAATTCCAGAGTGGGACACTCTTTCCAGGCAGGCTGAGCAACATTATAGCCCAGAGCAAAGTGTGTTCAGTGACATGTTATGCAAACTTAAAGACGTGTTTGAAAGGTTTGTTTAAAGTTAAGTTTGTCTTTTGCCTTTGTTGTGTATTAAAGTATTCTCTTGCTAAACACTTGTCCTATCTGAGCCCATTCTTGTCACATGCTGGCCATCATAATAATTACTGATCCCTCAAAAAAGCCAACTCCGTGCAGCAACAACACCTAAATGCATCTTTCAGAGTTCCCTCTTATGTTTTGGGCGAAGAGAACTGTGCGCACAGATGCCGGGTGCGCACAGATGCCGGGTGTACTGCTTGCGTCCCCAGGAGTTGTCTCAGATCAATAGGTGGCGGACGGGGCAGTCATCGATCAGCTCAGTGCATGGAGGCTAATTTATGCCACTGCTCCAGCGATCCCTGCGCACCGAGGCACCGGGGTGTGAAATTCAAATTATTATTACAGCCAGGCAATTCCATTATCTGGGGGAAGGATATGTCGCTCTGGCACATATTGGCTGTCTTCCTTGTGTAAAGGGAGAGAGCAGGAGAGGAGGAATGGGGGCCAAGGCTAGCCCTCTGTGGCCCTGGCGGTGGAGTGGAATTATTACCCCACGTTATCACGGTGGCCTCAGTTCCTCCTCTTACAGTATGCCCTCCCACGATCAACAGCGCTGAAGCAGCCGCGCCGCCATTTTGTGGCTGGTGGTTTTACTGTAGTTCGGTAGGAAAAGGAATGCGTTCTGCTTCTTTGCCCTCTTTGCATGCATGGCGAAATGTGCAGATGGATGTCATGTATGGAGACTTAGGCTGGGAGCGTTCTCGGGGATGTCTTATTGTTTAATATTTTAAGATGCTTAATAAAACATGCACTGCACGCAAACCAAGGAAAAACAACTGGCACTGACTCTAGACAGCATATGTAGGGAACATGTAGCTCACCATCACATCTCCTGTATATCCACAGAAGTAAGGCACATTAGACATTGATGTATCCCACCACAAGAAGTAATGCATGTACTGTAATTCAGTATCTCACTTCTTTGTAGCTTCACTGAGCAGAAGGAGGTGCCTCTTGTGCCTTGTTGCCCAGAGGCAGATCAAGAGCCAGACAATTATTATACACCACATTTGGACTTTATTTGCTTGACTTGGTATGTCCCTCACAAGCATAGCGCAATTTAACTGTTCCTCTGTGAGCACGTTCACATCTTGATGGTCTTTTGGTTCGCCACTATTGTTAGGTGCCCGTCTCTGCACGATCACCGCTTTTATACGGCGTACCGCGCCACGTGCGGAGATGGGTTTATTCTGATCACCTAAATCAGCACTGTATATGCAAATTACAGCACCTCGCTCTTGCTCTGGGAGCGTGGACGAGCCCGCTGAACCCCTTTAGAGAGCCCCGTCTCTCCTCATCAAACCTGGGTTAATAGGTCTAACCTTTGTTCTTTTAACTGGCACCTGGGGAGAACTAACTGGCTGTGAGAGGAGCACACTGTAGCTCTCGCAGCTGGCGCAAACCTTTAACATCAGCCCCATATTACTTTTTTTTTTAAATCAGCGAAGGGCAATTCATGGACTATTCCATCCCTTGACTGTTAAGACTTGTGAATCTTGAGATTCTGAGGATTTCACCTTTCCTTTCCGTCAACCATTCACTTGTTAGTGCTCCCTCCCCTGCAAATTACGTGATCATAAGCCTCTAGCTGGAACTGCTGTTAATGACTAAGCCAAGTCATTACAATCCTACTACTCAATAATATTGCAAAGTCATTACATTCCTGCCATTTCTGCATGTCTGCATCTGTGTTGGCTCAAACAGCAACGGCGACTTATTTCACTCTGCTTGTGAGTCTCTGTTTGGGTCTTAACTCCTGTCGCCGTCATTACTGAACCGTGACAATTCTGGCTATAAACGTTGCCGCTGCTTTGAATTAATCGAGTGAAAGCGCAAAACAAAACACGAGGCCGTGTTTCCCTGTAATCTCCTTAACATTCAGGAGGGCGACTTTGAATTTTGCGGGCACGCTGTAATAGTTTTGCACTGAGTAGTAATATTTATCCCCTTTTAGTCATAAGCCAAAAAGCAATCACTGACCACACAATTGCAGAGGATGTCACCCTGCTGATAGAGGCATCAAATAAAAAAAAGGACACTCATCAGCAGAGAATGATTAACTGAGGGGAAGTGTATGGTTAAACAAAGATAGAACAGATACAGAAAAAAATATAGAGGTGGAGGGACTTTAGAGAGACTCATTAAAAGCAAGTGCAATGAATACTGGACAGCAGGTTGCTCAATGAAGAGGCTTGTTTCTTGGCCCTGAGTCACAATTAATTAGAAGCTGCTGAAAATAACTGATTTGCTTTGTATCTGCATTGGAGTAAAAACAGACGCCAACAAATAATGAATGAGACAAGAAAGGCTCATAAACAGAATTCTGTAATGTCTCAGCCATGCGCGGCATTGATGATTGGGCTTAGGGTGTTGTGTTGCTTTCTGATGCTGCCCTTTTATATTCAGATATTTATGTTAGGTTGTCAGCAGCTGTAAATTTCAAATAAACATGTCCTCTGTGGTAGCTTTCAAAAGAGTCCTCCGTCTTCACATCAAATAATATCCGGGGCCAGGAATGTTGAGGCACGTGCCAAAAGGTAGCAGCACCCTCTGACAGCGACATGACATTCAGGCAAAACAGCGGCCAAATATTTTCTTTATGGGAGGTTTTACTCGCAGTTATTTTACCAATGATCTGTCTTTTGAAAAGTTTAGGACACAAATCCAGCATAACTGACGTTTGAAAAACATGTTTATTTGTTCACTTTGTGTTCAAAAGCTCCAGTAACTGTGTGGCAGTGTTTCCCTCTTTGGGTGCAGGTACACAAGTGTGCTCTAAAAGGCCTCTGGGGAAAACCTTCCATGAAAAACCACTCCACAGGTTGTTTGTACAAGCAGCTTGTAAAAGTAGCGTGTGTGCGTTTCACACTTTCACAATGAAACATAACATGTTTCATTGTGAAAGTGCCACCTTGTGGTAAATGTCATTATAATTGTAACAAAGAATGATGCAAAGTCACCAAAGCCACAAAGGCCTCAGGGAGGAGGTTGGGGTGGACGGATGGATCAAGAAAACACTGGATTTAAATAAATGTCTCTGTACAACATCTGGTGAGTGAGCCTTTAGTACACAATAAAAGTATTAGAATAAGTATACAGTATATATTAGCATTATTATGATATGGCTGTATGTGATGGGCTTTTAGGGATAATACCAAGCTACTGCCAATGATAATCCATAAACAAATATTTGGAAATTAATGCGGAATGCTTAACAGTCAGACAATCACTGATGGATTCAGGCAGTTGCTTTTGCAAATTGAACTTTGGCTTTAAATGCTGCTCCTGGTCGTGGAGCTTTTAAATTAAAAGCACCAAATTGGCAAAACACACTGACATTTCCTAAGAAGTAATCCCCTGGAAAAATCCCCGGCATTGTTACACTTAAACGCCACAAAGCAAGACAATGATCAGTTTTTTTTTTTTTTTTTTTTTCACAGTTTGAAATATTGCAGGAAGTTTTGGAACATACAGTGACCTGAACCTTCACAGACACATTTCAACCAACACCTTTCACAGTGCTCGTGTCATGTGCCACATAAAATCAGATCACGGGCTCACAGGATGATGTGAAAAGGCCAACGGTTGCAAAAGTTCTGAAAGGAAAATCATTTTTTATAGCTGCTCCTTGAATTCTGTGAGTCGTACTGAAGAATTGTGAACACCGTCAACTACCCAAACTCAACCCAAGTAGAAATGGCCTCAGACGTGATGAATGTGAGGTAGCCAAAAAATCTTTACTGGAGATATGTCTGGGCTTGCAGGTTGCTGTTAAAGCAAATACACTGGAATTTGTCACAAAACCCAAACAAATTGATGCTACTCCTGGCACTAGTTCAGGAAAACGCTCCACTATAGGTCACATCGGAGCTCACTTGCATGCCTCACCTATATATTCCCAAACTGGACGACACCCTCTCGGATGTTTTAAATGTGCATTTCAAGATGATTTCTGATTGTATACTGGCCGCTGCATTTCCTGACACCAAAGAGCAAGCATTGAAAGGGGTCAGCCATTTAGACAGATTGTTTTTGTGTGACATTTTCCCATGGTTGCCTAAATGAGTTTGACCTCTTTCCCCGTCCCATGGGTTTCCTTACCATGTCAGCCACCCTCACGGATAGGCGTTAAATGGACAGCTGGTAGAATAGGCCTTCTTTCTTTTCCCCTTTAACTTGGTGATTGATTTCCCCATCTCACTGCCCTGAATGGGTTAAACGCCACCAGGACCTCTGTTACAGGGAGATTGCATTTAGCTGCTGCTGCCAAACCAAATAGGCAACCAGTCCGTCTGGTAAAGGAAGAATCAGGGAGCGAAGGAAGGGAGGCAAAAAGAAAGAAAACAAAAACAGAGACAAGCTGTTACCCTACAGTCTTAACCCTTTGCCTTACGACTAACTCTTTCATTGCCCAATAATAAATCCTGGCTAATGAATTATCCAGATTGCTTAGCCTTTTCTCTTTCGCTCTCTCTCTTTGTGACACATATTTGTACAAATTCACTGGAACAGAAATTAAAACTGCCAGGCTATGTTTGCTGTAAACACAAGATGCCCACTATCTGTTCTATTTTGAATATGTTTAAGTCAAAAGCAAAAACAAAAAAACAGTCATATTTTATTCAGATTGAATGTGTGCAAAGGCATTTAATGCAGACCTGTGTCATCTTATGCTCTCCTTTCTGTCCTTTTGTCTTACAGGTAACTATGTTTTCATTCATCCCCGTGGGTTCGGCCTGAATGATGACCATTCATGTGATGAGTAACACAGCTTTAATTTGTCAACTATGCACGCAGACATATATCATATAAGACAACATGCATTATCCCATGTACGCCCGATAATACTCACATTAGCAGGCAGACACACGTGGATATACATATAAATGGTCTTGGACTGACCTGTTTTGTGTTGCACCATCTGCTTGTAAGTCACCCTGCTGAACACTGTATAATTTGATTGCATTTGTTTTAATGGGATGATAATTGATACAGCCCAGCATGCCTGCGCACGCGCACACCTTTTACTTACACTGGCACTGATTGGTTTGTCTGCCTGATCTGGTGAAAGCAAACACAGAGGCAGTCTGTGTGTAAAGTTATTGGACTGGTATGGTCGGTTGAGGCAATATTTGGGATGGCTGACTTCCTTCATTTGGTAAATACTTTAATCAGACATGGCGGTGCATGCATGCTGCCCATATAGTATGACGTATAGTCATTTACAAAAACTGTAACATACTGTACCTGTACCTAACTCTTGCATAAGTCAGAGATAGTCATGGGGTACATGCACATCTTAAGGGTTAACTACCTAAGTTTTTTTTTTCTTCTGTTTCTCTGTGCTGTAATGCAGTGTAACTGGTTGGACCTAGACTGTAAAGGATTTGACTTGCACAAGCTTGACTTGCACATTTCTAGGTTACGTGCACCTTAGCTTTTGTTTTGTCCTCTTTTACAGTTGACAGTTGTAATTGTTCGCCTGCAGAGTGAGCCCAGGCGCGGACAGAGTGACACACTTTTCGAAATTGTTACACAAAATCCTCGCCCAATATGCTCGAAAAATAGGTCATTCAATGGGTTCACAAGAGAGATTTCTTATCAGGTTTCCATCTATATTGCTGTGTGTAGGTGCTGCTGAGCATACATGTGGGTGTATGCGCTGGAACAGGCAGACAGACAGGGCGATTAGGTTGAGCTGATCTGAGGTCGAACGTTGGTGGTTGCCACGGTGTTTAATCGGGCTTGGATTAAAAAAGTTGAAATACGTCATACTGAAAGTTACCATGACACATACAATCAGGAAGAACTTTTTTTTTTTTTTTGTCTGCAAGCTTCTATTGTTAGTTGATGCAATTTCATCAGCAGTCAATTAAAACTCTGCAGATAACTGATTGCAAACTAAATTGCTACTTAAAGGAATAGTTTTCAAAATTTGGGGGGGGGATATGAATATTCCTTTCTTCTATTCCAAGACTCAGATGAAAAGGTCCTTGCCACTTTCATGTCTGTGTCCTAACCATCAGGCCGGACTCACCAGGGAATTATTTTAATTTAAAACATAAAGGGGAAACAGATCTGTCCAAAGTTCTAAAATACACCAGAACCTCTAAAGATGATTATTTTTCATGCTGATACCAGATTCTTTAATCGGTACGTGAAAGGAAATATAATTAAAACAAAGACAGATGTGTCAAAATCCAAAGATTTTATAGAGTTCTGGCGATTTCTTGAGGTAAACCAAGGATTTCCCCAACAGTTCCTCATGTATATACAACATAATAGGTTAATTTCTATCATATTATATGCTTGCTTGCACAGCTGCAACTTTGCGTGCAAGATAGGCAGCATAAAGAATGACAAACTCCATATTCAGAGTTGGAGGAAACAGTGTTGTTTAGAAAGACATCTTGGTTTGTGGTTGGCAAACCACTCTAACCTGTAGGAGGGCACGCCTCAATCTCTTGAGAAAACATGATGATACAGCAATCAGACTTAACTAAGACCACCTTCCTAATACTGTGTAGGTCTCCCTTGTGCCTCCAAATCAGAGAATAGACATGGGCCTTCTGAGGGTGTCCTGTGGTGTCGGTAGTGGGGGCCTTTAGGTCGTATGGGTTGAGCGGAGGGGTCTCTAAGGATCAGCTTCCAACAGTTACTTGAAATACTAGTGAATATGTAGGCCAGATCAACACTTTGTGCAGTTTTTCCTGTTTTTTGAGTTCCTAAACCGTTTTTGTGTGTCTCTGTGTCAGGGTGCATCCTGCTGGGGATGGCTGCTTTTAATCTGGCTGATCCGTGTATGTTACTCTCCGGCTAGGAGAGTTCACCATACATGTAAATATTGACCATTTTAACCCTTAAGTAGTTGACCACTGTTGTTTCTATGGTGATTTTAGGTAGCTGCTTTTCAATAAATAAATAAATAAATAAAATAATAAGAATCCACTCCAATAATCAAATGCTAAATCCTGAATCCTTGTTTTGTTATTATTATTTTAGAAGTTTAACTGTTGGAAATGTCTGGCACAATCCAAGTTTCAGGTTTCCTTATTACACTTGTCTAGGTATCCTAGTGGACTACTACTGGCTTCCAAACTAACTGCAATGTCACAAATCCTGCTTTCACATACACAATGACATGAGCCCAGAGAAAGCTTCCATTTTTTTCACTGAAAACATTCCTCTAGTGTCACTCTCAAGATTCATCCTTCCTCATGCAGTGAAGGTCAACCATTTGCAACTCTTGCTCTAACAAAGTATCAGAAACGGATCATGCATCAAGTTAAAGAAAATGTGTCAAGCTCCACTTCACGCTAGTTATTTATTAAGGCATCCGATGATGTATTGTGTGCAAACACGATGGCAATAGAGGAAAAAGAACAGGATTATCTAAAGAGGATTTTACATTGTGAATCTTACTTGTATTCTGCACCGCTCAGCCTGCATCGCTGAACTCACCACAGAGCGTGACTGATAACCTGACACTGATATTACCCTGCTAGGCTTACCAGCGCCGAAGGTCGTGTGCCACTGTATAAAGGTGTCCGGGCCTAGTCAAACTCTGAGAGTCTGGTCTCTGTGTCAGAGGTGTTGGAGCCGGTTTAACGGGTGTTGCTTTCTGGAGTTATCACTTGCACCCCTATCAGTCATTATCAGCATCAGGAGCTGAGCTGAAGAGAGATTGCAGCAGAGTGCGGTGTACTTTATCTGCCTGGCTCTGGCTGCGGTTGTACACGGTGCAGGTGAAAATGTTTTGCATTTCGTCTCAAAATATCGCATAGATATTGTGGCGTGTTTCTGCCCACACATCCTCCTTGTCAGTCAAACTTTACCGGATAAAAACTTTTCATTTTTTCCTAACACATAGAGTCATTTGTCTTGATTCACTCACCCACACAATGGGTTTATTGTGCACATTTTCCCAGCCCTTGAGAACATGACATACTCAAACTCCTTAATTTTGTATAAAAAACAGCACATTTATTTTCTTGGTGTGTATGTTTAATTAATAATAATAAAAAAAAATCTATGGTATTATTTGTTTTAATGATCCAGTGAGCCGTTAATTTAGAAAGGATTTTGTCTGGGGTGTTTTTCTACTCTGTTGTTTTGACAATATTTAACAGAATCAGCACCACCTACGACTACCTCCCATTTTCAAGACACACACGCAGGCAGACATTGGATCAGCGTCTGAGAAAGCTCCCATGCCGTGGTTGTTTATCTCGACGAGAGTGCGACTGTGTGCGTGGGTCAGAGTGGTAATTCCAGTCATGGCGCTGTACGGAGATGTCAACACACATACACCCTGCCATTACGTTGTTGACTGCTGTCGTGGTTACCTGGCACTTGGCCAGCAGACGTTGCGTTTGTGCGTGCGGCGGTGTGTGTTTCTGCCCAAGTGTAAACAGTGAGTCGGCAAATCCCCGAAGCTCCAGCAAAAGTAGCGAAGCGGAGAGAGATCAGAGCAGCGTTTTACATCCTGTCAGAAAAAGAGAAAAAAAGAGCAATGTATAAAGAAAGAATGACAGAGAAATATGGAGTGAGAGAGAGAAAGAGGGCGTAAGGCGAATGCAATCGCAACGAGTCGGTTTGCTTTGATTTGATTTGAGTCTCACCTGGAATTTATTCTGAACATATCGTAGGTTCGGGTGATGTTTAAGATCACTGCTACGTAGCATGTTTGACACAATCTGACAGTCTTGTGCGTTTGTACGTGTGCGGGTGTTTTTCTGAATAAATTAGTTTCTTATTATACTGAAGGCATTTTGCAGTGAGTATATCTCGGCACACAGAAAGTCAGATAAAGAACGGTCAGAATTAATGTGAAGTGGAAGGAACACAAATTAACCCGTGTAAGAAATAACAATGGCAGTAGAGTTGTTTCTGTTAGTACACACAGCACCTCCAGCGTATTTCCTGTCACATCACGCGCCATTTATCAAATATGTCACGCAGACATCAAACTCGGTGACTGATAGCGATAGAGTCCAGACCAATTATTCAAAATCATGTCGCGTGGAGACCGATCTGATCTGTCAAATCTATTAAAAATGTCGCTCTCTCCTTCTCTCTGCAGGGATTTGACCTACAATATCTTTCTTCACCTTACACCTATCACTGCCCACACCTGTTTTTGGATTGTTTTTTCTATTTCATATTCCCTTTAAAAACATATATAAATAAAAACAGCCATTACATCAAAGCGTTGGCCTTCCCGCTGGTGAGGAGAGCGGCGTTTGTTGAGTTGTGCGTGTGTCAGCGGGAGGTCACTGGGACCTTAGGTTGACCTAGTTTCCCATTCTGCCGACCTGCCACTCATTAGTGCTGACCCGTGTCTGGCTGGTGAGAAGGTGAAAGGAAGGGTCGCGACCTGAGTGACAGCCTGTTGTATGTCTGCCTGGCCTTAATAGCTATATAAGGTGACAGAAGCAGGTGGAAGAGACACCAGCCATACAACTTTAAGATGTACTACAACTAAAACTAGGGCTGTCAATAGTTAAAAATTATAAATCACAATTAATTGCACAACTTCCATGATTTGTTTTATTTATTTATTTTTTAAACCTGTTTCAAATGTACCCAGAGAGGGAACTTATAAAGCTTATTAATAGCTCAGTTGATTGGAAAACTCTACTGACTAGAAACTTCTCAGGTGGTAACTCCATTCGCTATAAATATAGATGACTCTGGTTTTCTCAAGAGATCCATTTGGCGGGGATTCTTTTGGTCAGTTTTGATGCTACAGAGCGCCTATTACTGCCCTCTGCAGGGCCATCCATTTGCTACGATAGGCACTTCAGATTCTGCTTGCTTTCCACTGCTTTCCACCAGGAAAGGTTTTCATGGTGGAGGGGGAGGTCATAATAACAAGACGTGTACACACACAATTTACCTGCGTGTGCCTCGGGCATACATTTAATTTTTCTCATGCCAAGCAACACACATAAACATACCCAGTAGTTGTAGGACAGGCATTATTGGAACTTTATAAAAAAATAAAAAAAATAAAAAATACAAGAAAGACCTCTGAGGGCCTGTCCACACGGAGGCGCATTTTGGTTTAAATGCAGATGTTTTGCATCGTTTTGGCCGTTTGTCCACACAACTCCTGTATACGCATATACCCTAAAACGCCACTTTTCTGAAATCTGGTCCCAGGGTGAAAAACTTTGAAAACGCAGCTCTTGCGTTTTTGTGTGGACGTCTCATAACAACATAAAAAACAATGGCGGATTACATGCTCGTGTTCCTGATGGAGAAGTTTTTGAGCCTATTAGGGTTACTAGGGCAACATATCATTTGTCCTTGAGTTTGGTTGCTTCTAAAGCCGATTTGTAAGCAGCGCTCAAGCTTTATGCGCATGCTCCGCCCCTTCCTCTCTCAGCGCCACCTATAGGGCTGGAATACGAAGTAGCGTTTTGAGTCGCGTTGAGACGGATCCGTGTGGATGCAGATATTATTAAAAACGATGCCAAGGAAAATGGAGGGGGAAAACATCATTTTCATACGTGTGAATGTCTTGCTGGTAAATACTATCTATAGTTGCTCCCAAACTTTCTCTGTTGGGGCCCCACACGGCTACTTAAGAAAATCTTCACGCCTCCCTAAAAAATAGAACACGCATTCAAATACTTTGTTTTCATATTCAAATAGTTAGCAACCTGTTCGACACCCACCTGGTCACGGACAGCCCACTCTGCATAACTGTAAACCTAAATACAACTTAAAGGGGGGAGTTTTGGGGGAAATTAGAGATCAATACCATATTTATTTGTTATTATAAAGCTGTGCATTTTAAAATGGGAGTTTATGGGGATTGGCATGCCATTACAGCCAGCATCAAGATAATCTGGTGGTGGTGATTAAGTAGTCATGTTGCTTTTGTTATGTCCATGTTATCTTAATTTTCCAGCTCCAGAGTTTGCTACTTGACAGGCAGATTTTTTATGGCAACTGTGGGCAAGTTATATTATGATAGGTGAGTTGAATCTGATTTAAATTAAGTTTCTCAGGTTTGCTTTAGGTTGATGGCATTTTAACTGATTGGACGTTTAGTTGTTTCAACCATATTTTCTCTATGCTGCTGGACGGCAGCATAGAGAAAAAGACTGGACGGTCTGGGTTAATGTAGTTTTTACATGTGTGGTTTAGTGTGGACTGGTAAAGTTTCTCATGTAGTTAAATATCCATTTTGACATACGAGTGCATAAAGACCTAAATTAATTGCATTTTTTTGTTTGTTTGTTTTTCTCAAAAAGAAAACTGCTACTTATAGTGGAGTAATGCAAAGCGAGCGCACAGAAGACAGATCGCACCTGGTATCTGAAAGCTACAGAGGCGTTGGGCTTTATCTTTCATCTGTGTAATTTTATCCTTGTAATACACTGTTGTTTTAGGCTGCACTGACCTGAGAAAGTACTTAATACTTTTTATTCAATTTCAGGAGAGCAGGGGAGAACACAAACCAAATACCACCTTATATATCCAAGCCATCTATCTTTTGGGTATCTGGAAATGAGAATCAGCCATCTGGATAACAGGCCTCACGAAGGTGGTGCTTAGCTGTCTCTATGTCAGTTATAATCATGTTCATGTGTAAGTTTGTATTTACAGTCAGATGCAGCATCAACACATCCAGAGGAGCATGTTATATGAGATTAAATACAAATTTCTATACACTGGTGGTCGTCTACTCTCTTTCCTATCTGTTCCTACTATTATTAATAGAAAATCTCACCATCACCTGAGTGAATCCATAAAAATATGCTCGTAAACACCGTTTCCTTTTGTTCTCCTCGGCTGCAGAGATGGAATAGGTTTGCAACTATCACAAGAGTTCATCTTCATCTCATTCATCACTGGCAGCTAAGTGGTCAGCTACCTTCGTTGTGCTGAATTGCAGAGTAGAAGTGCTTTGGCCGTCTGAGCTACCGTGGAAAGTGATTCTCCTCATCAGTACGTGTCACGCTGTGCTTTTTATTCCACTTACTTCTATGTCAGGCCCGCATGTGAGAATGATGACTCAGTTTCCCAGAACGTTGTCTGATTAGTTGATGGAAATCCAATACATTGTGATCCATCCTTTGAATTGAACTTGTTCCAGAGCAGGTCAGCCGGGAATTATGTGTTTCCATGGTGATCTGCCTTGGCTGAAAGACTGCCAGCTGTGTCGTGCAACCCTGAGTTCCTTGCTGGGAACATTTTGATTACTTATATGCTACATGTACAGACCATTATCAGTAGTGGATTGCTTTGCTGTGTGTAGTCGAGGCAGCCTTTGCTGTGTCAGGGCCAGAGCTCTGGACTCTGGCTCGTAGTACAGCAAAGAGACGGCTGGCAGATAACAAAGACCAACCCCCTGGTGGCTGCAAAACACAAGAGTTTCTTTGTTAAATGTGTTTGGCTGGACAACATGACAAAGTCAAAAAAGAGAAAGCAGTGTCCACACCACTTTAGAATAGAGCCATGGTTGTGGAATACGGTCCAAACATCCTGAAACACAAAATGAACATGCACTTTATGTTGTTTCCTGACACACTGACACTTCCTGTGCAGGCTGCAAGCTATCAGAATTCAGAGGTCTGCAGAAGGGCCTGAGTAGACTATTGTGGACAGGGGCAGATGAAAGTTCAGGTCACGCAGACCTACAGCTTTAAATACTCAATTGAATATGTCAGCGGTTTGGAAAATAAACAGTTGCATATAATAAGTAATAGCTGTAAATACTGTAGCAGTAAAATAAAGTACCACTGATCATAAAAGAATACTAAACCCATGACTATAAACCCTCTCCACTACTTTATAGCAGCTAATAAGAACCTAACCTTTATTTTTTTTTTGCCTTGTCATATTAACTGTTGATTTTTCTCGTGCGCTGACAGTCCTCAAACATTTGCAAATTAGTGTCTGCCATTTGGATCTGATAGCATATGACTCTGCCTACAGGGCTCTAAGCAGTCTTTTTCTGAGATGATCATGTTGATAATTAAGACACAGCGTTTTCATCAGCACATCCAAAGGGGGATTTTAGGGCTCAGTAACTGCAACAGATCCGTCCGAGTAAGGAACATGCATTTTTTTTTGTAACTACTCCACAGATTTTATCTGAAATTTCTTTTATAAAGAACATCCCAGGGCTTTCAGTAAAAATGCATGTAGATGACAGATCAAGCAGCACCAATGAGAAACAACAACAACAAAAAAATCATTTGTCTCAGCAGCTCCAGTAGCTTAGAAGTGAATGAAGAACACTGCATAAACTGGATGTAAACCATGGGATGGGAATGGGGAATGGAGGAGGGGGGTGGGGGATTTCTTTGCTATCCAGCAAGAAACAGCTGGATAGTGAGAGCTCATAATTTAATAGCAGAGTGCACAAAATCCATTTTACGTGTGGGCTTTAACATGGGGATAAATTAGCATATGAGTAAACAGAACAGCTCACTTGTGCATATTCTCAGCCTCCCTGCAGACTTGTCTCCTCAGGTTCTGCTTTTAATTTTTTTTATTTTTTTTTATTTTATTTTTTTTAACCTTGTTGTGGAGTAATGAATTAATGTGGATACACATGGCTTACATCCTTGACATTAAAATCCATGCCAAAGGTTGTCTGTCCTGCTTCTTTATTTCATTTTTTTTAATGCATGTATTTCTACAACTTGAATTTCCCCTGGGATTAATAAAGTATCTATCTATCCATCTATCCATCTATCCATCTATCCATCTATCCATCTATCCATCTATCTCCGTGCATTTTGAAACTGAAAAGCAAACGGTTAGAATTAATAATGACGTGTGAATGGGTCTTAAATGGCTTGGAAATTTGCAAGGCTTCGCAGAGCATAACGGGAGAACTGCCATCTGCAAATGTGCAAGAGCAATACAGGTCTGCAGTTTACACCCATTTCCAGGGTCTATGCCGCGATCAATAAAGTTCACTGGTCCAAACAAAGGAAGACTCTTTTGTTTCTGCTCTGCTTGCTTTTACAAGGACAGACACATTTAGATACATTACAATTGATGGCAGACGGTCCAGCCCATCAAGGCCTCGCTCACGTGTCCCCTTTAATGAACTAAAACAATGTGCTGTCTTGTCTGGAGACGGCATGGGGATGGAAGGAGGGTTAGCAAGTGCAGCGATCCAAGCAAAGGTACAGGTGTGGCTTGGGAGGAGTTGAGAGCATTGCACATCAAGATAGACGACCCCTCTGGCGTCATCCAGCGCTTTCCCGGAGAGCGGTTTTGCCGTCTGTCGCCATCTAGGGACAGCCTTATTCCCTCCGACAGCCAGCTAATCCATAAATGGGCAAAGATGTCAAGTTTGAGTGGAGATTAGGCGGGCAAGTGACACCTAGGCAGATGGCTAGCAACCTGTGACAGCACCCACATGTCGCTCAGAGCGGGCTCATTTTTTAAACATACATAAATCTAAGCCTTTGGAAAATGTCAATGGATGAGTTTTATATAATAAAAGAAAAACACACATATCCTGTAGTCATGAGCGGGGAAACTAGTAATAATATTTTATGCTGTATTGATCCCCGAGGGGATATTATTTTGTTTTCCTGCATTTTGACCATTCGTTCACACAATAGTGTGAACAGTTGGAGCAGTGGGCTGCTGCATCTGGGGAGCAATTTGGGGGTTAGGTGCTCGCTCTAGGCACCTTGGCCATGGGCATGGGGGGGATTCGAACAAGCTGCATCATAACTACTACTCCTCAGGTCCCCATTAGCTAAGAATACCAAAAATTTGAAGCATACCAGGTTGTAATCATATTTATTTAACACTTCTGCATTGACTTCATTTTTCCAGCCCTGCTTGTTTGAGAGTGTTTTTTCTGTGTGTGACAGAGTATGTTCAGAGGCTTTATTAGACCACTCTTTTCGACTTTCCTTACATCAAATTTCTGCGTATCACCCACTGCTGCCACCTACCTCAGACGACTTCATATATTTTTTTAATTGCTCTCAACAGTTATCGCCTCCTTGTCTTCAGTGTATGGTTGTCCACATCCTGCAAGGCTTTTCTTTCTTTCTTTCTTTCTTTCTTTCTTTCTTTCTTTCTTTCTTTCTTTCTTTCTTTCTTTCTTTCTTTCTTTCTTTCTTTCTTTATTCTGTCTGTCTGTCTGTCTGTCTGTGCCTCAGTAATGTCCCATTATGCAAAGTTACATTGTCCCCAGCATCAAGTGTTCTTTATTAAACGTTGAGTTGCTCTTTTCCACCACTTTGTCTGAGATTGTATTCCTTTTCACCCATTGTTCAGTAGCTCACTTCATCTGTATTCACCTCTGATCTTAATAAGGGTACGTAACAAATGTAATCATTTACCGATCGCCTTTCAGGATACTCTCAATAGCTACTCTACAGTGATTCTTTCCTGGTGGCCAGTCCCTTACAAAGAGGACAGTGATAGCACTGCATAGATCTAGCTCTCCGCTCAGCGACTGGAGCAATGTGGAAAGGGTCACATTGCGAAATGAAAAGAGACTAGTGGTGGTAATTTGTACTGAGCAGATCCAACTTTGGATCTCTGTGCATATAGGCGAAAGTGAGGGAAGGCGTGCTCTTTCGGGAATAACATGATAACGAGAATTCATGCATCGCGAAAGCAGCATACTTCAACGGCGGTTGACTGCTATGATTGATGACCTCTGCTGAGCTATAATCAGTTGGAGGGGGTGACAAGTAGCCTCAGGGATATAGTTACGAAGAAGGTCCAATGGATTTTTATGTAGGTGATATGGGAATTCAGACACTTCGACCAGATGTGCTCCTTTATCCACGCTGCCTTGGATAAAGTCTTCTCTAAATGCACAAATAACAGAATTTATGGAGTTTCCACATTCCCAGACAACTCAGAGTAAAATTAGCTGTGACATCTGGTAAATGAATCAATACTTACTATTGTTATGGTTTGTAATGGCAGTGATTTTACACAGTCAGATGGCATTTTACCTGCACTGAGCAAAACAAAAGGACATATAAAGAACAAATGTGCCAGACTGGAAAATCACCACTGTTCATGGTGTCTCCTCACAGGTGTGACGTGTGTTCCGGTTCTGCAGTTTTCTTACTCCATTTATCATTTTGGGTTAGGGTTTGAATTTCAAGCAGAATACTGAAGAGGTGTGGGTGGAAATGTTAACCTGTAATTTAAAATAATGCAATATCAAATTATTCCTTTTTTTCCCCCCACCACAGAAGCAAATACTCATGATGTCTGTTGATGAATTCAAACGTTCATTTACAAAAATGCTGTGAAATTAACAATGTCAACACAAGACTCATGAAGAAATGAGTAAAAAGTGTTCTCCCTAGTTTAACGCTCGTAGTCAAGTGACTTGGGTTTTGTTCGTACTAAACTGGCTCTATAATAATCGTCATTTTTTTGTCTCTGCCAGCCACATTAATTCACTGCTACCCCTTTACCCCCCTTTTTTTGTAGTAGTAGTTGTAATTACATGTGAAGTGTCTCACATCACGTCCTACAAAACGTTTCCGTCATCTTGAAGCCGAGCGATCACAGAGGCGTGTGCTGACGAGACGCCAGTGCTGGCTGACATGTTTGTCTTTGTTCATTCCTTCATCTGAATGAAGCTTCATCTGTTCTGGCTTACCCCCCTTCTATCCTTTTAATTTGACGGCAGTCTGACTGACACTCTTCATTGGCTGTTGAGAAATGACAGTGCCCACGCAGACGCGCGTACAATGCGGCTGGCTGATTGATTTAGCATCAACCCTCCGAATTCATCATAAATGGCAGACCTCTGTTTTGTGTCTGTGCGTTATTGTGTGCCAGTAGGCATAAATATTTTACATGTGCGGATGTGTGTGTGTGTGTGTGTGTGTGTGTGTGTGTGTGTGCATGAGCTGATCTGAGTGCATGCATGTGCAGTTTGGACTATGCACTGCTTGGAGGGTTTGAAAGGATAGTATGATTGATAGTGCAGAGGCCAGGGATGTAAAACTGCAGGTCTGAGTTGACATGAATAGTCGCCTGCAGTCATCAAATATGATGCATGTAAGTGTGATGCAAAAGGGAGATAACCCCCAATAGGGAGGTGGACAAGAGCGGTGACACTAATTTATCCATTTGACTGACTTCACTGTGTTTCAAAACCTTGGGGGTGCAGCGGTATTGTCTGCCACACATTACCATACACTGCTGCTCTGCAGGGGAATGAGGAGAACGATATTAGATACTGAGCACTTTGATAAGGCACTGACAAAAAGTTGCAAACTCAGAAGTGGGGTATTGCATTACATTTTAAGGGATGCAAACAGAATATTCAATTGGTGGTGAGACAAGAGTGAGTTTGAGAAAGAGACAGAAAAAATGTCAAAGACAACATATACAGTATATTACAAGGGCAGAGCTTCCCGATTCATCGCCTGGAAACTCTGGTGTTTTGTTGAAAAGATGAAGCCGCAGGTACTGGGTTATTTCAGTAGCTGCAGACAGCTAAGTGCTGCAAGTGAGTTGCTTTTTGATGTGTGAGATTAAAGGGATTTAGCACTTGAATACCTTCTCGTCTGGACACTCCTGAGGGTTGTCTGAAAGGGGACAGGAAGCTAAAAGCTCCTCTCTTCCTCATCTCTTACCTCTTCCCGTCTGTCAGAGTGATGAACTCGGGGCTTCAATTAAAATGATCCCCCCCCACCCCCACATACACACACATTATCCTCTTTGGGTTTAAATTTAGGCAGCTTCCGACGTGATTCAGGCTTGTCGCGGGGTGCGCGCGGACCCCTTGACGTGTGTTGTGGGGAAGAGATTAACGCAACACCGTCCCTTTCATTTTTAGTGCTACGAAATTATACAGCGTCCAAAGGGGCGGACATGTTGGTGTAATCATCTTGAGTACAGATTATTTTAATTTGGCTTTTTCACTGCAGACATCTTGACGTGTCACAATAGGGAAAACACAGGTGTATTAAAGAAGGTTCAGTTCCATTAAGTGTCCCAGTTAGCCCTGACAAGCGACTCAGCATGCACAAAAGCAGGACCTTCCTCTAAGTGGAGTCCCATCAATAATACACCTGTACCTTCCCTGCTGTGACAAGTTAAATTACCTGCTGTGAAAAGTACTCTATTAAATATGTGAGACTTGACAAATAACAGAAGCAGCAATGCACAGATCCACCAATCAGCCATAGCATTAAAACCACTGACAGGAGAAGTGAATAACAGTGACCATCTTGTGACAATACAATGTTCTGCTCTGAAACGTCTCGACTCTGCATTCATGTGGATGTTACTTAGACATTTACCACCCACCTAGAGCAGACCAGGCAGCCATAGCAATGACACACCCAGCAGAATGCAGTCTGACACAGGAGCACACACAGCTAAAAAACATGAAGAACAGTACAAGGTGTTGATATGGCCTCCAAATTCACTAGATCCCAAACTGATCAAGTATCTGGGATGACCCACAGAGGCCCCTCCCCTCAACCCAGAGGACCCAACGGCCCCCACTAACAATATCTTGTTGCCAGACACCACAGGACACCCTCAAAAGGCCCATGTCCATTTTCTGATGAGTCACAACTGTTTTGGAGGCACAAGGGAGACCTACTCAGTATTAGGAAGGTGGTCATAATGTTATGCCTGATTGGTGTATACTGTAATGCAAATGCGGAGTGACTCTTCTAGACAGAATGTGTAAATAACTGTTGTGGATTATGCTTGTCTAACCTGAGAGTGCTTTAGATTCCCTGCTGTATCAAAGCAGAGATGGTGATGTTTCTTAAAAGCGGACGCGCAGCTGAAGGTTAAAAGTCCACAAAAGGCCAGACGGAGAGAGGGGTGCCGTGCTTAATCTATGAACAGAGGAATTAAGTGGAACACATTGGTATTCTCGTGAACTCCTTGTGAAATGCATTAAAAGCTAGTTCATAATCTCTCTGTCATCATTATCTCTCTTCTGATCACAAAAAGCAAACAAAAGCTCAGCAAACCTCAGAACAATTCATAATTCATGGACAAACCTTCATTTCTTTTTCTTTCTTTTTTTTTTTCATTTCATAACATGGAGGCGTGCAGAATCCTCACCAGCCCGACAACAAAATCCAGTTTGCGTAGCGGTTTGTTAAAGTTTCCATCCAGGCAAATGATTGCTCTGAAGACAGCAATACTTTGAAGATTTGACTGGACGTAAAAGGATTGATTGTGCCCTGTGTTCTGTGCCTTTCTTTTTCATCTCGGGATTGATTTATTACTGATTGATGAAAGCTCTCTCCTCTTTCCTTATGAGGACAGATCATATTGAGCTGTACAGTCAGTTCTCATGGCCTGTTTATGCACATATGTGAGTGAGGCTCGAATGCATCTTTGAGTTAATGAATGCATTTATGTATACACGTGACGTGCGCTTGCTTAAGGGTCTGCGTGTGTGTTCATGCGTGTGAACGTTTGCTTGTTTCTTTTGTCATATACGTTCTTGCTCAAAAGTGTAGTCCTCATCTTGTCAGCGCACTCAGTGGTTGTTGGATGAGTGATGCTGGGCTCAGGTTCAATTGAGACGATGCCAGATGGTCTAATCTCTGTGTATGGATATGAGAGAGTGTGTCTTTGCGATTACAGAGAGCTACGAAGCTGCAGAGTGTGCGCCTTTGTGTTTGTACTTTTGCTTCAATCACTAGGAGAGCCAAATTTAGTTTTTGAACTTTGACATTGAGGGATTTTTGGAGGAAGTGCGAACATTTTCTTTGAACGGCTCTTTGGATTCTATGGTTTGACTTGGGGTTTTAGTGAATTTGCATGTCATGCTTTAACTTTGTCTAAAACAATCCTTTCATCGTTCTACTGGCATAAAAAAAGGAAAAAGATATATTCAGATTCATTCACAGAAAGACTCTGGGGGTCATCCAGACATTCATGTAAAAACTTTTTTAATGCTTATACATCAGTGAGATCTTGGATTTCATTCTGCCAGCATCAATGTTGTCTAGTTTAGCCGCGCTGCTAACCCTCATTCGGTGTCTTTTAACTGCCGCCGTTTTATTTTCCACCCCATTGTTGCTTCCTGAAGACTCCACGACGCCATTTATCCACTTATTCAATAATCTGCTCCGTTGTTCAGCTACCTACAGAAATAAAGTCCTATTAGCCGCTGCACTAGTGTGCGCTTTAGTAAGGCCACTGTGCATTTAAATAGCTCAGGAAATCGCTCACAGTGCAATGCATACGTGTCAGAGAATAAAAGGTTGCATGTCAGTAAATAAACGCTAGTGTCAATTATAGCGCAGCCATGCAGAGTAAATCGCAAATCATTTGAGTATCTGACCACAGTGAAGAAAAAAACAGCCTGGCAGGTCTTATGAAGGGTCAGCTTTTTTATTTATTTTTTACTTAGTGAGCAGTTTTGACCATAATATTAATCACTACAATTGTCGAATATAGGACTATTTGGTCTCTGGTCTATTGTGTAATATATTAGAAGGGCAAAGAAACGGCTCAGCTGTGAGATGAAGATTCATTTCACTGCAATGGCTTCATGAAGCTGATCGCATCCGAAGCTGACACAAAAATGTGTCACAGGATGTTTGACGTCATGTCATCGTGTCTGGCAACAAGATATTGTTAGTGGGGGCCGTTGGGTCCTCTGGGTGGTGGGGCAGGGGCCTCTGTGGATCATCCCACTAGATCAGTTTGGGATCTAGTGAATTTGGAAGTCGACATCTTCTGGAGTTTTTCATGTTTTTTTTAAAGTTGTTCCTACGCTGTTTTAGTGTGGGTGTGTGTCTATGTCTGTGTCAGGCTGCATCCTCCTGGGAATGACTGCTGCCATCAAGGAGTGCCATTGCTATAAGGTGGTGGTGCCTGGTCTGGTCTAGGTGGGTGGTACATGTCTAAGTAACATCCACATGAATGCCAGGTTCAAAAGTTTCACAGAAGAACACTGAACTGATACAAGACGGTCAATGTTATTCACTTCTCCTGTCAGTGGTTTTAATGTTGTTGTGGCTGAACGGTGTATATTTGAACCATGCACATTTCACAAAACAAGTTTAGTTCATTGAGTTATCTATTTCTACTGATGCTGCTGCTGGCAAAGAGAATTCTGTACTGTGGTGTAAACAAAAACGCACAATTACAACCTTGCCCTAAAGATGGAGGACAAAACAAATACATTTTCCTGATAAATTTAAAATAAAATAACAATATGTCACACCCACCAGGTTACTAATTAAATACAAATCTCCTACTGCTCTACCTGAACTGTAAACCCACTCCCCAAACCTGACGCTCAACTCTTTTTGCCCTTTACCCAGAGGGCCCACTAAACAGTATCGGTCTGCAGTCATGAAAACTTTCCCCACGCCAACTGTCTGTTCAGCAAACGAATATGAGACACAACTGTACACCAGATAATTTGTGCGTGTGTGTGTTCGTGTTCTCTCATCCCAATCGAGCTGTTATTCCGCTTCTGCCTCGGCAAGACCCGGCACGCAGCGATCAAGAATGCGTGTGCCAACTGAGATTTGTGGTTTTATGTAAACCGTTTTGCCTCAAGCTGACAGGTTGATGTGCGTGAGGGTGTGTGCTATAAATGATACTTGGAAACCGGCCCAGTGCTTTAGTCTGTTCAGGTCCACGGATGGCAAGTTTATTAGGTCAATATGTATGCATGTGCGCAGGTGCGTGTGTGTAAAGGTGTTAATTGATATTCAGAGTAGGTGTGTAAGCACTTTCTGTGTGCGTGTGTGTTCGGGTAAATACACGTGAACACAAAGGTGAAAACAAAAGAGGAAAAAGCTAACTTAACTGAAAAGCATGAAATGTTGAAACTACAGTGAATCTGTGTTGCATGATACCAAAAAAAAAAAAAAAATAGCTAAAAGATGCTATAAAGATTTCCGTTTGGGATTGCAAGCATTCGTTTTTGGATGCATTTGACTTATTGCCCAAACAGAATATATTTTACAGGCTGGGGCGAATGTATATTTGATGAAGATTTGATTGTGTTTTGTTTGCACTACAACCAGTTCTCATTTTGTTTTTTTACTGTGGCCCTCCAGTGAATTCATTTGGCCACACACCTGCAGTTTTAAGGATTTCATGGAAAATGTGCTAAATAACTCTTTTAGATTATTCTAGTCTGAGTTTCACTGCCAATTTCTGCTCTTACAAGAAAGTTATTTCTGAAGCTTAGACCACTTTAGTCAGCAGCACAGTGGGATAACTAGTGGCAATCAGCATTTTGCACAGCTTGTTAGACATGTATAGTTTGATCTAAAGGAAACGCTAAAATGTGATACTGTAATTATATTTAAAGGAGGCACGGTGGTTTGAAATGCACTTTATATATTATTGCCTGTCTCACTTTACTTCCATCGCCCCCTTCCCTGTCTTTCCTTCATATATGAATGTGCGAATGCGTCGTAAACCTCTTGCTAGAGTTTGCTTTGCGCTCTGAAGACGGTTCGCCCGCCTGAAGATCGTTTACCCATGGACGGCCTGAGTCATGGCTAAATCTGAAAGTAAGCAGAAAATTTCTGCTGGCATACACATTCTAAAAGGTATATTGCCTTGGAGTAAGGATGACTTCTTTGAATCTGGCATTATTCTCTGATCCCTGACCTGTGCCACTACTTAAGAGAGGCTTTGGCTGAAATTCTCGTATACTTGAAGGGAAAAATAAGACAGCCTGTAAGCTGTTAAGCATCAAAGTGGCTGACAGACAGAACAGTATTTCCGTTCTGCTGGAGCTTCACTAACTTTTTTCTATATCTATGTATATATTAATGTGATCTTTGATGAGAACATATATTCATGTACTGGCTTTAAAAAGACATTTCGAGACTACTCATGCGGACCAGGATGATGTCATTTCTTTTTTTTTTTTGCCTTCTAAAGAGGCGGCTCATTGTCCTCTAATGTGCCTGCTTGTTGGAACATGTGCACCTGCTCCACGTGGAAGTGATGGACTGAGTGCAGCGTTTCCTATTGTTTTGAATGCTATTTTTGAAACGGAGGTAAAACCAGGATCTAATTTCCTAAAGCCCGTTACCAAGATCATGAAATCACATTGTGCTTTCTGTCTGTGACAGATGTTCTTGTTGAAGCTAAAACAGTTTCCCATGATAGCAGCTCAGAATAGAAGCACAAGGTAATGGCTTAAATTATGACACTTGGAAACCCAGAAGTCATCTAATGTAATGTCAAGCTGCATGCTGCATAGACCTGGTGGGGTGAAAGCACTAAAAAGGCTCAGCCATCATTGGTGTCACTTCTCCCCGGCTCTCTGCAAAGAGACATCTCATAGCCGGCTGCAGGAAACATCATTCTGAGCAATAAACTGGTTTCATAATGTATTCTTGCAAGTTTAAATATAAGGATTTACTGGTATGTTGCTAAGATCATACATGATGATTTTAATTTTTTCAAATGAGTGTTTATTTGGTGTAGAATGTTTTTAATTGGCAACGGTGCATAACACCTATTCACTATTGTCCCGACCAAAGTGTACCTGGGTCACATCAGTGGGATGACTGGACGTGCGTATCCGGTGTTGTGTGTGTGTGTGTGTGAGCAGCACATAAATACATAGTTCCAGCAAGCCAATTAATTTGTCTATGAGAGCGCTCGGTGAGCTATGTGACCTCAGCGCCAGGGAGAATTAGAGTGCATTTAGCAAGTTCATGGCCAAATTAGAACGGGTTTCCATCTATATGAAAAGAGAGACAGGGAGGAAGTGGAGCAGACGGACAGACCAATAGATGGGTATGTACAGTGCTGTTGAAAAGCATGTTTGACTTACATGCTTTTGTTATCTTTCATTAGTCACCTGTGTAAAGTGCAGGATCAACTGATCTGATATTTAGCTTGAGCAAAATTCACTTTTAAAAACAGAACCTGTGCGCTATGTGCAATTTAACTGACAGGTGGTCTGCATCTTAGAAAGACTGCTGCTCGTCTGCAGATAGATTGCATTCACACTTCTATGTGCTCATGTGCTTTTGAAATTAAATTTTATGTTAAATGTCCATATTCGCCACATTCAAGTAAGTGACACTAACACTACTTCCATCCCGTGTTTCCGTAAACAACTCTGCAACTCATGCACCAGAATTTCCGTCAACCTTTGGCGCCGTTGCTCCTACTTAAGTGGTCGTTCACGTAAACCTTCCCTGCCTGGCAAACATTTCTCCCATTGTTGCAACGTCCCGTGAGGCTGTCTAATTTGCTACTTCCTCCTCATGCCATCCCAGATTAACTTCTAGTAATGACGGAGGTCCCAAGAGAGCCAATCAACCTGTGCACCCAGCTAGCTTTGGGACAGTGTGTGTCGTGTAGCAATCAAAAAGTAAAGTCGTTCACAGCGACGGGAGTTATTCATAGGTTTGCCATGCAGAGCCGTGCCACTCTGCTTTTCCCTTCTCAGTGTTCAAGAACTTTCAACTTATTATTTGGATTTCATGGTGTGCAACCATAGCCTTTTCCTTTTCCTCAGTCACAGCATTCTCTTCAGTTCCTTTTCCAGCAGCAGCAGCAGCAGCAGCAGCAGGGTTTTTCTATTAGCTCTATCAATAAGCCATTGTTCCAGTACCTGATGCCCGAATATGTAATTTAACAATTTTAACAAACTTTTGCAAGAATTTGGTATGTACGCTGTGACCTGCCCCACCGCTGTGTGAGGTAGTCCAACCAGCACACAAGGTTTAGCCTAAATGGTGCCGTGAAGCACATCAGCTACAGTTACTGTTCTAGTTTGTCATTATACGCTGTTTGTCTGCAAGTATTTTATTCCTCAAGAAGAAGAAGTTGTTGTTGGTTTGTTAATTTTACTCCAACTTCCAAGTCCACCAATGCAGCCCCATTGCAACTTCTCAGCTGTGACGGTTCGTTAAATAGGCAAGAAAAGTCACGGCTTATTTGTGTTGGTCAGGCAACAGCGTTCATTGGAGAAATCCACACTGTTTACTAACTAATGAGAAGCGGTGCTTATTGTGGAGACAGTACAGTGATGCACGCTTCTGCAAAGATAGAGGGAAAGATCATTTGATTCAAGGTAAGACTACTCTGTCATCCATGTTAATGTTTATGGAGGTCTAATAAGCAGTGGAACACTTTGATCTGAGCTTTGCTAATTGGTAAGTGAACCAGAGCAGTCTTTACAGTTTCAGGCTGTCACTTGAAGATGCCAATAATTCAGGTTTAATGGGATGGAGTATAGTATCTTGTTGAGAAAGTCGGCAGCAGTTGTGAGGTGAATGACTTGCTGGCACTCCCCTGCAGCTGATCTCGTCCTGATGGACACACTTGTGTATATGTAAGTGAAATGTACAATATGCACATGTGTCTTTCTTTATTTTCTTTTCCCTGCCCAACACGATTTTGCTGGCAGCTTCATGATTTTGATTTAGGCTGCCAGTATCGAGGGTGAGGGAGAATTTCATTTTGTGCTCTCTTAATTTATTTTTGGTGTTACTGTTTACGCACACTGTGAAAAGAACACAACAGCCACCACATTTACACTGAGTAACTTTTATTTTTTTTTCGCTGCCGGTGTTACCTGTGTGGTATTAACCGAGATTTTTTTCAGTTTTGCATCCAATCAGACTTTTCCCCGAAAAAAGAAAAAAGAAAAAAAAAGATTAAGCCATCCTGGTCTTCCTTGCAAAAATAGTTCTAGTGATTATTAAGAAGGTGTGCACACACAAAAAGACTAGCAGTGATGTGGCTGCAGGAGACCATGGAATGAAATTCCACGGGTGGTTGCGATGAGAGGCGAAACATCTTTGTCAGCTAACATCAGTAATCACCATGTACGTGGCTATTTTTTCCCCTCTCTCCTCAGCATCGGCCTTTTCTGTGACATTCATGAAAGGTATGGCAGTTACCATTCCACACATGCAGCAGTTGTTTCACCTGAGGAGATAAAGGAAGCAACACTTACCAGTCATGGTTGAGGTGAAGGCTACAACAAGCAACCTGGATTTCTTGGATCACAGCTGCTAAGATTCTTAAAAAGTTCAGTGTATTTTTTATCATCCAACCTCCCTGGACTTATTTACATGGCCGGGATAATAAACAGTTTTAAATAACTAAAAGGTTACTCCTGAAGTCAGGGTTCAACATTTGTCTGGTTGGATGCTGTCGCGTTCTGAAAGGACATACGTCAACTCTGTGTTCACTGAAAGAAAAAAAAATGGAACAGCATCCCCACTGTGAAACATGGAGGAGGCTTAGTTATTTTGAGAGGTTTCTTTGCCGCTTCGGTCACAGGGTGCCTTGAACCTGTGGAGGGCACAGTGAAATCAGGGGATTATCGAGGCATTTGGATGTAACGTGCTGACCGGTGTCAAAGATCTCCGCCTCGGTTGTGCGCGTCACGTCCGGATAATGACCCTAAGCATACATCTAAGTACACCCAAGAATAAATGGAAAAGAAATAGGAACGCTGAAGTGGGCTGCCATGAGTCTTGATCACAATCAACATCAAAGTATATAAAAGATGTGTGTAAAAACCTAGAGGAACTGGACAAGCGTGGCAAAAAGAGTGGGGCAAAGTATGACTTGAAAAGTGCGGAAATATCATTAAGTGCTGCAGAAAGTGATTGATTGCCGTGATTGCCTCAAAAGTGCAAACTACATCATATACTTTAAGTTATTGCATTGCTATAGTCGGAGGAAATTGTCTGTTTTAAGTGGAAGGGTACTAAATTTAGCAATGTCTGTAACTCACAAATAATGACTTCAGAATTTATGAATATGAACAGCCTGCTATTGAGGTCTGCAACTGTGGAGTGTGTCTCTATCTGACTGTTGTGAATGTTTGGCTGCAAAGTCAAGGAGGCCATAGAAGACAGTTGCTGGTTTCTATGAAAGAGACCGGCCATTGTTGATGGGATAGCGTGTCATGACGTTGAACAAGGCAGAAGTCATTTCAAAAAGAGAATAAATCCTTAATGAACGCATCTTAAGTTGATTATTAAGCTGCTAGTCCCCATTGTGACAGACTGAGTAGATCCCATAAAATCTTGATAGACTCATGCACATGTAATAGCAGTTAATGTAAATATTAATATTAATGGCCCACTCAAAACACTGTGTGTCACAGCATCAGAAGCCGGGGTGGTGCGTTCAGAAATGCGGTTAAAATTTTAACTAGACAAGAGAAGGCAGTGCTGAACAAGTTGTTGTAACGAAAGGGATTCAGAATGTGCTGCAGCGGACCCAAAATCCTGCACAGTGATGCATGGGAACGTCTTTTCTGAATGGCATGAGGACCACTGTCAGCCTTGGGACGGCGTATAATTGACACCGTTTCTATTGGGGTGTGATGGATTGCCTGATTAGGAACCCTGGCAGTAGTATGGCTCACAGATGGCAAATTAAACAGTAGACAGATGCCCCCCAGCCTTCCTGCCACCCTCTTACACATTGCTCTGTCTCAGTACACCCTCCCTAACCTCTCTGTGTCCTAGGCTGGGTTGCACTGCTTTTCCCTGCCTGTCATTATTGGCTTCCATTTAGCATGTCTGAAGGTACAGTATGACATTTTTTTTTTTTTTTTTTTGGACTGGTATTTCTTCTGCTTTTACAGTCACTGAGAACAATGTGGTGTGTATCCTCATCAAGCCTATGGCTACTACTACTATCATGGCTACTAATAACATTACTAATAACCTTGGATCCATCCATTTCCAGTTAGTTTGATTAATTAGTCAAACATTGAATGCGTAAAATAAAGGCTCAAACTATGTTTAACAATAAGATGCTTGATAGATCAATTATCAGAATGTCTGCTGAGTATTTGTGGTATCAGTGTCCAGAAAACTCCATGTCTTGTGTCTCTCATTTGAAGACTTGACTAGGACACAGCTCAGGGATTTTCAGTCGTGTTAACAAAGCGGGAGCAGGGATCAAGGTACACTCACTAAAAGCTATCTTAACTGCACGTGCGTGCGTCACACCGCGTCTTTGAGCGCACAGCACACGGGGAGCTTGTAACCACGGCCAGTGCATCATTAATAGTGTCTCCTGCAGATGTTCCATCATCCTTGACAAATCACTGGGGCCTGCCATCAGGAACATTACAATCCCCGCTACACATCAGATATACACATGTACCATCAAAGAGAACACAAGTTTTCTCTCTTCGCAATGGTCCAGGCTTGGAGGAGGGGGGGTGGTTAAAGGCCCTGGTGTCTCAGTGAGGGCTAAGTACTCGCAGAAAGAAAGTAGGCCGGCTTTCTAATGCGCAGCTAATCAAGCTTTGATGCGTTCCTCGTAGCTCGGTGCATCTTTGTCTTTTTTTTTTCCCCCATCCCGTGCCTGGCCCTGCCTGCTTGTCCAATTACCCCCAAGCATGTCTTTGTTTTATCTCGCTTGACTGAGTGTGTTTTTTTTTTCTTAAATTATTTCCTTTTCTTTTTTTTCTCCGATAAAGGCCAACGCTCTAACCAGAAAATGCCCTCCTCCCTCGGTAGGAGAGGATGTGGGCGACAGAGAAACGGTATTAAGTCTACGGCACTAATGGTTTTTACCTGAGTGTAACTTTTACGGCCTGCCGCTAAAGTGTCCCGCCGCTCCATTGGTTTGGAAAGCGTCTATTATATTCAGCCCACAGAGCAATCATGTGATGCAGATGGAGCCGGAGCTTGTCATGTCTGAGGCTTCCTGCAAGTGCCCTTTGCAAAATGCCACAGACAATGATGGGTAGGAGAGAAACCGCAGCTCCATCTCCATCTCCATCTGTATGCCTGACCAACCCAGGCGCTAGTGTGTCGAGCATTGAACTTACAGTGAAATTAGTTTTGTAATCCAGTGGTATCTTGTCGGCTCAAATCCGCTGCTTGTGACGTGAAGTCAAGTCCTTTTATCATTATTGTTTTGAACGTGTGCCACGCTGGCATGCTCAGTATACACAGACACAAACACACGCAAAGAGAATACAGAATCAGTTGGACAGTTCAACAGAAGTAACACACAATCACAGTCCTACTCATGCACACTTAGACCTTTCCTCCTCGGTCACTTTTTTTTTCAGTCACCTAGCACATCTCTCAGGTCAGTGAAAGAAAAGTACGGGCGGATGTGAAATGATCTCAAACAAGCGCTCACTCACAAACAGATATTGCATTGTCTGGAAGTTGCCATTGTCCATCTGCCATCATAGGTTTGTGAGTGGGCACCGGGTGTGCGTATGTCTCATCTTCCCTCATTCCTCCTTCCGCTCTTTTACTTATCCTCCCACTCGTGGACGCCTGCACACTCTCTTCCTCTCTCTTTGCAGACTCTTGTTGCATTACCCCTCGTCCTCCTCTTCTTTCCTGCTTTACGTCTTATTTTCTTTGCACATTGTATTTATTTTTTCGAGGAGTCTCTCTCTTTCTGTCTCTCTCTTCACTTCTTCCTTTCTCTTACTCCCCTGTTCATATTTGTTTTGCCAGGATCGATCAGTAGGTTAATCCTAATACTGGTTGAGAGCTGTAGGCACCCCCTGCTCAGAACACGCACACAAAAACGCATACATAGACACACACACACACACACACACACACACACACGAGCAGTGATGCAGATTGAAGACGGTGCCAAAAGTCTGCCTGTAAGTGGGCCGTTTGGGATCCTAGTCAGCTTGCCTGTGCTGTTTGTTTGTGTGTTTGTGAGAGTTTCATCGTTTTAGATTTCTACTTCCTGTCATTACTTTAAATTTGTATGTCTTTTTCTCTGTCTCCTCTCTCTCTCTTACACACACACAAACACACACATTCGGAGTCTACAGTTCCTCTTCATTCTTTAAATGTCAGTCTACCCAAGGCCCATGTAAAATGAATTCTCTTCCTGCCCTGGCACAGGCGACCTTGTCCTTCATGTACTTCTAAATGGCATTAATGAGAAAATGTCGGCAGACATGGGTGAGAGTAGGGCTGTTTTTCCTGTGCAAGATATTGCGACGTTAAATACAAGCAAACAGAGAATTTCATGAGTTGTTTCTTGTTCGGGAACCCTGCATCAAAGTGTGTTTATCTCTTTGACAAAGTCTTGCTCAGTAGATCAAGGTGAGTTTTCTAAGACTGCTCACCTAGGCAGTGTATGGCAAACGGAGAAGTAGAGTATTCTCGGTGTTTACCTCCTAAAAAGGGTGAGGCTTTTGATCTCATTTAAGATTTAATGAGTCAATAATTAGCTTTGCAAGATGATGTATTTACTGGTGCAGCTCTTTATAAGAAAAACGAACAAACAACAAATCCAACTCTGCTGAGGTGAAGAAAATAGGTTCATAGAAAGTGTGATTTCAAAAGCCCTGTGCCCATGAGGTGTTTTGGATAAATATTTCTTTCCACAGTGCTGGAGATACAACATTAACAAGAACTCCTTTGACTCCAGCATTATCATCATGTGAAATTCTGGTATTTCAACAGTGATGTTGTTGAGCAAATTATAACTTCATTATTTTAATTCAGGAATAAGTCAGTTGTGCACTTCATCTCAATAGATGCAAACTGCAAATTTCCTTCTGAATTTGTCTACCATTCAAACCACTACTAAAAAATGTTAAGCTGAACAGAATTGCACATGGACAGTGCCAATGCCATAGGACTTTAAAACGTATCAAAGTTTCGGTCAACAGTCTTTTGGTTTTCTTCAGAATTGAAAAGTTGGATGGTTTCGCTTAGATGTTTTTTTATCCTGCAAGGATCTGTAATAAAAGAAGACAAATAAAAGAAGCGCTGTAATCTCACATGCCTTTGAGTCTTTCTGCTCAATAGCAAATTATTAATCACTCCTTTTGCCTCATACACAAGGCAACTGTGAAAAACGTTTTCTAGTTGATTATTGTTTCGAGAATTTTTGTGAAATGTTCTCTGTGCAGAGAGACTGAAGCCGTGAGATGATCTTTATGAAAGTCATGTGGCTTACTATTGCATCATTCCGTTGCCAATGTCCTTTACGACTGCGATTTGTCATTGCACAAAATGTGAATAGTTTAAAAAGGTTTTGAGAAATAACACTGGAGAACATGAATTTTTGGCAATGATTAAAAGCCATGAAATATGGACAAATGAACTTATTACCATTTCAGCGTAGTCTCCAGCATGTCTCATTCAGTGGCCTCCATTTGTCAGTAGAATCAACGTACAACTATTGAGCTGTGGCTTCAAAGGCCGTGAGAGCTAAAAAGGTATAAAAAAACTGTGAATAAAATGTCACTCATGCAAACTAATAAGTCTTTGAGGATTGTCGACTAAAACTAATAGATATTTCAGTCTAAAGACTAAAATTAAATCAAAGTGCAGCTTTTGAGCAAGTTTCGTTGGTCCAGTGATCAGTACTTTTCTTTCCCGATTGCAAAAGAGGCCGTCTGTGCTGCGGTAAGATTTATGCATCCTGCCACCTACTATGCCACAGTTTCATACAGTATTGTGAGAGTGTGCGTGAGACACAATTGGAAGACCAGTCAGCAGCCATTGGTTATTTTTGCTTTCCACCTGGTGAAATCTTCATACGGCTCCTCTGTCTCTCGCTGTTCTTTTTCTTCCTTACTTTCATCTGGTGGCTCCATGGAATTGATTTCTACCCGCGTGTCTGCTGCCTTTGTGAGCAACGCGCAAGCTAGGTAGAGGGAGAAAAAAAAAGAAAAGAGAGTGATGGAGAGCCCTATTTTTCCTTCAAGGAGGGTTTCACACTCCTCCCTCGAAGGAGGCTTTTCGTGCTCACCCCTCTCGGTTTTTGGACGAGAACAGAGAGAATATGTGGGCACGAATGCATCAGGTTCGGTCTGGCTGGGTTAGCTGGAGGATGCAGAGGAGACGGGTAGCCTTCAGCCCACAGAATCAATTCACCAGCAGAAAACTTCTTCACCGCACTAAATGATAACACACCTTGAGAGGTTTGGCCCCTGACATGGGAGAAAAATAGCTGCATGAAAGAACTGTGGTGGGAGATATAAACATATTTTTGACAGCCAGCCCAAAGTTGGCTCTATCATCTTGTGTAGGCAAGCTTTACCTTTGGGGCCACCGCTGTTTTTCCTGTGTGCTTTTGTCTTCTGAAGACAAAACTGTAATGTTTTTATTTTAAATGTAATGGTTATTTTCTCATATATATTGAGCAGATAGTATCTCTCTGTGTTTCTAATGTTTTTATATAATTTCTTATGAAGTGAGGTAAGGTTTCGCCTGCGTATGGAGCAGTGTCTCCTATATACAGTATGCCCCGAGCCTTGCTGTTATCCAGAATCTAGCTAGACTTCTTTTTTTCCACAGACTTTCAACACACATGGTTTATTTGAAACGTCTGACAGTTCAAGTGAAAATATTCTGAAAGAAAACTTCCTCCCTGCATTCACATGGACCATGCAAGGTCAGAATACTCTTACAACAAAGTAACCTTTGGAAGAATGGAACAAACTGTAAAATAAAAAAGAAGGTCATCATTAAAGCCAAAACAAGTGAATGAACCATACACAATCTTTTTTATATATATATAGATAGATAGATATGGATCACATCAATATAATAGCTATAATAGTCATAACAGCTAAGGATAATAAGTTGCGCAGATAATGAAGAGAGATTGTGGGGTTAGGCTGTGAGAGCAAGCAGGGGAGAGAGTGCACTTGAGTGTGTCTGTGGAGGTGGGAGAGTGTTAAGATGTGCTAGAAGGACAGTCTTGGGCTATTCAGAATTGGTCAGTTTTAAACCGGTAACCACTCACTGGCATATCAATGAAAGCGTTTCAGTTTTAATTTGTTGGCCTCATTGTAAGGATAACGATACCTTTTGACTAGCATGTTCTGAAATCACAATGAATGACATTGAAGGAAATAACAACTTGGAGGCCTGAGTGTTTTAACATAAAGGCCAGTTTGCAGCAGAAGAACCTTGAGTGCACGCACAAGACATTCGCCGCAACAACCTGATCAAAAAACAAAACAATAATGAGTCCAGTCTAGTCTGAACCGGAGATGATTACCCCACATAATACAGCAGTAATATTCCTCTTTCATGCTTGTGTCCATACTCTACATGCTATGCCTACTTGATAATCATATATATCTGGATGTTCACATGACAAGCAACAACATGGGATAGTTTAATGCATCCTTATGGGGTACTGACCATGTGCTTAATCAGCATAGGGGCCAATTAGGGACCACGACATCCTCCTGAAAGCTATATCCCTTTTCAATCCTCCTAATCACCTCACAATGCTCTCCCTTGCACAACATTTTTTTTCCGTAGTAATAAATGCTCATAAGGAATTAGTTTATCTAAAGAGAAATAATAATATTACCTATAGAACCAAACTGCAGCTGGGTGAAGTTGGTAGAATGAATTTCTTTACATTTAGACTGTTGTGGCTTAAGCGGTACTGGAGGAATCTGCAAATATCCCAAAAGATTAACCACAGAAAAGGTGCAAATAATAATTGAGAAACCTAGTAACAATTGCTGTAAAACATCCCAGAGGCAAAAGAACGAATTGTGTCTGCTCAGATCAAACCAGATCAAGTGACACCTACTGAGAAGTTAATCTTAATCCACAAAGACTTTATTGTTATTAAAATGGCTTATTCTTAGAGTGAAGTTTTACTCATGTTAATATATTTATTCAAATATAAACTAGGCACATAAGGATATTTTAAATATTGTACCACTGACGATGGTTAAATGCAGATTTATTTCACTTGTGCATGTTTAAACTGTGCTTCTATTGTGACGGCAAAGCCCAAATGGAGCCTTTTAATAAAATGAATTCACTCATGGTTGTGTGTGTATGTGTGTGTGTGTGTGCTTTTGTGCTCTCGCTTTTTGTTATTTTCCCTCATGTGTGACATTAATTCTTGTGGGAGGGAAACTTGTATTAAATGTCAACCAGAAAGAGCTGACTGTGCAGCCACATCTTTAAGGGTCTCACCTAGTAAGACATTTTAAATGATAAGGCTTTTAACAGAAGCTTACTGACGCATCTGTACTATGTTTTGTTTTTTTCTTCATTGTGCACGCACAAACATACAGAATGGTTTTGAATCCAGCATAGCTAATGTACAATGTACTTTATTTCTCAGTGCGTGTTGCATTATCTTTTAATGTCATTTCTGCTGGTATAACTTAGTGAGTGACAGAAGAGGAAGGAAGGGAGATGAGGTGGACTGAGGAGACGGAATGATAACAATGTCGCCAGGTCCTTTACAAGTTCTTTTTTCCCCTCTACTTGATGACATTTACTACAATCATAGTCTAGTGTTGTTATTGTATGGTGCTCTTAGAAATCATTGTTCTCCTTTCGCACATATACCATTTCTCGTTTATACTGTATATATATATAGAACAACTGAGATGCAGGTAATGGTTTAGGATAGTTGTGCAACTCTAAGGTATGATGGTGTGGAGCAACCCAGCAACTGGCATTATTTCCTGTAGTTAAAAAAACATAGAAAATAAAAGCAAAAATGTGCACAGTTTCGAAATGCTCTGCTTTGTGTGCCATCAGAATTATAATTCTTAATTAGTTTGACTTCTAAAGGCCATTGCTTTGACTCTGGTCCTGACCTTCCAGAGCCGGTGGATAGCGCCTGTGATTCTTCCTCAAAGTCATTGTGTTGAATCTGGGAGGTTAGAGATGGCTGTGATTGCCTAGATCACTGGCCTTCTGCTTTGGTTGTCTGCCAGCTTTGTGGTTTGACTTCCAGTCGACTTCAGCTCCAGATGTTCCCAGATATACGCCTGGTGTGTTTGTGTGTGTGTGTGTGTGTGTCGCCTGGATTCCGGCTGGATTGTGGATGTGTGGATGTGACCATATGCAAATGCTAAAACAGGCGTTGTTGCGTGTGTGATCGTGCGTTCACCTGGCTGTCCCTCTTTCACCTTACGTCGATGGAATTCGGGCGGCCGATTTGAGAATAACACAAAGGTGTTAAATAGCACAGAATGTCTCATACTGTTGCAAGTGTGAAATAAGTTCCTTCTAATAAAAAAAATGATTTAAGATTGGTGCAAGGATATAATTTAGGCCTTCAAAGATGCATCAACGTAATTGATGATAGTGATTACATTAATCAATAAATTCATCCTTGACTATGGCAGCTTCAGAAGTGTTGGAACTCTTTAAACAGACATCTAATTAATTATGCTCTGTGGACTTTATTAAAAAATGAAATAGCCCACCACAGCAGCACAGCCGCTATGTGTGAACATTTCAAAGGAAATATCCTGGGATTTTTTCAACCACGAACTACGTGATGGCAGCACAATGTTTTAGACTATTACCGCGGGTTTTTGGACTGTGACAGTGAGTTTTACACTATTACAGTGAGGTTTGTCAGATTGCTGGCTGCTTGCCAGTGCCCGAGAGTCGTCTTTGCGTACTTATCTGTTCTGTTTCAGTAAAGACTCAGCAAAGACTCTCCAGAGCAGATGGTAATGGCTAGTATGTCAATGTGCTCACCAGCGCATTTGCAGATTGCAATTTTTTGATGCATGCATCTGCCTGCAAAACTGAATGATGTAGATTTCCATTTTATTTTTAAAATCTGATGGAGTTATTGCAGTTGTTTAGTACATTGTAGATTAACATTTTGCAAAACACTTATTAACTGTTCCTTTTATTCTAGAGTGTGGTCATTTTTCTCTCACTCACTCTCTCTCTTGCTTTTGTTTGGTCTCCATTGAACCTCTAAAGGTACTGAAAATGGGTGTTTTTGTTTTTTTGTAGAGTAAACAAAGCATCCTTATTCAGAGCTGCCCTGTGACAAAGCCACAAAGCCATTTGGCCAGCTAAGGTTTCAAACATACTGAGAGCTGATTGCTGCACCTGCCAGAAATGGAAAGAAATTTCCTGGTTATAGCTCATTCAGTTTTCTCTTTCACTTTATACAAAACAGCATCTGTAAGCGGTCTTATCTTGTTTTTGTTTTTTTTTGGCCTTTCTTTTCTGATCTTTAGGAAAAAAAATCTGTATATTTTATATTGTAGGCTGCCTAAGGTGTATTAATGGCCCAGTTGCTTTGCAAGACTGGAGCTGAGCCTCTTGGTCCTGCATCCAAAGCTTTCTGTCAGTAAATGTTCTGACATTATGGCGCAGCACTAATGTAAAATGGGCTGCGTCAGGGCCACTCAGGTGGTATGAGAACTGGCCAACTTCATCTTATTTTTTGGATGGAGGTGGATGAAGTTGTTCAGCATGATTTTCCACTATTTATCTAGGTTTCAACCTGTTTTACCTCTTTCTGACCGATGATTCTGAGACAGTATTTAGACTATCAATCAGAGAAAGACTGGAGAAAACTGCCTGTAAATGCATAGCAGTGCCAAAATGATTATGCAACATCATTTTATGTGTTTGTGTTGCAAAAAAGTATTACATTTTTCAGACTCCCCCATACGTACTTCTGCATTACATGGATTTGAGTGTGCATGTTTCCGTGTGCGAGTGTGGACAGGTGGGTGAGATCCAAATAAACAGACAGATAGAGATGATGAGAGAGAGAGACGAACCCCCAGAGGGAACAGTTGAAGGCTTTGAATAGGCGGAGGTATTTGTCTTAAACAATCTCCCCTTTACAGGTTTACTCAAGCCATGCTTGCAGTAATGCGTTTTGGACTCCCATTGACTCTGAATTGCATTTCATTCAGCGCGCCACAATCCACTTCCCTCTTTCTTTCTCACTCTCTCTTTTTATTGCATCTCATCAGCCGTGGGGAAACAGCCCAGCTGCCACTGTGATGCCACTCACGGCCAATGCGCCCTGACAGATTCCAATTAAGTTGGAAAATGTAACGTATGAATATTAGAAAGTACTCTGACACAAACATCATCCCCTTCTTTTGTTGCATTATGCAGCTTGTAGTTGGGGGTCTCCGCTGGTCCGGCATTTCCATAAAGTTTATTCCTCCACTACCTCCCACTCTTTTGACTCTCTCCGGTGCTCCCTCTCTCCCCTAAGGCTGTTTATTAACAGCTGTAAATATGCCCGCTATCCTCAGATAAACTCTCATTTGAGGCCCAAGATGTGGTTTTGTCAATCAGTTCATCTCTATTTGGCTTCTCCCTGCTCATTCCAATAAACATTTGGAATGAATGGAGAATTCCCACAGGGGAGTGTATACAAACCTGTGTGACATCTCATTTCTATGTGCATTTAACTATGTTAACATAAGCTGAATAGCTAAAAGTTGTCATTTTGTCACAGTATTACAGTATTGTGTGTGTGTGTTTTTTTGTGACTGAACTGGAAATCCCACTAATGCCAGCTCTGTGGCAGTTACATCAACGGGTAGATCAGTAGAGCACTTTCATTCGGACAGACTTCCGTTGCCCTCTGAGCTGAATGAGAGCATTCCTCAGAGCTGCCAGTTCCTGCAAGTGTGTGTGTACGTGTGTGTCCCACTGTTACAGCCATGAGGCTGAGCCAGGGTCCTGTCGATGGGCCATAGACCATGTGTGACCTCATCTCAACCTGGCAGCCCGTTTTCGCTCAGATGGTGAAAACAGGGTTGCCAATCGTAGTGTCTGTCTCCCCACTGGAGGTGCATTTGGTCCCTTTAATTCCGGGTGCTCCATCTTAAACGCCTTCTTAAACTTGATTATACTGTAAATATATAAGATGTGGACTAAGGTAAGTAAAGGAGAGATGTAATGAATGTCAGTTAAAGGCATAAATGTCTCCAAAAACTGAAATTGAAAACACTTCACCGATACTTCAGTGTACAGAATACTAATACTATTCAAAGGGAATGTCGTATTCAAAGACGTGTAGAAAGCACTGCTACTACTTAATCCGACGATATGTAGGTTGGAAATCACAACTTACAGTACCTGATTGTCAGTTTTAAATCTGAAGTGTAAATCTGAAAGGTCTCCATTTCGATCTCCTTGGCAACACCTATGACAATAAGTGGTCATTAGCTGTGCCTTTCAGCGTCACTTCCTGAGAGTGTCGCCGTGTGACGACTCCAGTCATTTCAGGGTTAGCTCGACCTACTGTCTCTGGGACAAAAATAATCTGCATGATGGATCACGCGTCACTAACTATGCACAGATTTTGATTTAATATATTTTCATCAGTGGGTTTTAGGCTCAATCACCATATTGATATCTCATTTGGCAAAAGACAGTGACCTAACAACACATTTATTTAAATAAAACCAATTTGAACAACACAGATTGTTTAAATTGTACAGTAATTTAAATTTAGCGGTCTTCAGGAGTACACTGTATGCTGTAGCATCAAAACAAAATGCTCCTTCTTCTGCTCAGCTCATGAGAGTAAAGCTATTCTATTCTTTAATGTATTGTAGTAAACAGTTTGTACCACCAAAGGTCAGGAATGATACAGGGGATTACTGGCAGAGCAGGCCGACAGCCGAGCTGACAAAGATGACAGCCACCGGTGGCACATCCACAGTGGGAATAATCAACTGTAGCATTAAATGGCATACAGGCTCTTGTAGAAGATGATTTACAGTATATAAGGAATAAAGTAAAAAAACCGGGGTGATATATTTGAGAACAGTCAGTCACAATTTACATATTCAGAGTGTTGTATTATGTTTGTTTTTTTGGGTGCCTTGTTGTTGATGAATTAGCCATTTGTGGGCAGTCTGCTAATGCCGTGGCTTTCAGAGTAGGTCATCTCCAAAAATCCCTCCCTGCAGGACTTTCTGAAGGCTTGTGTGGAGCGCAAGATGCAACAACTTTTAGTCCAAAATATGAACCAGGGAATCTACCAGCCACGAGTTATGGATGAGTAGTTTGAAAAGACAGTCAGAGAAACGTTGACTGTCAAAGAAAATGATTCTCATCGCTTTAAGACCTTGACAGGAGAGCGTGCGTACGTGACACAAATGTTGGTTTCACGTGCTACTGTCATGTTTCATTGACATGAGAGAAAAGGCTTAAATGTTTAGGCCTTTACCAAAAGGTCTGAACCGGAACAGTAAGGAGGGGACTATCTTATAGCCAGACCTCGACTGCAGGCCTGTCTCCGAAGTAAAAACACTGGTGGAGTAGATGCACTAGACATACAGTATACAGTATGCATTTAGCCAAAGGGGTAATTAATAACTTTTACGCTAGTTTGTAATCTTTAGCTTGCATTTCATCCTAGCAAGACCATAATATGGCATTATGCTGCATGTTGCACTAGTTAAATATTCAATGATAGCATATATGTGAACTTCAAAATAAATATGTGGGTGAAAAAAAAAACTAGTGAATATGTTATCTGGTATATATTTTCTTTCAGTAAAGGACGTTTTAACTGCTCTGTGTTAGAATGAAGAGTGGTGTCTGCTACAAAAGTGAATTACTGCAGTTATAAAGGACACTCGCTTTACTAGTTTAATCATCTGTTTGGTTTTATGGTTTATCCTTTGGCAGGAAGTTTATTGTTACCACACTCCCTCTTCTCAGCTGGTCAAGTTTCTGCAAGCATTTGTCACTCATCTTGATGAGCTCTTCACCCCTGAAAGGCATTAATCCTGTCCAACCTGACACCTTAGCTCACAGCCTCTATTGGCTCCACAGGTAGTGACGAAGCAGCCTGTGAACCCAGCCAGCGGGCAGACAGCAGATAGTTAGCTATTGGCCAATATGCCTTAACTGTTTGGTTCAAAAAAGCATTACAACCTCAAAATTACCAGAGCTGAATCAGCACTCCCTCCCTCAGACATTGTCAACAAAACCAGGCAGCCTACTGGATCGCAGTAGACTGTAGAGGCGTAAACTGGCAATTTTGTGTTGAGATACACACCGACGCCTACATGCTCTCTCCTTTTTGTCCCTCCGTCTTTCTTCTTCTACACATTTCCTGTTTCCTGTCAACTCTAAGAGTAAGAATAACCTGCACAAGCACAGACGTAAACAGAATTTGTCTCACTCCCAAGATCCCACAGTCGCATGGAACACATGTCATCCAGGCATGAGAGTTGTAATACGCGGGCCTGTCCTGTCTCTTTAGGGCTCTACATTGAGACAAATTCTCATTGCTCACATTGCCCGGGTCTGAAAATGGTAATAATCAATACACATGGTATGGGAAATGGTTTTGCAGTAAACAGAATCATTAAGAAATGCTGCACAGGCTTTTGTTTTGTTTCTGCTTTTCTAAATATCCGTGTATGAGTTAATTTGTGGAGAGGGTGTGTTGCGTGCAATTATTTCTGCCACTGCTACAACTAATAAATCAATCTTCAAACAGCGATCATGGTATATTTTTTGTGAGTTTTCACCGGGAGAGTGGAATTACTATTCTTCCGCAGTAATTTAAAGTTCAAATTATGTGAGAGAGGATGCAATGACACAGTGTTGTTGCCTTGCTTTTTCATTAGTCTACCTTAGCCTTAGAAAATACACTTTTGATTCCAAGTTTGTATTTAATTTAGTGGCAACATTGCAAGACTTGGAGTATTTGGAGGAGTTTATAAAAAAAAAGTGCACGGAAAATATCTAAGTTGCCTTCACTGGCTTCGACTTTTTTCCCCTGGACATCCTCCATGGCCTTTTTTCTCGTAGCGATAGCGGACGACAGTGCGACGGGGGCTCTGGCAGGGTCAAGCCTGACAGCCTGGTCACTGGTCGGACAGCCAGCTACAGCGCCTGAAGCTAGAGCCTTGGCTCGGTACGCCCCTCGCATCTCCGCACGCATAGATGTGATTGCTGCTTCGGCTGGACCAGAGAAGGCTGGGAGAAGTCTTGCAAAGGGCAAATCAAAAATAGCAGTTTATCATCTTCAAAAGCGCTGCGCATAGATATGGAGGAGAAGAGAGCAGCAGGAGGAGAATTACGTGTTGGCAACATATCCTCCCCTCCTGGCTAAAAGAACAGGAGATTGAAGTGTGAATATATGTGTGTGCATATGTGAGGTGTGTATATCTGAGTGTGTACAAGGTGTGTGCGACGTCCATCCAAGAAAACCACAGACTGATTTGCTTTGAAAGTAACTTTAACGCAGTACTCTAAAGTGAAATCACCAGCATTCTGCAACACTTGTACAAATACCTCTTTTTACAGCTACCTGCAGCACTCTTTAAATTTCTTTGCCTGTGTTCTTCCTGTAGACAGCCAGCATTATAAAGGAGCATACCACCATAACACATCCCAAAGCGACTGTTGAGTAAAGACCATTGAATGCCAGAACAATGGGGACAGCTTTGTCACCTTGAGGCACAGAAATCGACTAGGGAAATGCTTCGTTTTGGTGCCAAAAACCAGGCAGGAGAAGTGAGGGTCGGGGGGTGGGGGTGTGACTCCGACACGGAACATTGTTTGTGCCTCTATCTCCATTACCATAGGCAGTTCATTATGTGTCGGTGGCATCCTGCTGCTAGCATTGCCTTGCAGTGATAGATTTATAATTCCTTAGCAACATTCAGCTTACAAATTACGGGTCCGGGGTGGACACTGTCAACGTTTCTCTCTGTTATTTGTTGGCCCTTTTCTGTTGCTCTTTTATTCTCACTCGGTCTCAGTTTCTAGCTCTGTGCTGCTCTTTGTCTTTGTGCCTGCTGGTCAATATTTCTTTCTTTGTATCTCAATGTTTCCATCTATGTGTTTCTCTCTCTCACTCCCTCTCTGAACTCTATCAAAAGAGGGCCAGCAGAGTCCATCACCTGAATGAGAAAACTGTATCTGGACACACAGGGGTTGTTATTTTGGCCAGGAGAGCTTCAACAGTAATATGTGGCCTGCTCTCTAATGTTGGCCTCGACCAAAGGTGGACCTCAACAGCCCATTAATCTTTGGAACACACGCAACCGTGTCCTGTAAACACACTAACACCAGCGCCTGAGTGTGCCCTCCAATACACACATGAATGCACGAAAGACGAACACACTCCTCGTTTCCTTTCCTGTATCCCTTGCTAAAGCCAGTTGACCTTAGCACTGGGAAAACAGGTTTAGTAATGGGATCAGTGGTCACTGGCAGGCCCTTTCACCTGCAATCTCATCACCCCTGCTTACAGTGAGTGGATGAGAGATGGGCTAAGAAGAGGAGCAGTGGCGGATGGGGAAATGCACTCATTTACGGCTGAGAGGGTGCATTTTGCTTCAGACAGTCCATGAATTGGGGCAAAAGCAACTCTTAAACAGATAACAGAGGACAACTGGTCTCACTAGTATGAATTACTCTATTTATCTATGTAATATGAATATTAATAGCACTCCTATGGACTAGACACCGATCCGCCATAACATTAAAACTACAGACAGGAGAAGTAAATAGCAGTGACCATCTGGTGACAATTCAATGTTCTTTTTGGGGAAAGCTTTGGACCTGCTATTTGTGTATATGGCAGGTCCTAGACCTAGACCAGACCAGGAACCCCCACCCCATGGCAATGACACTCCGTGATGAAAGCAGCCATCCCCAGCAGGATGCAGCCTGGCACAGACAAGCACACACAAAAAATGGTTTAGGAACAATTAAAAACAACATGAAAAACAGCACAGGTCCCAAGTATCTGTGAGATGATCCACATGTACAGTATATGGATGATATACTGCGTGTGTTCCTAGTTAATATTAGCGTGGATTCATGCTTGCAGTCAAAGAGTTGAAACTTTTTTTTGACACATTCTGCCCACAAAAAGTGTCAAAAAACACTTTAGAAAAACAGAAATAATGTTCTACACACACTATTCTCTCCACACAAGTATTTTAAATGCCATTCATAACTATCAGAAAGGACGGCACATATTGAATGAAGAAAAAATAAAACACAAGCCATGGTGGGTATAATTGCAACCCTTAATGTCCTGCAAGAACACAAAGTCTTGCATGAGACTGTACCAAGACAGAAGGGAATCCTTCAGAAATGCATTTATTTTTTGTTTAATTATACTCCATTTTATGCTTAAAAGTAAGAAAGCATGCCTCTATAACCAACGCAATAATGTGCGAAAGGGAAATAGTGTGAGGAGCAAGATATTTGGGTGAGGGGGTGGAGGACACAGTCAGTCTGTAAGAGCTTAGGGGCTTTATATTTATCTCAAGAAACACAGTACCTCACTGTTTGAATAGTGCGAGCAGACAGCACTCATTTTCATGTTGGCTTTAGACTTTGCTTAAAAATACATCAGTCAGTGAGATGAAGAAGAAGGCCTTCATAGGCGTTAAAAAAGAAGAACCAAATGGGGATTCGTTGACAGATTTGCCCTTTACTCACAGCTGTTACACAAGTCCTCTAAAGAGCCCAGTCATAATGGAAGCATGGATTTATATTTATATTTTCGCAAACACCGAGACCACGCAGGCCTCTCCGTATACCTCAGAACGGCCGGCTTCCTACCCCATGTTAGTTGCCGTTGTTTGAAAGTAGGTTTTTAGAGAGAAGTTAAAAAACAGATTCCCTGTGGAGGGTTGAAATCCCATTTGCGAAGAGAGCTGTGGTACATGGATGGGATCAAGCGTTGCTGCTAGACAAAGAAAAGTGAAAGCGGGGCAGGAACAGTGAGGTTACAGACAAATCTAATTAGATGGAGAGAAGGGCAGTGATAGAAGAGAGTGAGAGAAGAAAAAAAAGACACAAAGCCATAGGGGGAGCTGACTCATTCAACCCCACATTCTCTATTTTCTCTTTTAACTCCTTGGGAGTTAAAAGTTAGTTTTTTTTCTTTTGACGTCTATGAATGTGTATCACAAGTTGGTCGAGTTAATTAAGTTCAAAATAAATTGAAGAAGTGTAAAGCTAAAGACAGAAGGTTGCTTAACAGGTGGTGCCTCCACCCTCCAAGACTCTTTCTACATGCCGCGTCGCCTCTTCTGACTTCAGAAGGTTACGTCTGGTAGTTAAAACAACCAAAGCAAGCTTTCAAGTGATTATGAGATAGTGTTCCCGGGGATGACAGTGAAGCTTTGATTAGAGACCAAAGTAGAAGGACAAATCCCCTTTCATCTGCCTTTTCATTTGATTAAACTGAACTTGGTGAGGCCATCTGTCCGTCTGACTCGGGTCAGTTTGACCACAGAAAAACAGAAAAACAACTAAACAACCTATACAAAGTCAGTCTTAGCACTTGCAAAAATCAACCACCTGAACCAATATCAATTCAAATACTATGGATTCACTACAGGTCCTCTGTTTTCAGAGATACCTTTCCAGCCTGCAAGTGGGTTGAGATTAGGGGGCCTCTGTGGATCAGGTTTGTTCCGGTGCATCCCAAAGATACTTGATCAGTTTGGGATCTAGGGAATTTGGAGGTCATGTCAACACCTTGTGCTGTTTTTCATGTTTTGGCTGCATCCTGCTGGGGATGGCTGCTGCCATCAAGGAGTGTCATTGCCAACGGATGGGGGGTGCCTGGTCTGGTCTAGGTGGGTGGTACATGTCTAAGTAACATCCATATGAATGCCAGGTCCAAAAGTAAGGTCCCAGCAGAACCTTGTATCGTCACAAGATGGTCAACGTTATTTACTTCTACTGGTCATAATGCTGTGGCTGATCGGCGCATTGTTGGGTGGAACATTCCTTTGAGACTGTAAATAACTTTTATTCACTGAACATGCTCGTCAAGCAGGGGCAGACAACCTGACGACCCATAAAAATGCTATAATTAATTGAATAAGGCAGTCGCTCTTTGGAAGTCTGTACACTTTCGTTTGCTTCACTTGTGCCCACGGGTTACGTCTTGTGCCCTTTGCCACCAGCCAGGCAAACAGCGGTGCGGAGATAGCCAGTCACTTTCTCAAATTTGACACAGACGGGAAATGTCATGGCGAAGTACTTTTGCGCCCAGGCTGAAAGGGGAGGAAGTTGTACAAAGTACTGTGTAGCGAACTGCACAGGACTAAGAAAAAGAAAAAAAACAAGTGGGTGGGAGTCGGGTCTCTTATTGCTCAGACTCTCTACCCTTCCCGGTTGTCAGCGTATGACTGCTTCTGTTGAGCAGACAGCTGTAGTGCAGTGCTTGCTTCAGGGCATTCTAGCTGATGCAGTATCACCCTCATGAGTTTTAGCTCGTGGAGCTGTGTGTGTGTTTAATGGAGTTTTAAAACAGAGCGGAGACACATGTGAGCTGGGAACACATGAACTATTACCAAAAAAGTGTCGGCCATTTGAAATAGCACAAGCAATTTTGTTTTTTAAGGAAATGTGGCAGAGCATGCATGTGTGAGAAAAAAGATACGACACTTCTTGTTCCATCACCTCTCCTCGCCGTTCCCCTCCTTCCCATTGTCCTATGGATTGTCATGACTGTTAAGAGAGTTTTTTAAATATTAACAACATCCTTGAATAACGAGAGAAGAGTCGAGATGCATTATATTACACTCTGCGTCTCCTCCTTACGTTTCTCCTCATTTAATCTCTTCCTTAAGTGTTTCTATCAGCAAAACTACTCCACTGGCTGTAATACAGAGCTTTTCCAATAATAATAAAATGGCAGGTTATACAGTAATGGGAATGACTGCGCTTTGTAGGTTGCGAAAGGTTCTCTGTAAATGGCTACTGATGGTAAGGTGTACCGCGCACATTGCTCAGCGTGTTCCTGAGCTGCTCTGTGAGGTTTCCTGTGGTTTCTCATTGAGCGCCATCATCAATTAACATATGGTTGTCAGAGGCAGCTGCCGTCTTACGGGGCTTTAATTTGGGTTCAGAACCAGCTAGTGAAGGCAGGTAAGACCGAAGGTAATGCCAGACATCACCTCGCAAACAAGGTTTTGATGTGAACGTTCGCTTGCAGAATATTGCTCCTGAGTCATCTCCGCGGAGTCAGTGGCAATCTGTAAATAAGGGTACCAAAGGGGAGAAATGTCTAATCGTCCTTGAAAAGGATGTGCCACAGTTTTTTAATATCTTCTGCCCCGATGCCCAGAGGTATTGCAGCAGGGTGGGAGGAGTAGGTTGGTCTGTGTGGCAGGGGTGCTGTCGGTGCCGGGTGATGGGGCATTACTCTCGCACCATTGACTTCATTACAGCCCCTCTCACATATCCATCCCTCACCCTCTCTAAATGCCCTTGCCAGCCTCTAATTCACTTAATTCCTTGATTATCAATTCCGACGGCGCTCGGGCAGAAAGGTCAATACTTTTTGTGGCGGGTACCTGAACTTTACAACAGCGGCTCGAAAACGGAGACGCCGGCTCGATCCAAAGCGGCGGCGTACAGATGGAAACGCCATGTATTGCAATCATGCCCTGCCAGTTGGTTTCATTAAATTTTCATTGTTCACACACTCACGGGCATATTTTAAGAGTACACACAGAAATGTATGCATCAGCACACACAAGGACAGGGATAAAAGAGCATGAACACATCACAGACATGGCCCTGCACTTGCTGCAAACACCCATTTCTCTCTCTTTTTTTTTTTCCCCCCCTCTTCGCCCATCTCTTTGATGAGATCGGGGTTGCCACGCCGTGGCTGTGCGCGGCAGACGCACGCACAAGTGTTTCCCCCCGAGGAGATGCAATCTAAATGGGAAAGCAACATGACAGCTTTGCCACATAATCAAACACCACACCCACAGTCGCACACCACCGCTTCTGTTCGGGAGGCTTTCCGCTCTCCGCTTCATGCATGTAAAATATACAGTGCAGTCGACTGCCATCCAAAGTTCTGAAAATCCTGGCAGAATGTCCTTCTGCCCTCTGCAGTATTCCAGCTCCACTTGTTTACTTTGTGTACTTTTGTTTCCAGTATTTTAATTGTATGAATGTATTTGAGTGTAGTTTAATTAACTAAGCTGTTTGAGGTCCAGGTTCCCTCTCCGATGCTTTAGCCACAGCAGTGTCTTTTGAAGCGCAGTGTCACAGTCGACTCGGAGTTCTCCTACTCACGCTAGGTCCAGTGGTGCGGGTTATCTCTTTCTGCTACCTCTTTGTGTGATCAAAAGTCGCACTTGTTGTGTATATGAGATTTTTTGTCCTCCCCCTTCAGTCCACAATCCACAGACACAGGTGCTGGAAGACTTTCCTCTTATTGCAAATATTAATCTGAAGCTAAGCCGGTTCACTACTGAAGTGAATGTGCACGTTTGTGTGTAACATACAGCCTTCCATACGAGTTGTGATGTATTAATTTTGCCTTAGCTTTTAATTAAAACTCTGAGTTGCCACATTTATGGCTCTATCTCACGGAGATGACCCGTTACTTTATAGATAATTGGAAGGCGCAGTTACAGCCAATTAAAAAGTGGGCTAAGTGGTGACCTAGGCGCAGTCTCTGCCGGCTCGGCTTGCCACAGCGCTTGGATAAAATCGTATTCTTATCTGGTGAAATGTGTCTCGCTGCATCATCGGTGAGAGAGATGTGATCTGTCATAAATCTGGAAGCCGCTGTCTGGAACGCAAGGATTTAGCTCCCATGTTCAGAAAAGCTGTCACTTTGGTTGAGCGCATGCAGTACTGTTTAGTTTTGTGTACATAATGTGCGTGGGTGTCGGGTGTGCGAGTGAGGGAGGCAGACACGTAGCAGACAAATGTGCATATGTGTGCGTGAGCGGGAGCAAGATAGAGAGAGGCAGAGACTGTGTGACAAGTGGATGGCGTGCTTTTTTCTTTTTGCAAGACAAGTGTGTGTGTGTGTGTCCGCTCGCATGTGTGAATATGTATACACTGACTCAGATATGCGAAGAGTAACGTCTGACAGGTTTGGACGGTCAGAGCTGGTAATCCCTCGTCACCACACACACTCTTGTTTCTGTCACTTCAGAGGTTTCCTTGAGGCTGAGCCTTACCGCAACTCTAATCATAACTAGCACTCACCGCAACCTCAATCTCAGCCTGAAGCTTGAACCAGGTCCTCACGCTACAATAAAAGATTTATCTTATGAGGACTTGGTTTTCGTCCTAATTGGAGGGACGGTTCCCGCAATGTCACCGTGTAAACACATTCCTATCTACACAGTATGAGTAATGCAAGCACACACTCACACGCCATTCCAGGCAGGGACGTTAGAGTGGGATCTGTTACACTACATGCAAAACACTACCAAGCCTCTGACAGCTTGGCTGGGCTGACTTTCTTGGCCGATTCAGCTGAGTGGTTTGGCTTTGTTTCTCCCTCTTGTTTATTCTCTCCCCTTTTTTCTTCATCAATCTCATTTAATCAGTCGTTTCAACCTGAGGAGAATTCTGCCCACCTGGTCCCTTTTCCATGATGGTAATAGCAGAGTCCTAACAAAAGTTTAAATATGCTTCAGAATTGTGAATCAGTTATTATAAAAGAATGGAAAAATCATTCTCTCGTTACTTGTCAACAATATGTCTGCTGTCTGCCAGACAAAATTGGAAAGTGTGTTCGTCTCTGGTGGTGTGAATGGAATGGACGAGCGTTGAAAGACTAAAGGCCTGCTGCCGTCCAAGCGCAGTAATGTTTTAAATCAAGTGTAATTCCCATGTGCAGTTTTAACATCCCGATTTTCATAGGTGATTTCCATCATTGTAATTATAGCGTGTTTATGCTATTGTGCTGTATTTGCTAATTAGCACTAAGTAGCAGAGGATGAAGGGCTCATCCTGACATGATGGTCAATAAAGAAATGCAATGTTAGATAGTTCATTCGTTCAAGATCTATGCGACACATGCGCTCACTGCATGCACACATGCAATTTGGATAAAAGGCTAGGCCGTGTGCTTGAATCAGGCTAAATGCACACTCTCCTCCTCCCCCCTGGCCAGGTGCAATGTGCCAGGCACTTCATTAGCCCAGCCCCGCAGATGGACGCCGATGGAAACAGGCTTTTTGAGCTTCATTCTTTGTGACTTGTTGTTCATTAAAATCAAATTATGTGTCAGGAAGCATAACTTGTACGTGCCGTAGTGCTGTTATTGCTCAACAAGCTCTTTGTCTTGCATCAGTGCGCGTCTGTGTTTGTCTTACACAGTCTGCCAGACTAATTCTGCTCATTCTGCTCATTCGCCGCACCTGACGGCAACACTTGTGACAAAGTTTTTAGCGAAGATGCTCAATTTCACCCTCTGGAAAAAAGGGCATGTGTTTAGGTTTGCGTGCTGCAGCTCCCAACTCAGCGTAGTTTAATCTGTGGCAAAAAAAATCAATCGTTGGTTGCAGTGCAGTTATGAATTAAGGAAAAGAAAATGTTACTATAGGGTGAGTACTGTTCCCACTTTTTGTGTTTTGTGTTTTGTGCAGAGCAAATTGAAAAAAGATCTAGACATGGATCCTGCCTACTTTATTAAGTATTAAACAAAACAGAATAGTCCAGTTAGAGCTACAGATACCATCAAATTACCAAAAATGTGGTAATTGTGGAAGGATATACTCTTGTGGAAGGATATACTCTTCCAAATCCCTTTTTACCTACAAAGGGTGGAAAGAGTTGTTGTAGTTCTGACTACACTTTTAGAACAGGCTTTCACTGGAGGATGTAGGGATGTAATGAGAAGTGACTGCTGCAGAGGTCTGTAGTTTCTGATTTAAGAGTCCCATTAACTCTCCCCTTGAGCTCCGTACTATACCACTTACCTTAGTCCAAAATTGTGTTTGTGTCACATTAACACAGACTCCCTATATGCCTTTTTGTCTTCCCATCTGCCTTGTCTTCATTACATAGCTGCACGTTTGGCATTTACGTGACACTGTAAACACAGACTGACATGTCAATTGCTATATAACCAAAAGCGACAAGCTACAAGATTATGTAGGGATGACGGCTTCAGAATTGACCTTGTAAATGTGCTACAAATGAAGTACAAAAAAAGAGAAGGCCAAGCAAATAAGTCAAATAAGTAACATGCACTGTGTTGGTACAAGTATGGAACTGGTAGAACTAGCATATGAATAATGCAATTCATATACAGTGTGGGGGTCATTGATCATATCATTTTACTGGTGAGGCTGTGTGTGTGCTTTAGGAGAGTTGTGCAAGCCACAGATTTTGCGAAAATATGCGCAAATTCATATGTCGTATATACACTGCAACATAAACACACACAGTTTTCTAATCAGTCACTTAGTTTTAAGTACTTTAGTACCAGCTGTTTCCAGCACGCCTTCAGCAACAATACAAAACGTGCATAAATGTAATGGGTTTTGATTCACCTACATCTCCGCTGTTATTGAATTAGCCCGCACTGCCTAGTTGGAATCAATACCAATGTTATCACAGTCCCCCAGGTGAGCAAACTATAAAGAGAAAATCAGGTGTGACAACATCTCCTCAGTCATCAATAGAGTAGCCTCCTCTCCTTTTCCTGGCATTGACCAGATATCGACTGTTGATGGGCGGAGAGAATTGATCTCTCATTCGCGCTCAGAGGTGAGTCAACGTGGGCAGTGAGCGAAAGGTTATCGGAGGAAAATGGGTGATAGACAGGGGATGTGAAACAAAGACGGCGAGAGGTGCAAGGGAATTAAGCGATCTGAAGGGGAGTCGAGTCGACTTTAATTGGAGGCATCTGGGGGGCTTGGAGGTAGTCAAAGAGCTAAAAAAAAAAATAAACTGACTCGAGCTCTGACCAAAACCATTAGCAGCAGACGCTAGAAAAGTTAACAGGCTCAGTGATACTCATTCACTGCTGCTGTAGGTGGTATTCTATAGTGTATGTCCACACCGAAAGTCATTTTCATATCGATACTTTTAGACGATTCAGTGAAAAAGAATGCCTGAACACAGTTATGCTAATCTTGCCAAATTAATTAATGACTACCAAAAATGTGGCTGATTTAGTTGGGTTTAAAAATAATACACAACTTCAGGTTAATAAAATAAAGGGAGAAAAATAGAAAAAAAACAAAAAACAAATAGTGTGTAAAAGTTGTGCTTTTCGCCAGTGGCTCTTAGATCAAGCTGCAGTTTTCATGGCTGAAAAATAAGCATGACTTGGCAAAAACTACAGTTCCTAAAATGGCCACTTGAGGCGTGCTCCAAAAATCGATAGTCATTGCTTTACAGCACAAACAAGCATGTTTTTACAGCCTGGTATCGAAAACAGTTTTGATCTGTAAAGCTGACCTGCCCTTTCGCAACTGCACAGAGGGTGAATTTTTAGACATCACGTTTAATTCGTATAATGATGCTTAAATTTATGCATAATTAAATTAGTTCTGAGTAGCAGATGTGTGTTGTTGCAGGTTACTTGCTGTTTCGGTAGGCGTCACCTGACTGCTTCGGATCCACCTCTTTTTTAGATGAGATTGGTATTAATCAGAAGCGGGCACTGGTGAAATGGCTACGGTCAGAGCTACCACACTGAGCTTCAAAACCCTTCTTCTGGATAGCTCTGGCTGAGGGTTGGTGCATCTTAATATACAATAAACGTTGTTGACACACTCCATCCTGCATAAGGAATGCAATACAGTCTCATGGCAGAACCGTCACAACATTTAATTGTTTTGAGCGGAAACACACACACGACTTCCGGGATCTGGGTTTGAAGCCCCCCGTGGGACCATAACATTTCAGCTTTATTTTGTTGTTTGTTTGGTTAGGGTTAGAAAAACTTGGTAAGGTTTAGAAAACCGTCCTGATCAAGATATTGATTTTAATTGGCCATTAAAAACTTTGTAGACTGTTTATAATTTCTGTACTACTCTCTTCTCAAGTTTTCTCTCTTCAACGTGAAAATGAATTAGACTTCAATTTCTTGTTGCCCACTTCTCATTACTGTAATTATTAGCCCCGGGTAGAGGGATCTGGAGCCGTTTGGTGATATTCTAAGGTGTTCATATAGCGATGCAGGTCCGGTGGCACAAGTTGTCCTGGCATGCGATCCCACTGGCAATATCTCATCCTTGCATGCGACGGAGCATATTGACAGCTGAGAGGCAAAGCAGACTGTGAAATCCATAGCTGCGTGTGATGAATGACGCAAAGCATTTCAAAATCAATCAGGATTTTAAGCGTGTTCTAGTGTGCCACCAAATTTATTGAGAGCCCATTTCAACCAGATGACATTTTTATTTTCTCTGCTTTCCTTGCACCTTGATATTCATGTCATGTCCTCAGAAAAGCCCTAACAGGGAATCATTGGGTCTTGTCAGCCAGCAGGAAAGTTAGACCATCAAAGATAATTGCATGCTAATGTTCAATAAGCCTTGTAAGTCGCTGCAGATAAGTGTGGCTGCCAAACAGCCTTGCCAGGGGAAAGCACATCTAATCCCTTGGCTGTGGCCGGGGAAAATTAATACTAAGCTCCTTTGGCCAGCCACTTCCAGTGTGGTGGTAGAAACAATTACACAACGGTCCACCAGAGCACAATTAATGAATAACTGAGGAGCTGCCCCGTATACACATTCTAACAAAGATGCATCTACCCGCTAGCTGTTGCAAACAATTAAAAATTGTGTGGAAGGAGCAGAAGCGGGTTATTTGTTTGAGATCATCGGACGATGAAGTTTATGCCCAAGGACCCTGTTGTTTTAGGACTGTAAAAATTCATCATTTTTTCCCCTCCACTCTGACGTATCCTCTCTTTACATGGTGGCCTGTATCTATATAATAGCTAATTAAAATATGCCACAAAACAAACCAGGCATGAGATGGATTCTTTAATCGTGATATTAATGAAAGGCTTTGTGATTTATTCGTAGGATTTGGGACATTTGTTCCTCTCTCAAGTCATTAACATCAAGAGCATGTTTCCAAGGCTTCACTGGCACTCGTAGTTTGGATCGGGACAGTTTATTCGCAGCTGGGCACCTCAGCTCAGTGGTGTTTTTTTTTTGTTTTTTTTGGAAGCACAGACATAGTTTGGCTTGGAGAAAGCTTCTGTGATTTTATTAGCTTTGATGGCCGACCAGTAACACTTCAAGCAGGGAAGTCGCACTGTGCCACACAATCCGCATACTGGTATCAACAGGATATTATAAAGCTAGAGGAAACAACAGTCGGAAATTGAACAGGGAGATACTGTCTGCTGTCAAAAAAAAGAATGACAAAAGCACAATTAAACAAAAAAGAAACTGCTCGATTGTCTTGCGGTGCAGAGGTTCAGACTAAAATGTCAAACTGGTGGCAGATGGCTACGTTCTGTAATATTTTGCGCTGTCTATGCAGGCCCTACTGTTCATCAACAATATTCCACCAAGCCAGGTTGATCACAGACCACCTGGGTGACTGAGAACAGACATAGAGTAGACGAGGGTGTCAGCTTGGGTTTCCTGTAAGTTAGAGAGGACAGTATGACTTTCTCTTTTGTGATGCACGGATGCAAAGATGACACACCCATCTTTTCCTGACCACTGCATCTCTCTGCTACTTGGTAATGTATTGCTGAGTCTGATATTGTATTCCAAGATGTATTTGCTCTCTCCTCTAATAAGAACATAGATTACAAGCGAAGCTGAATTCACTATCTGCATCCCGGCTGATTGCTTGGCCCGCCTGTGTGTTAGCTTATATCTTTTTTAGCGTCAATGCCTGGCTATTTACATTCATCCGCTAAGCCTTAAAACAAATTATAATCGATCTGGGGCGTGATGAAAAGGGCGGGCCTGCTGCAAATTAAAAAGAATGCAAGGTGACAAGGACAGCGGAATCACAATCGTCTCCTCCACACTGAGTGCAGTGCTGTAAAGGAAAGCACATTAACCCGTACGCCTGAGACGTACAGGCGGTCTAAAACATACTACTACTAAGTTTGTTTACTGTTTTGTTTTCTGTTACATATTTCTGCTGTGAGCTGTTAATGGCAGAAAAAATGTCATTTCATAAAGTGCAGCAAACAGAAACAGACAATGTGCACACATGCATCAGTCTGTATTTTAAGCTCCAGCAGCAAAATCATGAAGTTATCACATCAAATTATACTGCTCACAGTTTCCAGCTTAACTGTTTACATGAACGCTGAATAAAACTATCTGCTAGAATATGTGTTTACATGCTGCAAAACATCAATTCCGGCACATTTTTTTGTTTGCCGTGTGCATAACGGTCCTGGTCGCTGGTGAGTGTCAAATCAAAGTTCTTTCCCCACAGTTTATTGCTAACGCTGAATATATTCCATGAAAAAAAACGCCCCAACATTAACTAAAGAGACCGATGCTTTCAACGGCTCTGTCCACACCTGGGAATGTTCACCCTTAGACACACTTGTCTGAAAAACTCGTTGATTTGCTTCCACAATGTATCTGTCCATCCGACCTGATATTCACCCCAAGGTAGGTCAAACATGTGCAGACTGAATGTTTATTATGGACAGGTCACTCCACCCCTCTCAAGCTCTAGCTGAATATTAGCGTCCATGTCAAGATAATCGTGTTACCCTTCCCATTGTGTGTATAGATAAGAGCCTTTCTGTAATGTTGCCTTTAAGGTTATTATTATTTATTTTCTGATATGATAACTGCAGCTATAATCATAATTTATTACAAGATGGGAATTCTGCTCTCAAGTTGATTTAGTATAAGTTGACAACTAATTCCTCTAAAAGCCATTCTGCATTTCTTCAGGAAAGAATGTGAAAGCATCTCGGCTATTTTTTTGTCCTTTCACTCTGCAAAATATGTGACTATGGGAGTATTTCAAACAGTCTTTCTACTTTTTAAACATCATTTGTGGTGGCTCAGCTTCTTGATGACAGATATGTAGCACCACTACTGCAAAATGGTCACATAAACTACTTTCAGTTGTCTGTATAGCTAGATAAACCAGCCGATAGGCAGATGGATTACAAAACTAAACAAAATAAGAATAGAAATAAGTAACAATCCCTGGCGGTTTCAGGCTCAGGGTCCTGTAAAGCCTCTTGAGACCACTTGGATTGTGATATACACTATAAATAAGACTACATTTGAATGAGTTGGATAAAAAAATGACATGGTAAAAGCCCTGAATTTGTACATAAAAAATGTAGTCTGTTTACGTTCTCACTAGTGTGCATGTGCCTTTAAACGGACCTCCAGCCAAGACAGCCTTCTTATCAAAAGCCTTTGCTTAGGGTTATTGGGACTTTAACAAGCTGAATCTCTGTGTTCTTGCAGGCTTTGCCCGCAAGCAACGCCTCCAGGTAGCTGAATTGGCTGAAACGTCTCTCACAGGGAAACAATATCAGAACAATAGTGCAGAACCTTAAAAGAGAAATTTAAAGCATTTTGGCATGCTATACTGGGTCCAGGTATATTGCTAATTACTTGTCAAAATATTGCAAACCTCATTGTTAATCTCATCACGGACCAACTACAAAGATACCTTAAGAAAGGCAGATAATGCATTCAGGCAACCGCATGCCTTCCAGCAGTGTCTTCTCGTCATCTTGATGTCTCACGTGTGAACATTCAACCTGTCTGTTTGTCAGCGTGTTCCAGCTGTTTAATGGAATAAATTATCTTAGCGTGTTGACAGCTTCAAACATGTCTGTGGTATGTAACACGTCATCTCGTGAATGACAAAGCACGTCGCCGCCTGACAGGTTGAGCAAAGGAAAATAGTCGGTCGTGGAATAATGCATAGATTCCGGTTGCTGTTGTTCGAGATGCGCTGATGCAGTAATGCCAAGGCAGAATGATAAGTTAGAAACGTGTTTTGAGGCAGCCAATTTCTTTTTTTCTGATCCACTGAAACTGCAGTGAAAGTACTGCTTAAGTGAAAATCTACTTGCATTACAAAGTAAAAGTTTCATATGCCCTCCAAAGGGTCACGCAAAAAGAGGTCGTGAGATGATTAATGGAGAAAAAAAAAAGAAGAAAAGTCTGCAGATTATGCAGTTATTTTTAGACATCTGTGCATCTTAATTTTATGAAAGGATTTCATGTATTTTGGCCACAAAAGGAAACTTTAATGAAACCATCTGAGAGTTTCAAATGAATACATAATTCCAGCTATTGCTCTGGAAAGGGGTTATCATCACACCTGGCAGAAAAAACAAAAAACAACAACAAAAAAAACCTTGATTCAAATGCTAAGGTGTTTTTTTTTTATTATCAATATTCTTTTTGTCTGAGCAGGACTGTGAAAAGCTGATAGCAATACACATTCCTGCAACAATTACCTGTGTTACTTACTTTAGTCCTTTTCTGTTCCAACGCTGTAAACTCTGCTGGGCTCTATCTTGCGTGACCCGCTCCCAGATTTCCTTCTCGCAGGAAAATTCACTTATACAAACAGTTTTTAACAGCCCATCAGCTCACATGCAGAAACGCATGATGCTTGCGCTCATGTGTGCAATAAACACAGCGACGCACACGCGCACGCATTCATTTTCTCTACATGTGGAAAGCGCGGGGTCCGCAAGCCTGCTGAGAAATCATTTCCCAGGCAAGCGAGCGAGGCAATTCTGTCGCAGCAAGGAGGAAAAGGGGCTTTTTTTTTCCTCTTTTTTTTTTTAATGGGGAAAAATGGGAGGCAGGGGAAGAGTTAGCAGTAGCAGCCAGGATAATTGATGGCAACTGTTTGGGTACAAGATTAAGATTCATGGGTAGGGCCACACATGGGGGCTGGAAACTGCTTTGCGCTGGAGGCATGAAGGATATGAAGTAACATTTTGACTTGCCTGCTGGCTTAATTGATAGAGCGTCGTCCCAGATGTGGGGTAAAAAAGAAAAGCTATCAGAAAGGATTTCGCTCACCTCTAGAATGGATTCCAATACCTGGATTTGAACTAAGAACGACAGAGGGGAAAGGATGGGATGATGCGAAAAAAAGTAGAGGAAGCCCAGAGGCAAGAGAAGCAGGTTTGTATATGGGAGGTCAGAGGTTCCCATCCCCAGACTGGCTGGGAAAAAAGTAAAGTGTGTGAGTTACACAGTCATCGTCCACTACCCTTGAGGAGCCTTTCAGCAATGTGCTTAACACACAACTGCCCTGCTGGAGCTCCTCAGTGGCCAGCAACAGACGATACAATACAGTTCAGTACAGTACCTGCTGTGAATGTGACTGTTTGTAGAAAGAGGTGATGAGAGAAAGTGAGTGGAGCAAATCAGCGTTTTCCTGGACACACTTATGTTTAAAACATTTCACATTCTGACACAGTGAATACCTATCAGCTCCTTCCTTCCCTTAATTTTTTATTTATTTATTTATTTTGTGATTTACTCAGGCAAAGAGCCCACAAAGCGGCCAGCTATAGAATACCTAATATCTTTCTAGCGGTAATCTGCAGGTTCACCCCATGGTAAATAGCTGACCCACTGAACTGTGATTTATACTGTAGAGGGAAGGCTTGAGAATATAAAGGAAGCCATGCACAAAATTTGTAATGAAAAAAGATCAGGGAAGACGGAAGGACAGGAGGTGAGAGGAGACAAAGCAGAGGCACTTATGTGTTGTGTCTCTGTTCCACCAATCGGATTTAGCACATTTAAAAAAAAAACAAGGGAAATACGAAGAAGTACTCTTAAAATTAAAAATAATCAGTGGAGGCAAAATGAATAGTACTAATAAGATGTGAAACCATCTGCATCATTTTCCTTCATTAGTATTACAATTAAGTTGACAGTGAATATGTAAAATAGTTGTGTTATGCAGCGGGGAAGTGTATAAAATTAAATGAAACTTGACAGAAATCATTCTGATTAAAGATTAATTAATTATTAAGCATTTACTTAAGCACCAAATCTGCCAGAAATATACAAAAAACTCTTTTAAGAGCATTAGATTCTTTCAGAAACTCGTCACATCACCTGATATTCACCCAATGTGGGTGTCAGAAAGTCAGAAAGAGCTAACCTGAACTTACTGTTGCTTAAGAGAACATTTACATAGTGAACGAAAATGATTAAACACTGTGGTTGTGGTTAAACCGTATTTAATTTGGTAACGGATAATTAAAAGAGAGCTAGTGAGAGATTTTGTTTTGTGACTAATAGAACTGTATAAGAGTCAGACTTCAGCTCCATCAGATTTTAATGAGGCATCACCTCTGCCGCCTCAACATTCATTATTCACCCAAACACAAGTAAAAATAAGCATGAACATAGTATGTTTTAAGTGGACTGAAAAGGGCTGTTTATGCCATTGTTTATTTTGTGTATGGGTATCCTTTATCATCCTTAGCATTTTTAAGGCGCACTGCATGGACATATTGTTTACTTCCGTTTTCCTGTGCTTGACGTGGTCACTTGTGTGAGTCCAAATCGTAGTACACCGTATTTAATCTGTAAATACCAGCAATGTGTGTGGCTGTGCATGTGTGTTTTGCTGATTACCCCTCTGAGGTCAGGTCAAGTGTGTTAACATGTTCCCTGAAAACAAAGTAGCTCACGGCCACCACCACCAAGACGCACGTGTACCGAGAACTTTGTCCTTCTTACGCACGTACCCCCCATCACAGTATGTGAGCTTCTCATTTGACCCCATTGCTCAGCCTATCTTCCATCTCTCTTTAGCAGACTACCGGGAGACGAACCACCTCAGGGGTTTACTGTTTCTACTATTAGCATATAAAGAGCATAAATTTCACTCCACCTTGTGCTAGCAGGAAGCTTCTGAGACTGCACGAGCAAAGGCAAAGCCATTGGGGAAAACTTAAAAACTATCTGCGACTGGGGAAGCGCTGCCTGGAGCTCAAGGAAAGTCAGGTGGCTTCGCCATGAAATAAAATAATAACACATAAGCTGTATGCGTCTGTATATATGTGAAGATACGCACGTACATTCACATTCAAAGAACACAGCTGGGTTTGACTTTACAAACAAACAGCTTCGGTAGCATGAGTCCATGCTGCAAATTACTCTTCATATCAACATTCCTACATATGAGCTTTCACACTGGCATCCTAGGCCATGATAAACCTAACTCAAGTAAAAGACAGAAAGGACGGTAAAAATGAAATTCAGCTATGTTTAGAAAAGAAAGAGAATGCATAATCTGCTAGTAACCCTGTTTTATTGTTTATCTAACTGCATTCACACTGTGAACAAAGTCCGCTGCGGGGTTCTTGCAGGAGCTGGCTCAGTCGTAGCTCTCAGGAAGTCTAGGTGAGAGAAATCTCAAACTTAATCAGGTTCTCTTCCAGGCATATTTCATCAAAATCCAGTTGCAGTGAAAAAGCATGGGATAAAGGTTGCCTGACAAGTGGGTCAACGCTTCCTCTCTGCTCGACAAGCAGAGCAGAAAGGAGCTGTTGGCGTGCGCCTGGTTTTTGAGAAGCCTCTCCAGGCCCATTATAGAGGAGGTTAATCATCCACCTCTCTCACATGAAAACCAAGGCCTGAAACCACATTGTGTTTGTGGGCGCACCTCAATGTGCCCAAAGCAGCCCTGGAGGGTCCTTTGCAGACTGCTTCAATCTTTGCTGGAGCAGCAGTTGATTTCTCCAGTAAAGAAAATCTCCAACCTCCTCCTTGATAATAAAGGCTCTGGATAAAGTGAAGAAGGTGCTTCTAGTACTATTTAGCTGTAAAATGCTCCATAAATTATGCATATCTTGTTGTCAGCATCTCATTCTCCCTGGTTCATTTTGCCCTCCAGTGGCTAAACCATAATTGGTATGACGGTGGGGTATCAGCAGCTGGTGGTCATGCACTCATGCTCTGGGACAATTGTCCGAAGTTAATTAAAATGCTACCACACACAGTCAACGCATATATTTGAGTCATCTAATCCACACTCTTCTCATAAGGTCAGACCAACTGTTAAACCCCACCCTCTTCCACTCATTTTGCTGCAACTTGATGTCATTTCAATTTCCAACAGTGGGAGGATTCTGCGGGCCCAGATTTTGGGCCAGTGCACTGACCAATGCGAATATCGCGCAGGCCAGATATACCCTGATGCTTTTCTTTGTCTGTATGTGTGGTATTTTTCTTCCAAGTGCTGTGTGTGCGGTGAGGAGTGGAGATGTACAAGCAGGTCCATTTAAAGGTCAAACAAAATGAGCTGCTTTGGTGGGAAGTCAGTCTTTGCGGGCAGAATAGACATCTCAAAACCATGTCTTGCTTCTATCAGCTGCCAACTTGAAGTTTTTGACGGCAGGACTAAATGCACAGAGAAAATGCACGGCATCAGCAGAATAACATATCCAGTTTATTCCAATATTCTGATATGTTTAAATGACGTACATATACACACACATATATGCAGTATATTCATAGCCATTATGACTCTAACAGTACCAACAGTAACAGTGTTACTAAAAGCAGCTATGTCCCTTAAATCATTTGAGGGCAGCAGGGCAGATATGTTGATAAAACTGCTGCATTTAAAATGAGAAGTGTGGCGCCAGAGCGCAGTTGCATTACACAAGACCACCCACCGTGTTTACTTTAATTAAATCATGTGCAAATGTCCCAAACCAGCCCAGTTCACCTTAAACACTGGCTGGCTGTAACTCAGTATTCTGAGGTTTTGTTTGCGAGGTCTTGCAAGTGCTCATTAATCCTGTGAATCAAAGCCCCTCTTCCAGCTTTTTAAAGAAAATCATTTGTTTTTATTCTTGAATCATCCATGATATCGCTAAACAGGCTAATCAGAGATTTCATATTTCAGTGATGCAAGTCTATTGGTTTCTCTTTTGTTCCGAGACGAAATAAAATGCGTGCCATGAAATGCAACACTTTAAGAACCACTTCAAGTGGTTCTTAAAGTGTTTCACACACCCAGAAATTGTGATGTCCTAAATGTAGGAAAAATGTAGCATTATTAGTAGTATTATTTTTCTGTTTCAGTTTGTCAAAATTCATCACATCACAGATGCTGCCACTTGCTGTGCCTTATGCCTGCAGTGGATGGCCTAATCAAACAATACTGGAATTCCGCAAAAAGGAGATACGTATTGATCATCTCTCTTATTATCATAAATACTTGGCTTCTCAGAGTGCTTTAATCATAGCCTGTTACCCCACAGGCTCACATTTAAAACTCGTATTTTAAAATAAGAGTCTGGACAAAAACACGCATACTAAACAGCTTTCTGCAAATTAATTTACACCTCGGTCAATGCCCCTGTGCATTACAAGGATAAACCAAAGCTGAGAGTCATGCAAACAGATCTGGACACAAACAAAAACATTTCTCCTGGTCAGTTGAAGCTCTAGAAGGCTTTCCACTATACCTACTGTCAGCAGCGCGCTCTGTCAAGAAGAAGCTAGAGGATTTGGAGTAATGAGGTGTGTGTCGGTGTCAGCCAATCTCTCCCCTGTGACTTGGATGGATTTTTCTTGGCTGAAGACAACTTTAAATCCCACAGAAATACTGAGTGCAAGGTGGTCAGAGAGAATAAATGGGTTTGGGTGAAGTCTAGGTTTTTCAGGCTTCCCCCTAAAAAAAGTACTTAGAATATGGAATGTGTTGTGTTAAAATAAAAATATTTTATAATATGATACAGTGTATATACACAGTAGTTTGTATAATAATCCATCTCTACTTATGCGCTGTTTAAATAGCTACGGTGCCAGATCCTACACAGTGCCTAATGTCGTAGCCTGACATGCACCTCCCCAGAATGATTGGTCCGTTTGGTAGAAGCGTGTTTCTGCTTTAGTATTTCCATCTCCTCAGTTTTAAAATGAATTGATTTGGGTCGGGGTGGCACAGTGGAAAGGTTAGCACTGATGCCTCACAGCAAGAAGGTCCCGGGTTTGAATCCATGGGCCTTTCTGTGTGGAGTTTGCATGTTCTCCCCGTGTCTGCATGGGTTCTTTCCAGGTACTCTGACTTCCTCCCACTGTCCAAAAACATGCTCATTAAGTTAATTGGTGATTCTAAATTGGCCGTAGGTGTGAGTGTGAATGATTGTCTGTCTCTCTGTGTTAGGCCTGAGATAGACTGGAGCCCTGTCCAGGGAGTACCCTGTCTCTTGCCTGATGACAGCTGGGACCCCCAACCATTCACAGGAATAAGCAGTTACAGGAGATGAATGAATGAATGATTTGGATCAATAAAGATGGAACACACTGAGGAGGTTTACAGCAATGACAAGGAGTCATACAGCCATTTGTACGACTCGTCTTCGTTGAAATTTCAGCAAACGTTTCAGTCGCCATTGTGCGTAGGTTACAACATCTATGTCCCGCAGAGGTATAAACCACGCTTGAGTTCACACCATCTGTAAGACATTATCTTAAAACTTAACGCTTGCAAAACACATGCTGTGCTACTCTGTCTTGTCTTATTATTCAGGACTGACTTGACAACAGATTTGAAGGATGTCAAAATAGTGAAATCATATTGTTAAGCTGCAAATGTCAACAACCTCCTGTGTTTGATAGTATACCAGCTCCTGCGATATGAAGGACATAACTTACTGGATGTTTGGCTGTTTCTTTACCCTAGAGTGACTTGATTTGCAGGTGGCAAACAGTTTATCTGAGCTTGTTTGGTGGGAATGGCTATCTGACACAGGAAATGGTGTTAATGAGATGGCGAAACTGAGCAGCACAGAAAACTGATCACAGTGCAATCAGCTTATATAAGCCCAGGGTGAACACTGGCAGCTGCAAGCTATCCTGTACGGAAATTTCCCACAAGGTGTGGGACTGTGCGCGCCAGTGAGGACATGAATGCTAATTTATGGCAGACCATATGGAGACAGCGACAGCATTGTTGGTAGGTGACCAGAGCTCAGAGGGCAGCGAGAGGTTAGTGTTACTGGACCGTGGCGTCATCACGAACACTAGTTATTGTTTCCGAGGCTTATTAAGCCGTTCAGCAGATGGGCGATAATCGAGGCCATGATTACCATGAGAGGCAGTGGCTTGTAACTCATACTTAGCCACCGAAGCTCATCTGGGGAGGGGGGACAGTACAGGACAAAAGGACAGATCTGACCTCAAATGCAGCATGCTTTTCAGTGCGCCTGACAGAAAATGTAGTATTTTGCACTGTGCAAGGTGGTGTTTCCACTTAGCTTCTGCAAGGTCCTCCTGTTAATTCAAGGCACGTTAGCCCAACTCAGCTATTGACAGTGTTTACTTATGTAAGTGACATTTGCAACTTTATTTAATTCAGTCAGTTACTGGCTATTGGGATGACCTTTCGCTGGCTTCTCTGGCAGAAACCTATAAACCTCAGAGACTCACTGGCTTTATAGGCATTCAATAATCGCACAAGGCACTATTGATGAAGTTGTTTTGTGTGCCACCTATGAGATTGAACGGGGAAGGAACAGAAATCATAACAGCGTATCACCTATGTATTCCTGATTAAGATATTGATGAATTAAAACTGATGAAATGTGGCTCAGGGACATTTCAACCAGTTTGCAAACATTCAAACATCCGCTCTTTGCTGGCGATTATGTCAGAGAGCGGGAGAGATGCTTTGTGGTATTTTATTCTGGCGCAGATACATGGGAGCTATCTGTCTATTTATCTCCCTGATAAATATGCTATTGCATTATCTGGCTACCCATAAGCTTTCTGTCTATGTGAAATCATTGCAGCTAAAACCTTCATATGCCTTTCCAGACCATATAAATTGAGCCAAACGCATTCCCACCCGTTGGCTCGTAATCTCATTAATTACATATATTGGAAAAATCTTGAATTATTATGATTCATTGCCTTAATATATCACCTCTGAGATGAAATTCCCTGCAAACAAATTAAATCAATTTACTCACACGGGCAAATATACTATACGTACGGAACAAAGACACTGAATCTCATTGGCATTCTCAGCCTTAAGTGTGCCAGCGAGTGAAATCCATCAAACAGATAAGATAGATTTTCTTTTATGGAACAACCTAAGCTTTAAACAATATGAAGATTCATCTGTTCTTGCAGTCTATTTCTGCATCCTAGGCAGTATGTTAAACACTCAACAACTCAGCGCCTTATGGCATGTGCTCCTGGGTGGGCAGGTTGGCCAATGCAAAAAAAAAAAAACCCAAAAAAACCAGACTGTGTTTTATACAACCTTTACTGTGATGTACAGGCTCAGATGTAACATACTGAGCATGGAGACAAATGGATTTGATCATGCAGTGAGAGGGGGGAAAATACATCCTGAGGTCTATTATTTACAGCCTGCCCACGTGCGAGCACACACACACACACACATATTGCCAGTAGGATCACCGAGCTTAAGAGTAGACCCGCAACAGTTCACACGTCCTCTATATGTGCTCCACGCAGCACAGATGGTTTCGTTGTGGTTCATTTGGCAGCCAGCAACATCTCAAGATCATGCGGCGCTTTAGCGTTTCGTGGCGTTTAATAAGAAATTCCCATGTTGAAAAGAAAAAGAAAAAACAAATCAAGTAAAAACACATACGCTTCACAATGCACCAGACGGCTTTTGAAAGTCAGCAGGCTTACTGAAGGCATGCTGGAGGAAGCAAATAGGTACAGAAAAGTAAATTTCAACAGACATCACATGCCACAATGCCCCTTTCCTCTGATCTCGGCGCCCTGCCCCAAGGGTGCAATAACAGTTTATTACACCTATCTTTGCTTTATGACCCCCTCCCCCCACTTACCTCCGCCCCGCTCCCCTAAAGCCCACGCTAACTGTTATTGAAAACACCCAGGTCTGCCATATATCATTCCTGAGCAGCGCAGTATGCTATGTGCAACCTAGCTAATCAGCACCAGCTCGTACGGGTATTGTCCAGGTCACATTGGAATTGCTGCGCTTATCTAATATCTGCTTAGATGTGGAAGTATTTAAACACAATCCCATTTGTCTTTACAGTCGCTGCTGCCCTGAGGTTGAGTCTCCTTCTTTTCCCTCTTATGTATCTGTAGTGTAAAGGAGGGGAGTGAATAGAAAACGATTTCTTTTTTCTTTTCTTTTTTTTTTGGCATATTGCGCCTGTGCAGAAGGGGAATAAATGAGTTTAGCCGAGCTTATTGGTAGCCGAGAGGGTAGAGTGCACTCAGTGTGGACAGAGGGGGGGGGATAGCACAGGATAGCGCATAGTAGGGTGTGTAATGGATCTTGGATTAAAATGCAAAGCGTCCGTAAAGATCTTTCAAAGTGGAGGTGTTCGGAGAGAGAGGTAACAGCTCATGGGTGACAGTGTGACAAGACTCAGGGAAGGACCCGTCACCCCTCCGTCACAGTGATGGCTTCTCTGTCGCCAAGCGTGAAGAAGGGTGTGGGTGGGAGAAGGCACAACGCCATGGCAATACAAATGAAATTATTGCTTTGAAAGAGTGAATGCCGCCGGCCGTATTTGCATTTTGGTCACAATTCAGCAAATTAACAAATTTTGTTTGGGAGAGCACACTGATTGATGTGGATTGTGTTTTAAGTGCAGCAGATGATACTTTGGCTTCCACGAGCCCAGATATAAGACACACTGTGGGATTGATGTGCTTTTGCTTACTGCCCATGTACTGTATGGATATGAGTGTGTTTTTTCACGCTACACTTGCCGACACCAGCTGATTGGGCAGATGGCTTGTGTCGTCTTGGGTGGGCAAGGTGTGTGAAGGGTGGAAATGGTTCTGTTTAATTACATGTCAAGTGAACAGCTCAGCTAACCACTAAAGAGCTCTCATATGTCCTGTGGGCACCAAGGAGCAATGGAGGGAGGGGTTGAGGCGCAGTGGGGTCCAGTGGCCTCTCAATGTTACATGACCAGTGTGGTCACTCTCTATGGGAAGATGTTTACACTACATTAAAGATTTTTATTTATTAATTTACTTTTACAGCACAGAAAAATACTGACGTAGTAGCAGTTCCCATACTAGATGCTTTCTTTTAATTTATAAAAACAATGTTTAGAATGCACAGACTACACTGAAATCACCAGAAATTCTTATCAAGCTTTCCGGGAGTGTGGCGTTTCTGCTCAGTTTCCGAATTGTTTACTCAGTGAAAGCCGTTGGAAAACTGAATGGGAACCATTGTCTGGCAGTGCCATTTAATCCTTTTCTATATCGTCTTCTACACAAAATCCAGAGACAATATGTCTAACATAACTGTCTTATCCCCTTGCCCCTGTCTCTTATTTCCTTAGTATGTCCCGGCACGGAGAACAAGCTGAGCACGCTGTCGGACCTGGAGCAGCAGTACCGCACTATGAGGAAATACTACGAGAACTGCGAAGTCGTGATGGGCAACCTCGAGATCACGAGCATTGACCGCAGCCGTGACCTCACCTTCCTCAGAGTAAGGGCAAACACAAACTGACAAGGGGGAACACACTGTGACTTTTTATTTCAGACATGTAAATCCCAGCGTCAAATGCAAAGTTAGAGCTTCTGGCTTCATGGTTCTGTACAGAGTGCGAACAATCCAGCGAATATGGACAGTTAAACAAAATGTCAACCACTCATCCGTTTTTTGTTTTTTTTTGCGTGCACCTACATATTTATCCCGCATATGTATAGCAATATTTCAACGATGCCAGTTTATACTAGAATCTAGGATCCAAAATGTTTCACATATTCCTTATTGCTAATAATGGTGCATACCCTGCTCATCTTTCACTATCTCCACTACACTACACATATTGTAATTGAGTAACAAAAAAGTTCCCAGTGCGAACTTTATCATCACTGTCTTCTCATTTGACCTTGAGGACGCTTTGTGCTCAGATCTCTTTCCACCAATCAGCACTCAGATTAACGTCAGCCAATGATAAGCGCAGAGGAAAGTTGTTCTAATCAGGGGTAATCAGACGCCTCAGAGTGTCTGACTGATTGTGTGCGCGCCATCGTGGTCTGAGGCATAGAATAATCAAAATCCAAATAATTCGATCCTGCAAATCTCTTTTTTTGATTGAGCATGAATCACGGGACAGGAAAAAAAAAAAAGAACGACGTCACTGAACATCAGTCTCTCCCTTGTTTAATGATTTTCATGAGCATTGTTTTAACAGCTCCATCAACTGGGTAGGTGAGCTTGTCTAAGATAGGTAGTGGCGTTACACCTGGCACTTCTGCACATGTCAAATGTCGTGGTCTAATGCTGAGGAGGCACATCTTGCGTTGGGGAGGGAGAATTGCTTACATATATGCTTGCTTTCATTTTGGTTTGATGGACACACACAAATACAGTGTCAGGTGATGGCGGCCCCCAGCTCCTTACGGGCCAAAGCAGTAATAGTTTAGTAATGACAGGTTAGTGGGAGGTTCCTGCAGGAGAAGGAAAACACAGACTGCTTTTTCTGTGAAATCAGCTGCTCCCTGTGACCTCAACTTCTCACAAACATTACCCTAGACTACGCCGGCTGCATTCTGCACCGCTAAAGCCATTCCAACTCCAATTGATTCCAGTCCATCGGGGGAGCGCCCCTGGTGTTCCGCAAAAGTGCTGACCGCATTTATGAGCTGCTGCTGCTGCACGTATGAACTGGTCAAAGGAGGATTTGAAGAGAAGGCAGTCCCCCAACAAGGCAAACTATGTTTTGCTCCCTGCGGCGCCGGTTTAACGTTAATACAACAAAAATGATTTGTTTACATCAGGTAAAAGTAATGTGGCAGCTTGTGGGTTCAGTTTGCATGGGCCAAAAAAATCAAAATTGAGATTGATCAAAACAGAGTCATTAAGTGTTCGACATTGTGCGGAGCAATTCTGATAACACCCTCTGTGCCGCAAAACAAAACCAAGATGATATTAAGAAAGAGGGAGCAATGGATGTTAAAGTGCTACCATTAGACTCCTGCAGAGGTAATAGGCCCCACTGACTTAGATGTGAAAAGGTTGCAAGGGGGTAGATATTGCAGTTCAAGAAGCAAGACTGGCTGATGCTTAACTAAACAGAACTGATGTTATAACAGCCGTCACATTCCTGCTTCAGTTTAGGTGTGCCTTTGTGCAATGTCATATATTTGCAGGTGGAGGTTAAAGTGCATTAGTACAATCCCCTCTTTACGTGCCAGCATTACGCCACTAATCATTTACAAAACGACTCCCTCTGGCACCGACTTGCAAGGTTCCTCCACCTTTCCATGGTTGGCAATTAATACGGGTTAATTGAAGATGCTAATTAGGAACACGGGGTGCCAAACAGCAAGGGAGCAAGAGGGCTGGGTGCGGTATATATTTTTATGGAATATTATTATTATGATAAAACACATTAATAACACGCTTCCCTAGGGAGGGGGAAAAAATTCACCTTGAGGTAAAGAAGTAGAAGTAAAGGAAAAAAAATGGTACTATTGTGCCGTAGCTTACCATACCACCTGTCTCTGGGAGGTGATTGAAACTGATGCCTGTGCATTGGCTCCTTCTTTTGAAGATAGCCAAGAGATTGATGGCTGCCTCCCAAAGCCCCTCAAACTGCTTTAGCAGTAAATAGAGTCCATCTTCCAAACTGCCTCCACGACAGATGAATCAACGCTTGCACCGTGATTAATAACTGCGTTTCCCCCCACCCCTCTCACGCATGCACATTCAAGCCCCTGACAGAGAGCTTTAACCACACGAGGTGTTTACAATGCCAGTGTTTAAATCACTACTAAATCCATATTCCCATTCCTTTGAACCTTCCCTGCGTATTATTATCAGAACAGGCATTTGCATACTGATATTGAAACGACGAGTTGTAGGCTATACGCGGCGCAGCATACTCCAGCGTGACGTTGTCTTTTTGTGAATGGGACACAGAAGAAAACAAACATCTTTCTTTTTTTCCCCTCACCCGTGTCACTTTCTCGCGCAAGCTCATAAACAGATCGGTGATTATGAAATATTAATTTTTTCCTCCTCCTCCCCTCGTCCCAGTCTCAGTGGGAACCCACTGCACAGTCGGATTGGATTGTTTGTCTCACCATTGCAACCATTAGTAAACAAATAACCCCCCCCAAAAAAATATTAATGCGGTGATCAGCTCGCTTATCAGCCCAGTGCCAGTTCAGTGACTTTCCACCTCCATCTCTGCAGTTGTATATAAATTATGGAATTATCATTTTCAAATGAAACTATTTAATGTTTTCAACAGGCCCTGTGTTAATGTAAAATAGTGTCTGAATATGGACAACAAACAGTGTATATTCACTTACAAATACACCTTTTAAGATCTCATTAATACTTGTGACATTATTTTAAAAATATTGTTTTTTTTTTTCAATATATATATCTTTCAGTATAATGGAGGTCAGTGCAATGCATAAAAGCAGCCAAATACTAAAACTGTTATTTAAGGACAAATGTATTGTTAGGTTTCATTGTACCATACAATGTTTTATCAAAGCTCTCTTTTCATCTTTTATCTTTTATTTGACAGCTAATCTCTTATTGTCTATGCACCAGCAGGGCCTTTTGGGAAGTGATGGTGCTGGTCTGTTAATGCGGCCCTCAGTGACACTTGTGTGAAATGCTTACTTGACCTTGCACTTGTTCAGATAACTCTCAGCTGTCACAGTGATGCATGCCAGATCGGAACCAGTGTGGCCACCCCAGTGAGTAGGAACAAACCAAGGAGTGACTGGAGATCTGGTTACTTCATTAAGAGAGAGAGAGAGAGAGAGAGAGAGAAAAAAAAACATTGTCTTAGTATGTTATAGTACATGAATCTGCTCAAACTGTCATGTAATTGCTCGGTGGGATCGGAGAACATAGTTTAGATGGAGACAATGCAGATGGCAGTAGTGTCCTCTCGGTCAAAAGGAATTGGGAGTGAGCAAAAAAGCTAAAAAGCATCCTAAAAAAAAGCAGGGCCAAGGTAACACATTGGGTCTAACCTTAGTTGTTTCTCTGTGTTGTAATGTGAAAATCTGATCTCTCAAGATGAATGTTTTGTTATCCTGCACCAGTTGCTAGCAGGAAGACTGAGCGCCTTCACTGATATGCTATGCATGAAAGTTTTTGTTTTTTTTGAGGTTTGCAACCTGCAGGTTATAAAAACGAAGTTACACTGCACACTGCTTGCTTGTAAAGGAATATATTAGGCGGAGGTGAGTAAAGTGGCTCCAACTGCACTTGAGGAAAAAGTGAGTATTGAAGTAAAAAGAAAAACAGACATTAAAGTACCTAAATTAACAAGTACTGAAAAAGTAGCAGTTATACCGATACACTACTCTCCACACCAGAACAATATGCTCAGCCTATAGCTCTCATGTACAGCATATTATAATGTGTCAAATAAAGAGGCTAATCAATATAGATTTTCTGGCTTTGAACCTTTCTGAGGTTTTCTCTGGTAAAAAGTCCTGATGATGTGGCTTTCTTCCACAGTCCATAGACATGTATGCTATCTTAACTGGGGGTTCTAAGTTGGCCGGGGATGTGCATACGAGCATAACGGTTGTTTGTGTCTCTGCATTATCCCTGTGATAGACTGCCAACCTGTTGCCTCTCACTTTACGAGTTTAAGCCAGGTTGAGATGGTTTGGACATGTTCAGAGGAGGGATAGTGAATACGCTTGGCAAAGGATGCTGAGGTTAAAGCTGCCAGGCAGGAGGTCTGGAGGAAAACCAAATAAGAGGTTTATGGATGTTGTAAAGGAGGACACGAAAGTAGTTGTTGTGAGAGGAGAGGATACAGAGGATAGGGCAAGATGGAAGCAGATGATTCGCTGTGGTGACCCCTGAAGGGAACAGCCAAAAGGATAAATCATATTGACAATCTGGATTGGGAAGCAACCATCTGAAAACCCTGTTCTGGAGTCACTTGTAAAGACTTGTACATATGTGTGTATGTGTGTGTGTCAAATGTCAATCTTTCTTCAGTCACCAGTTTATTTTGATAGAATCTATCAAACTGTAAGCTGAGCTCCCAATGACAGGCTGATTGCTGGTTCATATATTAGAACTGAGTTGACCCGACAGGAATGTCAGGAATGTATAGAAATGTGTGGACATACACATATGATAAGAACACAACAGATTTTTACATAGTAGATAATCTTTCATCTGTTTTATTCCTACCTATTGATCCTTCATATTCAGTTTATTGCAGTTTGAATTTGTAAATACATTTTATAGTTGTTTTTAATTGCTATTTCCCACAGCATTTGAAAGCAGCATCTCATTCTGCTCTTTGTCCGTCTGTCTTCCGACATCTTTCTTTTTGACTGGCATATTTGTCCCTCAGGCGCCATCACTGCCCTCCTCAGCTTCCTAATTTCTGATGCACAGTTAGATGAGTGCAGATTACGTTGGCCCCCTGCTCCTCGGCAAACTCCTTCAATATTAATGAAGACTGATGAAGTGCTAGGGAGCCCCTGTCTTTCAGCCGCGACCTAGATTGGATTGACAATTGCAATTAGCGTCTCCTCAAGTTCATTTCCATCACTTTAATTTGACATGAAGAGGGACAGTGTGGGGTTGGAAGGGAGACCATTGAGAGAAAGAAGTCCTGAGGAGAAAGGCTGTCGAGGGAACACAGGGTGAAAGAGTTTGACCAGGAACTAGTTTGAAAGCTTTGCAGCAGAGAGGACGGGCACGCCTCTGCAAACACAAACTAGAAAACCATCTTGCTGTGGGATAATGCCAGCTGTGAAGTCAATGTGATCTCACTCATCTCTGCAATCTGTCCATATTTTGTTATTTTGTTGTCGACTACAAACTTGCACAGTTGTGACGCTAACATCCTGACACGCTGTCCACCAGACATCCACAAGCACCCATTAAAGAATTCAGTGCTATTTGATTCAGTAGATTTCCATAAGACTACATTTTGTAACCTAACCAACATGTCTATGGATGGAGGAAGCCAGAGTACCAGGAGAGAGCCCACACAGACACAGGGAGAACATGCAAACTCCACACAGAAAGGTCAGCGCTTGGATTCAAACCCAGGACGTTCTTGCTGTGAGGCGTACTCAGAATGACCCTTGCTGCACCTCCTGCTACTGTAGGCTTCTTTAGAACCACATTTTGTCATGATGACTTGCATACAGAAATACCTCCAAGGTGAATACAGTACCAACTGTGGTGGGTAGTCCACAGACCAGAGGGGTAGCGGTTTGATCCCAGGCCCACGAACCACATGCTGAGGCGGCGTATTTGAGCAAGACACTGAACCCCGAGTTGCTCCCAATGCTCGGCACTGATGTGTAAAATATGTGAGTGTCTGTGTGAATAAGTGGGTAAATGTGTCATTGTGACTGTAAAGTGCTTTGAGTACCGATAGGTAGAAAGGTGCTACATAAATACAAGACCATTTATCATTACCCACTTCATGTGATGGATTACAAAAACACCCCAAAAAACTAAAAGAGTCCCCAAATGGAGCATAGTGCTCCTTACTCTGAATTCAGACCACACTAACCACCGTCATTATGATGTCAACTACACACTTGAAGTTTTGCCATTGTATGCTGTATGATTGTCGCACTATTGTGATGACAAAATCTGTCCATAGACATTCAGAGGGATAGGTAGACATGCTAAAGTACTCCACCTGCCTTTATGGTACAGAACATTTTGTCATTATCCCCCCACACATTTAGACTCACAAGGTCAAAACAATGCTAGCCATGCTTTTGTGACAGGTAAAATTTAGAAGTCCCTAGAAAATTTTTAAGATCTTGTTACATCTTTTTCTCTCTTCATTTTTTTTGTGTGCGTGTACAGTAGCAGCCACAGGGAACTCCCTGAGCCACACCTGGGTTTCAGTCTACACCATGCAATTGTAGCTATCGCCTATGACATTCTGTGTGTTGTTTCAGTGTTTGGCTAATAACATTTCATTTTCCACGTTTCCTCTCCCTCACCTGCACCGGTAACCAAATGGATAGCTTGTCAGCGTGTCTGTGAGAGAGATGAATGTGTGAGATACGGAGACGGCAGTGCCTGAAAATGAATGATTCTGCATCCTAGTGCAGAGGCAAAAGAAGCGGTGGTTGATAGTCAGAGGTTGATGATGTGTCATATTCGTGTGCAAGTTATTACTTGTGTGTATATGCACGGTAGCGTGTGTGTTACTGCAACTGACATGAAATGTGACATCACTGAAGTTTCTCCTTACCATTGTGACATTGATTTGAAACCCACGTCAAATTCTCGCACGCCGACTTGAGCAATGGACGGTATCTCTGTCTGTCCACGTGCTTGCACTCGTATGCAGGACTTTTCAAAAATGCCCAGGACTGACAACTGTAACAACAAAATCATGGAAGTGGAGAGGTAAAAGTCTGTTTGCTGGATAAAACAGAGAGATATCCTCTACTGGCTCTATCTGACACCCCTCAAAAGAGCCAATACACAGCTTTCCATTAGTACTGACCTGCAGATGTTTGCAGGGCAATACTTATTTTGTGATGCTGGGAAAAGAGAAACCTGTCTTGAATTACAGAGGTCAGACAACAAATTCTCAATGTGTGAAACTTTTTTGCATTACGCATATATGGCTCTGCATATGTTCATCCTTCTCCACTGGATTATCTGGCACACCTCTGGACTCGTTCTACTCATATCTCACTGGCCGAACTCAGTTCATTTAATTAAAAACGTATGCATCCCAGGCATCTCGCATCTCCTCTGGTGTACCACAAGGTTCTGTCCTCGGGTCAGTCCTATTCATCATTTACCTCCTCCTGCTTGGTCACATATTCCATAAATACAATATTCACTTTCATTGCCATGGAAACGACACCCACCTCTATGTTTCCTCTATCACTGAGTGTAACTGCTTCATTAGGTACCACAAAGAAGTGTCATAATGTTAACTAATGTCACTAAAGTAAAGAAGTCTTCTACAATAACGCTCTATAGTTGAAATGTAGAATATCCAAGTATGAATGGAGGGCCCTATAAAAGCTTTTGTGTTCAAATAAATGTATTCTCTACTGACCGCTGTCCTTTTCCTTTACACATTTGCCACACCGGCACCATTGAAAGCTCCTGTTTTTACTGTACCCATGGACACAGGTAGTCACTGGATTACTTCATGAACGCATGTCTTTGTCCACCGAGGCTTAGGAAGACACGGATCCTACTTTTGTTTGTTGAGCTCGGAAGCGCCTGATTCCCCTGTGCTGTGCTGGAAGATCCGCAGAGAGCCCAGTTTTCCTAGGTTCTGAACTATCTCTCGACATAATGATCTCCTCGGGAAGTTTAGTCGCGCTGAAGGATATCAAGATGGATTTCATGCCCACGTGTTGAGATTTGACTGAGCTATCACTCAAAAGGAGAACAATTTTTGACTCGCATTCACCTCCTCGCCTCCCTCTTCCCCTCTCTCCTGTGCACCTTGGCGGAGACTTGTGGCTCTCGTTTGACATCCTCCCGCTGAACGTCCACGCCTGTTACGGATCACATTCAGTAATTTCCTGCTGGTTTAATTTGTGAAATGATGAGTTATATAGCAGAGTAGCACATTCATTTCTTGCCTTCCTCTGTAATGTTAATCTCAAATGGGGCTTTACTCCATATATGGGGGGTACGTACGGGGTTAAATAAAGCTATGTAATTGTAATGCCTCCTTTATAATGCATCACTGAAAAAGCCGTAGCATCCATTCATTTAGAAGCCAGTGCTTTAAAAGGCAGTCTTGGAGTAGACGGTGCAGCAGATGCATGAGGCTTTCTCACTGCGTGTGCGCACACACACACACACACACACACGTTCTCTCTCTCACACAGACACACACACACAAACCAGAGGTGATAGTACTTATCGTAACGTAGCAGTGCCAGACTGAATAGAGAGGCAGTCGAGAGGAGAGGCAGAACCGGGCTGTGACAATAGCCCACCCGGCTTCTCTGATGCCTTTCAAACTTCATATCTTCCTCCCTCTGCAGCCTGCCACAAAAAAAGAAAAAGAAAAAAAAAGGTGAATAATATAGACCAACTTCTCAGGAGGATCGAAATCAATTTCCACCCACTGCAACTTAGATGAGGGAGTTCTTTTCAAGAGCGGCTGGCGCTGAGGCTTAGATGATGGCCGGAGTAGAATTGGAACCAGATTCTGTCCACCTCATTAACAAAACCTCATTGATAACATAACTTATTGAAAGAATAAAACCTGCACATATAATCCTCCCCCTGCTTATTTTGAGCCACCACCCCTAGCACACGCTTTTTATGCATTCCACCTGTGCTGGTGAGTCTATGCATGATAATAAGGGACCTTGTGGGTTTTCGCCTTGTTTGAATAGTGAGACTGTCATTTCTCTACCCAGCTGTCTTTTCATTATTCTTAGGATGAGAAATATTTTTCCCATTGTTCAAACTCTGTAAACCATCACCTCCTGGACTCCTCAACATTGGGATTAGCTTTTTCCTTTGCGTTCTCCATTTCTGTTTTCTAAGCTGAGCATAAAACTCACAACCTTGAAATGATAACACTGCACATACTAGTACTACACTTATGCGCTGATCATCGTGGCCTCGTCATTCTGTCTGGCCACATTTCTATACTGATCAGGCATAACATTATGACCACCGTCCTAATATTGTGTAGGTCTCCCTTGTGCCTCCAAAACAGTTGTGACTCATCAGAGATTGGACATGGGCCTTCTGATGGTGTGCTGTGGTGTCTAGTAATAGAATATTGTTAGTGGGGGCTTTGGGCCCTATGGGTTGAGTGGAGGGGCCTCTGTGGATCAGGTTTGCTCCAGTGCATCCCACAGATACTTGATCAGTTTGGGATCTAGTCAATTTGGAGGCCAGGTCAACACCTTGTGCTGTTTTTCATGTTTTTTGAGTTGTTCCTAAACGGTTTTTGTGTGTTTGTCTGTGTCAGGCTGCATCCTGCTCAAGGAGTGTCATTGCTATGGGCTGGGGGTGCCCGGTCTAGTAGGTAACATCCACATGAATGCCAAAAGTTTCCCAGAACATTGTATTGTCAAAAGATAGTCAATGTTTTTTTACTTCTCCTGTCAGTGGTTTTAATATTGTGGCTGTTCGGTGTATTACTATGTCAAACTCTAGCTTGTCTAAATAGGTGAATAACGATTCCAAAATCATTTTTACTGAGCATTAATCACTCGTGTTCGTAGTTCTGAATTTCTGTTTCCTTAAAGTAAATGCAGTTTTTCACATTTGAGGTTTAAAGTCTACGACCTTGTCAGTGTTGAACCCTGTTTTAGTTTTTCCTCCACTGGTTAGTAGAACTAATTTTTCCAATGCCACACACTAACTAAGACTGGACTTTCTATGAACAAAAAAATATGTATAGTCCACACCTTTAATGATAAACTGACTTTAAAATGCATGTAAAATACCACTGTCATACTGAGACAAATATTGAGTTGAATTACTTTCTGCAAAGGAAAAATACCGTCAGCTTTCAAAGCAAGTATCATTTTAACACTGTACGTCGCACCAACCAATCGGCTCCATGGTAATGGCGACAGAGGGTTTTACTCACTCTTCGCTTACTCATTTACAGGCCCTTTTTTTTCCCCTCGCATCCCTGTGCTGATTTGTGTGCATATCATGTAAGAAAACAACTGTATGTTGTTTAGATCATACATTATTAATATGAGTATCTACAAAAAATAAACAATAAACATCAACGGCAATTTGCAAGAGTGCTCTGTTCTATATTAACTTATTTTAGGCTCCTCCACCATGCTCCCGTACGCTGAGATTGCAGCGGTCTGTTGTTTTGACACTGTGTTGTGGAAAAAAAACAATACCTCACTGACTTCATCCAATCTAATGAGGATTCAAAACTAGGCAACAAATACTGCTAGGAGTTTGTTTTGGATATTACATTGATTCTTTGCTCTTTCCATTTAGTATTTGCCTCGTCACTGAATTGGAAAAAAATAAATAAATACTGGCTGTTGAATTCAGTGTGCAAGTGGCTGTTTGCGAAGAGCAAAATAAAAAAATATTTTTACTTTTTATATGTGATTGAATACAATAAATGTAGTATATCAGGAAAATAATTTACAACTATATATTCTGGACTTCTCACCAAGTAATAAAGTGAAAGTGGTATAGCTACTATTCTTTTTCTTGTTGGCATGTTCTCCCTTTATCCAGTTGTCTACATGCCAATTATTCTATGGTTCATGCTAGGTTTGTGGTTATGGCAGAACATTTTTTATTAGACGGTAATAAAGGTTTAGCGACTAAAATATAAACCAACAGCAAAAATCCTATACAGTCCTGCAGGCTTGTCTGCTCATACTCACACAAGCCCTGCATCCATACTTTTTGTTTCCCTCCATGTAGAATACACTACTACCTGCATTGGCCCATAAACCAATTATTTGGGTCGGTTGCGATGTGGTTGTATAAGATACTTATCCTGACTCAGTGCATTACCTACAACAGATAGATGGTGGTTGGCACGCCCTCAGCATGGAGAAGAAGACAGGGTTAGCCAAGCAATTAACTGCTGTGGACAGGGTCAGCAGAAAAATGTATTTTAGCCACATAAAACAAGCCCTACCAACCAAAAATCTATATCAGTTAATGTACACTTTATTAAAAATATGAACAGTGCTTTACCTTACCATCAGGCAGCCTTAATTAATGGGGATCTGAAGCTGTGCTCTCTTGAAAACAACCGGACTTTATTGGCAAAACCATTTTCCTGACCCCTCAGAGTTACTGGACTGAGTGAAGCAGCTTGGAAGAGAGTAACTTTGCAACGCAATTCGTTGGTCATATCTATAATGTCCAGCACAAGTTTTCATTTTCACTCCAGCACACCAAGGCACCATCCTGCATTTAAATTCAACCTCATTTAAAACGATAATAGGCACTCAGCGTCTTACCCGCCAAGGCTGCATTCCTGCTGATTCCATTCGACAAGAGCAGCACAAATTCATCATGTTACCTGATTATTTTATTTACCCAGCATCCTCCAGTCCTTCCTCACCCTCCACTCTTTTCTTTCTCTTTCTATGCAAGTGTTGCTTCACTTTTTCATTCCCACCCCTGCTTCCTCCTGCACCCATCCTAGAGCTCTCCTTGCGCTAACTAGTCAGTGTTTGAATAAAAACTCATTAGGATTACATAGCCATTTAGCTAAGTGACACAGGGTGTAATTGTACCATCCATCAATTGCTATGTAATAACACACTCGGAGGAGCTAAATGTTGATTAGCCGTCAGACTATTTCACCCGTGGGTTTGGGGAATAAATAGCCATAGGAAGACCGAGTGGGGTGGCGGGTGGTGGGTGGCCTTGGTGGTGGGTGTTGCGGTCAGGGTCGCTGACCCGTGCAAGGCAAATTAACTTGGAGGGGATGATAACAAAGTGTCAAAGACACACACTTTCTGTCCCTGGATATTGGCCTTTTTCTCTCGCTCTTTCTGACCTCTGCACACCCACCACACTGATTGTCTTGCATCATGCACAATTACTGCAGATAAAGAATATACTTTAGGATTCTATGTCTAAAATATCCATTTTACCGGAGAGTTATCATTTTGCCTTTCTAAAAGACTTAACACTTTGACAAAAAAAAAGAGTTACAAAAGAACACAGAATTTGACTCAGCTCAGACTGCTTCCTTTCTTGTTTCTTGAATCATCCTCTCATTGGAGGTGTCACTGTAGTTCAACCATCGAGCCATGTCATTACTTTTTTAAAACGACCTCACTCCAAAGGATAACTCAGGATTAGAGGGCCACAGAGTGACACACATAAAGTTCTCAGCTGAATACAGGTGTGTTGCTGTTTATGAACACATGTAATTCCACCCCTGTGTCACATAAGAAATACCTACACCAAAATATCTACACCAACCATGCACTGTTGCAGCACAAACTTAAATCCACTATAGCATTTATTTTACGTATATCACCCATCGTTTCTTCTTCGTGTTCTAATGTATTGTTTTTCCAATCTCAGCACTCCCCGCTCTCTAGCACTCTCCTTGGCGTTATAGCATTGAATTAATATAAAAGGAAATGCACTGTTAATCCCTCAGCTTTTTCACACTCTCCTCTATGTGCACTTTTGTGCTGACGGTCTCAAACTCGCATCAGTGTTGATTTTACAAGCATGAAGCCCGAATGGGATTCAATAAAGTCTCAATCAATCAATAGCTCAATTAGTTGCTCTGTTTGTCGGACAAGGCTTATCTATACTTACAGTATACTTACGGTCAGCGGTGGTCCTACACTCAGCTTCTCCCACCCATCCAAACTGAGCTTGATCAAATGTCACGGTAATTTACTAAAAGATAAATAGCACCATGCACACACATGGAGTCTGGGTATTTGAACAAGGGAAGAGGAACAACATGTAAATATGTATCAACAAATATCAATTTGCAGTTATATTTATCTGTCTGTCTTCACTCACCAACCATAATCACCGTCTACATGTAATGTGATTCGATATCACCCATGCTAAGCTGACATTTGGCAGCTACTGGTCCTTCCTGCCTGTGGTCGTGTCGGTCACCCTTGTGTATATTTCTATACCCGAATCTTTCATTCTGAAACAAGCAGAACACAGAAATGACAATTTCCCACTTTTCTTATAGTTCACAGATAGGCCTAGCACAGTTTTTACATCATGGATGGCCAAGAACAAGCTCGTCTGGCCATTACAACTCCGGGTTCACCCAACGCTCCAAGCCAGCTGTCAGCTTAGTGAAACTCTGTGTCACATGTCAATCATCTGTATCATACCCTCTCAGTGACCGTTGCTTCAAAGTCGAGACTGATTCGACTGTGTAGCCACTACACCTCACTGAATTTTAGGTGATATTTCTCAGTCTTTTGTTTCCTGCCCTTTAAGTGTTGCCACTTCCAGCTAATGTATTATAGGTGGGGGCCCTTTATAGCTAGTGTTGTACTATATAGTGCAATTTATGGAAACTTTAAGGAGCTTTATGGTCATCATTGACAAATTAGCTATTGTGAGTGGTCATTGGTGGCCCTTTTTGCCTGGTTTGCCTCTGCTGATTCGAGCTTGTACATAGAATTTCAAAAAAGTAGACTGGCAACCTTTCCAGTACCCCGCCTCTCGCCCTGTAGCAGCTGGGATAGGCTCCAGCACCCCATCACCCTTTTGAGGACAAGCAGTTACAGAAAGTGAATGAACAGATGAATGATACAATACATATTATGTTGATGGAGGGGAGTTTAACTCAAGCTAGGGTTTCGTTTTTAGGTGTATGCTACTGAAGCTACAGCTAAAGATATACCACTGTTAGTTTTTTGGAGTTTTACTTGTTCACCCTTATTTTATTTTTATTTTTTTTCTTGACATGACCTCGATTTTTGAAATCATCCTTACTTAAATATATTCTCAGACCTGTAGACGCTGTCAGTCAGTAAATTCCCCCTTCACAGATTCATAGGCATTTCTGACAAGTCCTCTTCACATCTATGTCTTCTGTGCAGCACCATTGAGTAATTCTTGCTCAGCTTATTTAATAGCATAATTCCTCTTGCCTCTGCCCCCCTCAGTCAGGCATTTTGATCAATTATGGCAGGCCCGGGGTCATATAAAGGTCTCATTTTGGCTGGAGAAGAGACGATGCCTACCACAGCCAAGCCCAGAATCTCTTAGGCCCATGGAACAGGAGACGCCATTGTTCAAATCTTTCTTTCAAAAGTACTGCTGTGCCGCCTGAGGGCGAAACACAAAAGAAGTCAAAAAGCTGAGACACCAATGGTGACAGAGGTGGTGGGTGAGGAGAAGTTTTTCTGTTCTATATGTTCTATTCAGAATGGTTCCGATTCTTTCTCTAAATAGATGAGAGAATAACTTAATTGCCCATTGAGTTAATGACACTGTTTTATGCAGATAATATCCCATTGGATGACAGTGACATAGTGAAGATAAAGGAACGGCAAAAGAGATGGGGAGGGAAAGCGAGAGAGGGTGTATAGAAAAAGAGAAACATAAAGAAACAGAGCAAGAGATAGAGAATTAGAAAGAGGGCCTCTTTTGGTATAATTGCAGCTTTTACCATGAAATGAATGCATTGTGTGGAGCTAACGGTGCCAGCTCCACCCATGTGAGCCATCGTGTCTTTATCACTAATGGACCAGTGACTACTACTGTAATTACACAGGCTTTTGTCTAGCCCAGCGCGCAACTGTCTGCGAAGCGAAAATTGCTCTGACTTTTACGGCTCTTTCATTGACATCTACGGTGTATGGGCTAGCTCCAAAAAAGGAGAAGGCAAGAGAGACGTGCTAGTGAAGAGCGAGAGAGAGAGAGAGCAACATGTTGGGAGAGTGGGTAGAAGTATTTTTTTGGATACTGTTATGTCCTGCCGTATGTGGGTCTAATGCATGAGACAAACTTGTCGTGTAGTTTGGTGTTGGCCAAATCCATCTTTTAACAATAACAGTACAATCATAGCTTTGCACATGTAACCAAATACATCAGACTTTAAAGGTTTGGATTTCAAATAGCGGGAGGTCTGTGTTGTTTTTCTACTTTTCTAAGCCAAATAAATAGGAGAGAAATTGTAAACACCGTGTGTTTGTCTACCCTAGTGTGCCGTGGGCTACTTTTAGCATGCTACAGCAGCGATCTAGCACGACTTCTGAGCTGAAGAGTTAGCTAATAAAATAGTTTTGAAAGAAAAATACATGTCTATTTTATGAGATCCGGTATAACATTGTCCCCTTTGCTGCAAAGTTTATTGCAGCAATATTAGTAGTTAGACAGAACTTTTTTCACCAAATATGTGATTAAGCCCCTAAGTCGGCACTTTGTGGCACTAAATTCCATCTAGTCCTGAGCTAGACGTTAAAACATCATTGCATGGAAAGACCTAAAACCACAGAGGATGCCACTACAGCTCCAGCTACTGTTTGCAATCAAATTAACTTTTCACCCTGAAGTGCTGTAGATACACATACAGGAGATGTCCATTAAAACAAGTGAAATATTTATCATTTTTTTAGTCCACTAGCAGTTCCTGACTTGCTCTCTGTGTCCCACCTACTCAGGAATTAACTTCGCAACAATCCCATTCTCTCATTAAAACACATGGCATCAAGCGGCTTTTATTTCCCAGGGAAACATTGTGGAAAAAAATTGCACAGAATTGCTTTAGGTCTACCTTAGAACCATCTAAATCTATTATTAAATGTGTTTATTTATGTCATCTGAAGTCAAAGAAAATGAAGAACAGTACTGTAGATATAGCTGTTTTTTTTCTTTGGGATTTTCAGTCACCTAAATATCTGCACAGAGAGTCGCTTTCACAGCAATTTATGACGTAGTGGGACGAGCACAGACATTTAAAAGTGTGAAAGTAAATCAACTTTAATGGCCAAATATACATATACATATAGAGTAAATGGAAACTGTTCTCTGCTTTTAACCCGTCCATTTGTCCCCATAGACAAAGAGTAGTGGGCAGTCTTACAAGCGCAGGAAGCAGTTTTTTAGCTGGCCAAGTGAATTGCTCAAGGTCACTTGACCTATAGATGTGGATGAGATTCGAATCAGTGCAGCCTGCAGTTCCAAGTTCACTTCTCCAACCACCGCCCCACCCATTTAATAACATTAATCGATTCTGCTTATTTTAGTTGAATAATTATAGTTCCCGGTTATAGGAAAAATGCGCACTGACTCATCGGCCTGCTTACGTTAAGATTCAAGTTTCAAAGATTTTATTGTCTCTATATTTTCAGGACATACGGAAGAATTGAAAACCCCTTCTCTAACCATCAAACAAACCGTGCATATATAAAATAAAATAAATAAAATCAACTAAACTAAAATCAACTGTGTACTGCAGTGCAAGCATCAACAGTTGCTTGTTGTTGTGATGTGCAAGGACAGTAGTGCAGATGGTACAATAAGGTGCAGATTGTAGTGATAGATGTAGTAGATGTGACAGATGTAGATGTAGTAGATTGTAGTGGTGAATGTGAGAGTGTCTTGTGTACAAAAGCAAGATACTCATACATCTAAATGGAACAAAGTGGCATTTACAATATTACAGTATTTCTACAGTATTCCAGAGTGTCAGCTGTGGAAAACACCCTTTAACTTAAATAATCAGACGTCTTGTAAATGGTTTATAAAGTTTCATCTGAGTCGGTGACCTCAGACAGCTTCACACATGGCTTGTAGTACAAGAAAAAAATGATCACAGTTCTCTCAAATGCATTAAGGCATCGCTGTTCAAATGATAAATAAATCCCTGCAATTAATCGTAGTGTACGTTTTACAGTTTGTTTGTTTTTCACAAGTCGATTTTGACAAATGACTTGTGATGCTTTTCACAGAGACATCAGAGAAATCTTTCTCTCCAACATATGTCTTGGTTTTGCAGCATTAAATGTCCCTTGATATTCTGGGGATGGAGTTTTATTTTCCACAAACGCAATATGTCGCTTGTCTTTTATTGTTGAACGTGTTCGGCAAGCAACATGCGGCGACTCACATCAATTCAGAGTGCTCTGCTCCAATTCCACCGTAAAACTTCAGCATCTTAATTAAACATGATTGTTATGTGGGTTTGTTTAATTCTTAGAAATGCTGATGGGTCTTGCTGCCAAATAAAACTCCGTGGACTGGATACAGACACTTGGTTGCCGTGTATGTGTGTGTGCGTGAGTGTGTGTGTGTGAGTGGATGTGTGTGAAAGTGTGAGAGAGAGCACAGCCAAGTGGGTCAGAAAACTGATTTCTTGGTTCCCTGTGGAGACAGCAAGACCTTTATCTTCAATTTCAGAGATTTCCTCTGTGGTCAGAATAAGAGGCCACATCACCTATTTCTCTTCCACTCATGTACTTGTTTTATTGGGCCATCACTTAGCTCAGACAAGACGAGAGGCGGTATTAAGAGGGTATTTTTAAGCAAATATTGGCAGATATCACCCAGCCTGCCTTCATTCTCTACTTTTATCCACGCACTGATTTTATCCAAACAACTGGTCTGTCATTTTGGAGTTATATTGATTCGGTTTCAGTGCACCACAAAGTACGCAGCGTTCCTTAAAGACTATGCTCTTGTCTTAATCTTATTTTAATTCATTATGAGTTATATTTCAGATGCCTGCTAAACATAAGTGAGATTGTGAGTGATCTGGAAAAAAAACAAAAAACAAGCTTCATCATTGATAGATCCAAACTGACCGACAATCATCTGTTATTCTGGGCAGAACTAAAAGTTCCTTTAACTGCAGCTCCAAATGCCATCATGAAATGAAATGAAATGTCTCTCACAAAGACCACTGCGGGAAAAGAAAACCAGAAGTTATCTTTGCTGCGCAGTTTAATAGAGTAACCCGCCTCGGAAATCACCTCACATTAGAGCTCACACTAATGCTTCCCATAGTTCAAATAGCAGACAAGTCTCGACATCGGCTGCTCAAATGAAAGCACGTGAATCAGGCCTTCATGGTTGAGCTGCAGGAAAGGAAACAAAACCAAGGGACAGCCAAGAAACTCGAGGGATGGACAGTCGAACACTGTAAATCTGTCAGAATTAGAGGTTTATGGTTGTCTTTATGAGAAGGTGAAGGATTATTATCTGCATGTGTGCTTTCCACCTTGAAGCACGGGGCAGGAGGTGTGATGCCGATGTCAGGTCTTAGCTGGTGACTTTCATCTGTTTGGAAAGTAAGGAAACACTTAACCGGCAAGCCAGATCATTCTGTAGAGACGGCATCACATGAAATTAAAGTGACTAAGTGATCGAAACGTGACGTGGCCTAAATGACGTCACACAACTGTTTAGATGAACTGCTTGAGATTCAGCAGTTTAGATTGAAAGTCGCCGCCCTTGATATTCTCGTCGATATCTTGAGCCCTAACAAAAAATACATTTTTTTTTTTCATACTGGTGCTATGCATATGCAGAATAAGCCTTAGACCAGTACAAGAGAGATACACAAATTCACAGACTGAGACCTCTACCTTAACGGCCACTGCCTCTTCGTCTCCTGTCCTCCTAAATTTATAGAGCCGCGAGGCCCATCAACCTTTATTAGCTAATAATGCGGTTAGGGCCATTAAGTGTGGCCGAGGCTCCCCCACAGCAACACTTAACAGTCTCAGTGGGGTACTGCTGGAGGACTGAAGTAACAGGACCGCTGTGTGACAACTCTCCTGCACCGTGTGTCTGACTAGACTTCTAATTTGACCAGCACAGCTCCCCCAGAGGGTGATTGGTATGTCACTTGAATCCAGCCAAAAAGGCAAAAATGACTCCTGGCAAAACATCGTCATTAGCGAAAACAAAAGTACCATTATAGGGGTATGTCTGCCTTTTTTCCCCCGAGCTTTCGTTTCAGTTGAAAGAGTGGTGTTGCTGTTCTCACGTTGTACTTTGAAGAAGAAAGCATTCCACCAAGGTATGTGAACAGTCAGAGCGGAATAATTTGTGTCGCACATGTGAATAAGATGAGAGCGGCTATAACACAGATACGAACAATTTAAATAATCCTAATTAGAAATATGTAGAAAAAAAACTATGTAATATCCCACAAACATGTCCCACCACTCCTCCCAAGAACATTGTTTTTGAACATTGAGCCAGACATAAGTGAACACTTATGTCTGTGCAGTTTGCCGAAGTCCACCTGAATGAATTAGTGTTGCTGAAGTGCTCCTGAGGGGTGAGAAACATCGGTCACGCCATGGACCCCTTGACACAGCCGCGAATTAAGTTGCTGTCATTAAACCTTGTGCATGCGTCATAAAAATATAACCTGCGGGGGATAAACAGCCTTAATATGGGGCAAAGTTACCAAACCCTTTAAGCAAATGTTTTGTCATATTTGACAATGCTGTTTTTATGGCCCAGTGATGATTGAAACTGCAGTTAAGGCTCCCTTGTCAGTCATTTAGATTAGAGCCTAATCTTGTTAGTATGAAATTACTGCCATGGGCCGTTACCAAGATGGCTGCTGCCTAGAAGTTCCTTGGTGAAACAAACTAAGACTCTAACAGTCTGAGATAGTTACTTGCTAGACTTTGGATACCAAAGGTGTCTGAACCTCGTCTTGAGATTCGCTGTTTTCTAAGTTTCTGTGTTTAAATGCCTCGCCGAAACAGACGGTAAACGTGCCCCATAGAAAGCGCCGACAGTAGATGATGCAAAGCTCCTGCGGGTGCTGTTCAAATTGCCCCAATGGAGTGTGGTTACTCCCAGGGCCATGGGTGTTGTTTTTGTTGTGTTGTTCAAGGTCCAGATTCTTAGAGAATGGTTAGAGGATGGCCGCTGTAGATCAAAGCAGAAATATAATCAACTGTGAGAGAGAGAGGGAGAAAGTGAGAGAGGGAGAACCTTCTATTTTATCTTCTCGCCTTGCTCAGGGCTGAAAACAGACTGTTGTTGAACTAAAAGTTGATAAAGGGAAAAGGGGTGTACAGTATGTGCTCTCCACTTATTATTTTAAGTAGAAATAGAACATATTGTATGGTCTGTTCTGATGAGTCACATGGACAGAACTCTTCCTTGAAATGTAATGCTTATTTTTGTAGTGTGCAGTAAACAGCCAAATTGGGCTGCTTACTGAGTGTGCAGGCTCTTTAATTGTGTTGCGTCAAGTTGTTGTGCAGGAGAGGAAGAAAAGCTTTCTAAATCACTGAATAATAATAATAATAAAAAAATCCATATTATAATTCTACTCCCTGTTGGGTTAAAGCGAGTGTTGCTATCACTGCACACAAACACTCACATGCACTGGTGGATGTTACTGTTAGTATCTCCTAAAGGGGACTTTATTCTCAACCAATCACACACAAGTATCTCTGCAATTAAGGTGTTTGTACCTCAGCTCTGAAGAGAGGTTTACCCATGAGGTGCATTCACCTCTCATATCCTTATAGCTCCAAGTCAGAGGATGGCAATGTCACCTCTCCAGCAGGGCAGGTCTTCTGAGTTCTTATGCACAGTATGTGTGATGCATTCCATTCCATTACAGAAAATTGTACATGTTTTATCAAATTGCTTTTCTTAGTATATGCCAGTTGTAGGCAGCTTAGCATGAACAGTGACATACTTTCTTAAAGACACATCAGCACAGTGATTACAGAAGTCCAAGAAGACATGCAGATAATAAAGTTATAGAATGATAAACATGTATCTAAAAAGACAAGCACACATGCTTTGTTTGTAAAGTAATATGTAGTAAGTGACACAATGTGACTTAGATAAACTTTATTCATCCACAAGGGAAATTGCTTGGTCACAGTAGCTTAGTTGTACATAAAAACACTTCATCATTAAATCAGCTATCTAGAGTCAGTACAATATTTCATGTTTCTATTATACCACTCAGTAATGTTACTTACAAAGGGTGTTAAATAGACAATAGAGGCAAAAGATCCAAAGTTTTGTCATATAGAATACAACATGGGAATGTATGAATACTCCCTGGAGTCTCAAATAGTGGCAAATACACCGATCAGGCATAATATTATGACCACAGACAGGTGAAGTGAATAACATTGACCATCTTGTTCTGCTTGGAAACTTTTGGACCTGTCATTCATGTGCATGTTACTTAGACATGTACCACCCACCTAGACCAGACACTCCTTGATGGCAGCAGCCAGCAGGATGCAGCCCGACACAGAGACACACACACACACACACACACACACGCGCGCACAAAAAAAAAAAAAAAGGGTTAGGAACAACTCAAAAAACAAACAAACAAACAAAAAACAGCAGGAACAGCACAAAGTGTTGACCTGTCCCCAAGATTCCCTACTTCTGAAACAGATCAACTGATCTGTGGGATGCACTGGATGAAGCCCGATACACAGAGACCCATCTCCTCAACCTATGGGACCCAAAGGCCCCCACTAACAACAGTCTGTTTCCAAACACCACATGACACCCTCAGAAGGTCCATGTCCATTTTCTGTCACAACTGTTCAGGAGGCAAAAGGGAGACCTACACAATATTAGGAAGATGGTCATAATGTTATGCCTGATGGTGTATGCTCTACATGTCCTCTCTTGCGACCTCAGTGACAAGCTGAGCTCCCTCATATGGAAACCGTAATGTAAATCTGAATCACAGAATCACTGTAAACTTTCACAACCATGCAAAATTTGCTCCCACTGCCAGGAAACTTTACAAGCACCAATGGGATTTGGCTCCCAGACCTGATTAAGGAGCTAACCATGGGCTACATGAATCCAGGACTACCTCCCCTCACCTCGCCTCGCACCCCAGAGCACCACCCCAACCCCCCCACCCCCCAACACACACACACCGGCTCATAGTGGGGGAGCGTGGGGAAGTGATTACTCCCGGATTAAGACTTGCCTCACCGCAGATATGTGCGGCATAATTAAATAATGGCTGCCTCACCCGAACAGTCCCAATGCAGACGGGCCTCCCGGCCTCGTCAGATCGGCACAATATTAACCATGACACAGGCGTAACCAGGCCGGTAATTAATGCACTGAATCAATTACAAATTAGTCAATTTGGAGAATTCCCCACAGGAGTCCACTCATTACCAGTGCACTGATGGAGTCACGAGTTCTCCTCATGGGAAGTGGTGTCACTTCACTGTTCTCTTTTTATATCTGTCTTTATCTCTTTTCTCAAGGTAGGATTTGGAAGACAAATGGAGTATGAAATTGATGCTGCCTGCTACTTGGCATTACACTGCAAATAAAACTGTCAGTTACTCAGCATTGGATTATTGGTGTAACCCATTTGACTGTGTAGCTTATCATCATGCTTTTACAAGGTAGCTATTGGATACTATTAGTTGGCATGGTTTTTCCAACAGATAATCTTCAATATAGAGTTGTATAAGCCATTGCAGCTGTTCTTATTTTGACCATTTCCGACAACATAGTACTGTAGGCGTTTTGTTCACGTGGATGTTTCCTCTCACCATATGGCTACAGAAATGGAAATGGTCATCAGGTGCTGCACCCACTGCCCCTGGGTAGTTATGGATGAAGACAGCGGCAGACAAATGACAGAAACTGCGAAGTATACCCAACTAAACGTTTATTGAAAGGAAGTTGTAGTGTGAAGAATATGGCTCTTTTCTCCTCACTCTGCATTAATAGTTCTCCTAGCATTGCGTGCACCACACTATTCATTTTCCTGCCAAAGGTGAGAGTCTGTTTTAATGACAGAGGGCTTTCTTACTCAATTCTGAAACTGACAGGGAGGTGAAATGGAAAAGGAGCTGCCACGATGAGATGCAATGATGTGTGTGCGGTTTACACATTCCTGCCCACAAGCCCTTGAAAGGCTAAAAGCATTCCGTCAACAGAACAGATCCGTGAAAAGAAAGAAATACATGATCTAGTCCCACATGTAGGCCAGTACCGTCTTTGACTGAATGGCTTGAAAGAAAAATTCAAATATACACTCACTGAGGGTTCTTACTATTTTGTCCACCACATTATTATACATGAGGTGGGTAAAATATTCATCCACTACACCCTCGGCAATAAACACGAAGTCAGATTTTTGACAGTGTCTACGAAAAAAATGTGTAAGCTGTGCAAAAGTAGAATTTATGACAGAAGGGACGTATTAGATTGCCTTATATTGTGCAAGTCTTCCTAATAAGGTGCTCTCAGTGAGTGTCTCTATGAATATGTTAGAAGGATCGCATCGTCATCCTGAAATTTCAAGGGAAGCATCGGATTAAGAGCAATAAAGTGACTGTCAGACTAATGGCCGCTCTCTGAAGCGACCCCCATGCATCAGTGTCAGTGACTGATGGATTCTGCCTAAAGCAGAACTGAGATTTTGCCCGAAACAAATAAATAAATAAACAAACCACTTGCTTGGCTTTGGTTGGAGTTCAATTTACAGTGCAGGGATTGAATCACTTTGAGAAAATAACTAAACGAGATGCCATCCTGAGTCAGACATGTTGCTGAGCTCATCTGTTACATTCTGCTCCCACTTGCATTCCATTCAAAAGGTCATTTTCGCGTTCGACGCATTCTGACATTTGATTGATGCCCCTTGGAATGCATTATTCTAAATTACCCACACCCTGATCTACGGCAGAAAACTTTGTTTGTGAGGCGAAATTCAACATATGTCAAGAGCCGAGTGCTTTAATTTAATCTCATAATAAAGCTAGATATTATTTCCAGGAATTCAGACATTACTATGTCTGAATTCGTACAGACAAAATACATGAATAAAAACTGGAACATCTAAAGTACATGAGCATAGTTGGCTGCTTGAAGGATGCACTGATGTCCGGGTCAGTAAAGGTTCAGCTCAGCTCTGCTCTGTCATATTATTATCAGCAGCACCAAGGAAAGGTTCAAGTAACTTTGGTTCTGTCCAGACCTGGTATCAACGTGCGCCCTGAGTGATCCGATCACAAGTATCCAGCATTAAGTACACAAGATCAGACCTAGCATTAAAAATGTGCCTCCACATTTGTTTTTCGATCCAGCTCTCAATATACAATCAGAGTTGCATGCTCGGTGTGCACTGGCATCATCTGGGGCACGGTCGAATATTGGAACAGCTGTTGTCTGGCAGTGAACATGAATGACACTTTCCCAGAATGCTGGATCCACAGTTTGAGATTTTCTATTTTAAACTTACATTAGAGACCAAAACCCTGAAGTAGATAACAGTTTGCTTTACTGCTTTTATGTAGAGTAGTGGTGTCTGGTCTCATCAGCCTCTCTGCACAGCTGATTGGTAAAGACTCCTACTCCCCAACGCGTCCTGCTTCAAGAGGTTTTGGGGTTTGCATGGAGCATCAAAGTTGGGGCTTTTCTCTGCAAACAATAAAGGGAACTTTAGCTGAAGCAGTGAAGCAACACATTCCTAACAGAAGAACTGTATTTTGTCAAAAATAACTATAGCTTGTGGTTGTGTGAGAGAAAATAGGACGAAACGAACAATACATTTACTATTTACTAGAACACAATGTCACTTTTAAGCATAACTGAGAATCAACATCACTGTGGTGTAATGGGTTAAATTAGTTAGATGCAAACTTTGAAAATTTTTCATAAAGTCAAAGCAAAGTGAAACACTGCTTTCATTTGAGTGAATATTGATTACTGAACAATATCAATACTACTATCGGAACATAGTCTAATATAATCTAATTATTATATCATTAATTAGATGTACTTTACGGACAAAACATACATCTTTAAACTGTAGTTCTGCTGTAGTGTACACTTGAGGACTTGAATGTAGGAGGACTGAATGTACATTAATGAAATGCATATTTATTTGTTTAATGTCAGTCTTTATATTTATCATAATGTGAAGTGCAAGCATTTGCAGAATGTGAGAAGAATGTGCAGCAAAGTAAAACTTTATTATTGACTGGAAATCAATGTGCACCTACACAGGTCAACCAGCATACTACGTCTTAGATTTGCAAAAGGCGAATTGGAAGCAAAAGTTAACACATACCTCTTCACCTTTAACGCCCCTTTGCAGCACTTGGACATTGGACATCAGGCAACATTACCCGACTAATAGTCAGTATATTCATTTTCAGCACAATCACGATGCTTGAAATGTTAAGAGATGTCAGACATTGTGGTACTCATTATTTGTGTAATCATGCACAATAGGCCTACAAATGGCACTGCAATATTAGCTTTTTCACCACTGGGGTAGAAAATGCTGGGGAATAGCTGTTTGATAAAACATTATTTCATTTAGGCAGAGGAAGTTTATTTTATTTATTTTATACATATATATACGTATATATATAGTATATTGGCACTGTACACATAATCACATAGGTTTCTGTTGAAGCGCCATTGAAATGCAAGAGGGAATAGAATCCCTCTCACACGTAGCCGCGGTAACACAAACCAAAGCATGCCCGAAGGGGAGAGCGCCACTTTACAAGCAGCTTTATGTCTCTGCAGTGAACACAACACATGGGCCCATTGATAACTGTTTTCGGAGCATAACAAGACATTTTGGGAAGATTAAACAATAACCTTGATGAAGTACAGGGCACGGCTGTGAGCTGACGGGGATGCATACAGTACACCGGAGAGCATTTTGTCGTCGACCTGCTGGTTTCTCTACATACCCACACAGAGAGACTCCTAAAGGGACTGTCGGAGCTCTACTTGACTCTGAGCTAAAGTGGACTTTGCAGGAGGCTATTTTCTGTGTTTATTCTGTCTTAGAGTCAGGGACGATGTTTATTTGGAAAGCTGTAGGAGGAGTGGGCTTGTTGAAATAACCTGGAATTATTCTTTAAGGTGCATCTAGGGAGCAGCATGTTAAGAGGATCAACTGATTTTCTTTTTCTAGCGACTGTCCTGTAAATAGGACCACATAAAAGAATGTCTCCTCTAAATTAAAACTAGGGAACTCCACTGCCACGCGTATACTTGATATTCATACATTACCGATTTCATTTTTTATTTATTTATTTTTTGAATCCATCTCAGTCTGTTCACATGATTCTCTCCCGATCGCGGTGTTTTCTGTCAATGATGCATGCACCTTGCAGGGCTTTCTTGTCATCATGCTTGACAAGCAGACTGTCATCCTGTCGCAGCCAATGACTCTCAAACATCAACTGAGTACTACACATTGCCTCCGTGTACATGACATGCACACTCTGAGCAGTGACTTCTCAAAGTCACCCATTCTTGGCAACCTCATTAGCGAGCAACAGCTACTCCATATCTGAGACGAAAGTCAAACCTTCACAGAAATTTTTTGTGACAAATGTGAGATAATCCTCATTACTTTGCATCTTGTAATTAACCGTCGAATGCTTATGTGTCGTGCATTTTTTATTGAACTGAAACCAAAAATTCGTATCCTTGTCGTACAGGTAATTTACATTTTGTTTTCCTTGAGTAAATCCTAGAAAAACCCGCTGGCCCCTCCTTCGAGTCAAGGGGAGTGCATGGAACACCAGCAGAGGGGTTTCAAACGTTTTATGTTACCTGTTCTTTAATGCTTTTGTTACCACAGTCAACAACAGAAAAAAATAAATACACATGAGAATTCCTTTACACAGCCACATAAACACGCGCACACGCACACAGATTTGTTTCATGAGAGCATAAGAAGTGTGGTGTAAGAAACAGAAGGGACAGCTTCTCTTCATCTTCAAAGATGACTCATCATAATCATCTTGTCCAGGCAATAAAAGATACTTCTGTGACTTGCACACACACACACACACACAACCTGGCATGTACACTCTTTGCTACACACATATACATCAAAGGCAGCATCACCCGCAGGTGTTTGAAGTGGCTCATATTGAGTTTGAGCCACTCCACGGGGATTGAGGTGATACTGGGGAGCCGGCAGGTGGGAGGTGGGCACTTTGGCAACTTAAACCAAAGCATGGCAATGCTGCTGAGTTCGAGCATGGAAAACAGCTTACGAGTTCCATCAGGGAGACTGCTCCTACTGGGAAATATTGCGCTCACGCAGTGCCAATATGATGACATAATACAGTCATATTATAACCGACTGTAAGTGTTATGCGTCATATATCCACAGGGTTGACACTCATTCGTAATTTTGTCAAAACAGCAGTAGAGTCTTTCTCTTGTTTTCAATATTTTCTTTAGGATGTCAGTTACACTGAGGATGATCTCCTGGGAAAACTCCCAGAACGATTTTCTAACTTACACTTGTAGACACTCTATCCGGATTGTGTCTGTTTGCAGATGTGGAGGGGATTTAGAGAAGTGATATGGAAATAGAGGATGGGGACTTAGCGATGCAAACCTTAAGCCTTCCCTGTGCACTCCTGTGTGTCTGACTTCAATGACCACAGCCCCGCGGATCACATTTCTGTGCCTCAATATGTATGGAAATTAGAGGCAATCATGCTAACGTGTGTTCAGTCTCTTCAACACGCCAATGCTGTCCGCTGCCCCGACAACCCCACGCCAGCCTTCACTCCCCTTTGCTGTCTTTCTGTGTTTTCTGACCTGGAACAGGTATGGTTTTAATTATGCATTAAAATATACCTAGACCGAGGCCAGTCCACTTGACTGAGCCCCTCTCCTCCTTCTTTGGTCTCCCTTTCTTCGTCTACCCTTTCTCCTTCCTTCCTTCGCTGATTCCACCCCAGAAACCTCCCTCTCGCGTTCCCTTAGAAGTCAGGGATTGAAGGACTCGATTTCAAAACCGCGCACGTCTCAGTGACTCAAGTGAGGGGTTTGTTCCGCTGCCACACTTCCGTTCACAAATGCTCCAGCTTGGGGAGCGGGGAGAAATCCTTGTTAATCTAGTGAATCTGGCTCTCCCGGTCTCTTTTGTTCACTGTTGCTGAGATCCTGACGCACTGATCTCTCGAGAAGCACGTGAGGTGTGGGGTTGGATGAACTGGGGGCGGGGGGTAGCTACACAGTGCCGTGACGGAGTCTTACATTTTTCAATCTGTTTTCCCAAAAAGGCTATCCTTATTCACAGGGAGTACAGATGATTGAGAGTTGGCACTAAGTTCTTTGAACTGGGAATGGCAATACTTTTATCACCTATAAGAAGTGTTGACATGAAGAATCCCTGAACTAGAATCAGGCCAGAACGATGAGGTCGGTCATATGTATCAAGATGGTTGAAGATCTATTTTTATTTTGAGAAATCCAGGACAACAATGGGTCATGCTGTTATATTTAGCAGGTAATTTACTGCTCTAATTGCACTGCAGCTAAGTACGGGTTATAATGTGGAGGAATAAATTTAGTGCTTGCGCAGACAATTAAAATGCTATTACATCAGCACCTGTGTCATAATCTGCATTGCTAGTCTTGTCACATGGCGAGGATCTGCTGTGTATTAACACCTATTTGAGATGTCATACTTCATCTCCGCTCCCTTTGAGGGACCGGTATATGTTAAAGCTTGATGTAATCCAGGTGCCCGATTCCCTCAAGGGGGCTTACCGCACACTCGGCCTGCACCGGCGGTGTTACCGAAGGGGCGCTTGTTGTGTTGATCTGTGTTTAATGAAAGTGACCACGCACAGCCGATTTGGCCATTAGCTCAGCAAGAGCCTGTAATCACTACAAGTTGTTTCCCCCCCTTTTCATGCAGTTCATTATTGAACAAACAATCTGTGGGGAGAAAAGCGTGTGTGTCTGCCATCTTCTCTCTCCGTTGTTTTATTTCCCTCTGCAAGGCTGCACTTTGCACCAAGTATTGATCTCGTGGCTTGAAAATAACAAACCGACAACTGTGCAAGAGGGATAATAAACAGCCTGAGAAAAAAAAGTGTATAAAAGCACCCAATAAGTATGTTCCCTGAAGTAATTGTTAGCTACTGTTTATGTCCAACCAGAGTTGATTGCTCTTACTGTTCTTGCTTTTTGATAGGAAGAAAGAGTACTTGGATTGCATATGGATAGGCAGGATATTTCCATGGCTATGTCACTGTACCACACAGGCTTGAGTTTATCTAGTCGTGTAGCAGCATTGAGAAGACCTTCAAATCCCCAGCAGCGTGAACATGAGTCATCCAAAAAACCTTGTCTAAGTCTGTTCACACAGAGGGCATGTGGTACAACATACAAGACATACACGTCAAGAAACCTCTGTAAGCTGTTTTACTCCTGCGTGTGCACATATGCATGGTTTACACGGACAAATGTAGATGAACGTACAGCCATAGTGCATCAACCAACCGTTATTCCCTCTTAGATTATTTTTGTCTACACAAAGGAGCTTAATGCTGATCTTCTTTTCCGGTTAGTTCCTAAACCGATAAACACATGCAGAGACGCACAGTGAATATAAAGTCCCCGTCACTCATTCGCATAAATACACAGAGACTAACCAGACTCGGGCCCGTCTGTTTCTATTAATGGTAATCAGCAGGATAATGATGACAGAGCTCTGACTGCGGCTTACTTACTGGTGGCTGATGGCCATGCTCTCTGACAGCTGTCAGCAGCCATGACTACACTGCCAGGGTCCTCCTTAGGTCTTATTTCAGCTCAGTACATCAGCAACAGCGGCACTTCACACAAAGACTTGTTGATTATCGGCATCAGCGGGCCGGCGTGGAAAGACTTCTCTGACCGCCTGTCCGCTAATGACAGCCACCATGATGGTGGATGGGAGAAAGAGGACACAGGCTGTCACTTTGATTCATGCAACAGCAGCTCCAACTGGGTGGCTCCTCGCCAAAGTCTCAACAGTCGTTATATCCCCTCCTAAATGACATTTAGAGTGTGAAGCAATGGCTGTCCTTGTGGCTCCGTCACCTCAGAGGCCAGGCCCCGGACACGAATGCTGAACCTCTGTGCCAAGTTTCGCAGCGAGGTCGCAAGCCCTGGAGCAAATTCACCCTGCTCAGATGCTCCAACTCAACTCACTGACATCCGCGAATATGTGGAAAGTGACCTTGAAGACAGATGCTGTCAGTGATCTGATGTACTCCTTTGACTTTCCTTTTCATAGCCCTTCATGTTTGTTTCACAGTCTAATTAGTTCATTTCATTTCTGTGGGAACTGTCTACAAATGTAGACCTTGTTAAATATATAACAAAGATTCTTTTTTGTTTTAACATCCTGATGTAGTATGCACAAATGCTACTGGGTTTTAGGAGGTGCTTATCGGGTGCTTTTTAGGTGCTTATCACTGAGTCTGACTGAAAATACCATTATAACTAACAGACATTTAGCAAAATGGAACAATTCATTTGATTTTCTGTGAGTACACAACTGCAAATACAGAAATAAACTAGATAATCTAAAAGTAGGTGCAATTATACTTTTGTTTACCTCAGCTTACAAATAACAGACCTGAAGTTGACAGGTGATTGTCAGAAAACCCATTTTATTAGAAGACCTCAAATATATGGAATCAGAGAGATTCAGAAGAGGTATATTTCCTTTGGAATACATTATTATGCCAATCTAGAAGTTCTTGTTTGAAATAAGCAGATTCTGAATCTCTTTATTCATTCAGCTAAAGCACTTTTTCTCATGATCCTTCAAATGTACTGTAAAACCTTCTTTGTTACTATATATTGTGGAGTGTTTTTGGCCAAACCCTGACCTCCCCATATTCACTTACATGGAAAAATGAATCGTGAAGTCCCTGTTACCCTTGTACTACCTCACTTGTTGAGTCTGTCATTTTAAATTCACCAGAAGAATCGTCTTTATTTATTAATTTTACTTTTATGTTAAGAATGGATTTGCTTCCTTTAGTATTCTTATTTATACAACGTAATTGTTCACAGCGACTGCACAACACTAACAACTTCCTCTATTACTCTATCCACAGTCTATCCGAGAAGTGACGGGCTACGTGTTGGTGGCTCTGAACCAGTTTGACTACCTGCCTTTGGAGAACTTGAGAATCATCCGTGGAAACAAGCTGTACGAGGACCGCTACTCCCTTGCGATCTTCCTCAACTACAGACGTGATGGAAACTCCGGCCTGCGCCAGCTGGGTTTGAAAAACCTCACAGGCGAGTTTTCTTGTTACTTGCATTTAATCTGTGCTGTCATTTACTTTTTTTCTTTTCGTTAGATCTCGTATTTAATGTTTACTAATCCAGAATTGGACACGCTAATGACATGAGAAGAGTAGGTGACCGTCAAATAGATTGGATGGTGTTTATTTTCCGCATAATTACAAAGGTAACATCTCAGAGGTGGATTAAAATGAATGCACACCTCAGAAACTATATTATTTACTTCATTCTCCTTCTTCACTTTCCAAGGTTAATGATTGCAAAAGGTGCTACAGCTAAATTCAACTGTGATCAGATTCCCCTGGTGAGCTGCCAGTGAGCCTTAGCCGTTTGTAATCAATACTTCCTTTGTAACCTATTGTACTATCTTCCTTTTGAAACAATGTTGACTGGCAAAATGCATTAGGATTAGTTCTAATTAACCTAACAAACAGTAAGCTGATACGCATTTCCATAGCAGTTCTAAGAAAGAATCTCCTCACAAAGGGCGGAGCAGGTGCTACACAATAGCTTACACAGAAATAGAATTGCAAACGAGAAATAGCTCGGAGGGTTCAGTGCAGAGTTGAATAAATAAACTGGCCACCGTACTGCTTGTTTACCGTCTTTTGTCACCTTCACATAAGATGAGAATTGTGCCTTTTCTTCTTATCCTAAGAACCCAACAGGTGGTGTTATCACAATTAACCCTCTCATGCTAATGGATGTGATGCTGACTCACGATGTTGTGAAAAGACTTTATCCCTTCTGTCATTTCCAGCCATCACTCAGTATACTCAAATGATTTACAACCCACTCGGCAATCGACCCAAGCCTTTTTTTCTTAGAAGCTAGAGAAGACACTGAGTGTGATTGCTTATAAGTAGTGTACTAAGTAGAAAAACATTGTGTGGGCGGCTCTGTCTCTTATGAACAATGGATCCTTGTGCTGGGTTTTCTTCAGGAGCCTGACCCTGAGGTCAGTATAAATGAAGCTCTTGACTCGCAAAAGGAGATTTTCCACTACAGGGCTGAGTGTGGCGCACCAGGGCCCGCTCATGGTGTGTGCAACACAAGATCAAAGGTGGGTTTGACTTATGTTGAAGCTAAATCCAACCATATAGATCTTTTGAGTGAATGGCGAAAGACGGAATGTGAAGCAATTCATGCTTTGTTTGAAAAAATAGCAAGTAGCCTAACGTGGCCTAGCGATTGTGCTTTCAAGTGATGGCAGAGTGACAAAGATTTTCCAACTTGTTGGGATGACTCATGAAGTAACATGGCAGTAACATGACCTAACCTATACGTGTCATAGTTTTGTGCAAACTGCATGTCTCTCTTTGACCTTTGAGGAAATGCCTCCTCTAACTAGTTTTCCAAGATATTTATTATCACAAGTACTAGAAATAACTGTAAAGATTTTGTTTGAACATATCCTGTTTGTAGCTTCCATGTCACAGACAAGTTCCAATTTAAGATCACATGAACAACGAGAAAGACAACGTCCAAACACAGGAAACAGGGCCATAACCTACCTACAGATGAGTAGCATAAATGTCCTCTGTCAATCAAAATGTCTTGTCATGTCAGCTGGCTAAAATCTAACACAAGCAAACACAGGCTTTAGGGAAAAGACAAACCAACCTCAGGAACCTGATTTCTTAGCTGGCACAACAGATTGCCATGGGCAACCTCATTGATGAGGGACGCTGATAAAACATGTTTCGAAATGGCTTTTACTGCATATGAGCATCAGTCTTTTAGTCTAATCATGCTTTCAGTGTGACATAAATGAATACATATGATGTTATGAACGTCAAGGACACACTGAGATAAAAAAGAGACAGAAAATCTCATCAGTTTGCACCAGAAATGTTAAAACAAAAATCTTCTATTAAAATATTAAAATGTATTTCATGACTGGAATTTATTTAGATTTCCAAGGAAGAAGCTTGGCACAGAGCCTGCGTCTGCACCTCTTCCAAAACCTTCTTTCTAAATAATTCAGCCGTCTCTCCTTGTTCTCTTCAACTGTTCCTTCCTGGTGAATCCCCGGAGTCGAGGGAAACAACACAGCCATCAGTCTGTAAGTGCAGCTACAGTATGTGCTTCTACGCTCCGTTCCGTTCTCTGTTCTTTCTCGCGTGTTGCGTCGTGCTCGGGGAATTGCGTTTGTCCACCACCACCTTTTTGCCAAGCCGGTCCTTTTCATTGCTGTGCCAAGTTTAAGCCAGCACTGAGGGAGCGCGAGCTGGACTCTGTGAGAAGCGGCTGTTTGATGTGCCATCCATGGCCTCGAGCCATGAAGTGGAGGGGAAGTTATGCACAACAGTCTGAATCTGCTCCACTTCTAACTGTTTGTGTTTCACCACGGCGTCTGTCATTCTTTCAAACAAACAGAATATCAAAGAATCGGCTCACTTCCTCGTTAAATGAAAACCCATACTTGTTTCCTTTTAAAGACGGTTCTTTCATGTTTAGAGGTTACCTTGTGATTGCAGTACACGATTAGATATCTTCTATGCTTTCCTTGGTTCTTAATCAGTCATAAAGAGCTATCTTAAGGGACATAAAGTGGACTGACCCACACAGAATCTTGATCATCACTAAAAATTCAACCAAAGTTACCTAAAGGAATGAGTGCTGTTTTAACGGCAAAGCAGAGTCTCACCAAATTTTGGCATTTATTAAGTTAGTGAATAGAAATAGTTATATAAGAAAATAATTAATAGAACATATTATTTGACCCATTGAGGCTGATGAGGCTTAGGATCAATGAAAGCCTCTATACCTATCTCTTCCTAAAGAAACCCATCGTGGAGGGTCTATCACATCACTGCTTTTTGCACAGACCGACCTGACAGTAAGCCAAGCTCTTGCTGGGGGGTAGAGACAAGTCACTTGTGCCTAAGTTTGTTCTGTGCAGTTGTCATCATCCTACAGGGTGCTGCTGAGGAAGGAAATAAGGCTGACCCATCAGGATGGATCCACTCTTACACATCAAGCAGCACAGATCAAACTCGTTCCTTCCTCCCTTCAAGTGCTTTAGCGGGTCCAAGGCTGGCCGTCTCATTCATTACAAGGCCTTTGATGTTGCTGTCATATTAGTTAATCGTTCCTCTGCCAGTAGCTCCCGGGAGTCCTGTAAAATGATCAATATAATCCATAAGCAACATATATAAGAGGATAAAACGTATTAAGTGCAAAAGGGGCTAATCGAAAGAGGGCACGGTAAAAGACCCCTTCAGCGCTGGAGCCCACACGCATTTCTATTTGGGTCGAAATTGCCTTGGGATGAAATCAGTTTGTCACTGGTGTATTGTAGCATTGCGCTTATTGATTTTTTTTTTTTTTTCCCCGGTTCACTCTCTGCGAGCTGTGAATGGACTCTCTGGATTTGAGTGGACTTGGAGGAGAGGGTGGGGGAGGTCTTTGGCTGAGCAGGGATAGGACTCCCTCTGATGCACCTTTCAATCAAGCTTAGCTAAGTTATCCTCATGAATATGAAATATAAGGCACAGTCAAGCCGGGAAAAGTTGAGGGTTTGTACGTATCTGTGTGTATGTGTGCACAGGAGTGTATAGAATGATGAATATAAAAGGCACTCTTTGCCCAAGTCTGGAATGTTAAGTTGTGTTGTTTGTTTGACTTTCTGGGGACAAATATAACCATTTAAACAGTGAAAGTGTGGACTCACTTCCCCTGTGAAGAAAAACAAGCCAGTCCCTAAAAGACTATCAATTTTAAAGGCTTTTTGGCTTTCTGATTGCTGCGAGGAGAACTTCAAATAAGCACTTGCTTCTACGTTTTCTCCCCATATCCAGGCATATAAAGGTTAAACAGAGCTGCCTCCTGACATTTTCAAAGTTCCCAATCTGTTTTTGGATGCCTGCTGACCGGCGGTGTCTTCCTTCTTGCTTAGGCAAATATTTCCAGTACTTTCGTCTGGATTCACATGAACCCTGGGCTGCCTCCGTGCTTTCACATGGTAATTACGACCCGCTTCCCTGGCAAAATAATAACAGCCTCAATAAGGAGCACAACACAGATGAGCTTTCTGATTTAACGCATTCCGCCACCACCCCCTCCGTTCCCCTCGTTCCATCCAGTACCTATTTTTTTTTTTTTTTTCAGATTTGTTTAGTGTTGTTGATTCATTTTTCTAACCACCCTACGCCTGCACTGCGTCTGTCCAAAATGAAGCATCCAATCTGAGGCCCCATCTGCTGAATGATCCTCTCTCATCGCATGCATGTACACAAGCCTGCGTTTTACGCCAAGGCGTTATCCACTCCTTCATGGCCCATCTGCTCTCTCTTTATCTATCCCACTTTCCGTCTTTCTTCCACCTCTTTATCCCTCTGTCTTTGGCTCTTTGTCGGTCGTCATATTTCAGTTGGCCGTCTTGATTTGTCACATTGATGCCTTTCACGCAAACACACACAATGTCATGTTTGTACCACTCAGCGCTGTATGCACACCTCTTTTGAACACTTGAGTTCCACTGAGAGAATCCTGTTTTTCGATGGGGGAATCTCACACTGTGAGCGTACGGTATCATCTGCTAGATGTGACGGCGATCCGGAAGAGAGGAAGGGAGAGGTTGGGATGGGCAAGGTGAACGGGACGATCTGAGTCAGTGTGTTTCCCCCAGACAAGAGACTGCTGAACACGGGGCATAAAATTGCTGCCTTATTCTGATCCCAGAGACTTTCATTCGCCGACTAACTATTGGGTGACGAAAGAGCAATTCTGCCACAGGAGGCAGGCGAGATTGGTTCGGTGCACGTCACCAGAATTCAGTCGAGCCTCTTGCCTGGCAGCCCACAGACCTCAGGTCTCCTTCAATTGTGTGTCTAATTGATTACTTCCCATGCAATTACTCCCGTGTCACACTCAATATTTCACCGCTCCAGGAAGGGGGCAAGAGGGACTTCTTTTTGAAGGACGACATTCATATTGTCACATTTGTGAGCCCCTAATGTGGATCACGAAGAGGCACGTGTTAAATTGAAGTCCGGAACGGGCTATCAGTTGTACTTCGAGTTAATTGATTGGTGTGTATTGCCTCTCTGCGGCAGACATAGTGAGACGGTTGAAGCCGATAGTTTTTACGCTAGGGGCTTTCTTTGTCCAGAAAGTTTCTTTTAATAAATTTGATTTATTTTCGTTGAACTGTAACTGAACAAAGCTAGCACGACAGAATACTCATTATCAGTCTGACGCTTAGCCTTTCCTTAACTTTGTCAGTCTGTAACCAACTGCGCTTGAAGGTTTGTTATACGGAATGATCTGATAAGTCGTCCTTGGAAAGTGTTTGGAAAAGGGCAGTCACTTTTAAAAAATTACTTGGCAGGTGATTCATGAACCGTCTGTCTATCAGCGCTATGACTGCTTAATTTAACATAACAGATCGCTTCTCGCTGGCACCGCCATAAATTGTCTTCACAATTACAACATGCCCACAGCTTCAGGTAGTTCCTCATACAGGATGCTGACTAAATGACAATTGTTAAGTCACAAGTGCGTAGCTGGGAGTCTGACCAAATGGATTACTGAGTGATCTTGTATTCTCATGAGCTTCTGAATGTGAAGTTATAATGCACTTTTCAAACAGTGCAGTCATCCCTTCTACTAACCCATATGTTTTTTTCCTCGGCTTTAAACAAGCCTAATTCAGCCTCATTCACACTATTTTCTCCCAAGGACCATTCTCATATGTCGCTCACAGCATGGCCTTAAGGATGCAGTGTTGTTGTTTCTTTCCTCTGCTTTTCTTATTTGTTATGCTCTCCACTCTTTAATAATGCGATGCTTGAGATTTCATAAGCAGAAGATAAATGTGCTTTATGAAATATTAATGGACAACAATAGTACAACCTGCCATGAGAAAGGAGTAATAACCACACAAAATAGATCTTTGCCAATTAAAAATGTGCGTGTGTGTCTTTGGCTGCGTGCGTAGGATATATTAAATCAGTGGATTGTGTGTCTGCTGCAAGTTTTTGCTCAGATTCCCTTGAGTCAAGCCAGATGTCATCCTCCCTTAAACCTGCTACAAGACTTTAACACTACAAAGTTTAAACAACCATTAAGAGCACCATTATTATACCACTTTATGTATTTTTTCCCCTTAATTGTTGGCAGATAAGACCCTGAAGCTTTACTTTACCAACCTCGTGGCAACAACAGACTCTTATAATAGTTTGGAAAAAGAGTATAAAATACTTAAGAATCTATATTTTAAACAAGGACAGGCCAGTTACAATAATGTTCTGACAGCATCTGGAAAAGTGGAAGGCAGATTGGTAATAATTACACAGTTACAAGATCAAATGGACAGGGACACGTCCTTGGCTTTACTTCCTTAGAGGCAGCAATTTGCTTGTTTGATCAACAACTCTGTCCTTTTAAAAGATATACCAGATACAGGTTGGGACTAAATTTTTATTTATTTTTTTCTATTCTATTTTCTTTATTCATGCAAGCATGCCGGTGTGTGAATACATCAGTGAAATATTGTTCATATGTGCAGCATGTGTCTCTTTCCAATAAATAATTCACATTACCTGTGCTTTGGATTGCATTAAAGCGTAGCCTGGGAGGACTACCTTCACTGATTAGAGTAATTCTCCAGTCCGGGCCTCAACTACTGCTTCCCATTTCTTCAGCCAGAAAAATATCCGTACCTGCTTAAACACGACTGCACCGCTCTTTTATTACCAATTTGCCATCCTAAGTGAACCTCGGCCTGCTGGTAGAGAGAGTTGACTTTCACCTCATTAAAAGTTAAAGTAGGCGTGGATGGAATTTTAATGCCAATTAATAATCAAAACACAGTCGCCTTCTCTCGTTCTCCAACATTTCCATCCCCCTTCAGGCAAATGCTTAAATCAGACCAAGATCTGCCATGATGTAGAATGTAGGGCTTGTTTAGATACTGACAGGACACTGTCCACTTAGTTAAAATCTCTGAATTCTGTATAAACTGGACAAAGAGAGTCTGAATTCTTCCCTCTTGTTCCAGTAAAGTCTCAATAAAGAGATGAGTGTGACTGTTTCTGTTTAAGTGTGTGTGCACATTGTATTTGTTCTGTAGGGTATGTAAATGATCAAGTATTTCTCAGCTGCTCTGATGTTATAATACTGAAAACCCCACACTGCTGTAGAATAAACATAGATATAAATAAGTACGTCGTGTGTACCCGCCAAATGTGTTCATAAAATTTTGTTTTTCTGAGCTTTTTACGTCTCTCTAGTGTCGTTACTGCCCTTACCCACAACATAGTACAGTTCAAAACAGCCTACAGTGATATAGGCTTGATCTGCTTGGTGATATTTGAACAACAGTTATGTAAGAGGAATCTGCACCACTGCTGGATACATAGGCAGTACTTATATATGGATAATGCAATTGTTGAGTTTGTATATTTAATAGGATACGTTTCCAAAGAGAGAAAAAAAAATGAGATACTGTATGTTTGATCCTTTAACCCTCTATGGTACATTTGTGCCTCCAAGTCAGCATAATTTGTTTTGTTTTGTTTTTTTATAAAACAAACCTCTTGTTTGATTGGTTAATGCTGTATCAGGGGAGGGCAACTGAATACTAACCAATGCAAAAATTTTGATCAGATGGCCCACAGCTATTCATTGTGCTTCTTTTTTCACTGCATACATCACTCCATGCAAAATCTTCTCTAATGGAGAGTGCATTTTTCGCTTTGTTCCTGTTATTTATGTGTTTTCGAAGCTGCCATGGATATGATTGCAGAGTCAAAACAATCGCCCTGTGATTGGCACGCACACTTTCTGTCACTGCTGGCTGTCACCGTGGCTTTACCACATCAGCACCTGACTGTGCAACCTTGACGTGTAGTCTTTACTTTGACTCCGAGGGCTAGGCTGCGTTTCAGACAGGTCTTGATATCGGCGTTCAGTGCTCATCTCGGAGGAGGAACAAAATGAGTGGGAAAGCAAGTAAAAGAGGAGCTGACTGGCAGCTCAGCTGGTCTCAAAAGCCACTGAGGAAAATGTCACTTTCTGTCAAGTTAGTGATGAGGCCTAAATGGGCACCTATGGACTGATGATTAAAGGTTTTCACTGTTAAAGACATGAGGTGTTTTAAAGTGGTATTAACAGGTTCTGGAATCACTCGGAAAGCGGTGCGCTTTCTTTTTTACATTCATTTTCCCTTTGACGTCTGAAATTAAAAAGATGCATAGAATTAAGATGCTGAATATGTTGTTTCAGCTCTGGTTCCGTTGAAATATCTTGCACCCTCTCATATACAGTTTATATTTTATACAACTGGAAAAAAAAAACAACAACAAAAAAAAAAACAGGAACCTGAGTTTTCAAAAAATTAAAATTAAATTATTATCACTGAGGTTTGCTTCCCGTGAGTTTAAAAGAAGCTCCCTAAACCAATTTAGTAACTGCGCCAGTGCAGACACACATAAACACACACATTAGCCTCCAACCCTACGACTCCTCCCCTTTCTCCCCTGGCAGCTTAATAATTAATATGCTTATTTTTGCCTCTTAGGCCGAAGCCTTGGGTAAGTGGAACGGTTATTGATGGGGGCAGTGGTGTGTAATGGGACATGAAAAGGACTTTTTTTTTTTTTTTTCATCTCAGGTCTCCACAGAGATATGATGGGTGTTACTACGTGCAACACCAGGCATGGCTTCTCCCATTATACATTTATTATGAGTGTCTCTTCACACTGAATGCATTTGTTAAGGTACTAAAAAAGGATTGGTGTTTTTCCGTCAGTTTTCACCACATCCTGCATTTTCTTTTTCAGAATTAAACTGTATTATTGCAGCAACCATGCTTTGGGACCCATTATATTGCCCAGAGAGAGGTCAGTTTGGTCACAGATGTTTTCTAAACCATTTGCTCCTTTGCTATTATTTGCTGACATCAGTGAAGAGGATAAAAACAACAGAAGAATATAACATGTCTACATAACAGCAAATGAGTAATGTAGCAAGTCATGCCACGTGCTATTGTAACACATATTTTTGGCTTTGTTGTGTTATTTCACACTGTGTAATCTCATTGATAATCATTTATAATCTTGCGGCGCTTCATATGACACAACAAAATCATCGAAACGCTTAACTTTAGTAATGTCACACCATATGTCCCTGAATTGGCGTGCTACTTACACGCATCTATCTGACATGCAGTATAAGAGCCAAAGTTTGTTTACTACTACAGTTTTAGTCCTTAATTCAGTAATAAATGTGTGCCTCACCTTATGTGTGCTTATATCTGCATTGCAAATTAGGGCTTTCAGTTTCAATCAACCAAGCAGTAAAAGTGGAAATTCCCAAAACACTGCACACAAAAATGCATAAATACATCATAATTAGTCTAAAGCATAAAATCACTCCTAATGCCTCTGTTCATTTAAAAGAACCGAAGTTGCAATTTCATAACAATGCGCAATTGGTAATACTTTTAACAGCAGGTCGAGTTTGCTCTAGTCTCAAAGCCACTTTGGTAAACAAGTTAAAAATCGGTTCGGAAACACGGCTTTGCACCGTGAGAACCTCTACATTGCAGGTTTGATTGGATGATGTTGTTGTTTGTCCCTCCTCTGTGTGTTCTAAGGGCCAAGTTAAGCCATAGCTAGAAAAAGAGTACTAAAAAACACTTAGGGCGATGCAGAATAATATGTTTTAGTTGTCCCAAACGGTCACATTCAAACGCTGGAGGAGAGGGCGACGCAATCATTAAAAATGGGAGTAATGACACACAGTTTCAGACACTCTCTCCTGGAAGTCAACGGTAGTGTTACACTTGGTTGTACTCACACAAAGTGCCAGAAATAGTTGTGTAATGAGTGGAGGGCTTGATAAAGAAGTTCAGACCCTGCTTACTTTCTCACTTCAGCCTGCTTGGCTAGTCACTGTGTGAAGCGGGTGTGAATGTTGGCTTGTTGGAAAGTTACCGAAAATGGTACACAGTTCAAGACAAGTTCACCTCTACAGAATATCCCCCGTATGCCTTTTTGTGTGTGTGTCTTTCTTGGGATGTAGTTCCCAACTTTTTCTTTCTCTTGAAGCTTACTTACTTGCATCTAAGAAAAGCTGTGCCCCCACAGTTCACACAAAACCTGTACATTTACCAGTTTGGCACATTAAGATTTGAGCATTTTGATCCAGAACTGTCATTAGCTAGTTTCTCGCCACAAGTGACACGTTTGCTAGCCAAGTTTGATCTTGCCTATCAATAAACCCAAAGTTGTGATTGCTCTTGAGAGATGGCCATAGCCTTTTCAAATCATCCACACTTCTACTTTTGTCAGACATGTTGTTTTAGTCATAAAAAAAAAAAAAAAACTGATTGCAGGTAAAACAAGAAGAGAAGATGCTGTAACCAAAATGTTGCAATTCCATGCACCGTTGGGCAATTTTGAATTTTATTTTACAGGTAAAAATATTAATACACTCTTTCCAAGTCATTGTGTGTGTGTACTACATCAGCCTATCACCGGACTACATGACTTCATCAAATGGCTTCGTAGTAGTAGCCAGATTTGAGCAGCTGTGGTATTTGACTGCTGCGGCTTGTTGCGGGACATTTTCTGTGCTTTGACTGTGTTGTTTTTCACACAACACTGGTCAACCCCCACCCCCAATGTCACATCAGCTCTGACGCTTCAATGTCCCAAAACCTTCTCTTACTAAAAGACTGAATAAGAATCTGAATATTAATAAGTATTAATGACCGTGCAATTTGACAGCTCGCTAAATGCTTTTATAGCATCCTTTTAAACCCACTTTATATTCTTCTGGGTGGACTTTTGCACCATGCATAATGCTACCACAGTCTTGAGCTGTGTGAACAAAGTGAGAGTGGTGGCCTGTAGTGTATTAGTGACTGTCTTTCAGTCGACCTGAAAAAACAAGGCCTTGGTAACGTGTTGTTGCCTTAGCAAACCATGTGCCCACTAAAGCCAGCTTCCTCTGTGGTAAAACCAACATACTTGGTATGCTTGTGGTCAGATACGCGCCCTCTCTCTTCTCAGTCTTTCCATCTTTCCTTCTTTTTCTCTGCCTCTCTCAGACCCTGGTTTGTTTTGTCCATTCCAGAGAGCGTGGCTCATTCTAATTCAGCTGGCAGGCTGATCGCACATCAGCCTTGATAAGCTAAGTGGCCCTCAGCAGCAGCCATTGAAGGACCTTTTACTCTTTTTTAATCACTCACTTGTACGTCCCCTTGATAATCTTTCCTGTCTCACTTTTTTGCCTCTTTCGTAATTTGTTTTTCGTGGTTTTGTTTTTCTCCCTCGCCCATAGATTTGTCTTATCTCAAGGTATTGTAAAATGATTTTCCTCCTCCTCCTCCTCCTCCGTCTCATCCATAAAGCTCAGATTACCAGGGTTTTATCACAGTTTAAGTTGGAAATAAGCAAGGATGCAACCCCACACCCCCATAACCATTCTGTCCTGATTTTATTTATTTTTTTCTTCTTCTCATGTTTAAGCAGATGCTTTGCTTTGCTCGGGTATAATTCCATAATCCCTAAATCTCAGACATTTTTCATAAAGACTCATAGGAAACAATTGCGTGAGGGATGGGCCAAATTTAATCAGCAGCCTGTGAATGCAATTATCTCGGCGGAGGAGAGGCATATGTTAGGGGGATGGGGGCCTTGGCCAACGCCCCCCTGACATCTACTATACGGTACCTCTGAACACATCTCAACATTTCTCCTTCAGAGAGACACAAAGGATAAAACGGATGCATGGGACTTCTAAGATTATCACAGTACATCGATTTTGATCACAAAGATTGAATATTTGTGCGAAATGTTTCTAATAATAACTTTCAGTTGTTGTTTTTTGGCAAGATTTTAATTAAAGTGAAGATCCTGCAGAATACAAAAGAGTGACAATTTAAACACCACAGAATGCAAGAAAAGAAATGGTGCTTTCAGGAAGCGCTGGGATTTCTTTTTCTTTTGTTTACACTGTTTCGAGTTTATTGTGTATTTTGAAGGCAACAGACAGCAGGTCAGACAGAAAAAGTGTCTAGTGGATGTGAAACAATAAACTTCATTATCCTCCAAAAACAATGTTATTTCCAGGAGGCAGTATAAAAGCTGTGTAATCTCGGTTTCTATCAAACCTGTGAAAAAAAGAATAAAACATACCAGTCATTAATGTTTAGTCAGCATACATCATGTTGCATTTAAGATACAGCAAGGGAGTTTAGATGTACACATAATAAATGTAACTGTGGGGAAGTTCTCATTGCGTACCTTACTTTTTTTTTAGACCTTAACAGTTTGCAGTTCTCCACTGTCAAAGTCTAGTTTCTTTCTCTGACATCATTTTTATACCCACGCCCGGCAACTGCTGCGCATCCAGGCATTAATTTCTGCTTCTGTCCCCTCAGACAGCCATTTCTCTCGTCCCAACCTCTTCCATTTGTTGTTACTGTTTTACCCGCAGTCCTCTCAAGAAAATGTATGTCTCCTCCAATGCAGTATTTTTTTATTATCACCGTCACTTATTTTCAGCTGGCCTATGCAGCCCGTTTTCCTCCCAAACACTCAGCTGTCAGGTAGGGAAAATGGAACTATAAGTCTGAATGAAATAAGGGCTTTGGGAACAGTTTCAAATTCAGATTTTTTTTTTGTGTGTGTAGAGATATGGAGTTTGTTCATTATCCCCCCCCAACACTTTCACTGTCTGAATGTACGCTGAAAACGTGACGCCGTGTACTGCTGCAAGTAACTCAGCTGTGAATGTCAGTCACAATGTTAACATTAAATATGTATTTAATGTGTAAAATCCCTCCAGGTTATGGATGTGGAGCACACACTGTACAAATGTACTCATTAATAAAACCTCATCTACGGCTGCGTGTTTATCTTTCCTCAATCTTTAATATCTTGCTTCTCTTTTCGGTCCAGTTTTTCAATCTCACAATTTCAACTCCTATTCTTCTAGCGACCCAACAATGTAAGACATTCTCTCACACACACGCACACACACACACACTGCCCACGCCGCTGCTCCTAACCGCAGTACGTTCAGAGACGGTCAAGTCCCCCTGCTGCTATCTCTCTGGTGAGCCACTTTTATGTAGCCGAATTAATGCAGTTGTTCTTTTCAGGTCAATAGTTGAACACATAAAAGTGCAATTACATTTGAATGGGCACTGCCATTTCACTTGGGGGCTGCGTTAACAGTGCCACAGTTCTGAGCCATTCCTGTGGGAGGTGCTCCGTCCACTGACCTTGTGGAACGTGAAATTTGTGATGTATGCATGCGGTTCTTTCTACACTTCAGAACTTATATGAAGGACGAGGGTACATGTCCACAGATATCCAAAGTATAGAAAACTGTCAAATGCTCAGAAAATACTGCTAAAGTAACCAATGGTGTGTCTCTTGATTACATTAAGGTTTAACATAATGGTGACCAATTGAGAGCATTCATTCCGATTATTAAAGGAAACTTTTCAGTGTTTTGAAACAAATACTTTAGTTTGATCATGAGAAATTCAATCTTCTCGTCTGTATGGTATCTGAAAGAAGAGAGCATTTCCAAGGCAGTAGGTGTTTTATGAGCAACATTATTGAGTGGCTCTATAAGAAAAGTACAGGGATTTATGTCCAGTGCAGCTACAGCTAGTGCAACCTTGAAAGATGGTAATTTTTTCTGGATGCACTTCCTTCCATGGTGCTTCTGTAAGTGTTTAGTGAAGTTCATGGTACTGAATTTTCCTCTCTTGGTTCATCTGTCCTTGACAGTGACTTCTCACAGCTGACAATGACAGCTCTGCTCCCTTATGTTCTAGCTACGTGTGATATTCTCTCTGTCATTGCAGCATGTATCACTAAGTTTAGCAAAGCATTTAAATCGTACTTTAGACTTATGGATACTACCTGTATTTTGCGATAGACTTTTGCCAGTTGGGATGACACAGAGGGACTCACATCTATGCCAATTTAGAATCACCAGTTAACCTAACGAGCATGTCTTTGGACAGTGGGAAGAACCCAGAGTAACTGGAGGGAACCCACACAGGCACAGAACCTTCCTGCTGTGAGGTACCAGTGTTAACCAAGAGGAAATTCTAAAGGTTTTTAGATGAGATGATAATCTGTTGAGGTAAAGTAATCTTTTATTACTCATTCTTGCAAGTTTAAAGCTGCAACAATCAGCATACCACGCAGCACTCTTTCTGTTAGGCCACTCATACGTTCTTCATTTAAAAACTGAATGTGATGTTACGAGCACTTACTTGTATGAAAGACAACCAAACGCATTCTCAACCATTTGAGCTGGTGCAGTATTAGAAACTATTATGTTCTGCGATGTCATTGTCTTCAGCAACCAGGGAAATAACAACGTTCACCCCAGTTCAAGAAAAAGAAGGGAAAAAAAGTTTTACGACAGCTGTCAGCCGATGTGCGATTTATGTCATACAGCATGGTTGGTGCAGGTGAAAGAGAAGCTGCCTCCAGCTCCGCAGAAGCAGCTGATCCACACAAATATTTGAGTTATTTCTCAGTATATACAGTCAATGGTTATCCAAAAAAGCAGCACAGATTCTGGCGGAATAAAAATATGACGGGCCGTGGATAGATCGGCAGGTCAGTCCAAGATTCTACCGAACAAGAAAAGCTCGAAGCTGCTCATTAAAAACAAGTAAAGAAATAAAATGAATGAACGCAAACTGTTCATTTTACAGTCTATGAACTTCAAAATTAAAGTATGTGAACTATGAACTTGAACTAGTTCTTGTTTAGTGTGAACTTACACTTATACAACACTGTCAGCAGCACATTGTGTTGTACAGCATATGAGAAAATGAATGTGAATGGACAGAACTCCACACACACAGATACACACATAGTGTGTGTGTGAATAGCTGTATGCACAGACATTCAGGTGTCCTCTCATTTTCTCTCCCGTGCACACACACACACACACACACACAAACGTACTAGAAATATAAGTGCACTCTTTTTCGCCTACGTCCAAACGCAGACACACACATACATTTCATATCGGCGCATCCCCCGCTGCATTTCCTTGACAACACTGGGGACCGGAGGACAAGGATGGAACTGTGTGGTTAGTGGCAGATGATGGATGGGAGGGGAGATCACCTATTTGTAGAGCAAAGGCAGCGATTTGCTATCCCGACTTCTACTGTCAGCAGCCGGGCAGCTCAAAGCGCAGTGATTGACGCAGTTCTGTGTGGCGGCATGAGCAGTGTTTTGAAAACTCCACACGGTAAAAATGTTCTTCTTATCTTAGCTTATTGGTCGTCCTATTTGTGGGGGGAGAATGCGTGTGCTAATATGGTGTCATCAGGCCAGGAAAGCTATGTTTCATCAACCGTTTTTATTCTGTAATTTATCATCCTCTCAGCCTTTGCAGTCATATTTTCATCTTGGTCATAGTCTGTCTCTCTTACTTTTCTTCTGTTCTAAAATCAATCCACTTTGATGCTTTTCAATGCATCTCTCTCTGATTAGGGTTACAAAGCTGAACTGGACTTGGATGATTAAATCAGCAGAGATGATGTATTTCCAGCAATACCTTGTTATCTTCATGAAATGTTTCTCCACCTCCTCCCTGATTGTTTGCAGCATCTTCACATATGAAGCATCTTTCTCAAGCCATTCATAACAACGTGAAAAAAGGACCGCTGAGCATTGCTGACATACTCCACCCACTTTTCCCGAGCTCTTGTGCTGGGATTCAAATTAGTGACCTTCTGGTTACGAGCTCACTGATAAAGAAAACTGGTAATTTAATTGATGCTCAAGGCTCGTATAGTAATGAGGGCCTCATTAGTGCCAAGCCCAAGCCCCGTGTGTGCAAGTGCGAATGTGCTTTTGAGCGTGCTTCTTTCTGTGTGTGTGTGTGTGTGTGTCGCATGTGGACACTCGGCTCTTATTTTGGTGTTTCTGCCTGTCTGCCTGAGGAGCGCAGCCTAGCAACAAACTCTAGCCTCCTTCTGCTGCTGGGGCATCCAGCAGGATCTGCGCCCGAGCATTTAGCCCCTCTGACCCAGAATGCACCCTCGTCTTCCTGCTGAGTTGCACCCCTCTGTTCCGCTGAGCTGATAGCTGCGCTGAGCCGAAACCGAGTTGAAGCTCTCGCAGTCAATGAGACTGAGATACAGTGGAGACCCAGGCTAAAATCCCAAGTTCCACAGCAAGAGGAGAGGGGAACTGCTGCTGTATTTTTGATTGAATGCTTGTCTGTCTACTGTAATTGCCTGACTAGCTGAGTGTCTTTCAGAATCCCTCCATTTCAATCCACTGTCTGGCTATCTGCAGTAGCTCTTACTTATCTATCAAACCAGTATGTTTTTCTTAATGCCTCTGGAAGTGAATATGAAAAGCTAAAATACTGAAATAGTTATTTCTTGTATATATTGAGGGTAGTACTCCACTACATTGATCTACTTTAGTATCCAGAATACTGATCTCCAATGGGGGCGTGTTTGATAATGCAATCCTTCAACACCAGAGCAATCAATGTTTTATTATGTGGTTTCTGTTGTCCTGCAAATTTCTTCATTAAACAGTCCACACAACCCCTATTAATTCACTCTCACCAACTCATTAATATGCCTTTTTTTTCTGATCATTGGTTTTCTATTTGCCTCCCGGTCTTAATCAAACTCATCCCCACACTGGTAATAAAGAAAAAAAAATCACAACAAGCACTTACCATCAAAATAATTGCCTGCATACATTTGTTCTGCCTCCCTAAATTTTATATTGTTTTCCTCCAACGGTCATGCACCCTGATACCGAAGACTGCTGCGTGTTTTGAAGCTGCGCGCTCATCGAGAAGTGCTCGGAGTTGCTCCCGAGACCCGGCGGTTAGGGGAGGGGGCTGTTCAGAAAAACGAGCAGTAGCTACATGAACAAACTAATTAAGGCGTTTTCTCTACCCACTAAACAATCAACAACAGGATTTAACCATTGATCTCCCCCCTGGCCACCAGACTGCTCAACCCAGCAAACATGCAAGCCAAGCATTTACTTGTAATGAAAGCAAAGCCTGCTTGAGCTTTGCATGTTACCATAGGTGTTATGTAAAGCTGCATTTGTTAATTATTCATTTCTTGATGAGAGAGGCCATCGTAACGGTGTAAGCATCCTGGGCAAAGCGGCCAGCAAGGAGATAAACAGTAAGTCTTGAAGATCTTTGCGAATGTGAATACTGATCTGCTGCAACTGGTACAAGTGGATAGAGGAATTCGGAATTCTTCTTGTTCTTCCGTGTGTCTAAAATATGATTTTCAGGTTATATCGATGAAAATTTTTGGTGGTTAGGATGTGCCCTGCTGATGAGTACAACTCAACTTCACAAGTTGAGGTGGAAGCCCTGCATCTGGCACTCAATCCTCAAATGTTCAGAAAGGGAATATGGTAAAGTACATTGTTGTTTAGTGGCATTTTTTCTACTCCGAATGCCGCAGAACAAAAGTAAATAAAAAAAATAGCTCTTGAATGTGTATTCCTCAACCAGTGTGGCCAAATCTGGTTTGGATGTGTTTGCCACTTAATTTGATTTGATTGCGTCCCTAGTTTGAGTTCATCCAGCGAGGATGAAAGTGAGCATGCTTGGATGATGTGCTGGTATCTTGTTTATCTGAGGTTGAGATGTCCTGCTGGCATTTTTCTCATAACTACTTCATTTTGCTTGTTGGTTTGCCCGTCGCCCCATTTTGTCGGCAGTTCTGTTGTGCAAACAATTTGAATTTGAGACATTCCCTCCACTGGGCTGGGCGATATCCCTCCTGTGGTGAGGAGCAGGATTAATTTATGTCGCCAACTCGCGGCGCACATGCAGATAGATGAGTTTGGGGGAGGGTGACCTGTGCAGGTAATACGCCCGCCACCTATTATCCAGGGAGTATCATTTAATCGAGCCTTTGTGGAACTATATTGTATTTGCTTGCTTCTGTGTGGCGCTGGCAGGATGCCTCGTGTATGATTATGTGTCTCATCGGTTTCAGCCCTGTGTCAGTAATCTGTTTGTAGGGAGATAGAGAACACACAAGCTCTGTAAATAATGCAAATCTGCTAGTGGGCTTCACTTCGTCTTTCTCTCCTGCCATCAGTCTCTCTGTGGCTTTCTTCCATCTTTAGTCGTCTCTCTCTTTTTCTCTTCCTCTCTCACATACAAGTCAGGATTAAGCATTCTCTGAACTCCTGCACAACAATAATCTGAGCCACCCTCCGTATCCAATCAACAGACTGTATATGTGTGTGCGTGCGTTTGTGCAGCATAAGGAATCAGTCCTCTCTCTAAGCCTGACGATCACTGGTTTGACAAGGTAATGAATATTATGACGGCGAGATACATCGCCATCTTGATAAAATATAAAATTACAAACTTGTTAGGCCTGCTGTCCCTTCCCGGGGCTTAAATCCCAGATGGATTTAGTGTTGAGGTGGTAGAGGGAAATAATTGATTCTGTCTGCTCACAGCATGGGGAGACATGGATGAGAAAAACAAGAAAATGGGAAAAGATCAGCGGTTGTAATAACAAAAATATGTCATGGCTTTGTCCTGCCTCCTGACAACTGTCATCAGATCCCTGTGACTCAAGATGAACTGCTCACCCCCAAAATCCCAGCCTCATTCATCTCTTTCGATGGCAGGAAAAGTGACTACTCAGTCTAGTTTGTTCCCAACTTTGATTTAGCAATAGAGAGTCTTGTCATGATTGTTAATTATGAATTGAGAAGGAGAACAATCAATTAAGAAGCACTGGTTCTGTGAGTGCTCAATTACATAGATGCTGCAGGCAAAAACTGATGTGGTAAGTATCCAGAGAGCCTTGTGTGTGTGTGTCCCTGTTGACTGTGTTCCCTCTTGTTTTTCCACAGAGATTCTGAGTGGGGGTGTATACGTCGACCAGAACAAGTTCCTGTGCCATGCAGACACCATCCATTGGCAGGATATTGTCAAGAACCCACGGATCCACCCTGTGGTGGTTCCCACCAATAGCAGTGTCATGTGTAAGTAACACAACAAGCAGGAGATCAGAAGATGTGATTTGACTTTAGCTCTTTTCCACCTTGAAAGTGTATGCATCGGGATCAGGATCTGTTACAAAAAACGTGTGACATTTTCTAAAGGTTGTCTGGTCGCTTAGTATAACTCAGTATAAAATGACTAAAATAGAGCAGGTTCAGTTTCATGAGTGTTTGAATCCTCATTTTTATATGACTGTTATTTACTAATTTATTTTTGATTAAACTAACTGTAATATTACTTTATATTTGCCTGTTCCAAAGAATTAGGGAACTTATTGTGTTTCCAAACACTCTCAAGTGTCTCTTAACAATAGAGCACAATCTATTTTAGTACTTTTTTCTGCTGTTACATGCGTACAAAAACAACAACTTAAGGGGTTAACTTCTATGTTCCTTGTTGTATGTGGACTGAAGTGCTGTTCGTTATTCATTCATTCCTGGAAGCTACAAAGTACAAGCACAGGTCAATGTGCTGGACACCGCGCAGCAGATTATTTGAAAAAAGACTTTGTCAAAACCTCCCATCTCCCACAATACAACATGGACACTGACAGGTCAAGTTGGAGACTGCAGCTGTGTCACGCTGCCACTGACTGTGTGTAAAGACAGTCTGTGTATGCTAGGAGCAGCTAAAATCGCTTCAAGCTTCAAGCTCACAAACCTGCATTCACCAATCAGACATAACATTATGACCACTGACAGGAGAAGTAAATAACATTAACCATCTTGTGACAAAACAATGTTCCACTGGGAAGTTTTTTGGACCTGACATTTGTGTGGATTTTACTTAGACATGTACCACCCACCTAGACCAGACCAGGCACCCCCTCCGCATGGCAATGACACTCCTTGACGGCAGAAGCCATCTCTAGGCGGATGCAGTCTGACACAGACACACACACAAAAACATTTAGGGACAATTCAAAAAAGATGAGTTAGAACTGTTTTGGAGACCTACACAATAGGTCATAATGTTATGCCTGATCGGTGTACCTCACGTCAAATTTTATGCAGTAACCAAGACCTATGATCAAACCTTCGACTAAGTCTTCACATTAGGTATCTTTTTGATGACATAGGCTTGAAACTTTTCAAAATTCTCTTTATTATTACTGCATTTCATAAACCGCAATTGAATGTTTGGTTCTTTTTTCTTCTTCTTCTTTCTTGTGATTTAGCCGTGCCCTTGTGCTTCTTTCTCAAATGTCCATTTTTTTCTAATCCAACTTCTAATTCTTATCTTTTTCTTTTCAAACACTGACAACATATTTGTTCCTTTTTGTTTCTCCCACTTGCCATTTCATTCATTTCTTGGCTATATTTATTTATTTTAAACAAAAGATGCGCTGTTCTAAATAGGATAGGATGACTGATCTGGATAAATGGTTTTGACTGAAAGCATACATAGCTCAACCTTCCTACAGGAGCTGACACAAAACTGGGCATTAAAAAGTATATCCGGCTGCCTCTAACAGAGTGACAGCATGTGCACGGTTGTGACAGGGGGGCGATGTTAGAGAGGAGACCCCGCGTCTTAACCTGCTCCATTCACAACAAGGGGCCAAGTGCGAGCAGCAAAACACTGTCATCACTAAACCACCCTTGACCCCGTTCTGTCAGTCCGCTTACGGCAACAGTGACTGCTCGGACATGGCGCTTAAATGCCACACTGTAGCTGGGTGGGAGACAATTTAATGAACGCTCGTGACGAGTTATGACGGGATTTAATAGGGTGAAATAAACATACTTAATCTGTCGGGAGAGTGTAGGGGCTTGATGGCTGAGGTGGTTGTCAGAGAAGTAACACCTCTGACCCATTTTTGTTCATTAGACTAAACCGCTTATCACTGCTTGTAATTTAAATCTGTTTGTTTTTTTAGTCTCATCTCCATTGTCTGCAAATAGAAAATCACATAATAAAATGCCATTAGGAAATAAAATAAAACAGTCTTTGCAAACGTCCTTGGATATTACCTCACAGAGGGCTTCAGATGCATATTAACTGCTCCCAGCATTGATATTCTGCTCAATCCCCCTCCTCCCCGCAGCCCTATTAGCCCCGGATCGACCCCGACTCCTGTGCAAGTCCTCTACCCCGCCAAAAGATCAAGGGTCTCCAAACTTGTAATCCACAATTGAGAACATAATCTGTATTTCATTCTTAGGGGGTGACACGAGCTTTACCTTGTTATTACTTGGGACTTTTTGTGTGTGTGTGTCACACTTGTGTTGTGTCTATTGCTTTCTTTTCAAAAACAGGACTTTAAAATCCATACCCTGTTGATTCAGTTGAAACCCCTGCATCTGTCTTTGGACTTGCAGCGACGCTGGCATGCTAGGCGTCCTGACATTTTAACCTTCAGGGGCTGTTTTAGGAAAGCTGTTAAAGATTATGGTGCAGGAAAGGAGGTGGGGTTTGGGGGGGACAGGTTTATTCTAGGTCACTGAGATTTAAGAAGATGAGATGGTGACGGCCTTGGACGGTAAATGAAAACTCTTTGACTTCTCAGGGCAACATGAACGGAAGACAACAGAGAGACAACTAAGTGCAGCAGAGCTCCTGCACACTTTGCACTATAAGACAACCACTTATGGCTGGCTGACATTTATATTATTATCCTGCTTGTGCACTGCTTTACCTACAGTCAAGGCTGCTGACCCCTTCAAACTAGCACTTTGACAACGCTTGAGAGAGAGAACAGCCGGGAGAAGCAGAAAAAAACAGAAGGACAGACCGAGAGAAGACCAAAAAAAAGATGCAGGGATAGACATTCAGTGAGAGAAAGCCACAGAGGAAAGATGAATCAGCGAGGGATGGACGGAAGGGATGAAAGAGATGAAATGTGTGGTGGAGAGGCTCACAAATGAGGAATAGGAGGAGGGCAGAGGATGGAGAGGCTCATGTTGGGCAATAGCGTCAGTCGGATGCTAATAGCTCTCATCTGGAGAGTCTGATGGACAGAGGACAGCACTTCTGCACTCATTCAGACTCACTTCCCCCCGCAGTCAATTACTAGACAGTCAATTAAGTCCTCTGAAATCCCAGAAAAGGCAGCGGTTGAAGCTCCGTTGCTGCTTGCCGCTTTCTGTACTGCTTTTATCACAACGTGCCGCGCGCTTGTGTCGTGCTGGGCTGATTATGTGTGGAGGGGCAGAGAGAGCGATCTTATTTTCGCAAAAACAACCTGTGCCAAGGTTATTTAAGATGTTATGACTGGAACAGCACGTACCAGTCAGAGGAGATGCAGTGTTGTTACAAAAAGACAGCAAGTTTCATCATCTTGCTCGTGTGAAACGAAGACTATCTGAAAAGCATCTCATTTGAAGTGAATCTTGAAAAATAACAAGTGTACAAATCAATCTATATTACATCAGTTAAAACAAATGTCGTCAACATAAGACTATATTGTAAACTGCACAGTAGTCCTGGTACCTACATTTCTTGTGAATGTGTTTATTACGTCTGATTTTAATTATAATAATTTCCAAGTACTCCCAGAGTGCTTGGAATGCATTTTTAATGAAGCACCATAGCATTCATCTCTTCAAGCTAATTTAATTATGTTGCATAAACACACAAGCTCACATGGATTAGGTGTATTGAAAGGTAGGTCAAGATAAGCCTAGGGCCGGTTATGTTTTTGTTGAGTAGTTTGTTCCTTCTCTGGTGAAGTGCCCGCAGTCAGACTCCAGTTCAGTGCCTGTGGTCTGTTTTACGGTTCAACCGACATGTATTTTTGGATGATACTGATTATTTCACCACTAAAAAGTGCCAATCACCCCTCTCCTTGATCTTGCGTGCAGGTCAAAAGTGTCATCGTTCCTGTAATGGCCGCTGCTGGGGACCCAAAGAGGACCAGTGTCAAAGCTGTAAGTACAATATTATAAAGTTAACACACATCGCACATGTCCTTGTAGTGGCTGCCAGTGTAGTTTTGTGTCATTATGAAAAGCCTGAGGAACTTTAAGTGCAAATATACGCACAGTTTTCACATAAATGATAGCTATTTTAATGATTTAAATAAAGTTAGTTCTACTTTACTCTGTGCATCTGGGCCGCCTTCTCTTTCTGTGTTCTGTCCCAACCTATATGTGACGGGATGTGGCTTTTCTAAGCCGCTAGATTGAAGCTCGAACCATGACCACCTTCCGTGCGGGTCTCACATACACCAATCAACCACAACATTAAAACCACCTTAATGTTGTGTACGTCTCCCTTGTGCCTCCAAAACTGTTGTGACTCATCAGAGAATGGACATGGGCCTTTTGAGGGTGTCCTGTGGGGTCTGGCAGCAGAATGTTGTTGGGGGCCTTTGGATGCTATGGGTCAAGGGGAGGGGCCTGTGTGGATCAGGCTTGCTCCAATGCATCCCACAGATAATTTGGAGGCCAGGTCAACACCTTGTGCTGTTCTTCATTTTTGAGTTGCTCCCATGCTTTGCATTGTATTATTACAGTTTTGTATCTGAAAACAATCATATGTGTCATGTGCTGTATATACTAATTTTTTAGAACTACAGACCAGAGAAGCTTGACTTCTTGCTCCGTTTTGGAGTATTACTTGCTCATTGTTTGGCTAGATTAAGGCAACTAACTAATAGGTTATGTTTAGGAAAAGATCACAGCCTGGGTTAAAGGAGAGCCTTAATTCTGTCCAAAGTGCAACAAGCTTTTCAGACATTTTCTTGCTACCATGGTGACCAGTCCTTCCTTGGCTGTGAGATTTTACATGCACTTATTCACACTGTCTGACTAAGGTAGCTGGGTTCAGTTCAGGCAAGAAAAACTGAGTAAACCTCTAATTTAGGTGACACTCCTTATAAAGTTATGCACGTTTACAATCCAAACTACAAATAAGTATTTGTTTCTTTTGTTAAGTTTGGGTTCTTCAGTAATTCACAGTTTTAACTAAAATGCACATTTTACTTATATGTGACCTAACTCTAAATGGAAAGTATTGCCTGGTGATAAAGTCTAATCATATGTGAAGCTGTGAAATAACACACAGAGATGACATCTAATCACGCCCATTTTTCTTTCTGTTAATTAAAACTCCACTAGTTGGCACATTTTACTCCGATTTCATAAAAGAAATTGAGAGCATACAAAAGAACCAAACCTCGAGCGGTATTATATTTATCTATTCAGGGTGGTAATTAGAAGGACAGAAAGGTTATCTGAATATTTGGTTTTCATTAAATTTTAGAGGAGATTCCCACCAAAACACAGACAGCGACTGCGATCTCTAAATGCTGAAGGTTTTCTTATGTGCACAGTTTTATAATCCACTACTAAATTTATTCCAAAGGCCTTCGGTTTGAAAGCGGGGAATGAAAGTGCAATTTCTGCACAAAATGGAACTGTAATTCTGCTATTCAGTGCACTAGCACCAATTTGTTGAATGGAAATACTGCTTGCACTTTCTCAAATGGAGGTCTTGCATTGGGTGCTAAGATTTAAAATACTATTTACTAATATATTTTAACAATATCTAAATGTAGACTGACCCTTACATTATAATAATGGTAAAAAATACTTCAGAACATATTTACAGTATATCTTTGTCCATTACCTCAAAGGGATTAACTTCTAGTAGAATCAATATCCAATTTTGGTGCAAGCTTTTTGCTGAAACAGTGCTGCTTTGCAGTACATGATAAGAATCAGCACGTTAGAGTAACTTGTGTTATCTGTGTATTTTCTGTAATTTATACAACTTATCAATCCACTGTACTAGATCTATTTACTGTGAGAATTCAGCTGACATAGCACTTTGCCACATGGGGACTTAATCTTCATTGTCGTCATGTTCGAACATGCACAACACATGCAACACTTAAAGATTCATGCAAACAAAAAAAACACTCTGCACTACAACAACAGCCAGTGCTGTTTTTGGGAGGCTGTCAGTCCTTACCATTTTCCAGATTTTAGTATCTCAGGAAAGCTTTGAGGCATTTTTTCTAAAATCTGATCGAAAATGTTACACAGACTCTGGTGGTTAATGGCCAGTCTGACCTGAACACGTTGTTTCTCACAGCTGGAATCATACATATCAACACGGTGGCAAAAAATATATTTGATGTCTTTTATTAAATTCCTTCGGGTTGGCTCATTCCATCCACTGTATTATATGAATCTGGGCAGAGACTGATGTAAAATTGCAACTCTGCTAGTTGTAGAAAGCATATGACCTATAGGCAGTAGTTCCAGTTTTTCCTTTTATCCATCACAAATCTCTTTGTTGCTCTCTTTCCTCTTTCAACGCGTTTGCACTCCCCTCTCCATCAATTTCTCCCTCTCTCACCATCACTCTGCGCGTGGGCCACTTCATCTGTGCCTTCCAACATGGAATAGCTCAGCTTTTTTTGTTCTGCGGTTGCGATCTCATTAAGATAATGAGGAATGAACCGTTTGACCAGGTCCTGTTAACTACACGTCACGGACCAGTCCCAGATAAGCCCCTGGCCCTGTCTGTCTGCCGCCTTATAGGCATCATCACACTCTGTCTCCATCTTCATCTGTGGCCGTGATTCATAAGTTTCACTGGTGGAGATAATACCCGAGAAGCTCTATGTTCCATGAAAGTAGCAGATGACGAATATTGGTTGTAAATCACATTTGACCCTCAGTGTCTGTTCAACTCATGTGATTGCTACGCCATGTCCTCTGGTTTAGCATACAATGCCCTAGCTCTCTTGAAGAGGGGGGCTTGGGTGAGAGGTTGGCATTTTCCGAATCAATTTGATTCATTTGGTGATAATTGAGTTCCTGTTTTAATTTTTGTTAACTTAAAACTAAAACTAATCTTGTTAGTTAGAGGTATCTTGCTTTGTTTATTTGTAGCTCTTCTCCTTTGTCATGCTTTTTGAAAGCAGCTTTGCTGTCGGTGCTCTTTGAGTTGTAGCCTCTCCCTTATGTGTGGAAAAATCTCAGTGTGTGGTGAGATTTGCCATGTGAAAGCAGTCTGTTGAGACTGCAGCAAAGTGATGGATGGATGGATGGATGGATGGATGGATGGATGGATGGATGGATGGATGGATGGATGGATGGTTGGTTGGTTGGTTGGTTGGTTGGTTGGTTGGTTGGTTGGTAGGTAGGTAGGTAGGTAGGTAGGTAGGTAGGTAGGTAGGTAGGTAGGTAGGTAGGTAGACGAAAAGGGAACATTGGGATATCGCATGATGGTGTAAATCTGTTAAACGCAATGTCAGCGTAATGTTAAAAGAAACTGGCACGCTCTCTTTGTGCCTTTCTAATAAACCCACACAAGAGAGTAACACACTGAGACTGAAGTGGTGACTCTTTACCTAATAAGCTATCAACTAGGAAGCAAGAGGGAGTAAGACCAGAGGGAAGATCCAAGTTCTGAAGGGCTGCCATTTTCTATAATGTATTTTAATAACGCCATTAGTATCAAGAGCATTAATCAGCATATTAGTTTCTACTAGCTAGATTAACCACAACATTTATCATTCATGCACTGTAACTGTAACCACTGCAAGAATCACTGTAACCAAACCACTTGATCAAGACTGTAAAGACGATATTAAACAAAATCTGGCTCCGTGGGCAATCTACAAATAAAAGAAAAAAAAAATCCTTTATTTTTCAAAACCAGATGTGAAAAAACTTTCACTCATGTAAATGGGAACCGAAAAGCAGTGGTTTCCATGAATGATGCCGCTGTCCACAGCCTGTTCAAATGGAGGCTTCCAGGCATATTTCATGAGATGGATTCCTTCTGTGTTTGTTGTCGCCAGTTATTTTTTTCCTAAAGTACAAGTTTAAAGCCAAATTGATAAACAGCATTGCGTTTCTCTCTGGCAAGGTCATTTGTTTGACAAAGTGTCTTTTGAATAAAGCGGGCCGTTTCATTTTAGCCCCAGAACTGTTAATGAAATGCCACTGATGGTGTGTTAGGCGTAGGGTGACGTGTGGCTGTGTGTGTGTGGCTGCGTGTGTGTGTGTTCTTGCATGTCTGTGTGGTGACTTGTCTGTGACTTGTATCCATCATGGTGATAGTGTCTTTTCACAGCATTGCTCAAGGGGAAACACAGAACTCAAAAAACTATGTGCATGCACATAAAAAGACACAGTAAAATTAGGTTTATAATGCTATACATTAACATTTCTTCATTTCCTAGAAATTAGAACCGTCGCAATTGTGATAAATTGACTAATTTGCTGTCATCTTTATCAGCAAAAGCTGTTATAAAAAAGAAGCTGAATCCTCCTGTAACTATTCCTTTGTCCGTTGTTTTACACTGGTTGCAGATTTTTATGGACAGATAGGATTTGGGGGCGTGTAAACTCAGAAGTTGTGCACTCTTCCGTAGGTCTAGCAGCGAACCATTTCTTGAAATGAGTGTCGTTTAGTTGACCGACAAGCTTATGTGGATGCATGACCTGCAGCCCCATCCAACCGCTGCACTTTCCTTCCTTTTCAGTAATTTTTCTTCTTTTTTAACAAAGCAGCAACTTCGCATGCCACTTTGTTCCCTGTGCTCATTTCACCGCTTCATCCATCCCTAATAGCTCCTGATATAGTAATGTTTTCCTGCTCCGTCACACAATCTCCCTCGCTGACACTCAAGCTGTCTCTCCCACCAGATGTCTTCATCTCTGAAAGTCCTGTGTTCTATGTACATTTACATATGGCTGTCAGAAAGAGAGGCGCGCAGGCATACGGCAGCCCACATGACTACAACGAGCATATGAGGAAAGGGTGGACAGATGTTCACTATGAAGGTAGTACACTGACACAGATAGGAATCGCTATGTCACTGTCACATCCAGCCAGAGACCCTCAGGGGAGCGCGCAGTGAGACAAAGATGTGATTGAAGATAGGTTGGGGGGGGGGCTTCAGCTGAAGTCGCCACACACAGATACACACACAAACGTGCATACATTGTACCAAGTGATATTGTGCAGGCGTTACACAATCACACTTGTGACTTGTGTCTTTCAGCAGTGTATCCAGTCTCTGGAACAATATTGTTGGACACTTGTGTATGTAGATGTAGCCTTTGTTCTAAATGAACTCCGCACAGTTCAATTCAGCTGAATCGCTTTACCCATAGTACATGGCTGTCAATATAGAAGGTGACAAACTGACATTCACCGCTGACAACAGTCCTATAAGAGCCAAGTATAAATCTTTTTAATGCATTCCTCATTCTGAATCCTGTCACATTTTTCCCATAAAGTGATACATTTTTCAAAAACTGCTCTTTTCCCCTTGCTCTTGGGCTGTTTAAAGACTCCTTCAAATGAAAATCAAGTTTTTAACCTTGTTAACATTTCCATATGGTTTTTTTACATGCTAGAAGATGTGAGCAGAATAAGCAGCCAATGTTATAACTTAGCCTGCTCTACTTTCCCAACGACAGACTCAAAAAAGTGGATTCAGAAAGCCCGAGTCTCTGATGTAACAAACAAATTTACCAATCCTGTCAACATGAAGGGTGGGGATTAAAGCAGTTATGGTGGGCTAGATGCCTCAAAGCTCAAAGATGTTCTTCCTAACATTACATTTGGGCTCTTGGCAAGGTGGCTACATATGCACGGCTGTCAATCAGGAACAAGGGTCATCTACTATAATCAGCTGTCTGACAACCTAGCCAAGCCGAGGCTCTAGATAGCTGTTCCATTAGCATTTGTAAAGTTGTAGAGCGCAACGCATTAAATAAATTGGCCTTTCTGTTGCACCGGCTTGTAGCTGACGCTGTAAAATTTACTCTTCTTTTTTTTCGTCTTCGGAATCAGCCTCTGCCTCAAACACATGGCTCAAATATTGCAACTGGCCATGTGTATCGCATTGTAGAGTAGCTTTAAGGTCTTTGAGCAGAATCTAAGGTGAGCAGGTGTGCTCAAGATGCAGGGGAGCCGCATGGGTGTGGGTGGGCATAGAAGTGGGAACCCAATTGCATATTCATAGATCTGTGCATACTTAATGAGGCGAAGGTGTAGAGTGGCATCTAAGCTATTTTAAGGAATGGGTGGTTTATTTTCATGGTTTAAAAAAAAGTGATTTTGATAAACACAGATGAGAATTTTGGATTTGAATTAGTACCAAGAGAGAAACTTTAAATATTGTTCACATATGCTAGGTTGCCACCAGCCACGTGAATTGATTATTGAGTATCATTTTGACATTGGGATGTGGTTTATATGTTTTATTTAATGCATCCTTTGTTTGTCCCCCTCTTTTCCACATCTGCCCCTCCACAGTAACTAAGACGGTGTGCGCCGAGCAGTGCGACGGCCGTTGCTTCGGTCCCTACGTTAGTGACTGCTGCCACCGTGAGTGTGCGGGTGGCTGCTATGGCCCGAAGGACACAGACTGCTTTGTAAGTGAACGCACACAAATACATTCACTTTACATTATTCTGGGAAAGTCAAAAACAAGCTGTGACCATGCTAATATTCCTGGTGCTGTAAATGTCTGAAAAGGTAACCCAGAAAAAAATTCATGATCAATGTGTACATTTTTTGTTTTTCCCCTAGTCAGACTTTTTTTTTTCTTGCTCTGATTCAGGCCACTTTTTTTTTGGCCTTAAAATGCCACTTGTATGGCAAATATCATTAGATGACATTTAATTCCCATTTCTTCCCGACATGAGTGCCATTGTTAAATATAGACGTCACCAGGCAACCCTCCATCCTGGCTCTTCACCATGAGATATATCCGTTTTATCTTCTCCACTCTGCACGTTAAACTTGTTTCTCCCATCGCTCGACTGACTTCACAGAGGAAAGCTCTGTGTTTTTTAATTCTTAAAGCTGTCAATGTACTCAAAAATGTTTGAGTTTTAAAGTATGTTCTACGTTGTGTTGACTCTAACACTGTGATATTGTTACCAATGTTCACACCCTCTCTGTTACTGTCAGTTGTAATCTCCCCTGACACTTGATGTTTTCATAGGAATCGAGAATAAATAAATCTGAAAGTAATATTTAGCAACGCTTCAATTGAGAGAGCAAGAGCCTTGATTGACTCTTATTAAATTCATTAGGCTGTGCAATGAAGAATACATAAAATCTGTGGTTCAGTACATCTTGGTTTGGGGATTTCAGTTTGACGTCTTTTGTGGGAGTGGGGACAAAAAACAGAAATAGCAGAAATAAAGCTCTTTTGTTTACTTTGAAAAATGTAAATTTCATGAATTATTAGTCATAGCTCTTGTTATGATCACTGCAGCAGTAAATAGTCAGCTTATGGTAAGGAGAAAAGACCTTTATATTCATCTTCACAGTTTGAGGTTACACAGTTTTCAACTCCCATGAAACTGCTTGCAGTAGCCTTGTACGTCGACCCATTGGTTGTGTTTCCAGAAAGATGCTCTTGCGCAGCCATGTTAACAGAGAGTTTTCGCATGGCCACAGTTTTCCACATTGACCTACATGCATATACAGTTTGTCCCAGTGGTAATGTCATTGGGTGCATCCAGATTATTCTTTGTCTGCATCATTCAGTAATGTCACCTCTGGCCACAGGAGGAATAGCTCAACTCAAATCCGGCGCAGTGAATGTAATGTTTGCATCCTCTCATGGTTTACATGGTTAAGCATAGGTTGTAGAGTCCCAGTGTTTGTAAAGACACGCATTCACCCATATATTTTCAAAATCCTGTTATCCCTGTGCTGTATGTGTGCTGCAGAAGCACAAACAATAAGTGAGAAAATCCCCTTTAAGTAAAGTGACCCTTTAAGTAAAGTTAACGATCTAAACACTTCTGTGTGTATTTGCAGGCCTGCACCAACTTCAATGACAGCGGGGCATGTGTGACCCAGTGCCCCCAGCCATTTGTTTACAACCCTACCACCTTCCAGCTGGAACACAACCCCAGAGCAAAGTACACCTACGGAGCCTTCTGTGTCAAAAAGTGTCCTCGTAAGTGTCACCACCTGGACAAGCACGCACGCACGCAAAATTGCTTTCTTAAATCAATTGTTAATAACCCCTCTATGACTGGCATAGTCTAAAAACCTATTCTAGTCATGAGTTAAGTCATGAGTTGCAGTTGCAATGTGTCACTTATTAAGAATCAAGGTCAAACAATAGGAACATTGAAAAGGGTATTTTGGTTGCACTTTTTAAAGATAATGAAAGATTAATACCTGACGAGATCCAAACAGAAGCCGTAACAGTGAAGAATCAAAAAAGTTTAAACAAGTAAACATAGTACTTTGTGCGCTCAAAGAACACTGGTCAATGCACCTTTCATTATTGGGCGTCTTTTATCCGATACAGAGGAAGAAGTACCTCTGCAAATACCTGGGCTGGACTGTGCTCAGATGATGTGTGTCGCTGCATCACTGTTAGTCTTATCTCCATCACCGCACAAAACAAGCCTGAATTATTTCATTGGCCCGGCAGATCTTTATCAGATCATAATCAGTACCCAGCTGAGGGGTGCCAGAACCAACTTCCCAACCCCAGAAAATTGTGGGTGGAGAAGTTGGTGTGGCCCCCAGGCTAGTTATGTAAGAGAAAAAAAGACACAGTGTCATTATTAACTGTTTATTAATTGGATTTCTTTGCTCGTCTAAATATTGTTGACCAAATAAATACACGACAATCCAATTACAATTGAGAAAAGACATTCAGTCGCACTCACCGGTGCTGAGAACTATATAAAAGCTGATTAGGCTACAGAAAACAGCTAAAGGGACATAATAGTTTGCAGTCGGAGAAGCTCATGATGCACGTCTGTCAAAATAAACCTTTATATTCCTATTTGCACAAAGGCAGGATTAAACATCACAGCAGACACACTCACATGCATACACCTGCATTCATAGACTGATTAGCACGCTCTCATACGTACGCACGCGTTCACAGTAGAGAGCAGTTATGTTCTTTAAATGCTTCATTTGCATTGGAACCTGGCAGATAAATGCAACCACTTCTTCCTGTTTTGCCTTCGTGCGCAAATCAACGCGTTGCCACGAACAAGAACAGCAATTACATACCACGGGAGCCTGAATTGCATTTACTCCTTAAGCTTCTCATAACCTTCTCATTACTGCTGGTGGATCGTTTTTCAGCGCAAATACTGCTAATATAAATAGGGCTTGTTTCCTGAGATAACCTGCGTGTGTGTGTGACTGAGCTCCAGCATGCCTGTTTTTCCGAGGACCACTTTGAGTTTCAGACTTGGGTAACGACAGGTTTTTGCAAAGTGAGGACATTCTTCATTTTAGTGAAGAGCTGTTTAAGGATTAAAACTTGATGTCAGAGTTAGAATCAGGCTGGGTTAAGTTACGGATTGACATTTAATTAACATCAGAGACCAGGGCATGCATTACGTAATCATTGGTTCTCACAAGCGTGTGTGTTCTTGGCTTTTGATTCACAACACTGACACTCTATATGAAGCTTATGTATCGCATGTAAGATATCTGGGAGAGGAGAGTTGTTTTTCTATTTCTACGTATTAACCGTTATGAAAATGCAGGATGAACAATGAATCCCAAGAATAAAAAAATGACAAGACCCCAAAATTTACAGATAAATCACAGTCGGTGCTGCCAACACATTTCCAGTAGGTCTCTCATTTGATGTTTTGATTGTGACAGTGGAGAGCACAGTTTAATTTGTTCGTCAGAAATCTCCTGCAGGTGCTCTCCTGGGTTGAAATGTGGTGGCTGGCCTGCCAAATGTTTTTGCAAATGCCATTTAGGCAGAGACAAGTGTCATGACAGCAACAACTGTTTTTGTATTTACCTACAGTAATGCTGTACTACTGTAAAATTCACTGGGTTATGGATATCTGCAGAAAAAAAACAGCTAAACAGACTATTCACGCTAATCGTGCTAATTAGCTCATAAAGAAATATTTAAAATCTGATGTCATGCCTCATTAGGTTGAATTCAGCTCCTTTGATTTAGTACATTTGAACTAACTGTCTGTTTTCACTCTACTGGCATAACAATGTATCCCAACAAGGACAAAACGTGGACATTATCAGTATTCAGCCATGAAACTCTGAACAACAGCTAGCATGTAGAGGATGTACGGGTAAACCTCACCAGCCACACGCTGCAACCAAATCCCTTAAGGTTGCATTGAGGTACTGAGGACATAAAGGTCTAGCTCTTCCCTTCCACCCTGAAGTCATGATAACTGGTGACCACAAAGCCTGTGCGGGTAATAACGAAGGAGCAGGTTTCGTCTGCATCTGCGCCGCATCTCCTCTCGCTACGCTGCATCATTGTTGGTTCTGGCATTACGGCGCTGTTCTGTGGCCGCTGCTCAGCCACCACGCTCACCACGCCCACAGCTAATTGCGGACACCCCACGCTGTTCACAACATCAGTAAAAGGCCAGCCAGCAGGGAGGGAAGTGGGACTTGGATGCAGAATTACGTTAAGACCGACATAAGTACTTATGTGTGCTTCTGGCTTACTGATCTGGCTTAAGTCAAAGGTTAATTCTTCTTCTTCCTTGGCCTCACCTAATTTCACATATTCCTCTAATTATGGAGTTTTGATGTGGATAATAGTATCCTGATTATTACATTTCTCTATATCCTCTGGTTAGTTAATATTATGATATACCTAATATAACACTGATGGTTTTATCCTCTAATACAAGTCACAGAATCTGGCAAAGTGAACCAAAGTGACTTTCAGCACTTTTTTTTTTGTTTTTATGTGATTGCCTACACTCCTCCACTGCCACTTACTGTACTGTATGTCCCTGTGTGAAAAACAGCAGCCATCCGTGTTTGACATTTACAATGAATTGTTTTCCAGATAACTTTGTGGTGGACCACAGCTCCTGTGTGAGAGCGTGTCCCAGTAACAAGATGGAGGTGGAGGAGAACCGCATCAAGATGTGCATCCCCTGCACTGACATCTGCCCAAAAGGTAAAACCACAAGTGATGGACTATTTATTCATAAATTCTCATTTTGCAAAAAAGGTGATACGTCAGAAGTGTGTGTCAGGTGAACAGTCATCTTATTAACTCATTTTAATTTGTTTATCTTAAACATGCAAATATGCTTGATATGATAAATGCAAGAAAGGTGTCCTCTCTTTAAACACTGGCAGTATAGAGGACATGGATTTTAAATTACATTAACATGGTAATTGAAAAATGTAACACCTTATATCTACATTTATTCATCCGTTCATTTATTTTGCATGCAGGCTGCGTTAGGAACGTTTAATCAAACCGGTGCTTTTTGCTGTTTTCTCTGCGTGTTCTGCAGCATGTGATGGAATAGGCACAGCCAGCCTGCAGGAAGCTCAGACAGTGGATTCCAGCAACATTGACAAGTTCGTCAACTGCACCAAAATCAATGGCAACCTGGTGTTCCTCATTACAGGAATCAAAGGGTGAGGCCTGAGAGCTAAACATTGTGATGCTTGTATATTTTATGTCCCATGTGAGAGTTTTAAAATGAATCCCTCTCACTCCGGGGTCCCTCTCCCTGGACCTTGTTATAAGTCTTTTCTTTGCTCTGTGGGGTACACTTTTGATGAGGCATAAAGTAGAAATGTCAGTTTCTGCTGGGACCTTTTAAAGGTCTTATTGCCTGATGACAAGGAAACATATTGTTCTTCGTTGCTTATCCATAGAGTTTTCTTTAGGCAACAGAACACTTGAGGTTGAGGCAACAGAATCTCTTGTTTAGGGTTTAGAAAAGGGTCATTGTATTAGTTTAAATGTACCTTTTGAAAAATGTGGTGCAATACATTGCTTTTAAATACGTGCTCCGTGTCACAAAAGAAAGGGCAGTAATTTTGTGCAGTTCAATTTTCTTTGCTGTGATTAAGAATATTCTTTGCTCACATTTTTGCGGCTATGAAATTCAGATTCTTCGTTTTTGCTTGTGTCATTCCGGTCTCGTCTTACTCGTTCACAGAGACGTCTATCATAACATTGAAGCTTTGGATCCGGAAAAACTCAATGTATTCCGCACAGTTCGGGAGATCACAGGTGGGTATATCATACGTATTTGCATATGCATATGAATTATTAAAGAAACGCATGTCATTTTCTCTTGACTCCTATGCTATATATACTGCTCATATATGTGACGCTTGTGTGTGTGTGTGTGTGTGTGTGTGTGTCTGTGTATTCAATTCTTCCTCACCCCCTCCCCCTGAGACTGTCCACTCCAAGGACAGACACTGCAGCATAAGATGAATATCGTATGAGTCTTTCAATCTTCTCTTTCCTCTGCTGCTTCTCCCTCGGGGAGCTCCTAGCCTTGAGTCCCTCGGTCCCAGCTCTCCCTTCACGCACCATGAAGAAAAGATCCAGAACATGTGGTGCGCATCGTTAATCCGCCCACTCCCCTATGCCACCGTCACTTTTGAGCTGCGTGTACACTGTCATCTTTCCGGACGTTTGACGGCACCACCAGAAAGGAAGCTGATGTCTGATTCTGACTCCGTCCCCAAATGTTACCTTTGAAATGTTTTTGAGTTTTATATTTTACTTACAAAGGCTGTTTACAAAAGCAGAAGACTCATAAAATAGTGCATCCATGTCACTTGAAATATTACTTAAATGCTTATTATACCACCTTATTGTTCCACAATATTGTACCACCTCTACAACAGATACTTGCAAATGTTGTTAGAATTGGTCATAATTTCTCTCTAAATGCATTATATAGGGTGACAAAAGCCCAAAATTAACTGTGGTGATGAATGTAACAGTATAGTAGTAGTTTTCCTATTTACTCGTTGTGCAGCTCGTGCTCACGCAGTGCCACATATGCCAGCATTATCTAAATGAGATTCAAAGCGTGCCATTCTGCCAAGAAAACCACTTCATTTAGAGAGCAAACAAGGTAGTTCAGGCTTGGAAGTAAAACAATGAATATCTTATGTGTGAAGAATAACCACATTTTCCAACTGATGTGAATTACAGACAGTTTGTGTAGAATTGTAACAGTGAAACGACAAGAGGACAAAGCAAACAATATCATCTTCCAGAGCATGAGAAACCAATAAAATCAGGACGAGTGACTGCACAAAAGGTGCAAAGCATGAAAGATAAAAGGATTTTAAACTCTGACAAAATGTGATTAGCAAGCAGTCTCAGTCGTTACTGCATAATTAACTGCTGTCTTACTAAATCAAACATTCATTTGAGATTGTGAGCTCTAAATGTATGAAGTGCGCAGCGGAATCCGTGGTGTGCCTTTTAAGTAGTGACCCCACGTGTATTTGCCCCCGAACGCATTTCAGAGATCTTATGCAGCTGAAGAAAATCTGAATACACGATGAAGATGCTAAGTGCAATCATTTAAATATAGTTGGTCTTCCGAGAGTTTTTTTTTTTTTTTTTTTTTGCCCCCTCCCCGATGGCACTTCGAGCAGCAGGTGATGGGGCATAAACCAGTGGCCATGTAGTCAGACATCTGTGTCAGCTCAGCTTGTCATCTCTCCGAGCTGTCAAGAGAACGTGACTCCTGACAGAGGCAGCCAACCTGCCTCCGTGACCCCGGGGTCACAGCTAGCATTGCACTAGCTTTCAAATGAGCTGTGTGGGAGGACAGCTCTCGTCATCCACACCGCCGCACCCGCCTTTCCCTCCTTTCTCTTTGTGTTTTCGGAGGCTCTTCTCAACTTTGCATAAGTGGGTTTCGCGCTGTTGTGACTCTGAATGTAATCACCACAACTTAAGCACTCTTAACCTTTGCTTTTGAGCCAGTGGCCCCTTCTCTAAGTGGCTCCACGGTGTAATTTGCTATGTGCATTGGGGTGCTGCGGATGTGGGTCTCAGCAGAACATGAACCAAGGCTCTGTGATCTTTCCTGCACAAAATCATTCATTCACAGAGAAAGAAGAGAAGAAGGCATAAAAAATGAAGATGAGCCTAGAACTAAGTTAAATTCCCTCCACCATACATTTTTCCTTCTGTTAGTAATTTTCAAACAGTACATTACATGGACGGGTACCTCCTCACCTCCTGTTCCACCATCTGACAGGTGGTCTTAGGTGGGAAATGCATGGAAAGCTGAGATGCACGACATGCAGCATCATTTTAAAATTATTCACAAATCTGAACTGAGAATTTTTTTTAAGCCTCAGATACTTTATGCCGCTGGGCAGCGTATAATTCTAAATTAAAGTCCATCAAAGTATCAAGTCATTGCTCTAAAAGATTTGCAAAAGTGAACATGACAGCATGTTGTTTGTTATAGGTGAGTGAGTGATATTAAGTGTAACAGTCTGGAGGAGGATCTGAGAGTCTCGTCTTTCGAAAGTTGATTTGCCCCTAAACCATATTGCTGCGTCTTTACTAAATCCTCACTATATTAAGCACCATGGTCAGACACTGAATGCTTTTATAGTGCTGCAGCATTTTTATAGAATGAGCTCATACACAGGGGTTGTCTAATGCCTTTTTTGATGTTCTGCATGTAACTGTGATGTAACTCATTTAACAAAGCCCATCTGTCAGTCACAATAGCCCCTTGTCAGTTTTTCTTTTTGCTGTTCTGCTTTTCATTGCAGCTACTAATTGCACCATTGTTTCTACTTTTGTGCCATACCATAGCCTGGTTCAGTGTGGTTTAGTACCCCTCACTAACCACCATGTTTATAGGCAGCCTCATATTGAGCTCTGGCCTCTTTTACTGTGTAATACTCCCATACTGAGCCTGCTTCCCTGTTTTCCATGGACCACTTCTTCCTGTTTGTTAAATTCTCAACATTAATTGATGGGTCAATCAACTGAATCTGGTCCCTCTAACTTCATACAATTTCCCTCCATGTAGATTATTCTGAAAAATGTTAACGCAATAATAATTTCTTTGTTTTATCTGTAGAGAGAGATAATAATTGTCCAATAACTAGCTCTTTCATCTCTTCCCTGTACACTCTTAAATTTAAAATTGGAGTTGTTATCTCAAGTCCAATAGGTATTGGTGGGGAGGCCAAAGCGTTTTTCTACCAGCTTATTAGGAATGTCGGTGTGAATGGTGAACGAAGGAAAAGCTGAAGTAAAATCTAAGAACTTTGCTGCTGGTGGTGGTGGTGGAGATGGCATGGGGATCAGTTGGGCCAGTATGCAACCTGAGCGGGGTCTAGTGAGAAGAGCAACTTGGCTGTGATGTGACATTTGACAAGCTCTAATACCACAGGGTGATAGGACAGTGCTTGGCACTAGGATGGTGGCTGTGCCTTTGAATATGGGGACAGTTGGTTGGCACAGAGAGGCATTAAAGATGTCTGCAAGGAAGTTTGTCAGTTGTGCTGAACACTCTCTGAACAGACGTTTGGGAATGTTATCGGCTCCTGCAGCTTTCTGTGGGTCAAGCCTTCCACTCATCAACAGTGGCCACAATGTGAACTAACCCATTAGGTGATGGATGAGTCTGTTTTCTTGGTGTACTGATAAATGCTTTAAAGTCAGCATAGAATGGTGTTGTAGATATGTCCAGAGTTTTATTCTGAATAATAAGCACATGAAGCATCAACTCTTGCTGAAAGAAGATGCCTTGTTTCTTGATCAGAGACCAGCATCGATGGCCCACAGTAGCGCCTCTTTTGTTGTCCATGGCCTCTAATCCTGTGGTAGATGTCATGAAGATAGCATCTGGCAACCAGCCCACTCCTCAAACCTGTGTGTTCAAAGCGATCTTGTATAGCTGAAGTGGATCCTTCTGGCCAGACTATGACCCATTTACTTGCTGCCCCGGGGAAACCACTTAAGTAGTGGTTGGTCAACATTATAAATATTAGTCAGAGTGACCAAAGTGGGGATGAAGGAGGACTCCCTTCAATGCCCCTTGGGTCATAGTGTTCACCAAATCCAGTACGTTGTCCCCTCTAAAACCCTCATGGCATTTGGCACAGTCTTCAAAGCCATCCACTACAAAACCTTTGGGGATGTATACAAACAGATAGCTAGGCAGGGATTTACCATCAGCAGCTGTTGTAGGAAGCAGCCAGTGGGACAGCCATTACAGCAATAACACACCAAGCGCTGTTGACAAGCACACAAGACCAACCATAGCTGGCCTTACAACTTGAAGTGTCTCGGCCCAGCTGGGTTGGTGAAATACCGTTAGCCCTTCCAGGTGGGTGGCTGTGTTTGTAATTCTGTCATGGACACATGTGGAGATTTTCTTTTTTTTTATTTCACATCGGGTAGCTTAGCAATGATCTTGGCTGTTTCTCCGCTTCCCCTGCCTTTCACTTTATTCTCCCTGAGGGGATGCAGTGGGAAACACCAGTGTTGTCTAGACTGGGTTAGGGAGACATGGCCAGGAATGCAGCTTTACAAGGGTGGTCCCCACTTGTCAGTGGGCTCTAGTCATGTGAATTTGACGTGGGTTATTTTCCAGATAAACACCTAAACTCCCTCAGTCAACAAAGTTTTTGACAGATATGCGAGTTCTTCTTTTTTCCATCTTTGTGAGCATACCAAGTAAAGACAGCAGAACACTGTATTGTCACAAGATGGTCAGTGTTATTTACTTATCCTGTCAGTGGTTTTAATGTTATGCCTGATCGGTGTAAGTATATGCAGCATGTTTCTGACTACAAATCACAGTGATGGGTAAAGGAACAACCATTTATATATTTTCACTTTCCTTGCCGACAGTCTTCACCTGCTCTCTGAGGATGTGCATCTACCTTGCATGGTTGTAACAATGTGAATTGTTAGCCCCTGATTATATTACCACAGGCGAGTGTTCAGGAGTTCAGTAGACTGTTATCTTGATTAGGGAGAGCCCCCCCCCCCCCCCCCCCCCCCCCCCTCACCAAAATAGCCGTATGGCAGAGCTGTGAGGTGCCTCCGCGCTGCAGGTTTTGTCATTAAGACAATTAGCACTGACAAGTACAACGCTAACGATTCTATAGCGCTGCTGCCTCTGGGCTTAGAGGCCCTTACAGCATCATGAACTGCACACCATGAGAAACGAGATGGACAGATAACAAAAGAGCAATTAGCTTTTACAATCATTTTGACGGAGTATATTTAGAACTTTATATAAATATGTTATAATGCTTTGTAAACGAATTAACTGCTATTACTATTCTATCACAGTGGCAGCCATTATCTTCATTGGGAAGGACTATATAAAGGAAAAGTATAGTATACTTCTATTCTTAGAGAAGCATTGTTTTCCCCGGGCTGTTTGGTTGTAAATCTTGCAGTCTTGAAATATTTCTCTTGAGTGAATATGTGTATCAAATTATTCTCATGTTCATTGCATATTGAGCCCGGGCGTGTGATTCCTCGCAATTACCTGATCTTTTTTTTCCCCCTCCTTCTTCTTCTTTCTTTTTTTTTTTTTTACACTCCCTCATCAAACAGCCTTAATAACCATTCATTCAGAGCTCGCTCTACTGGGATAAACAAAACGATGTCCAAGAAGCGATAAAGGTGCCGTTGAAAGTTATTGCTTTCTTGTCAATGAGCCAAGACGGCCGTCTTTCTCCACAACTCCGGTCTCCTCTCTCCACCATCGCCTCCTTTCTGAATAAACAAAAATTATGCGTCCCGTGGGAGGAAATCACACGGTTTAATATAATGGAGTCAGACACTGTTCATTGACTGGAGAATGCACCATACTGCACAGAAGATTTTTCACCACCACCGACCTCCTCTTCCTCGGCAGTAAAACCACAGTCTCTCTTTTATTGCTGAAGTAACTTATGAAATGTTGTGTTTTTCTTTTTCCTGTCATCATATTTACTTAGACTTCCCTTCCTTCCACATTCTTCCTGCTCTCAGTGTGGGTTTTCCCTTGGTCTCACAGACTTATCCAACTGTTTTGTTTGTCCTCTGGTGTTGGCGTGGGGATTGTCCTCCCCTACTGTTCCTCTACTAAATATTTCATATTTCTTAATCCATTATTGAATATCCTAAATGAGCCACAGCCACCTTCTCGACTTTTCATTTAATCTTTTAAATGATTCAGCAGGAGGGAGGCTGATAAAGGAAAATGCACAAATATTGATATTCAGAGTTAACACTTGTTGTAGCTGGCGCCAAACTCCTCTGTGGATCTGATGTGCCGTACTTTGACATTTTTTCTGACTAAGAAGTACTTGGCTGTTTACAGGTTGGGCTCAGGTGGCGTAGTCACTGTGGCCGCGGAGCGCCGCTAATTCTAGAGAGATGCCAGTTCTCGTTTTATACTTGTCACCGAGTAAAATCCACAATATGACGGACAGGTGATTCTAGCCTGTCAGTACCAGAGGCTCATTATAACTGGCGTGTCTGTCTGTGTGTGTGTGTGTCTGTGTCTCCATTTAGGCTTCCTTAACATCCAGTCTTGGCCTGACAACATGACAGACTTGAGTGTTTTCTCCAACCTGGTGACTATTGGGGGACGAGCGCTGTACAGGTACCTGATAACGTAACCGCTTTTTCGTGATCACCTGTTTAGTGTAACTGAAACTGTTGCATTATGAATAGACTCTGATTCAAGCTGTAGCAAAGTGACGCAAAAACATCTTGTTTGAAACTAGAGCTCATAGTAAATAAGTAAAGTGCATTAATTCAGTAATGACACAGAACAGCTTTATGATTACATTTGTTACAGTACAATTAAAACTTGTAGAATAAGCTTTTAAATAGCACATGAACGGGTTTGGTATGTTGCAAAGAGAGGCAAAATATTTTCTCTGAAACTTGAGCTCATGGTAAATAAGTAAAGTCAGAATTGTACATAATTAATGTACACACAGTGACTTAACTCACAGCTAATCTCACAGACTGTGTCATAAATTTAAAGCAACTAAAGCATTAACAGTCAAAGCATTTCAAGGTGCATACATTTGTTTTTGCAGCGCGCAGTGACTCATATTACTTTGGCATTACAGTAGTGACGCAGTGTTTGTGAGATGCAGATAAAAATCTATTGTAGCGCATTCTGCTACCTCCCAAACCAGACCGAAGAATCCTGATTGCGCATCACGCACGTGCACGTACACGCTTGGGTGTGTGCATCATTTTTATGTAAATCAGCAACCAATGCGGTCTGGTTGGCTTTGCTCCTGTGGTTAAGTGCTGTGGCTTTTGCCAAGAGCAATTTTTGTTACCACCAACATTTTTTTTTTCTCCGCTGGTTTTGTTTTGACATTTAAGAAGACAGCTTGGTGTTTTAACCCAGCTGATAGAACATAATTATTTATCATTTAGATTTTAGTGGTCTCCGCAAGAGAGCTCTGCAAATTTGTAGTGGCATTTTGGGTGGAAACAAAGTGTCATCTGAGGATATACTGGGGGTGCAGCGCACGCCTGTGTGCGTGGGTGCGCGTGTGTGCCTGTGTGGGTGTGCGCGAGAGTGTGTGTATGTGCACTGCACCTGCCTGCAGATGGAAACAGCAGGCTGCAGTACAAATTACAGCCTGCCACCCACCCTTGCCCCGTACTTGATCCTGCACACTCTCTGTCTATCTGATGGCTCTGACACCCCACTGGCCTCCTGTCATTTTTAAACTGTGCAAGTGGGGCATATGGGGGAAGTTGGGGGTGGGCTTTGAAATAAAAAAAGAAAGAAGGAGAGGCTTGCTGGGGGAATGAGGATATATATATATAAGGCAGACACGTAAACACAAAAAAAATTAAACAAAGAATTAAACTGCAGCACCCCGCACGCTACATGCTCCACAGTTTTAAAGATGCTAATTGGAACATTTTAAACATCAACTGTATCATGTAAAACTGATAGTACAGTGCCATAATTATTGTTTACAAATGAGACCACGTGGAGATAACTAGCAGCTTTTCCTGTTGTTTTGCAGAGCTATGTTTTATTTATTTATTCAGAATAAGGCCACACGCTGTAAGAATGCTGCTGCATGTTTTCCCGCTTTATTGCTAAAGTAATGGCTCTGGCTCTGTTTGACTGAACACACTGGCAATGAGCGTAAGGGAAAGTTGAGGTATCCCCATTTGAACTCCTGTTTGTGAATCTTTAACACGCACATGTTAAACATTTATTTATAGAGCGTTCACAAGCCGCGACTTGCAAGGTGCACTATTTAAGAGCGAGATGCTGAACAAATAAACAGGCTCTGTGTGCGTTTTGTTTTGCCGCTATCTCCCTGTTCTGCGTTAATCCTATCTAACACGTCCACATGTAAATATTCTGCAAACGTGTTTTAATTCAGTGTGAATTTTAACAGCTAAACAAGACGTATTCAGGGATAGGATGCATGTGTTAGGGTTTTCCTTTTGATACCGGTGGCTCTCAGCCCGTATTCACATATTTATTATTAAACCGTTAACACAGTCTTGTCTCAACGTTAACCATATGGTGGTAAATGTATGTTCATAAATAATTATGCAAGGTGGCATCACATTTTTCGTCTTCCTTAGTATGCCAACACAATCTGAAGTGCGATTTCTTAAAAGTATGCTTATAGACGTGATGAGTAGGCCACATGATAACTTCTCTTCTGCCTCTTTCTTTTCCCCTGTTCTAACTCATCTCTTCTCCTCCTGTGCCCCTCACCTTGCTTCCCCTTTTGTCTGGCCCCATCTTCCTCTCACTTCCACCTGTTATTTCCTCTCTCTCTCCCTCTCAGTGGGATCTCTCTGCTGGTGCTGAAGCAGCAGGGCATCACATCGCTGCAGCTCCAGTCTCTGAGAGAGATCAGCGCGGGGAACGTCCACATCGCGGAGAACAGCCAGCTCTGCTACTACAACACTGTCAACTGGACGCGACTGTTCCGCGCCGCCAACCAAAACGTTCTGATCCGCAGCAACCGGAGCCCGCAGGAGTGCTGTAAGTTCATGACAGAGATGGAGGACGATGGGAAATATTTTGACTAGCGTTGCATAGGGGTCAAAGACACAAAGCATTTGAATACACTGCTCTCAGTTGGATTCTGTACCTAAAACACCAGAAAACAATAAAATATGTATTATTAACAAAACAGTGTCACTCCAAAATCCCAGTGGGTTAGGTTACACACTGAAAAATGGAGGAAATATATTTTACTTTGCAGCAGAAGGCACAGACACTAAGGTTTTGAACAAATATAAAATTGCTGACAAGATTCAAAATCCCCATTGACTGTGACAGAAAATCAATTGGCCTATCTGTTTATTTTTTGTCATAACTGTGGATTTATGATTATTAGCTTATTAACCTCCAGGACCATGAGGAGAGTGCACGGTTTAGTTAATAACATACGTATGTTAATAACGTGGGCAAATAACATACGATGAGCTAAAGAATGTGTTTCTAAAAGTGGAGGAACTTTTATCATACCAGTGCCACAAGTGTTAAGAAATTATTCATGTATGTTTAATGGTCATTAATTAACCAGTATTTGCATTATTGAGTTGGCCCCTCCTTCACTGGGCATGTGCTCCTTTCCCCTGGGCAGTTCCTTAGTGTTGAGAGCACACATGGACACACACTTTACAGACTTTGAAGACTCTGGATGAGATTCAGGAGTCACATCCTTGATGTGATTGTGTGTGTGTCCTGACTGAGCCTGGCAGGGAGTAGAAGAGGGCAAGTATCACACTGTTAAAGGGCAGCAAAGACGGAGGAGAAGGAGCCTTCTCAATGTGAAGATGCATTAAGCTGAAGAGAAATGCCGCAGAAACTGCATTAAGTTTGAACTGAAAGTACAAGTATTCATGCCATCAAATCTATTTTCATCAAGTCATTTCATTCAGGTAGTTTAGTAACCCACTGGAAACCATTTCAACAGCCTTCCAAAAAGCTTTCTCAGTTAAGTTACCATTAAGCAAACAGCGTTTTCACTCTATGTGCATCGACTGGAGTTTTCTGTGGATTTGATTGCGGGGAATTTTCTCTCTGTAGCTCGACAAGTTGGTCTTTAAATAGTGCGCTCCCTCCAAGAACGTCTGGTTTTGCGCGAGGCTGCTCGGTTTCATTTAGCTGCGCTCTAATTTGACTGGGAGCAGTCAAATGAACAGCACCGCTGAGTACCTCTTTTGATATTTGACTGAGCGAACGCTTGACTGATGTGCAGACGAGACAATTAAACATGTTTACTACATTTTGTTCTCATCTCCAAAGCTCCTTTTGGAAAAGAAGGTTCTGCGCGCTTAGCTCCAGCATTTAACAATAAAGACGAGCTTTCTGCCAGTGCAGCTTCGTCAAGTCAAAAAGCTGATGGAAGGGAATCCCATGATGGAGGCCTTAAAGTTTGAGTGATTGCTCTTTGAGGTGAAATGTCAGCGTTTTCTTGGGATGTTTCTTGCAGACCTTTGGGTAATACAGGAAGAAGAAAAGCTTTGTGTTTCTTTACACACTTATTCAAAACCCTCAGTGTTATGACTGCAGTAAACTAATTAAACTTTTTTTTAACAATTTCTCTGCATAGCACGACTGGTAACCCACTATGGGATCTTTGAGTTTTGGCGGATGTGAACGTCTGCCTGCACGTTTCACAGCCAGATAAAGCACACCTTCATCAGTAGCATTATTATATGGAGCCCAGTTGAGCTTGGATACTTTAAATCAGGTTAGGTTTGCATGGCCTAAAGACTTTATATTGACCATTCAGACTGCTGATTGTACAAAAGCTGCAGCACCTTCGTAGCGATGTGAGAGATGTTAATGTTCTTTTCTATTGTGCCAAAACTAGAAATGTTGCATGCAAATGGTCTGCGACACTGTGACATTTGTTCCCGGAGACGTTGTACATGTTATAAAGTAAAAGTAAAAACCAACCCTGCCGAACTGATCAAAATGCTGAGACAGAGGCATATAAAAAAATAAATAAATAGGTGGTCTACTGTGTGTTACTGACATACTGTGAAGTATGAGTGAGCACTGGAGATAGTTTGTAGTAAATGGCCTGTAAAATCCCAAATAATCCAGCTAATGGACGCAAATGCCGTACAGTTTCAAAATACTGTATCTGATCTCATTAAAATCTATTATTAGTTTTAATTGTCCCATGCTGGGACTTTCCCTCACTTGCAGCTCCCTTCCATCATGCAGTCTTTATTATAACCATCATCACTGCCTATTCTTCTGGCTGGATTGGACTTCAAAGGGCTTCGAGCCTCCTTTTTCTCCCATCACCTCAGACACATCTGACCTCCAGTCCTCCCCTGTGCATGTGTCTTTGTTTAGCACCCATCATTCTTCCTCATTCCTCATTTCTGACTGCGTGGTCAGTTTATCTATAGTGCTGGAGCACCAACAGAGGTGGTTAGGCTCCTAGTGAGGGGTAGAGCTTTCATGGTGTGCCCTCAAAAGGAGCTCTATATCTCTTTTCTCCACATATCTGCATCTTTCTGTGTGAAGTTTTAAGCATTCTGAACATGAATATGTGTGACACTGAGGCATAGCCCCTGGCTTACATGTGACCTGGATGGCGAAAACAGCAGGGGTCTTTTCGTTGGCATGTTGCGAGGGGTGGAGAGGAGAGAAAAGAAGAGAACAGAGTGTGTTGTAAAAATCCACCGAAAAAGGGGGAAAATCACTTCAGAGGCAGATGATGTGATGAGAGTTCCCAGCGTATCTGCAGCGCTGTCACCGCGTTACTTCAACACTCTCATTTTGTCACTGTAGAGCGGAGTGCTCGGTGTGGGGGCAAAAAAAGAGAGAGATACGACATCCAGGCCATTCAAGAGCAAGATGTAATGGCCTGAGTCGATTATGAAAAACATCAAGCAGAGAACAGAATGCAGATTGTTCGTGACTATGTGCAGAGTAAATTAAGCCTGCGCTTTATGCCTTAAGAAATCAAAGGCTACCTTTATTGTGACTTTATTGTTATGCATGACAATCCAAATAACCAACAATACTTACTGATTCTGTTCGTGTGCAGCTAGGGGTTGGTGTGTTGAAAGCAAAAAGCAAATGTCCTCGTTTTTTTTTTCGCATTACATTTGAATTGTTGCTTTTTCTTTGCTTTCCCTTTCTGTGAGTGTAAATTAAATCAACAAGTCTGCGTGGCATCTGCAGGTGGGGTCTGGGTCTCGCTGGTGATTTGTCACTGTTTGCTCAGCATTTCATAATGAAGCAGCACAGCAACTTTGCTAACTGCACAGCGGATTATATCACACAGGACTGTGCATGCGCTACACACCGAGACCAATTTAGACCCTACAGCGTATACACTCGCAGAAAACTGCCAGCCCAGCCCTGGATTGATCAGAGTTAATTAATGTGATGTTTTTAAAAGCTGTGGGAGAGTGTTTTGTATAAAAGAAACTGGGTCGTAAGTAATTATTCTGCAACTTTTTCTGCGTTTATTGTTTGCTGATGAGAAATATCTGAGTCCCTCATCACGTCTTTCAGCTCCACACCTATTCCTCTGTCTTGCTGCAATTACTCCTGCCATTGTTTGGGAAAGTTGTCACCTCAAAAACATGGCTTTTATAGGCCACAGAGAATGAACAGCTGCTCTGCGGAGGCGGAGAACTTAAATGCAAAAATAAGCCCTCACAAATTGCATGTGGCTTAGTACATCTAGCCCCGTGTCCTCTCATAAATAATGGGATTATTTGGGGTTATTTTATACCCAGCTAATTTGGGGGAATTTGGGGTTTTTGTTCTGTGCGTCTGCACCGGTGGTGAGTCATCAATACACAACTGCTTTCTGCATGAATGAAAAGCGTTTCCTCTCACACTGCCTTTCTTTGTGTGTGCACCGAGCAGCCAGGGAGCGCATGGTCTGTGACCCGCTGTGTTCAGACGGCGGCTGTTGGGGTCCTGGCCCGGACCAGTGTCTTTCCTGCCGATACTTCAGCCGTGGGCGAACCTGCGTGGATACCTGCAACCTCTACGAAGGGTGAGTTACGCAAGCGCGGGCAAACTCCGACACGGCGCATCAACACAGTGCAGATAAGACTTGGTAAATAACAGATGGATAAATGGATGCATGGTTCAAGGCTGGGTGGCATTCTTGCCACTGGACAGACTGAGGGAGATGGCAGATTGGGAACGGAATGAAAGAATAAATCTGTTCTCTGTGCTCTAGTAGCCCCTCTACTACTGATAATATATGACAAAAGAGAGAATACATTTTCTGCACATAAACATAACCCTGTCTAATGCATGTAATACCATAGCAGCGTATAATCACTTTCTGTTATATCAAATAAGACTACCAAGATTTCCTTACAAGCACAAAAACAACACTTTATTTCACTCTATGTCTTGTTTTTAATTTTAGTGCTATTGGACAAACAAAATGAAAAATGTATATCTCTCCGACTCTGACTGTTCTTGGGGCATGTAAAGCACTTTGCAAACACTCTTCAGTCATCCGAGATCAGATCTTGCTTTTGTCATTTAGGTTTTAATCAGTATCACCACCAACCCACACATCTTTTGCTAACTTCTGTTTCTTTTCCTTTTGTTGTGCAAGGTTCAGAGAGAGGGTAAAACCAAACCCACCCATTGCAACCAATTAAGCAGCATCAGCACTGCATCACTGCAGTACATGCACATGGTGTCAGTGGGACACAGATAAATAGGACTTTTATTTTCAGTGGCACAATGTGGAAAAAAACTATTTTTTTGTCACTAAGATTTTCAAATGCCTTTTATCGTGCTAACCTGGCCTGCTGTCGACCCCCAAAAGTGCCACATAGAGCAACACTCTGAACCTTCGTCTCATCAGTTGTGGCCCGTCAGAGTTGGTGACAACAATAGCCCATTTTATTGTTAGAGTGAGGATGAGTCCCCGGATTCATGAATTCTCCACTGCTTCCTGTACCAAAACAGATGTTCCCAGAGCTGACTTCCTTAAGGCTTTCAAGTCAAGTGCCAGTTCAACCTCAGTCTTTTTCTGTCCCAGAATCAGAAAGTTTTTATATCTAAATATAAAAAGGACCTTGGACATTTCACCACCAGAAAATGTTTGTCAAATCTGGAAATCAAATCAACAAGAGGCTTTTGAACTAATAGACGTATGTGGAGCAAACAGTATACACCTCAACTCACCCAGCAACCTGAGCTATAAGAGAAAAAAGAAATGTTTTGAGTGCTTTCTGTGGTGCCTTCGTATTTCTTTGGTACACTGTCTGCAGAAAAAAACATTAGAACAGCATGAAATATGTTTTATATTTTGGTTTCCCCTACACCTTTTAATTTGATATCGGTGGATTCTGGTTCCTGATTGTAAGCTGATTTGACTGTAGAGTGTCATCTAGATTATATGTTGCAACGCGGAAATTGTCAAGGGGAGACTGTGAAAGACAAAGCAGGGTCTTCTCGTGGTGAGGTCAGCTGAGAATACTTAGTGAACTTTTCACTCCAATACTCAGTAGCCTATATCTGAATATCTATAATCCAGTATATCAGAAACCACAGAAGAATTTTGTTAAGTCCATTTACAGTTCATAACTTGACACGGTTTAGAAAGTTTTGATGTGTTTGTCCATAAAAATATTATTAAATGAATTGTGATCAGGACCTGTCCAAGATGTACCCCGCCTCTCACCCGATGACAGCTGTGATAGGCTCCAGCCCTCCCGTTACCGTTTACAGGACAAGCAGTTACAGAAATGAATGAATGGTTGAAATTGTTATCAGTTGTATGTCTGTTTTCTGCTGCCCTCGTACTTTCAATCATAAATTCCAATTGAAAAAGAAAGTCTGCTTTTGAAGTAATCACATAAAGGTGCAGTAAAGATCTGATCCCAAGCACTTGACAGAAGCCCCAGAAGCGTTCTCAATAGGTTTCAGAAGAATGAAGCAGCGGTAAAATTTGTTTCCAATCAAGGACAAATACATAAACACAAATCAACGTATCCTATTTTGCTAGACTTGAAGGGATCCTCTGTTGTTGGTCGGCCTGCTACATTACCCGCTCATCAAAAGTTTTCAACAGCCTAAGGCTCTTTGTTACAGTTTTCAAGTTTAGCAGTCTTTTTTTTTTCTGTTTACTAGGGATGATATTAAGAGCCAGAGGGGAAAAAAAAGAACCATTTAAGAAGTGGTGGTGAATCTTGGTTTAAAAGGCACCCCTGCAGTGTCATAACAACGGGGGTTCCTTGACTTTAAAAGGAAATTTAGCTTGATGCTACCTACCTTGCGATGAAAGGTGAGAAGACCTGCTCCCCCACGGAGTTTTATTAATGACATTTTAGTCTTTTTTTCCCTCGCAGAGATGCTAGAAAGATGCTTTAAAGTTCAGTGTCCTGATTCGATAACAAAGTTTTAGAGGCCCGAGGAACGAGGAGGACGAGAAGTTAGGGCAGGGGGGCTAGGCGTGTCACTGCGTGTCACAGTCACTGCTTGCGCACGGGGCCACGCCCTGCCTACCTGTCCACCTGCACGTCGGCACCATCTGCACCGCCAGCGTCACCGGCACAGCTATCGCACCCTCCACCATGTACACCCTAACCCTTCACCGCCTCAGCGTAGTAACATTGTGCTTCATTAGCTTCATGTATCAGCTAAATCCTCACGTTGCTATGTAGCTGAGATTTTTGCTCTGGCAGTTCTAGTCCAGTATGGATTTGCTGAGTGGCAGAAAGTGTACCGTAAGAACGTGAAGAGGTGTGTATTACAAAAACATGGAAGATCCAGAAGTTAGAGCCTGAAACCCTGCAGAGCAAGCATAAATATGACGGCGGTAAGGAGAATTTGAGCAGAACCCTGCTCATATTGGAGTTGGGGGACTCGTCTGCTTGAGGATGGACAGCTAGAAAGAGAGAAACATAGTGAGGTGGGAAAGAATAGAAAGGAGTGAAGTAGAAAAGAGGGGAAGAAGCAAAAGCTGGAAAATGTATACATGCATCTGGATAAAGCATATGCAGCATACATACATTACAGGAGATACTTCATACATGGAGGATTGATAATGAATATAAAGAGTGGATAAAGACAAAATTCAAAATATAAATTAAACCTTAGTGGGTGTATAATAACGCTTATAAAGTTACTGTTATAAGAATAAACAGGGGCACTGAGGCAGAAAACTGTGTCAGAGATGAAAGTCATTTACATTACAAGTGAGTAGGCTGGCATAATGTATGATGTATCATAAGCAGAACAGAATTATTGTTAACATTCAGGTTAGAATGGATGACTACAAGCAATGAATATTTGGCAGCTTGATCAGATCAGACAACATGCAGCTCCAGACCAGATAAACTGGGCACTCATTGGAGTACTTGTAGATTTAGATTGCAACCCTGTAGTAGTGTTGTAGAGCATTGGAAGATTTTTTTGTTTGTTTTGTTTTTACAAAATTAATTATTTAGAAAATCAAGGTCAATCTTTGCTGACTGACTGGGTGATAAAGGGATAAAGGGTGACTTGCATCTGAACCCAAACTGGTATCCTGATAGCAGAAGACTCTGCCTCCGATTCTATGTTTGGAAAGTTGAGGAACTGCAAATGTGTCTTCGTTTTCTGAGTAAAGTGTTCTGCTGGGGTATTTATGAAGGCTTAGAAAGTTTGGCCTTAAGGGTCTGGTATATAGGGAGAATTCTTTTAAAATTTTATTCCGCATTTTACTGGAAGACGATGAAGGGAAAAGAAAGTCGGTAATTCCCATCAATGCTCTTGTTACAGCATTTTGAATCGGCTGGAGGCTTTTAGGGAGTTATTTGGACATCCTGAAAATACGGATTTACAGTAGTCCAGCCCAAAAGCAGCAACCAAAAGCTTTAGTTTAAAAACACACATACAAAACACTGCACTCATACCAACTCAGCACTGGGTCAGTGGTGGTTTATTAATGGTTTTTGAAAATGTTTACAAAGTCAAAACTTTTTCTTCCCCGAAAAAAATACCAAATGTGCATTTTTACTTGTCCGTGTGGCCATACAGGTTTGTGAATGTGTTGCTTTATCTTTGTCCTTTGCAGAGACAAAATGCAGGAAAGAACAGCCAAGCAAAAACCGCCTGCAACAGCCCATAAGCGTCAATGATATCTCCCAGCTACACCGCAGCCTTTATTATTTCAAGCAGCGCACACCCAGACAAAGACTCACCATCCCTAACTCCTGGAAGGTTCCATGAAGGCCAGATGAGGCATAATTAATACTAATTTGATTTAGCTCCCACTGGGACGTCAACTGTTTTTTCCAGCCACCTCTAAGCAGTTCTTCCTCTCTGACCAAATGAAGGACCCAACGTTCGTTCCCTTTCTCCTGCAGTGACAAAGGCAAAGTTCCAGCGCGGTCGCAGTGTGGTCAGATTTAATGACTTTTTGGGGCCACTCTGGTGTTCTGCTATTAAAAGGGGATTGCAGAAATTGAATAACAAGGCACTTAATTTAATTGATTTTTGAAAGCGTTGCAGCCCTCGCAGGTACTGCACCTTTCAACTGCGTCGACCCCCTGAGTGATGGTATCAGTGTTACGGTTAACTAATTAGCTTCAATGCTTGTGGGCAGAATAGGAGTGTGTGTGTGTGTGTTTGTGTGTGTGTTTGTGTGTATTGTGTGTTTTGGTTATGCTATAGCTACATGTACTGACCGTGAGTTACTGACTAGGACTAATAATTCCTCCATCTCTCTCAACCCCTCTGCCTGTCGTACTCGCTCTGGATTGATTCAGACATTATTGATTGGTTTACAAGCTCGTGTTCATTACGGAGAATGAGATATGGAGATGACATTGAGATTTGTGATTCGTATTTAGCAGGAATTCAACGAATCATTGAATTGTGTGTTTTTTTTTCTTATTTTCGCTGACATGCTTGGTATAGCAATTGCACCCTTCTCTTAAAACTGAAAACCATAATAAAATTCATTATGACGTTCAAGGTCTTGTGCTGTTTTTTGTCCATAACCCGAGCTGCAACGTGTTGGTACCCAACAGGACAAAAAATAGAAATAATAATGAAGAAAAAATCACAAAAACATGCTACCTTACATATTTTATGGCCATTTCTTTTTCAGGGATGCTTTGTCAGTGGGAGCAGCTTTGCTGTCGAGAACGATTTCATACACAAAACATGAAAAACAAGTTAATGCTGAAAACTGTCATCACCTACGTTACGCAACGAGACGGCTTATTTTAGTATTGGGCGAGGGTTGATATTTAAACACCAATCTTGGATTCTCAGTCACTGAATAAACGGAATAATAGATAAAAAGGATCATTTAAAACACTCTTTGGAGTTTCACTTGCTTTGCACAGAGTTATATATTAAGTGATGGTACAAGTGAAATGGAGGTAACTGCAGCACTGTTGATTAACATGTGGAACATCTGGAACACCCTAACCCTAACCCAAATAAGGGCATTTTAATAACATTGCCGCATTTAACCGAGAAAAAAAACTCTATATTTATTTCTCCTCTACAATATTTATCATTGTTCTCTTACTCTTGTTTCTCTTTCTCACATTCCCCCCCTTGCTCCCTTTCCGCCACCTCTCCCAGGGATATCCGAGAGTATGCCAATGGGTCAGTGTGCGTGGAGTGTGACGCCCAGTGTGAGCGAGCCGACGACGACTCTTTGACCTGCAACGGCCCGGTAAGCTCGCCACTACTGACGGTGATGTGGCAGATTGAAGTGTTCATTTTCTGCATTGAATAGAGACAGGGAAGATGGCTGTTGGAGCAACACATGTACATTTGCTGTTCTCTCGTCATTAAATAGGAATGTGAGGAAGCAGAAACTCACTGGGTAACGTTTTTCCACAACTGGAAGTGAACTGCACTTGGTTCCATCTTTGCCATAAAACTGCTGGCTTTGTTATCAACTTGGGCTTAAAACAATAGTTTTAAATTGTTTTGTATGTTGAAATCATCCATCCTGTTAACACTGGCCAGCCCAGATCAATCCCTAGTGTGTGATTGAATTTGCACTCCCTGCCTTGTCCAAATAATTTATTAAAAAGTTTATCTGAGGTGGATATGGACCCTTAGTAAAAAACTAACCTCCCAAATTTACATCCTTTTTATTGTAAAATTCCACTTTTTTATTACAGTCCCTCCACCTCAAAACTCATATCAACGTAAGATAAAACTTAAAACAATTACGTGTTCCCTCTGTGTTCATATCATCACCTCAGCATGTGAACATCCTTTAATGTAATCAACAATGAAACACCAGCGGGTGACAAAGGGATCAAATCAACTAAACACATCTCTAATTAAATTGTACTTAAAGGATTAGCCTAATCATACTCTATACTTCTCTTATTGTCACCAAAGTCGCAGGCCTAAAACCAACATTAATTCAGCCAGCTCCGGAAAAAAAGCCAAATCAGTTTTCTGTGTCGGGCCGCCCCGAAATAAAAAGGCAAACAAAAGATTTGCTGCAAACATTCCCTGTGGCCATCACAGAGTATGATGAATTATTGTATTAGCAGTCAAAGTGTGCCTTTAAGCTGAGCTATCGATTTTATCTCATGTTGTGACTTTTGCCGATACAACTGATTGTTTAAGCTAAGCTCAGCATTATTTCTCAGGCTAAATCACTGCGGGTTTGCAGTCAGTGCATGTGCACATCATGCATTTGTTTTCTCTTTTTCTTTTATATGTGTGCACACTGGTCAGGCATAACATTATGACCACTCCAAAACAGTTGTGTAGTATGGATCATCCCCCAGATAGTTGATCGGTTTGGGATCTGGTGAATTTGGAGACCAGGTCAACACCTTGTGCTGTTTTCCATGCTTTTTTTTAAGTTGTTCCTAAACTGTTTTTGTGTGCGTGCCTGTGTCAAGGAGTGTCATTCCATGTGTTGAACTACCAAACATTCATTCAGGGATGTTTCCTTTTCTATTTGTGTTCTTTCCCAAAATATGTTTGTGTGACCAACAAACTTTGAAGGCGGCATAGTGCGTTGATGAAAGATTGTTTGGTAGCAGCTGTACATATAAATAAAAAAAATAATAAATCCCTGACCTTCCATTCCTGAGTGTCTCTTGTGAACACTGGTACGCCCACAGCCACACAAGGCCCCTGACCCGGCGCTTTCCCTTAAAATCTTATCTGGCTGTTTGACAGAGAGGGATGATTTGCGACAGACGCAAGCCAAAGGGGCCGTGTGCTGTCTTTTGCGCCCCCGTCACACCCCGTCAGATAGCTGCGCTGCAATAGTTTCGTGGCAATACCCAAAAGAAAAGAAAAACACCGCAATGTTGTTTGTGTGCGAATTTTGGGGAGTTAGCACAGTTATCGTTTGCTGGCTTCAAGAAGAGCGTGTTTGTTGCTACTGGAGGAGATTTGTTGTTTTGATTGTCTTGGTTGCTAGCTTCCAGCTTTGCACCTGGCTTTCTTGGACAAGTGATGGGAGGGTGGCTGCTATAATGAGAATAAAACAACACGGAGCCTGCAGCTTACTTTCAGCAGACTGAGGAACAAAGGCATTAAACATTTGAAGTTGACATTTGTTGCACAAAACTGTGTTATTTTATCTAGGTAATTAGAGTAAACACAAAAGTACAGACTGCATCCATGTTTTTATTATCTCTTTTTGGTTTATATAGAGGTCTTGAAAAGTTTTTTTTTTTCCCCCAACACTCCTTTTAACTTCTATAGGCAGCTGCTGAACATTCTCATGCAGTCATTAGCCTGTGTGTGTGTGTGTGTGTGTGTGTGTGCATGCGCATGTCAACTGTCTATAATGGAAATGTCCCAACCTGTTGGACTCCGTGCAGGCGGCACATGTGCTGCACAGGCACACAAATGGATTACAGCAATCATGTTATAGCCACAGAGCCCATAGCAATTACATTACAGCTTACACACGGTGATTTGATAGGCCTAATGCCCTCTGTGGAGAGAGAGAGGAAGGGACTGGAGACACATATGCACAGGTGATGATGGGAGAGCTAGAGCAGTGTCTGATCAGTAATACAAGTGCACTTGACATTTCATCTGCGGCACACCCATCTGTTACTATGTACTTAGTGAATACTGAAAACTCCCAGCTCAGGTGTCCCGTTGAATACCTTCATCTTCTGTAAATGACAGGTAACAGCAGAGATTGTGCTGTCTCTAATGTCCTTTAATTGCCTAGTTAAACGTCAACACCTAGTATTAATATATTTTGCGAAGAAGGGACAGAAATACTCCTTCACACGCGCACGTAACAGCACCATGTACAAACCCCGACACACAGGCAGACCAATTTAAAATTACAGCAGGGTGCTTTGGTTGATGCCCCGGTTTCCCCAGTACCCTGCTGGACCAAACACTGTTTGCTTTCTCCGTCACATAATTTAGCTTGCTGATGTGATGGGACTGTGGCATACACACACACACACGCGTGCGCGAATAGCTACGGGTGGGAAGACACTCATAAAACCAAAGTGGCAGGCTCAACGCTGAAGCCAGCGAGAGCAGAGAGACTTTCAATTTGCATAATTATGCCAGGGTGAGTACGCATCCGCACGCATACAAGCTATGAAGAGCGTATGCAGAAGCATTAGCGTATAGGCACTCACATACAAACACACACACATGCGTGCATGCAGGCCATGCAAAACGCAACTTCAAGTTGAAGCGTTCAAACCCACGCCTCCTTCCCGAGGATGGTTTTCTGGCTTTGCTGTCGTCTTTGTATCTTTGTGGCCCATTGCTTATCAAGTATAAAATGTGTATGTGTCTCACGTGTATTTATACAGTGTGTGTTAATGTATCAGTCCCTTATTGTGTGTGTCCAGTTTAGACATCTAGGGAGTTGTTTATGTGACTCAAAGGTATGATTGTTGATTCGATTTCCCCTCATGTGTTTACGTGTGCGTGTGTGTTGTTTGCCAATGAGATGTTCTTCAGGCCTGCTGATGTTACGAGGCCTGTCTGGGAGATCTCTCCGCCTCTCTTCCTCTCCTCCCCCACCCCCTCCCTCGCCTATATTAGCTCCATAAATCCTGTTCTAGGCGGATTGTTATGGTCATTGTGTGTGCTGTGAGCGATGGTTATTATCTGCCTGCTCTGCTCACACTGCTTTATGCGTCTCGTCTGCTCGCCCCCCTCTCCGTCCCTCTTTCTCCCGCTCCTTTTCGTGCCGTACCTCGCTCTCTCTTACCGTCTCTCTCCTCGGCTCTGTTGTTCTGCATCCAACTCCGGTCTGTCTCCTTCACTTGCCTTATTACTCCGCTTTTCTCTCCTCTCACCGCTTTTTTCACTCCCGTTATCTCCCTTTCACTCTCAAACTCTCACCCATACACAGATGCAGGTACGACAGCTCTATCTCCCCCACGAGACATTCCCATATAAATATACCAGTCAATCAGTCTGCGGTCTTTCAGTCTGAGGCTGGAGCAGATATCTCCAAATCTCAAATTTGTGACAGTGCAGATTTGTCCTTTATGCCGGACTTAATGATATCAAGTTTAGCTACCAAGTTTGGCATGAACACCTGGGGGAAAATAGTGTCACCTAAACACCTATGAGTGAAAGCAGTCCAGTGCAAGAAGCACTGATAACTGAACTTGTTGCAGAAATATAGGTTTTCAGTGTAAACATCCAGTAGTCATGAAGAAATCAGAGCTTCCAGAAATTTCTAAACTACATATGGGAACAAGTTATCATGCAACCAATTGGAAATTTGTCTTTTTTCAATCCAAGTATATTTCAATCAAAATATCCATTTTAACAATTTGTTTGAACATGTGTTTTGTTTTGTTTTGTCCTGTCTTCTTGCCATCTGCAGGGCCCGGAGCATTGTGTGCGATGCCTCCATTTCAAGGACGGTCCAAACTGTGTTGAAAAGTGTCCCGACGGCGTGCAAGGTGCCAACAGCTTCATCTTCAAGTACGCCGAGGCCAACAACGAGTGCCATCCCTGCCATGCCAACTGCACCCAAGGGTAAGTCGAGACGGGACAAGGACAAGTCGGAGCTGCGGGCTTTGACTCTCGTCACTCCACAAGATGTGAGGACACTTCAGTTGTTCTTTCCTAAATCTAAACTGAGTCGAATCTGTAAAAGATTAATGAAAGCAAACGGCAGTGGAGAAAAAAAAATGGCATTAAATGAACTAAAACTAAACTTTATCCCAAAACCCTAAAGGCCTTATCACTCCACCTTTTAAAACTTCATAATTACATATCTGAATTATCTTAATGTTACACCACAATCACTGGACTTCCTTACATGTGTGCGGAGCAGACACCAAAGCTCACCAGTTTGCCTCACAGGCCTATTCCAGCACCACCTAGGAGAGTCAGTTGCATTTTGGTGTGTGTATTTTCACGGGGAGCTGCTAACTAACAGAATATATAACCGTGCTGCATTTTCTCATTCATGCGTTGTAGGTGACTTTTACTTTCATACAAGGCTTTTGATTGAAAAGCACATGCTTGCAACGCTTCTACTATCCACATCCTGCAAACAGAAAATGATACACCAAACACGTTTCAAGATGAGTGAGATAAATTGGGGTGAAAAAAAAAAAAGACATCAGAAAAGAAAAAGAATCCAAGCCAGAAAAGTAGCTGTGAAGTACCCACTCCGCTGTTCACTAGCCACTGATCGCTCAATGTAATATTCAACAAGGTTTGGTAAGACATCATTTTGTATTTAACTCCACAGGGAGTTTCTGTCACTTGCCTGTGTGTTGTTTCTCCTCTCCTGAGTGACAGGCTGCGGCTCGCTTGAGCATAACAATATAGTCGTAAATGGAAAACACCAGCCTGACACTTTGTCACAGGTACAGTTTCATAAGCGGGTCCGCCTCTCAAAAAAAACAAAAAAAAAAAACAAGCTGATGCAAGGGGAAGGCAGGGAGAGAGATATGCTGATAGAGAGAGAAAGAGACAGGGGCTTCCAAACATTCAAAAGAGCCTCTACATTTTGGAGCTACAGTACGTAGTGCATGTGGCATTTGATGCCACTAGTGCACACTGCTCATAGGAGGTTTGAAACGTTAACGAAAGGAGACTGCTGAAACCTCTAGCAGAGATCTTTGCTTTTCCCCAGAAGACACTGCCGCTTTGTGATCTGCCACAGCCACTGACGTCTAGTTGATGTTCACTATGTGAGTTCTAGAGTAAAGATGAAGCTGAATAAAAGCTAACAAGGCTTTAGTTCAGAGCACATTTCGCATTTCAGGCAGCATATGGAGTCGTCTTGGTGCTATCTTGACATGTTTAGTGCTGTCTCACTTTTTGCTTTATTTGTTTATCTAGGTGCATTGGACCAAGACTTCAAGACTGCATTGGCTGGATGGACAGGTATAAAATCCCACTGTTTGGATTGCATACAATGCACCGACAGACAAACAGACAGAAGAATCACAATAAGCAAAGTCTCTGATTAATGGCTAGCTCTGAGGAACCAAAATCCCCTTGAGTGTCCTTAATGTCTTTCTGTGCATGGATGTTTGTGTTTGTGCACAAGCGGTCTGTCTGGCTCTTGATAAATTGATAGCGCTTTAGCTTTTGTTGTGAGGCTTGGGGGGGTTGAGAAAAGGGAAGAAAATGCTGCTCACAGTTTACAGCAAATGGATTCCAGACTTAATAAGTGAAACAGTTTGGCATCAAGTGGTGCTGAGAATTGTTAGGTGGCATTTAGAGGATGATTAAAAAGAGAAAAAAAAAACGGCTGGTAAGCAGAGGGAGCAGCCAACACTGCACAACTTAGCAAGAGAGTGTGGAGATCTCCTGCACACCAATAAAAGCGCACTTAGACCTCGATCTAGCAGCGTAGCACGCATCTTTGTACTCGTGAATAAGTGAAATCTGCACAAAGATAATCAGCCACAATCTCAGTATGTTCTCCCTGAAAATGAACCGATCAGTACTCAGCATCTTGAACCATTTCTCTGAGGGCGTACTGGTGATGCTGAATGGGATCTTACGGTTTCAAAGAAAACAAAAACGATGCCATTTAAAAAGACTGATTCAAATCTGCACATTTCTTCCCGGGACTGTATTTGGGACACTGCCAGCAGGGTGCAGAGGAACTGCAGCAGATGTGAGAATGTAGCTATCAGCCGACCCGGTGAACAGATCAGCTTTTATCAGATCTCCGATGGCTCCGGCCAGGATGTAGGCCTGTCCTAGCCACAGCTATCAGGCTTAGCTGGCTGCTCTGAGATGTCGCACATGTTGTAAACCTGTCACCTGTTGGAGGTATCGGATTTTGAGCACGGCCGAGAGTGGCTTATCAGGAATATATGATTGCACAAAGCCTTCTAAGGCAACCTGACATTATCTCATATCTTTATGTAGGGATTTTGTGCGTATCTGGTTAAACCAGATTAATCACTTCCTGTCACTTACTCGTGTAATATTCTGTCTGATAAAATTGATTAATAGCTCACTTATTCTGTAATTTATTTTTCACTTAATGCAAGATTATCCACGCCGCCTGTTTCCTGATATCTCTGTGTTTGCTGATTGGCTCCTTGTGCGTGATAAACTAATAATTTATTTTTTTTGAATACTCTAATGTTGCTCTAATGGTGCAGAAACATTGCATTTAATCTGGCCAAATGCATCTCTGGTCATGTGCAAAGGATGCTCGCCGGGTGATCTTTAGAAGTGCACGTCTCGAGTATTTTCATAGTCCAGCTGGGTTTCATCCGATCGCTCAGGGGACCTGTTAATGTCAGCTGGAAAGACCACTGAAGTGGAGCGTATGGAAAGAATTAGACTTCGACTGTATGTCTCGATGTTGAGATGACATTTGGCATCGCGTAATCCTCAGCGGCTGCTCAGATACTGAACTGATATGTGTCTATTCGTAGCTACTGTGTATCTTTGAACGCTGGCCATCAGTCGTCTTGTCCCTCGTCAGATATAAGCACACACACACACACATCTTGTAGTGCATGCCCTTAAATCTAATGATGCTTTGACTGCTCACTTCCCTGCATAGACAGTAGAGACTCTTTACACAATGCATAAATTATCATTCTCCCTTAAATTAGTTCCTTGAAGGAGTGGTTTGACATTTTGTGAAATAGCCCAGATTACTGGGTCTCATATCTGTCCTGTACATAGGAAGCAACACTGAATAGACGGTTAACAGAATAAAGACTAAACAAGGGGTAACAATTAGCTTGGGCTGTTTGCAAAATAGTCTTCAAGCAGCATTAAAGGTCAATCATTATCGCGTTATACCTAATTTCTGTTTAATCCGTATGTAACCCAGACTGTAAAAAATAAAAAGGCTTTCACAATGATTATGTGTCAGAGTATTGCTCTGCTCATCCACAAACATTGTACATTTCTATATGGATATACATTCACTTGTATAATGAATTCTAATATGACAGTCCTGCGCTAAATACCCCAGTTGCTACCGTCATAATGATCAGTTTACGTACAAACAGTGTCAGAAAGGTGGGGATGGATCTCTATGATCATTGTGGAGGGTAGTTTGGAGCGCTGTCAAAACTGGATTGAATTATACACAAAAAAAATTTCTGTTTGTGCCTCCAAAAGAGTTGTGACTCTTCAAAGATTGGAGATGGTCCTTCTGAGGGTGTCCTGTGGTGTCTGGCAGCAGAATGTTGTTAGTGGGGACCTTAAAGTCCTATGGGTTGAGGGAAGGGGCCTCTGTGGATCGGGTTTGTTCCAGTTTATCCCATAGATACTTGATCAATTTGGGAACTAGTGAATTTGGAGGCCAGGTCAACACCTGGTGCTGTTTTAACCGTGTGGTTGGGGTCTGGCTGCCTGGTCTGGTCTAGTCTGCATGGCATCCACATCAATCCAAAAATTTTCCAGCTGATCCCCCGCGTTTGTTTTCACTAGTGTGTCACCAAGCGTGTTAATTTGTTAGCGTTGCTTCTAGTTGCTTCTAAGCTTCTAAGCTAAGCTAATTCTCGCTTCCTGTTTAATAGAGATGTTACTGAGTGATGTCAGTCTGCTCTCCTCATAAAAACAAAATGTCAAACTATTCCCTCAAGGAGTTGTGATCATGACATATATTCAGCAGAATATTTTGCAGTCCATTAATTATCCAGGCTCCCTGGTGGATAATCCATAAATGGTCACACGCTTTTCTAAACTTTAAGATATTTTTTTAATGATTGGTAGCAACATGTAAGTATCTGCAGTGAGCTTTCGCTGGCCGGTGCAGTACATCCGCCCGGCTGATTTATTGGTTGGGCTCCAGTCCTCGCCAGCTCTCAACCGTCACATGTGCTAAGTATAGTGATTTTCTCCCTGTGCAGCCGGTGAGAGAAATGTGAAGGAGATACGGAGTTCTTCACTTCCCATGAAGACGGCTGACTGTGATAATGTTTTATGGGCTGCATCTTTGCAGTCTGACATATAAAGCCCTGAATAACAGACTTTTTTTTTTTTTTTTAACAGATTCGTAGCCTGAGTACGCCTTGACTAAATTAGACTTTTTAATACATCACGATAAACAGCAGGTTGGGCTAGGATTTGGGAAAACCAACTCTTCGCTGCTTCTGTAGTATCTCTGTAAACAGTCTGGCGAGCGTATCAACATTTTTTTGAGGGTCTTGATTTCAGATGGCAGTATCAGCGTGGTGCTGAGAATTCACTTTGATGGTGATTTCCATGTTTTTGATCTCAGCTTCTATTTTAATGAGAGGGCATGGAGAGATATTTGTTACCAGATAAGGCTAAGTGGGGAAAATAGACCAAAACTAAAGCAGAGGAGTTTATTTCATATAATCATATGCTTTAGAAGCGCGTTTTGTGTTTGTTTGCTGGCCTGTTTTGTGTACCTGTATGTTTGGACACAAGTCTAGTTTGTGTCATCCTAAACATGTACTGCTACTCAACCTACTCAACCTGCGCGCCCTTCCTCCACTTTTGTCATCTCATTACACGCATCCCGCTCGTCATCGCCCACTCCACTTTCTCGTCCTCAGAACCCCTCTGATTGCGGCGGGGGTGATCGGCGGCCTCTTCATGGTGGTGATCATGGTACTGAGCGTCGCAGTGTCTGTGCGCCGCAAGAACATTAAGAAGAAGAGGGCCCTTCGTCGCTTCCTGGAGACGGAGGTAAGCAAGAAAGTAGATGAAAGGTCAGCTGAGAGGAGGGAATAAATTCCCTCCACTGCACTCACGGATAACAAGAAACGGAGGACATGAGCGACCTTCCGTTACTTGAAATCTTGCTGCAATCCTTTCTATGCAAGCCTTTGATTTTGTGTCATGCTGGCCATAATTTTGCCGTGTCTCTGGACAACTGAAGACATTAAAACAAATGGGAGAAAATACTGGAATACATTTAAGAAAGTTGAGAGAGAGGGAGAGAGCGAGGGAGAGAGAGAGAGAGAGCATGCGCTGCCGGTTTATTTGTTGTAGTGGTAGAGAAGCCAGACTGAAAGGGAAACGGGGACTCCACATTTCCTAATGGTAACTGCTGAAGTGGAGAAAGTTTCAGAAACTCAGAGGCTCAGATATTGACTTTGTCGTAGCATGTTGGAGAGGATACTTCTACTAGTTAGAAGCAAGGGACCACGCCATTAGAAGAGGAGAAAGCACTCTTTCTTGGCGCTGAAAGGTGAAGAGCACACTATTCAATGCACTTGTGTGTTCTTGTTTCGTTGCTTCATCTCTCTCTCTCTCTCCACTACGCTTAAGTATAAGTGAAGTGTCTTAATAAAATTGCACTGATACAGGAAGTTATTATTCTTCCTCTTTTATTCTAGACGTCTCATGCCGTGCCGTTGTCCCAGTTCATTTCCATACACAACTAAGCAGCTATGGTATATGTCACCAGAATCTTTATATACACAGGCAATTTCAAAGAAATCTTCTTACTTATTTGAAATGTGAGTACTAGATGCTATGAAAGAAGTGGCATGTGGCAAGTTTTTAGAACAAAATGGGGTAACACTTTATATGAGGGAACACCTATTCACCATTAGTTGCTTACTGGCATGCAAATTAAATAGTCATTATTAAGAACTTATTAATGCCTTATTCTGCATGGCCTTATTATACAACCAGTAAGCCATTAACTAAGAGTTTTCCCTCAATTACCTCAGAATTATTGTTTATTAGTAGTAAGTTAAGAAGTTGTTGTACATGAATTCTGATCTCAATGTGCTTTGCTTAGTATGGACTTTATAAGATGGTAATACCACAAGAATAGTTATCCTCCTTAATAATGAGATCGGGATTCATGTACAACAACTGGTAATGATAAAAAGTAAAATAAAAATGGAATAAAAATAAATATAAAAGTGTCATCATAGTACCTGTACTAAAAGCCATTTTAAAAAGATGCTTTTAAGTCTTGATTTAAAAAGGCCCAGGTCAGTAATGATAAGCATGTCACTGGTTATTCCAGAGCTTAGGCTTATAGAAGTTTTGACTGATAATCACACACTTTAAAAGCCTGCACACAACAAAACGACATCCTAGAACCACCAGCAACAAAGACGTCCCATCATACCTGTGTCTGGTCCAAAAAGTTGCACTTAAACACACCACAAGGACTTCAGCCAACAGCTGCATGTGCACCAATCAACATTATGACCACCTTCCTAATATGGTGTAGGTCTCCCTTGCACCTCCAAAACAGGGCTTTCTGAGGGTGTCCTGTGGTGTCCAACAACAGAATGTTATTAGTGGGGGACTTTGGGTCCTATGGGTTGATGGGGGGGACCTCTGTGGGTCAGGGCTGTTCCAGTCCCATAGATACTTGATCAGTTTGGGAACTAGTGAATTTGGAGGCCAGGTCAACACCTTGTGCTGAAGACTTACACAATATCCTTACATCTGTCCAGCTGAGATCAGTCAGATCTTCCCCCTCGCACCAGCATCTCATACAGTGGGTTCAGAAATGATTCCAGTCCCACAACTTTCATTTTTACACTGCTTGGTATGTTTTATTTAGAGTGGATGTGAATGGATACCATTTTCCCATCATTCTACACTCGATAATAATCCACAATGACAGTGACAGTTTTTCTATAGACATTTTACAAATATATAAATTCAAAAACCGAAATCTCTCATTTGCAAAAGTTCTTTCTGTCTGATTACTGCCTCAGTCTAATGCTTTCACTGTCAATTTGACCAAACCCCACAGAAATGCTAACTTTACTGGAGACAGAAAAATGTATTTAAACCCGTTTTGCGTTTCTCGTTCTAGGCTCATGTGTTTATCCAGAGCAGCCTGTCTGTGTGTCTTCTGAGCAGGCTATTTCCAGCTATTTGTGGGTTGATAAAATAGACTGCAAAGTTTCTGTGCAGCGGCACACGTTTTGGTTTGTTTTTAGCACTGCTCTGTATAGTGAGAAGCTGGACAGCTACTCTGTACAATGGCTTCTACGCAGCCTCAGCATCTTCAGCACCACAGCTGCTGGACAGCTCCCAGCACAGTGAAAAAGAGGTCTCCTTACTGTTTGTGTGTCGGTGGATCATTTCAAAGACATCTGCATTATCCTGTGTGTGTTTGTGGATCCCCGCCCTGCTTCTTTGCACCCCGCAGAAGCTGATTTGTTATTCCATTTAAATGAAGAATGGCTATTGTTTTTAATCAAATGGTAACCATAAGCCAGAGGGACAGACGCTGCCGACCACAGCCAGGCTGATTTACGCTCTCCGCTTTCCTCTCTCTGCCCTCCCTCCCTATCTAATCTTCCACCCTTTTCTGTAATTCTCCTTATATTGCTCCCTCACTAATGCTTTTGCATCCCCTGACTAATTCAGCAGCTCGCTTCTCCATCGCCGTCTTGTTGTTGTTGTTGTGTTTTGTTTTTTTTTTCTGCTCCTCTCCCTCTCCCCATCTTCCTCCCTCTCCCCGGATGTAATCTTTCTCCCTCTCTTACTCTTTCATCTGTTCGTTCCTCCACTTGAGCAGTAATGAGACAACAAAAGTGTCAACTCCTGTTCAGCCTCTGCAATTATCCACCTCTCCCAATCTTTTTAGCACTTTTTAGCCACGTATCTCCAGCTTCCACTTCTGTTCACCCATTAAATGTCTCTCTTTCACTTCACTGACATTAAAATGGTAATGGCACTTCATGGTTTGGATTTGTCTTGTTGAAAAAAAAAAAAATATTTATTCGTAACCCTACTGGTTTGTGCTAGACAGCATATGTAATTGCTAGTTAAGTTTAGGTATTTGACATGACGGAAAAACACTTATGCCCAATTTTAAGTAACTACATGGTAAAAGTAGTAGCACAGCTTCTAAGAAATGAGGTCACAGACTATTTTTCATCATTATTATCAAAAGACTTTTAAAAGGATTAGGAAAAGGTGATTTTTAGACATAATTATTAATCACAGGTGACACCGTAATCTGCAAAAAGTGTTTTTGTTTTTTTATTTACCTGGACATGTGTACACATTTGAATATTGCAGTTTCCACAATCGCTGATTCACTGATTTCTTGGGATCTCTACTAAAATAAATTCATACATTTTAGATTTTAAATGTATCTTTTGTTTCTCCATAAAAGGTCTGGTTGAAATACCAGATATCTTCTTGCAGGGAGTCCTGATGAAGACAGCCGTTTCACAATTTGCAACTACAAGGCATAGAGTACACTCACTTTGCATTTCACTGGGTACACTCGTGAAAACAAATGCATTTTAATGACACTCCTTAATGCAGCAGCCATCCCCAGCACACGATGTTGACCTGGCCTCCAGATTCCCTAGATCTCAAACTCATCAAGTATTTGTGGGATGATCCACAGAGGCCCTTCCCCTCAACCCATAGGACCCAAAGAGCCCGATTAACAACATTATGTTGCTAGACACCACAGGACACAGGAGATCTACACAACATTAGGAAGGTGGTCATAATGTTGTGCCTGATGCGTGTAACAGCCCTGCACCACCTTCAGCTGATGTTAAAATAGCATCTGAAAGGTAGTAATTCAACTGCATCATTTTGGAGGATGTAGTTTGTGCTGTTAATGTTATTCAGCCTAGCCCACCGACTAAAATGCACAATGCAATAAAAGCACAATTCAATAGTATCTACAAATCACAGCCTCCAAAGTGAAAACTCAGCTGAATCAACCACTCTCTCAGTTATTTTAAACACATGCTGAATATCATAACCTTCACGGAGATAAGATTTAGTGCAGGACTGTTATATTAGAATGAATGTGCCGTCACAAGTGTATTTAAAGAACTGGCAAGTAAGTGCATATAATTTGGGAAAAGAACGCAAGCAATAGTAAAAGAAGCTTAGCGTACAGGATATATTGTGACATCTATAGCACGTTTCACATGGTGTCAAGGATTAGATGAATTAATGAGTGACTATGCTGGCTGTTATAGGAGAAAAAAAAATGAGTAAAACAGAATTCTTGTCCCTGTTTGGAGCTTTGTGATCTTGTTTGTGTTACTGAATGTTCTGTGCTACTGAATGTGTTTTTAGTTGGTGGAGCCTTTAACACCCAGCGGAACAGCACCCAATCAAGCCCAGCTTCGCATCCTGAAAGAAACAGAACTCAAAAGAGTGAAGATCCTCGGCTCAGGGGCCTTCGGGACCGTCTACAAGGTAAAGCGCAATCAAAAACAGCACACTAGTAACCGCTTGCGTTTCTGTTGCCAAATAAATGAATGTTCCACTAAATTTGAGACCGTCTTCCCCATCCCACATTGTGAGAGGAAGACAAGAGAGAGACGGATGGCGGGATCATTAATGACAGGAAATGAGATGGAAGGCTGGAGGCGGGACATGAAAAGAATAAGTAATAGCAGACAGTGAGACCCCTGGGGTGACAGTGAAATAAGAGGTGGCTGAGGTCGCTAGCAGTGCAGTGATGGGTTGGAGAGAGGAAGGGGGAAAAAAACACAGCTGAAATTAGAAAGAACAGATTCTGTCTCCCTGAAATTATAATTGGTCATTTTGTGGATCCCTCCATTCACAATATGGCACATTTTTAGCTCAGAGCTTAAGTAGCACGAGCCCAGATGCCCTCCTTCAAAGCGACGCCTTGGACGCTCACCGGGGGAATTTCAAAGCAGCTCTCGACATGTGCGATTATATAGTCACTCCAGAGCTGATCCACAGGGCCCTGAACTCTCTCCCACTGGATCTTCTCTGAGTTGAGGAACGTTGGTGAGACGCCGAGATCCATCCTGATAGTGAGCAGAGCATTTCTACTTATTGGTTTGGATGGTGATATACCAACCTTGCTGAGCTTAACAATTTACATGGATGTGTAGTTTAAGAGAACAGCGTGGATAGGGTAGGAGGTTTTTGCCGGCATGCCAGATTTAGCTGCAGCACAGTCTGGTTTGTGATGGATTCCACATTTTTCCTCATCAGAACTGAATAATGGTGTCAAAACATGCCATCCATATGTTTCATAAATTATTGTGGAAGTGTAGAAATATTCACCATCTGGAAAGTCGGCAGCATCTAATCTTTGTTTCGCAGTTTGAACCCTGTTTTAGAGGTGCGGTGTTCGTTAAAGCAAGATGTTAAATGTTGCATAAATTCTGATGTGTTTACAAGCATGCAACAATTTTGTCAGCCAGGAAATGAATGCGCAGCCTGGCGCTGAGTGTCTGCATCTCAACTAGGACGATCATGCACCGAGGAATGAAATCAAACCGAGGAATCACCACGTCCAGCCGTATCAGAACAAAGGGGGAACCCATTTTAAAGAGTTTGAAAAAGTTGAGAGGCACTTGATTTCTCTCCTCTCTTAAATGCTTTGGCAGCCGCTAAATCACTTTAATCCGACCTGAAATTAGATCCTTCACCATGATTAAACAGTTTAACGTGGGTCTTTCTCAAGGACAAAATGACCTTAATCATACAGCACACCGTGCATTCTCACACACTAACGGTGAGAACATGGATAACACGAATATTTACAAAGCAATTTTGGGTGAAAATATTGTTTTATTGTTGAATATGTATTATTTGAAATTCCTTATTTTTTCTTTCTTTCTTTTTTTTAAGTGGGAAATTTGTGTGTTTGCAATCAGTATAATGAGTCTCCATCATTTGTGTGTGTGTGTGTGTGATCCTCCTTCAGGGTATTTGGGTCCCAGAGGGTGAAACAGTGAAAATTCCTGTAGCCATTAAAATCCTAAATGAAGCCACTGGACCCAAGGCTAACGTGGAGTTCATGGACGTGAGTATCTGGAATCCCGAAAAACATTAAGAAATTATTATTTGTTGCTGGTTTTATCTTGGTTGAAACATCAAATTTTCCTGAAGAAACTTCAGTTGCACTTCATTGTTCATGTCACCACTAAAAAAATAGAACAACATGTAGACACATCACCATGAGGAAACACTTCAAGATGTACCACAGAAAGGCGATGGCATCACCAGTCAAATACAAAAGGCAAAAAACAGCACTAAGCAAATGCATCACCATTCAAATACAACAGTCTGTAAGTTCAGTAAAAAACAAGCACTGCATTTAAAGTGTATGTAAAGGCTGCTCTTTTGCTACTAAATTCATCTGGAGTTCATGGACAGTAGGAGTATCTTGAAAACAGAGAAAACAAATATAATTATTTGTTGCTGCTTCTGTATTGGTTAAAACCTGAACATTAATGCTTTGTCTCGGGTAAAACGTGCTTAAGTTATCAAGAGAACACTATTCAAATAAAAAAAACTCCAGGACATACGACGTTAAGTGAAAGAATCAGTGGTCAAATACACAGGAGAAATCACAACAATCAGTGAACGCATCACCAAATGAATACACTTCAGAATGTACAACAGTAAGTGAACACTTCAAGGTATACAACAGTAAGTGAATGCAAAGACCAACCAAAAGCATCAGTCTATTGACAGCCCAAGGTTTTTACTTCACCTCTGTAAGAAAAAAAAACAAGCCTACACAAATGCTGCCCTTACAGCCTTACAGTAAGAGTAACACAGCTAAAAGCTTCTCATTCTGTCATTGACACTGGTTTTACACTATAGTCAGTTCATTTGAAAACAAGATCAGGTAGAAGATCAAAGATATACTGGGCTGGGGCACTGTTTTGAAATTTAAAATCCTTACCTGAGCCACTCGACACAAGTGTGTTCATATGGAGTTCATGGACATACATATCTGGAAACACAAAGAAAAAGCAAGTATTTGTTGCTGGGTTTCTGTTGGCTGAAACCTGAACTCAGGTGGAATACGCACTTTTTCACATTTTGCCCAAGAATAACTGCAGCATCTCTCTTCAACTGAACTCCAGTGCTTATGATTTGAACACAAATCAATAAGACTTAATGACGCACAACACCAAGTGGAGGCATCACTGGAAAATGCAACAGCAAGTAAACGCATCACCAGTAAATGCACTTTATTCAGGACGTACAGCGATTAAAAAACATATCACGGTTCTAATAAAATGCAGGATGTAAAGTGAACGCACCACGCTGTCCACCATTCATTCAGTACTACGTTCGGTTTGTTGCCAGAGCAAGCTGCTAACTTCACTTCAGTACAAAACACTATACAAGCACTACACTGCTAAAAGCTACAAATTCAGTCACTGCCTACTGTTATTCATTTAAAACAAGGAAGCTATGAACTGTGTTGGGATGCGACCATCTAAAAAGCAATCACTGGAACATTAAGGCCACACATCAGTGTCCTGGCGCACACATCAGCCCTGCTGGTGATACAAAGCTATTAGGATCTTAACTTCCACCCCAGACACCACGCTAGAAACCAGTGGCCCGTAGGAGCTCTACATACCAGGCACATACGCACACATCACGCCACGGGCTCCCAGCGCAGTGCACAAGGCCCCACTTATAAAACATTCACAGCTTGGCTCATTTCAAAAGGAAAAGTGGAAAAAAAAAAATCAAAATTACTGCCCTGTGATGATGCAAGGCAGATGAAATAACTCCCATCAACACTCGTGCACACGCAGACGAAGGCGCGCACGCGCAGGGAGGAGCGCGCCGAAAGCGACCCACTTGCATTCCCACTTAGTTTGGCAGTTTTAAAAGGAAGACTTTTAGAGTGTTAGCATTTCTATTTTTAACAGGACGTCTTTGATGAATATCCCATGCGTGTTCAATTTTATGCTGCACGTTCTTTGGGAGCTTGTCTGACAATCAGTAAAACCAGATGCAGCAATGAGAGGACAACGTATAGGAGACATGGAAAAATGGTGATAGGACATAATGTGCACGGAGGGGGATGAATGTGATAGCATAAACAATGCTTATTCACGAAGCAGCAGAAATATATATAGTATGCATGTGGAACAGCTACAGCCCACAGTTCTAATTCATCACCTCACTGTAAGGAGGGTTTGTTTACTGTGCACAACAATATGTGTAACTAACCAATCTAAACAGCAGAAGAGACAGAGAGTGTGATTGGCTGAGCAAGACAACAGAAAGACTAATTGACCAATAAAAGTGGAAGACACTAATAAATCCTCCTCCCAGTGAAATCATACTCTTGACCGATACCTCCCTTAACCTTCATCTGCTTCCACCATCCAGTCCTTCTTTTGACTGACGAGCAGCTGGGGGCTCAGCTTCTGCTCCAGGGAACATCGGTGGTAGCTACAAAGGGAAAGCAAAGTGCCATTCATTTGCTTTACCCATCTGTTATTTCCCAGCCAGACTGGGAATTCTGATTGGTGACCTTCTCGTGGGCAGGCCACGCTCACTTGCCACTGACTGTTTGAAGAATGTCACAGAGGATTGATTGTCTCTCAGTGTGTGTGTGTGTGTGTGTGTGTGTTTGCTTCTGTGTGTAATTTCCTGCTCCTTACCTGTGGAGCACTCAGAGAAGGGAAGCTTCTTTTTAACAGCAATCCAATAAGCAAAAATATATAGTCCAGCAGTGAAGTGTCTTCTCTTCCCCTTCACAAGTGTATGTCAGCAGCAGTGCCTCCAATCAGGTCCTCATATGCATGCATTTAAGAGTTTGCATGTAACCATTGTACTGGCTACAGGACGCAAGGCCGCTGTTACGTCTTTTGAAAGCCGATCGAGGCTCGTTATCACAGAGGCAGCATAAATCTAAAATAAATAATAACTTGTGTCCTGTCTTTGAATATGCAGTGGACATATTGATTCTGGACTCCCTTGTGAATGAACAAGATGGTCTTCCGCCGTTTTACTCAGTTATTGTTCTCTCATGGTGTCCGAAAGTTTTCTAAAAATAAAAATAATATTAATAATATCACACCAGTTATTATTTTATTTTTCTTCGGCATGTCACATCTTCAAATATAACAATATTAGAAAATAACTAAGGCAGCGATATCATATACATCGGGAATTTACGTTGTTAAAGCAAACTTTTAAATCAAAGCTGACATGTGTTAGCTGTTAATACAGTTTTAAAGACTTAAATTGGGATTAGTATAAGAAAAGAATAGTATAAAAAAAGAGAGAAATAACCACTCAGCGTAGTCAGATGTAAACTTTCTGAAGGCGATGTACAGAATTAAGCAAATATCTTTCTGGCGTTAGATAATAATTGTCTTAGCTCAGATGTAGTGTTTGTAGAGCCCTTTCTTTGTTAGAGATATAGGCTACTGTTTTTTCAGTCACTCTCCCTCAGTTCACCGTCGTCAAATTCCCAAAAATTACCAACGCCCAAAGCTGTGGAGTTCATTCATTATGAACACTGGAATAATCCAGATTTGCTTGAAGGGGATCTTGTCCAAACAAGTCTCGGTACAAGCAGGCAGAAAGATCCAGTCTCTCTGACTTTGGCCTGATTTACCACCGTCGTTATCGCATCTACTACTGTCGATAGACATCTTAAGCACATGAGCAGTGATCTGATTATGCAATCATTGTGATAGAGGAGCAACATAAATGCTCAACAGTGTAGTGGTTGTTTCTCTTTGTCGATGTTCAGCGGACCTTTATGCGCTGTATATCTGTCTCCTCCCAATAAACACACATACAACTACATCCACCTAGCTTCACAGCTATCCATCTCCTGATGAATTGTTACATTAACCCATAACCCTTGTCGCCACAGTGTGTTGTGTTTGTGTGTATTAGCGTGTGGATGCTCATGAAGGCCCATAGGTTTCTGTATCCATTGATTATATTTGTATGGGGGAGGTTATGATGCCACTCTGTTATGCAATACTAAAGACCTCAGGTGAAGCTTCATACAGTAGGTATATAATCTATATATTGTACGATGGCAGACAGTATTTTACAATAAGAAAACATTTTATACCTAACAGCAGACCACAGGAAAGAAAACGTTCTTATCGTATTGAAGGGCAGACGCCTTACACCACCGCAACCTCACCTTGCTGTGTTTACTATATGTTTAGCTTACGACAAAGAATGCTGACAGTCTTGAAGCGGTGAGTCGCTTTGATGCTGAGATTTTGAATAAAATTCTCCTGTTTCTGACTGAGTGGAACCTTGCTGCTCACTTCAAGAGGAACTTCAGCCTTAAACAGAATAAGGGCTCCTATGATCTCTGGCACTTCAGCCTACACTGGTAAACACGATGAACTCTCTGGGAGTGTGTGAGTCTTTGAACGTTTGTTCTGGCATTTGTCTTTTAGACCACTTGGGCGCAATATAACATATCATAAATCTGGTGTTATTGGCATGGAGATGTCTTTTGTTTTATTTGTTTGGCCTGTGCAAACAGACATTCATGATAAAAACGAAATTACTGACAGTTAGTGTACTCTCTCTGCTTTCGTACATTGGCCAGCCCCAACTATGAAAAGGGGAGAAAAGCGAAAAAGAAAATCATCTTGTGACTTTGTGAAGTTCCAGTTTATGTCAACAACTCTTTGCACTTTGAGTGAGCTGCCATCTCTTCTGAGAGACAGGTTCTCCTTTTACAATATACCATGTATCCACTGCACAATCAAGATTATCTCATTCAGTTAGTCAGCAATTTTATTTACTAAGTAGCAAACGTACATCTAAAACATATATGCTGTATTTTTTCTCTGCACAAAAGTCAACCACTGTATAACTGTACACACTGTGCACTCCACAATCACAAATGTAACATACCAATACATTTATTCCCTTGTTTTTCATTTAACAATTCAGAGCAAGAGCCTGTTGCTTCTAATGAAAAATATTATCTGTAATAACCCCCACACAGTACTACACATTCTGAACAGCCTCCACATGCCTCAGTGTGTATCTGTCTCATTCAGGAGGCTCTAATCATGGCAAGCATGGAACACCCCCACCTGGTCCGACTGCTGGGCGTCTGCCTGAGTCCCACAATCCAGCTGGTCACGCAACTGATGCCTCACGGGTGCCTGCTCGACTATGTCCATGAGCACAAGGACAACATTGGATCGCAGCTGTTGCTCAACTGGTGTGTCCAGATTGCCAAGGTAAGGACATAAAAAAAAACATTCATTAGCTGCTTGAGTGGCCGCATGAATGGCAGCCTGATACGTTTGGTGTATTTACTTGTTAACTAAGTGGCTGATTTGTTTGGTGATAAACCTGGTCTTTGGCAGGATGGTTGAGTAAGAGATTAGTATAGGATATTAATTGTAGGACAACTTGTGTTTGCTTTGGTTTACCCGCATCTGTGCAAGCACCGAGCCTTGCCTTATGTCTCGACTAACGTAGGCCAAGTGACTGACTACATTATTTGTAAGGTGAAGAACTTGAAGAACATGTTTATGTTGGTCTGTAGCACATTGCCAAAAGCCAAGGACAGTGACTGGAGATTTGGTGAAGTGTCTCTGTGTGTGTGTGTGTGTGTGTTGGTGGATTCAGCAGAGCCCTCCTCACCAGCCAGGAGTGAAATGAATAATTCAAAATATTGCTTGACTTTGGTGGGGGGAGTGTGGCGCTGAGGGAATGCAGTGTTACAGGATCATGAATGCAGGAGCGTATTGTAATTAGATAAAATGATACAAGCTGTCAATAGTAATAGGTGACACATAGTAGCTGTTTCTCTTTCTCTGTCCGTGTCTTTTTTCTCTGCATTTTTCTCTGAATCTCCATCTTTTTGACATAATATAACAAGCCTGACAACATATTGTTACATGTCTTATTAGGGATTATAAGCTTATCAGCCGTTTTCTATTTATTATTTATCCAAATATATTTACTGCAGGACCATTGGATTCGATTGTGATCTAGCCCTACATGTGTTATGATATAATTATGCCGCATCTCATAAATGGCTGATGAGATCGCCGTACACAATAGGTTAAGCCAAGAGGAGCAGAATGAAAACGGCTTAGCAGTAGCTGCAGTAGCTGTGACAGTCCCAGATTTAATATCTTAGACAAATACTTCTGTTGCTGTTTTTGGCTAAATCAGAAGCAGGCACTTCTCCAGTGAGCTTCTAAGCTACAATATTAAGCCATCAGTTAAATGTGGGACACAGCTATGATCATACCACAAATAAAGTGTTGGGGGCGTTTTGTAGTTTTAGTTTCTTGTTTTTGTTTTAAACACCAAAGGCGATCAGAGCTCGTATTAAGTCTTGCCATGATGACAAAAATGTCCTATGCTGTGTAACACCAATATTTTAACAGTATGGAATTAATCACACTAATTACTTTGTGGGGGAGGGGTTCTTGCACATGAATAAATATACACCCGCTGTGAACAGTTGTCAACATGGAGAGATGTATAATTGATAAAGGGTAGATATGATGATGTATTATTTACCACTGTGTTGAGACTGTGTTGCCCACGTATATATTGTTTAGTGTTCTGAATAACCGGCTACAGCTCCTGCAGACACAAACAGCCATTAGGGGCCAGGGGTTAATAAGGTGCCACCACTAGGGCTGATGTGCACACAAACACAAAGTGTCTTGCACACTGACATTATCTGAATATTGTCATCAAGGTGATCTGGGACACTTAGCCTAACACCATAAATATTCCCATGTGCAGCGCCTATAATAAGTTGTGTAGCAGCCTTGAAATATTATTTCATTATCTGTAATATCAATGTATGCGTGCACCCTCACGGGGTCTTACATTGCTTTCAAGGCTCTTGCAAGTGACAGCTCTCCACTCAAAGGGAACATCCCTGCGGCCCTGCCTCTCTGTCATGGCCACCATCACCACCATAGATTATTAATGGAGTGATATGCGAGTCATACTAATGAGCAGATTCATCAGAGCTACTACACACACAGGGCTCTGATGCCACAGAATGTTTTTTTTTTTCATCTTTCCATATTCCCTTCCTGTAACCCACTATATCACTTTCTCCTCATTATGTCTGCTTGGTTTTTGAAGATTCTAGTTCACTCACTTTTCTCACTGTATGTACAGTGTACTATTGCAATAGGGCTTTCTGAGTTAACGTATTAAGAAGCCATCAAAGCAGCAGATACACTGTGGAAAGCAAGCAGAATCCAAAGTGCTTGTGCAGTAAGTAATTGTATCCTGCAGAGGGCAGTAATACATCCTGTAGTGTCAAAACTGACACAAGTCACTAAAGACGCAGCAGAAGAAGAAGCAGCAGGCAGAAACTAATGAGCAGAAACAGACACAGATCTTTTGAACAGCAAGCTCAGCTTCAAATCTCTGCTACCAGCTTCTCTCGATAAGAACTAAGTTATTTTAATTTACTGCCGGTGTGAACCGAGTTACCAGCTCAGCAAGGAGCAAAACAGATTGATTCTATTTTGTTCATTATTATTAAAAGCATGTGATTAATTGCATTTAAATGTTGTAATCTATTGAAGGCCTTAATATACATATCAACTAGAAATGCCAGACAATACATATTCCAATTAAGCTTGAATAATCTCAATATGCTTTTCCTGTACAATACATTGGTTTGCTTAAATGATTTAATTGTTTCTACATTGCTTGCTCCTTAACGTGTCAAGCAACAGGCTTTTGTGGACATATCAGTTTTGATATTTACTGGACTATTTACTGGAAAGAATACCAGTACTGCTTTCTGCTTTACTTATACAACTCTAATAACAATACCTTTCCTCTTAAGGATTTATTAAACTATAGTAAACCATTGCAGTTTCCATCATTGTCTTGTGTAATGAAGCATTTTATTCCTAGGTTTGCAATGCCTTACCATGCCTTCTTTTGCTGCTGCCATGGATTATCTCCCTAGGAAGTCATACAAGCATTTACCTTTGGGCCCAGCTTTTTGCATTATGACGTTTAAATTAATCCAATGTGCTGCCTGAGGTAGTAAAGACAATGCCACGCATTTTAGTTCCATATGGCAACTGTTCAAATTCACAGCTTTAGTGTCTTCGCTAGAAATGACTTCATAGTACAAATGCAAGAAAGCTGATATTAGATGTTGAGGATGAGGATATTTGAGTGACAAAATGCCACATGTTACACACTGGGTTTAGTTTGGATTCTGGTATGCAGTACACCGTGTTAAACATGCCATCTCAGCAGATCTCGAATTGATTGCTGTGAAATAATGCACATAAATAATTTTACTCATTTCGGTGAACTTCTGACCTTTCTCCTTGCCCCCCAGCAGGGGGCATCACTTTTGCAGTGATGTATCTTAGCATCCACAAGATGGACTGGCGCAAAATTAACATCTCTGGAAAATGACTGACTTTATTGGCCATTGTGAGTATCAGGGTTCGTGAATTTGATTGACACATTAGAAGAACTGCCATGCAATTTGAGACAGAAATTAATTAATCCCATTGGATTGAGTAGAATACCTCATCTGATCCCCTCAGACCCATGAGCCACCAAACTATCGCCAGACTTACAATGTCTATCCTAAAACATCCAACAAGTATTCCATGTTTTTAAATAAATGTTTTAGTCAACCTTTAAGTGAAATTGAAATTTCTATGAACGGGACTGCTAGTAAAGCTCTGTCTTATGAAACGGGTAGGTTTGTAAGCGTCTATACTAATTCTTCAAAAGAAACATAAAGAACGTAAATAGCATCATCTGCACTTGCAGCTACAGTTTGTGTATAACATATGTGGTGCCTATTGTGATTTAGTGTGAACCACATACATTGTGAGTCTGAAGAAGAACTTGTCCTACAATTTATGAGATGGTATCCATTCAGGATTAATCGATCACATGGTGAAAGCAAGCTTTACAATGAAAATTGTTTGTCGAGTACACCAGCAAACCTTCCCTCCTCTCATCGTCAACATTACTGCTTGCAATTCAGGTGTGTGTGTGTGTGTGTGTGTGTGTGTGTGTGTGTGTGGGTGTGTGTGTGTGTGTGTGTGGGACCCACGGTGTGTATCACAAGGTCATTTCTCTGTGTAAACCAGACTAGGCAAACATGCCTCTCTCCAACTCATTACATATATCCCTAGGGTTCCAATGAATACTCACTTCACTCCTATCCCCTTTTCTGCTCTCTCTATTCTACGTTTCCTACCCATATGTGAATCTCTTATATTTCTTTTTCTCCACCTTTCTTTGAACATTGAAGCAAGTGCAATATACCATAGGCACTAGGGGATGCACATTTTCAATTTTTTTTCTTGACACAAATATTGTCCTGTTCTCGTGTCAGCAATAAGATTTGTATTTCTGGAGCCTATTCCAGTCGTTAGCCAATGAGAGGCGGGGTACAGCCTGGACAGGTCACCAGTCTATCACAGGGCTAACACAGAGACAGACAACCATTACACTCACATGCACACCTACAACCAATTTAGAATTACCACTGAACCTAATGTGCATGTCTTTGGACAGTGGGAGGAAGCCGGAGTACCCGGAGAGAACCCACGCAGACACAAGGAGCACATGCAGACTTCACACTGAAAGGCCTCAGTCAGCCTTGATTCGAACCCGAAACCTTCTTGCTGTGAGACAACAGTGCAAACCACCACGTCACTGTGCCGCACCAGGAATAAAACATTTATGCAAAACTTTCCAGAATAATATTTGCAATTGGGACACAATTGTTCCAAGGGCAGCTTCTAGCTCAGGGCAGCTAAGATCTGCCCTTGAATCAATCTGATTATTATAATAAATTCAAATTACTGCAGTGCTGTGTTATCATTTCTTCTTTTTAAAGGGGAGATTAAAGCACTCACATCAAATTTAAACTCCTGAGGACAAACTTTTCCAACCAACTCAGATCTCAGTCAGGCCAAAATATTTACGATGGTACCTTACAAATGCCAATAGGACTTCTCAGCCTTCTGTTTTTATTCAGTCCACTCACCCTGAGCCAACCGATACTCACCAAACCACTCTCGTTTCCAACTCCAACATTCAAGTCACATTCAAATGTTTGATTCCAGCCAGTGCTGGTGGATAACATCCCTGCTCTGAGACTACATGTTAATACACAGAGCGAGGAGCAGATCACAGCCGTCGAGCCTTTGATACCACCAACCCTTAGAAATGTCAACAAGTGTCCGCCTATCTCCCTTCCCCCTCCTCCATCTCTCGTTCTTACAGTCTCGCTTGCTTTCATGTCCAAACTAATTAATTCGGAAGCTTTTTTTTTTCCCTTATTTTTTTGGTGGTGGTCTTTTCTTTCATGATTGAATAAATAAGTGCATGATTCAGTGTTAGTGACCGGAGTACCTCCTTTTCCCATGGGTAAATACCACAACGGTCTGCTTAATCTGAGGGCAGCTCTTTGCATGTTTTCGTCTGTTCCAATGCTCATCAAAATGGAGAACTGGTGAGGTATAATTCATGGATGTGCGAATGTCTGTTTGAAGTGCACAGTACTGTATAATCACCAGCATGTTGCTGACGTTGTAGGGGAATCCACGATGAAAATTAAATGGAGCTGAAAGGACCTGGATGAAAGTGGCTTCATGTACTGACGTGTTGAAACGGGGAAATCTTTAATGTACTCTTGTCCAGTCATCTTGGCCATTATATTTTTAGTTTTGGTTATGGAACCACTCAACTTTAAGCTTTAACCTTCTGAAAAATTGGTTTTACTTTGCGTACAAGGATGCACTTAGCCATTACCGATGCTCAGGCTGGAGCAGGCCCCCATGTAACGTAATGACGTAATGAATGAATTGATCAGTCATCAATCTGACTGCAGGTCATTGTTCTGTGTGCTATTTGTTATTACTTGGCTCCAAAATGTTGACTGATGCCATGGAATTTAACATAGATTTCAAACTAACCTTTATACATGAGGCTGGCCAGGCTTTTTGTGTTCCAACTAAAGATTTCTATTAGTTGAACTGTACTGGTCATGTCGCCCTCTCAGAAAATGTAAACTGCGTTGGTCACACCAGGCTGGGATGAATCACTTCTCCAAGAGAAATTCAAGTTAAGAACAAGCATTAGGCTGACAGGTGGACCAGTGCATTATCACTAGGAGTTTGGATCCTATTGTGGTGAAAGGGGAGAATAAGCCTGAAGCAGAAGCTCTTGATTTTGCCAGTCACTCTGCTCTCCAGTCCTCACCTACTCCTACTCCGGAGCTTTGGTTAGTGGCAGAAAGAATGGGAACATTTTCTCATAAGAGCAGCCAGTATGGTTTGGAGTGCAGGCTTAGGTGGTTTGGGTGTCAGATCAGGATGCCTCCGAGATGGTTTCCTCTGCAGGCATTTCTGGAATATCCAACAGGGACAAGGAGGGGAGGGCAGAACATGTTGTAAGGATTACATATCCCATCTGGCTCAGGAACGCCTTGGGATTTTCCCAGGAAGAGATGCAGGACTTGGCTGGCAAGAAGGGAAAAGGACATCTGGGCTACCTTCCTCAGTCTGCTGCCACCATGACCCAAAGCAGATAGGCAATGGAAAATGGAACAGATGGGAACTGAACAGATGGATGGCCTTGTGGTCTTGGTAATAATCATAGTAGCATTATTTTCTTACCTGAAAATAGTTGATTTTATCAAGAAAACATTAAAATAAAATGTCCTTGCAGTGAAGCACGGTCACCTGGAATAACCTCTGAATGCAGAAGCACAAACCTTGAGGCGGCAGACAGATAAATATTCATCGCAAAGGACAGAAGGCTGTACAGTGACTATTCGGCCTGCACTGGCTCATGGTTGCCACGTTGTCAGTCAAAAACGCACATAAACAAGCCAAGAGGAATGCATTCTCACTCTCTCTCCCTCTCTTTCTCTCTTCCTTCCAGTCTCTGTCTCTTTCTTACTCACTCACTCAAACACACACACACACACACACCTAGAGCAGTGACACAGTTTTAACAGCGTCTGGCTGAGCGGAGATGGATGTAGCCAGGTAGGGCGGTGGGGGAAATGGATGACTGCAGGCAGCCCACACAATGGGTGAGACTGGCAGCTCAGAGAGACGGCTCTGCACTAATGAGTGACTGCCAGACACACGCTCGCTGGTAAATGACGTCTTGTAGACACTGAAATCGGGAAACGCAAACATTAACAATGCGAAAAGAGTTGATTGGATTGCACTTAAACGCACACATTTGTACTGCGTTGCCCTCAAGTAAACAAGCACACCCACGCGGGCGCTGTTTGACGTACGCAAGCGTTGATTTTTCTTTTTGCTTTTTGTTTACTTCCCTTTTCCTCTCGCTCTGTGTTGGTGTTATATGACAAATTCACTCAGTACTTCTTAACCTCTTCTTAAACGCTAAACCACGCAAACCACAGTGCGCTGGAGATATGTATCTTTACCTGCTGCTTTACGTCGAGCCTTTGCCCTATATTTCGCTCCTCCCCCACTTCTCATTACAGAACAGGTTCACCCTCAGATTTTATATTTATTTCCCAGAGGTAATAGCCGTACCACTGCTCACATCTCTGCAAACAGACATCTGTTTGTAGGTGTATGAATATGTGTGTTAAGACCGTGCTCTATTATATTATCGGAAGTGCGACATCAAGTCTGTTTTAGCAATGGACAGGCCTTTCTGTATATTTTCTACTTTTGTTTTTGTGCAACGTGGAGCTGTAGAAGGCCATCCAAACATTTTGTCAATTTTTATACACTTCACTTCATCGATGCAGAAATGGAGGCAAATATCTTGAGTCGATGCAACAATACAATATGCTTGTAGTACCACTGCAAAGTTCAGCTTACATATTGTTTTGTAACTTTTCATTTGTATCAGCAAATTTCTGTTTTTTATTGGTTACTTGAGTCAATATGAATCCAGCGGATGCAAACTGCTCAATTTTGAGTTCTGTAAAATATAATAAGTTTTGTACTTCTAAGTATCTATAGGATGACCTTGCAACAACAGTTTTTTATGGTCTGATTGGCTGTGGGTTTAGATAGAGAAACTCAGAAACATAATATAGGAAACGAATTTAACTGGGTGCATCGACAAGTGCAAAGCTGCCAGACTGTTTGTTCTCTAAAGATGCCAGCTGTTCTGATTTATATATGTGTATCTGAGCAACAGGGGCCGGCTGAGGCTGAATATAACCCGGTGATTGTAGTGGTTAATAAATTCCCTCTTATCCAGTCACATCTCTGGTATCACTCTGAAACACCTGAGCCAATAGCAGCGATGCATCACGACCGCATTTCGAGAAAGCGGAAAAAGAGGCTTTTCCGGCAAATTGGATCATTGTCTGAGTTATGCAGAGTAAACTGCATAGCACCTCAAATCTGCCACTGGACCAACCCGTGCAATGATCATAGAAATAAATAGTCATGCACTAACGTGCTGATTTGTGGGGGTGTTACAGGTAAAATGGGACACAACCTCATTTACAATTTATTCCAATTCATGACGAAATCATGAGCCTAGTTTGGCTGAGAGGACAGTTGGAAAGGAGACGCGCAGGATTAAATTACCGTGTGTGCCTATTTTTAGTAATTTAGCACCATTCTGCCTCTCTGTGATATTATAAATGATGACAGATCAGGTCGTTTGCTTCTTCTAAAGATAATCCAGTCTTTACTTTGTGTTGTTTTCATTACAGAGTTATAATATCCTTTAAGTCAGTCCTTGGCCTTCAACAGTGTTGTCTGTGACTGGAGTGTTGCTATAGCGTGTCGCTGTCTGCATGTTATGGTATTATTATGGTACCCATTTACAGAGGAATGGCTTTGAACTCTTAGAAATAAACAACATAATGTGGCTGGCTTCATGAGCGTTATCTTACCGCATGCTTGTGTGTGTAGTGTCCATGTTTAGCCTGCTGACAGATATGGTGGCTTCTCCTTTCTTTGCGAGCGCTACGACGGCTCGCACCCACTTCATCTTCAATTAGTCACTTGTCCACTGTAGCTGCCTCCCCATCAGCCTTTCTGGAGCTGTCTCAAATCCTGCATGTGTTAGCGTGTGGCAATATGAGAGCTGGTGTGTTTGAAGTGCATTGTGATGTGACTTGTGTGGAGGAATAAAATGCATTTACAAGCTTATGCATTCCCTGTTGAAGAGCAGATAAATGAGAGTGTGTCTTTGTGCGTGTGTGTGTGATGACGTCCCGTGACGTTTCTCAACCCTTTGCCAGAGACAGGTGTCAGGCTCTGTGACATCTCACCTCCTGGGTTGCAACAAACCTGCTAAACCACAGAATGAAGGACTTACGTCACATAGAACAATCTGATCTGACCGCGTGGAACTTCTTCTTTTGCATTCCTTCTATGTTTGTATGGTCTTCCTTTTACTACTGGGTTGGTGTTGGTAACACTGGTTGATTTTAAGATAAATAGAAGGGTGATGCAATGCTTGTAGGTTTTCGGACCATGCATCTTAAATCAAAGCGGCAGTCTCAACGATCTCCATTCTGTTCTCTTCGGCAGCACAAATGGCAAAAAAGCAATCATTTTAGGTGTGTGGTCAAAACCTCACATCCCAGAGGTGGCAAACGAGGGAGAAAAAAAAAGCATGAGGCTTCACACACAGATGAGTTGAAGAGTGAGTCTGTTGCATTAGCCTCACCTGCCCTCTCTGGCAGAAAAACAATTCCTGGCCGAGCAGCAACCTCTGGGGCTGGAAACTGAAGCCAAAGAGGAAGTGCCAAAAACTCGAATAGCCACTTGAGGCTGGCTCCAAAAGACAAGACAATTGATATTATAAAATCAGACAGAATTAAAAGACGTTTACAGCCTTGTGCATAAAAAAATAATGTTTTGGTTTATTTCTCCATCAGTGTACAGTATACCTTAACTGCGGATAAGGTGTTAGGAAGAGTCAGGCGATACCAAGATGGCGACGACCAGTGCCACCACACTGAGCTTCAGTACTGCCCTCCAAGAATCCTGTGACTGACATTGGGACAGTGAGAAGTTGTCATTTTGCACTTCCAATTCATAGTGCAGTGAAGACAATGTACAGTTTTATCAGATGCTCAGTCACTATTGTGTTATCTCATTTAGTGACAGATAGCGACTTCATTTAATTATTTAATTGACAATCTTAAATATTATGAACGGGAAAAAGATTTGAACAAAATTAAAAAAAAAAGCACAAGTTGGACACAATGGACTGTTAAATATCTGATGGCTTCTCAACCACACTGTGATCCTCTCTATGTGGCACAGTATTCTCATTTTTTCATTCATATCGTCAGGGGCACTATTGTCAAGCTGTCAAATGACCACTCGCAATCCATATTCACTCCACGTCTGTAGACTAAATTATATAATAATCTTCTTCACCAAGTTCCTGCAAAACCTCACACGAATGAGACATTAATCCATTTTTAACTCTCCAAAGCTTTGAAATGTGGGGTTCATATTAATAGTTCGAAATTTATGAAATATGTGGTAACGACTTCACCAATTAGCCTGACCTGATTTGCATAAAAGTTAGTTTACTTTGTCACAGTGATTGAGGCGAGGCATTAAGCGGGTTGTTTTTGTAATTGAAACACTCTTGAAACTGTGACGACGACTGAACATATTTCTTATCTGCTAGAACCCATCCTTGACCCCACATAGATCAGCTCGCTCTATATAAAACCCAAAGTGTGTTAAGCCCCCGTCCCGAGCTATCAATTCAGGAGTAAGAAATCTTTTTTTGGTGTAGTAATAATCCAAGATGAGAAAGAGTTACTGTGCAGGGGAAAAGCAATCAAAGTCAAGTACGACCAACATGCCATTAAACCTTTTAATGATCTCAACCTCTCCATATTCTGGTTCACTGCAATTAGCAATAAAATTCTTAACGGGAGTGATGTAGTTGTTTGAGTGTGGGTCAAGTTACCCGGTCACGAATATAGACCCGCACCGTCTGTTACTTTCAGTGGTCTCTGACTCATAGATAGGGCAAGAAGCTTTCAAGAAGCAAGCAGAGTCAAATACACAAATCGTAAATTTTGAATTTCTGTTACACTTGTCTCAACACGTACGTGACCGAATAGGTCCATTGCCAGTTATTTCCAAAATGACATATGTGATTGCCCCGCGGAGACAATATGTCATAAAGTAGACAGGGGCTTGGGTCGTCCTGTGTCATTCCCATACTTTCTCAGCCAGTTATGTAATTATTCCCTCGTTGTTACTACTTTCCTTTTCAGTCATTGGGTAGGCATCCAAACCACTTATAATAGAACGTTTTACTAGCTTCTCCTTTCTGCAACAAACCCCATTCACACCACCAATGTGGACACAGTAAGTCTCAGGTGGGCACTGGTCAATTTGATAACCTTTAAAAAGCAAAGCATTTGCTGTGGCTGTCTTTAAGGTTAGTTTAGGGTACAGCAGACACCCATTGCACTCCAGGATGTATAGTACCCTGAATAACTGGAGGCCACTGCACCCAATTTACTCCACAGATGTTCTTCCTAGCATGACACAGATCTTGGAGCACTCGCTGCCATTCATTTAAAGGAACAGAAATTTTGATATTGGTTTGTGAGTGTCCAGTAGATTACCTTGAATCACAAGAGAAACTCAAAACAAGGGAACAGTGAGACCAGCAGCACCCGAGAGACATGCTGTACAAACAGCGTGGAATATTCTTGCTTTTTCTTTGTAAATTAAAGGTATATTCCCTGTTGTGATATTTTTGTGCACAACTTGCCACTTGGTTCCACATGGGGTGCATCCACAAGGAGGCATTTGAACAAGTTTGCAAGGGAGAACTAGATTCAGTTATGGGAGAAGTCAGGTGTGTAGAAATAATAGATCAGCTTGAATCGGGCCTTGAGACTGAAGAAGGAGAATCTAAGTGACATACTTTTTCTTTTATGATTCAAGTGTCCCTTAATTGACCATAAACCCAATGAACTCGTTTGATCATCCTCTTACATCAAATGAATTATACGTGAACACGCTGGCAGACCTTTGCCAAAGGTCCTTTAAAGAATACGGTGCTCATTTATTTGATACATGTTCCAGCAATCATGACTACAGCATCCACAGACATAGAAAGGACAATATCAGTTAGTTTTTTAACTCCAGACACCATCAAGAGGCAACATAAAATTGTATGCTGAGGTGCATGCACTGCATCCGATGCCATTAGTCTCCCCAGATCAGTGGGATCTTTTCAAACAGAGATTTGCATTAGACAGTATGAAGAAAAGCACTACCTGTAGTTATATGATGCACACAGTTGATACCACGCTGACTTTGTCTCTTATGCTAATGCGAACCTGCAAATCTCAGTGGGATGTTGTGTTTTGAGTCAAATTTAAATAATGCCACATTATAAAACCTAATTGTTTCACTTCTCTTGTGCTTAGCCAGTCGCTCCCCTGCACCTCTGTGCCTGTGGTCATTCCAAAAATATCTTTAAAAAAAAGAAGTCCAAAATGACATATTATGAAAGTTCACGGTTCTTTTCAAACCCTTTCAAAATGCCCCATGGAATGGCCACGGCTCAAGGTTGGTTTGGAGTGGTCATCGCTATCATCGTTGAAATTAGGCTAATCAAAAGCCAAACTATAGAAAACCCGTCCCTCTCATTTCTCCCGATCAGGACGCAAGGTTTGGCATTGTTTGAGCCGTTATCATTGCCGAGACAGGATCCTCCTGTTACAATATGGCTTTTGTTAGAACTCGTTGACGGGATGCAGGCACGTCTCACACTCCCTTCGGCAAACTGGGACCGGCTGTAGAGGCCTCACACGCTTTTACACACACACACATTTGTGGACACATCCCAAAGCTCAGCAGAGTAAGAAGTACAATATTGATAGCAGCTTCCAGTCCTCAGTCTCTCCGAGGCTTACCACACAATCACCTGCAGCCACACGCAATAAAAAGTTCCTGTGTTCACACAGACAAGAGCGCACTCTTGCAGGGAGGTTTAGATGCGCACAATAATATACAGACACAGGCTTGTGTATACACATACACACACACACCTGTTGGACTGAGGAAACACTGTATGTATTATTTACTGAAACTACAGGGGACAAAGCGAGCTCAGAATGAGTAAACACTGTCTGGGAGGAGAGAGAGGTGGGAGGATTGAAATGGAGTCAAGAACTTGAGGAGTGGACGGAGCGGTTCTATTTTATTTATTCAGCTTCCCTTTCACCATACAGACTGGGTACATTTTTTTTTTTCTGTTTTGAAGTGTTCAAACCAGTAAACAGATGCAAATAGTCTGATAGAAACCGTTGAATTAAACTTATACGGTATATTCATACCCTTGCTACCCAGGAGCATTTCTGTGTTTATCATACTGGGAAATGCTGCATTGAAATTTATACACTTGACAAGTACTCTGGGAGATCTGCTTGTCTCTCACCAAGTACAACTCAGTTTCCTTCGTTTGCACTGTCGAAACAAACCCGATCGTTCACAAACATAACCTGATTAATACGAGAAGGACGTGGGTCAGAAGACAGAGTAGATCATCCACTGATCAAACGATGAGTCTTCAGGGTGTGCTTTAGGTCAAGAGGGGCCTAACAAAACAGACTTTCAAACATGAACTCAAAGCCATCGTATCTCAGCTGCCGGAGCATTTATGCAATAACATTTTATTGGACATTCATAATCCTCAACAAACACACTTGGATGCACAATCTTTGCATCACCCCATTCCGGGGAATTCCTGCTCGATTACCAAGCCAGCCTCGCAACAGATCAATCATAGATCGCAGTTAATGTCTCCCGTTTCGGCACCCTGTGATTGCCCTGTTATTATCCAGCTAATTGCGACTATCATCATTATTATCATTTCTCTATTACAGTTCATTACTCCACCGGCGAAAAAAAGGATGGTGTAATGGCCTAAGTGGCGGTTATTCCATTTATTGATTGGTAGGAAGGTGCAAACCTTGTTGCATGCTGTTTTTCTGATTCTGTTTTCTGAGCGCTGGCGAGGCTCACGGACTGCTCAGCCAGTTATTGCCAGGTCTGACCAGTTGGGTTGTAAATTGGCAAACTCACAGCGTAAACAGAATGGGAATGTGTTCAGAGCACTTGGGCTGGCTGTAAATAAGATCTTTTCTACTTAGCAACTTTATGGAAATGTAAGAAGAATATAATGGCCCACAGTTTGTAGTCATCAAAGATCAAATCGCTGCCGAACTGTTGAGAAGAAAATGAAATGAGGCCAAGGCATGTTATTGTGCTCATAAGTTAAAAGAAAAGGGCCTGCAGAAAAATACTTTCGCACCAAAGAAAATTGCCTCATCTTATTTTTTTTTGATAAAGCATTCTTTTATCCTCTTTTCCAATGAACACATTTTCTTTTCAAACACGCATACAGACAGATTGGTGTAAAGATCCGTGCCAACACACATTCTGGGAACCTCAGTTAAACAGCAATCTGCTAGAAAATCTGTTATTTGTGGAAAATCAATAATTTATTCTTTGTCTACTGAGAAACGTAGCTCAGGTTGATGCCACTCGCAATTCTGCTACCACACAGGAAGACTGCCTTCAGCCAGATTTGCATCAGCCCAGAAGGACGATTACCTGTCATTTCATTGCTCGCACTGGCGATACCATCTTGTCCAAGTTTCATTTGAAGGACTTTTAAAACCTACCCAGCAGTATCTACTTGAAAATAAAGAAGCGTATACGCTTGAAGGCCTTTCCTGTGGGCAGCATTGCAGTTCAAATCAAGTACAGTTGATGTTTACTCAAGAGGTGTCTCAGCAGCGTGTTTCAACACACCCACCCCTTTGCAAACAGCCCTGAGGCAATCTCCATACACTCCATCGCTGGAAAGCACAAACAGACCGGGCTGCCTACACTCAAACACAAGCAGACGGATGGCTCACCAGATAGGGGAGACCGTACCGTCTCTGAGAGGTAAAGGAATTAGAATAAACGTACGCTTTAAATGGCTGCTGTCTCTCACAGTCATCAACCTTAGTCAGCAGCTGACTCATAAGCTCCGTCGTTTGTTGCATGCCAGACGCACAAGCTGTACCAATGCGATTAAGGACGGAGAGAAGTGTCGCATCACGCCGCTGCTGGCAGAGCGTAGTTTCTATCCAGGACATTTCTATGAGTCAAGACAAACACACTTAGGATTGGACTGACAGCCATGCTTTTTAGGAAATGACGAAGAGACGTTTCAGATAGTTTCATAAGCCGGAGCGTCGTAAAGTTCTCGCAGGAATACATTTACATTTAGGTCAATATGTAAAACACACAGTAACACAATACCCTTATGACGCCTTGATGCAACTGAGCACAACACTCTAGTGAACCACATTCGTTTTGATCACAGCCTGTAGAAGAAAATGGAAGACACGTCTTCACTTCCTCCCACTGGTTAAACTGACGCTAGTATCATGGGGACATGGGGACGGCGCCTTTTCGCGTTTGGAGCCAGGGTCTGTGCGGTACTGTCCCTGAGTGATGGACCGCCCACATTTCCACTGCAATCACTCGCTCTTGTGATTAATACTGTGCTATACTGTACCTCTGCCAGTTTCAAAGAAATATTGGATTATACTCTATTTATTTATTTATTTATTTATTCTACGCTCACGGCCCTATGGGAATTTTCAGATTAATGCACACACACAAAAATGTAAATACGTATTTAAAACACACATTCATTCAATACCAGTTTGAAATGTCTGACTTGCTATGCTACCATAAAAGCTATGCACCATCTGTAACCATTGTTATGGTATTGAAAGTGTTATTGTTTTAACGTTCTGGTGGATATTTGGTCTGCTGTAATTAGCATTCTGCTCTCCCACTCTTGTGATTTACAGTTTGTGCAAATTACAGGCCACTGTAATTGAAGGGGACACAAATTAAGTTGGTCTGAGCCACAAACTTGATTATGTGGCCACAGCTACTTGGCTGACGCTCAAGGCTGACCCGTCATCTGCTTCTCTCTGAAGCTTTGAGAATGACGTTTGTGTGTGCTCGCTGACAGAGAGTAAAGGATTCAAGCTGGACCCCCCCCAAAAAAAGAGAGAAAGATCAAGACATAGAGGGATAGTAGCATATTAGCCCATGCCAAATACATTAACATATCCATCTGGCGTCTCATTCTTCCTCCACTCTCACTCACCCCATTGGCCCCTGTTGCCCCCGTCGCTGGGCTCGAGTGTTCGCATCCAGGACAAGGTCATGTTGTTGGCGTATGTTATGAATCTGCCACCTGATCCCAAAGATGCCCATAGGGACCTGGCGCACCAGCATGCTGGCAGGATGGCAGTAGTGACTCCGTAGTGGTGAACTGACAGGAAGCAAGGCTGGTTGGTGCAATCTGGGTCATGCATAGTAAAACTCTTCTTTGGTCCTGGCTTTTTCTATTCTCTCCCTCATATCCCTAAAATCGTAGCGACAATAATTCAGTGCTGTGTTTACATTTAACCTGTGTGGTTCTGCAGCAGGTTCAGTCCCTGCATAGAGACTGAGAGAGACAGGCGACAGATAATGATAAAGACAATACTTATATGGCCTCTGATGGTTATGTTTCCTTGCCAGCCTATCAAGTTGCAGTTTATTCATGTAGTGGAGGATAAAGGTCATAGTGATGTGTTGTCAGACATGAGAACTTTAAGAACAGAATATGTTGAGTTAAGGCAAAAATGTGTTTCATGAGGTCACAGTATCTCGACCTTTGACCTTTGATAACTAAAATCAAGTAAGTTCATTGTTGAGACCAAGTGCCAAGTTTGAAAAAAAGTCTGTCAAGCCATTCTTTGGATGCTGCGTTCACAAGAATAGCGAAGAACAGCAAAAATTCAAGCATTGAAAGATTAAAATCAGGATAAGAATTGCCTTTTAGCTCAGATTCAGAAAAAAACTACAGTGTATCTCTTAATTTCCACATTGACCAAATAATAGCATTTGTCCAACCTGAGAACTGGGTTTGAAAGGATTGCTTCCTTTCGTGAGGTGAAAGTTAAAATGACCCTCGAGAAATTTGAAATGCAGAGGATCGCTTAGTGAACTGGTGCCCCTGCAGCCACGGAGACAGATAAATGAAGAGTGAGTTGCTGAAACAAGCCTTTTCCAAACTGTTGTTTAGCCTTTCATTCTGACCCAACAGGTTCAGATGATTCAGTTAAAGGGGGAATGATGGATGTGTTTCTGCTGAGTGTTTGTATTTCTCTGCCCTCCCCGTATGTCAAGCTGCTCTTTTTCCAAGTCCTTTGCTATTTGATGTTAAGAGTGTTACTCTACTTATCATGCCCTTCTCCCAAACATACCTAAATTCCTGCGACACCATCAGGCCTTACAATGGATGCTAGAGATGTATTGTCATCTCCTTGGCGGCCTCTATGCCTCTTCTCTTACGCATCATAAACATATACAGACACGACTGTACACCTGTCAACTGTCAAAGAAGGAAACATAAAGGGTAAGAAAATAAAAACAATATAAATAAAAATAGAAAATATGCTAATTGCAATTCTATATGCAGATGATGCTGTTCTGTCAGTGCAAGCCTATTACCAATTTTAAACTTGTTTTAAGATCCAGGATGCTGCATGGCATGTCACAGCTGACAGAGAGCTAGGCATCACCACATAACTCTAAACTTTGAAATGCTCACAAACCAACCCACGCTAGCTGAGGAACCAGAACTTCTTATGGTCTAGTATAGACGTATTTTTTAGGTGTAAAGGTTGCTGAACCTGGTGCACTCAGTGGCTCCTTAGTGACAATGTTACCACAACAAATGTAGCATTTGTTGTGTTTGATGTTTGTGGCATCAAAATTGGTAGGGATGTAGCTGAGAACCTGTCATACTGGTTAAATGGTATCAGTTTTTACTGTAATAAGGCTGCTCACTCTATAATTTTGACTTTGGATAAAGTAGAACAAAAGGTTTTCATGTCAGCTCTGTTCTGGAGACTGAGTCTATTTCAAGAATCTGTCTAATATTACTGCGGCCTAATGTTGATCAGTTTGTCCTGAAGTTGGAGGGTTTTATTTTAGATGAAGATTTTAAAAGAGGCAAGTGTTTAAGGGTTATATTTCAGCTAACGCACTTGTGATTATTACTTGACATTTGTATTTGTTAATACACAGGATTAGATGTTACAATCCCCTGCGCCCAGATCCCAGGCAAAACACATTTAGAATACTAACAAACCTACAGTCAATGTGTTACGAGACATGACGATTAAACCTGCAATCTAAATGAACTAAGTAAATGCTGCTGGCTTGTAAGGCCCGCTCAGCAGCAGACAGTGGACAATTCAAACCTTGCGAAACATAAGCTGACTGGGGCCTAAGGTTGATCAGTTTGTCCTGAAGTTAGAAAGATTTTGTTTTAGATGAAGATTTTAAAAGAGGCAAGCGTTTAAGGGTTATATTTCAGCTGGCATAAATTGTCATTCAAAATTCATAATGCACTTGTGATTATTAACTGACATTTGTATTGATTTCATGAGGAGTTTGACATTGCAAGCTACATTTTACCAGCCATTCCGCTTTAAATATTGTATATCTGTTTAATTTATTTAGATATCTCTCTCTCTCTCTCTCTCTCTCTCTCTCTCTCTCCATTTCTGCCTGTCCCTCCTTCTGTGGGCGTTGAGGTCAAAAGACCCCCTTCATACATTCATTCATAAGAGCCAGCTGGATGAAGGGCATCAAAAATATTAGCTCAACTCTTGGCTTTGCTCGCGAGCAAAGAGCTCTGTGTGTTTTCCTCTCTTTTATGGTTTGTTTATTTCACTTCAGAATGCCACTTATGTGAACATTAAATCTACTTATTCAAAACAAAATTTGAATTATTAACTTGCACAACAGTGAGGAAAATGCCTCTGCTCAGAGCTAAAACGCACACTTATTAAAGATGTGCTCAAACTGCATAATAGGCTTGAGATAAGATATGTATTCCAGTAGCAAAGCATTGTTAGAGGTAACGATGAAACGCGTCAAACCCCTAAAGAGAGTTAATGGGGATTCCCTGTGGACTGTGATAGAGACTTGGTTTCTGTTGCTGCCACAGTCAGATCTTTTCATTCTGTATTTGTCTAACACGGCCAATGACGCGCAACCCTATCTCTCTCCTTAATGAAAAGCATTTCTTTCAAGCAATCTGAAAGTAAACACCACATTTCCTTAAAAAAAAATCTTTCATGAGCTGAACTTCGGATTACAGAAATTGCCTCTAACACAGTTGTTCCCTTACGTAAATGTACAGCCGTGTCGAGGTGAGGCCACTCCATGCTCAGCTGCCACGGCAGCGCCCACGACAAAGAGGTCCAATCCCATTTAGAGTGATGGTTAGTGATGACAGCTCCGAGTGGCCTCCACCTCCTCAGCTACATCCTCACCTCTATGTAGAAGCAAAAAGAAACATCTGTTAGTTTGTCTCACATTGAATCAGTTGATATCAGCCACAAATCATCCATGCCTCCTGATCCCTCAGCATTGCCCTTGCCGAAGTAAGCAATGCAAATGTATTTTTCTGCAGGCACATCTAATGGGGATCAGACACAGCTAGCCTTGGTTTTCAATCAGAGAATCTTGTTGCGATAAGAAGAAATATAATTGCAGCATAGTTCCTGACGCCACACGTTTCCCACACTACACTTACAAAGAATGAAAGAGAGAGAGAGAGAGACTTGGACAAAGCTAATCAGCATTACAATGTTACAGCTAAGAGTACCAATTCACAACCTGCGTGGGGTTCAATGTCTCAACTGTGTGTGCTGTCATAACATGTGTGTTGGTGGTGGTGTGGGAGGTAGGATGGCTGAGGAAAGATCACGTAAAGGAGGTTTTGTGTCTGATGACCTCAATACACTTAAATCAGGAAGAGTTGTAATACCAACATAAGGAAGTTACCATTATTCAGTAATCAGGAATGTGTCTTGTGCTACTCCCGCTCGGATTAATTTCATTATACAGTAAGGTGGGAATTCCCTTTATTAATCCCATTTCCCATGTAATTTTAAATCAAATCCATTCAACCATGGTGGGCTCACATTATCTTTTAACAAACTCGTAAGCCTTTTCAACTCCACGGCCACACAGGAGGCAATACGTTCGTCGAATGTGAGTGAATAAGCACGCTTAAGGATACCGAGACAATTAAGAGAGCTTTAACGTCGGAGAGTAATTCACACTGAGCTAATGTTTGCGGAAACAGCTACCTTTCTTCATGTGTTGTATTTGAGTACAAATGCTAATGCCTTTTCAGGACTTTAGATCAATTATAGCTCATATGATTGCACATAATACCCTGAGAAATGCCTGTTGTATACTTTTAATTTATAATGTTTACTCCCAGTGTAAGTTACCATCCCAAATAGCAAACGGATCCTTTGACATACTGTGTCAAAGGTTGTTATTTCAGGGCAATTTGAAAGGATAAAGAAAAAGGTTTTACTGAGATTACAGTTGATGCGGATAGTGAGGGTTGAACCAGACACTCATATAAGTCTCTTACCGTTTATTATTAGCTTTCCATCCATGCTTCTGTCAGATCACGGGTCAGAAAATAGTTACAGCAGGTCGTTTGGCCTTTGACTTCCGCTGGCATGCTAATCGCTCCCCTCCAAACCGTTTTATTATGCTGAACCCGAGATAGCAGCAACAGAAAGACGCTCAGTTCCAAAAAAAAGATGCTGCTCTGAGGCAACCGTGAACGCTTTACGCGCAATTGAGGATCGTCAGGGCGTGCTAATGTGTGTGAGTGTGTGTAATGTTTCTACACTTGCTCGTGGAATACAAGCCAAATTAGTTTTTAAGAGCGCAACCTATTTGCATGCAGAGTGTGCAAAGAGTTCACGATACAGTGTGATATGCACTATTGATTTTGCTTAAGAACATTTTTAGAGATTTTCTTTTTTTTTTCCTTTTCTCACATTGGTGCTTTAATAATTTGCCTTGTCTCAGAAGTAAAGATATCGGTGTTACACATGCACACAAAGTTTCAATACAAAGTTTGATTGTCCACTTGTTCATTATACATGATGATCACGTGGCATTCAAGCGTGTGCTTGCGTGCGAGTGTGTTAACATGAGAGCTCCTCCTCTTCGCTGTAGGTACGCCAGTGGAATCTGCATGACGGGTTTATCACAGAGAATAAATGCATGTGGACAAGGTTTCCCCCTCACAAACTGCTAACCCAGTCTGAGCACAGACAAATGGTTCATATTCAAGCTGCCCCTTAACGTCATTTTCTAAATTCATTCCGACATGGCAGCTCGAAATGAAATGAAAGCCTGCCGCTTTCATCATTATTGTGTTATCACCCCCTCCCCCCCTTTTCTCACAGTTTCTCCTCCACGTTGGTCTGATTCGTTTCACCTCATTCCTTAAACAGTGATTCACCTTCTTTCGGTGCCCACGGGGATCCGTTTTATGTTCATACCATACATTTAACATGCGCTGCATCAGGCAGATGCTCTACTCGCGTTGCAAACCTACAATAACACGGCTGCGTTATTCACAAATAAATATACAGTCAATAAATATCCTGTGCCCTCCAGAAACACTGGCATCCCTGTTTGAATGAGCCACAGAAGCAATAAATGAGAAGAACAACACAGATGAGTCATGTTCACATGCTGCTAACTATTCAGTGTTATAAGATCATTCACCGTAATGCCATTTATTTATTTATTTTACAGGGTCTGAGATCTTCCATGTGAAAGGATGTGTACAGTAACAGTAACAGTAACTCACAACAAGTGACATCCTTAATGACAATCCAAGCAATTTTCATATTAGCTGTAATAAAACTCCTAACTACTTTAGTATTTCACATCGCTCAGACACCAGGTTGAACTGCCCATGTGGCATGGAAGAGGTAAGAGGGGCTTGAAGTATATGTAAGAACTAGACTCTTAACTACCCACCCTATATAACTAATATTAGTTAGAAGTCTTTATTATGTATGTAAGGTAAATGTTTTGCAGGGTTCAGACTGGCCTAACTGTCATTGTGATCCACTTTTCTCTCGTTTCAGTCTTGTACCACTGCCTTTGCACGTCATATGAAAACGTTCAGCATAAAATCAAAGCCTGCCTCTCGTTTAAATCCGCTTCAAGTAAATGGGTTTTGTCTTCTACAAGCAAAGTAAAGGTGAAATGAATGAATGAAAAATTGCCTATTCCTGCCTTACTAATTAGCTATTTTGTTGCCTCTATATTCTAAAAATGAATACAATGAATTGGTGTGACTATGGTATTAGACGTGTACAAACCAGACGTGTATAAACCTATTGTGCCTCCTAAACAGTTGTGATTCATCAGAGAATGGACATGGGCCTTCTGAGGGTGTCCTCTGGTGTCTGGTAACAGGATGCTGTTTGTTAGTCCTATGGGTTGAGGGGAGGGGCCGCTGTGCGTCATCCCACAGATACTCAGTTTGAGATCTAGTGAATTTGGAGGCCAGGTCGACACCTTGTGCTGTTCTTCATGTTTTTTTTTAGTTGTTCCTCACTCGTTTGTGTATGTGTGTGTGTGTCAGGCTGCATCCTGCTGGGGATGGCTGCTGCCATCAAGGAGTGCCATTGCTATGAGCGGGGTGCTTGGTCTGGTCTCGGTGGGTGGCACATGTATAAGTAACATCCACACAAATGCCAGGTCCAAAAATTTCCCAGCAGAACATTGAATTGGTACAAGATGATCAATGTTATTTACTTCACCTGACAGTGGTCATAATGTTGTGCCTGATCAGTGTATATATACACATGCACTTAAACCATCTAATTCATCCTGTTTGCCATTGATACACACATTTTTTTCCTGAAATTCAATGATATATTACTATATGTATATTATTGTATGAATTAAACAAACAAAATACAGATGTACTGAATGCTGAACCTTATAGAAATCATAATTAAATCAATTACATGGCACGCTTATGTGTTGTTTACTTTTTCACTAAAAGACTGCAGTGTCACAGTAGGCTAATGTGGGTCTATGTAACTTTCATTATTACATCTCACCAAAAATGCTATTTAAGCATTTTGGTTTAATGAAATACAAGTTCAGAGTTCAAGTAACAAAACGTAATGTTATGAATACAATTCTAATTATGTGCCACAGTGAAAAGTCATAGTGGCAAGTGGTGCAATCCAACGATGAATTCCCCTCGTGTCACCAGGAGCATAAATCCACAGCGAGAGGCATCACTCCTCCGCCGGCAGATCACCCCGCACGCACACTCTCTAAAGAAAGAGGACACACGAGAGGTTTATGGACCCTCTGCTGGATGTTCAGTCTCATTAGAAGTGTTTCCTCATGAATAACATTATTCAGGATGAATCACTTGATTATGTTTGTGTGTGTGTGTGATGGGGGGGTGTTACGGATGTGTTTTAACGGCTTTCTCTGTGTGCATGTGTGTCTCTCGCCAGAACAAACAACAGTGGGAAGTGGAGGAGCAGTCAGTGAAAAATGGGCACCACCTCTCCTCGCTCTCCCCCGATTGATTTAATCTCCGGCCCTTTGCACCCCGCCGACAAATCTGTCTTGGCGAAACGCGTCTGAGGACGACGCCGTCCACTTGGGTTTTGTTTGCATCGCTCTGTGGAATAAGCATTAATAGGCGTGGTGGGAGGTCAGAATATTTTCTGAGGGAGCAGTAATTCTCTTGACTCTGAGAGGACGGTTTGGCGTCCTGCATATACACCTGTTGAACTGCTTATGCCCTGTTCACCTTCCCTTCTTCCATAAATGAGATTTTCTTCACCCCTCAAGCACAGATCAGAAATCTCTGTTGCAAAAAAAAGTTAGAGAACAAAGTGGCTGAGTCGTTGGAGGTTAAGAGGAAGCCATTTTATCACAAGTTGATATCTGGCTTTCTTGGCAGAATGTAAAGTATTCATTCAGCGTGTAACTCGGCGTGATGATTTGATTCTTCCAGTGTGCAAAAACACAGAAAGCTCAATTTTAAGGTGAGTGTGAAAAGTTTGCTGTCACAAAGTGACAAAGTAAATCCTCTTTTGGTTTTTGTGGCACTATGCTAACAATTGCAGAAATTCCATTGCTTTATTCCAAGCTTTTTCTGGCTTTTCCTTCTAGCAATTCGACACAATCTTCTCCTTTGGCTTGTTTTCCCATGTAAAACCTCTGTGTGCAGGTTTTAGGGCACAGACCTGATTCCCGCTGATTGGAAAGCACCCCTCGTCTGGAGGTGCGATCATAACAGAGTCTGTCTGAAGCCCGTGGATTTTCTCTGGTGGCAGGCTTACCTGAAATACAGCTTCCTCCGCTGGCACCGGCCCGGCTGTCGCATCCAGGCTTGTTGCAATTACAAACCTCTGGCAGTGAGTTGTTCTCATCATGTCCACATGGGAGGGCAGTAAATGAGAGCAACCGAGTAGAAAAAGGAAGAAAAAAAAAGTTTGTTCCTTACGCACGTCTGCAGCCACTTCCCGCTCTGCTCACACACGCCATCGCCTCCCACTCTCAATCTCATTGTGCTGGCAAATTAAAATTCACGGGTTGCCAAGCCATCCATTCTCCCTCCACTGCTTAATTGTCTTGAAAATTGAGGAGATTACTGGGCGCGATTTATGTACAAATAAGAATCTGTCAGAAAACTGGCAGTGTATACCGTGACATGCTCACACGCATGGACTCAGTGATATGGGAGCTACAGCCAGCATACCTTTCTGCAGCGCTTTGAGCAATGCACACTGGCAGGAGCTGGACAAGACACCGGAAAGATGGAGATCAGACACCTACATAAAGAACAGTTTGGATTTTCCCTACACCTGTTTTTGTATGGTGTTATCTTTCAAACTGCAGCATACTCAATATCATTGACTGTTCGTGCCATCAACATTGGTATTGTATGTATGGTGCAGGGAGAATATGAAGTACATTCTTTATGGGGAAGCTGCCTGATTGTCGTGCCATTTGCATGGTTGGATGGCGTATATGAAAAGCAGGCCACTTCAGGCACAGTTAACGTCATGGTAATGCATTTTAACAATTTCCTTTTAGTGGACTCGCGAGACACGTAAGAAGGTTAGGTCTATAGACAGAGGCACGCAGCCCTTTATTGAGATTACAAGGCATGAAACAAGCCATGGTGAGACAAGCCGACAGTTGGGTGATTTCTGGCGTCGGGCTGCCACTGATTGCCTGTGACCGAAGTTTTTCCAGCGTGTCTGGCAACCACTAGTCGGACCCCCGTTGCCAGCTGTTCAGACAATTCAGCATGCTCAGTGTGATCACTATGGGGTGGGGGTGCCTGGTCTGGTCTAGGTGGGTGCTACATGTCTACTTAGCATCTGCATGAATGCGAGGTCCAAAAGTTTCCCAGCAAAACATTGGATTGTCACAATATGGTCAGTTATTTACTTCTCCTGTCAGTGGTCATAATGTTGTGGCTGATCGTGTATATATTTAGACAAAGTGCTGTAAATGGAATTAAGGTCAGTCTTATTTCTGTCCCCACTCCCAAACGCACACACAGAGCATGCAGGTGTATCTCATTGTGTGCTGCATGTGTGCAGGTGCACGCGGGTCTGCATGCAAATGTGCAGGTGTGCTCCGAAACCATGTTCCTCCTCTGAGGCCGAGCCAAATGAGGCGGCGTGATTACAGCCTTTACAGCTGTACCAATGTAATCTCACCTCTTAGACTGCCGTTGCCCGACCCCACCCATGCCTGCCTCTCCTCGTCCCCATCCTCCATCCACTCCTCCTTTCACGCCGGCCCATTCCGCCTAAATCCAATTTGTTACGGTCTCAAACAAGGCCCCGTTTTTCTGTCTTCTCCCCCCACTTCAAACTAAGTGGCTCCTGTTATTGCTCGTCCAATTTGAAATAGTCCTCCCCCACCACCACCACCACCACCCACCCATCTTTCTTTCTTTCTCTTCGGGTCTCCTCTTGCACTGATGCCGAATAGTGCAGTGTAGAGACTCTAGACGAACAGAAGTGAAAAGCTCTCATACAGATGTGCTCTTTTGAGCTTGAGGGCATTTTTTTGCCATTTTGTAGCAGGTCTGTTTTTGAATAGAAGCAAATTCTGATTATTTCTTCATCTGCTCATGTGTGGATGGACACAGGAGGTGGTATGGGTGGTGTTATATGTCTTGCCATTTTGCAAAGATTTATTCATATCAAGGACATCTGTGTTTGTGTGTGTGCTCAGTGTCTCAGTGCAGTCCATGTTTGTGTGTTTCTGAAGAGAATTTATACGTTTTGATGGAGAAGTGATGCCTGTAATCCATGTAAGGATATCAGAGGAAAATATATGTGCCTTTTTTCTCCCCGGCAGATAATCATTATTAATTAAAGTAAGGACGCAGAGAAAGAGCAGAGATGTGGCCTCTTAATTGTTCAATAAATGTGCAGAAGGAAATGTTTTACTCCAACGTTTCTCCCTCCTATGGGCTCTGTTTTTAATTGCAAACCTGCCTCTGGGTTGATGCTTATGGATGCCGCTTTTATTGCATCGCCAAGCATTTGGCAATTACGAGGGCTTTTCCACAGTCTAGCTGTTTGATTGATGGGAATTATAACCATAAAAATAACAATGTGGTGGTTACGACGATGGCACCGATAATTATAAAAACTCTAATGCGGACTTGATGGTGGTCGTGGCGTTAGCGGTGGCGATGATGAAGACGGATGGCGGTGTCGAACAGGAGTCAGGCTGGAGGTTGCCGCGTACCAGGGGGCACTCAAGCCTGCCGATATGTGCGTCGCATACAAATCAACCCCCGATAGGAGCTGATAAATAATTTGCTGTGCGTGTGTGTTTGTTGCAGGGGATGATGTACTTGGAGGAGCGAAGGTTGGTCCACAGGGATTTGGCAGCCAGAAATGTTCTGGTCAAGTCTCCAACCCACATCAAGATCACTGACTTCGGCCTGTCTCGCCTGCTGGACGTCAATGAGAAAGAATATAATGCTGATGGAGGAAAGGTAATCCCTCAAATTAATAAAGAATACCTACTGTACGTCTTCATTTAACATCCTTGAATATCACAATGTCGGATATGATGAGCTTGTAATATATTTATTAATTCATATTCCAAAATAAATTGACAGACCTGTTCTTTATTTTGGGACACTTATTTCCTCTCTCTACTGCTGGATAAGCAATGTAGAAACTGCACTCTCTGTCCTATAGAAACGTTTGTCATTGCCATGTTCTGATATTTCCATGATAGGGATTGACTTTTACCAAACACACACACAAACACGTGTTGACAGAAATGGTCAGTGCGTCTGTCCCAAGCTCGCCTTCAGCTAATATCTGTGCACCTTGTTTTGACCAAATAAGCACCGTCTGCACATGATTCACAGTGCCTCTACTTGATAGGAAACACAACAATGGCAACACAACTCCAGAAATGCAATCATTTTAACTCAGATTGCGAGGATTGGCGCTCAGTTCTGAGCTTAAGCATATTTGCATGGTGGTCGTGTTGACAATTGCATAGATAAATATGTATTTACGTCACTAACGTGGGTTTCAGTCAGTACGTTCCTTCCACCTTTGTTTGTGCGTCAGCTTGTCCACCAAGTGCGAGCAGACTCCTTGTTTAGGCGCCTGTCCACGGGCTGCAGCTCTCCGTGATGTCATCTTCCAAATGTGTCTTTGTTTCTGTCTAGACTGTCCAAAATTCTGAATCTGGATAAGCCAAAAAAGGGTGGAAATCTGAACAAAGCATTAGGGATCTTTAGATGGATTTTTTTTATTTTTTTATTTTTAAAAAAAAATAAAATAATACAGTCCAACTGTCCAGGTCAGCTGATTAAGCTAAACTGTCCTGCTCCTGCTTAAAGCCTCATATTGTATGAACATATGAATCCCTTCTGCGTCTGGGCAAGAATGCAGATGGGCACACTGTCAATCTGTTTATTTTCACTCCATATTCTGTCTTTAACAGCGGATGAGCATATTACAGGATCTTCTTCTCGATCGTTCACATTATTAAACCAGCCCTGATTGCTAATACATTTTGTGATGATCAGGCGTTTGAGTCAGCAGTAAGCGACCTTGCGATCCACTTCTATTATCTGTTGTTTGCTTGGTTTTGGAGATACCATTTTATTGAATTATTATTTTGCATCGTACTATCGACGTGTTGTAAAAGACAACAATAGACATTAGCATTAATGAGGGTTTCATATCCTGAGGGAGGAACTTAGCCCATCACAAAGGACATTTTTAGCAGAGTGAAATACCATCCTGCTCTATTGGACCGTTTTATTTACCTTTAGGGAACACAGATCTCAAAACCCTGGTAAACGTGGTAAACAAATACGTCCTTGGGGCTCTCCACTCGAGCTTCTGACCTCTCTTCTAATCTTTGTTTATCCTTTGCCTCTTTTGTATTTTCTTTTCAAACTATCTTTTCTCAAAAAAGCCTATTTCATTCTCTCTCGGCCCTCTTCCCACCGTGTCCGTGATGGTTTATGTCGACGATGAGCACTTTGGCATTATCCCCTTGGCTGAGTGAAAGACAGGCTCTCTAACCTTCGACATCCCACTCCCCTCATCCTCCATCACTGTAATCAATAGAATTGGCCTTCAAATCTAATCACAGTGTTAAGCTGGATCCCAGACCGCCTCACCTTGTGTGTGTGTGTGTGTGTGTGTTAGTGTGTGCGTTTGTCTTCTCTTTCATCGAGCCTTGTTTTCCTTCGCTCTGTCTGTCGTCCCCACTCTCCAAAGTGGTTGACACAGTTAGTTCTGCCAAAAAGATTTATTATAGGCCTGAAACCTCACCAATAAATGATTCGAATTTAATCTGAAGTCTGCTGTCATTTTCCTCATCATTTTAAAGGTAAATGTTACATGCGTGTAATACTGACTTGCTGTCCTTGTGCCTGGCAGATGCCCATCAAATGGATGGCCCTGGAGTGTATCCATTACAGGAAGTTCACTCATCAAAGTGACGTTTGGAGTTACGGTAAGCTTTACAAATCCTCCTACGGGCGTGCACATCAAAATAACTGTGATAGCTGCACACACAATTTTCTGTTTTCACTCCATTAAGTCCATGTAGACAAACTGAAGCTACTAAAAACAAGCGGACGGTCAAAACATTTCACTAGGTACGAAACTGTTTTTTGGGACGAGGCAGTGCAAAGTGAACCCAGAGGCAGGACACAGACGCAGAGATTTGTGGTGGTAGTTGTGGATGGACACGGAAGGAGACAGGTTACAAATATTGGAACGCGAGTACGAAGACAAAATCGCGTCTGCCGAGATCAAGAAGCTACCACACAGGTAGATGCAGCAAACTGGTGAGGAGCAAATAACAGACCAGGGTAGATGTACCGCAGAGCTTGATGGGTGGGTAGGAGCAGGTGTGCAGGCTGATTACAGAGCAGGAGCTGATTGAATTGCCACGCCCCGAGACTCACACACAAAACAACCGAAAGAAACATGGGGGATAGGGGAAAGAATACAGAAACATGGCAGTTTCCTTACTGCCTTATATGTGTTGAGGGAGAGAGAGCTGCTGAGAGAGTGCAAGAGAACCGGTGGGGTTTAAGACTGAGAAGGTTGAAAAATAGAGCTGGTATGGTGGAGGTGAACAGGCAGGCAGGTGGCTGACAGACAAAGAACTAGGACCAGATGGACCTCAGGTGCACACAGTGTTGTGGACTCCGATGTGTTCTGCCCTGTCCGTTTCATAGAGAGTGTACTGGGAGGTAACGTGTGTGGACTTAGGACAGTCAGATACACCAGAATGCATTTCCCGGGCGCCATCAAATACACTGCGATTTCAGCTCCGGATTGTCAGTACAGCATCCTGTGCTCCGGTCCAACTTGTCAAAGCCGAACTACTAAGTAACACATATACAGAGAGAGGTAGAAAGAAAGAGACTATATGAAGACATTCTCTCTCCACGTTACACTGCACAGTTAAAAGCGATCTAAAAATCCATCTCCTGCACTATCTCTCGGTTTAATAAGATTTTTATTGTTATATGTTCAAACAATCGAAATTATTCCTGGTGTAAGTCCACTAATGATTTTAATGCTCATTTAAAAAACGATTTACAAATTGAAGGATTATCTCATCTTATTAAAAGTATCCGTATGAATTAATGCGTCCATCTCCCCAGTGGTCCTTGGTGACCCGGAGCTATCACAGCTCTGTCTTATTGTGTGCAGTTAGCGCTTCCTGCCACGTATTAGCCGATTAACACTAACCTGATTAAAGCTGTAGTGCGCTGAACATTCGGGCTGGCTGATGACTTTCAGGGCTCTGATTAATTCTTCTCCTCCACTCATCTCTTGTCTTCTGTGGAGCTATGTCTCTCTCAGATTTTGTTCCTTTTCTTATTTTTGCTCAGTTTTCTATTCCCTCTTTTCTCCTTCATTTATTTTCATTCCATGTCATATATACAGTATAACCGCCCTCTCTCAGCTCTTGTCTACTGCCCTTTACTATTCTTTAGTCCTATTTCCTGTCATCGTGATTTTCTTTATCTTTTCTCCACTTGTTTTTCGCTCTGTGAACATCTCCTTCTGCTCCTCTTTACTGAACTCTCCTCTTTTGTGCTTCTTCTTTTTAGGTGTAACCATCTGGGAGCTGATGACCTTTGGAGGGAAACCGTATGATGGGATTTCCACCAGAGATATCCCAGATCTGCTAGAGAAAGGAGAGCGCCTCCCTCAGCCGCCCATCTGCACCATTGATGTCTACATGGTCATGGTCAAGTGTAAGTAGGGGCTGAAGGCTGGCAAAGGACCAGAAACTTGTGTGAGAGATAACACGTACGGTGTCTGGTGCAATGTGTGAAAAGCCATGGAGAGCAATGAGCAATGCCTCCATAAACTGAAAGCCAACCTGACTTCCCCCGTCCAATATTTTTTTCTGGAGTTGGTCTTTTGGGAACTGACTCTCCAGCAAAGATCTGCCAGGCCGATCAAATAATTTGAGAAAGTGGTGGTGGATAGAAGAGTAACACGTAGCAATGTAGTCTTCCATGTTATCGCCGCGAAACAAAATTGCACTGATTGGCTGTAGGACTATCCGATTGTGTGCAGTGGTACTTTTTTCCCCAGTATTAGTTGAAATATGTCCTTAGATACATCAGGTGACCCCAAATACTGTAGTACCCAGGCCACATGGCCCTTTGCCACATCCACAAGTCAAGGAAGCTGCTCCAACCCCAACCCCAAGGTAGCTAAGGTGTATTTGTATTATTGTTACACATTCTATACTATGTTGGTTTTGTCTTTCCACCCACAATATTCTTTTTTTTCTTTTCTTTTTATTATTGTCACTGCAAGTATTGCACGCTGTACACATGGTTTCCTATGGACTAGATTCAGACGGCCTCTCTAGCAAGGACAAAACAAATACCAGTTTTCTGTGGCTTTTTGAGGATGGATTTTTACTGCAGACCTTATGTACAGGGCTGGATAATACTGGACTTGAGTTCCAGAGTGTTGGTCTGTTTACCTGCAAGCAGTAGTCAAGCCGATGGATAATCCTTTAGCCAAGGGACACTTTGTTTAGCCAATGGATGCATCTATTACCTGCCATGGATTTTTAGTCAGAAGAGAGAACCATTTTTTTATGTGCCGTTTGTATGTTTGTCTGTTATTTTGTTGCTGATTTGTACAAGAAAGAAGAAATATTAACCTTTTACTGAGAGATCATAAAATTCCACGACTGCTGTTTTGCATACAAGGGTCTTTGTGGCGTCAAAGATAAATGTTTGTTTTTTGTAAATCTGAAATATTACAATTTTAATATTCAAGTCGGCTGTTACCTTTCAGAAGACGGTGTCTAGTCATCCCTCGGACGGCAGTGATAGTGAAAAGTTTTACGAAAATAATACAAGGACTTTAAGTAGAAGATGAGTTGGGAAATGTTTTTTCTAACCGACTGCGATGCCCCCATTGCCAAGATCTTGCCGTGATTGGTCGGACACTTCTGTCACACCATTGGGCACTGGGGTCACGGGTGGCACTGTAACCTCTGGCCACGGCTGCCAGGACAAAGACTCGCTGCCAGCGTCACCCCCGGCCTTGTCCTCTGCTCTCCAAGCTGCAGCCTCTGGCTGTCCCTGTCACCTTGGCTTTTGCATTCTCCCTGAACTCGTGCCAATCTGGCAACTGCACACACGGCAGGGAGAGGTCACCATCACCTGCTTGTTACCTACTGACAAACTCATAATGTAGAGCCCAGTGCACACCAGCACCGCACGTGAAGACGCAGTTTTGCATGTTCGGTTAATGTGAGTACAGTTGCTTTTATTGGCACTAAACCTAGACTCCAAACATCAAGATAAAGGGTGATCACTTTTACACGTGAGACCTCTTGTATCTGGATCTGTGTACTCGGGTCCAAAGCCACATCTAGCTCTATGTCTTATTTCCCTGGATACCTTGACAGGCTCTGCTCGAGGCCAGATCACATCTTTGCTTTGGCATTGTACTCATGTGTTCACTGGGAAATTGGCAGCAGACCACAACGCTCCATATGGCCAGTCGGGTGATGAAACAGTATTTATCTAGAAACTGGAAGAAAAATGATTACAATAAAGAGAGCTTAAAATGGGAATCTTGAAGTAGAGGTAGGGGCATATTTTTTTCAACCAGTTTTTGCAGTTTTTGCCTCAGTCTTGTGTATTATAATTCTGCAGTTCTTGGTAGACATCTTTACCAACTAGTAATATTATGTGCCCATGCATGTAGCTTTAGCCCACTTGGAAAAGAGCGAGTGGGTTAGGTGGAATTATGAGAAAGGTATGTAGGTACTGTAGTATTCGGCCTCTTTGCAGTTTCTAATCTTACTCATACAGACCTTTTCATGTTGAATTATTCACCCCGTAGAGACTTGAAATGAAAAATGTATGTTATTTAGAGCTGAAAGGTTGACATCCAAGTCAAATTATTATGAATGCTTTCATGCAAAATAACACAGAGGAGAACATGTCACGCATATTTGACACAATCTGCGTAGGCAGCACCCTCGACTCCAAAGTGTGACGACTATTGAACTGCACTGCCTGATTATCACTGACACATATTCGACATACTGCTCCTCTCACTTTGATGCAGTTACTATAAGTTCACAAAGTCAGGAAATAGCTGGATCTCGATGCATGTAGATCAGGGTTTTTCTGCCTTCTGAAAAAAACATACTCTTACTGTTGGGTCAGACTTAAAGTCAATGGGTATATGGAAAAAATATCATGCAAATAAGGTAAAATAATGTATATACATATGTGTAAACACATTTTTCAGGCTGGATGATTGATGCAGACAGTCGACCCAAGTTCAAGGAGCTGGCTGCAGAGTTCACTCGGATGGCTCGGGACCCCCAGAGATACTTGGTCATCCAGGTTAGTGAATCTGAGTTACTTGTACAGTAAGAACCAGCCTCTGGTGAACTTGTTTTGGTTTCATGTCATGTGGTCATGACCCCCATGACCCTCCAGAGGACGAGCAGCTACAGAAAATGAATGAATACAAAGAGAGCTTGATAGCACATTCACCAACGTGCTTGCTCTCGTGTGATACTTTCAAAAGATCCTGAGAGAAAAACAGAAGTTGAACATTCTTGCATGTATGGTGAACGTTATCGCACACGTCAACCTCTCTCAGGGCGACGATCGCATGAAGCTGCCCAGCCCCAACGACGGTAAGCTGTTCCAGAGCCTCCTGGATGAAGAGGAGCTGGAGGACCTGATGGACGCCGAGGAGTACCTGGTACCCCACGCCTTCAACATTCCACCGCTGGCATACACTCCCCGCACGCGCATGGACTCCAGCAAGGTATTTTCTTTCAGGAATCTGCCGACACCTTAAATCCAACGGCCGTATCACAGCAGTTATAATATTTAAAGACTGTTAAAATCTATCTGATAAAGTTTAGTGACAGTAGATTTAATATCATTTGAGTCTATTTGATGTCACTATAGTTTGGCTCGATTTTTCTGCAGTAAGAGACAGTTTTCTTAGTTTCTGACTAGAATGCATATCGTCTAAATCTCTGCAACCTTATATGCACATCTGGAATTCCTTTATTTTACAACCACTTGAACAAACTAGGCAAGTTTAGTTTTTGTTTCCAGTTGTATGCCCTGAAAGATTTTAGGCTGCAGCTCACTCAGCCATCGCGGCAATTTGTGTCGGCATACTTGCACAAAATTATATGTCAGACTTGTAATTTGTATGTTATTTTTGTTTCTTTGTAGTAATTATACTTGAGTTTCTTATAGTTTGATTTGATGTGGACTCTTGATTCAGATTACTTAGTACCGCTTCCTTTTGAGTGTAGCGGCAGGGTGACTAGCACTGAACCATGATGGAAAAGGAGACAATATACATTTAAAGCAGTCATTCAGATCATTTAGATGGCCTCTAAAGTGGTGTGGGAATGAGTTTTCTCAGCGTGTACAGAGGGAGTCTTGTGTTAAAGCTCAAAAGATTGAGGTCTTAAAACCACACTCGCACAGCTCCCTCAGTGTCTCCCTCATCTTTGTCTCGCTTTCCCATTCTCTGCCTGTTTTACTTTGTCTTTCTCCACTGTGAAACTACGGTAATTGCCTTTCTTCCAAACCGGAGCGCACGGCCCGACCGCCTCACTTCTTCAACGGTCACAGTCTTTCTTTGGACTTAAATCCATCGCAAAAGCAGTCGCACAGGCAGAACTCAGCCATTTTGCATTCCTGCATCCCCCTGTGTTTGTGTCAGGATGGGAGTGCCTGCAGAATGCCAAATGAGAGACATGTCTCCAACTCTGTTTGGTGCCTTTCAGAGGGTGAAAGATTATTTATTTGCATAATATTTGTAAAAATTAGCCTCCACTCTTTTGGGGTTTTCTTATTAGTTTGGGTGCAGAATTAATTTTACTCATTTCATACAGTTACATTCATCTACATAAATCATGTTGATTATTGTAATGACCTTAATTATTGTAGTCAACAAAATATTTACGCATAAATACAAACTTCACTTGCATAGCTGCACAGCCCAACTGAAATAAATTAGTTTCGCATTCACCTAGATGCACATTCACCACCACAGAGCCGTGTGTTTCTGATCTGCTGAGCCGCGTACTACTCAAGAGGTCCTGGCCCCATCAACCTGCTCAGTGTACATGGATTATTTTTTATCTATTCCGCCTGAGGGCCATGCATAATTCTCCAACCTGCTTATGATACCTCTTATATTTACACATTATACCAAACCAACTTGCTTATAATAGAACTACTATTGTTACTGATAGTTTCATGCCCCTGTGCTTTTGTTTATCCCTGTAATACCTTTCTTCAATGAACATGTTGAATGCTACCTCTATCAATTCTTTTTCTTTTACTCATGTTACATACATCAGCTGTGTCTTGTACTCTTGTTTGTATCATGTTGATGCTTCATCAGATGTATGTATGACAAATGTGTGTATCATCTTGTTCCTCCTTTTGCTTTCTTCTCCTCCTTCCCTCTGTTATCATCTCTTTCTTTTTCTTTTTCTGTTTCTACTCAGTCTTTACCTCCAGCAGATGGGTCCCCCCAAATAAGATGGATTCCACTCAAGGTCCTTTGAATTGTTACTGACGCTATATGAATAAAAGTAATTGAACTGAAATATTCTGGACTGTCCCTGTTAAAGTGTATCCTAACTAAAAAGACACAATCAGAATTGTTAATAAAAAAATCCCCTATGCCCTAACAAAGGAACTTTTTTTTTTTACTTTGCTAAACATTCAAGTTTTATTATTTTAAGATTTATTTATGGATTAAGTCCAACATGGCCTACGAGGTTTCAGGAAAGTCATACGTCTATGTTCAAATACAACGCAGGGAAATTGTTTATTTCTGTCTTCAGGTTAGTGATGGTAGAGTACTGAGACAAGAGAAGATGAAGGATAATGAGTGTAAATGAGGACTTAAAGAGGGAAATTGAGGGGATATACCTGTAGTTACAGTGTAATGAGAACACAGCGTGAGCCCCGGAGCCTCGTTCGAAAGCTTCGGGCTTACAGAGCAGAGTGCTGAAAGGGAAGAAAGTGAGGATGAGTCCAACAGCGCCATGAAATGAATGATGCCGTTTTACACGGAAATGAGCGTCCCTTTAAGGTTACTCATAGCTTTTGGCCCTTTGTGAATTCTGTATTAAGCAGCATGAAACCAGGACATACCGGTGGTCCCATTTCGCTTTGAAGCTGTTCTTTGCTGATGTTTTTTTTTTTTAGTAGCATCTTTGTTTTACTGAAAAAAATAAGTAAAAATAAAAAGAAGTCTTTTATCTGTATTCGATTTCTACTGTTTTGCCAAAAAGGGGGAATCTAGTATTAAATGCTGCTGATTTACAGTTGCGCCTTCATTCACAAACCATAAATCACGGGACATAAGACTGTTTTTCCATTCTCTGTATTTTCAAGGAAAAGCAGGTGTGACAATAGAATTTTTTTTTTCCTCTCATATTAGTGTGATTACAGACTTCTCAGGCGCAGTGCAAGGGAATGTAGGCAGGGAAATGTAAAAAGGGAAAACAAACCTCTTGCTGGTAAAACAGGAGAATGAAGATAAATCAGAGTAAAGCTCCCGGTGAGGTTCTGAAAAGCACGTTTTTGTTACGAGCGCAGGCATAAATGCGCACAGCAGGGCACAGCTGATATGGCTACTTTAAGACTTTGCTGCGTGGAGCCTTTTAATTAAAATCCTTTTAATTAAATTGTCCTTGGCAGTCACGCTGCCATATCATTATTTAGCACTGCTGTTTGTCTCCCCTGCCTGTCATATTAAAATATTACAGATGAACAATGGCACAATGCACTTGAATTGTCAGTTTTATTGTTCACAATATTTTCCGTGGCACTCTTTTTTTTTGTATTATTATTTATTTGTGCTTTTTTTTAACACCATGCTTTTTTCTTTTTTTTTCAAACTTTGCAATATCTACCTACATGTATTTGTCTCATGGGATTGGCTTTGACTTCATAAATTGAAACTCCGTCTCACATTCCTGCAGCTCCGTCCTAACTAAAACCTCCTCTGTTCTACTCAGAGCCAGTTTGGCTGCCAGGAGCCCAGCTTCAGCATGGAAGACATGCTGGCCACCCTCCCCAGAGTGGTTTCTGTTCCGCCCGTTTCGGGAGGCTGCCTCCCTCCACAGGAGCTCATCTCGGGAGGGCAGATCGGCGGTGGGTTTAGCCGTGGCAACCAGGATGACCCCCGCTGTAATGGCACCCTGAGGAAGCAGGCCTCCCCGAGGTCCAGCACTCTCATAGCTGGCCCGTCTCTCACCGGAGGACAAGGTAAAGCAAAAGATGCTATCGTGGCATTTAGTTCTGCTGGGTCATGCTGCAAAAAGGCTTTGGGCTCTTCTTACCAGTGACTTTAGAATAAGCATCCAAACATACTCAACACACCTAAACTGAAAATTATAGCTCAAGTTGTCAAACTCCAGAGTGTTAGAGAATAAGTTCTCTTCCCTACTGCTGGGGTCAGGTATCTGCCCTATTTTCTCTCCAAGGAACATGCCAAGGCCATGGTCCCTCTTATGGCGTATTCAATCTCATAGTCTGGCTGTCAACAGACACAGCTGTAGAGTTAGATGATAATGCCCTCCATCACTGTCTGACAGTTTGTATTTCCTAGTTGGTGTGAATCCTTATCTTCATGTTTATGTACAATAACCAATGGGATATCTCCCCCTGCCTCGGTCCACCCTCTTACTATAAGACTTTGAGTTTACTGTTTGTCCCTTAGAACTGAGGTGGACTCATGCACTTATACTGTGATGATGAATCTTCTGTTCTCCTCGTACGAGCCTAAATAAACTCCTTCAGGCATAAGACATACAGGACTCTGGTACTTCTTCTTCTTGGGTATGTGCACACCTATGCTTTGTTCCAGTTCATGAAGCAATGTAATGCATGTTACCATGTTGCATTTAACTTTGATTGGGTTTGTGTTCAAATGTGCAAATTTACAAATTTATGACACACCCTGCAAACACTGATAGGTCATAATTTTGTTGGAAACTTGGATTTCATGTAATCATGAAATAACCGGATCAAATCGAGCTTCAGCAGTGACTGTGGGCACTGGTACTTTCTGCTGTTTTGTAGTTCGTGCAGCAGTGCTCTGTATACGGGCAACATGTTCACTTTGTCCGAGCAAAGCTTAGACAACATTTTAGATATGCCAGACATCTCATAAAGAAGACAAAGCACTTTAACAGTCATACAACTAGTCATATTGGTCTGTGGGCAACATGTGTTCTCACTGTGAATCAACCACTCCAGGGAGCAATTGTAAGCCAGTCTGAGACCACCTTTTCTAACCGGTCCCAGTTCTGTTGATTTGTTCTGGAGAAGAGTGAGATTGCCGTGTTCAGACTCGCCCCAACGAACCCACCTGGCAGGGAAATGCTCCCCGGTTTCAGAACAATAAACTAGGTGTGAAAGTACCCTAAAATCGCTGGCTCATAGCCAGCAACACAGGTCCAAATGTGATATTGGGGAGTGATACTTCAGTACACATCTATGCAGTGTGGTAAATTTGGAGTGAGAAATGATGTGACCGTTCCCAAACTTGGTGACTCATTGCAATACATGGTCTTTGTAGAGATTCAAACACAGATTTGTGTCAGCCTGTAAAAGAGAAATCAAGTCTGAATTGAGTTTTGAGATACATGTGGATGTGCTCTGTGTACATTCACTGATTGGTAGTACACAGTAAGACGTTAAGCGATATGAGTGTGTATGACTGCTGATGGGCCTATCAAGTACTGATAAGGCTCTGTCTATTGTCAGCAGAAGAAAAATGAAAGGAAAGCGCATCTCAGGTCACTAAGGCCCCCAAATCCCCAAACCAATAAAGAGCCCCTGACATAAGCCATAGCCCTGCCTGAGAGCTTAGTCACAAGCACTGAATGACTTGCATTAAAAGGATGACTCGGATATACCGAATACCACAAATCTGTATCCACTCATCACGGAGGGCTTTTTGTGATGTCGTACTTTAAACTTCCGTCTTGCCTTTGTGTGTTTTTGATCCACAAGGAGGAGAGGACAGCAGTGGACAGCGTTACAGCGCAGATCCAACTGGTCTTTTGGCAGAGCGAGTAGCAAAAGGAGACAAGGACCAGGAAGGATACATGACTGCCATGAGAGACAAGAACAACTCAGGTTACTTTCACAATTCTTGGCTCATCTTACAGCACACAACAATAGATTTTAGCTAATCTTACAATTCTCTTTTTATTTCCAGATTATCTTAACCCTGTTGAGGAAAACCCCTTCGTCACCCGTCGTAGGAATGGTGATGCCCACACAGTAATTGATGGGGCGAGCTGCCACACTCTGCACTTGGCTGGAGCTGCTGCTGCCCCTAAAAGTCAGTCCACCCACGGTGACGATGACTATATCAATGAGCCACTGTACCTGAATACCTTCCTTAACCCCGGGGACAAGAACGGATTGGCTGGCGCAGTCTCCATCGCCGGCCCAACATCATCTGCTGCGCAATCAGTACTGCAGACAGTCAACCCGTCAGCGTCAAGCCACGGCGTTTCCTCAGCTGGATATGTGGTACCCCCCGGCCACCTACCCCACCCCTCGTATCCATCGCACACTCTGCATCCAGGGCATTCAGGACACGCTCTGCACTCAGGCATCACCAGCAGCACCATTATGTTTGATAAGAAAGGCAAGAAAGCCACTTTTGACAATCCTGAATACTGGCAGCACAGTCTCCCTCCCAAGTCCTCACTGCACAACCCAGAGTACCTGCAGGACTGCAGCACGCGCTTCTTCTACCGCCAGAATGGACGCATTCGCCCTGCTGTGGCCGAAAACCAGGAATACTTGTCCGAGGCTGCTATGAAAGCCGGCAACGTTTTGCCACCCCCTCCATACAGACAGAGGAACACTGTGGTGTAGTGACCCACCTGTAGCACAATGGAGGGATAAATAGAGAGATATGGGTGGGGATGAATGGACATTACACAGTCCTCTCTTTTCCATGTATTCTCAACCTGGATTCACCTTGCACCTTCGATGGACACTTCTCTTTGTCATGTCTGATTGCAAATCGTGTACTCTCTAAGGTTCTGCTTTTTCATGTCAGAACTACTGTCAGTGACAGCCTAATCTGACACTCCGACCAGATTTCTTAACTTCACCCTTGACCATGACCCACAAAGCAAGTACAGACAACTCGTGGAAGTTGGGTCTGTCTGGAGGAAATGTGTCGTGCCATCTTTAGCAGAAAGGCATACGAACAACACAATCAAAGAAAAGAGGTGTTCAGTAAGAGATAAGGACATATAATCTGAGGTTAGCTGGGGAAAAAAAACAAAACAAAAAAAAAAAACATTTTGACCATGCATATTTGTCTTTACACATCAATGAATCACTCCTCACCATCTCCTTTTAGCACATTTTCCATCCCGCTAGATGTGCACATTGTAATATTCACAAACTGCTGTTGCTTGGGCGCAGTTAGTCAAGTAAAACATGCCCATGGAGTTTTGTCGTGACTTACCAGCAAACCTGCAGTCATGCTAAAAAGCTCAAATATGGCTTGTGTGCCTGCCAACAGGCTTCTTTGACTTCTACATTTTGCAGCACCTGTAATGGTATTCAAACACTGATTACCCACAGCTCATATCGCGCCCAAAACATACACATGGGCTTGACACACCAGTAATAACCATACATTAATACCTACGTTAATACACACTCTGACAGAGGAACCTGCTGCCACTTGAAATATGTTTTGAAAGAGAAGCTCAGTCGACCTTGTGCTGAGACAGACTGTGCCGATAATGCCAGTCCGGTGTGCGGTGCATGAAAGGGTCAACAGGAAAGTAAATGTCATCACAGCTGTGATAACGCCCACTACCTGGTTGAAAGCATTTGACAGATTATTGGAATGGCTAGGTCGGGATTTAAAAGGTTGATCACTCTGAAGATGACCCTTTAATTCCCACATTCGTTTTCTGTCCTGTTCCCCATCTACACCAGTACAGTCAGAAGAGCCAGCAACCCAGCCAGTTCAATATTTGTGACCGACACAACTGAGGCTAGCGTTCCAGTGGAACTGACTCCTGGGAAAGGACAGTTCTTTTCACAATCTTTATCGGAGCATAATTCTCGTTCTTTTTAATCATCAGGGATCTGTTTACTTTGTTTCGTTGTCTTAGACTACGTTTGACTAATAAAGAACTGGATAAACAGCACAGACACCCAGCCATGAAAGAGCACTGTGGAGATGGCAAAGAGGCTGTAAATAAGTCAATTATTTGTCATTGACAGACGCAATTGTGTGGGAAAAAAAGGCTCAGTGGACCAAGCTTTGTCTGGAAAGATGTTAAAGAACATCAAAGACTAGTGTAAGATATTTTTTTTTAAGATATTTTGTCCAAAAAGCAGAAAATTCCCTTTGACCACAGTCACGATCTGCTCTGCCTCTTAGAGTTGAGGTTGATCAGGCAGAGAAACTGTCAAAACTCTCTAAAGAGGTCTCATCAACATTTTTGCCATGGAGCACCAACTGATGATGGGACTCTTTCTTTTGTATCATTGTCTGACATTATCAATGCCACATTACAAGTTATTGCTAAATCTACTGATGGCTAGCTGTCTGTGCTCGTACACTGCTGCCAGATGCCACATTAAACACTGATGGAGCATCTGTTGTCAAATGACTTTGAAGCCTTATTTAGGCCGGGGTTGATCATTTAATAGCACTTAATGCTCTGGCACAGCTAAATGACTTTGCTGTAATTCTCGCTCTAAGTGACAATTCATATTTGTTTGTTTTTTGTATCATATTGCAACTCTAATTTACAGTGAGGTGACAGCTAGTTTCGTACAGATTTTACTTACAAATGAGCATCACCATTGTCTCAAGAATGGTATCATAAAAATAATAATAAGTGGAGTGAGGGTACCCACAGTGACAGACCCAGGTTTACTTTGATATCTCTTATTTTAGGCAGTGCAGGTAATATTTCATTGACACTAGGTGGATTGTTTAGGTATAAAACTCACTGGTTTGCAGGGGTACTCAAGTACTTTTGTTAAGTTGGACGATGCACAAGAGACAGATGAAGAGCGAATGGTCAAGATTAAAGTCAAAGCAACAGAAGCTGAGGTCCGGAATTCTCTCCTCAAACACTGGATCCTACACATCCCACAATGCAACCTTTTACATGCTTTCTCAAACTGTGAGTGTCCATTATATTGCAGGACTTTCCCTTTTATTCAAGGCTACCTCCACACTAGTATGTTTTTGTTTTAAAATGGATAACTTTAGGTAAGTTTACATCATGCCCCACACTTCTGTCAGATGGAGGAAACAACCCTGAGACTCATGTACACTTCCTGATTCAAGTCTTTCCCTGATTTGTCAGGCCCCTATCACATGAGCGCATCTAGAAGAAAACAACAACAACATTTATGAATAATACTATTTCATTCCTGCCTCTGTATCATTTTATGGCGGGTGACACTCGCCATGGTTTATACTTCTGCAACACATCTATGCAGAGACCACACTGCAGTACTTTGTATGCTGATAAACCACTAGTTTCTCTAAGAAGTTAATGGAAGTTGGATATAATAAATGTTACCACAATTTGATTGGCCCGGCAGGTATTAGCCTGAACCTAATCATTTCTCAACGGAGTGGTTCCAGGCCAACTTTCCACCACAAACAATTTTTGGGTAGGGAAGTTTGTCTGGCTCACAGGGCTGTGGAACTGCTGTAACAGTGACAATAGAGAAGACATCTGGTTATATGGTGTGTGGGAGGCAGAAGAAGGCTGAATTGTTTGACGTGGACTAAAAAAAATGCATTTCAAACTACAGTTGTTGGATCTGCGTTGCTGTAACGTGTCGATTTCTGGAGAGGTGTTCATCAGGCTAAACCCTAGATCGGTTCCAGAAGTAAGAAGTGAGTCGTGTGAGTCATGTTGCTCATGCATTTATTTGGTTTTAACCTGTTATTTCATGACGTGTAGTCTCTATGAAGATTCTCCTCCTGTTCTCAGTCCTAGACTCTAACTAGGTTGTCTAGCTGGAGATTGTTTTAAAATGAAAACGTATCAGTGTGGACCTAGCCTGAGTCTTGAGCATAACAATGGGCATAAACTGAACTAAATGAGTAAAAATGCTTGGCCGGCCCCTTTAACCAAAAACAGAAGGTGGAGCCTGCCTAACCCCTGCATATGTCTTACTACTGATATACATACTGATCAAGCACTGTTACACAACCTTGTGCCTCTATATTTAAGATTCAAATGAGCAGCGGTGATTATTCACTATCCAAAACACAGATGTTGCCCTGGCGCCGTGCTTTCTCCGCCTCTCAGGTTTTATGGGAAATAATAATCATCCAGTTGAGCTCCAGCTGTGGCTCAAGTTGCCACATCATAAAGGGGGGGCATCAAACCTATTGAAATAAAAGTATAAAGGAAGATAGATTAGTGCCATATTACTGCAGTAGATGCACTGACGAAATGTGCAACTAAACAGAAATAAAATGTGAATTTTATACCATTTTTTTCGGTGTTAATACCACGTTGGCATTGGCTTCTTTCTTATTTACATGTATTTAATCTACTGTCTTACACTTTCTTCAGATTTGCTGGTTTTAATATACACATACTGTATATACACGCACATTATTTGTGTTAATGCGTGGAGGAATATGGTCACTTCTATGGTGAGATATGTCTTTTTTTTGGTTATCATCATACTTATAACCCTTATGCTTTATGGCCGTGTATCTATGGGCGACAAGAGTCACCGAAATTCTTTCTAATGGATCTCTATGGAAAAATAAAGCCAATCTTCCGGAGGAGAAAACGTGCTGGTGCTCTCCGCCAGCTACCATCACAAGGGGCTTTTAGCTTTTTGAATGCTAATTCGTCCACTTTCCGCTCTTGTTCTGTGGGGAAATCATGTTACCCAACGTCTCACCCAGAGCACATGCTGAGAAACCCTGAGCGACAGGCAATAGGTTGTAATCCTGCAGCGAGGTTAAAACTACGGTATTAGCATTCAAGAAATGTTACCCGACCAATGCATCAGTGTTACAAAAGCTTGCAAAAGAGAAGTGCACTGTAACTGGCAGAGGGGACCACAGTTAATTGCCATCCTTTCTTTCTCCTCAGAGATGACTGTAGAATTGTATGTAGCAAACACTGTTCTGCAGCTGAAGCACCGAAAATCAGCTATGTTTAGGGTGAATACAGCCATAAAAGCCCTGGTAGGAAACTGATTATACTCAAATGTTAACAAGAGTCGTTGCTTAATATGAAAAACTGTTCTTTTCGGGAAGTCTCATAGGTACAATACACCAGTTATTTAAATCCTGATAAATGCTCACGCATTGTATTAGACTCATATTAACATTATGTTTCTTTTATACGTATGGCTCTGTTTCTTTGCAAGCAGCTTCAAGCGATTTCTAGTTGTCTGAAACAAAGACCAAAACTGCCATGTTCAGGTGAACCTAATCAACTCAATGGATGGATAACTGGTTGAACATGATCAGATGAAATACCCATATAACTTTCCATTTGTAAACGTGTGTGATTATAATGTCCAGGCATAAATAGCTACAAAATATAATTTTCCAGTTTTGTGAGTTGACAAGGAATTCCTGACTACTCAGGTTAAAAATGGTAAAACTGGTAAAACATTAGAGGTCAAACAACTAAGTCCAGACTAAATGTACTGTATACCATCTCCAGAACTAAGTGGCATTGCTGTACCAACCGCCAGCAGACAATTACATTGCGGTGGTGCATCTGCAAACAGGAAATCTCAGCGACTACTTACCATGAGATAATCCCTAGAACAGTTTTGTTCGAGAGCACCTATCAAGTGATGAACAAGTTAGATCCTCCAAATCAAAAGCCACCTCACTTATTTCAGTCCTTTTGTTGGCCCTTTGAAGTGGGCCAGCTCTTCTCTGTCCGTTCAGACCTATCCGGCCTAGAAACGAAGACTTCGGAGGGTCCAACTCCCGAAATGGGACAGAGTGACTGTATTTATAGTTTGTGCTCTATTTAGTTTTTTTTTCTGTGCTTTGATTATTCGTATCATGGTGCCATTTTTCACAGCATAAGCACATTCATTCCACCTTTGGTCGAAGTGGTCCCAGTGCACACACTGACACACATTACACTTCCCACAATTAATAGCGTGACTGGAAATGGTTTTGTTCAGTGCTGCTTCAAGCAAATCATGTTTTTAAAGGAAAGCAGCTACTAAACACGTATTCTACCATTGTAATAGAATCAAACTGTGTATGGCTGTCATGTTGTGATATTACACCGACTCATCAATATGTAAATGATACCATGCCATGATTACTGGGGTAGAAGACAGTGGTTAGGTAAGCACACTTTACAGTGGATTGAAGTGGTGGTAAAACTGTAAAATTGAATAAATAAGCGTCTTTTGACAAACGATGTGTTGCTCAGCAGTTTTACCATAGTTAAAATAATAATAATAATAAAAAATAATCGGATAATATTTTTATAGGCGGGAAAAAAAAGGTGGCCAGGTGCATCTGTAAATAGAACAATGATGCTCTTTTCCAGCTGAAGATTTTTGTTTTTTATTTCTCTGTGCATCATTGCAATTTTAGTGGTTGACTGTATCTTATTTTATTTTTCTTTGCGAAATATCTTTTCTGTATGTATATAAATATATATACAGTATATATATATTCTGTAAATGTAATTTGAGGAGTGAACTCTGACTTTAAAAGCGCTTGCAGGGTCTTCTTGTCACCCCCCTCCCCACCCTATCATTTCCCCTGTGATTGTGTGATTGTGTATCAGCACAACTTGGTGGATTTTGTGTTTCAACCTCTGCTCTTGCTCACTTTGTAGGAGTTTTTCTTCGGTTTTTATTACTGCGTGACTTATAACCACACTACCCTCCACTCTTCTCTCAGTATTATCCACTTATTGAGTTTTTTTTTAAGATTTTGTACACTCTTAAGATGCTGTTGCAATACTATATATATATTCAATGTGACATCCCCCTTTTTTCACAGTCTTTTCCTAACAAATGTTATTAATCCATCAGTGTCACTTTACATACAGAATTTTGAGGACTATATTTTCTTGAGTGTTTTCATTTCCTTTTGCACTGATCTCAGTCATTGTTTACTTTCTTCCATTTGGATCAATACTGATTGAAAGGTGTAACAATGTCATGTTGCAGCCGTCTGAGTGATTTAATTATATTTGGGAAACAAAATGGAAGGCACTTTGCTGGACTGGGCTCGACTGATCATCTAGGTCAATGGTGTTTTCTTGTGCAGATAGGTTAGTAATCACTACACACCGGGATGTTTCCAGAGGTCACAATATTACAGGAAGTTGTTTTCATTTCATTTGATCTTTATTGGACTTATGGGGAGTTGGGCCCAATTGTCACCTTACCTAATATCTGATGTGAATGCTGCCACCAGAATCATTGTGTCGATCTATTTTCATTGTGGCTTTGTAGCAAAGGTGTCGGTAGCAATCAGGCAGCATGACAGACGTCAAGAGACGCCCAAGAGCTGAAGCTGTTTGTTAAATTTCACATATGAGCTCCCAGTTTGGCAATTGAAATATAACTGTCAGTTACATTACATATTTCAACTGTAGAAGACTCAAGCACAACTTATGTTATTTATGCAGAAAGTGAGCTGTTTTCTGATAAAACTGTATAGTTTACTAATGATAATTACTGAGATTCAAAAGTTAGAATTTTAACCTGTGTAATTACTTCAATGTTTGTCATAATTTTTATAAATCCACACTAAATCCCACAATACTGTAGGTCTATTTATGCACTTATTATTAAGAAGTGTAATCACATTTGTGTTATGATTTTGATTTCGGTGGCTATCCTCTCAATTTACAATATCCATCTTTTACATACTGTATATAAATCTTGGAATGGGGTCAGTTTGGCAAAGCTCCTCACAAGTCATTTGAACTGTTCTAAAGAAAGTTTTCTTTTTTTTCCCATCGTGAATTTATCATAAATCATAATTTCTTTTTACTGATACATTAGAATGATTGAAAAGTTTTATAGGCTGTGCTTTGTCACATATTACCGGTTTTACATGTGTTCCCTTTCACGGGGTAATTGACACATTTCCCAAGCGATAACATTTAAATACATATTCCCTCTGTTTTGTTACATGAATCTGTCAAAACTATATTTTTAATTCAATATGAATAAAGATCAGTCAATATTTAAAAAAAGAAATGTGCCGTAATCTCTACAAACAGATGCTGTATCTTCATATGTATGTGCATTTCAAGGCAAGGGACAAGATTTTGGTCACAGAAGTTTCTGAACAGTTGTATTGACCAGTCCTTTTTGGAGAGGCTTAGGTTGCATACTGGTAAACAACGTAGAGCGCTAAAGAGGGAGTGCTCGTTGTCATAGCTTGTAGGCAATCAAGGTAATGTAATATGTTGTGTTTGTCAAGCAAATGCCTCAAACAAAAAAGTATTTAGTGAGTGTAAATTGACTACTTGCGGAAAAAGTCGTAGAGATTGTCCCTCAGTGTCGCCAGTCTGACAACAATGATCTATCATCAGAAAAAAATTGATTTGTTCCAAAACTCATGAGAGAAAACTAGCCATGCGTATATATGGTTGTTGGTCTCTCTGTGGTGTTTGTGTCAAACATAGAGTGGGCCAAAATTAAGAACTGACTCCAAATCATGGACCAACCAGAATGGATATTAATTTAAAATGAGACACAATTTGTCTTTTCAGAGGTATTATCAGAAATCCAGAAGTATCCATTTATTTTTTCGAAAGCCATAATAAATAATTTAGCGTAAAACTAAACTCACTGATTAAACAAGTAAAGAAGAAATTTGAAATAGACACATCTGACCTTTTCTGTGTGTTACTCTCTCTGACTTTTCAAACCTGCAGTTTCAAATTGGACTCATTTGTGATGTAACTAGCTCGCTCTGCCCCGTCAGTCAATGCTGCCACTGTCTGAATGGGTTCAGACCGCCTCCTCCTTTTGTGTATACAGGTAGCAACGATGCTAGCGAAGCCACATTTCATTTCATCAAGCATTGCATACCTTCCTGGCATGTAGGCTGCTCTGTGCTCGGCTGTAAAGTCTCACAAGCAAAAACTTGCAGATGTGTTCCAAATACTTTTCTCCAGACTGGGGCCTATTTTTCATACAGTCCACAATATGGTTTCCTAACATTATTTGTATGTTGTATGAATTCTTTGAACTGACACCAAGAATTTAGTAAGTTTTCTGTTTGCCGTGGATGCTACCGCTGAACAGTAAGTTAACTGATTTAGCCCTTAGTCTGCTAACTGGTACAGTGTTACTACATCTTTGTGTAAGAATCGCTGTTAACATATTTTAGTACTTAGTTCTCTCATGCTTGTGGCTGTAGCTTTTATGGGTCAACTGTGTGGACTAATGTAGCTTCAGAGCGAGACTGATACAGTCAGTAGTAAGTTAGGAAGGAGAGCTGATGCCAAAAGAACGTATGCAAAATACCAGTGTGCATGTAGCATCCTGTGTTTTTTATTTTTATTTTAGTACATTATTGGCTTTGTGTAGTTCTCTGTTTGTGCCCTTCTAGATGGGATCCGGCGATACTTCCACTTCAGCCCTTATAGTTTTGAGTGCCCTTTGTACCTCCTTACTTCAAATGTCAGTGTTCTCAAGTGGTTCAGCCAGACATATGGGAGTTCTGTGTAGCCTGTAGTCACAGCATGACATCTTCATTTTACCCAGATGATGCTGCAGACATCTCTCACCATTCAGCATATTATGCCTTTGAGCTAGAAAGAGCAGAGCCAAGCAGTAACGCCGCTCCCATCTCCACAACCTCTATTCTTCAGCCACTTTTTTTCACATTAAAAGCCTCTCCAGTGTGCGCACACACACACACACACACACAAACACACACACACACCCAAACTTGTATGGTCGCCGGAAAATCACGCAGGGGCACCAATAATAAAGTGTCATTACTTCTGACACTTGCACATTCGTGATAGATGCATCTCTTTTCCAGCTGATGACATTTTATGGCATTATCATCGGAAATCCAATAACAAGATCAGCATCTTGGAGCCCTTGCCCCATGCAAAGTCAAATCGCTTGCCTTAAGATGGTAATAGAGTGTGATCGAAACAATCTGTCACTGCCTGTCCTCCCACTCTCACGCGGCAAACCCCCTGCCCCTGACAAACTATATGGATTTTTACCTGATATGAGCGATGATCGGCACAGTTGAATATAAATGATCTTAAATGTCTGCGGGTGAATCGATTGAGTGACGCCTCTCAACAAATAAAAGTGAAGGCTCTATTGGAGAGTGCATCATTCTTAACCACAGCCTTTTACTGTCTACACATTTCCATGCACGGACAATCTAATATGTGCTGATGTAAACACCTTAAAAGATAGAGGTTTAACAACTGGCTGTGTGCCAGAACTGTAGTTTTGGTTGATCCAGCAAAGTGTGCTATTTGGTGTCCTGTTCCTCTCTTGCTGCTACAGTATTTGCTGTCTTATCCCAGATTAATGAAACGACCACTAGAAATACACTGTACAACTTTCAGCATAGACGGTACGTGCCGTGTATGTTTCACCAGAACAGATGGCCGCTTCCCAGCAGTTTGTGACAATCACATCATATTACCTGATGCAACTGTGGACTAATTTTCTGGTTTCAAATGAGCTTGAAAACTTGTTTTGTGTTGTCTCTGCAGTTCCGCCATTATTGCTATCTCTTTTTCGCAGAGAGCCACTGGTGGGGTCGGCTGCCTCTAAATCCCAGCATGTTGGCAGCCTCTGATTGAATGGACTGTACAAAGCCCACTAAGCAGTGTTGCGATCCCCCATGAGGGCTTTCATTATGGAACAGCATATTGGATTCTCTTCACGGGCTGTCTGCCTCTGAAGGCTACAGTCTCTCCAGGAATGCACACACATACAAAGCATCATACGGGACAACATGTAGACAGCCTGGTAATAAATCCTGCCTGATCTTAGTGAATCTGGTTTCTTACAGCGAAGACACAATAATGCACCCCAACACAGTTGTTGCCTGTACTTCCTATGACCTCTGCGGTAAGTGGGCTGCCCACGTAGCAGCCAAGAAGCATGGTTACAGGGGTTAGGTTACATGTGTAAGAATTTCAGTTGCAAGATGGGAGGTATGTTTTAGTTGGTTTTGTGAACCACCAGGAAATTTCTGCAGTGTTGGAAAGTAACTAAGCACATTTACTCAACTAATCCATCCTCGGCCTTCTGATTGATTGCTGACCCACCAACCAGAGGCTTGCAGCTAACTTTGGCTTGTTTACAGCGAGTAACTTCTCTGTTGATTAATGAGCATTGTCCCTATCAAACAAATAAACAAATAAAAAATAGAGGGTTCCTACCATGATTACAATTGTTAGGCAACTTAATTATTTTCTCAAAGGAGAGTGAAACTGAGAGCAAGAATAGGAAAATGGTTGAAAACTGTACGTGGGGTAATTGTAACATTTAGAAATACACAGGACAAGATGTTACAATCCCTTGTGCTGAAATCCCAGGCAAAACACGTTTAGAGGCCCTGTTCGACTAAGAGGCCCTACCAACCTACAGTCATGTAATATGACCAATAACCTATATTCTACCTAGGCTAACTAGAGGCTGCTGGCTTGTAAGCCCATTGAGCAGCAGAGGATACCTCAAACATTGTAAAACATAACTAACTAAACGCTGCTGGCTTGTATGGCCCGCTCAGCAGCAAACCATGGCTACCAAATACCATGAGAACATGATCTGAACAACAGCAGTATGCAGCATATCATTGGGGTTTTCAAGTGGGCACCTCCCTTCACCGATGTTTCGTTAAGTTAGGCCCACGACACCTCAAGAAGGCTTAACAGTGATTTCCAGCGTCCTGGAATCACCCCCCTCCACACCGCCACTACACAACCCTTTCTTCCTCACCACTCGATGTCTATCAACAACTAGTATGGAAACTAATAACCACGAGCCAAACAAACAAATCTACCATGCTCCGCTTCGTTGATGCACAGCAAGTCATAGTATCCACAACACAATCCATCCCGCAAACTGAAAGTAGCTAAGCACTGAGAAACGTTGCTACTGGATTCAACTGTGTGGACAACCACACTGGCAACTCAACCCTGCCACTGTCGGTAATAATACAGCGTGTTAGATGATAAAGTTATTTTAAAGTAGGTAGGCAAGAGAACTGCTAGTGACCAGAAATCGTACATTTACCTCTTTATCAGTCATCCAAAAGCATAATCAGAGTGGACACACTGAAAGGGAAAGAATTACAAATACAATACAATATCTGATAAGAAGGAAGCTCAGGATAGTACATGTGACAAAAAGCCAATTACTCTACATAGGTACGATTTTAAGATTTATTTAGCATACTTACCTTTGATATGTAGAAACAAGCTTCATACGGATTACTCATGCTACATTAATAATCTAGTGATAATCTGAATAATATACTGTATATCAGGACCAAGACCAAACCAACATTTAAGATTTGCTCTTAATGCATACTTATTAATACTCAACTGGGATTTTTTCTCGCAGGAGTTTTACTTATAATGTTTCATTGTTGTACACTACTCAGATGTGATTTGAAGGATGAAGGATTTAAGAATAATGGAGTGTTCCCATTCAGTTTGTTTCATAGTCACGGTTTTCACATTTGAATTTTTTTAATGTTGTTTGCAACCAATATAAACACCACAGAAAGGTTGCTACCCCCCCCCCCCCCCCCCCCCACCCCTTTTTCTTTTTTGCTATGGAAATACTTGCAATCAGCCAATGTATGCAATAAACGAATGTGTAGTGGGAATGTGCCACAGCCAGTGACAACAAAAGTTGAGTAAAGCAGTTGAAAATGTTGATCAAAGAATGCCTTTTTGTTTGCCATGATTACCTGAGCATCCGGACATATTATTGTGAATTGAGTTGAAAAAAGTACACGATGAGTAATCAGTGTGCTACATGTTGTACTGTTCTGTTTGGTTTCTCCTTCACTCAAATGACCCCGAGGCAAACATACAACAGTGCTGCACAATTATATCAAGACAACGAATGCTTAAATAGTTTTATATGGCATAAATGACCCCAAATCCATTTAAGTTTAATGATTTATTAGGCACATTAGAATTTAATCAGTTGTTGTGCAAGTTGTTTTGCACTTCGCTTGCTTCCCTTGCTTCTCCGTATTGGTTACTATTAAATATTGTCATGTCAAGCTTGGGAAGATCTAAAACAGTCCAGCATTTCACTAAGTAGCGGTTGACACTGCATACATTAAGATTAATAAGGTAGTCTCATTGGTCAATTTGCATTCTGCTTGGGAAACACATCTCATCTGATTATAATGGAATATGAGCTGCTCTGCATTTAGTGTTTATCACTCGCTTTGTTAGGCCAAGCACAGAGAGGCTGCCATCAAAAACTACACAGGCACTTTAAATGAGGAAATGGTCATTACAACTCATTTATGTTTCCCTTCACTTCCAATAATGAAAGAGACATTGTGATGTCTGAATATATCTTCAGGGAGAGGGTGCCTGTGTGTATGTGTGTGTGTGTGTCTCTGACATCGACAGTTACTTCCGATTTATGTCCATGCTGCCTTCAAATACTCCCCTCATATCAGCATTTTTGGAATAAATTGTGCATTTAGCCGGCCAAATGTGGATTGCAGGCAGTGTCCTTCTTGTATTTCTAGATCTGTAACATCATAATTTTGATGATTAAAGTAAAATAGTAACTCCTATAACTCCAAGCAAGTCTATTTAAGTAAAACTGGTCAAAATGTGTCTCATGGGATCCTTTGGTATATGAAACGTGAAACCAAACATGTATCCTGATCTGTCTATAACCTTTAGGAAACAATTCAATAATCTCCTTCTCATTATACACTCACTTGCCAGTTCATTAGATATACTAATTAGAACAAATGCATTCTAACATTACTGTCCTGCTGCACCAATAATTTTGGAGGATAGTTTATGCTGCTGTTAAACTGGATCGAATTAAACAAAACAAACAAAAGAATCAGAACAGCTCCCTCTGTTAAACAACCCCTGCATGCTACAAACTTTGTGAAGCTGAGAGTTAGGACAAGGCTGCTATTATATTAGATAGCATCATTCCCATTAGTGTACCTAATGAACAGGCAAACTACGGTATAAGCATACAGATTCGCCACATAATTAAATGTGATTCTGCCCTATACGTTTGCTTGCTGTGGTTATGATGGGTATGCACAGACACGCAGATGAAATTAAATTAACAAAATCAAAGAAATTAACATATCTGTCAATTATTATTTTCAGTGTTCAATGACACATTTTTTTTTATGTGTCTTAATTGCTTAGCACCACTATTTCTGTTTTTGTTTAACTGTCAGGACCTCAGCTGTACTACTCGGTCATTAAACAGCGCGCGCACTCAGTTGCGCCAGGTGATAGTCTACCAAGCTAGTTAGCCTCCCGTTTAGTTTACTCCGAAACAAAACAGTTCCCTTACGTCTGTCAACGGAGACAAAAGATGCCAATGTACGTATTGTTTTTAAAGTTACGTCGTATTTTCCTGCGACACACTACTCCAAGCCACTGGATGCTAATGCTAACTCAAGCTAGTGTCAGGACGGACTGACTGGTGTAGCTGCTTCATGTCCCGGACTCCCGAACTTTCCTTCAACTCAGCTGTAAGTCAGGGGCTAGACGTGGTGTCACCACAGGTAAGTAGCCTGTTTATGTTGACTTTTTTGTTTCTGCTAATGAAAGAAACTATCCGCAGCTGTTTATTTTTCTACATACTGCAGGTGTGTGTCTCTGCGCAGCGTGTGGTTGTTCGGCCGCTGCGCCAGGCTGCTGTATTGTTATGTCTGGTGGGCTGTTTGTTTGTTTGTTTGTTTAATACTTTGTGTTTTGTCGCTTGCTGTTGTGTATTTGTGTGGCCAGTGTGCATTGAGAAAGCAATGTTTCAATGTTGCCTCCTTCAGCTTATGAAAACCAATTTTGTTAGCAAAACTTTTTTTTTTGAAATTATTGTCAAACCACCGATTTAATAGTAACTCAACTTAAGTTACACTGCAGGCATCACCATGAACACGTTTATATATGTGAATATGTGAACTGTATGACTTAAGTGTTTTCACTGCAGACATTTTGACTATTGTAGCAGAAAAAGAGCAGGTGAGACAGTTTTTGTTAACAATGGCTCAGTCCCATCAAGTGTCCTAGGCAGAACAGAGCCAGCATACACAGAACAAGGTTCTTGGAAACATAGAATGGAATGCAGCCATTTACTTTTTCTCTATCTTGCTAAGCACACCTTTCTAGCTATGGCGAGCCAAACCATATGCTAGGGTAAAAAAAACGTCTCTTGGTGCCAGCTGTGGCTGAAGATTATTTAATTTACAAAGACATGGTTGTCTTGGGTTTTATCCAGTGGGATTTAAAGAGTGCACTTTGAAGTCTCTATGTAATGTGAGTCATATGTGTGAGGTGCAGTGAACATTTCATAGAAACCCACTCTTTGTCCATGCTTGGTGTAAATTGATTTTATTCCACACATAACCAGAACAGTTCATAACATACAAACGTTTGCTTAAGGTTTTTCTTTATTTTTGATCAATCAAAACTATGAAGAAACACACATGGAATTATGTAGTGATCAAAGAAGTGTTACAGAAACCAGAATATGTTTTATGTTTTGGATTCTTCGCAGTAGCCACCCTGTGCTTTGATCACGGCTTTTCACACTCTTGACATTCTCTCCATCACCTTCATGAGGTTGTCACTTGGAACGGGTTTCCAGCTCTCTTGAAGGAGTTCCCAGAGGCGTTGAGCACTCTGCTGTCCAAATCGGTCCAAACCATCTTAGCTGGGTTTAGGTCAAGTGATTATGGAAGCCAGGTCATAGGAGGGAGCACTCCATCACTTTCCTTCTTAGTCAGTAGGGTGCGCTTGGCTTGTTTCCAGGCTAGTTAAGCGCTATTAACCATACAGTCTTTCCAAGTATGGACAAAAGCGAACATATCCTGATGGTGAGAGTTATTAATTAAGCTTTGTGTAAGAGCATCCTTTTGCTCAAATTAAAGATTAATCAAGGGCACAGCAGACAAACTAGCATTTCCTCATGTCTGCAAAGTTAATGGCACTCAAGTAAGATTTTAAAACGACTTCCACTCGCAGAATATACTAATAACATGTGAGCAGAGTGATAAATGAGACCAATTGTGGGCAACGCTGCATTTTAATTAAGCAGCAGCCTTAAGTGAGGAGGCGTCATTGTTAAGTCAACTCTCCGTTGCAATTATGCTGCTCTATTCATGTGTAACATAATGGCTTGATGACAGTTCTTTGTTGGCTTACAGCGGAGGCATAATTGTGTCCTTTAACACATAAAAATGGCACATCTCAATTTTATATTTTGACTCTAAGTAACACTCACTCAGGAACAAGGTAAAGGTTGTCTCTTTCAGTTCATCCTGCCAGAGAGTCGCTACTCTACTGTATTGTTGGTCAGACTGTAGAAGGGGAAAATTGACTTTGTTGTCATTAGATCCAGGTGCAGTGTGCATTGTTTTCTTCCTACTAATTACCTAATTACTTCAGTTATTTATACTTGGTCTCCAGTGGCAGAGCCTTAATTCCACCCAGCAGGGGGCTGCATTGAGACATACAGGCTGTGCAAAAGTTTTCTAGTTATCAGTTTCTTTAAACCAGATTAATTTCCTGTGATTTCTGGGAAAATCAGGAAGTTTCAACTTACAGCCAGAGCTATTAAAGGCTAATGACAAAGTTCACTGTGAGGATGTCTGAAATGGCATTAGGACCAATCAAGACATTTTTAAAATGGTCAAACTGGATTGAGCATATAGCCTGTATAGTTTTATAATTGTGCTGTACACCAGCAGCCACTTATTCAAGATTGCTGACTAGTTATTTATTTTGTAAAAAAAAAAAAAAGAAGGAAGAAATACGCTTGGATTTTATTTACTGTTTTTTCTCAACCTCTGTCTCAAAGTGGACGTTTCATCTTGCGTCCCCCCCATCGTTACATTCCGGGAAATAATATGAGGAAACAACAAAAGAGAGTTGGCTGACACAAATACACAAGACATGATCAAAGCAAGGCTGATTACAGCCATTATGCATCCACTGTCTTTGAGTGTATTCATCAGTAACTTAATCTGCTTTTAAATGACAATATGACAATCAGATGGCCATTTACAGAAAGTAGAGCTCCCACAATGAGTGTACTGTCATTGTGTCAGCTATGATTGGGGGCACGCAGTTATAGAGTGCAGTTAGGAAGTGGACAGTCTGTACTGATTGGCCATCTAAGCTTCCTGCATGTTTGATCACAATGCCAGAAGAAGAGCTCATGATTACTCCCACATAGTTTGCTTACAAACCATCGTGTTTTTGTTGCTGGAGAAAGAAAGACATTACACCTTGGTGCCATACCCATGTCACCATCTTCCTTCATGATACAATTTCCAGCAGAAGAACCATTCCATTTTCCTTTTAGTTCACAGATCCAAGCATTTTTTGCCAGATATTAGACACAATTCCCAGTTTGGCAACATCTGCACCAGTCCGCACTAGTTGGGGACAATCGGCATGGATAGTTGGCACAATAATTTGTTGTATGATGGGACGAAGATGCAAATCTGCAAGTGTGTGAGAGAAACCAACTCTACCCGACGTCACCAATGGCAGGAGAGTGGTGACAAAGCGAACCTGGATCACGCTAATAGAGGAGAGCTAAATCGAGTTGTGGCGTATAATGTTGGTTGCAGTCCATATCACAACTGCTGCCCTCGTGCGAATTTTGTTTGACAAATCTTGTGGTCTCTGTTCTCTCATCAGGCACAGTTGTTAAGTGTGTCATCCCCAGTCTTTTAGTCGTCATACAAAAATTTGCTGAAGCCAGTCTGGTAGTGTGTACTGTGTCCCCAGCTTACATAACAGCAGACAGTGCAGCCCAGCCCTGACCTGTTCGTAGCATTTCTGAACGTTTGAAAGGCTTTGAGATTCTCCCAGAGGACATTGCACTCTCCATTAAGTCCTTTATGTTCTCAAAACGAAAGGGTCGCTGAAAGCTGAAGTTGCTTCATACAGGATGGGTCAAAGAGTGCTAAAGGCCTAGTGGGAGAACAGAGGAGAATGTGTGGTCACCAGAGGAGGTGAGGCCAGACATTCTGCTGCTTTCGGTCAGCTACCCCTTTGTCTGCCCAAAGACCTTCACTAATATGTAAGTCACTTAGCCCCAAGAAGAAAGCAAGAGTGACATGAAAACGGAATACATTAGGAGTACAGTGGAGACTTTAGACAGCCTCCTTTAAGGGTGTCTGTAAGGTTAGATTAACTCTAGGTCAAATGTATAAATCCCAGACAATCCTAGTTTCCTGAGCCACAGTGCTTAACAACCTCAAGAGAAATATTCCTTATAAAGGTTCTACTGTACTTCTGAAATGCAACATCACTCTTGGTATTGATCCAGTGTCACCCTATTAATTATGATAATATTTCATATAATTCAGAATTTATAAGTTTATTTCAATATAAGATATTCAAGATATATTTGATGTATCTGCAGTATAGTTACCATAAACAGCCGGCAGCTGTAGTAGTCCAGATGTGGAAAGGAAGCTTGTGCGTTTATGCCCATTTCCATAATGAATAAGATTTATAAAACAAATCTATCTTTGTGTGGACACACAGCTGTGGATTCATGCAAAGTTTCATGCATCTAGTCCCTGATTAATTCCTACATCACATAGTCATTGCGAATGAGAACTGCTTGGTAAATTTTGCCTGAGAGTATTTTTCAACACCACCACTATGGTATACAGTATTTACTGGGCTACACGATCTTCACAGCTAGATACAGATTGGACTGTAGCAAAGTGTCAAGGATAAGTGCTCTGTGATAGCCTGCCGTCAAGAGTTTATTGCCTTCCTGTTCCGATCACAGTGGGTGGACATAGTGTAGTAAAGGATTTCTGGAGTATTTGGAATTTGAAACAATTTCTCGCCAGGCTATTGCTGATATTTGTGCATCTTTGTTCTTTTTTTATTGATGAATTATACAGTATATTCAGTATGTAAATACATAGGCTATGTTAGGCTACAGGCGCATAGGGTCTTGGGCAGATCGCTAAGTTTATTTTACAAGGTTTTAGAACCACTTGTCCAAAAGGACATTCATACGAATACAAAATCATGAATTGGGTCTTTATACAACTGCTATACACTTGCTAGTTATCTTGTTATTTGTCAGCCAAGTTGGGTTGCCCTCTTCTGCGTTATGATGCACTCAGTCAAATTCTAACCGCAGCTATTCATGAATAGTCATTCTCTCCCGATTTCGAGTCCTGACACTATTTGCTCCTTTACTTAGAACAGTTAAAAAGCCATTGTTTACGTAGTTTGTCAGAAAAATTATTGTATTTTTGTTTGTTTTTTAGTAAAAAATATTTTGTGCTTTTGTCTTATTAAATTCCTTGGTATTTCTGTTAAAGCATCATATAGTATCCTTGTGAAAGAGCCATATGAATACACCAACATGACCATCACAATAACAACTATTTCCAAGTAACATAAGAATAAGAGTGACACTAGAAGATCTCTAATATTCAAAAGACACATATTTTGCTTTACAATCAACAAGATACGGAACTGAGAGTACATGTCCTTCACAAGTGTGATTTAGCTGACACGAGCCTCATTGAAAATCACAAGAAAGCACACTGCAAAATCAAAAATACTCACATTACAGTCACACACATCACAAGAAGGTGCCCCTTTGGCGCAAAGCAATTACAAAGCTAACACTCATACCCACGCTCACAAAGCCATAGTCCACAACCAAAGAGAGACAAATTACCTCCCTGTCAGATAAAATCAGACTTGACATCGTTTAATTAATTTCAGTGTATATTAGCATTTTTTATTATTTTTTCTTTCCTGTGTCTACCTCCTTCTCCCAGAGTTGTCCCGAGGAAAACATCAGTTTGAAAAATGATTAGCCTTTTCTGCTCTCTATTCTTTAAGCGTATCTCTCGCGTCTCTAGTGCAGTTACGTAGGAGATGTGCTTGGAGTAGAGTTGTAAGTTAAATACTCGACACAGTGACATATCCCTCCTGTAATTTCAAACATAAGCATAAGTAACAAAGGTTAACTAAGTATTATGCTAGAGAATTGTAAACCATTAAGAACACACCCCGTTTGAAAACTATAATTGCAGTGAAATCTACCAGTATTAAAATGACAATCACACTCTTGGTTTGGACCATTGATTCCAAAACCATTTGGGACTTAGAATAATGGAGTCTTGCTAATCTGCACTCTAATCTCTCTTCAACTCGCATGGTGGCATGGTGATGCATAATGAGAGATGTGAACCCCCTGCTACAATACAATAGCTTCTACTAATGCACTGCAGCACTAAAAGATGTAGGCAGTGGATGCAGAGCATGTGTGTGAATGCGCGTGTGTGCCTGTCCTCTCAGTCGATATGTCAATATGTGCACTGTCACATGGAGGTGACCTTTTGTTTTGTGTCTCATGCTGCTTTACACTGAAGGCAAATTTCATACTTGAGTACAGAACACATATATGTAAATAATCATGTATTAACAAACACAAACTTACACATGGAATGTCACTTTAGATTTGCTGACAGTTTTTTACATTTTAACTGATCTATGTAGAACTACTTAAGAGGTTCAGACATGGCCATCATGATCCCAAAAACCAACCAGTTATTATAAGGAATTGTTACTTAAGTGAAATCAATGCCAGTGGAGCACACACACCAGCATTTTCACAAAAAGGAATCAACTCCAGAATAGGGCTACTCGATTATGGCAAAAATCCCAATCCCAATTACTTTGAGTGATGTTGTAATCACGTTTATTAAAGACTAGGGATGTAACGATTACCGATATGACGATAAACCGCAGCAAAATTCCCGACGGTTAGTATTACCGTTTCAAATTTTAATTGCGTTAAAACCGTGATTGATCACCGCAGCGTTTTACCGAAAAACTCAGAGATACTGCTCATTTCCTGAGGAAGCAGCAGCACCTGAACGGCACTCTCTCTCTCTCAGAAGCGGGGGCGCATGCGCAGTCTGTGAAAACCTGCACTATTCTGCTGAAATGATGACGTGATGGTAACACATACCGCTTGTCCAATGTGTTAATCACTTTATCGAACCCCCTGGGTCTCAAACGGTGTTGATAGGGCACATGTCTTCGGCAATCATGTATGTGACGGCATCCATTATTTCATTATGCCTGCGGGAGCTGGGTGGACTTGTGGTGGCATTGTAAAATGTGTCCTTAATTGAGGACTGTGTGGCAGTGGCAGAAGTCGAGGAGCTTTTCATTTTTGAGTTGTTTTTTTTTGTTCCTTCACTGCTTGGTCATGTATTACTCTGTGTGTGAACTTTAAATGGTTAAACAAATTGATCGTATTCCCTTGAGGTTCAGACACGGTTGCATGACATATCTTAGCAGTAGCTTTGTTTGTTCTGACATCAGACTCCTCAAAACCAAAGTGTTTACACACAACAGAATTCGCCTTACCTTTCTTCCTGACCAAAGGCTGCCTTTTCTCCCAAACCCCCACTGGCAGTAAGAACCAGCGTGGCCAAAAGTGACATTTTTCAGGCGGAGCGGAGTGCAAAGGTGGAGATGGAAGGGTTTGCTACAGTTACCACACGTGTGCGGCAGAATGATCGGTTTATTACAATTGTCTTGTTTTCATGATCGAAGGAAGCCAAAATTGAAATTCAATTCCATTAACCCCCCAGCCCTACAGAAAAGCAACAAAAAAATTTTTTGCAGTAAAAATACTTCCATAAGCATGTTTAGTCATGTAACTTTGAGTTGTGTTCTTAAATTTTTTCGAAGCTTTGACAGCCTACTGCCACTTAAACGGAAGAATAAGATATTGTTTATCTAAAAGATCAGGCTTGGCTGAAGCCTGATACTGATCCAATCCACTCATTTAAAAAACTCCCGGAATGGCCCAGATACCGATCAGGACATCCTAAATTATTTTAATACTTGTCTCACGTCATTTCATTAACGTGGTTATGAATCTGTTTGTCTGTTTTTTTAAATATATATAGTCATCGTTCTGCCTCTATATAATTTCTTTGTTTCTCTACTTTTCTCCTCCTCTCTGTTTTGTTCATAGTTAATCTCCTCCTGTGCACACAAAGTCACGACCAGACACTCTCCCATCCACTCAACAGCACCCAGGGATGACACCATCGGCTATGTTCCTAGCAGATTAAAGCCTTAGATATCAGCACCATAAACAAGTACCTGATCAAAGCTCTGTGTCACGGATTACCTACTTCAGAAACAATGTACGGTAGAATTGACACAGGTAAAGCTGCGAAATGTCAAGGAGCTTGGTTCTTTATTGGTTTTCAGCTCAATTGTTGTATAAAAGTGTGAGAGACATTGGTATTTGAAAGAAAGCATCAACAGCTATAGCAGAACAACGTGTCAGGATTTTGAAAAAGCTTACAGGATGTTGTTGTCTGCTTTTACTAGCAGGCTTACAAATATGAGCCATACAAGCCATTCTAATAGCCGACACTCCCGTGATCTGCAGCTTGTCTGGTGTGCAGAGTGGGGAAAAATGACTCAAGTCATTTTTAGATAAGTGAATTAATTCTTTACAGCAGCAAGTGAAACGCAACAGTCATAGAAAAGCTTTTTATTTTTCCAGGAGCGTAATTATTTTCTGTAAGCAGCATGAATAGGCACAGAAAACAGTGCTGTTCCACATTATGAACAGAACATTGACAGGCGAAACGGCACAGTGCACATGTATATGATAGAGTTAACCTGTTGAGTAACGAATATACCACAGCAATGATCACTTACGTAGCCTGATATTATTAACTCTGCTACATGCTTTTCTTGTGTCTGGGTGATCCAGTCACAAGTGGGCTGCCCTGAGTAGTCCTTCTGCAATCTATATGCAGATAACCCCCTGTAGACTGATTGATTTGGACTTGGGGCAGTTGCATACTGTTCTAACAGCTGCTTGACACATCTTTGAGAACAGCTCTGTTTGTTGTGTGTGCATGGTAACATGATGGAAAATACAGAATGTAATAAGCTGTAAATTCATCCCTGCTCACGTTATTATTCATTTATTCATCCCTGCCCTTATGTTAGTTATTTTAGAGACCTGCACATAGCTCCAATTATAACTCAAACCCGTATCTATATGCACAATCACGTCACTGCTGTGTTGTAACTATATTAACTTGCTGTCACTGTAAATGGTGACACACTACTTTTATGAGGGAATTGCACTCATCCTACTGATAGTGAATACTGTTATTTGTTAAGCTAATCTTTAGACTTATTTATTTCTTTGTGTAGTTACTTAACAGGTGCAAGGACAAAAGATTAAAAGGTTCTCCCAACTGACAAAGAGACAGCTCCTTCTGGCTATCATACAGTATAGCCGCTGTGAGCTTTCTCTGAATGAATAAAGCAGACCCTTTAAACGGAGGACGTCAGCCATGCAGCTTCCACTTCCACGTGTGGTCTGAGTGATTAAATGCGTCTTCAGTTTGTCTTGTTAACACCTGTTCTTTAAGCTGACAAATTGTGATTGAATCACTTAGTACTCTTGTTGATATAAGGTCCAACTTTAACTTTTCTAATTAATTGGAAGAGTTGCTTCATACAGTGGCAGATTATAGATAAAACAGTTACATGATCTCTTAGAAGAGATAGTCTAGTGCAGAAAGATGAGTTATTTATGACCTGAAATGGAGAAAAGCAGCAAATCCTCACAAGAACCCGACAATTTTAATGATAATAATTATTGCAGCAACAATGGCAAATTGGTACAAATGGCTGTCACCTCTTGCATCCTATTTACCTGGATAAATCCATTCCATATTTGTTAACTTTGAGCGTTCCATAAAATTGTGCAATAGAGAGGTACAGCGAGAGAGTATGTTGATTTTAGAACATTATACACTGAAGGTTGTACTTTTAAAGCCAAGGCCGGTTGGCTTTAAAAGTACTAATCAGACAGTTTCTTTACGATATTATGTGTGTATGTATAGCCTTCTACTATATGAAAAATGTCTGAAGATTGGTCCATTTTCCCTATTAAATTAAAAGTAGCCAATGAATTGTGTTATGTTCATCCAGAGGAAAATATAAAAATAAAGAAAGGAAGCTATTTTTTTTATTTTTTTTGTCTTTCTGAAGGGGGTGTTTCGGAATCTAATTGATGAATAGCTGCCATAACCGGGTGCTGCGTCCTTCAATTGAACTTTAATTCATATGTGCATCAATCATTTTCCCCCTTTTATAACATAATGGATACTCACAGCTCTGATTACTGTGTGTTTTGTCCTTGTGATGTGACTGTGTGTGTAAGTGAAAGCAAGGGGATATAAAACTGGGATTTTTCATTGGAAATAGTAAACAAGGAGCAAGGAAATCTCCCACACCATGAAAGCAAGTCTCTCTCTCTTTCTCTCTCCCCCCTCTGTCTCCATTATGGTGTAAACGGGGCCTCAGCTGTGCTCCTTGTATGCCCTACCACTCAAATATTGAATTTTTTGTCCTTCGTACAGACAAGCCAAAGCGAAGTGAAAGAGAGTGCAACAATCTGGGGGAAAAGACTATATGTATACATCGATCTAGTACACATTGGTTTGGGGGCTCACCTTCAGTTTGTGGTCAAAACCTTGATCTTTAAATTAAATTGTTAATTTCAGTGTTAATTATGTGGGATTTGGTCAAGGTTCAGAGTAAGGTTCCAATTGCCACTGGGGTAAGGACTGTAGTGGTTATGTTATGTTAAGTCAATACAGAATTGTTTCACACAATATTTCATAGACTCCGGTGTTTTCTTTTCTATGGACAAATGTGTGTAAGATTAAATAACGTATCAGCAAATAAAATTTATTCTAAGAAAACTGCTGAATTTTAATCTAATTTAGTGCTTACAAAGTTAAGCTAGTTCACATTATGTCTAGAGTCCATTCCTCCAGTTCAGACCAGCTCTCTTTAAATAATTTTAAATCCCCATTGTCTATAAAAAATAAAAAATCAAGAGCACAAGCATTGGGTTCTAAAAAGTCGATGTAATGTAAAATTTTATTTGTGAACAACACAAATAGAGTGGTATGAAAAAGTTTTTTGCACCCTTCCTGATTTCTTATTTTTTGGCATGTTTGTCACACCTAAATATTTCGGATGATCATAAAAAATTTAAATATAAGACAAAGATAATATAAGTAAACACAAAATGCAGTTTTTAAATTAAGGTTTTTATTATTAAGGGGGAAAAAAAATCAACTACATGGCCCTGTGCGAAAAGTGATTGCCCCTTAATAACTAGTTGGGACACCCTTAGCAGCAACAATGGCAATCAAGGATTTGCAGTAACTTGCAATGAGTGTTTTACTGTGCTGTGAAGGAATTTTAGCCCACTCGTCTTTGCAGAATTGTAATTCGGATTGCAATTCTGCTGGTGTGTTTTGGATTATTTTCCTGCTGCAGAACCCAAGTTTGCTTCAGCTTGAGGTCACCAACAGTTGGAAGATGGCCGGACATTGTCCTTAGGATTTTTTGGTAGACAGCAGAATTCATGGTTTCATTTATCACAGTCTTCCAGACTGGTAGATATCACTTACTTATTTTCTCATTTGTTCCTAATTTTTTTGGGATCTTGGCATGATGTCAAGCTTTTGAGGATCTTTTGGTCTACATCAATGAGCCCATAGGGGAGTAAATTAGACCCCATCAAGCCGCCATATTATTAACATTGTATGGGTAACACTAGGGCTGCACGATTATGGCCAAAATGATAATCACGATTATTTTGATCAATATTGAGATCACGATTAATTATCACGATTATTTGTTTATTTCAACCAAAACAAATTTTATTGTCACTAGTCTATTTTAACTGCTTTCACATCCATATTTTGCATGCTAAACCCAAAATGCACCCACACAATGGATGGTAGAGGTGGTGCCCAGAACTGGACTCTCATTAAATTATGGAATAATTAATGTATATATATATATATATTAAATGGGGGGGGGATCCACTCTGACTGGCTCATGGAGGCACGTGATCAGATCGTGGTGTAATCTGTGTAATCTGAAGAAGACATCTGCCTTCCTTGGGAATGTACATATTTGGTGCCTTCACAATTATATTTTGTTCCAATTAAGTGAGCAGTTGATGCAGTACTTGGTTCGGTTTGTTTCGTGTTCATGGGGAAGTCGAGACAAAGTTCTGACATGTCCTCAGCACTCTTTTATTTTAACAGTTTTGTGACTAGCAATGCAGTGATGTTGCCAGCAGTATTGGGTGCACAGCAGTGTGCGCTCTTCCGAAGATACATCACGTAAAGGGCTTTGTCTTATAATTAATTGTAAGATAGTCGTATCGGCCTGTGTGTAACATGTTCACTCTGCAAATTACCTGATCCAGGATGCGATTGCGAGCGCGCTAAGATCACCCTCTCAAACCGTTGTCTACCAAGTCATATGATTGGGCCTTACTGAACTATACTCTATACTCACACATGCATATAATTTTGATCAATTTATTCAGTATAAGTGCATTAATTTATATCCCTGTAACATAGAAAGTTTTATTATTGCAGGGCCTACTCCAAGCTTTTTGTTTGGACTTGTAGTACACAGTGTCACAGTTGGTGTATACATCTACAAAGTATGTCACTGGTTAAATAGAGACAATTTTTTCATGTCTAAATTATATTGAAAATGAGCAGACTTCACCCAAATAGATAATCAGTTGTCACATTCACACCTGTCCGAGGGACAATTTGATTAAGATCGCTGTCTTTTGTGATTATACAATTGGACGGGCTGACAATACTTTTCTGATTGGATCCTGTAATTTTCAGTGTAGTCTATATAACTTGTTTGAATTTCAGTTATACAGAGGCTCAAGTATTTTATAATACAATAATACAACATAATTTTGTGATGTGATACAATTTTGATATGATTTATGGTTAATAATATATAAAATGATAACGTAATTTTGTTGTATACTGTGGATTTTCTATTACTTGTTCTAGTGTTACCTTGCCAAGATGCCTTATTCTTGATTTGTGAAGCATAAAACAATTTAATAAAAAATATTTACTACTGAATAATACTATATATAGACATAGGGGGTCATTAATCATATTGTTTGTTACAAATCCTTATTCTCTGCCCTATGTTTTCGAAATGGTTGTTCTTTTGTTCGGAATATCCAAACAGCAACATAAGAGCACTCTTTAATCTCTGTGTGGCTCTATTATTCCCTCTTTTTTCCTACTAGTGTACAGTTAGTTTTGATTTAAAGAATAATATGTAGAATAATGCGGACACTGAACTCGTGGGTTCTGTCTCTTTCATGTTCAATCAGTGGACTCAGATTGATCTGAGCCATCAGGAACCTTGACCTTTATCTCAGTGAAAGTCACTCTAGTGTTTCAATCTCAGATCATAAGAAAAATCTGCCTGACTCTGTGTAGATGCGACACAGTGGGAATAATAATGACAACAACAGAACAATGAATTGATGTGATGCTGCTCAGACCTTCAGAGCACATTTTGGTCTTTCATTTTTCTCTCCTCTTCTGCAGCTTTGTTAACAGTGCTACCAGCATTTCCAACAATCAAGCTCAGATGTATGAAAATTGGTTTCATTCCCGTCCCTGGTATGAAACCTTCAAAGCTGAGCAGCAAAACAAGCTCCCAGTGAAACGCCTTCCTATTCCAGTAACATCCTCATCAGTGTTGAAACTAGAGAAGGCACATGCTCTTCAAATGAGTTCGCCTATCACCCAGTTGCTTGCTAATGAGCTGCCTAATTTAATTCATTACCGTGCCATACAAGGGTTTGACTAATGAGAGTGACCCTTTGCTGAATATAAAACCTGCATCTGCCAGGTGTGGCCAGATGAGGTGGCTCATTGTTCTTGAGACACAGAATCACTGTGTTTTTTTATGACTATAGCATATTCATTAAGTCAGTCAGATTACATTTAGTTAACACTTTGCGTATACAATGGGGCTTTAGTCTCTTCATTGAAGAGGTCATTTGGTTGGCCCATCAGTTCTTGTCCAACAGAATTCTCATTGGTTAAGGGATGTAATGATTACCAACGATAAACCATGGTAAAATTCCAGACGGCTGGTACAGCAGTGAATGTAAAGAAAAGTATTTAAAATAAATAAATAAATAAAGCTTAGTTAAAAGATTTGTGTGTGTTCGGTACTTTTTGAACATTTTGAACACATTTAACAATACTGTGATAATATTGACAACTGTGATCATTTTGGTCACAATAACCATGATATGAAATTTCGTTACATCTCTACATTGGTTAAATAATCACTGATGATGCTTTCATAAAGAGAAAAGCCCTTTACTACTCCAGGATTTATGTGTAGTATTAGGTGGTGGCTGGGCTGTAAAAACACCAGAATGCCTATCTGTACCACATCCTTGTTCCAATACATCCCACAGGTACCTGATCAGTTTCGGATCTAGAGAATTTATGGACCAGGTCAACACCTTGTGCTGTTCTTCATGTTTTTGAAGTTGTTACTAAACCTTTAGTGTGTTTGGTGTTTAAGGTTGTGGCAGCCTGCGCCAGCCTGCTGGGAGTGTTCCCTCTGCCATTGTATTAGGGAGCCATAGCTTCATCCATGAGATGAAGAGCTTCACATAAACATGAGATCCAAAAAGTTTCAAAAAAGGCAACTGGACTTGTAGATTATTAGAGAAGACGTTTCACCACTCATCCGAGTAGCTTCTTCAGTTCTAGGGGACTGGTGGGAAGTCTGAGGTTTAAATAGGAACTCCTCCTGAAAAACTTGCTTGTTATGCTAATAACATACGCACATACGAGACACTGAGGTGAGACCCAACCAACAGCTACAAAACAAAAACAATAAACTACTTACAACAGCTGGAAAAGGAGAAGGCAATCGATAGACGCCTGTACTATCGCTTGTATCCCGGGGGTGCCATCCTGTGTATTTATTGACTTCCAAACATACACAAGGAAGGAGCACCTCTCAGACCCATCATCAGCAGCATAAACTCGGTTACATACAACATCGCAAAACACCTGGCATCCATCCTGTCTCTGTTGGTGGGCAACACTCCCCACCACATTGAAAACTCCAGGGATTTCGTCGTCCACAAGGTTAGAAACATCACACTGGGTCCAGAGGAAACCATCGTATCCTATGATGTTACCTCCCTCTTCACGTGTATCCCCACCGGAGAAGCCACAAGAGTAGTAAGGGAAAGACTACTAAAGGATGACTCCTTGGCTGGTAAGACCACCCTCAACCCAGACCAACTCTGCGTGTTACTCGATCTGTGCCTGATGACCACCTATTTCCAGTTTAATGGAGGTTTCTACAGACAAAAACACGGCTGTACAATAAACCAGTGTCACCTATTGTGGCCAACCTCTACATGGAGGAGGTCGAGACCAGAGCCCTGAACTCTTTCACAGGAAACACCCCCACCCACTGGTTCAGGTATGTGGACGACACTTGGGTTAAAATCAAGACGCAGGAAGTGGAATCTTTCACACAACACATCAGTGCAGTGGACAGCAGCACAAAGTTCACTCGGGAGGACATCAGCGGGGGTAGTCTGACTTTCCTGGACTGCCTGGTGCATGTGGAAGAAGACCAAAACCTCAACATTTAAGTATATAAAACCCACCCACACTGATCAGCACTTATTATTTGATTCCCACCACCCCCTGGAGCACAAAATAGGGGCCAAAGTCCAGAAAAGAAAGGAGTTCTTTGAATACATTATTGTTTGAAATATGTGGATTATGTTTGGGCTGTCATGATGTACTACCATAGTTCTCTTCTCCACTCGGAATAACTTCACTATACAAAAGAGGTGGGGCTGCTGGTCTAAATCACAACCCCTGAAATACCCCTGAACTCCCCCACCCTTCCTATCTTTTCATTTCTCTTTCTCTGATACCAAATATTGTAAAGGAGACGTTTCTCTATTGAAAGGGGCTTTCTTTTTAGCCAGTTGAACCTGTTGTGTAGGTGACAAGAGAGGGGGGAACATATTCATCCAGGGCCTCATGTGCCCTTTTACATTTCCCTGGTCTATCTCTCTGCAAGCACAGAGCTCTGCAAAAAGTCCATTAAGGTCTACCTTAATGAAGAGGGACAGGACACAATAGCACCCTCAGAGAGGTGAGTGCTGATCAGAAAGGTAGATGAGGAATCCAGCTCGTCCACTCATTCCCCAGTGGACAAGACAAGGCTTTGGGCTTCAGCCTGTGCAGAAAGAGGATGACAGGGTAATGAATGGAAAGGGAGTACTGCCGGAGCCATCAGCTAACCAATCTCTCATCAGCACAGCTTCCTCCGCTAATACTCTCCCCCGTCTCTTCCCATGGCTTTGTCTGAGGTGTCTGTCTGTGCCACAATAGCTATTGCTCACTCTAAGGAGGGAGTTAGAACTTCCTGAAGGGGAAAATAATGAGTAATTATGTGGTTTTACTGGCCCCAATGAAGATGAGATGTTTACCTAGTTGTTCTGACCGACACCAAGTCAGTTAGTTAGGTACAATGGCTCCAATATAAACACATCTCTGGTAACATATCAGTTTAATATCAGTTTCGCTCAACTCATACTGTACCCCATACTATGCCTTGTGAAAGAAAGCAAGAGAAGTGGGTACATTTCACTAATGCAGTGGCCTATCATCTTCAAAGAGATGGCTCCTATATCAACTGTGGAACAACAAGGCTTCATACATATCTACTTCAGTGGGAAAAACAAACACAAATTAAAACTTTTTAAAGCACAAATCAGCTTTTTGTTATTTCTTTCTGTCTTTTCTGTTTATATTTGTTTTTTTGTGTGTGTCTGTGTCAGGCTGCATCCTGCTGAGAATGGCTGTTGCCATCAAAGAGTGTCATTGCTATGGGGTGGGGGTGTCTGGTCTAGGTGGGTGGTACATGTCTAAAAGTAAATAAAAGTAAAGTATGTCAAGTAAATAAAAAATTCAATGTACCCAAACAGTGAAAAGGGAGAAAAGAAAAGCGGGTTCGAGGTCAGTGTCAGTTAAAAAAAAAAAAAAAAAACCTTGGGTATGACTGATGATATTAAGCCCCGCTGTAATACAATTGTAACAGAGCTAAGAGAATAATGAAGAGCTCGGCTTGCAAACTGACACCGCTGACGAGAAACAACTGGTCCACCATGGAGCTGTTAAACTGGTCGTTGAACGCAATTGACAGAGTGTTCTCAACACGGAAGGCGGGTTCTGGTGAACCCAAATGCCCGGATGGAACTTTCCAGGCGGGCTACATCATGGATGGATGGGAAAAGGGGAGAGTCCTGTGCCTTGCCGTACTGGATGTGGAGGATGTGGAGGATGTGTTGTGAGAACAACAGTTGGAATGCTCGCATTGGGATTTGGATTGTTCATGCTGTACCGGAAAGTAAGAAAGACGAGCGATTACATCTATGAAATCTACAAGGATATGGCAAGCATGCGAGCCGACGGAGCCAAAGCTCGGGAGGATTTGGCGAAGATAAGCTCTGAGACAAGCAAATCGGACATGGAGGGTTAAATGGAAAAAACGGGCTCTGACACCATCTCAACTAATATATAAACATGACAATTGTCAACTGGACGACATGGATAATGGACTATAACACGCCAGGCGACTAGAAGAGACTATTGTTCACTTACGGAAGAATATGGACTCTGTGCAAACACACATGTAATCTGTTTTTGACTGTCCTAAGCCGAACTGCAGCTATGCGTTCATCTTCTGTTGTAATAGTTCAAATGAAAGAAACAAACAAAAAAAAAATATATATACATATATCTGAATTTTGAACTGGTGGGTAATGGGGGCGGGACTAGATAAGCTTTGGCTTCTCCCGCTTTCCCTTTCGGCCAGGTCACTTGTACTCATGTTGATGTTGATGTGTGATTTGAATTGACTTGCCCGAAATGAATGAATAAATAAAAAAATAAAAATAAAAGGCCCCGTCCACACGAAACCGCATTTTTTTCGTAAACGCATATATTTTTTAATCGTTTTGGCCTATCGTCCAGACGAATCCCGTAAACGCATAGCCCTAAAACGCACTTTTTTGAAACCAGGTCCCAGGGTGGATAAATTCGAAAACGCACTTCTTGTGGATCCGTCTGGACAGGGGAAACCGGAGATCTTGGAAAACGATGATGTCATCGCCACCATCGCCACACCCCCCGAGCAGCCTTCCACCTCTTATATCCCGCGAAACGTCTCATAACAACATCAACAACAATGGCGGACTACATGCTTGCGTTACTACTGGAGAAGATATTGAGCCTATTATGGTTACTAGGGCAAAATCTATTTTTTCCTTGAGTTTGGTTTCTTCTAAAGCCGATTTGTAAACAGCGCTCAAGCTTCATGCGCATGCGCCACCTCTTCCTCTCCGTTTTTGGTGAATTTCTGAAACTGAGACAGCGCCACCTATAGACCTGGGATATGAAGTAGCGTTTTCAGTTGTCTAAAGACGAATCCATCTGGACGTGGATATTTTTGAAACTGTGCAAGCGAAAACGGATAGGAAAAAGATCATTTTCGTACGTGTGAACGAGGCCCAAGTAACATCCACATGAATCCAAACCTTTCCCAGCAGAACATTGTATTGTCACAAGATGATCAGGGTTATTTACTTCTCCTGTTTGGTTTTAATGTTGTGGCTGTTCGGTGTACACTCACCGGCCACTTTATTAGGTACACCATGCTAGTAACGGGTTGGACCCCCTTTTGCCTTCAGAACTGCCTCAATTCTTCGTGGCATAGATTCAACAAGGTGCTGGAAGCATTCCTCAGAGAGTTTGGTCCATATTGACATGATGGCATCACACAGTTGGCGCAGATTTGTCGGCTGCACATCCATGATGCGAATCTCCCGTTCCACCACATCCCAAAGATGCTCTATTGGATTGAGATCTGGTGACTGTGGAGGCCATTTGAGTACAGTGAACTCATTGTCATGTTCAAGAAACCAGTCTGAGATGATTCCAGCTTTATGACATGGCGCATTATCCTGCTGAAAGTAGCCATCAGAAGTTGGGTACATTGTGGTCATAAAGGGATGGACATGGTCAGCAACAATACTCAGGTAGGCTGTGGCGTTGCAACAATGCTCAATTGGTACCAAGGGGCCCAAAGAGTGCCAAGAAAATATTCCCCACACCATTACACCACCACCACCAGCCTGAACGGTTGATACAAGGCAGGATGGATCCATGCTTTCATGTTGTTGACGCCAAATTCTGACCCTACCATCCGAATGTCGCAGCAGAAATCGAGACTCATCAGACCAGGCAACGTTTTTCCAATCTTCTATTGTCCAATTTCGATGAGCTTGTGCAAATTGTAGCCTCAGTTTCCTGTTCTTAGCTGAAAGGAGTGGCACCCGGCGTGGTCTTCTGCTGCTGTAGCCCATCTGCCTCAAAGTTCGACGTACTGTGCGTTCAGAGATGCCCTTCTGCCTACCTTGGTTGTAACGGGTGGTTATTTGAGTCACTGTTGCCTTTCTATCAGCTCGAACCAGTCTGGCCATTCTCCTCTGACCTCTGGCATCAACGAGGCATTTCCGCCCACAAAACTGCCGCTCACTGGATATTTTTTCTTTTTCGGACCATTCTCTGTAAACCCTAGAAATGGTTGAGCGTGAAAATCCCAGTAGATCAGCAGTTTCTGAAATACTCAGACCAGCCCTTCTGGCACCAACAACCATGCCACGTTCAAAGTCACTCAAATCACCTTTCTTCCCCATACTGATGCTCGGTTTGAACTGCAGGAGATTGTCTTGACCATGTCTACATGCCTAAATGCACTGAGTTGCCGCCATGTGATTGGCTGATTAGAAATTAAGTGTTAACGAGCAGTTGGACAGGTGTACCTAATAAAGTGGCCGGTGAGTGTATATTACACATATTTTTTTCTGAAGAATATGTACCAGTATAGCTGCCTCTTCAGTCTCAAGAGTTGTATGGTCATTCAAAAAAAAACCCTGACACAGCCCATATCCAACACTGTATACCGATGTGTTATATGCATAATGCCTGGAGCAGGTATCCCATAAGCAATAGCTCAGAAAATTGACAAAGTGCAACAGGCCTGCATCATTCACATTGACACTGCCTGCCAGTAAGGGTTTATTCATTGTTGAAGGGTAATGCAAATTGGCTGCAAGGCTGCTAGCTTTTGTAACAGATTTTAAAGTGAAATAGTATAATTTTAAAATGGGGATTTGGTTGGGTTGCACTAACAGTACGTGTGGCTTATTATGTAGTCCAAATCTGTGGAATATGAAAGTTTATCTGCCTATAGGGGCAAGTTCACCTTCACCTCCCTCACTTCCATTGTTAGATCAAAAGGAATTATCTTTCTTAGAACTCTTGTTGAAATGCACAGCCAACCCACAATATTTTTCTGCTACACTTGGGCAAACTTTTCCAGGTGGTTTCAAAAGATGAAATGGGGTAGCAGAAAATTCATGTTAAACGTCCTCCTAAGCTTGTCTACATTGTCTTGTCCACACATTTCAAGGACAACCACAACACGACATGCATCATGTATCCCATCTAGAGGCTTTACAACACATGCTCTTTGCCCCTAGCAGATAACTCCTGCAACTTCTAATCAGTCACAAAAATAGTCCAGTGTGCAGAGCATTTGCACTATATCTGGCATTACACTTTTTTTTATTATTAGACCACTCTTTGCCTTACAAGCCACCTCAGTGCATTGTGGGCCATGAATGGCCTTCTGATAAGAAATGTCGACAGATTGGACATCCTGCCCCCCCCCGGCTACCCCCTTGGAATATCAACTCCCTCCCAAGACGCTGTGTGTAAGCCTGCTCACAGAGAAGAGAAGTTATTTAGTAGAGGGGGATGTTCCCATTAGGGTGATGAATGGCCTAATTACTGGAAGTAAACAGTCCCTGGGAGATAAAAGACAAACTGGGGTCTACCAGGAGGGATGTGTAGCTGTATTACAGGCCCCATCCAGCCTGGATTAGGTAAGGAGCACAGCTTGATTACGGGTTTGTGTGTGTGTGTGTGTGTGCGTGCGCGTGTGCATGTACATATTTCTTGGAGTTTTTTTTTTAATCCTTGTTGCTTTTCATGTATTGCTGTGTTGGTTGGTTTAGGTGATGACATCCCGACCAAACTTCCTTGCACTTGTTTTATTGTTCCTCCAAGTTTAATCGTTTAAGTTTATGCACTGTGCATTATGTAAGTGCCAAACAACAACCAGAAGACACACATGTCTTGAGTGCCGCAATTAATTGTATGTGGCTTGCTTCAGAACATAAAGCTGTCAATAACAATTAATTACTGCCAGGTGTGTGCTGGTTTACATTTTTAGTAATGTCCTCACTGTCCTGAAACCAGTCTTTCACTGTCAGAATGATTTTGGGAATCATGCAGATGTTGCTCTTAAAATCTAATTTGGCTTCATGGCTTTGGCTTCATGGCAATCATTGACTTGCAGTGTAGTTAATAGTTCAGAATTACATGTCTGACTTGTTTGCTCCACTTCATCTGTCAGAGACATTTGTTTCTAGTAAGCTGTTACAGGTTATAATTGTAGAATCCACACATTGATCAGTTTTCTGGAGTCACAAGAAGAGGATCGTTACCTTAAACATGCTGGGCCTGTGTTCCTAAAGATTCTAAGAATCCTCTCAGAGAGCTCCTAACTTAGCCTAAAATTCCTAGCTAGGAGTGATTCCAGAAAATTCTCAGAGAACTCTGAGCAAGGAATGGACAGAAACTCTTATCTTAGTGAGGAGGTGTGGTTGACCCTGTTGCTAGGTATTAGTCATTATTTCAAGAGGTGTGATTGGTTGATCCTAAAACTAGATATCCATACAGTTTTGGTGATAATTGGCCTAGAATGGACCTCAAATTAATAGACTTAATAACAGAATCTAATCTCTATGAAGACTGTGTAATTAGAAAAAATACATTACATAAAAATAAATAAATACTAAGCTATACTTTTAAAAATGATTCTATAAAATGTGTGATTACACTCCGGCCCACTTGCACAGTATTCACATGCTGATAGTTCCATTTATTTGGCTTAATTCATTTACCATGCTGGTAACATTTTGCACTTCACCCATTTGATATTAACAAGGGTAAAATGGCTCAGCTTTCATCAATCTCTGTGATTGCTAACCTGCCTAGAAGAAGCAGTGTTGGTTGGTGTTCAAATCTTCCAAAAACCGAACAGCAATGGAGAAGAAATGAAGTAGGAAAACCAACTGGAAAGATGAACAGTGTTTGCTTCTGGATCGACTGGTCAATGAGAATAAAAGTGTTTTGAGACCCATGTCATCACTGCATTGATGCATTTATGCATTTTTCCTGTAGCTAAATACCTCAGTGTTGCGATGACTTTCATTTCCAGTGATATTGCGATTGTAACAAGCTTGATTGTCATTCAGTGTTTGGAGAATATTTCTCCTGCCTCTTCTTTCAGCCAGAAATTCCTAAGCCTCCTAAAAGTCCTCCTCCCTGCTCTTAACAGATCTCACCTTAGGAGCACTCTTAAGAGCTAAGATTCTTTAGGAATACCTTTTATCTTTACTAGGACTTACTCCTAACTTTGAGAGGAAATTCTTAGAAAACATCATGATTCTAAGAATTTGGCCACTAGGAGCAACTCTTAGCACTAAGAATCTTTAGGAATACGGGCCCCGGTTTATATTGAAGTTGCAGACCCTTTTAACCCTCATAATGCTGAACCAATCCCAGGTAAATCTTGGGAACATTTCTTATATCCATGACTTCCCTTCTAATGTTACAACATGTTGTTTTGAGATTTTTTCCAGTTTATCTCTTGAGTGATAAAAACTGTACTTCCAGCGTTCCACTCGTTAAAAGGTGTAAGAATAGAGAATATGCAAGTCATGTTCTCCTCTTTTGATCTTTAAATGTAATGCCATAAAAGAGAGAACTCTCATTTGACCAACATTCCTAAGAGTTTAAAAATACTGTTCATGATTACTTTACTTCATGTAAACTAAAAAGAAATGACAGTTTTATCCTACAAAAGATTCCAGTGTCAACCAGTGACCATAAAGTAAGCTGCGCACAGCCCATCACATCACCACCATTAACTCAGTCAATGTCCCTTGTACACCACTGCCTCCTTTCTCTTGTCCAGACTAAGCTATTCAGCATTTTTTATGATCGATTACACAGTTAGTCAGGGGAAGCCACTGGGCCTTTGGCGACTGGCAAATGCGCAGACACTCCTATTCTGCAGCACATGTTTAAAAGCCTCCTTTAACCTTGATCATGAACGATGAAGAACATGACACCTAATAAGTGTTTTTCATTGTTCACTATCCCTGTAAGTACATAAATCAACTCCACCTTGTACAGACAAGGGTATGGTGGACAATATGCAGCAATGTGAATGTGTGGGACAAAGAAACAATGCATAAGAGCAATACACCTTCACTGCAACAGTGCACTCTAGCTGGTGTCGATATAGTACAACTGTAAAGGAGATAAGTTAAAACCGATGATATTTCAATGTTAATACTGTGGCAGGGTCTACTTTACTACCAATACCATATTTTTGCACATGTCTAACAACTTGTGTTTGTTTTTCCTATTGCTCCTGAAAGCATCTCTCCCTCCCCAAAACCGCCTCCCCCCAGACCCTCCACATACACCAGTCGCTCTCCTGCTCTGTAATTTAACCTGAGGGAGAAAACTTCACGGACAACTCGCATAGCATGTGATAAAAAAAAAATGTTGTTAGCTCTTAATAATTTATTTTCCTGCCACTTTTTTAACCCTTATGTTTGTGATTTTGGTTTTTAGACCGTAGAGATTTGCAGAGAGCTCGTCAAAACTTAGGGGAAAAGACTCTAGATGCCATGTGAACTAGCTTAGTTAGCAAAGTTAGATTCAAATTCAACTGTTTACTATAAATTTGATTTATTCGCTGATACTTTTTAATCTTGCATACAATTTACCATATAATGGCGCATCTCAACAGCCTATTCCTGTATATGAACTGCTGATGTTTGTCACTAAATCAATGTCTGCGTTAATATGGTAATTTAAAGACAGACTTGTATAAAGTGCATGCTCTTATTTCATATGCAGACATTTCATAAACTGTATAAATAGATTTTAATAGTTGGGATAGCATCATAATTAGGGGCTTTTATTAAGACTGTAGAAGACAACAAGACAAAAACAAAACAAATATGCCAAGGTCTCATGAAATTTTGTGGAAAACACTGAGAGATGAGGGCAAATCCCTGCAAAAATGAAAAATATTTTTTTCCTCTGGGTTTATATGAATTTTGTATCTGATCTAGTCAGTCTAGACGTACAATGGTTTTCTCTCCAGTGTCTCCCTTCCTGGGGTACTTTTAGATTCAACTTTATTGTCATGGCATATAGTATAGGTACTTACACAATGAAATGCAGCTCTCACCAGACGTTCAGGGAGCAGCAGGTGAAAGAAATTATACTAGGAACAAACAAACCATGAATATTGTTCCTAAAATTTTGTATTTGCAGTATGGACATTGTATTACTGTATGCACAAATAGATAGAGGTCTCCAGACTTATTTGTCTGCTTGCAATATTGAAATGCAGCACACCTTAAATCCTCCTGCAACACAATTATTGAAAAATGTCTCTATTTTACTGTATTACCTAAAATGTTGATAATACATTAAAAACCACATATAAAATTAAGGCTTAACTTGCAGAAATTACAATGTGTCGTCTGATTTTAAGGGATATGTCATTTCAGTAAAAGAACTTAACAAATCCATCCATACATCCATACATCCATACATCCATACATCCATAGATGTAAGCCCAGTATGTGATTAGCACAAAAAATTACAAAAACAGTACAAAAAACTTTTCTATTTTAACTATTCTTCAAGTTGCTTGGAAATGCATCTGTATTATCCCATAGACTGTCTTAATTCATACTCTTATTTAACCTGACATGCGTATCTATGTAAGAGAAAACACAGCAGACATGGAGAAAACATGTAAACTTCACTTTATAATACCCTAGCCAGCTAGCAGGTATAAGAACCCAAAACAATGCTTAGTAGAGCGTAATATTAACTGAAATTTACAATTGAAATTTTTTCATGTTTGTCTGTGCAGCTTCTCATTTAGGTCATCATATATTCAAAAAAGCTAAAACAAGGGAAACTAGAGACTGTAGAGTTTCTTGAAGATGTTTCACTCAACCAAGTAGCTTCTGAGAGACTGATGGGGGTTTTGATGATACTCACCATGGAGCTGAATTCAACAGGGAAACAGTTGTGTGAAAGGAACTGTTCCTGGGCCTATTGGTCCTGGACCAGAGTCTTAAATTGCCTCCCAGAGGGCAGTAGGGCAAACAGTTCAATGGCAGGGAGAGAGTCCTACCTTTCATGCTGTTTTCACCACCCTTTACAGTGACTTCTGATATGATTGGTGCAGTTCCTGTACCGCACTAGGATCCAGTTGAACAGGATGGTCTTAGTCATTTTAGCCTAGAAGCCAGATCAACTTCCCTGCCCAGTAATTTTTTTGAGGCAGAAAGTCGATGTCGAACCGCTCTGCTGGGTAATGATTATGCTTTGGCAAAGATCTGCCATCTCTTACTTCAGCATTTGAGTGTGTAAGCATTAGGAAGAAAGGTGACAAGAGACCCAAACCAGGAAGTGGGAGGAGTTAATCTTTGTGTCAGGGTTGTGTCTCAGCTCATCTATTGTTGCCACACTTGGAATGGAGGGACAAGGAAAAGGGACGGCAGCTGCCATCAGAGGCAGTGCCAGGGCAGACGGAAAATCAGCAGGCGGCTTTCTGGGATAGTGCCGGTAAAGTACAAACACAGTGCAGTGGGCAATACTCAGTCTCCACTCCCCCTCCTCCTCCTTTAGCCCAACTCCCTCACCTTCACAGTCTCACCCACCTCCTCACAGTATGGACTGTTTCGTCCCACAGGAGGGTCTCCATCTTTACCATTTATTTCCTTTCTCTATCTGCTTCATTACTCACTAGAGAGAGTGTTGTATGCATCACAATCTTATGCTAGATTTGGTTCCTGTAAATGACTTTAAATGAAAACACAGTGGTGCCATTTAGATCCTAGTACTTAGAGCACTGCAGAAAAATCACCACTGGGGACTAAAGCAGTGGCACAGTGAGTGACAGTAGATAACTCTAGTGAGCCCTTTTCTCATTGCATATTGCTTGTGACGGAACTCCCGATGGGTGGGAAATTAGCTCTACACTCTGAAACCGAAGTGTTGAGATGTTCAGCAGACACACGCCTGAGGTGACAGTTCACATGAGTATAAAACACAATGCTGACACAGACAGCGTGCACTCCATTTACACATCCTACATTGGCTTGTTGTACTACTACTGCTGTCTCGTCCTTTCATGTGAAGAAGAGGCTCTCCTTCCTCATCTTCTCCCACCGAGGAATCTGTTTATTTCTATAAGCCCCCCCACCCCCACCCCCTTAACTCCAACTCTGAAGTGTGGATCATAGGAGATGAAAAGGCTTAGGGAAGTAAAGCTCTCTTCTTCCCCTCGCTGCACATTTCTGGTAGTTATTCATTCATGACAAAACCCATTCATGCTCTGTCAGGCTATGTCCCCACTGATGTATGGTGTTGTCTCCTGCCATGATCCCTGCAATGTGCACCGGATCTCTGCCGCCTCTCTCCCACCCCATCTATGCACCTCACCCCAGCATATCACTTTAGCTCAGGCAGGATGTGACGTTGGGTTTGGGGGTTTATTCCTATATACGACAGCTTTGATACATGGCAGAGAGAATGCGCTGATGGGGGTGAGCGCCAGGAAATCTGTTTAAGATCACACGTCGGAGAGCGATGGCCCCACTGCGTGAATATGAATGAAGATGGGAAATTAATGCTGTTCCCTCTTCTTCCCTGCTCTCTCTCTCTCTCTCTCTCTCTCTCTCTCTCTCTCTCTCTCTCTCTCTCTCTCTCTCTCTCTCTCTCTCTCTCTCTGTTATTTATTCACATTTCATTCAGTGAGCACACAACCCCTGCAGTTTCTCTGTCAGACCAGGCAAATGCCGAGTGAGGGTGGCCACAGATGAATATGATTGCCCTCTCTGTCTTCCCTGCTGCCTGGGTGCAAGGAAATCAGATCTGTTTGTAGTGCTGTTTAAGATGGTAAGGGTCAACTTGTAAATCAGTCTGTTTTTTTTTCTGTTGTTTTTTTTGCCCTTAGAATTCATTACCATACAAAGCAGAGAAACACAAGTGTTGCCTCCAGAGAATAGGCTGCTCCGTGTAGTGGCATTATACTATGTTAAACATCCCCTGCATTACCTGCTCTAATTAAGTTTGTTTTTCCCTCAAGTTTTAAGACCGCTTAAATATCTTTCAGTTCATTGTTTGGTGTTACCACCCACAACTTTACTGTTTTGTGTCAGTGGTACCCGACGCCAGTGACACATCTTCACTTGCTGTAGTCTGACCAGATGAACAGACGTGTTCTTGCCCTGCCTCTTTTATCAAGGACGTGTCAAAGGTACTGTAACTTGAGTGGACTTGGGAGGGCCAAGAATCCCAGATTGCTTTTTGTGGGCTTCATCATGACCGTCCTCCAGAGTCTGCAGTTTAGTCGAACTTGTGAATTTGGAAGTTTGCGTCCTTGGTATTAGATAAATGCCCCCAACGCAACCAGCTTGTAAACTTAAGTGAAGCATTTAGCAGCCAAAGGAATCACCACCCAAAAATAAAAAGCTACGGTGAGATAATTGTGAAATGACCACAATATGTTACATTCGTCATTTCAAACACTGCTTTTGATTAAATAACCACACATTAGGTTGTTGCAAGCTTGACAGTGTCATAATAGCCCATCATAGACGGATGAGTATAGACTGGGTGTGCAGCCACAACATTAAAACCACCTGCCTACTATTGCGGATGTCTCCCTTGTGTCTCAAAAACCGTTCTGACTCATTAGAGAATGGACACGGGTGTTCTGAGGGTGACCTGTGGTTTCAGACACCCAGATGTTGGTAGAGGGGGGCTTTGGCTTCTATGGACAAAGAAGAGTGGCTTCTTTGGATTTGCCATGTCCCTGCTTGGAGGCTGGGTAACACTGGCTTTTTATTGTCCTGCTGCGGGTGCCTGCTGCAGTCAACGTGTCAATGCTATGTGGTGGTGGTCGTGCCCATAGACATTAAATATAGACAATGTCTCGGCACACCCTTGCACTGGCCAAACTGAAGCTATTTTCCTGGGGATACGGGCAGCACCATCTTGTGACTTCAGAGCCAGAGTCGGCTCACTACACTTTGAGAGTGGAGCCACACAGAGCTGCGATATCGTTGACCCGCCCACACTTCCGCCGGACTGACTTGTTTTTGTTGAATTGATACTACACTCTACTCTACCACCGGCAGTTACAAGAAAATGTTGAATTATACACTGAACTTGTTTTTAAGTACATGGGACTTCTTGACTGAGCGGCTGGGATGGTAACTGGTATCTGTCTAACTATCTGTCTGTCTAACTATCTACAACATGGTGTCATGCAGGATATTATTCCCTTCCTTTAATGAGCATAATCCTTTGTAAAATCCACACCCCAGTGTCAGGCCTTGTTGTGTGTAGAATGGAAAGTAATCTGGCAAACTAACAGAGTGTGCACATGTCAGTCTATTCTGAGCTTTGCATCTTGGATCAAGAATTGGCTGGTACCCCACTATTTCATACTCCCACTGACTCTAGCTATTGTGAAGCGTCTGTTCTTCTGTTACAATACCCTGTTGGTTTGGTTGAAATACATTACGGATAATTTGGTTTATAATTCAGTGTAGTATCAAACTAACATAAAAACTGGCATTCTAATTTACAACCATCAGCCAAGTAAAAGAGTAAAACATTTCAATCAGTACTATTAACAACTATTACAAGTATTCACAAGAATTAAAGACTTGATCCAATATGTTGTACGTGTGAAAATATCCTGGTTTTAGAACAGAATCTTTTTGCCAATTTAGGTATTAATAGGATCGCAACAGGAAAGTTTAAGTGAGTGGAATAAGCCTTCACCAGTGACAGATGGATATTAAGCTCAAACCTATTTTCATATGGGTGTTATAAAGCAAAAAGGAAATTATTTCTGTGAAATTTTTGCTGGTGGTTTCAGTGGTCTGCCTGATGTATTTTGCTCAGTTTAAAAGGATATAAATCTAGACCAAATAAAACGCTGCAAGAAAATTATTTTTGTTTTGTTATAGGCACATGTTGGAGATTTTTCCATAGGGACACACAATACCTTAAAAAAAAAAAGTACTGTTGAACTTGGCTGCTTCATTCGTGCATATTAAATAGGTATTAAATACGGCCATCAGCTTGAGTCACTTTCAGCCTTGCACTTAACAAAACCACGGTTCTTCATTCATATTAGTGCCAGAAAAGTAACCGCTCACTGAACCCTCACAAAATAGTTTGGCTAAGAGGATTTGGTTAATATCTCATTAGCTTAAAGGCAACAGCTCATTCTGCCCTTGCTTTTATTTGGACAGCATTGCTCTGGATTAACCCTCTCTGAATAACGAATGCCACCAAGCCAATTTATTTGGCTTTGTTCACTTTAATTCAATTTCCGTCAGCCCTCAAAACCACCTAAAATGTTGTTTTTTTTTCTTAGTACTGTGTAAACTTGTCAGGTTCAGGATAAGACTAGAGGTTGACAGCGATTTTGTTGAACAATCAACAGGCAAACTGGAGGAGACAAGAGAAGCCAACATCCCAGTATCAGTACAGTACCAGCTCCTGCTACAGTAATGTGTTACATGCCACGCTGAGACAAAAGCTAACAAATGCTGTCATATTGTTTGTTAAGCTCTACCAAAGAAGGGTACGCCATGCTTGTGTATGTTTCTTTAAATCATCACAATATGGCATAACAAAGAAGGAGGGGAAAGCGCTTTCAGTTTATTTTTTTTTTTCCAGTGGCTGTAATACTGTATGTGCCAAAGCTGTTTCTCTTCATGGGCATTACTGTGCTGATTTGTGTGGGGAGTTGCTGTCTGCTTTGCTTTGCTCTGCTGACTTTTCGGCTTCTCAGCTTGTGCAGCTGTGTTGTCCTAGTCCCCCAGTCTATCTTAAAACCATGGTGGTCTAATCACAAATGAGCCTTCTGTGAAACATATGACACAAACCCAGTGTTAGACGTTATTTTCATTGTAGTGGCTGTGCTCGCTTGTGCTCAGTGCCTATTTATGTCTGCCTCGTACTACATTAAAGGTTAATTCTGTTGTAGTAATCCCAGAGTTAAATGCCACACAACACCAACTAGCTGGTGCATAGATGACCACTTTCCTGCCTCCACTGTGTAAGCGCATACTGTATATTTGTGTATTACCTCCTAGGACCTTCCCTAACATGTACCTGTATGTCACTTAGGAGTTAAGCGTTCAGCTTGATTCCCTGTCTGTAGTCTTGTGCCAGACAGGCAAGTGGGCCAGCACTAACGTTTCAAAGCATTTCAGCATACAGTATCTACACCCGGGGGGAGCTGCAAGAGCTCACGCCAGCACATTGTCATCCCCCTTAGCCTGTTTCTAGTCGGAGACATTTGCTATGCTGCCACTTTTTCCCTCTTGCTGCTTTTCGCTTGTGTCTGACACATCCTTGTTGTTCATTTCTTATACATGCCATCTTCCCCCAGCTGCTGTAGCTCTTCCCAGCCAGCCGGGTCCATTAAATTGGTGTTTACCAGCAGCAGAGATTCTGTCCCTGTCTCAAGTGGGACCACCCAAACACTCCAGCTACATGAATAACGTATTTCTGTGACATTACACACACAGCACTCATGAGGCTATGCCTCAACCAGTGAGGTTCAAGTGGGAGGTGGGGTCAATGGAGTGGCGGTGTAAGTGAGTGCACGTTCAGTGACGTACCATTATAAGGTAATGACGCACCATTATAAGGTAATGACGTGCGTGTTTTGATCCAGCGTACTAAAGTCATACACTAAAACAGTACAAAATATGTGCCATTTTAAAAGTTCACAAAATGAATCAATCATCTTGTGGTTTGAAATGGGCATTGGCTTGTAAATATGAGACGGTAGTGTTTGAAACAAACACATATTTGGCCATCACTGCCAAGAGAAACAAAAACTTTAAACCAGCTCAGCTTTAATGTTGGAAGTCAGCTTGTTGCTTCATATCTCCAGTTTTCTTTGAATATGTGTTGTAGCATGTTGCTGTAACTCAGTGGTTCCCAAACTTGCTCTTTTAGCCCCCCCTAAACTCAGTGGTTCCCAAACTTGCTCTTTTAGCCCCCCCTAAACTCAGTGGTTCCCAAACTTGCTCTTTTAGCCCCCCAGAGTCGTGAAGATTTTTCTTATGTACCATAAGAAAAATCTTCACGACTCTGTCCCACCACCCCCCACTACTAATTGGAGTCAGGAGGAAATTAGCTTATTGAACACACAAATTAACCCTTCCCTTTGTGCTTGCTTTGATGCTAGCGGCTCAAAGCTACAGTAGCTGCTACTAGCATAACATGACCTAACCCTAACCCTAACCCTAACCCTCCAACCAAACTGTTACCAGTAGATATTGTTGTCATTTTTCACAAGGAAGAAGATGGCATATGTGGTTCAATTATAATACATTTTTTTTAAATGACCATTGTTCAAATTTCTTATAGTATTACAATTTGGACTACTTTTTAAGTAGGCGTTCCCAACTGCCTACACAAGGCAATAAGTGATAGTTTTTCACAAACCCATTGACATTTTCAGACATGTTACACTTAACAGACACCGGTACATCAGGTGCAACCTGTTAACAATGCTCTGCCTATTCCTTCGACACCATGTACATCTCGCGTTTATTTCGAGCTTTATTTAATTTCAGCTAATTAGCACGTATGTCAGTTTGGTCCATCGTTAACATGTCAGGGCCCTGCATTTACATGTGGGGCTACATGAAAACATCCCATTACCTCTGTATTTGTCTGCCAGCAGCCCAGTACAACAGGTCCCCAGTGAAGCTGAGGTGCACTCTACAAGCTAATGGGCCCTTTTTGTTTACCCTATTTGGTTGGCAAGCCTTTCCTGGCTAATTGTCCCTGCTAATCAGTTGTTGGCTGGTTGGAAAAATAGTGTTTTAAAACATGTGAATTCAGGATGCTGCTCCTGTAGGCCGAACAAAGCAAGCAAAAATACTTAATCCAAAGTTCTTGTTTGTGAATTAATATATTCTTCCTTCAAACTTAAAACTTTTTTTTCCTTTCAGAAATCATTGCTTTTTTTATGCAGTGTTTTTCAGCGAGTGATGGAAGTTCTCAAAAGAGAAAGTTATACCTGATACGTTTTTCTTCTAACCTCTTCTTATACATCATCAACTTGGACCTCTATTAGAGAAATCCCACTTGCTGTTACAGATGACATGCATACACTTACATCATTACAACAAAATACCATACATATTTTTCTGTATCCCCTATCTCTGCACATCTTGCACCCAAATGCTTGCACATCTAATTTACTGTCGTACCTTGCTTCCACGCACTAGCTCCTCTCCAAAAGTACATGTATCTCTGATATCTATACCCAAGTGTCAACCCCCGAAAATGAGTTTTGCACTTCCACAATAAAAAATTGTCAAAAGGCAAAGGCACTTTTTTTTTAATATAAGTTGGAGTGAGTGGAGCTTTAATGTGCCTGCAAATGAGCTCACAAATCTCTTAGGCCACACTACAACATCTGCGAGTTTGCAGAAAAATGGTTTCTGTACAGAATGTGTCTGTTCATGGCCACGTTTGTGTATGTGCTGCTAAGTTTTAGACATATGTAGAGTGACTTTCTAGAGTGTGGATGTAAAATGTGACCATTTGTGTAATGTGTCACTATTGGGCTTTTGGACGATTTTAGCCAACAACCAACAGCTTCTTTGGCCATATTTCAAATTTGATAGTGTTTAATTTGACTTTTTCATTGTAGTTCTCTGATGTAGCGCGCCTCTGCAGATTTGCTTTTAACTCACTTGAACTTTTGTTATAGTGAAGGGCGACAAGGGAAATTAAGTAATGGACTTGGCAGTGTGCAAAGTGAAGGGGTAATGACAGAGACGCTAGCAGATGTACGTCCCTCTACCATTTTTCTCTACCAGGTCTTATTAACCACTTCACTTCTATGTGCTCCTGCCTCCTACCCTCAGTGCAGTCAAAATGCTGCTCAGCTCTTTATGTGTGAAAGGCCTCTATTCTGAGCCATTATTTCACTCTCTTGTTTCATCCCACCACTTTTTTTTTTTTTTCTCCGCCACAGTTTCTATCCTCGTCCCTCTTTCCCACTAGTGGATGACTCGAAACAGGCTGCTCATTTCTTCAAAGTCACATGGATATCCAACATCATTAATATTAATCAGGGTTCATTTCATATAATATATTAGGTAGTTTATGCTTTTCTGTCAACAGCTTTGCTCTGTTGCATTGAGCACCAAAAGGGACATCTTCAGAGACTGGATCAGGGGCCAATTGGAGACTTTGGCAATAATTTTCCCAACTTGTTTGTGATGTGCTATCTGTGTACAGGCAGGCCTGTTACACCAAGATGGAAGTGACAGCTGCGGTCACTCTGGATTTTTCTTCAAAAAGGCAAAATGAGAAGCAGTACACCTGTACACCCTCCCACCCCCTCCACACACGCGCACGCACCCACAAACACACACAAACCTTTTCATCTTCTTTCCTGTGACAGGTGGTTATGGGCGAAACAAGCGATTCTAACGTAGCATTCAGAGAATAACCAGTGCAGCAGAAAGTGGGTAATTAACATAAAAATACGCTCTTCAGCTGAGCCTCAAAAAGAAGACTCGAGCAGTGAGGCCACACAACACCTGAAGCTCAGATACGTATGTGCGTACGTGTTTACCTACACGCGTTCATTATCTCACTTGTTCTGGTGATGAGGACACACTTCGTCTATCTTTCATCCTCTTGCTTACAGCCAGAGTACTAAAAACTTTGTATCTCACAAATGTGAGCTTTTAAGGAAGTGCTTCCTCATGTTGTTGCTAACTACATTGGAAATGGTATCACAACCCCAAGTGGACATATAATATTCTCAACAGTTACAGCAGTGTTTACAGTTATTACTTTTACAAATTAAGTAAATCATCCATGAGTCTCCTGAGAATTTCTCTTGAATTCATTTCAGATTTTATTTGTATTCCACATTTCCATCAAAAGCAGCTCAAAAATATAAACCTAACTGCAGTCCTCAAACAAAAATAATTGGTTGCTCATTGTTTAATAAATCCATTTCAACAAACGTGGTTCACAGTTCTCTGGTGAGCAGCGTTTGATAACCTTTTTTTATTTGCATACAAGACTCTCCCATTAGCCGTGTTCTCGTCAGAGGAGCTGTTCTGCACAATAGACATAGATGTGCTTTTTTTGTTTTTGTCTAAGCCTAATAATATACCTCTCCATTCAATGTGATAATGAGATGTTTTTTTTTTTTTTTGAATGTGGATTAAGTTATTTCTTTTTCTGCTGGATCATAAAATATGATGAGCTACAGCAGCGTGCCAATTTAGTAAACCCTTGGCTATGACAAAGTCCCAGGTTGTACCAGACTTTTCAAACTCTCGTGAAAATTGAGTAAATTACTGGTGAAAGTGACAGAAACGGTATCATTAATAATCACAGTAGGAAGTTGGTGTCAGCCGACAACAATTTTTTTAGGTGTGGAATAGGAAAGAAATCATCCATATGCAGCTAGTATTCAGTGATGATGCACACAATGAGCATGTCACGTTTCCTTAACTCAAGGGCTTTCCAACCCATAGAGGCTGCTCAGTCAACACTCAGGAGACACCCATTGTAAATAAAAACAGAATAAATACAAAAAAAATCTGCACCACAGAAGTTGAGGATATGCTTTTCTGTGTGTTGACAAAGGAAGGAGTGAATAAATGAATAGAGGAACACAACGCAAGCAAACCTGAATGCATGAGTATATGTATATGTGTGTGCATATCTGTATAGATCCAGTTTAATTTACATAAATAACTGCGGCTGTGTTAAGTTGGTTGAATACGCTTCCAGTATACATTCTGTACAGTCTACACACACTGGACCAGACAGGGCTTGGCTGCTGTCAGTTGTCATTTTTGACAGCTTTTTGTAGAGGAGAATAGACAGACTATGGAGTCTGATTGACAAGCATCTTCCGTACAGCTTTTTTTTTTTTTTTTGTCCCATCAAGATGAGAAATGCTGTTATTAATTTATTAATGACTGGCTATGAGGTGCATTCTTCTTCTTTGTTCACTCAAAATATGTGAATCTTTATGAGGACAAACTTGTCAAACAAAGCATGGTGCTTTTATTTGTGGAATAGCATTGTAAGCATTGTAAGATTCTGATAATGGTAAAATTTGTTTTATTAAAAGGGTCAAGAATGTCTGCCTGAAAGTGCATGTGGGGCCTTTTGCTGGTCTGTTATAATCAGCTGTTGTTTGCTTTACATTAATGGAAACAAGACTTTTCCAAGTTCTAGTCCTCTAAACTAGTAGAGTTAACTTGATTGTCATTGGCGGTTTTTACATGGACAGTATTTCACGAGTCTGATTGACATCATTTTTGATTAGAGGTTTCAACTTAGTTGTGTGCATGGAAGCTAAATAAGTAATAACTAATAGATAGAATATATACATTTACATTCCTCTAAACATTAATCAGAATATAACTTTTATTGACATGCAAAATGTGGTCCTACCCAAAATATGACACAAAAATAAGTAATGTTTTTGGTGTACCTGGACATTTTCAGTGCTGCTGTCCACACTGGTTCCAGCTTTGTCCTTGTTTTCCCAACATTTGTATGAACAATTGGTTGTTCATATATGATCGAACATTCATATGGTTATTAGGTGCTAATGTTTTCTAATTGAATGGATTATCAAGGGTTTAGACCACCGCTGTCAATCTGATTGAGGTGGTTTGCTGAGGCTTTTTTATTTCGATTTGGCTGTGCTTACTTTTAGTGGCATGCTTATTTCTTTTTCTATAACAGTTGCTGCAGAACAGTCCATATGAGTATTTTCTGATCTGTTACTACTTTGTGTCATGAAATTTTTGGTTAGTGCCGCCAAATTCAACTTTGTCCCCAAGCAATTTAAGGATGACATTGCAACTTCACACTAACCTGGCATAGACAGAGTCTGATAACACACAATTTGGATTTCATTATGTGGTGTGTTTCAACAGATACAGACATACAGCTCTGCCTCTGCGTGCAATTGGATAGTTGTACAACCCATCAGAGCAACCTACTGTGTGATGTATGCTTCTCACCAAATGCTTTATTTTCTGTTACGTGTTCATGCTTTAAAATCAGCTAAACAAATAGAAAGGTTATGGTTGGTATTTAAAAGAAATCATCACTGCTTTTGTTTTTCCAAGAACCCCCTTTCTGTCATTTCTGATTTGGACAGCCTTGTTACTAGTACTACACAACGTGTGGTCATACAGGTACCAGACTTGTTAACCAATCAACACCAGCTGTTAGACTAGGCCAGCAAGGCACACTGAGTACGGGGGTTGGCTGACTCCACTCCACTACAGGGAGAAAACACAAGTACTTGTAAAGGCTGTCCACACAGTCAGAGAGGCATTAGTGGGCTTGGTTTCATGATTACACATAGGCTTCAGTGGTGACTATTAGAGGTAATCAATTGTTGAAAAAGTGTGCGACCTGCTCTCATTTAACACAACATTAAATGTTTGGAAAACCCTCATCGAGTCTGAAGCTAAATTAAATGTGATCCTGAAATATGAACAAAATCCATTACAACAGTTTGCCTGTGATTTGTCGACATCATTTGAATGTGTCATTTCACCTGACAGAAGTGAAGGCAGTTGATAATCAGCGCACAGAGAACATATTGTTGAAGAGCTGTAACACAGGTGTAAGGATTCAGATGGCAACCAGCTGAGATTATAGTTTATTAGAACAGTTTGCCTCCCATTAAGCATTCATCCTATGTTTACTAAATACGACTATGGGTAGTGGCATTATCCCCTGGCGCATCATTGTCACAGCAGGTAGATGGATGATGAGGAGCGTTCATAATTGTGAATTAATTTAATCATCTGTGGCAGATACCCGAAGCAAATTTGTGGAACGAGGCGCAACGAAGACTGATGTCTTGAGACTTTTTGTCATCTTTCTACTCTGTTTCTTGAAGTCATAGCTTTCCACTGTTACATAATGATACTACACAATCAGGCATAACATTATGACCACCTTCCTAATATTGCGTTGGTCTCCCTTGTGCCTTCTAAACAGCTGCGACTCATCAGAGAATGAACGTGGGACTTCTGAGGGTGTTTTGTGGTGTCCTCCATGCTGAAGTCATGTCATTTACAGTTGCTGCACGTGTGCATTCTTGGACATCCAGGTTGTTTCACATAAAAGAAGTAATGATAATGTTGTTGAGCCCTCACAATTCAGTAAATCTTTATGTAAAGCTTTATGATGCATGATCTTAAAGGCAGCGTGCAAAAAAATTAACAATATTATGTTTTTAAGAAGAGTTTGACTTGAACTACAGTGCCTGAATTTACACATCTCTCCAGGTTTTACAAAAGCAGCCTTCCTTTTCAAAATGAGTGGAAAAGCTCAATGGAGTTGGAAAGTACGAGTCAAATTATGCTTACTGCTGAGTCATAGCACATATGTGGGGCTATTACTATTTCCGCCATTACAGCTATTACGTTTTTTGTACCCAGGTGTGTCAATAGTGAGTCTTTTACACAACTGTTGTCGAACTCCTGCCAGTGGGCTCTCTTTGAGTCGAGATAAGCTGCAATACCTCCCCCTGCTGGATGTAAGGAAAAGTGAGCATCTTTTTCCCTGCTCAGAGGGTTACGTTTCAGATCTTGGCTGGGTAAAATCTGATCTGGTGTTCAGTATAAACCATCAATAGATGAGGAAGGCTTCCCTTCATTTGATTAATATTATGATGAGGAAATATAACTTAACTTATATAAAAATCTAATATATAATACAATATGCACCACTTTCCTGAGACAAATCCTCAAGTATATAATCTAATGACCTAAACAGCACAACAAGAGTGTACATAAAACCCCTGTTCTCTGAAAACAAAGCTATAGAATTTTCAAGTGCTTATGAAGAGATCAGCATCTGTCCTCTCGTCCGACTCTGGAGACCAAAACGACCTGCTTGACTGCTACCAGTGGTCGTCTTCCTACTAGCGGAGGTTAGAAAAGCAGGTACACGGGGAGCTTAGTGATCACACTCAACGGTGTTTAGCTCCATAGAGCATTTCATTGAGCATCTGGCGGTCCGTCATTACGCACTGCATCTGAAGTGTCACTGTCTCACGTCCTCCGCTGTGACTCGTCCACAAGGGACAGCAGACAAGTTTTATGATTACAGTACGATAGTCATGCATCATTTGGTTAGCATCCCTATGCTATGATGCACAACCTTCCTGCAGTTTTCTGTGCGCTTATTAATGCATATAAATGGGTGTGTGGGTGTTTATTTGCATGCCTCTGCATCAACATCTGCTGGTTTGTTTTTTAAGCAGTTTGCTAAAGCAGTACGTTTGTAGGACTGTGTCTGGGTGGGTTTCCTTGTGTGTAAGTGTGCACGCGCGTGAGTTGCAGGTGTGTGGTAATTTGTGTGCGTGTTGGAATGGAAGGGCGGAGACACAGGTAGACAGAGGGACGCTCTGCTGCGTTCACACTATGTACGGCAGGGGTGCGGAAATGCCGTTCTTGGCAACATACATGTAACATGTGTGCCTGGCAGGTGGTTTGCAACACACCAATGGTACGTGCCAGTTAGTAGCACCAGGCACCAGAGGGGAGCCATGCCAATCTCCTGCCAACACTATGGGGCTCATTCACTACAGAGAAACAGCCACTAGTAGAAGGTAGAAGTGAATGTCCTTCAATGATCCAAACTGTCTTTCTTTTTTTTTTTTTTATTTGTAAAGCGTATCAATGTTTCCCACAAAATTTCATTAGACCCTGCTGCTTTTTATCCACTGTCTTAATTAAGCCCCTAATTACAATGCTATCCCAACTATTAAAAACTATTTATACAGTGTATGGCACAATAAGGTCGTGCGTATTGTATAAGTCTATCTTTAAATTACCATAATTTAAGGATTCAAGAATTCTTTATTGCCATTTCAACACATGTTGGTACATGGGAGGGAACACAGTTAGTTTCTCTGGTCCTGATTCAAGCTATAGCAGAAATAGTAAAAAGTATAAATATATAATAAAATAAGCTAGTGTCATCACTGTTATTGGATTTAGTGACAAATAGTAGCAGTCTGTGCAGTCCACATACATGAATAATAAACATAATGCTTTTGAGATGTGGAATTCTCTGTGCAAATGTATGTTAGATAAATAAAGTATTATCGAATAGATTTAATTTATTGTAAACAGCTGACTTTCAGTTTAACTTTTCTAACTAGCGCCTATAAAGTTAAGTCACATTAAGTCTGCAGTCGTTTTGAAGAACTCTCTTTTAATAATTGAAAATCTCCATGGTCTAAAAGTCAAGCACACAAACATTGTGTTTTAAAAGGTGGTGATAATGTACATGTTTATTAAAGAACAACACAAATAGCTTCACATGCTAAGAGAGTTGTCTGTGCCATTTTCTCCATCAGATTAAATTGAGAACAGAGCAGATGAGTGGCCTGAGTGTGTGGAGTGTCCTGGGGAGGTGGCTTTGGGCAGGAAAACCAACGCATGCGCAACGTTGTTGCAACCATGCAAAATTTTTTGAATTTGTTCTGAGACTGCAGCGGAGTAAATTAGATCCTGGCAGGCTGCCATAGTATTAAAACTGTATGCGAAACACTGCATATTCAACCAAATTAAACTAAAAGAGGAACAGAATGCAGTTTATTTATCTTTTTAAAATTTATGTGATGATTATGCACAGTGTAAAACACGCCCATCTTTACAAGGCCTTGTACCTTTCTGTTTCGTGCATTTACTTGCTTCAGTTGAGAACTAAAGGGTTAGCGGACTGCGACTCAGCGGTGTTATGCCAGGGAGCACTTGTCCTTGCATCAGGATCTGTACGTGTCTCTATTTATGTATCCACATGTGTGTATGTGTGTTTCCTGGCCTCCTGTGGTGCACAGGGAGGCAAAACGGTGTCTAGTTCTGTGCACGTACCGTGTTCTCATTACCACTAACAGCCTTGAGCCGGCCTCGTCATTAGAGGGAATTATTCTCAATCCAATCACCTATCAGTTACGCTACGGTACAGAGGCCCACAATCTGTCCTCATCCGATGGCTGAAATTTCTTTGTGATGTCTCCTGAATTGCAAAGGACGAACAGCAAAACATAAGATGAACAAGCAGAGTCGAAAGTACAGGACTGAGACACACATAATGCTTGATGACAGTAGCTGCTGGTAACACTGCAGCACATCTGCTTCAGCTGTTTTAAATGTTTTCTCTCCTCCAACAGGATGTCCAAGCGCAAGGGAATTTTAAAATTCCTAACACATTATAAAAATGATTTATATGATAGTATACTAGATGTTTAGTCATGTATTTGCGTTTGGTTATGTCAAAGGAACTGTTTGGTTTCTTTGAAGTGGAGTTGTATGAGGTACTTACTCTCTGTGTATTATCTACAAGAAGAAGACCGGAATACCTATATGCTGTGGACAGGATCAACCACCTAAATAAATCAATATCAGTTTGAGGGCATGGTGTATTTAGGACATTACCACTACTTCACCTTTGTGCCAGACTGTCTTTTGCAATGAGAAGCTGTTCATCACATCAGTCCATGACCTCTTCAAAGCCACCAGATACCACTGGCATAAACAAGAATTTTACCTCGCAGAAAAGTGGAGTCTGCTGGTCTAACAGCGCTTCGATTTCTTTTTTGTTGTTGTCTGATTTTGGTGTCAACACATTAGTTATGATCCCAATTAATGTGTCAAAGCACCTAAGTCACACAGTGGTAGACCACTAAAATTACTGATTTTGTCAATGCATTTTGGTGACTTTCAAGAGAGCACAAAAAGAGGATAATTAATGATGAATTTATTTTGCAAAAATATTATTTTTTCCTTAACAAGTCATGTATTAGTTCAGGCAAGATGCACCCCTGTCACATTCAACATGTAGCATGATTGTTAAGTGGCTTAAATTGAAGTAACCCAGTCTTAAAATTAATGTTGATGCGGGTGTTTCTAAAAAAACATGTTGCTCCTAAGACCTTACCAAAATGCAATTAAATAAAATGTCATGTTGCCAACCCACCTAAGACTTTGTTGCCACAGGTTTAAGCTTCACAGTGGTCCTTTCAAATATCCCCTGACTTTAATGACCACATGGCCAGAATTTGCCGTTGAAGTTGTTCTCAGTGATGAAAAAGAACGAAAAAGAAGCTTACAGAAACATTCAACATGCACAGGATCCCTGAGTAGACTGAGGAAACTGCTGTTGTATAAATTCAGGGGTATATCCTGGACTTAGAGCATGGTTCAGAATCACTCTGCTCCGAACAAACTTTTCTTGTAGCAGGTGTTTTCATGGAGACCGGTAGCAAAACTTGTAACAGGAAGTGAGAGATGTGTGATTATTCACGTGTGTCATAGCAAGATGGAGCTGTGAGTATATTCCTGACAATGGTGCTCCTCCCTGAAAGTGAGAAAACATGATGTGTTGATATTAGCAGTTTGTAATACAAGGTTACATCATGGAATGAACTAGGCATCTCTGTTATCATTAATCACCTTCTTAGAAGCAATTTGTAGTTAACATTGGTTGGCACCCATATTTTAAACAGTCTCCAGATCTCTCTCCACATCTTACTGCTTTTCTGTTTTCCCACCAAACCCTTCCTGCATGTCTGTTGGCTTGTGTCGGTGGTGGTGGCGACTGTGCAGGTAGGGAATATGAATTACCTGGCAGGCAGGCGGTGTTCTGCTTGGAAGACGGCTGTCAGCATGGTGAGGATGGATGGGGGGAGACAGGAGAGAGATGAGACTGACAGCTCCAGCCAACCTTCATCCATCCATCCACCCCTCCTTCCTTTTTTGCATGCTCCCTCCATACCACCTCTAAAGTCCTCCACTTTTCTGAAAAAAAACAAACAAAAAAAAACATTTAGCTATTATTGTAGCTAAAAGCTGTTAAAAATGAACTGCCACTTGTTGGTGCTCTGCACAAAATAACCTTACTGCTTATTACCAGGGGCTTGCTTTGTTGCTAATGAATACCAATCAGTTCTTCTCTGACTTTGACTGTTCTTGACATTTTATACTTTCTTATGTTTCTAAGAATATAACCTCACTACCCACAATGCACTCTGCACAGACAATTAAAAAATGAATAAGGAAGACTAGTGCAGTATATCCATAGGACTTTTATTCAACTTAATGACGCAAATGTTTGCCAATAATAGTTGTTGATGCAACATAGTGGACACCAGTCTATAGTAGGATTCTGTGCTACTCTCATTGTGCCTGCTCTAGTTAGCTTTTATCAATGTGCAGACCCTGAACATTTTTTTTAATTCCCAGTCCAGTCACAGAGTGACGAGGATTTGAAAGAAATTGCTGGGGAAAGCAACCATTACCATTACCAAGAAACACTGGAAGAATTAAACTTTCAGACAGTGACAAGTATTGATTGAACTCATATGTGCTTCACTGTATGAGTTATGACTTTTAAGGTGGTCATTGATACTGAAGAAATAAACTTTGAAGAGACATTGGAATTGACACATCTGGGGCAATTCCAACCATATGTTGATCTCTCCTGTCTCTGCTCCCCTGCCGATCACAGCTTCCTGATCATACTCCTTTGTCTACCCTCCCCATCTCCTCTCTCCTGCTGATCAGAGCCTTGATCATGCTATCTGAGTGTCACTCCTTTGTCCTTTTGCACTTTGTTCTGACCATGTCTGGGAACCACCCCTGCCCCCTACTTCACCCTTCTGTGTGAAGTTGCCCTCAGCTGACCAATATACATCCACTATACGATCTATTCTGGAACTGTCTGCAACCACACCCTGGGACAGGGTATATCTGCGTTCTGGCCCTACATTCATGGTCAGTCTCTGGTCTCAGATCCACTCTGTGTCGGTAGGCTCACAATAAACCTCTACCACTTCAGCAAACTTGGAACTAGACTCGGATTGTTTTTTCCTTCAACAATACCCAACCCTGTATATTTCTTATTTAATGAGCTTTAGAGAAAACAAATGCAGTTTCATGTAGCTATTCTTGGCATTTTTTTGTTTTTCTCCCGTAACCTTTACCTGACACTGCACTGAGCGGCCTCATTAGCCATCTGACTGGTCCTCAAGCGTGAGAGAGTACAGGATGTTGTTGAGGTTCTTGAAGTTGGAATACAGCCTTTTACTGTATATTTCCACTATTGTCCTGTTTGATGCTCTTTTCCACTACTATGTGGTAACACGCCTATAGACCTTAACAACAGCACACGAGGATCCATGGAAACACTGAAAGAAATATAACGCACCAAAGTGCTTTTTAAAAAAAGCATGGCAATGCTTTGCTCTTTCTTTTAAAATGTTCAGCCTTGTCTAATTTTTATTCCTTTTTATTTGTCCTCTTCCTGTTCTGTCTCTCTGTCCTCAGTGTGACTCTGGTGCCAATAAGCTGAGGCAGAGGTATCAGACGGAGCACCCATGCAGGGATCCATTAGGCAAAAACCAATTTCACACCGAGCCAATTTCATAAATATGGAGTATGGGCCCACCTTTAGCTGTGCTTGACTAGCTTTCAGAGGAATACACAAAACCATAAACAACGGGCCTGTGCCTGAGTACTCTTTTTAAATGATAGCTGGAGTGCGTGGTGTGGACCTACGCGCATTAAGTTGTAATTTTAACAGTTTAATGAGGAACACAATGAATAATGCTTTCATTGAAAATCCAAACAACTCTAATGGAGGATTTATGAATAGCTTGAGCACAATAATGCTGTCCATTCAGGGTTAGGTGTGATATGTGTAAAAATACTCCTTTTATCTTATTCCCTGTTAGTCTATTTACTATTTGACTTTGGTATTATTTACCCTTTTCTGATATATCTCTGTTTATAATAGTTCCTGCTCATATATACCCATGACTGTCAAAATGGCCATACATGGCTGCTCCATATCTCTCCAGATCTCCGCATGTCTTTCAATAAAATTATTTTATGGACTGCATGTATTTAGCATTTATTGCGGCCTTTACCTTGCATCCACCCATGACCAGATTTATATACACCAGCTGTCATGCAAGACTTTAACAGTTTGGGTTTAGGCCTTGTCTACATTGCGGAATGCTGGTAAATTGATGATGACGATGATGATACCTGGTTTTGTGCTTGTTCTATATTTGTATGCAGTCCATAGTTTAATCTGATACATCCACAGTAATACTCAGACATTAGTCAGGGTTTCTCACACAATGTCAATGCTATGGCAGAAATATTTCTGCTTGTTTCAAACAATGGTGGGCTTGTGTTGTTTTTCCATTGCTCCGGAAAGCATATCTGCCCATTTCCCCAAAGCCTCCTCCCCCCAGAACCTGTACACACGAAAGGTTGTATTGTCTAGTCGACTTTATTGCTGTGCCATGGCGGTTTAAGCAGGACGACTAGGCGCCGACCACATGACAGTAATAACATGGACACCTCCCAGAAGACAGGTGAGGAGCCCAGTGGGTTGTTGCAGCAAACTAGCAGCAGTTCATGAGTTTATGGAAATGCGTCACTAAAGATTAAACTCATTCTGCAATGACATTCAGAATATATCAGTCAGTCCTGAAATGCAACAAAAGTTTTACTGCAATACACACTCATCTGAAAAGGCAGAGGAATGATCAAAATCCTCTCAGCAGCAGTCAAATGTTTCCAGATTTCATTGTCTGCTATTGTGAGAAATGCTATAGTATGTATTCAGGTGATGAAAATAGATTTAATTATCGCAAAGCATTGCTTTCTACTGTGTTTTAATGTATGACGTCATTGAGTAGTTGACGTCGACTCTCACCTTTCACCACATATTAGTCGACGTTCAACCCCTACCATACACCGGTCACTCAAATGCTCTGTACTGAATTCGACCTGACAGAGAAAACGGTACAGACAACTCACGTTGCATGTGAGGTTATTTGTGTCGTTCATTAATAAAAACTGATTTTTAAAAGCCGATGTTTATCCGTGTTATTACGGTAATTTAAAGTCGGACTGATACAAAACGCATGATCTTATTCCATGTGCCATATACTGTATACATACTTTTTAATAGCTGAGATAGCATCATAATTAGCTATCTTTAGCCTTCTCATGAATTCTTGTGGGAAACACTGCATTAGTAGTAATATAAAATGTGGTGATAGAATATGTATAGTATAACACCCACTCAGTGTCTGTTTCTGCATAATGCACCATTGCTGCTTTGCTCATTTAAAGGACCTTAATACTGCTACACCTCACACAACAGGAAAATGCTCTACATGTTTATTTCCACATTCTAAGACCTGTTTTCTCTGAAATGAACTTCTGAAGCCTCAGAGGATCAGGATATCTGAAATCTTAGCAGTGCAGGGATACAGAATGGCTCACTGCCTGCTTTATGGCAGAGATGCTGCAACATCAAGGTGAGTTAAAACAATTGAGAAAACTTGATGTTTGGAGCCTGCAGCCTCTCAATCTAACCCCACCGGTTAGGACTGTCTCCTTTAAACCAAAACTCCAGTATATCTCTTACCGTGACCCTGAAGCCATGTCTCTTCTCAGCTTTTATTGAGGCTTCAAAGAGACTACTCCCCACCACAAATTTCTACTCCGTTTACAATGGTCTGTGTTCAGAAAGTGGGTCGATCTTTACCTGCATATATTTAGCTCGTACTGGAGGCTTACAAGCTGATTGTGGTATCTCTTTATGTTTCAAAGCTTATTCCAGATTTCTTTGTTGTTTTGTGAAAAACATACAGAGGGAAAAACATTGGCTTTTCATAACGCTGTTCCAGAGGGTAAGTCTGAAATATGGCTCAAATATTAGGAAAGAACTTCTGTCCAGAGTCACACAAGCCAGTGACTGTGTTGTTCTGTTGGAGGGAAAAGTGCACGTTTTACAACCAGTGAATGAACATTCACAACACTCTACTGCAAGCGTAGCTCTTAGATAAAGGAACCTTGGCTAATTGCCCACAGGGCAGGTAATCAATATTGTGTGTTTAGAACATTATCAATACCTGAGGGTCCTCCCTGCAGTTTAGTGTAAACACAGTCTTACCCTACAACATTTATTGCAGTATGCTGGGCTTTCATTGCAGCCCCCTCCTTGTGTTTTCTATTTATTCTTTTCATATTGTCCTCAGAAAATGACCCTTTTTGTTCTAACATTATTCATTTATGAATCCAACACAAGAAGCCAGCTTGTCTGTAATGCTGTTTATTTTATGTTTAAGTAAGATAGGAAATTTAAAAAAAGAAAACATCATACCACTCACCAAAACTTTATTGATCTACCCAATTCATGTTAGACTTGAAGAACGTCCAGCTGAAACCAAGCTAGGGCAATGGTGCTACTTGGTTTAGATGAATTTGAAAATCAATTTGACTAATTTGAAAAATGTGACGTTCAAAGTCTAAACATGTATAAAATGTTTAAAAGAAACAACACAAGTAACCTTGTAATGTGTGTAGTTTATTATTTAAAGTAGCCATAGTCACACTAAAAAACGCCCTTCATTAAATTCATTAAACAGATATCACTATCACATTGATTTGCATGTTAGGTTAATCTATAAGGTGTATGAATGGTGACCCTCTACTGGATAATACAAAGACATTTCCAATCACAATCAGCAGAAGTCATTGAAGTTAGTTAATGTCAGAATATAATAAACATCTTTCATTATTACACTCTATTCATGCTTAAATAACATTTATTTAGCAGTTAACCAAAAGATGTTTTTGGCCATAAGAATTTATTTGCTCATTTTGACAAAGTCTATCAAAATGCAAGCATTTTGCAAGGTGACGGTGACAGAGTAACGTTCAATACTATTGATAACCTCCATGCATCAACTCATCTGGCATGCTTCATGCAGTCATGGAATAACCTCTGAAGTTGAGTTTGCTGGCACCAATGTGGCTCTGATTGGTCTATCTGTCCAGTTACGTGTAGAGTTATTATTTATATATATTATTATTATTATTTTTTTCAGTTGAAACATTCCCCATAATCAAATCCCAGTGAGGCGTTAGCAAACTCATATTCTGCTTGTCTTAAAGTGTCTGGCAGGTGCTTTTTTTCCTTCGTTTAGTGGTGACCTTTAGCAAGCTCACATTTCTAACACCAAAATTAATTGTTGATCAACAGTTGCACTAAACGTGGCAACATATTTCAGAACCACTGAACCATGTACATTATCGCACGGCATTGTTTTACTCGGCATATATTATCATTTTTGTGAACTAATTTCTCGGTTGACCTTTCTTGCTGGTGTCAGTTGTAGCTAGTGAGAGTCGCTGCAAAGCTTCTCCATATGGGGAACTCAGCAGTAGTTGCAGAGGGTGGGCTCTGCACATTACTGCTCCAAAGAGATGTCCACACTCATTAAAAGCAAGCAGGGCATCTCTGCAAGGGAAGACAGCAGGGAGAAGTAGATGTGTGTAGGGGGCATTGAGTGGCAGGGGGAGTAACAAAATACCATCAAGTATCATCGAGTTATTTCAAAATGGTGTGCATGTGTGCGTGTGTGTGCATCATTTTTGCATTAATTCAAAGAGTCAGAGTTCATGTGAACCAAATTTTCTCTAGCATTTAAAAAGAAGTAGAATTATTAGGCTCAATAAGTCTATACGACAAACATGTTTTAAGTCCAGGTGGTGTAAAGTAGTAGTGCACTTTCCAGTGCATTTACAAGTTGTAAGCAGTTGGTTTATCATTTGATACGCACATAAACAAAGTTAACCAAAGCGTTATTGAGTTGTCATTTAATAATCAATAGACTAACAAAGTAGAAAAGCCAAACAAGTCTTTCCTGCTTTCTGTCTCTGGTGTTCTGATGTCAAATTGGAGTTCACAGCCAGAACACAGGAGTAGTTCTGAAAAAAAAGAAAGCAGGCAAGCTGAGCAAAGGTAAAAACTTTACAAAACAAAATCATGCTGTGAAGTTCTAAGTGACCTTCTAAAGAAATATGTAAAAAGCGGTATCACATAATTTATTAGACCTCATTACACCAACCTGTTATTTTACTTGAGGTTATCAGTTCTGCCATTGACCCTTCATGCTCTAGTGGTGAAAGGAACCATTCAGAAAAATGAAGAAGTCAAGGTGGAGACTGTACATCGGCAGAACACTCAAAACACTGCTGGGATATTTTCCAATTTCTCCTGTACTTGCTAAAAAAAATTAAAAAAGCATGTTATTGGGACTGCATTATTTCCATTTCGGTTGATCTAATGTTTTTTTCTGAGTAGTTGATTATCTTTTTGGTTAACCACTAAATAGCCACTATATAATTCATTACTCATCCTATTAAACTTTTATAAAACATAATCGTGACATATTTTGACGCAAAATTCATGCACAAGGAACATATTTCAGCTTTGAAGGACTTTAATTTTTCTGTGTAAAACTAATTAGGAAAGGTAAAGACATTTGGGTTCAGGCTTTTACAGTTATTCCTAGCAATGGCACCACCATAATTGTGGATGGATGTAAACACTGCGAAACACTGATGTATTCCATGCAAATGGTTCTATTTATTTATTATTATTGTGTACTAGGCCACAAGCAGCCCTTCCATTGTGCATATTGTGAAAACATTCTTATATTGTAAGGAATTACATTGTGATACCTTTTTATGTTTGAGAAAACTGCAATTTATTTAGAGAAACTGCATATTTTGTGTTACTGATACTGTGTCTCGTGGTTTTAACACCAGTGACAGCCTGTCTTAATGTTGCTGTCAGTGCCTTTGACTTGTTTCATATCCTCATCTTCAGCTATCAGCTTAGCTGGGGTGTGATGCCCTCCTCGCTCTCTCTTTTTATTTCTTATATCTTATGTTTTGAATGATACAGTTTTACACTCCTTTGCCAGTGGGGGGCACAGAACAAAATAGGTTGTGATGCTCATGGTTTGAGGACTTTCTGGCAATGGTTTGGCCAGATGACTGCAGCAACCGTCAATGCTGGCTTTAGCCACAAAACTCATTCAAGTCAAAATGCAGCGCTTTGGCTTCATTACCCCGGTTAAAGTCTCTGTGTACTGACCAACAGTTAAATCTAGATTTATTTCTCTGCCTACATTTCAGCTGCGTCATTGTAAATTGAATGCTTGCATGTGTGTGGACTCACACAATCGCACGTATGTGTTCTAGGGAGAGAGAGAACAGAAATAGGGAGGGGTGCCTTCTATGATCCATCCAAAGATAGGGATTATCTGAATTGAAATGAGGGGTAATCAATGAGCACTCTCATCTCATTATGTTTTTTGTTCCCTCACCCAAGCAGCCATTACCCCTGTGGGCACTGCTGCCACTTCACTAGTGAGCTGTCATCCCCCCACCGCCTCACACCTTTGCCATTATAAATGTTATTGTTCCCCTTCCCCTTTGCCAGAGAGTGTTAAATTGAAAATGGCCGACACGAGCCATTAGCCCTTGAGCTTTTATAATCAAGTGGCAGACACAGAACAGAAACAAGGAGATGCTGTTGCTTCATGTGCAGGGACGTATGTGGAGCTAGGGATATTATATTATTAAACAATGTTCAGAATCAGCTATAATAAACTATAGAAATGCTTAACACGGTCTGGTTTGGAAATGGCAACACATCAAGGGTTTGTTGGCGCCTTTGCACATTGTAAGCTTCACTAGCAGTGGAAGAAGGATAGTAGAGAGACTAGGGATCAGACTTAACAGTAGCCTATGGTGAAATATTTACTTGGCCTAGATTCATACCTAATGAGCTTAAAGAAGCCCAGTTATGCAACAGAACCAAAGTTAAATGTTTAATGTCGTGTTGTTGTGAACACACTAGAGAGACCTACACTCAACTATTTAAATGAGTTCATCTTACTGCTTTTGTACAAGGCATGTACTACTTTAGCTTGCTACTTATGAAACACTCTCTTAGTCATCCTCTTAATATAAACTGACAGAATCAAACAATTCCGGTTATATCACACAAGACACTGGCTTATCCTCCAATATGCTGTCTGTCGAATGACTTCAAATGTTTTACAGCGTTGTTGCCATTATTAATTATGCAGTGTGCGTCTAACTTCTATAGCTGCCTGATAAGTTAGAGGTTTTCTGCCATATGTCTCAGTGGGAGCCGTTTGGTGATACGCGCAGCGCTGAGCCATTGTTCCTACAGCTCTCTAATTAGTTGCGAGTATAGCAGCTCTATTCATGTAGCTTGTTTTAAAGTCCCACACTTTAAGAGGCCAACCCCAGCACTCATCTGTGCAGATCTGTACCCCTGGGCAAGAGAAAGAAAGCAAGGATGAAAACAGGGAGACCCAGCTGGTGGCAGAGCGTTTGATGAGACTAATAATCCACCAAAATCTGTCATTTTCATGAAAGGATTTTTATTCAGTATTTGAGGCCCGTTTTTGCCCGGGCCCTGTGCCTGTGTCACTAAAGGCAAAGTGGCAGAAGATGAGTTGCTTTGAGAATAAAGCAACTCATGTGGTTCCTAAGGAAACGTAGCCTAAGCGATTCTGCTTTGTGAAATGTGCTTTTGGTATGTCGGCCTCTGTTTAGAGCTTGACTTTACTCAGTAATCAACAGTAGCTGCAGGTGCAGTGTTCAAAAGAAATGTGCTTTAAAGGAGTTGTTTCAATTCTGTTTGAAAACCCTTAATGTTGATCTGAGACATGATCATTTTTGAAATTATAGTTAGTTATGCCAAAAAACAAACCGAAAAGAAAAAAAAGAAAACACTTTCAACCAGATCTCAACAAGAATGTTTACAACATCTGTTGTCAGCAACGGGTTAAGCCATTGTCAAACCTGTCATCTCCCCAAATCACACAATATGACCTGCCTTTTTCCCCCCTTATTAAAAATAAAGTACTAATTGATGGAATAAGGCGTATGTTGATAAAACGAGGACACTGAAATAACTTGAAACAGACAGATGTAATAATAAATCGAAAGTAACTAATGGAAATGAGACATTGCTTTTGAACTGTGGTTCAACAGAATAAAAAAAAAAACAACAACAACAAAAAAAAACTTATGAAACCGGACTGGACAAAAATGATGGTACCCATAGAACAGATTTCATATAATTTGACCATAGGGACATGTTAAACTAAGGTATGTTCTGTAATTGGAAGTAGTCAGTGTGCTGTTGGGTATTATGGTGTGTACCATACTGAACATGGACCACGGAAAGCTAAGGAAAGGGTTTGTTCAGGAGATTAGAAAGAAAATTATAGACAAACATGTTAGAGGTAAAGACGATAAGATGTTAGTAGATGTTCATGTGACTGCAGTTGCTTATGTTATTTAGAAGCTGAAGGTACATGGGACTGTAGCCAGCGCCCAAGGACATGGGCGCAAGAGGAAAATTGATGACAAATTGAAGAGACGGATAATACAAATGATAACCAAAGAGCCCAGACAACTTCCAGAAAGATTAGAGGTGAACTCCAAGGTCAAGGTACATCATGTCAGATCGAACCATCCGTTGTTGCTTGAGCCAAAGTGGACTTAATGGAAGACGACCGAGGAAGACTCCACTGTTGAAAGCAAATCATAAAAAAGCGAGACTGAATTTGCCAAAATGCATATTTGCAAGCCCCAAACGTTCTGGGAGAATGTCCTTCAGACAGATGAGACAAAGCTGGAGCTTTATGACAAGTCACATCAGCTCTATGTTCACAAATGCAAGAATTAAGTATACAGAGAAAAGAACACTACCCACTGTGAAACATGCATCTGGCACAGGCTGTTTTGAACCTGTGCAGGGTACAAAGAAATCTCAAGGCATTCTGGAACAAAATGTGCTGCCTGTTGTCAGAAAGCTTAGGCTTAGTCGCAGGTCATGGCTCCTCTAACAGGATAATGACCCAAAACACAGCTAAAGACACCCAAAAACAGGTAAGAACAAAACACCGGTGCACAAGCCTCACTGAGAGTTACAGAAACCACTTGATTGCAGTGACTGCCTCCAACGGTTGTGCATCAAAGTATGTATTTGTCCAGGCCAGCTTAATTTGTTTGTTTTTTTAAAATGATTCTGTTGAACCACAATTCAAAGCAATGGTTGATTTTCATTAGATAATTATGGGATTTTTAAGTTTGGAGTTATTTCAGTGATCATTGTGAGTTTTTCAATTGTGTAACAGAACAGTAAAACAATTGTGTCCATGAGTTGTATCTCTACTAATGCATCACAAAAACTGTATGTCTTTGCAAAGCTGTACAGTTTTATCCTGTGAAGTAGAGTAAATGTAACATGCAAGATAACCTCTTAAGTAAAAAATATCAAAGTGCAACACTTGACTTAATGTACATAGTGGCTTCCGACATAGAGGCCATAGTATTATTAAGCTGTCAGTTGGAAGGAATTTGGTAAAATGCAAAGTTAGACACATAAAAATATCTTTGCCCTGTGCTTAATTTTTTTACTTTTTATTTTTTGCCTTCTTGCGTCACCCTCATTGTTTTGTTTTTCAGACTCTATTCCATTCCTCCAGACTACTTCTGGCTCTTAGACACAGTTGTAACTTTCATTATTCGCCTCTTCAGCTCTGGCAAAAATTCCTCCTGTGGAGAACTTACTTGTATTCTCCCAGATCATGTGTGCTCTGTGCGACTGTGCTAAGTCCCGATAGGCCTGTCAGAGTTAGTGTAGCGAGGAGACTGTAGCCTATACCGTAGCTTCAGAAGCTCCAACAGACGGTGAAAACCTTTGTTCTGTACTACAGAAATGGGTTAGTAATCCAACACCATAACCTCCACAGCGCTTTCTGTAATACATTTCACCTTTACAGTGTCTCAAGGAAACTTCACTCTTCTTTTAAACATAGAGCTCTGTGTTTGTTGTTGTTTCAATGCAGTCTTTGACATCGAGTGAACAATGTATTCCATTCTCTTTTGTTTTGTTTTGTAGCAAATCATGTTGGTAGTACTGAATGCTGATCTCCTACAACCACCTCACCAATATCCAAATTGGAAAATGATGTCAGTCAGATAGAAATTTGCAAACTGTGGAGAGTAAAGTGCGTCGCACAGCAGACATGTTTAGTCACGTGATTTTGTTTCCTTTTCTTGGCTTGGCTGAAGCCCAGTACCCATCCGATCATTTTAAAATTGCTTGGATTGGACCTGATACCAATCTACCGATACCGATTGGGACATCCCTAGTTCTGAGGAAACAAAAACACTTGATTTGTAGTTGCATTTGCATCTGATCTTACACTGATGAAAACATAATTAGGATTTCTGCTAATAGATCCCCATAAAGCCCACACTCTGAACCATTAAAATACCTCTGTCAGCCTGGATTTTCATCCAAACCTCTCAGTTGTTTTAGGCGTACAGCCCTCCCCACTCTGAATTGCTCAATACCCACACTAACTGCTTAATGTTCTAGTAAAGCCATGCTGGAGTGCTGAATGGTTAGAGACTTGGAAACATAATCCTATGATACTGTGAGTAGAGCTTTCCCCAGAGCGTGTTTTAGAGGCTTGCTGTGAGTTTTAGCAGACTACGCAGGTTTTCTCTTGCTACTCAGTGTCGGTACGCGTGTGTGTACGCGGGGGGGTAGCACACCTTATCTTTGACATTCTAGACAAAGCCTCAGTTACAACCTTCCCAGGCTGTACAGGGAAATCTCCGCTACACCACAAGAATACTAACTCCGTTCCAGCATGACATTTAATTGCCACCCCCTCTCGCTAAACAAGGGGTGTGATTGAGCTTAGGGGAAGTTTTGTCATGCTGATTGCAAAACATAACTCTTTAAAGCACTCCAAGTCCTCCCTTGAAACCTGCGAGGTAAAAACACAACGAAAGGGAATTTGTCATCACCGCCGTTTCTTTCGCACAGTGTTCCTAATTGTGCGTTAACAAGGAGGTAATCCAAACGTGGGCTCATTAGGCGAGCTTGCATATATAGGGATTTGATGTGATTCAGGCCTACAGCCATTAGCGCATGAGGCTCATATTATCTGTGTATGTCTGAATAATGAAGAAGGATCTACCGTTTAGACCATGCACCATCTGCAAATCTGGATTTAAGAGTCACAGTGGACAAACTCTCAACGTCTCAGTCCAACAAAATCAATTGACAGCGTCGTATCTGCGATAAACCAATTGGCTGCAGTGCTTACATTCATTCAATTTCATTACAAAAAGAAGATGGATATAATGTAAACACCAAGTAAACATGAGAAAAGCAGTTTAGTTTTACTGTCATCTTATATTTTTAATATTGGATTATAAACGTGGAGTTATAAACATTTCAGTGCAGCATTTCAGTGTTGCAGCTGGTTGAGGTGGAAGTAATTTTACAGCCACTACGTTATGTTTGCTGGTGTACAGTTTCCCAATACCATCATTTCTGTGTGACGCATTTTGTAATTGTTTGGGGTCTATCTGCTATTGGAGACGAGATAACTCACTAGGAATGATTCAGAGCCTCATGAGGTGAATAGAGGTTGCCAAACAATAGGTGATTGTGTTGCAGCAGCGTGGAAACACATTATAGCAATGTTTTCTTTACAGATGGTAACGCAAACTGTTTTAATGGCCTGGGAAACAATTAAGCTGCACAATTGCTGGAATTAAATTCTACTACTGCTAATGGGATGGTATCTGGCTGTCAGAATGGTATTTAACACACAGACCAGAACAGGGCGGACAAAGGGCTTAGGCTCGGTATCTTATTAACAACACTTGCTGTACTCATCTTACTTTATTATTTGATATCTTGCATTGTGAGCTTTTGATTGTGTGTTTATATGTGCAAGAAATGAGGAGAGAACTTTGTGTGTGGTTATATGCGTATATGCAGTGTACTTGCAGGTCAAGGTAGGCAGTGCTCATATTTCTTGTAAAATAGATCACTTTATATAGATCTATGAAATGCAAAATAAAATGAATATTGAATAAAAGAATAGATTTTTAACATACCTGTTATTTATCTAGTCAAAACAACTGAGTGGGCCTTTAACATTCTTTGGTGCACACCGGCACGCTTGGCTATCGGCCTCCAACTACTACGTGACTCATCCCACAGAGATGCGCCATCTTCTAAGCCCTGCTTGCTCCTCACCGCCATAAATTATTCATTTAGCACAGCATGAAAAACGCATGTCAATTAGCCAGGTTTATTTTTTCCTCCAATAAAAAACAGCAGGTCTCTCTTCAAGCCAGCGAGAGGAATTATGTAGTGAAACGGTGCATTATTTTGCATTTCTGGACAGGACTGCACGGACTGCATGGCCTCATTCGAATTTAAATAAAAAAGGAGCAAAAAAAACAAGGAGTCCAATTCCTCCAGGATCAAACATCAATACGTGCCATTGCCAAAAGGTTTGCTGTGTCTCAAGAGCATGGAGAAGATTCCAGGAGACAGGCGGTTACTCTACGAGAGCTGGACAGGGTGATAGAAGGTCCTCAACCCTGTCTTCTTCTGTGTGCAAGGAGGGACAGGATGAGCAATGCCAGAACCCTTCAAAATGACCTCCAGCAGGCCACTGCTGTGAATGCGTGGTCTGAGCCTATTGCACTGTGGTGCTCAGTTGGCATTTGTTGGCAGGTCAGTGACGCACTGGGGAATTATATCCATGAAGGGACGCACAGACCTCTACAGGCAGTTCCTTCATACTATTGACTAGCTCCCATCCTCACACGATCTAAATCTACCTCAGACTGTCCAGGAGTTCAGTGATAGCCTGGTCCAGATCTGGGAGGAGATGCCCCAGGACACCCTCCGTCGTCTCATTAGGAGGATGCCCCGACATTGTCAGGCATGCATACAAGCACATGGGGGCCATATAAACTACTGAGTACCATTTTGAGTTGATTTCAGCAAAATGGACTAGCCTGCTGCATCATATTTTTACTTTAAGTTTTGGGCTGTCTTTGAATTCAGCCCTCGGTAGGCTGATCATTTTCATTTCCATCAAACGATGTGGCATCCTTTCATTCCTAACACATCACCCAGTCCGTATCAGTATAGCTATCCAACGTGATTTTTTTCCCCCCATTGAGATCTGAAGTGTTTTCAAAGTGCTCCTTTAAGTTGTTTTGAGCAGTGTATATTTTATTTTTTATTTTTTTTATTAGTGAGGATAGATTCTAAGTTTGCCTGCTGAGTTATTGCTTTGATTGACTTCAGCTTCCGTTAAGTCTTTACAAACCTTCATGTTCTATCTATCAACATTGGCTGCTGAATGTAATTAGTGAAGCTCTTCAAGGAACTGGCTCACATTTTCCTTGGCTGTCTAAGTTTGTAATGACAGTAACAATACCTCCACACATTTACTTCAGTTAGCTGATGATTCTTAGATATGCAGAATATATACACAGACAGGCAAGCAGACTGATGAAGTGATGCACGTGTACTAGGAGTACACCCAAGATACTTGCCTCTTACAGAGCGTCTTGTCTAAAGCCATGTTTGCACAGGCAGAAGCTGCCAGACTTTTATACTGTCCATAATTCTGAATGTTTAATCCGCTTATATGGACACTGCAAACCAACATCAAAGAGTTACATGCAACAAAGTCCAGCACTTGGACACTGCTGAGTTTGAGAGACTACTGTCACCTGGTGCAGAATGTTGGAGCCAGTTAGTTGCAGTCTTAACAAAGGGCTATCATTAGCTGGGACTCTAGGAAGAGCTGTCATACTGAACTGACCCCTCCTGAATCATGTCAATTTGTTCATTCTAGATGATCATGTCTTTGTCAGTATATTCATGTATCTCAGATTAGATGAAGATGTAGAACAAGAAGAGCCTTCTGTGTGCCTTTGCTACATTTTGTTTACTTTCGTCACTTCCCCTTCTCTTCTCGTGCTGCAGTTCGCTAAACTTAGAATGATCTCTAAGAGCCAGTTAGAGTGATCTCTCTAACTGATGCACTCCGCTGCCGATTCAACATGCTGAATCAGCTGAAAAGCTGCAGACAAGGTCCAACTAGTGGAAACTTGGGGCACAGAGGCTCACGGAAGGCCAGACACCAACAGACAGCCGCCCGCCGGCTTGGTGTGTCATAGCCTCATGCTGTGCCACTAATGTTGTCATAATCTCAGTTTTCATTCTTGGCTCGTTGTGTAATTCTTCCAAGGACCAGTAAAATACAGTCCAATATAATCTAAAATTAAATCAGTGGTTAATATCAGCTACAATCTCACCCCAGGGCCTTCTTATCAGTTAAATTACAGATGAAACTTTGGTGACATTTAAACATTGATAATTTAGTTTTAAACAGCATGCTGCTAACTGACACACAGTCCTGGATCTGGACTACAACTAAGAAATGTTTAGTATTCTTAGTTTAAAGCCACAAGCCATTATTTATTCACTTGATGAATCTATCGATTACTTTTTTAATTAGTCGATATATTGACATACCTAGTTGAGTTATTATTTAGTCTGATCTGTCAGTTATTCAGTGGTTCATCAATACCTTGGCTAACTCACCGCTGAACAATAACTATGGCTTCTATCATTAATCTTTTATTCAGACATTTTCTCAGAACATATTTTAACATGAATTCTTTGAATGACTTTTAACTTTTCATTCATTCATTCATCTTCTGTCACCGCTTAGGGGTCTGTAGCCTATCCCAGCTATCATTGGTCAAGAGGCAGCAACACAGACGCGGGGAGAACATGCAAACTCCACACAGAAAGGCCCCAGTCGGCCCATTGCATCAGTGCTAACCACCATGCCACTGCGCCGTCTCATTTTAACTTTTACCAAATGATACTACTCATCACAAGTTAACATTATTTAGTGAAGACCTAGTTACAAATAATGACATCCACCCCTTTTCTGTTGATGTTTTTAGTGGGCGGGGGTTTAGCTGGAGATGAGTTGGTTAACTCTTACTAGCAGTTTGTGAAGATTAGTTTTTGTCAATGGTCGAAGAAGTTTTTGTATCTGAATATGTACGATCAAAGTAAACTATGTACACATATACGATTGTCATATAGGCTAATGAACATGCCAGTGGAAGCTGTTATGCAGGTTAATGGCTGAGAGGTTAATTAAATGAGATGCCATACTTTATTTAAATTTAGCTAACATGAAGTACACCTTGCACACACAAGCATTTTATAAATCTATATGTGCATACTTTGCATGTGAACTGGAAGCAGCTTTCCTGTTAGCATCTGCTCCATGGCGTTGTTTTTCTTGAGATGGTTGTGCTAAGCTGCTGTGCTGCCTCATTTTCACATAGGCAGAATCATCGTGAAGTCCATTTTATTCCATTGGGTGTCTGTTTAAAGGTTGCCATAGTACTGACATACTTCTAGCTTTTTTGGATAAAGTCTAAATTTCAGCATGTATAGCAACAGGAGCAGTCATAACTGAGTGTGAGTCAACATTGTGCTCCACGCTACTTGGTTTACTGTATTTTTTTTTTATTGTACAATAAACCCAGAATCTCTTCTTCTTGTATCCTAACTGCAGCCCCCAGCTAAGACTCATTTTCACTTCTTTATTTGGGGGATTTCAAATGTTCCCACAAGTTTCGGTTTCTCCCCAGATCCTCTCATTTTCTTTTATATCCAATCATAAAACCCAGACGAAGCCCAATTTTTTTTTACTACATGTTAATCTTACCAAAAATAGAGATGCATTGTTGATTTTCAGTTTACAGCCGTTGCTCACCCAAAGGAAGAGCTGGCTCTCATACAGGAACTAACACCTTGGTGAGCTCCTGGAGGGTTCAAAGCCAGCAGACCCAAAACAAAACATCAGTTTTTCATAATAACAGAGTAAGGTTAAATTTAACAACCCTACACTTTAATCAAAGCGGGATTTGCAGACATACTGCTCAAGACACAGAGGTCTACCTGGGAGTTATTGTGAGCAATGAACACCACATGCAGCCCTGTTGCTTGGTTACTGTGCCTGCAGTGAATCGTGACTCTGATGGCCCTGGGCTGCTGAGGTAGAATTAGCTCGACTGAACAGGAACTGAGACTTTCTGCTTATGCAGAATTTGATCTTTTCTGTGCGAGGGAACCGTATGAAAGAAAGCAAAAAGTGGAGTTTTTTTTTTACAGCTGGGTCATAAAAATATTATATATTTCTCATCCTCACTCATTTTTTCTATCATAGCTTTGGCTTAAAGTTAAAAAAAAGAAAGAAAAAAGAGTGGAACTCTTAAAGCTTGTAACATGCAGGGTGAAACAGTGAGGCTTATGTCCAGTCAGGTATATTTAGTCATATTTTAATTAATATCATGTCAGTCTTGGCACTTTAAGACTACAAACAAGGGATGCCCCAGTGGAGTTGTTTTGTCCCTGGTCTCATCGGCAGTCTGAATCCTGATCAGTAGTTTATTAATTTTTATTTTTTGTCATGTTTTGTAAATAAACAGATTTCCCTCCCCTGATAATCATTGAATATCTCTGCAGTGGATTCAGAAAAATTTTTTTTTTTAACTTGATAAGATCCTTCGTTCTTATGTTAAGACCTAATCCTAATATTGTGTAGGTCTCCCTTGTTCTTCCAAAGCAGTTATGACTCATCAGAGAATGGACATGGACCTTCTGAGGGTGTCCTGTGATGTCTGGAAACAGAATGTTGTAAGTGGGGGCCTTTGGGTCCTATGGGTTGAGGGGAGGGGCCTCTGTGGATCATCCCACAGATACTTGATCAGTTTGGGATCTAGGGAATCTGGAGGCCAGGTCAACACCTTGTGCTGTTTTTGAGTTGTTCCTAAAGTTTTTTCTGTGTGTGTGTATCAGGCTGCATAATGCTGGGGATGGCTGCTGCCATCAAGGAGTGATGCTCTGGGGTCTAGATGGGGGGTACATGGTCTTAATAACATCCAGACACGATGTTATTTACTACTCCTGTTATGGGTTATAATGTTACGCCTGATCTGTGTAGATAGTTGTGCATAGCTTATCATGAACATTCACACATTCAGAACAATTGCAATGTTCTGCAACGACAAGCATGTAAAAAGTGATACAGCAGAAATCTCTCTCAGTTCTGTAAAGTCCTCCCAGACAGCAGACCTTTGTCTTTAAAGTTGGTATGGAGTGAATGATATGACGGCTCATTGTCCTAATGGTGACCACTTTAAGGTTTATTACGTTGATGAACTACCCACACTGAGGAGTAGTAATGAGTTCACAATTGTATCAGGTGAGGAAGAAGCCGTTTTGTTCTTTGTTGAACAAATGAGACCACATTTGCAGTGTAGCCAGGACCTGCCCTTCTGGCTTTTTAATCTCATTGACAGAATCCCAGTGGACCATGCTATTTGTGGACGTTGCTGTGCTAAAAGCACATGAAATGTGCTGTGGCTTAATCAAAGGAAAGTGGTGAGTTACCTGTAGAAGCTGAGGCAGAGGAGAGAAGCTGGGGAGGCTGGGTCATAGCTGGAGGAGGAAAGTTGCCAAGAATTCGTAGGCAGATCAATATTGGCACTCTTTGGAGAGTTGAGTCTGTAAAAGACACCTGGAGCATTTAAGCAGGCATGGGTAGAAAATAACCATATGGACCTTATAATAGCATTAGCGGAGTAGTGGATAGGAAACAATTTGAAGTCTTTTCCTGTGTTTAAACTTGTTTCAACTCTCGCAGACTGTGTAATTGACTGAGTGGGAGACAACCGGTAAGGCTCCATAGGTGGTTACTGCAGGTGGGCCAAGTTACCACAGATGCTATAAGTAGAACTACACATATACAGTGCATTTGCCAAAACAAGCAATCAGTCACCTGTTTGGGAAACTTTATCCCATGTAAAATTAGGAAACAATTCAAAATGCAAAAAAGCCCCATTCGCTCTGGTATGAATCAAAGTTTGGACAGCTGTTTGGGTGTAATGTCAAGACACAGAAGAAATAAACGTTCACAGAAAAAAAAGACAAGCTCAAAAGAACAAAATAGTGAAGGGTGCCGAGATGGATGACATGCCTGGCAGCAATATTGTGATGTGTTGGATTTTATGTAGTGGTGCATTAATGTGTTCATCACAACAGTAAAGTTGGAGCTGATTTAAAAACTGCCGACTGGTTCATAAATTCTCCCCAGGCATTAACGCCTCACATTATGGTTGTTGTTTTTTTATGTACTTTTTATTCATAATCTGAATTTGCAAAGTAAGTAAAGCTGTCAAAAATGTAGACATATGAAATGTGTAATATTACCTTGATGTGTCGTTTAGAGACATTTTAAGCAGGGATAGTAGATCTGTTGTAAAAAGAAAAAAATGTACCCTGTGTGAATGCGCCACATAAAACACAGATGTAGGGGGTTATTGCTAAATCACTTCATGTCCCTGGATAATACTGATTCTGTGTGAGTAAAGCTGATGCGTTTCTGAGTGTAGAATAGGCTCATGGTTGACCTTCTCACCCTGGAAATGTTTCCAAATGTATGCATCCAACTTTCATGTTGGTGAGTTATTTTCTTAAGTTATTTGAAACACCACTTTGTGTTGCTATCTCCATGTACCATCTACACTGTGTAGTGTAAAGCAGACAGCCTGGTTTGGGACGTATAGTGCATTGATTTTAATGCCTGTCCCAAAGCATACACCTTTAACACACAGTCACATGAGCACAGAGATCAGACATGATGTGAGAGAACACTTTATTGTGTTTCAGTGGATTTGTCAATGTAACAAAGATCCAAACTGTAATGTGAGGAGGGTATTATTTCTGTACAGGGTGTGCTTAAGTGTACTTGAAGTGTGGTGAATTAAAATGCAGAGCAGGTTCAAATGCAGATGCTGTTTGAAACATACAGTATATACAAAGATAAATGCAAATATATAAACAGAGCAGTTATCGTCAACTTAAAACTTCAAAGTTAGTGTTCCAGCCTGAAGCCTTTGAAAATGGTTGAAAAAAAAAGTTCTTTGAGAAAAAAAATGCATAAGAACTACTTTATTACAGCTAGCTTATCTACAGCCCTCTAAAACACTATGCATATAATACATGTTTACCATATAGTACACTGAAGCACCATTTAAGTCTAAAACAAATATTCATAAATGTGAAATAAGCAAAATGTCCTTTGGCCAAACCACTGATATTAAAATGGACTCAAGAAAAGTTTAGCAAAGGCATTTCTACATGTCATCACATTCACACAAGCCCATCAATGAAACATAAAACACAGGACAGAAGACATCCTTAGGGATGTATATGGTAACACTTTATGATAAGTCTCTCTTTACAAATGCTGGATGGTTTTTATTTACCAGTAAGTCACTCTATCATTTGTTATTTATTGCTAATTAGCCATTAAGAACAATTGATTGGCAGGAAGTAAAATAAAGTGAATACTTTAGTCTGTGCCAATTTGATCAATACGAAGTATACAAACTATGACTAGTAGTTCAGATGGGAGGATGCAGCACTAGAGTACTTGACAACACCCACAAAATGCATTCCTGATTGACTGCTCCAAATGGGTCCACTATGAAACAGATGGAGCAAGGACACATCTGGGCATTTGGCCTGTACTCTGTCTGCATACTTTGAACCATACTTGGGCAGCGAGCGATGACTTTCCTAAACTCCACAAGAACACATACTGAGAAACACCCTAAGTGGATGATTTTTATTATTACTGATGTTTTTCTTTCTCCTCCTGATGACGAATATCATCCATTAATATTTGCATATTTGTCACATGAATATTATGTAATGAACTAAAAGTTCAATTAAGGGGGCAACATTATGTGGCTGAACGACCAACCGAAATGGTTGATGTTATAAAATGGCTTCAGCCACTGTCCTTTCTCTGTTTACATTTGTTTTCTGTCTGCATTGCTAGCAGCCACGATTCTCTCTTGCTGTTGAAGTAGACTATGTAAGCTAGGGCTGCACGATTATGGCCAAAATGATAATCACAATTATTTTGATCAATATTGAGATCAAAAATTTGATGTTGCCGTTTGAGTTCCGTACGCTCAAAATGTCCGGTCAGTCTGATGCTCAGAAAAGGAAAGAAAGAGAAGAAGAAACTAGAGGCCTTAAAGATTTTCTTAACAAATATTTAAATAAAGGTGGTGACGGTGAAGCTGGGACTAATAAAGTGAACTAAGAGCAATGTAAGAAACAGCGCAGCCAACGTTTACCAGCCTTGTAACGTATTGTAGCGCTAATGTTAACATCCATTCGCTTCCATGAAAGCTTGACACAACACGTTAACTTTAACAAAGAAGATTAAAAAGATTATCTCGTCCCAGGCAAGACTGTCAAGACTGTTGCGAAATTTCCCCCACGTTACTCTGGTCTCTGTCTACATGTAGAAACTACGCTGCGCGGTGCAGGGACCAACTCTGACTGGCTAATGGAGGCACGTGATCAGACCGTGGTTTACGGAGCGCTAGATTGACTTTGCAAAAAAAAAAAAAAAAACTTGACTTGGAGCATTCTATGAACAGAATAACGCATTATAAATATCGCTCGATCACACAAATTTGATCGTGTGGGAAGCTAAAATAGTGTTCATGATTAAAATTTGATTAATTGTGGTGCAGCCCTAATGTAAGCTATCTTTTGTTGTTTATGGTAGTTTGTCCTAAACTTTGAGGAGCCTATGTTTCACAATGAGAGAAAATTACTTTCTCATGTTTTCCTGTTCTGATCTCCGTGTGGAGCATCAGACAAGATGCTGTGAGGCAAAGAAGCCTGGGGAAACAAACAGAACTGCTTTGGTCTAGACTGCAACTCCTGCCACTGAACACCATCCTGACATTAGGACATTAGAAAAACAGAAGTATCATTTAAAAACAGTAGTGCAAACATTTTGCTCCCACTTAATACTGCTGTTTTACAACTGGAATCACAGGGGCAGATGGGACAGGGAGGCTCTATCCCTGCTGGCTGGTTCCTCTTTTTTGGTTTTCTTTCTGCCGGTAGTGGAAGAGGCTGGTAGTGTCAAGATCACTGGCATAGCGGATAGCCTCAGCAAACAGCTTCACCACCTGAAACACACAGGCAAGGGTCAGCCGAATGAGACAAAGGGTCAGTATGTTAATGTAACCACCTGCTTTGGTAGCAGGAAGTGTACTGACCTGGTAATTGGTAATGAGAGGAACACCGTGGTCAATGGCCATTCTGCGGATGATGAAGTTATCCTTTATGTGGCGAGTGTTGTTATTGGGCAAGTTGACCACCAGGTCAATATGTCCCTCACTGATCAGTCTGTGAAACATAATCAAACCAAAAACATCAAACATCAAATATGCAAACGATGCTTTTGGGACATACTTATTTGTACTATAGGTCCCATTCAGAACTGACACTACAGTATTTGGCTCTGTGTCTCCTGCAGTCCATAAACTTATGTCCAACGCCTGTCATTGACTAGGATGACATTACATGTAGGCAGCATTGTCCACACACTTTGGACACACCAGCCTTAAACAAGTTACTTCCTGAGCACAAAATAACACATATCCAAAGTTGACCTGTGAATGATAAGAAAGTTACTAGAAGAAGATTTTATTAAGGTTGACCCAGTTGCTGTGGATGACCTAATGTTTCATGAATCAATTTACATACTCTAAAACTTTTATTAATATGCACTTATTACATTAGGTATAGTAGTGAATACAAATGAATTCTAACATGACAGTTCAGCTCTATATGTCGACCATTATTCTCACATTGTTTCAACACGAACTGAATATTACGAAAGTCATGAAGGGACATTTTTTTGCAGGAGTGTTATAATAGTTTATAAGACTAATTTTTGTTAATACACAGGTATGTAGATGAACAGATATTTTCAGTTGACCAAGAAGCTAGGATGGTTCTACACACTTATTTTTAAGTACCACAATTGATATTGTTATACGTCTAACAAAACTAGGGTGAACCGGGGTGTACAGAGCACATTTTACCTTAATTAATCATATTGACAGACAATTAAAACTCTGCAACTTCATAAGTGCTGCCATCCATGAGGAGTTATATTGCAGCATTTTACAAATCTGTTCAAATATGTGAACCTTAAAGCTATTGACCTCAACGGAAGTTAACCAGTCAGCAAACACAGAGCACAATCAATACAACAAGATTGAAAGTGCATTAGGGAGCTTGGGAGACTTAGCAACACATGTTGATTTCTGAAAAGCTGGAAACAAAGTAATCTCAAAGAGTTTAAAAATTCATCAGTGCGCAGTTGGACTAAATGCCTTTAAATTGAGACAATTTAGTGCTGTGGCTACTCTCTCTCTAAGAAGTGCTCCCTGCTAAGATGAGTCACATTTCAGAATTTTCAATGAGGTAAAAAAAACCCAGAAAAGTAACTTAAGTATGAAGGGAATCACTGGAGCTGATAAAGACCTCTTTTCTATCCCAGTCTAGATAGAGGTGCTGTTGTCCAACATGAAAACATGATCCCAAACCTGAATCTCACGAGTAACATTTCAATTCTACATTACTGATACAGAGACATTAATGTAATAAACTGCTAGGGTGATGAAAGAAACCTCAACTGAGGTGACTATTTCATGAACAGTCGAGCAAAACAAAGAGTAATGATGCAGCGAATCTTAAATAAAAGAGTATTACAAAATACCTGTAACATCTGCAGGCTCTTTACACATAAACTAGACCAACGACTACATGATGCAGTCTTAATTCTGCAGAGAGAAGCCCCTCTGTCTAAGGACAGAACATAGCACTGTGCAAGCTGCTGTCACAAAGGTTAAACCCTCATAATCATGTCCTTGCACAGTCAGAGGCCAGGCCTTAATACAACAGAGATACTACACTGCCTGGCCAAAAAAAAAAAAAGTCGTCAGCTAGATTTAACTAAGCATATATGAGCCTCCATTGGATAACTACTGCATGGGCGATTATAGCTAGCAACAAGTTATTTAAGTCCAACTGATGTCATGAGTAGTTCACTAATCAGTGCAATTAACGGGAGAAAATTTTGCTTGTGATTCTGTAAAGAATGAACATCCAGAACCATGCGTGTATTGGTGGTTATTGTTACCAATAAAGGAGGTTGCAATGTTTTAATCCGTATATCCAGTGAAAAACAAACAAAACCGTCATTAACCTAGGCTCACTTGTCACTTGGAGGAAGCTCTGATAAAATGCTCTGACAAATAAATGCATAGAACAAATCTATCTAAATATAACACACTCATACAGAGAGTAGCTCTGGCTTCTGTTGCGGTTTGAAGGCTTTGATAGAAGGCATAGAAACAGGGATAAATTCTAATTGGAAAAATATGGAGGACAGACTACAGTGACAACAAAGGTCATGTTCCTCTGTATAAAAAACTGGCCTCTACGCAACTGCACACAGCTGATGCCAGCCATACTTATGTGTGTGTGTGTGTGTCGTTGTTGTTTTTGTCTAGGTCTATTTCCTTTACATCCTCTTGTTCACCAGCTCATTTCCAGACATATGGTCCAGATGGCTCCACATGATCACGACTTGTTTGTTGAATCATTACCTGAAAACTGCTATCACGATCCACGTGCTACAACTGTTGAATATAGGTACAAACTTTGAAAAAGGTTACAATTTTGACACGTGAATGTTCTCATGAGTGGGGGTTCAGACCAAAAACATCCCTGCATTGAAACACATTTTGCTTGAGTTACTGGGAAAATTAAATATATTTGAAGGATTACCGCCAATACTCACAGATGTTCATACTACGACAGCCCACCAGGGTCTAAGTTACTTTGCCATGGTTTCTTTTTGCTCGTTTTTCCTTTTGCTCCAAATGTATCTCCTTGATGTTATAGACCATGGAGATTTATAATTATTAAAATAGAATTAGTCAAAACCTCGAGGAAAAGTCTCTAACATAAACTACCTTATGAGCTAGCTAGCCTAGTTAAATTGAAAGTCGACTCAACTGTTAAATGTAAATTCGATTTGTTCAGTGATACCTTATTAAATCTTACATACACGTGTCTATAGAAACCATGTTTAACCTGCATTATGTTTAGTATTACTATATTTGAACTGCACAGACTGCCGCTATTTGACGCTAAATTGAATATCTGCGTTATACAGGAATTTAAAGACAGACTGATACAAAACACATGCTCCTATGTTATGTGCAGACATTTCTTATACTGTATAAACTGTTTTTGAAAGTTGACATACCACCCATATTATGGGTGATTTGAATGTAGCTCAAGAAACCAATGGCATATGTTTAATTTCAACAAAAACTGGATGAAGTGCAGTCAGATGTCTGATGTCAAGCGTGGTCTGCTAAGTTGTTGAATATTAAAAAGTGTAAGTTCTACATTTTCTTCATTGTTGAGTTCTCTCTCTCTCTCTCTCTTCTCCTTTTTTTCCCAAACTTGGCTTTACATTCCTCTGACTTGAGAATTTCCTCATCCTCGCTATTCGGGCCTCATTCTGGTCAATGCAATGACTCTGGACTTCAGAGTCTGCTCCATCGTCTTTGATCTTATCCACATCTTACAGAGATAATGAAGGGGCTATGGCTTTAGATCTTAGCCAGTATCCTATGCAGATTAGATATCCCAATTTTGAATTTAATGAATTCCAATTTGTGTATTACTTCCTCTGGAAATCACAAGCAAGTTTTAACCTCAAAGTTTAGGCTAAAAGTTTCACAGTAACCGTTTCCATGAATGCATCAAAGAGTTAAACAGAACTTTAGTGTTTTAAAGAAACATTTCCCAACCTTTGAATACTGGGCAGGCTGGTGTCTACACCATTCTCAGTGGGCCAGGCTACTGGAATAGCAGGCACATCGTTGGCACTCAACCAGGCAGACGTGGCTTCAGTAGCATAGAGCTAGAAGACAAAAATACGACAAAATGTCATTCTAAATCTCTTTAGTAACAAAACCTTCATCAGCCAGGATTAAAATTATAAAGGAAAATATGTCTGACTTTCAGTGAGATGTTTGCCTGTACGATCTGTGCAAACCTTCAGCACTCACCTTGAAGCCTTCCTCTTTCAGCTGGTGTGCTGTAGCCAGGAAATTGGGTCGGAACGAATGCTGGGAGGAAGGGAAGGAGGCAGAGTGTTAAAAAACCAACTGACTTAAGGACACTATAAACAACAAACAGAAGGAGGGCTTTCATGCTGATTTCTTTGTTCATTCATTACGGTTTACAGAAACTGTAGGATTCAAAGTTTGTGCTGTTCATCACTGAAAGTTTGTTCAAAATTCCTTTTATCATGGTCCCACTTTTCAAATCAAATTCATCCTGTTTTGCTTCACCAAATGACCACAGACATGTAACTATTTAACACATGTCAGATCAGCCAATACAAAATAATAGCACTGGAAAAATAAAAGAGCTCTTATACCTGCAACAATGACTACATTATAGTAATGTATCAGTGCATCAGACTGGCCCAGTGGTTGTAATAATTAAAAAGGCAACAAACGGTAGTTTAACATCATAATTATGTCGTAAATAGGTATAGCTCATTGAAACATCTGCAAGAAATTCATAGCCTCTGCTCAATCCATTTTCTTACACACACATATATAGTAAAAAGATATTTATTTCATGCCAATCTGTAGTGACAGCCATTTTAAAGTTAAAAAAAAAAGTCTGTGACAGTCTATTTACTTTCTCACTGTGCTGTGATGGTTTTGCCTTCTGTCTTTTGGTCATAGTCAGCCAATGGAAGAGTTCTCTGACAGTACAAGCCTTTACAGTGGCAACAAATGGTCACTGTATTACGTTTCAGACTGAATAGTTTCCAAGCTAACCAGGAACTCCAGTTGTTATTCATGTGTGTGCGCGTCCAAAAATTCCACTCAGATGAAAGTCTGAGAAACCAAAAGAGGAAAAAGACATGTCTTTGTCTGTGCTCACGCTGCCTAGTGCTGGTCCACCCACGTCTTCTTTCACAGACGCTGACATAACGTCAACTTTATTCCCTTTGCTGAATATGAATGATTTCCGCTGGATTGCTGTGTATGCCATCCAGTTGCTGTGCTGTGAGTCTGAACCTTGGACACAGGCATTGAATCCAGTCGACATGGCTGCTGAGGCCGTTGGATAATAATAACAATAATAATAATAATCTTGTCTTATAAAATCAATAAAAAATAGAAATGTTTACAAATGTAATCTATCCAATGAACAGCACTAGAAATAAAAATAAAACATTACCAGAGAAAGAGACTTGTTGACTACAAGTCGATAATGAAATTAACTAGAGGACTATAGCAGGGGTCATCATCTATATGATATATATATATATAAAAAATCTCAGCAGACACTGCTGGGCCACATACTTTCTGGTCCTCACAGGGCGTGATAAGATAAATATTGTATCACAATTAAAACATTATTGTTATTTGATCTATTAATTTAGTCAGTGTTGTCAGACTCATACTGTATTACCTGTGCTGCCACTAGGGGGCGATTGCAATGTTTTAGGCTTCATATTCATCATGTGCAAGGTTGCATTTTAATTTTTTTTTTTTTTTTTTCAATTTGATGAGGAGCACAGGTGAAAAACAATCTCCCAGGCTAAAGTGAGCTCTGTTCAAGGGCAGCCTTTCACTTGACCATCCAAGAGCTTTGAAATTTGACCCTGAAGCCACTCTGACATGACAGTATAATGCGCTAAGGTCACATCATTTTTAATTTTCAGATTTGTTTTACTGTTAATTTTTGGGAGTTCAGCTTCTCAGATTTCTTGATAAATGCATCTGGGATGTATTAAAGGATTAAATGCATCGTTACAGTTGTTGGCGTTTAGGGACTTTATTTCATTTATGACTTTTGTTATGTTGTTCTTCTTCACTTTAATTGGATTGTACAGATATCTGTTCATCAGTGCATATAATTATGGTGATGATTTCACTGTCGGTTTATCCTTAATTGTGTGTTGGGAGATCTGTGAGGTCTGTAATACAAGCAGATCGTGCATATATGCAGCACCCTGGGTAAAAAAATTAAAACCCAAAAACAGATCAAGTTATTTCAGAGTCTAAATGCATTTCACGAGTCATATTTTTTCCAAACAACCCCCAACACAGTCATGTTATATAAGAAGAATATTAAAATCATTTTGTAATGCATTTATGCTGTTCGACATCTGCTTCAAACGACCCACTTAAAGGAATCTACCATGCACACTCAAAGTGCTGAAAACTCCTTTGTGAGTTTTTGCTGCTGATTTGCAACTGATTATGCTCAAACTGGGTGCCCTTCAGCTTCATAAACAATATGCTTGCTAAAATGACTATGTTCTTAGCAAAAGGACTGCAATATGATTTGATACACTTCTCACATTTTACAGCCTACCTCCCTCTGATCTATATAGCTTACAGGTTTCTAATTTGGTGGGTAATTCTGACACACAGCTGGAGACTTCGTACAAAAGAAATGGAGCAAATTCAAAAGACTGATGCACAGGGTGAGACTAGGAGACACAGGAAGAGGGAGTGCAGAGTTTGAGAAACAACAGAAGAAACTGCAGCCGTGTCCTAATACTATACACACAATGATAAATAATACAATGTATGCTTTTCCCAGTATATTCTGGGCATTCAGTAAATATTTAAGGATAATTCACAGTAGTGAGCAGGGTCGGATGTTTTAAGGTAAACACTATGTCTCACGATTAAGGGGGTCAGAGCATCACATACAAGTGCAGCATCTGCAACGAATGTTGGCCACTGGATTTATTGCTTATGTGCAAGTGTTCTGTATATGAACAACATGTTCAGTTTGATCAAGCATCTTGGCCACATGCAGAAGAGAGCATTTTAATGTATATGCTAAGAAGCTGCACCGCTGCTAACAGACTCCTTTTTTTTTTTTTTTAGAGAACATGCATTCTGCTATGCATAATGTAGCATAGTGACATCAGTCCGTGATTACCGTGCGCTCCCACTGCAAACAAATCTCTCTGGGGAGTGATTGCAAGCCAGCTGAGACAGCCCTCTCTAACTGGTCTCAACTCGGTTGATTGGTTCCAGAAGAGAGTACGATTAATATGTTCACACATGCCCAAACAACCCTGTCTAGGTTTTCATTACAACAAACACCCTAATATTCAATTTCCCCTTTAGCTCTGTTTGCTCGTCACTTTGCTTGCTTAATGTGTCACTGTGTTCACCAGCTAGTAGCCAACTTTGTCTTCCAGTTTGGGGTGACGAGGTAGCTGACATCTAACAATGAATGTCCCAAATAAAACTTTTGTAATCTGCGACTCAACAAAGAGGAAAATGGATAATGTTATGATTCCTCAACGGAGGAGGTAGGAAGCTAATGTTACTATTTACCTTAGTGTTGACAATTTAACCATATTTTTATTGCCTTAGAAAAGTGAAATGCATCATTATACTCACAGACTCCAGAGTTTAGTAAACAGTGCTAGAAACCGATTGCTTAGCTGTGACTGGACAATCAGTCAAACAATTGGCTAAGGATTTACCAAGTGGTCGGCTAGGCCGGGGGACACGGCAGAATAGGACACAGTTAAAGCAAGTACATACACCACAGGCTGTATTCTTTTCCTCACAGCTGACTATGACACAGGATAACCACAGCAAAAAATAAGTAGAAACCAAAGAATTGGGTTTTTATGAACCTGCTACTTGAGTACATTTAGCTTTTCAGATGTAACACATTAGTCTAATTTGTATATTGTAGACTGCTCATTAAAAAGAAGGAGCATTCCATCAGTCCATGTAGGTCTAAATATGTGTACAACAAATCAGTATTGCCTGTGTGAAACAGTTCAACATATACCCCCTCAAGCTAGTAGGTTTTTCACCACACTTCCTCACTACATTGTGCATTCACAAAGGCAGCTTTAATCCCCCTACCACAACCTTTCTTAAAAGTATTACAAGCAAAGCTCAGTGTTTTTGCATCCTCTGGATTTCTTGCCCTTAGTGTTACTTCTCGTCAGCCATTCTACAGTGTGTATGTGGCCCCAGGCACTTGCCTTGAACCACCTGTTATTGTGAGTGCTTTGTTAAAGCTGTATTAGTCAAACGTGCAGTTTGGCAACTCAGGGCAGCAACAAGGCTTAATTACCAGAAATCATGTAATGCGGTGTCATTAAACTCTGCAGAGTTTAGCTCTTTTCTGTGACTGTGGACTGGAAAGAGCAGAGGTGCTGTTGCAGCCTGTTTATGCAGTGGTTCAAGACTTCTTTGGATTTTGTTTTTTTTACTGTACCTGGTTTTAGTGCCATGTCTTTGATAGATCTGATTCATTGTGGTAAAAAGGCATCGGTCTCAACGGACATTATCAGTTCCGCAAACTGTATTTCAACCCTGCTAGTTCATTCACACATTGCCACTTGAGAGCTGGTCATAGTTTTAAGTCACGTGAGATCTTTTAGAGTTGCATGAATCAAGGTGTGATTTGGTTTGAAGCTAGCCGAGGATCACCTGCCTGGCATTGTAAGAAGCAGATAGCCTAAAAGATTTGGACCACCTGTTCAATAGGCACCTCATATTTGATGTCTTGTGGGCAGAAGGCACCAAAAGGAAATGGAAGCAGGAGGCAAGTGGACCTCCAGATGGCTGTAGTCTTACCTGAATTCCAATCAGGATGCCCTTCTGTGGCAGCTTAAAGCCTGTGGAGAGCATAGCCTTCAGGAAGGCTGAATAAATGTTTGGTCCAAAACAAGCCACCTACAATAAAACATGAATGGACACAGATGAGAAAGAGACCTCGTCTTATCTCCAAATCAGATCATAATGAGGATGTTTTTTTAACACAATAAGGTTTAATTAGAATTAGTTTGTGTTTGCAGAGGTCTTACTTCTCCAGTGGAAGCCATCTCACAGCGAAGCACAGGGTCTGCATCCCTTAAGCGTGGCCAGGAGAACATGGGTGCCTGGTGACAGAAGGGTAGAGCAATTGATCTTCATCACATCTTTTGAAATGTCTTTTAGTTTAGCTGGAAACAAGTTCACCAAAAAGACTAGACTCTTCTTGGTAGTTAACCACTGGCTAATCCCTGTTGGTTGACCATGATGGCAGCATTTGCCAGCTACAACTGTCAATTCTCAAATGCTGTGAAGAAGGTGACAAACTATATCCAACATAAAAGGCAAATATCATGAATAATGTTTACAGACCAAAAAGACTCTGTGACACTGCTGCCACCTACAGGCTAACGAAACCTTGCTTAAGACTAATGTGTGAACCAACGATGTGGCAGCTGAACAGGTTTATGAATATACAAACGCATTTAATATAAATGTCAGTTTAATCACAAAGAGTTATATAAATAAACGGTACATTACTGAAAAAAATTAAAACAGGGTAAGCAAGAAGAGGAGAAGAAGCATGGAGGAGAGAGACACTGAAAGAAGAAAGAGAGGGCAGGACAAAAAGTAAAGACAAAGTAATAGGAAAATGAATAAAACTGAATGATTGGCAGGAGTGAGTAAGAGGGATTAAATTAAGGGACAGTTAAATAGAGACTGAAAAGGGAAGGGAGTGGGGGAAGAGAATAAAAATGCAAGGAGAGGGAAAGGAGAAGATAAAATGATGAGAATTAAAATCTGAGATAGAATGACAAAATAAAGGAAAAGTTCAGTAAGAATGTGGAGAAGACAACTTTGTTACATTATAGTATTATAAACAAATGAAGAACATAGGGATAGCATTCTTATTCCTCTATTTAAAAGCAGAAACATTGTTACCTTGACACGTACACAAGATGGTGTAGTGTGTTTTTACATCCACACACACACACACAGACACACACACACTCTTAGAGGCAAGGGCCACTAGGGGGGATTCATCCTTGAAGCAGGCTATCTAATCAGTGGATGTAATGTTAGCATACTAATAGAAGGAGGGACGGAGAGGAGGGAATGCAGACAGGGAAACGGCATCGCTTATCATGCCTTTGTTCAAAGAGTCAGAGAAAGACTGGGAAGTACGCAGAGATAAAATGACAGAATGAAACCAAGAAAGAAACTGAAACAGACAGAGGGACACGTATAGAGAGAGAATAACAATCAGAGAGAACTTTTAATGAAAGGACAAACAGAAAGAGTGACACCTAGACATACGCTCACAGGTAAGAGTAAAACCACAACTGTCAATTTTACTGAGCCGCTTCTTAATCATTAAAACTATGAAGAATAAATGAAAGTGTAAATACATCAAAGGGACAAAAAAAGCAGGTAGGGAAAGGGAATCATAACACCTGCAACTGCTCTAGATATGAGAAACCATAAACAAGCCTTTAGAAAGAGAATTATAATGGTTTGTCCTTCAGTTGCAGTGGGGTGTCACTCTCACGAACATCCTGCCAACGCACACAAACACTCCTTTCCCATGTCCCTATCCCACCCACTCCTAAGAGACAGTACAACTGTGAGGCTCCACAACATGAACAATCTTATCTTGGGGCACCAGCTGAGCTCCAGCAGAGAAGGGAATGAATAAAGTAAGATGTTTTCACATAACACTGTGGTTCAATGCGAGCCTTGTTTAAAACCAAACTGGCACCTGTCTAAATGTATTTTCACCACTAATGACAATTCTTCAGTGTCTTACTGGTGTTGTAAATGACATTCATTTTAACATTTTAACAAAACCTAACACACGGCCTCTTATGTCTGTGTCTGTCAAGGTGCATGCAGTGAAGACACTGAAGGGATTTAAATAAGTATTTTTGCAGAATTTTATGTTACACTAAAGCTGACCTCAGTGTAAATTTGGCAATGCATCAATGAAAAACACATTAGCTATTCATCATGCTTTGGTTCAGGTAGCATGGGTAGGATTAGCTAGTCTAGTATGATATTTCTAGCATAGTTTTTCTCTTGGGTCACTGTCCTCAGAAGAATGCGTCTGTTTCAGTAGTCACCATAAAGCCATGGTCAACGGAACAAAACACTGAGCGGCTGCGACGTATTTTTCTTCAGCCTATAACGTTACACTAGGGAGCAACACCAAACCACCATATGAGCTTCCGCTTCCTCAAATGTTGTTTTCATGCCTTTCCTCTTCTTAGTATCATAAATACAACAGTGTTATTGTTCCTCTGAGTTTATATATGGAGATAGAAATTACACAACAGGGACTTGTTAGTGCAAAGAAAACAACATGGCTTCAAACGAGGGACTGTCAGATACAAAACAGAAGACGGCACAGTGAGCCTATGAGGGAATAAGACAGATAAATGAAGACGGCCGCTCTGGATGCCAATGTGCCTTGTGATGATACAGTGAGGACAGTGATGCTGAAAGCTGAGAGAGAGAGGATGCAGTATATTGATCAATCACACTTGAGGGTAGTTACTCTGGATAATGGTTTCAAACATCACAGTATATTTACAGAATGGTCTTAATGTTGCGGCAGAAATATGGCGTTTAAAGGCAGAGTTGGCACTCTGGGAGAAAATGTTGACATTTGAATCAACTTCCAAACACATACTCCTTCAGTGCTCCTTCAGGAGCTTGGACCCCTAAATTGATGGACACATTGCCGAGGCAACAACACTAAGAACCAGCACATCAGCCACAAACAGCAACACTCACAAGTTATTACCAACATTACTAAGCAGTCCTATCCTTGCTAGGTTATACATCCTCTCTCTAATGATACCCACTGAATATATGCAGTGAATGGAAATAAAAACATTAACAGGAAAAACAGAAATTATCACTCCTTTGTTAATCAACTGCTGCACCAAACCTGGCAGGGGTTTCAGCATGGCCTGTACCAGTCAGGGGGTTTGAAGTCTGTATCATATACTCCAAGTAAACTCTGGAAGTCTTTTAAGCCCGCCGCCCGGAGAATTCAGAGCTCTGATTAATATTCCTCACCACTGAGCAGACTAGAAATTGAAAACTTTAGGTGGCAGGGAAGAGTGGGGGATTATACCTGCGTGATTGGTTTTAAACTACAACCATTGTTACAGCAGCTCTGTTGTAATTAGAGAGAGAAATTACTTTGGAAAAAAATAGCTTTGGAACAGCTGGCGACACGTAAACTCTCTCGTACCCAATCTAAGAAGTAAGCCTCCCAGTCGGTGTGCGAGATCCACCTACTACTCCCACTCATCATGCCTAGGTAGAGGGATGGAGCAGTAATTGCTGTCTTTGTTATGTGGTCCAATGGAAGCTGCATTAGTGAAACCTGCAGTGCCTATTAACATCATACATGTTAAGCTGTTAACATAGGAATTCATTTTCCAGCCATACAACACGATACATGAAGCAGGATGAACAGCAGTGCTATGGCTGTTTCAGACCACAGGGGAAAGTCTGAAATGGCGAGAATAGAAGCCTGCTCGTGTTACAACACGCATCTTAAGCTAAGTGTTGGGAAACAATCTGATCCAAACAAATGGGGAAGCCATGGTTTAATCTTTGTTTGCGGTAATGTGCACAAATAGCTCATAAACAATGGGTGAAACAATTAATACAGAGACTGCCCCTTGTCCAGCGTGAGTGTGTGGCTTCATTTTTATCTTGATCACAACAACATTTGCACCACTCAGAGAAGCAGTTTGGTCAATAACACAGCACTTGTCCCCTTTGGCAGAACAGGGTCACAGGATACAAAGAGCGACGCTTGATGAGTACTTGGCTGATTGAAGAAAACAGACTTGCAACAAAGGCACATGGGCTTAAAATGTGGCAACTTGACTCCTTACAGGGGCACTTGATGACCAACAGTAACTTGGCAGACCAAAGGACATTATAACGCAGGCACTTGTTCCGACCAAAGCAGCACGTTGGGAGTATTTTGGCTGATCACAGGGTCTCCTCTGTGGCCATTGGTTAGATGAGAAGTGTACTTGTGGTACTCAGAGAATAGCGCAACACTGAACAGGGCCATTATTAAAAAAAAATCTGACAAAAAATCTGACGAGAGACTTCTGTGTGCATGTGTAAATGCTTTCCAATCCCAGTAGTGATTTATTAATATCATCATGGGATTCCATCTCTTCACGCAATTGGATAGTCCTACAACCAATTAAAACCATTGTGCGCTCAGATGACAAGTATGACTACATCACTGTTACTCTTCTGTCCATCATCACAGATTTATTTGATTGACCTAAGCGGTTTCCAACAGAGCAACTCCAGACCAACTTTCTCAAAAAACAAACAAACTTGTGGGCGGGGCTACAACACAACTAACTTTCCAAACAATAGTGTACAGATTGATTATTTCACTTATAGTTCACTATATCACAATTACTGTGGGCCAGATGTTAACCTAAAAACAGTTGACTGTGCCTTCAAACGGGTTAGAAAATTCAACAGTGTAGCATGGGGGTGGCAGCATCACGTTGTGTGGATGCTTTGCTGCAGGAGTGACCGATGCAAGTTAAAGCTTGGTCACACATGGGTCTCCCAAATGACCCCAAGTATACTACTAAAGTCATTGCAAAATGACTTAAGGAAAACAAAGCTGGGATACTGGAAGGACCATCAATCATCATCGGTGTATACGGAAAAAGAAATAAACATCCTTATTTATGAAATAGTAACCATGTTGTCAGCACTCGGTCTAAGGATGGGTGTTACAATTACAAACTAAATGTTAGTGCTGCATACAGCAGCAGAGTGGCAGGAGTCTAATTTCACTTGTCACATGAGAAGATTCACAAGGGTTGACCAACAATAAGATCCCTCAGAATTTCATGTCAAAGTGATGGTAAGAAGTGAAGCCCCAACATTCATCAAGGAATATCTTTTTCCATTTATCCAGAAAGTGAAAATGAAACAAATGAGACTGAAGAAAGCTAGTCAAGCATTTTCCTATATAAGCCGCTATACTTCTTACCTTGATTCCAACGTAGTCCACAGGAATGATGGGTTTCTCCAGTGAGGGCAGGCTGGCCTCATCCAAATGCTCTCCCACCATCACTTTGGTTGCCACATTGATAAAGTCCACACCAATTGTTTTTGATACGAAAGGAAAGGAGCGTGATGCCCGCAGATTACACTCTATCACCTGCAGACGTACATAACACAAATGAGGCTAATTAGAGGATAAATACGCCACAGATCTATGCATTACCAGTGCATAAAGGAATGCGGCCGTACTGTAGCTGGAAAAATCTAAACTGAAGGTAACACTGATTACAGAATCCATCTAGCTCTGAAAGTTATTCTGAACACAAGGTGATTTCAATTTGTGAGTGAATTGCATTTGCTGCGACCAGGTGTGAAAATGTCAATCTGTCATTTAGTCATACCCTGGGAAATATTACCTACCATGACATCATTGCCTTTAACCAGAAACTGAGTGTTAAAGGGCCCCGAAATTTCAAATGCTTCTGCAATTTTCCGGGTGGCAATTTTAACCTGAAAGCAATGGAAAAGGAACACACACTTAGAATAAATATGAATCTGTCTTAACATACAAACATCTCTATACACACACAGATGACAACATTTTTTGTCTAACATATGACATACATTTCCTGTTCATTTCCCATGAATTATCAGTTGAATCTTTGAATTTATTTATATTTCCCTCTGTTATCCAGAAATTGTTCTTCCTCTGCTATCATTGAGGATGTTCCAGTCATTAGTGTCAGGAGTGAGGAGATTCCTGGAGGAGCTCTGAGCAGGAAAGCACGCTGTATACCCACAACCTTTGATTGGAACCAGTGCTTTGACTGGTTGCCTGCTCTGGTTAATTAGGCTGTTGTGGAAACAACAATGCTATAATAATACTGTATGATTATAATACTGTAGGAAAAATATACACACAAGAATGGGAATACAAGCATTGGCTGTAGCTTTAAAAGAGCAGAAAATAACCCTAAGTGATGCATGCTTTGTTAAAGATGAATATACAACAAATTATTATTATTTTTTTGTCTTAAACTTCAAGACAGCGAAAAAGTAAGGGATGGGAAATTATCCCGGCTCAGAGTGTGTAACTAGCTTTGGTCTAGCTGTGGTCAGACGTGATTTTATGAGAGTGGATGGTTTTTTCACAAAACCCATTACCAATAATATTACTAAGGTTTATCATGTTAAACCTTTCTGTTTGAGAATTGGTGACAGCAGAGAGGAGCAGGCTGACTGCTTTGTAACAAAAAAGCATCATGTTGTTAAATGGGCATACAGACTCTTTTTGTGATCCTGTGTGGCTGATCAATAACACTGATTAAATCGTGTATGGAACAGCTCCAGGAGTGAAGCTTTGTCTGTTTCGGTTTCTGGCACGCACCCAGTGCCTGGTACATTTTGAGAAATTAACAGGATTTCTATTCATGCTAATATTACAAATACAACAACCAGGGGAACTGTGAAAGTGTCCTTGTATTGTATAAGTAAGCTGCATGATTTTGACAGTCCGTGTCTCTTTATAGTTAACATTGTGTTTTCTCTGTTACCAGCATAACTATTGCCATTGACCATTTCTTACTGGGATATGTGTCACGCTGTCAACCACAAGCTCACCAAATGGTCAGCAATACATGTGTGGGATACCTATTGTAGTTGCTCAAGTTCATTTGATTGGATGAGCGCATCATGAGAGCACTGAAAAAACATTTCCCAGCTTTTACAAGCATCAGTTTGTTGCTTCATACCGCTACCTCCTACTGAAGACAAATTGTAGCATGTTGCTCTGTTGCCAGTGGTGTTGATGTAGCATGATGCCCAACAAAGAGACGTGTGAGAAAAGCATGGAGCCATATTAGCTAAATTAAATGCACATTGTTTTTTTTTTCACTGACCTTTTCTAGCGCCCCCTGGCTGATGCTCTGGGTCGGCAGCATTAAGGTAGCATCCCCTGAGTGAACCCCAGCATCTTCCACATGCTCTGTTATCGCATGAGCCAGAACCTGGACAGACAAACGTGATTATTACACAGTGAAAATATTTACATGCAGATCACATATTCGGAAGGTGACAGAAATTTCTTCTCAAGGCGTTTTTTTTTTCCTTTTTTTCCAGAGCAGCCTCCAGTCTACAATGTGTCACAGTGAAAGAAGTATACAAAGACGCACCGTCGACACGCTGAGCCAGTTTAAAAACACTGAGAGCTGTGTTGCGCATTTGGAGCAAACACAAAAAGTCAGTCAGGGCAACAGTTAGTTTGAGAAACAGGTCCAATATTTGTTGACAGACCTAGTAAGACACAATGTGTGCGGATATGGAGTGTCAAAAGAATAACTTCCAACATTTCACCCACAGGAAAAGAGATGTGTATCACCAAGCAACTCTGTGTGACTGTAAATGAGCTGCCGTGTCATTAGCTCATTTAAACTGCTGCTAACCACAGCATTCATTAGCACTCTTCAGATAGAGCCTGTAATTAATACGTATTATCTCTGACTTTTTCCCTCTCCCACACATATACACACACACACACAGACACACACAAAGCCTGGCTACGAGTAATGAAGCCTGTTTGGTATTCAATGAATGGACAGCTTGTTAATGTGATACTGAAGATAAAGGAGGGGCTGTATTCAGAGAAGGCAGAGCGAGAAAATCTACCGTACAACTGGATAGCTCACGTTCAAACTGACACCCTTGAAATGACTCTCACATTCTAAACTATAGAAAATCCGGCAGGACAGGGTGGCTCTGTCGCCCACTGCACCTTATACTGCAGCTAGTTGTTTTCAAAAGTTATGCCACCTTACTCTTAAGTAATTGCTAGTGTAGCATGTACTATGAAGTTCCATGATTTCACCATCTCGAGGAGTCTCTAGGAATAATGAAATGTAACAATTCCTCTGAACATAATCAACAGAGAGGACCAACATGGTTGAGTTTTCCTTGATGACGAAAGCTGATCTACAAAATAGAACTGAAGCAGTGAGGGACTATAGGCATATAACACTTCCATGGTGCTTGTGTAATTACTGTCTCTGCCAGAAGGGGGCAGTCAAAAGTTCCACACTGAGGCTTTAAGATCAAGTTTTCAAATTTACTTTTTCCAGAGTCATCTGAGTTTATCAATCAGCTGCACAGCTGTACATTTTGATAATATGTATAGCACATAATAGAGCAATATACACAGCACGAGAATACAAAAGCAATACAAAGAAAACAAGTCTGTGGTGCCTGCCAATCAGATACAAAATCAGTTTGCTGAGCAAGAATCATTTCAATATGCCTTAACTGATACAATCTTAAAAGAAAAATTCATTTAGTACCAGCGTTTTGGTTTTAATGTATTCCATTCTCCCCATCAGATCTGTCTGGGCTGTGATATTTTTTCACGGAAGATGAATGAGATTACATCCACTTTATTCTTCTACGGGGCTCAATATCGGTCCTACCTCTCCATTTAAACTATAACATCAGGGAGGAATGAATAATGCTGGGCTACGGTGATGAATAATGATACAGTTTGAAATGAAAATCTGGTCAAATGGGGTGTCAATATAAATAAAAGAGGGTCAAATAATGTTGTTTCCAGGCTGTTATACTATGCAACCATGTTTCATTGTGTACAGGACGTACATATATTGTTATGTAATTAAATGAAAGCATAGAAAGGCCTAACTTAAGTTTAGGTGCTTTGTGTGATTACCTCAGGCAGGACATTCTAATAATACTTCTAGTATGTGTTTATTTTACATGCATTGATAAGACAATGAGGCTTCACTGCCAGGTCAATTCACGTACACTACACACAAAGACAACATGGTATGTAAGTGGACAGAGTAGTGCGTCACCTTGCCACTCTTGGCCACAGCATCCACTTCCACCTCCCTGGCACCACGTATGAACTTGGTGATGACGACTGGATGCTCCTGGAGAACAGACAGTGAGTATTTACTAACAGAACAATCATTCTGCTGTCTTATAGCTCTGCTTGTGGTCTCTACCAGGGGACACATATTGCTTTTTTAGCTGTTAAACACTCCACTTTGTTCTCCAGCCAGGTAAACTAGACGTAAACAGTGTTATAGAGCTCATTAGAGCACCTACAGTGAAACAAAAGAGTAAAGTGGCTGGTTGGAGCGCTGAACAATTAGACTCAGTAAGAGAGGAGGGAAGCCAAGGTGAGCTGCAGATGTGGGCGAAAATTCTCTGTAGTTTCACAACTACAAGCACTGTGTTTCACATTTTTGTTGCAATAAAAAACTTAAGCTGCTTCAAGTAAACGTTTGGCTTCAAATTCAGCGTGTTCACATGTATGAAGACATGTCTTTTCTGTTCAGATTCAAGCAAAGCTTAAATTACCTACAGACCTATAAACAGTCTGATCTAAGTGCATTCTGTAGATGTTTATTTGGTTTCTTGCAAACACCTGTCATTAACCTCTCATAAATTTAGGTTCATGGTCCATAAGGTTAGGTAAGGGTTGCTCTGGTGATCAGAAGCTCAGAAAGGTGTGTGCAAATGTTAGCCCCAGGTAGAGGACTTGGGGCGGAAGGACCTGGACACATGACACATTAAGTAGAGATGGGCACACAACCTGAGCCAACAACTTTACCAGCTGGTAGCGTGAGTTAATTGAACACAGAGGGGACACACTAGACAAATGTAGTCTGAGCATGTGTCTGTGAGTTGGGGAGAGCGATATCAGATGTCCCAACATGTTAATTTAATTCAAGACATTGGGAAATGAAAAGGGAAGGTGAGACATTATCGAGGAGATCTGTGCCAATACGTGTCTCTCACATGTGCAGGCATGAGTACACACAGAGTTAAGACTGATCTCACCTGGGACACGAGTGTAGCCTCCTCCAAGAAGCGTTTCATCTCCTCTTCTCCGTACGCAACGTTCATTGCAGAGCCACTGTTGAAGCACGAGCAGCAGAGAGAGAGAAAGAAAGAGAGTGGGGGAGGGAAAAGGGGGCAAAGGAGAGGAAGAGAAGCAAGCAAACAGGAGAACATACAAGCTTCAAATGATTGTTCAAAACACTCATTATCTCTCCATTGCATCACTGTTACCATCGGGAGCAGGGTCTGGAAACAGTCAAAATAAGGAGTTGAGAGGGGGAGAGAGGGAGAAGAACTGCTATTTAGGTCGAAAAGCACTCTAGGCTCTTGAAAATGAGTTCAGAACTTCATCATTAAAAAAACAACAGATTTAGGCTAGTTTTGTTGTGCTTGTTGTTTTTGATTTCAGACTGCTAGTCGGGCTGTCCTCCTGTCTGAAGACGAGGGTTTGCGAAAAACAGGACAGAGAAAGGCCACAGGCTTGGGTCAGAGCTTTCTTCCTTAGCTGCCTGTAGCTCAGAGGCAGACATATGTCCAACGCCCGGATGAATACTGACCTTTCATTTGAGTACGAGCAGTGGAAGCTTCATAATGCATTTAAATGAAGGCATATCATTGGCTCAGATGCCGTCTTGTTCTTACATCTCTGTTTTCGAACAAATACAGGCATTTAGAAAAAAATAATAATTCTGTAAAATTATTCAGCATATAAACACAGTAGTATGTATGTTTGGTGTCAGTCCACTTCCAGTATTACCGCTAGTAGTGATGGTAGTCATGGTGAGTAGTACCGTGTTATATTTGTTTTTTTACTGGCAATTCTGTAACTCTCACTCTACGATTGCCTCTCTGTCTCTGAGGAGGAAGGGTCAACTTTAAAAGCTGTGTTTACAGACAGTAACCAACAAATGCCACAGAGTAAGCCTTTAAGAAAAAAAAAAAAAATGAGCACTCGTTCCAACAAGTGCAAAAAGAAAGTCATATAAATATATAAGTCATATAAATCTATCTATCTATCTATATATATTTTGTCTATATGTGTGTGTGTGTGCGCGCGTTTTGAATATACAAGCTGGTTCTGATTATTTTTCTGCTTAGCTTTATTACTCAGGTCGGCAAACACTGCTCACCCACACAGTTCTGCTTTCACACAGCTGTCTGCAGCTCTTGGCTGACATCTTGAAAGCAGATTTACTTATAAAGAAACCGTCTCGGTATAATGGTAAAACTAGAGACTAGCTATAAAGCTGTCTGGATATGAGTGCCCATCACTGGAGAGCTGTGTCTAGCAGTGTTGGTGCGTCACAGCAATAATAATCCTTTAAATAAATGCATCCATAAGCAAACAGGGTATGAGTACCTAAATAAGATGCAGTTTTGTTGCGTACATGTTGTGTAAGTGCATTTTACCATTAAAATAAAAATAATATAATACATGAATCTGACAAGGAAGAGAAGTGCTGGGTGCGTAAATGTGTGTGTAACTGCGCTTATGTCCTAAGGCAGAGAGGAACATTCAAAAAATATTTCCAAGTATGCCAGAGAGAAAAAGTGAAAAAGCTTTGAGTACGGTAAAGATCAGACAGAGTTCACCCTGATGCTGGAGAGAGAAGAGAGAAGAGCCTCCTCTTCAACAACATTCAACAGAAGTGAATATAAATACAAGATTATAAATGATTCGATGAGCTTAACGATATTATTATTGTTATTTAACATCTAGTAGACTTCAATTCTGACACGTATCCTTTACTGTATTAAATGACTTTGATGTTTGTCACCTAATCTCCAACACTAAGTATTTCCCATAGTTTATTGCATTGCATAAACAGATTCCTTAAAAAAAAAAAAAAAAAAAAAAAAATGAAGGCCTGAATTTAAGACAAAAAGTCCCAAACTCCATTCTAAGTTAGTTTTCGGTGGCAGCTGCTGAATCCAGTGTGTCGTCATGACATCTGCTGGACAAAAGTGTCACTGCATGACTGAAGGAGCATTTCTGTTTGTTAAGTTCATTAATCATTATTACCACAAAGGTATTATTACTCAGTTTATTTAGAACATTTTCCCTTCATGCTTCAGCCAACCAGGACTGCACCGTTTTCTCCCCAACATTTCTTAATGTAATTTATTGGCAGGAAGTGTGACAAGAAAACCGAGTAGTTTATTTGTCCTTGCATACCGAAGGTCTATAACCATTCAGACAAGTTACATGAAATATGTTCAGTCGTTGATTATGGAGTATATTTATGGTTAAGAGACTGCTGATTGTAAAATATCACTGTCACCTACTGCTACTTGAATAATGAGACTTGCAGATATGTGTTGGTTGGTAACTTACCTGAGAACATATGAGGGCCTCAGCAGACAGGGATAACCCACCTGGTTGGCGAAAGTAAATGCATCTTCCTGTGAAGGAAGAAAAGCCCACAGCAGAGGTGTCGTGTTATGTTATGTTTACACAAAAGTCTTTCCTGTTTAAATACATAATTATTAACATAAAGCTGGGATCCATTCAAATAAATAAATGATTCCTGACTGCTGGTAATACATTTTTATGTCACTGTAAATCACAAAATTTACTGTTAATGGTATTTTGGTATCTTTAAGAAAATTCATATTTTATTTTTACTAGTATTCCTTCTGGGCGGCTTCCAGGTTAATGTTTTCAGTCTAAAATACAGGACATACATTACCATAGCCATGTGGTACAGTAAGTATCCACCGTGTAAGAACATATTAGTCGTGGAGGACATATGGTTTAGATGTGATAGTTCAGAGGCTTATCACTATGCATGTAATATAACTGCTTTCACCAACTAAACTGCATAGCTTTGAAGCATCCGTTGTTCTAAGAGTTATAGTACTGCTGCAGTGTTGTTTTGATCAGACAAAGATGAGACAGCGGTGAAGCAAGAAATTAAAGTCTTTAGTTAAAAAAAAAAAGGATTAATCAGTTGTTCATGGGCCACGACCAGTCTTTTCTTGTTCCTTCATTCATACAGTACGTATAATATTAGGATGCTACATTATTAGAGACACTAAACGGAAATCAAAGACTCAATATCAAATCAAAGGCACGTTTGTTCTCAGTCTCGTCCTTGTAGCAACAACCCTTTCATACAGCACTGCACAATTTACCTCGTTCAACGTTTTAAAAGACTTTATGAACAAAGGGATTTAAAAAAAAAGAGGGAGAATTCACTTCATCTCCCTTTGATATATTATTTTTTCACCCCATTCCATTTATATGAGGAATGAATGAAAGAAGCGTAGGAGTTGTGGACAAAGTCTAGCATTGAGAGGTTGCACGACCTCCACTTCATCATCAGTACTCCTTACGCGTCCTCTCTACCATTACCTACTGTTCACCCGCCAGGTGATGTACCATTTACAAACACAAAATAGCTTCCCGGAGACGAAGAGCCAACTCCCCAACTCCAGCCCGTTAAAGAGCAAACAGAAATAGAATATGTAGGTAGACTCTGGAGAGACAGAGCCGTATCAGCGCATGTATGAGGTAATCGCTCTTCAGAGGTAACTGAGTGCACGGGAGACCGTAATAGAGGAGACGTATTTTAACACGGAGCACAGACATGTTTCTGCGCTCCACATGTTCCACTGAGTCCAAATACAAGAGAAACAGTAAGTTGTGGAGAATGCTTATAGAAATTTCAGAAGTAATAAAATAATGCATGAGGAAGTCCAGAACTTGTTTAAAAATATATCTACAAATCTAAATGTTTTGAAATGATAAACCACAGTTTCAAATGCAGACATCAGGAAAGTCAGTCTCTTCTCATTTCATGTGATGGCATAAAATGTCCACAAAACAAAAAAGAAACTCAAACATAAAATAAAAATTACAGAGAGGAATGTCAGATATGATTTTCACATCCTTATCCTGACACTGTTTTTGGGGATCTTGATGTTTTTTAAGTTTGTAGCCATAAATAAAAGTTTAGAAGTAACAAAAGCAGATGTTTGGTGATCATGTTTTCAAAAGCTATTTAAAAAGATTTACTTAATATACTGTATAGTGGAAGTGCTCTTTGAATATTCTTCTCACCAGGGAGCTCAGCGCCCTCCATGGGGCTTGGGCCACATCGAGGTCATCCAAGATACTGGAGAAGACGGAGCGTTCCTCAGCTCGGTCAATCTGGAGGGGGCTCGTACCCAGAATCTTCACCCCGCTCAGGTGCAGGGGGACGGCCAGGTTGTTAGGAATCTGACCTCCCACTGACACAATGCTGCCAGAGCAACCCTGCATAGGAGAGGAGAGAAAATAAGGAATGTGGTAAAGGTAAAGAAGATGTAACATGCTGTAGAGTAGAATGAGAAGAGAAAAGGCAGATGGAGATGGAAACACCAGATTTAAAGTCTGAAACCTGTAGCTACTTCCAATCATTCTGCCCGCTGATCACACAGTGGAAATATGAGACAAACACAAACAGTGGATCTCGGTCGTGTCATGGGTTTAGTTATCACCAGGGAAGAGGTGTGTGTGTGTGTGAGAGAGAGACCGAGAGTGAACAAGTGTGTGTGCTCCTTTTAATAACAGCATGGAGCCTCTTTTCCTGTCTAGCTGATCCAAGGGGGATGCTGTTTCCATGGCGATGCCAGGTTGTATCTCTTCATTATTCATGGGCCTGGTCTCTTGCTCCTGTCCAGGGTTTATCTCCATGCTCTAATGCTGTATTTATCACACACACACACACGTGTATACAAAGCAAGAGAGGACTGTAGCTGTGAGAGAGGTATTGATGGTAATGTTATCTCCCCGAACAAACAAACACTTAATCACCCTCAGATCCACACAGACGACAACAAACCGCATAGTCACAGAAAATATGAGGAACATGTGGCCTTGACATCATCAGCTGGGATCCGTGCACACCACAGCACTGGGCAATAAGGAGGAAAGTATGCACCGTTGGAGAATGATTTACATGTTTCCTTCCTGTCTCCCACAGACAGACTCCAGGAGGGACATGACAATTTGACGAAGCATTTCATTGAGACACAAAAAAATGACAAAAAAGTTTCCCACATGTGCAGGATGAGTCATGGTCTGTTTTAAATCCTTATCTGGGAAATGTCAAACATGCACTGGACAAGATATCGTTAAGATATTGTCTTAAATTAAAAGATTTTAGACACAGAACTGGATTTAATGGACCTTGAAACGTTGGGAACAAAAGACCTTTAATTTCAAAATGACAAATAATTATTTTTGTGAAGGTACACGTAAAGCTTCACCTCAGTTTCTGCAATTTTTTTTTCAAAACAATTAACTTTATGAAACAGCCTAAAAGCGTCACAAGCATGTTAAATAGCCAGCTAAGAATATATTTTCCAAAAAAAATAAAAATTTTGCAAGCAGACATGCATAAACTATGAGTGTCACAGAGAGGTCAAAAACCCTGAAAAAGCGAGAGAAGAAATCGGCACACCTGTTAAGTACAGAAGCTCTTAAATCTTAGATGAGCCTCTAGCACTGCATAATAAATGTCCCAATTAACAACGCATTCAAAGTTTTTCAAGTTAGACGTGTGAGTTTTGTGGCCAATATCGTCCTGGAGCACAAGGCAGAGAAAGTTGCATGCTTAACCAGTTTCTGAATTTATATCTAAATATGAATAAGCGGTGAATTTCGGGGTATGTTTCATCCATGCCACTGAGCACAGGATATTTTGGGTTGTTTTTTTTCTCAGCTCTGTGCTAAGTCCATAAGTCACAATCATACTGCTTATGTTGGAATAAAGAAATCATATTGAACAGCACAGTCAAGTCAAAACATGTCTGAAAGTCAGAGTAAATATTACACCATTATGTGCATGCTCCTGTGACAGTGTTGGAGCAATAAATCTAACCACCAGTAATATCAGGCAAACATTTTGCTTTGAAGTCCACTAGTGTTGTTCATCTTTTATATAGCTCCCAAGATTGATTTATTTTAAATATGTGTCCTGTGTTCCTCTGGGACACCATAAAATGATTGCAGTGCAATATTTCAATCAGATTCCACTCAATACACATGAATATAGCTATTATCATTGATATAATGACACATGTGACAGATTGGTGACCTCTCCAGAATGAATTGCCTCATTCCCAATGCATGCAGGGACAGGTCCAGTGATCTGGATCAGCATAATGTAAGGGACAGGGACATTAATTCTTGATGTTACTGGTGTAGTTGGTTTCAGTGGATAGTTTAATCTATCATGTACCTATGCGTGAAATGTTACATAATAAATAAAGAAGAAAAAATACCAGATGTGTATGATTTGTTGTGTAGTGAAAAATGGCAGAGTGTCATAATGATCGTATCCTAACCTCCTGCTGGGTGATGTCCAGGATGCGTTCCAGGGTCAGCTCTTCAAAGTAAAGGCGATCACACTCATCAAAGTCAGTGCTGACCGTCTCCGGGTTGTGGTTTACTACCACCGTCTTCTTGCCCATTTGTCTCAAGGCTCTGATGCTGGACACCGCACACCAGTCAAACTCAACGCTGCTGCCTGCGGGATCGAACCAATTTATGAGCGTAAGTGTGCTGGCCATAAATAAGAGTCTAAATAACTGTTATTAACTATTATTTTGTGTTTTCCATTAACTTTTAACTCAGCAGGTGTGGACTGAACCCCAGTTTTCTGTGATCCTTATTACAACTTGGGTAACGTGACTGAATATGGGTAAATAAACACTATTTTGTACTTGAAATGGTTACAGAGAGGTTACATAATTACTTATTAAAAACACTTAACAATATAAATGAGGTAGAAATTATCTTATTTTCAGTAATAAATAAAATGAAATGGAAAAACTTTACTCACCGATGTGGTAGGGTCCACAACCAAGAACCATAATTCCCTGGTCTGTAAAGTCCAGATCGTGTTCCTGGTTGAAAAAACTGTGTTAATGATAATCTTTTGGGGACTTCAGTAACTCTTTATCACAGAAAGAAGGACACAATCTTAGCACTGATGTCACTTCGCATTTGAAATACCCTTTGGTAATTTGGGTTTTTTTTTTGTCCCGTTAGAGACCACATACCTGACCATGATAAGTACAATATAAGTAGTTGGTCATTGCGGGGTACTCTGCTGCCAAAGTGTCGATCTACAAAAAGAGGAAATAGCAGTTATTGTGGGTTTTTATTAAAAAGGCTAGACTAGATATTCCTGTTCAAACTGAAGCCCAGTGATGCTCACCTGTTTGACCCAAGGTCTGATACCATGATTGAGCCTCAGGTCTCTGGATGCAGTCTCATTCGAACCCAGAATCTGACCAACCTGCTTGTCTGAAAAGCCGTCCTGCTTGGCCTTGAGCAGCAGCTCCTTGGGTACTGTGTTGCTGTTAGACAAGACAAGACACACTGTTCAGCCACAACATTGAAACCACTAACAGGTGAAGTTAATAACATTGTAACCATCTTGTGACCTTTCGGGCCTGGAAAAACATATGCTGTTAATATCTGGTTTAATAGTCAATGGAGTCTAATGGTTATTCAGATTTCAGTAATGTGCACATTGAGGGAAGGTGTTTCACTAAATTAGACATCACTGGTGAAAATAGTTCACTTTCACTGGACTGGAAAGTGCAGCTGATCCAACAGAAGCACAAATCATTATTTAAGAAGAATGAAAATTACAAGATTTATAGTTAGGTTCATTCTGGTTCAGACACACAGGTTGGCTAACATTTAAAGACGAGCAGATCTGACATGGATGCAATAGCGAGAGAGCAAGAAGTCTGTTGAGGTAGACACAGAGATGAAGTGATTTTCACTGGACGCTGCTTTCTGTCCTTGGAATCCTCTCACATATCTGTGTGTTTTTCAAGTCCACTGAACTAACACGGTGGCTCATGACTGGCTCACTTAATCCTGTTGCATGGACAGCAGGGAACAGCCCACCTCAGAGTGATCAATAGGAAACTGAAAGAAAAAGTGCAAAGTTGCCACACCACCAGGTGAGCCAAGTGCAGCCATTTAAACCCCATTTAAAATCAATAAAACTCTAATGTGTGCTCTGAACAGAAAAATAGCAGCGGAAAAAAGCTAGGTCTCAAAGCGTATTTTGAGCTGGAACTGGGTGTAATTTATTAAAAACAAGGAAGCAATGTACATGTTCACATACATGCACACTGGCCACTACCATACCAATGTATATATGGTACCTATACAGTGTGTCCCATAAGACTGGAACCCATAGGGATATCTATTATTGTTTTTTCCCCATGGGTCCAGACTAATGGGACACCCTGTATATGTATAATGATTAGAGACACAAGGCGTCTTCTAACTGACAACTGTAGATGACAGTGGCTAAGAAAAAAGTGAGAAAGATTAGAGAATAATAGGAAAAAATCATTATTATTATTAATTCCAAACAATATACATGTAAATTTAAGCTGGTTTCTAATTTTGTGCATAATGATTAATTGCAGAAAGTAATGCGATTAATCGCGATTAAAGATTGTAGTCATTACCCAGGACTAGTAATAATATATTTTTGTCTATTTCACATTTTTATTTATAAAAGCAACAGTTTACTTTTGCACTGTAAACATATCAGCGTATCGCAAGATTCACAATTGTTTTTGTTGTTTTCTTTATGTCTTAGGGCTAAACCTCAATGGTGAACAGGTCATTCTTAAAGACGCTCACATTTCAGGAAGTATTTTAGTTGATTGAAGGATCAACTCCACTTGATTTGTCCAACGTTAAACCTGGTTTGTCACAAGATGGAGGGTATAGTGTGAAATAACTTGTCATTAAAAATGCTCTGTCCTGTTTCCTAGCAAGGTAGCCAACAATACATCTAACTGAGAAGGATAAGGGAAGAGAATGGCAGAGTGGGACACCTTTACTCAAAAAAGTTACAATGCATAACATATTGTTGAAACCACTATGTTTCAGATTCATACACACATCAAAGACACATGATACAGTGTAGAAACATAACAGCTATGGAGCTGTTGAAATGGCTCCTTCAACAGAGCTCTGTTTTTTTGCTTCACTGCCGAGCTGAACACATGATTGCACAGTGATGAAATTTATATTGATCTTATCATCTAACACCCACAAACACAGCATCGAGCCCATCTATCTAATAATGTAATAGTATTCCTTTAACCCTAGCTTAAGACAAAAGGAAGGAACTCTTTTTTCCCCCTCAACTTGCTCTCCCTTCTCCTTATCTGAATTATTTATGACCTCATAGCGTAGCTATATTGTAAATGTCAAGTGTGTTTTAACTTCCACTGCACACGGCTTTGCTGAGAAATAACAAACCCCAGAAACAACGAAGGGAGAGCAGCGAGTCGGAATCAAAGGACGGGAAGCCGTCTGATCCAAGAGCTTGGTTGTGCAATTATCATGTCTGAAAAATCAGGGAAATCCTTTGCAAGTCGTGAGCTCATATGCATACAACATCACACACGGATAAAACATGAAGTACACCAAAGACTTGTGGTGTTTCTGTGTTTGTACATGAGAGTGAGGCAAAGGGTGCTGGCAGATATTCACACAGCGAAAAGTTGAACCAATTTTCAAGTTGTCCTTAATTATTCACTTGAGTAAAAATTACACTTTTACAGTAGCTGTTTTAACTAATTGAGTCAATTAAGTGTAATTCATGTTTTACAAAAGGCTTACTTTCCCAATTTTCTGCAGTATGTCTTTATAATGCTTTATACTGATGTTAATTATCAGTACAGACTCTGTGTTTTGGTTGGCTTACCATCTCCTGTTAGTAATACATCTAGCAAATAAATCAGCATTTCAAACTATGTGTTCAGTATAAATCCCATTTTATGCATAAAAGATGATGCATTTATCTATCATGGCACAATTTCAATATTGAATGCTTTCAACTAAAACTGCCACTTTGAGGTAAAATACAATAAGAAGCGAGTCTCACAAGAGAAAAAGAAAATCTGTACAAATGAAGAAATGTCCTAAATTTGTTTTCCTCACATTTTAGCCATAATCATGCGTCAGTCCTCACTATAGTAATATTCTTATGCACACAAAGAGTCTACTGACTAGTAGAGCCTGAAGCCCACCTGTACCCTGCTCTATGCTCCATCAGTCTGGCAGCAGCTTAATGTTCTGTGCCCATCCCCTGCTTCAGAGGCAGTGGAGACTGCAACACCCTTCCATGTGTCAGCGTGTTGCGGTGGGCGCCCACCAGACGGTCAGCCATTAATTATTAAACAGCAGAGTCAGAAGAAAGCAGCAGGAAACCTGTGGCTGAGCCATGGTAATTCACAGAGGCTTTGATTTGAGCTGTCCAGGTAAGAGCCGCAGGGCAGAGAAAGAGGGAGAGGGGGCAGCTTAGAGGAAGTGAACCCTGAGAGAGAGAGAGACTGAGACGTGAAGAGACTAGGGCTCATCAAATAGGCGTGGACCAACATTTTCAGAGTGACGAATATTCAGTAAGAACAAATTCCCCGATGTTTTATCCTGGATTTTACTATGTTTGCCCATTTCTATTTCCCACAGCCACCACCTAAAACTGTCTGTGACAGAAGGACGGCAGGTATGTGGTGCAGCTGTAATGCTCTTGGAATGCAAGAAGGTGAAACACAGGAAAAATACTCTTGTTTATACTTTCTAAAAGTAGAGGGCAGAACTTACACATCATAGAGTCAGACACACCATAATGAAATATTGCAGTTATAATTGTGTGACATTTGTTCAGAAAGCCTACAGGACATAGCCATGAAGGGCAATTCTGAACTGTCTATAGTGAGAACAACAGAGGGACAACCAGGACAGGGTTCAGCAGGATGACAGTAGCTAAGTTTATATGGACACCAGTATCCCATTAATATCAGAAAGATAGCCCAATCAGAACAGACAGGCCTACTTGTGAATAAGTTTACCTTGGATTCAGAGGTGTGGTGTAAACCTTTTATAATCTGTTTAATAGGAAAATATGGTCAGATTGTTTCTGTCTGGGCAGAATAAATGCTTTCTTTCTGCGCATTTTGATTCACGTGTGTGGCATTTAGTGCCAGGTGATGTGGTGAGTTTTCCAGAGGGAGGGAAAGAGGCAGCACAGCGTTGTTCAAACACAGGTCTGTCTCAGCCATGTATTTCTGCTGAATGAAGCCAGTCGTTTTAATAATAAATAAAAGGCTGGTGGATTTGATATTCCACTGCTGGCACCACTTTTATACAGTAGCCATGAAAACAGTTAAGAACTATTGTCCATGTAAACGTACCCTGGGACTGTGTCACGAATAAGAGTCCATGAACTAATGAGGTGCAACATGTCAGGCTGCAGCAAACTGCAACTGTGTGGATATTATCTGCAAGTATAGTTCAGTATTTTCAACCATCAAACAGGGGCAGAGTCAAACACATATAGTATATGTAAATAACCGTAGCTCTAAATGACCTGGACCATTACTCGTTCACACCTGCACACACGGGTACTGTGTAACTTTTTATTAATACACTAATATGTACACCAGAGCTGAATTTTTCTGTAACATTCCCATCATGTGCTGTTAAAGGAATTACTCTGACCAGTGTGTATGTACTGCGTTACCTGTTGTAGTTTGAAAGGTGCTGCTCCAGCTGTGTTATCCTGTGGAGTTTGTAGAGGAACCACTTGTCTATGAACGTCAGCTTATGGATCTGATCGACACTCATACCACTATGGAGGGCCTGCCAAGGTAAAGACATTCATCATTCATCATCATCTTCATCGTTCGCCCCCCTTATCGGAGCAGTGTGAACGCAGAAGTGCAACAGCTTTCAAAAAGTTTAAACCGAGTCTATGGCTGTTTACTTAAGATTAAAATCCTGCAGTGAGCCGTGACTCCATTCCTTCTTCAATGACCATTTCAACTCAAATCTATTACAGGAACAGTATATTACGTTGGCATTTTATTAAAAATCAGTGTCAAAGCCAGGCTGTCATCAACCTGAAATAGGACAGAGGTTCTGGCCTGACAACGGCTAGTAAATATATTTTATTGTCCTCATATTACATGTCTGACCAGATAAATGATCTCAGTGTGGGAGGAGTTTAGTCTACAATCTTTGAATCTAGCAGGATGTGCCATAAGAAACAGCTGATCAAACTGCAAGTGGTTACTGTGGCTTTCAGTAATGTTAAATACGCTCCAAACAATCCAATGTGCAAGCAAGAAGCATGCTTATGTTGGTGCTTTCAGGTGTTGATGGCCTGATCTGCAAAACACCTAATATTCTTCCTCCGCTATCCAGTATCTTTACCAAGATGATGTCTTAATACCAGTCTATGAAGGCAAGTCTGCCTTATGGTTGTGGCTATTTAATTCATTATTCTTTATCCACCACAGCAATGGACAGGGTAACCGAGAGCAGAGAGGTTATCTTGAAGTGACAGTGACTGTGCTGACCGGCGAGCAGCATTCTAGCTGCTGCTTGATAGCCTGGAGATAAGATGTGGATCATTAATCCCTAATGCCATCGCCAGTGATCTCACTCCGCACTGAAGGAAATAGATCTATCTCCACTGTCGGGACACAAAGCTCACACAGTTGGATGCTTTGACACCGACTCGACCTCATTCTGCTCCGCTCTCGGCTGGTGGTAAAAACATGTTGAAGTGCCGGAGCTGTAGATGTTTTTCACCTTGCAATAGTCCATGTAGGATGTGTTTGAATCACAGGGCTTGACCCCGTGTCTGGTTGTATTAAATGCTGTCTCACCTTCATCTAATTCTAGGAGGAAAAATAAAGCCTAACAGCAATCATCCGCTGGGGAAGCACACAAATGGATAAAGCAAAACCATATTTTTGATGATATGATTTTGATTCATCCTCCCTGACATTTGAACCTGCATATAGTCGTTTAAATAATCTAACACAGGTTATACGTGATTACTATTTAAGTTTGAAAGACAAGCCTTTCCACATAAGTAAGCATTGACAGCAAGGCACGAGACAACTTTTCAGTAACGCTTCAAAATGTGACATTCATTAGAAAACTGACTGTAGACCTTTTCATTCATTATTAACATTATGAAGGATTAGTATACCTTGGCAAGGGAGAAGATGCGGGTGCTGGAGGGAACAGCCAGCTCCTGTTGCAGGTCCTGGGTGTCAGCCCAGGCTTTCTTGAGTGGCAGTCGGGGCATGAAGCCGTCCACTGATGGATGACACATCCTCAGGGCTTTCTGCACGCTCTCCTCAAAGGTCCGACCCACAGCCATCACCTGAATCCAGGGGAGAGAAATGAGTGACGGTATAATAAATAAGTGAGTGAGTGAATTGCTGAGTGGCAGAATGTTTATCCGTGGATCTTCCCCACCTCTCCGACACTCTTCATGGCGCTGCCTATTTCCCGGGACATGCCCTGGAAGCGGTCAAGGTCCCAGCGGGGAATCTTTGTGACAATGTAGTCTAAACTGGGCTCAAAGCAGGCTGTGGTCTTCTCTGATACAGCGTTCTTGATTTCTGGCAGAGGGATTCCCAGAGCCAGCTTAGCAGCTACAAATGCCAGGGGGTACCTGTGACATACAGGACAGAGGACAGGGAAACCAAAATCACACAATTCAACCAAAAATAGTTTCTGCATCAAATAAACACTTGCAATAATCCTCACTGAGTAATGACCCTCATTAAAACAGTATGTCGTATAATGGATTTTTTTTTTATGTTCAGTCCTTCCTAAGAGTCCAACATTTACTTGATACTGTAAAAATGATGGAATCTAATACTGCTGATTGAAAAAGCTTTTTGAACTGATAGAGAATGCTCTTTAAATTTTAATTTTACTGTCAGTGATGTGCCTTTAAAAAAACATTTTTACAAGGCCACAGGCTTCTGACTGCCTGACATGGATATTCCTAAAGTATGATACATTCAAAAATGTAACCGTGTATATTGTATATTGTATACATTATATATTCTAACACAAAAGGTTTTATTCTAGCCAACAAATTCTCCACTCATTTAATGTTGTAGTAACTCTGACATGTATTGCTGTGTTGTACTGGTTGTACTCGCTATGGGAGTATTTTTTTCAACAGAATTTCTACAGTATGTCCACATCCACGTATTCTCTCACCCAGTAGCTTTGGATGCCAGAGCTGAGCTTCTTGAAAGCCGAGCATTAACCTCAATGATGCAGTACTCCAGCGATGAAGGGTGCAGAGCATACTGGATGTTGCATTCGCCAACAATCCCGAGGTGACGTACCACCTTGATAGCCGTCTCACGGAGCATGTGATACTCCTCGTTGGACAATGTCTGGCTTGGCGCCACGACTATTGAGTCACCTGTAGAAGAGGCAAGAGGGGGTTAAGGTTGGGAGTCTCTGAATCTGTTTTTGGCTAACGCAAAAGTGGCAGGAATATTGTATACAAACAAAAAGAGCCATTAAAACTTGTCTCAACTGAATGCCAGTGTTGTACAGTTACTGTAGAGAAGCTTTGAGGCCAGATCAGTGCAAAAACATACTTTTCTTGGTATATTCTGGAGGTTGTGAGGAACTCTCAAATCAGATTTAATGTTGGCAGCAAGAACTGAACTAAACCCAGACGTGGAAGTTTTCCACTCATGTATTGATTATTAGTGCTTTTCTTCCACCTAGAGAAGGATAACAAGTCTGGGCAACAGAAATAACCTGCTTGTCTTGACAAACACTCTAAAGCAACCACCTTGAGCACCTTTTTATTTATTCTCTTATTTTATGAGGAACACAGACTGCAAAAGCAAAGGAGAACAGTGAACAATGTAACAAAACAGCCTGTTGCAACTTGAAGGACATATTAGTATCTAGCGGTTTGTACATTGTTACCTGTGTGAATGCCCAGCGGGTCAAAGTTCTCCATGTTGCACACGGTGACACAGTTATCAGCCACATCTCTCACCACCTCATATTCCACCTCCTTCCAGCCCAGCAAAGACTTCTCCACAAGGATCTGACTGCTCATGGCCAGAGCCTGCAATAGTCACACAATTTTGTCAGTTCAGTTTATGTGTAGACACAACACACCAAGATCCATTTAATATAATTTAACAATTACACTCTGTTACGAAACTAAATATTTGTAGCACTAGATCACGATGCAGTACTTCCACTGTACTTAATACAGTGAAATGAATACACACCCACAAACAGAGGAATTCCTTCATAATTCTCATCTCATCACAGGTTGCAGAGGTGGTACGTAAGTATTTATTATATGATATTTGTATACAATTACATCAACCTTACACAATACATTTTCAGTGGTATTGGGCCTGTTTACAAAGAGTATACTTTTCCCAATGACTGGTCTTTGTAACCGTGTCCATATTGATAAACTATTAACTATCAAAAAGACATCCTTGCAGCTTCCTTGAATATCATTCTGTCTACAGTGCAGAAATAGTCCAATTACTGTAGGGTACAAGGCAAGCGACAACACCTATTTTTTAAATTTGTTGAGGCCTCAAATGCTTTGTTGAAGTAAATGAAACTCAATACAAGGACAGTTTGAAGTAGTACATTCTGTATGCCACAGACAGAAATGAACATTATCCTCTTTTTGATAACAGACAAGGATAAACTGTTGAAGAAATTCTGTCCTTGGGCTTTCACTTTATATTTTTGACAGTCTGCAGTATGTATAAGCCTGGATGCAAAAAAACATTTGCCACTGAAACTTCCAAATGAAACAAATAAACACGTGAATGAACCAGTGTTAACACTCAGCTTGACATAAAAAGTACGCATCAACCTAAACAGGCTGGCACAGACAGTTCGATTTGCAGCCTGCGATCACAGATTAGACCCAATTGAGCTGTCAGATATAATGCTGGAAATGGGACGAGCACATAAGACTGTTGCTTAGCAACAGCAAACTATTTCTATATTGGCATAGGACCAAATAAATAAATCTTAACAATTGTTTAAAGTTTGTGCAGGTGAATACTGTGCACATGGGAAAATATACAAAATGAGAAAAAAAAACTGTATTCTTGACTGGCTGATGATTTGGATTGATTTAGAGTGATGACCTGGAATTAGGCCTGCAATGTGTGGGAAAAATTATGATGTGCTATAACGCCACAGAGCACATATGCCCTTTTCCCGATTTCAAGAAACACGGATTTGCCACCTGGAGTACTCCGATAGAAGCCGGGATACTGGAGCATGTATACACCTTATCCCGATTTCTGACGGCTGCCCACTGTCTGCACAGGCATGAGTGACGCCAAGTGACGCACTAGCTACACAAACAACATGGCGGCAACGAGAACTTCTCACTTTTGGAGCGATGCAGAGACAGAATTTTCCCTTAAACAAATGAAAGAACTAAACATAACGACGTGTTTAGATGGCAGAAAAGACCGGAAAAGCTACGTGACGCTGGTTTTCCACCGCACAATCTGTTGTAAACAAAAGACGTAACACACTTATGCGCAGATCGGAAAACAGGTTACTGGTATTTATCATGTATACAGGGATATGAATAACCGGGTTTCTCTGTGTTCCATGTAAACACCATGCTCCGGATATGATCATAGCCGGGATAAGCCTCAAAATCAGAATATTAAAGAACATGTAAACGCAGTCATTAATAAATCTGTGCTTCCTCTACTGCAACAAGGAAAGACAAGTAACGGACATGCCTACATGAATACAATGGTAGCTTGCTAGATGGGGCCTCATCTGGTGACTGTGTTTGCATGCTAACTGAATGACCCGTAAATAAAGTGATTTGTGTGATTCTGTGCGAATGCAGCCATCAACGTGTTTCAGGCCGTCATTTGCTATGTGTGTATTGCAAACGTCCATGTCGCCGTGGTGATGACAAGCCCATTTATCAGTCACCAGTCCAGACGACTGATGTCAAAGAGAAAAGAATACTGAAAATAACCATGAATAATTGTACACAGATGCCTGTCATCCCCACCCTGCACCATTTATTCTGACCTTGTGGGCAGTCTCCTCCAGCTTCTCTTTGTTAGCGCACAGACCGGATCCCAGACCTCCCAGAGCGTAGGCCGAGCGTAACATCACGGGGTAGCCTATGTGTTCTGCCGCTTTCAAGGCATCAGCCACCTGAAGGATGCGCACATTTATTATTTCCCCATAACATAAACAGCCAATAGATGCATTAAAACCCAACAGAACCCATGCATGATAGAATAAATGTACTGCAGAATGACTTAATATTCCCAACAAAAAACTAAAAGGGCCGCCCCCCTTTTCTTCATTGTGTCTTTTTGTTTTGTTTTTTAATGTAAATACAAAGTTACATGCTCATCGCAGTTGGATAGCAGGTGAATGCTGCCAAAATATCCCAGGACATCTTTCTTGACAGGCTTCAAGTTTTGTCTTTACAGCTGATACAGAGATCTAAACCAATTGGCTTTTTAGAGATACCCTAGCTGCTACATTGGCGTTTCAGATGTAATAAGGATTGCCACTTCAAAGAGTGTCTTTAATGAGCAAATTTTCCTTAAAAATATGCAAAGAATTGTCGTCCAACACGCCAACTACACAGCTAATCCTCAGACTGTGGTTTGCTGTTGATTGTTTGAAGTTAGCCCGTGATGAACAGTGATAGACAGATGGGTTGTCCAATCACTTGCCAAGTCTTTTTTTCTGGAACTTCCCAGACGGTCCTGTGTAATAAACCATCTGGCGCATCAGGTTAGAAAATAGGTGACGAAGCAGTGTACAGTATGACAAATATGTTGGTTTTCGTAAATTTAGGATTAAGGAACGTAGTCAAGTAGACCCACTAAAAAAAAATGTTGAGACCCCCTAATATAGTTTCTAAAGAAAAAAAAAAAAGTGGATATGTAAATGTGTCACTATAGTTACAGCTGGAGTATCTTTTTTGGTTACTGGACTTGGATCCTTACCGACTGTACAGCGAAACTAGGTGCGATCTTCTCATTGATCTCCATCAGTTTATCAGCAAAAAGCTGCCGGTCCTCTGTGGCCATGATGGACTCCACTGGGGTTCCCAGTACTTTGACCCCGTACTGCTCCAACACACCACTCTGGAATAATTCTACTCCTGAACACAAATAAACATCCAGGTGGATGGTTAACCATGCAAAATATGCTGTAAAAAATATTGTATTCCAGTTGCCATTACTACAAAATAAAAACAGAACTGTTTTTCTCAAACAGAATATCTAATCATGACAGATTTTTTACTTTGACTCTACAAGGACAACCCGTGTTCTCCACACTTACTGATCCATCACACACATCCATCAAAGAGCTGAACAGATCTTACCACAGTTGAGCGCAGTCTGTCCACCCATGGACAGCAGGATGCCATCTGGACGCTCGGCCTTGATGACTTCAGTTACAAATTGGGGCGTAACGGGCAAGAAGTAGACAGAGTCTGCCTGCTTGGAGCCCACTTCGTTGGTCTGAACTGAGGCAATGTTCGGGTTCATAAGCACTGTCTTTAGGTTTTCTTCCTACAATGACATACCCACAAGGGTAATTGTTACTTATTTGGTAAAACTCAAGAATGAGGAGTAATTTTCAGGGTCGCTTTACTTCATGTACAGTAAGTCTTTCATTTGTGCTACAGCCTTTTTAACACAAGACATGTTGACTTGTCACAGTAGTACAAAAAAAGAGTTACAAATAACATTAACAATAGCTCTGTGACAGTATGACCGTGAACCTGCATGCACAATAGCACCATCCTGAAACCACTTCAGTTACATGAAATTCAGCCTGTGTTTTTCCATATGAGACATGTCAGAATGACTTCTGTAAAACAGGTCCATTAAGTCTGCCTGTGAGACACTAGAATGAGCCCCATCAAGTTACTCACACCTTCATGTATGAAAGGTTTTCATAAGGTTTCAGAAAAGTCTGTTCTAAACAGTGAATTTAACATTTACTGGGACCTATTTTCAGACAATGGTAAAGCAGCATTAGTGTGAGATATATGGGATTCACTCAAAGTATAGCATGATCCTGGACAGTTAAAAGATGTGGATTAACCTTTAGTTACATTTAGTTTTGTTGCTTGGTACACATTATACCATAATGGATGAAAGTGGAGAAGAACCCGCTGACGCGTCTAAGAGAATATCTCCTACATAAACTAGAGAGCCAGTGTTTATTGTAATCAAGGAAAATGTCAGTGCATCAATGTTTTTATAATAATTTTCACTGATGTGTTTTTAATAGTTTCTGGAAAACAAAGAAGGATCGTGGGACATAGGAACAAGCTAGAGTATACCTGATACGGTACAGTATAGCAGGATAAATGACACATTTAAAAGTCCATTAACCAAAATGCTGACAAATTAGCTCATTACAAGTGATTGAACAGGATGTGTGATATTAGCTGTCTCTTCAAAACTCTTCTGTACTTACACAGATGCTGGCTGATATGCCCTTCAATGTAAAGTTCTATAAAACAAACTTCTGTATCTTTAGTCACAATCATGTTTGAGTAGGTCCCAGTTTCGCCAGCAGGAAATATCCAAGCTGCTGCATCGGGATCTTACCTTCATGGCCTTGACGGCCTGAGATCCAGAGTAGTCAAACTCTCCGGCCTGACCGATGGACAGACCACCAGAACCCAGCACCAGCACCTTTGACACCTGCATCAACCCATATAAAGACGCTGAACACAGTGACTAATAACATTCGCTCACTATCTAACAGCAGCTGTGCAGCACACTAAGATACTAGTATATTTCTGTGTGACACATCTGACACGTTCTCTAACTTTTACACTCCATGAGAGTTAATAAATATCCTGGTCTTCCTCTATGTGAGCCACACCTACTCTCATCTGCTGCTAACCTACAGAACCTGTGTGGCAAGTTGATGAATTTGCCACACTGGGTGTTTTTGCTGTGTTTCAATACTGATAGTTGTTGAAGAGATCAGGAGAGCAACAACATACACTATATTACCAAAAGTATTCGCTCACCTGCCTTTACTCATTCTATGAACTGAAGTGCCATCATATTCCTAACTCATAGAATTCAATATGATGTCGGTCCACCTTTTGCAGCTATTACAGCTTCAACTCTTCTGGGAAGACTGTCCACAAGGTTGAGGAGAGTGTTTATAGGAATTTTTGACCATTCTTCCAAAAGCGCATTGGTGAGGTCACACACTGATGTTGGTCGAGAAGGCCTGGCTCTCAGTCTCCGCTCTAATTCATCCCAAAGGTGTTCTATCGGGTTCAGGTCAGGACTCTGTGCAGGCCAGTCAAGTTCATCCACACCAGACTCTGTCATCCACGTCTTTATGGACCTTGCTTTGTGCACTGGTGCACAGTCATGTTGGAAGAGGAAGGGGCCCGCTCCAAACTGTTCCCACAAGGTTGGGAGCATGGAATTGTCCAAAATGTTTTGGTATCCTGAAGCATTCAATGTTCCTTTCACTGGAACTAAGGGGCCAAGCCCAGCTCCTGAAAAACAACCCCATACCATAATTCCTCCTCCACCAAATTTCACAGTTGGCACAATGCAATCTGAAATGTACCGTTCTCCTGGCAACCTCCAAACCCAGACTCGTCCATCAGATTGCCAGATGGAAAAGCGTGATTCATCACTCCAGAGAACGCGTCTCCACTGCTCTAGAGGCCAGTGGCGGCGTGCTTTACACCATTGCATCCGACGCCTTGCATTGCACTTGGTGATGTGTGGCTTGGCTGCAGCTGCTCGGCCATGGAAACCCATTCCATGAAGCTCTCTGCGTACTGTACTTGGGCTAATCTGAAGGTCACATGAAGTTTGTAGCTCTGTAGCAATTGACTGTGCAGAAAGTCGGCGACCTCTTTGCACTATGCGCTTCAGCATCCGCTGACCCCTCTCCGTCACTTTACGTGGCCTACCACTTCGTGGCTGAGTTGCTGTTGTTCCCAAACGCTTCCATTTTGTTATAAGAGAGCTGACAGTTGACTGTGGAATATTTAGGAGCGAGGAAATTTCACGACTGGATTTGTTGCACAAGTGGCATCCTATGACAGTTCCACGCTGGAATTCACTGAGCTCCTGAGAGCGGCCCATTCTTTCACAAATGTCTTGTTTCACAGTCTGCATGCCTGAGTGCTTGAATTTATACACCTGGGGCCAGGCCAAGTGATTAGAACACCTGATTCTGATCATTTGAATGGGTGAGCGAATACTTTTGGTAATATAGTGCATCCTTTCCTTTCTTGATCAGGGATATGAAGGCATCAAAGAGGAACTACAGAAACAGAGACGGTTAATAAAAGTTACCAATACAGCCACAGTTTGAGAAGCTTTATTAGGAGGAGCTTCACTTCTGATACAGTCTGGTATGCGATGTTGTTACCACTGTTGCAATGACACTTCACTATGCTGATAAAGAGAGCCCAAGCTCAGCCTGAAGGTACAAGACTGTAGTTTTGGAGCAGACATATCTAAAGCAGCAAGCAAGTCCTAACATTACTTTTGTGAACAGTTGCTTTTGACATGATTTTAGGAAACCTTTGTATCTGTCAATAAAGAAAGCTTTGGACAACATTAAAAAAACATGACATATTGTAATTTCACTAACACTGGAAAATTAACTGTAAATTGTACTTTTGTATAACTTGTATATTTAAATGTTCCTGGACGATTTGTCCAGAGGAACAGATACCGTAAACTAAGTGACAAGTTAAAGTGCAGTACAATGAGTCACCTGTGGTATGTTTCTTTTATAACACATTTAAACTGTTTATTGGCCGAGAGGCAAACTTTCAGTGATTTGTGTTACTTAGGAAAGAAATTATGTCCAAGGAGAATAACCTTGTGAGCCGCCAGCTACATGTTATTATTCTGCCTTTATATGACCGATGTTACAGCATACTTTGACCGAGACTTGAACTACAGCTCCTGCTTGCTATAGTGAAAGAAATCTGTGGTAACAAAGCCATTGATGTTTTATTGCAGTGAAAGCGACAGGCACTATAAGCAGCCTTCCTAAACACCTGTGTCCCTAATACACATGTAGTTCTTTATACCCGTCACTCCTCTTAATGTGGTTATATTCCCATCTCCTGTTATCTCTGGTTTAGATATTGGTATTTTTGCTGCGACACTGTTTTGTACAAAAGAGTATTATTGTTTTGTCTACAGATAAAACCTTGAACTGTTGATGGTCTACGGCTGTGAAAGTAAATACATTCTACACAACAATTTAAGAACAAATAAATTAAAATGTTAATGTCAGCGAATTCAAATGTTAATTGCCTCAGTTTGCTAATTTACATAATTACACATTTTTATTCAATACTTATTCCCACACTGCACATTCCACTTTGTATTTATTATTTGTTAATCCTTATTTGCATCCACATTTCTTTTTCTCGCTGCTACCTGAACATCACATCACTTTTCCAGGCCACATTTACCCGAGTTCTATTTCAGTGGAAGATGTTGACTTTTATGTAAGTTGTAGCCAGTGAATATACCTTTAATTAGCTGTAGTATAGTATTCAGGTACTTTACGCATTACCATCACAGTCTTTAATTACCTCTGTGTCAGTGGGACCGCCTTTGGCCTCTGGGTGGAACTGGGCCGTGAAAACAGGCTTAGTGTTGTGCATGATGCCCTGGAAATTATGCACAGTTCATAAATGGAAATAAAAAGACACCATTAACATTTCAGAAACAAGCAAGTCTTTCCACTGTGTTATTTCCTATAACATACTCCATAAGGCCTTCATTTTCTTGACTATACTTATTTTGTACGACAAGCTGGTGCTTTTTTCTCCAAAATGTCAAAATGTCATGTCAAGCAGAGTGGAATTAACCTCATTGGTGCCATCATTGGCGTTGATGAAAAGCGGGCTCCACTCGGGGGGCAGCGACGCGCTGTCAATGCCGTATCCGTGGTTTTGTGCTGTAATGAAGGCCTGGCTCGTCATCACGTTCAGCACCGGCTGGTTCTGACCTCTGGGAAACCACGGGCTTTCTTAATTATTTCATTACAGCAGGTGACATTTTAAAATTGCGAAAACCAGACAACCAGCAATAATCAACCCAACTGTATGTGTGTCCACAGTGACTTCAATCTCTATGAGGCCACTTTAAGTGCATGCGTAATTCTGCTTAGCCATTAAAGAGGTCACCTGTTGCCCATAGGTAGTTTGTATGACTTTGCTCCAGCGGCCAGAGCAGTGATCTGGTTGCCCATGCAGATCCCAAACACCGGCTGGGGACGATCCTTCTCCAGCACCTTCACGGCACAAGATATACGAGATCAGGATGTGAAAATAATCTTGAGTGTGATTAGTTTCAGCAAGCGTTGTTAGAATCAAGTTTAAATGTTTCTTATGCATATCTTGTTTCTCAACTACACTGGAAGGTTTCTTTAATGGTTATATGAGGTACTTATGTCACAGTAGATGGTGGCTACCACTGTGAAAAAACCTTCTCCGAGAACTAGTTCCATCTCAGTCTCAAGACAAAAACAGTAATTGTACTTCATGGAGAATACAGGAGCTGCTGGTCAGTGCAAACATAGAACAGCTTCACCTCCATGAGAGAAAATGCTTTCTGATAGAAAGCTAGATCAGTGACAACGCTCTAAATATAATGTACTCTTAACCCTTTATAGGGCACTCATTGAAATACTTAATAACCCTAGTAGGGCTGGGCGATACGGCTGAAAAAGTGATTCATATCAGGCGATATCGATAATTATTGATTGATTCATATTTTTTTAACCTATTCTATCCAGATTTCTCAACTGTGCTGATCTGCATCTGTTATTTCTTTCTTTAAAGCGATGTTTTGTCATATGACACTGCTGCCGTGTACCTCTTGATTGCGCTAGACTGTTTTGTTGTCATTTTGACTGAGGGGGTCATAAAAATCCTGTCATAACCCATTTTTACCCATCACTTTAATTTTTAAAAAATGATAACAATGACATATTCAACAGTATTTAATTTTCTTTCATTTTTAATTAATTTTCAGCAGATTTGGTTCATATAACCGGCCATCAATGGCCATATGATATATACTGCACCACTAGCTAACTAAGGCACTCACACTCACGCACAATACACAGAGAAACAAACCTTAACCGACTCATAACCGCTGCTTGTAGATCCCTGCTTAACAGCCACTCACTCGGCCGGCAGATAAATGAAACTTAACCTACTCTTACACTACTAATCAAGAGAGACAATTAATATGCTCACTCGCCACTAGCACTTGTTTGTGCAGGTGTTGCACAAACAAGAGTATTTTAACACCACGGCCTTACCTGGCGCACGTTGTGGATGAGTGTCTGAGCCAGAGATGGATCTCCAGGTCCATTGGATATGAACAGGCCGTCATAGTCTAAACTCAGCAGGTCCTGGTCCCATGGCACCAGGTGGACCTCTGCACCTCGCTGCACCCAGAGACATTAGACAGCCATTATTAACATTGATGTATAGCTTCACAACTGTGACACTAACGTGTAGTCAAAATAGAATTCACCCTTTTTGGTACATTGAAATATTCATATTTTCTCTAAACATACACCGAGCAGCCATGACATTATGACCAAATATTGTGTGGCCCCCCGACCCCATTCAAAGAAAACCCATTGAGACATGTACTTCTCTAGACCTATGAATGTGTGCTCTGGTAAGCAGGAATATGGGATGTATGGCATTATCAGCAGATTCTTTAAATCCTGCAAGTTGAGAGCGGTGGAGCCTCCTTATGTCAGATTTGTCCTCAATATCCCACAGGTGCTTGGCTGGATTGAGATCTGGGGAATTTAGAGGCTATGTCGAGATCTTGAACCTGTTGTTGTGTTCCCCAAACCATCCGTGAAACATTTATGCTTTGTGAAAAGGTCTGTTTTCATACAGTTTCCATGAAAGATGGTCTGCAGCAACGCGTAGGTAGATGCTACGTGTACAAGTCTGTCCAATCCTTCAGCTTAGCTATTATTTCATGCTTCCAACATCACCTTTGAGAAAAACATGTTGACTAGCCATTATAACAAAATAATCAACGTATTACACTTTACCAGTGAGTAATTATTATCACTGATCAGTGTAGGGAATGGTTACTATGACTTAAGAGCACTGAAATTCAAAAAGCTACAATTTCCTTTACATTTACAACTAAAAATTATCTTAATTTGTGTCACAAACCAACTTCAACCAATAAAGAATCATCATCATCATCACATTTTAAGTGACAATCATCTCTAATATTATTTATCTGTTATTATTATTATTATTAATTATTCAACAAACGATTCAAATTGAACAGCCAGATACCAACCAACAGAACAATTCAAAGCCAAAGAAAAAACATCAGCTAAACAGAGGACAGCATTAAAATTCTACTAGCTTCTTTTCCAGACTTACTATTAAAACCAATTACATACAAATCCTTAAGTTGCAACATAAAAACATAAGAAAGCCACTTCCTCTCAAAGCTGAAATGTTTAATTCTGGAGCTTGTTAGATGTTAAATCTAAAGTTTCTAGGTCAGAAAACATGTAACAGAGTGTTCTCCCATTGCTATGTTTGTGCAGAGAAGATCCGTTTGGGGCTCAAAAAACACACCCTAGCGTGAAATATAAACAGTACGAATCAATTCTCCATTCTCACCTTCACCAGCAGCCGAATGATGTTATGTTTAATACCACAATCAACAGCCACTACTTTGATTGGGTTGCCTTTTCCAAAAACTCTGATTTCCTAGCAGGTGGAGGGAGACAGCAAGGAAAGGTTAGCACTCATTAAGGCCATTTGTTCACAGAGAGTCTAGTTTAACAGTTAGAAGATCAGCCGTTACCTTGGTTGAGACCTCTGCTACCAGGTTGTTCTGGTTGGGGTCAGTTATCTCAACAGGCTGGCCATCAAATTCAATCTTTCCCAAAACTGTGCCCTGAGGAGTAAAGCAACTTGACAATCTGCAAATCCTTTCATGAAAGATGCAGCCGATTAAAGCTTTGTTTGTACCATACCTTGTCTCTGATGACCTTGGTCAGCATTCTGGTATCTATCCCAAACAGTGCAGGAACCTTAAAAAGAAAGGAAAATGGAAGTTCTCAAATGTGTCCTAGTTATTTCCCTGACATAAGTACTGTAATTTAAAACCCAACCTTCTCCTCTTGTAGCCATTGACCCAGAGACTTGACCGAGTTCCAATGACTATACTCATGGCTGTAGTCCTGAACCAGAAGACCAGTCACCTATAGGCAGCAAAGCACAGGCAGCACATATTTAGCCAGTCTCAATTCTTATCAGAACAGGAATCTGGTAACACACCACTGGGATTTCGAGTGTGTTTCATCCAACAAAGAGGTGAAAAATACTGTTGCACGCAACTGTAGAGTCCTACAACCAATCAGAGATGTTTTGTTGTCAACATATTCAACTCAGTGGTGCTAAGTTGAGGTGTATGACTATGTTGCTGTTACTCATCTGTCCATCACAGTATAAAGTGAACCCATGTGTGAGCTGATATGATTCACCCAACAGATCTTTGCCAGAGCACAATCAGCTCCAAACGGAGTGACTCCAGATCAACTTTATAGAGGGCACGGTAAGTGTGACCCGGGCTCTAGGTTAGCCAATAATAACCTTGACAGCAACTTTTGTTTTATCCTGCCTTCTTTAAAATAATAAGCCTCGTATAAATGATCATGTCTTGTTGTGAGATGAAATTTAGATCAATAATGAGGTCAGAGCGAATTGTGGTAACAGTCTTTCCTACGACTCAAGGGTCCCCCTGTGTGTTGCCAGCTGAAAACCTTTGAAAAGTCTATCCGTGAGAAAATTGCTCTAGCTTACATCATATCCCGTGAATCCTTCATGCGTAGACAATCTGAATTCAGTAGGAATAGCAGACCCAGACACAACTAATAAAGACTGTTGTAAAAAGAGCTGATTACTGAGCAGACACTGTATCAAGGATGGAGTCTGATTTTATGAATACTTTAGACTGTAAATATAACAGATACAAAGCTCTAACACACCGTAGCTGAACTGTTTAGTTTAATATCACAGGAAACTAACAAAACATCAGTTAAGCTATGATATGAGGTAAGGAAGAGATGAGTTAATAATAACAAAAATAATTCTGTCAATTTATCAATTAGCAAAATATTCTTTGCTAACAGCTCAGGACAGAGCATTGACAACAGTAAAACAAGTACTGGTAATAAATACAGATCAGGACAGAAGCCTCCACAAAGCCTGAAACCGGTTCTACCTGAATGCGCTCAGACTCCACGTGTTTCCTCAGGCCCAACTCATCCAGCTCGTGGGTGTTGGGTACCCCATAGTTGCCAACAATTGGGTAGGTTAAGGTCAGGATCTGACCTCTGTAGCTAGGGTCAGTCAGGGCCTCGGGATAACTGAAGCAGGGCAGACAGGCCAGGTCATTAAAAAGAGGTGATGCTAAAGTGCTGTTGTGCTGTCAAACTAAAACTTCTGATACACTCACAATGCTGTCTGACTCAAAGAATGTTTTATGTCACATTAACATAAGCAGATTTACAGATTCCAGTTTCTTAAAATCTGACCTACATCTAACAGACTCATCTCATGGCTTTCTTACCCCACCAGGCCTGTATTGAAGACCAGCTCCCCAGACACGGAGGAGTCGTGCCCAAAGGAAAACCCTTTCATCCTGGTGCCATCCTCCAAGACCAGGTGGGCTGTCTGGGCCTGGGAGTTAAAGGAGAGCAGGCGGATGACAAGTGTAACCTCACCCAAGAATAATGCATTCTCCTTTTCATAAAGCAGGCTTGAGAAAGCAAAGGTAAAAACACTGAAACATGTATGTTGTAGATTTTGAGCTCAGGGGTGACGGCAACCGGTGAGCCTTTGGGACATGCTGCTGAAACTGCAAGCCACTGTGAATTGTGTCAAGAATGCTGAGACAGACAAATCTGTTATTCTGTGGTGTGTGAGTGTATGTGTGTGTGCGTGTGTGCGTGTGTGTGTGTGTGTGAGAGAGAGAGAGAGAGAGAGATAAATATAATGGTTGCAGCTTCCCTCGCCAAACCAGTGACCAATATTGCACCTGAGACTTCCAAGATGCAGTCTCATAAAAATGTGTCCTTTTCTGTGGATGTGGCAATCTGGGTGTTTACGGGTGATGCAAAGCTCCCTGTGATTTTCACACATGCAGCTGTATGTCGCTCAACTAACACTGTCCCTTTAAAACGTTTTCACTATACACAGTAAATTCACCTACTCCTTCGCCGTTTCAAATTAATTCCAAATATCGAGATATAACAAAAAAAAACATAGGTCGTCATGACACAAGCACGTATATCAGACAAATTACTTTACGTGTTTCATTTACTGAAATATTTCCATCTGTTCATTCGGCGCACTGTCACTCCACCGAACACAACTTAAAAACAACCGGCATGCTGATGCAACAGTGACTAGCCCTAACTTGTGAACTATGACACAAGTAGTTTATGTTCAAAAGCGAACTGTTTTTTGACCAGATTCAATGCCGAAAATAAGACTAGCTCCTGCTGTTTCTGAAAAGAGGTATCACTGACTTTTAAAATGTTTTAAGTGTGTGTGCAAGCAAGGAAACGCATAATTCGTTGATTTGTCTACGGGGTTCAGTTTACGGCGACGTCAGTCCTCAGTTTGCAGCGCTTCAGAAAGTCTATAAAAAGTGCGTCGCGTGCATCTGTCACTGACACCAACACCTTAAACGAACGCGTGGTTTTCTTACCTTCACGCTAAAAAGTTTTGCAGTTTGAAGCCTCAGCCAGCCCGACGTGTTTCCCACTTTCCTGCCAACCACGCATCCTTGCCTCAGAGATTTGACAAGGCTGTAAGCTAACAGGATTTTTGTCATGTTAGACTGAAGTTATTCTTTTAGGAAGTCGACAGGGACCTGGACGAGAAGGCACCCGATGTAAAAATGATCAAATAAAAGTTGAGAAACTACGAGTTTTCTTCTATGAATTCGCTTTGAACTGCCCCTCGTGTCCTCTCTAGTAGTTAAAGTGGGCGCTTGAAACGACGACCTGGATTGGCCGCCGGGCAGGAAGTGTTGAGATTAATCCACTGGGAAAACGCCCATTTTTTGTATTTAATGTCAAATAAGGTCGGCTACAATCGGATTCACATCGGTTTATAATCTGAAACGCGTTGTAGGTGTGAACAACAATTCTCTGCACACCAAAGTAACATGTCATCACTAAAATTGAGCACCTAACATTATAGGCATAGTAACCCATTTGGAGAAAAAGTTAGCAAGATTGTGATGAGTGGTGAAATGTCTTCTCAAAAAAAAAAAAAACCTACAAGCCTTTTTTGGATATACCATGACCTGGAAGACTAAGAACCTTCACACACCTATTACTTAATTAATATTAGTCAACCATGCATGCAGAACTTTGCACTAAATTATCGTTGTTTTTTTTCAACATGCCAAACTGACGTCTTGCGTTCTGCTTTGATTTCATAAAAGAAAGAAAAAAATGCTACCCTAACTCATTTTTAAAAATGCGCACATGGAAGTACTTTGCGTTTTAGAACCCGGAAAAGGTACCAAGAGAATATGCCCCGGCGATAAATGTTGCTTATGGCAAACACGTGTAAAGTGCTATCTGTGCAGCAAACTCTTTACAGCCTTTTCTCTGAGGCCAATTGCCCGCAAAGAAAGGCAAACTGACCGTGGACGGGCGTGCATGGTGGTGGGATTAGAGCAGCCCGTGTATTTGCTGATCGCTGCAAGACTGGCCCTCTGTGGAGAAGGCCGTCTGACTGGGACTCTGCTGTGTTCAGCACTCTGGACAAAGTGGGTGTGGGTATTAGGAGCCGTGTATTCAGGAAATTCCTCCATACACACACTAGAAATTGGTCTTAATAGACTGTGCTCTCTGATAGGTAACTTTGCCCAGAAGCCATTTTCACATCTTCAGCATTAAATAAATAAATAAATAAATAAATATAAATAGCTACAACATTTCACTGAATGACCATATTTGTGCAGTATTGTCTTAAATTCCACATTTTTAGAACTATTTCTTTTTAGATTTTCTCTAATTTTGTGTAAATTCTTTGCATTTGACTGAAATAACTGCCACCTTGCTGACCACAATTCAGGTTTCCTCCTGCTGTACATCGGTGGAACACTGCTGACATCCAGTGGCAGCTTGAGCTATGAGGCTTTGGAGGACTCCGTAATCAATGTTGTAGTGTGATGTGTAGATGACGGTGCAGCTCTCTCTATATATATGGGCTATAGTAACAACTGAGAGGCTTCTGGTAGCTGCCAGCATTTAGTCGCAGCTATAACAGCTTTACAGTTGCCATGACACCAACACTTAAGACTTGTATGTGTAGAGTATATATACTATATATATTTATGTAATGGAGGAAGTGATGCATTGACAGTCTTGAGCTATACTACTGTCTTAACATATTTATTCCTTTCTTAATACAATTACTATCTATTAAACAAGCTGAAACTCCAACTCAACCTCTGCTGGGGTCTAACTGAAGGATTTTCTGTCCATCTGTAGCCTCCTGCAACTAATATAGAATTCAAGATACAATATGATCACTTTTGCTAGAGAGGTAATATAGGACAATTCAGCTAGGCACTTAATTTTTATTTGAAATGTGTCAAAAGATAGACTGCACCACACAAATTTCTTCCTGATCCCTGAGTAATTTATCTTCGTATCTGAAGTTGTCCTTGAGTCAACATCAGATCTGTAAGTCTATGAAAATTATTACTGGAATTGCAGTGTGTAAATATTTTTAGACAGCGAGAACATAAAGCCACTCAACACTCACTGTAACTAGACTATCATTTCTGTCACCATTAAACATGAAGCATTGTGAGAACAGAATATATCGCAGTATATGGACACGGATGAAAAGAAAATGTCATTTAAATCAAATGTACACATGTCAACTGTGCACAAAGTGGACTGAATGTTTTATCACTGTTTCATGGAATATTTCACACAATACTGCCACGCCATTACACTCAACACATAAGCTAATTTTAGCAGTCAAGTCATTTTTTAAAGGTTTTCTTCTTTAAATAATTTAGTGCTTTGTTTTTCTCTGCCCCAGGCTTTTCTTTAAGGGTATGCCATCAATCTACAACCACGGCTGTTTGCTGTCAGTAATGACAGAATAATATACACTGGAAAAGTGTAACAGGACGGCTTTGAAGGCTGGGCTATGTACTGTATGGACCGTTTTTTGCTTGGAGGGTTGTCATTAGATGCTTTCTAAATTCCTCCACTGATTGGCTGGTGTGCAGCCTAATGAGCCCTAGTGTCTGTCCTCGATGCAGGGATCCCACATTGTCTGCGGTTCCAAGTGTGAGTTTCAGATGGTGACCAAGCTTAAGAGAGGACGTAAATAGACAGGCAGGCTCCCTCGTCACTCTGTTTGCCAGGTTTCCAAGCACAGTCTTAGCCATGAGATGACAGGAATAATAGATGGTTTGCTTCAAGGATGCATCATGATGGTTGTTCAGTGAAGGGCAGGACTGATTAGACTCACCAGAGTGACGATATAGGAAACCTCAGAGGTCCACTAGCTTCGTAAAGCAGCAGCTGGTCAGACGTACTCTTTAAAGGCAAGAAGCCAAAGCAAAAATATGAATACAAATATGCATTTGTTTTAGCTTAACTTTTTAATGTGTGTGTTGAAAAATTGTTTGGACAGTTGGGATCTAAAGATCTCCCACAAGTCTCAAATGTCTTGCAAAATTACCTCAAGATATTGCAAAAGTTTCTCAAAATCTAGCAAAAATTTTGAAATCCCTTGAAAAAGTCACTCAAGATCTTCCAGAAGTTTCTTCTGAGCTCAAGATTTCTTGACATCTTGTCAACTCAATGTTGAGCTAAAGTTTGCATTGTCTTGCAAAACTTAAATCTTGCAAGTCAGTCAGTCAGTCATTTTCTATACCCGTTTAGTCCTGTTAGGGGTCACGGGGTCTGCTGGAGCCTATCCCAGCTGTCATCGGGCGAGATGCAGGGGTACACCCTGGACAGGTCGCCAGTCCATCGCAGGGCCAACATTCACACTCACATGCACACACACCTACGGGCAATTTTTTTATCTAACCAGCATGTCTTTGGACGGTGACACAGGGAGAACATGCAAACTCCATTGATTCGAACCGGTGACCTTCTTGCTGTAAGGCATCAGTGCTAACCACCTCGTCACTGTGCCGCCCATCTTGCAAGTTTAACCCAAAATAATGCAGAAGAAACTCAAACCCTTATAAATGTTCCTCAAATCTAAGCATCTTGCAGAACATCTAGCAAAAGTTTACGAAGAAACCCGTAATCTTGTAGCACAAGATCTTGGAAAAGTTTCTGAAGATCTTTTAAATGTATAAATTAACTCGCAATCTTACTAACTTTTTCAATGTTTTGCAAAGTTTAAATTTGGAAAATTAACTCAAAAGGTAACTCAAAATCCAGCAAATGTTTGTTGGGATCTTGAAAATCTATCTTGAGATCAAGATCTAACTAGGTTTCAAAATCTTGCAAATGTAACCTTAAGCTTCTAAGATCTTGATAAAGTAGTTCAATATCTTGAAAAAGTCATCATGCAAAAGCAACTCATGGTCTTGCATAAGCTTCTCAGGATCTTGCGTACGTTTCATGAGATTTTGCAAAAGTAATTCCACAATCTAAGCAAAGTTTCTTGAGATTATACAAACCTTTCATGAGATCTTTACACTTGCAAACACAACTCAAGATATCACAAAAGTTTCTCATAATCTTTAAAAAAAAATCATCAAGAGCTTGCAAAACTGCCTTGATGTCTAGGAAAAGTTCCATAAGTTCCTGGAAATGTACTACATTATTCATAATGTCGCTCTTTCCCAGGTTCATTGGTTTCATTTAAAAAACTTCAGTAATCATAACTGTGATGTGAGCAGTTACTGAAATTGGTTTGGATTTTGCTCCTTCCAATACAGTGCTACAGCATGTTATGTCAAAACCACACACAGCGTGTTTTGGGTGGCATCGTGAGATTAGGACAGTGTCCTCCTGTAACAGCAACTTTAGCCTCCAGATTGTTAAAGGAAGACCAAGTCAGCTTGAGAGGACTGTCCCTTTTGGCTGGTATCAGGTTTCCATCCTCTGTAGTGATGTAGTGCCTCCAGTAAAAAGGGCATTGAGTAGCTTTGTTTAGCCTGCCCCATCTAATCCCTGTGTGGCCAGTGGACTTTAGACAGCGAGGGAGGGAGAGAGAACATGCGGGCCACAGAGGCTCATCAGCCCCCTTAAGGAGCCATGCCCCCCGCTCTTAGAAATCCCAAGAAACTTCACACCTCTCTGTAGGGACTATAAATAGGCGCCATCTGTCCCCCCAGGCTCAGTTACAGCCTCATTCCTTTTGGCATGGATGGACTGCAAGGGAAGGAAGCGTTCAGGGTTTGAAAAGGGGGTGGAGTGGTTGGAACCGTAGTCTAAAATCCACTCTCTAGTCATCACAGATAGCTAACTGGGTGACCTGAGTTGCATGGCTTGTGGCAAAGGAAGTCCATGGGTGCTCTCACTCATTTCCTTCCCTACATCAATGGCCTTGACGCTTCAGCTTGCCACAGAAGCAAAATGTCAGAGGCCATCAAGCTTCAGCCATCTTCCGAATCTTCCGCCACACTATACTCATCTTATGGTTTTTGAGCTCAGGTTCTTCAATTTTTTTTTTTCACAACGCTAGAGAACTCCAAGGCTAGGACAGGTGCTGTGTCTGGAAATTAGTGACTCAGTCATTACTCCCTCACGTAATCTTAATTGCACATTTCACAGTTTAGCGAGTGATGTTTCGTACTAGTGCTGTGAACACACGGTAAACTGCAGAATGTGAGGGATTCCTACGAACTTATCGCAGCAAACGAGCATCGGAGCTTCACATCACACGGTCATTCCTGAGAGGAGACCGTTATAGCGCCCCGCCTGAAACAAACCTGGCGTTGATATAGTGAAATGCCCTGCATGTCCCTCGAAGGGCAACGCCAGAGGGTGAGGAAATGACAGATCAAAGCTAGTTTGTGAAAGAATATCCCCCAAAAAGCCTTCCTCTCACAACCATCAATTCCTCATTCTAAATCAATGCAATCCAAATCCTTTGCCTTAGTTGATGAAAGTCAACCCTGGTATCCTCACTACTAAATTTGACTAACAAATGTTTCATTATTGCGCATTACATCTTTTGGCCCACAGCATTACAACATTTTGTACTTGTCATTGTAATATCATAGAATTAGCTGACTCAAAATAAAGTCCAACCATCCACAGCTGTGTGACGAATAAAAAATATAGTACTGCTGGAATTAGACATGAGCTAAAGAACCAGTTTTATAGCGTGTGTCGGCCAACTGGAAGACCAGACTACCAAAGAAGGAACAGGGGTCACTGGTGGCACTGACTGCTCTCATCCACGGACCTAAGAACGATATTTATAGATCAGTATTGTTTGAGCTTTGGAAGAAGAAGGCAGACTAGCTAGGCACCTTGCATACCTTGTGGACTAAAAAAAACAGCCTAATTCCTTTGTCCTGTCTGTTTCACTGATCTTTAGTTTACTGATCCATAAAAACTGGGTCTGTGGCTCTGTCTGTTGCATTTAAATGAATGTTCTGTGGTTGCAGCATCCCCCCTTCCATTACTACGGGCTGATAAGTAATACTGAATGTCATATTCTGCATGCATTATAGGATGAGAATTGAGGACATAACACTAAGTTGCTTAGTTTAAGGTACAACTTGAGCCAAGGATGGCAATGACAATCTTTTGCTCCACCCACCAGCCTAAAATAACTCAACCATTATTAGACATTAATGGTGCCCAACAAACTCATTCTGGTAAACTCCACACTTTTGATGTAGCTCCATGAGGATGTTTTCCTGGTTTGTAGAAAGTTGTTGCAGCAACATTTTATTAGATTTCTGCGACATCTGGCACACGCAGCCATGTTGCTTTGAGGATTAATTGCATAAACTGATCAAAATGTTACATCAAGAAATTAAAGACATCAGCCTCTGCTGTACTTTGTGTGTGGTGCTAATCAGGAAATGTTAGCATTCAAGCACCCAACAGTGGTAAGGATTATACCTGTTTAATATCATCATGTTAGCACTGTCGTCGTGCGTATGCTAGTAACCTGACCTTATAGTTTAGCACATATTTAACACTCCATAAATACAGCCATATAAAGCCACCAGAATGGACTTGTTTTTCATCTCCTTTCTTTGTGATTGTCCAGCACTAAAGAGCCATGCAGTTGTTCTCTTGTTCATATGGTGAAATATCAGCTTTAAAAAGCTGCTACAGCTTGCCGCAAAAACAAATCAGTGGTAGATATATTTCTCATGCTTCTGCCTCAGCCATATTTTGTGTAGCTTGTAAAGATGTAGGATTTAATATGACTTCAGCTGTGCTAAAGGAAGGCTGGGTGATGCACAGTGCATAATAAAATATACTGCTATTTCCATTGTAATATATGTACCATGAGGAAGATGCACAGATAAAACACCAGTTTCTAAAGATGATATTTTTTGAGAAGACCTGCAGCAGCATTGCTGAATAGAAACAAAAGAAAGATAACCGCTTCCTATTTCCTCCCATTCTGCCATCATGGACAGCAATGGTGCTCACCAAGAAAAGTAGTTGAATTTGACCTTCAGATGTCCAAGGCTGTGCCCTGTGTCATACAGCTGAAGTCACTTCTCCCTAAAGATCTGACCTCACATTGACAGTATGGCTCTTTCAAAGGAGCTGGACTCTGATGATGGATAACTAAAGGGTTAGTCGGGAGAAGATTGTATATCTTCGCTAATGTGATACACTGAAAGAGTCACTCCGTAACAGTATACCAAAACATATTTAGAAACCTGTTTGTTCAGAGTGCTGGAGCAAATGACACAGAACTAACTGTAACTTTAAACATTTAAAAATATATGATGTGGTTGCAAACTTGAAATTAGCCCTAGAATTACAATACTGTAGGATTGAATACATTTTTTTTTTTTAAACGGCCATGTAACAACAAACTATTGTATTTTAATCTCTGATAACTGTCATAAAAGAGTTATTTGGTGTGTAACACAGTGCCATATGTGATTCACACAATAAAATGTGCGACTTGATATGCCTTTTTTCCTTCTGTTTATAAGCTGACCTGCCATCACATCTTAATAAAGCCCAGCTCCACCATGCTGCTGGATTCATTAAGTTTCTATAGTGGAGCTCAGATCGGACTGCAGCACAGGTGCAAGGACTGGGGCAGGGTTTCTATAGGGGGGAGGGAGAAAGGGGAAGTCAGACTCTGAGAAGGTGCAGTGGAGCGCTCCGGGTGAGCCTAGATGACAGCTGAGGGACTGAGGCTTTCTCTGGCTTACCCTCATGGAGATGGGGTCAGCAAAAGCAAGTGGGTGGGGGGCTGCCGGGTGAAGGCATTTATGCAGTTCCTTCGTCACCGGGCCCTGTCATGGTGTGGGGGTAGGGCTGCACCGCTGGCCCTGAGACAGATATAGACAAGAATTAAGGAGACAGAATTTGCACTCTTAGCCCTGTCTGGTTTACAGGCATCAGCAGCTGAAAGCTCCACTAGATCTCCATCTCCCTCTGCTTTTGCGTCACATCCTTCCTGGGGGTAGTGGTGACCCAACACCCGCTCATCTCCCTCAACACAAAGCCCCAAATTGAACACAGGTGCTGCTCTACCCAGCAAATATGCTGGTGACTTGAAATAAACAATGGCTCATTATTGGATGTGAAAGACACCCCTTCCGGCACCTGTCCACTTTAAGCCTGCTCCGATGACAATTTCCCTAATACTTAATAAGCACTTGTGAGCCTGCACACTACTTTCATTCCCACAAACTTCCCTGGGCATGTGTTTTTCCTTCTTGAGTTGCCAGCACTATTCAAAAACCCCCAAATGTGCTTGTATCAGTGCTTCACTGAAGCAGATAGAAGGTGATCACGCCGAGCAAAACATTAAATCAAATACGCCATGTTCTTGCACCATTAAATCAAACGTAGATGATCTAGATATTTCATGCACATTTTATGGAAATTCACGCCAAATTCCATCGGAGCTCTTCTAAACTCAGAGATCTGTTCTATAATTTAAAAAAAGGTCTGAGCAATGCTTGGTCACAGATGAGAGTATCAGTCAAAGATGAACTGAACATCAGTTATATTATGGTAAGTGGAGACGTGTTTAATGCAGCTCTCTGATGTGACACCTTTTTTTCTTTTCTGGGAAACCATCTTCGGCTTATCTCTTGTAATTATCAAGTATTTATGATCCTTCATTTCAACCTGGCAGCAACAAATGCTTACCAGAGTATGTAGCATGTTATGTAACTGCACATCGGATCCATTCTTCACTATACAGAGGAATCTCTCTCCCCCTTATCAGAGTTTAATTCAACACTATAGCTGCCGATTTGAAATTTAGTCAAATTAAAATGTGACCAGCATTAGTCGCTGTTTATTGTCAAAAAATAAAAATCTTAAAAGTCTTAAACGATGTTTTAAACAGCAGATTATGTTTCCGAGATGGATCTAGATGCGCAATAGAGCGCATCGCTGTGCGTAAAAGTGAAACCTTTCCGATTTGCTCCAGAGGAAGCTATGGGTTACCCCGGGTAACCTTTCACGCCGATTCCAATGTTTTCGTTCTTGATTAAAGCTAAAAGGCATAAATAAACACTTTCTGGCACGCAGTCCCATATTCCATGTTTAGAGAGAACACCTCCACACACACACACCCCTCCCATCCGTCATCCAATCCTTACGCGGGGACAGCGTTGGCGGGGGTCAAGAGGAAAAATAGCCTCATATATATACGCCCAAACTGTGACTTCTTGCTCCGAGTCCTCTCCAGTCTGTGCTACACTCTTTGTGTGTCACCCAAACCGGGAATTGTCCGTGCTTCAGGGCTTAAGTACTTCTACTAACAGTTGAGATGGCACCCAAGAAGGACCCTAAGGCTCCCGCCAAGAAGGCCGAACCTGCACCGGCACCCGCACCGGCACCCGAGCCTGCCCCTGCTCCTGCAGCTCCCGCTGTCGACCTGTCCGCCGTCAAGGTACAATGAACGTGAAAGCATGATCTGATATGCTTTGGGGAGGGATGGAGATAGTGTGCTGGCAGCTCAGGAAGACCAGGGATTTGACTTTTCCAATCACAGTTGCGTAACAGAACCGCAGTGGTTCCCTCAATGGAGACTTATTGGGAGACCCTGATAAAATCAGTACTTTTTCTGATGTATATGTGATACTTTTAAATAGATGATAATGTGAGCATCAAACGACTGCTGTGACTACACTGATTATATGACTGAAACACAGACACATTTATATGAACACCTGGGGGCAGCTGTATAGCTCACAGTGAGTTAGCAGCAGGTTGAAAGGGCCGACTGGGGAGAAGGACTAGAACCATGGAGAGCTCACCAAGGTTTAGACCACACCCAGCGCTCTCTGGATTGGACTATCAGAGTGGTGACTAATGTGTGATGGCAATACAGAGTAACACCAAATGTGGACATGTTAATGTAGCTAAAGATGGATCTCCTCAGATCAGGTGCCACCATGTGGGGCTAATTTGAGCAAGTTTAATGTCGGTTTAGGTGGGATTGTTTTAATCAGACTGCCTGGCTATATTAGTCTAATGAATAAAAATCTCTGTGATGTTGATTGCACGGCACCTCAAGACTTGTATACTTACTAGGCTGCTTTGTATTGGCTTGTAGGTGGAATTCAGCCCAGACCAGATTGAAGGTATGTAAGCACTGTCCTACCTTTTGCAACCACATGGCATCACATACAGTCCATGAAACTCAAGCCATATGTATCATAAATGGCTGTTAACAAAGGGAAACAATTTGAGAGTTCACCAATGTGAACCTTTATAATAAAATGAAATTGACCTTAATGCTAGACAGGGTAGACTTGGCAGCAGGTTGTAAAATACTCACAGCAGATGGCTACCTATGTCATTTTTGTGTTTTGACATTGCACAGAAACTGCACAGAAACTATTCATGTGTGCAGTCCATTTTAATTAGACTTTTAAAAAATAAGTTTTCCAGCAGCAACATTTAATGCTACAGTATAGAGAAAGTACCTTCAGTGAGGTGGTCATAGTCTGGCTAAATGCATTGCTTGCAATTGTAGCCGTTGTGTCAGTGCAACATTTTCCAAGTAACAGTCTGTAACAGCACATCCAGTGATAAACACGTGCACAATTTCATTCTAAACAAACATGAGCCGACTGACCTGAATTAAGCCGGTCTCAAATTAAAAGCATTAAGATCGTATCGCGCATTAATCACGGCCGCAGATGAAGGGCCACGCATCGCAGAGCAATTCTATCCACCCCTGACTCCTGATACTAACTTCAGCTTAAGTGGCTGCTTGCAGATGACTTATAACTCTGTGTCAGTAGATCAGTGGTATCAAAATAACTGTCAAGAAACAACAGCCAAAAACAATAAAAAAAAGTCTGCTCAGTTCAGATATTAGACAAAGAAGAAAAGTGAGATGATGAGTGTGACAGAAAGAAACACCTGTGTGCTCTTTGCTGGATTGCACTCTGCAGGAACAGACCTGAGGTCTAGCCGGCTGATCGTTACGCTGAAGTCAGCATTCCCTACTTTTACTCAGCTCACTCACAGCAGAGGGCCTTGCCTTTAAAAGGAGGGGGCTCATATTCTCAGCTATGTTTATCAATTCCAAGGTGGTCTTTTAAAAGAGTCCATAGGCCTGCCTTGAGAGAGAGAGATGGAGACAGCTGAGATAGAAATAGTACGAGGGGTGACTGAACTCGGCAGGAGTTTGTCCATTGAGCCAATAATACCGCAACCTTTTGAGATGTCTTGCACTTGTTTTATGTTTCCCTTGCCAGCTTGTGGAGTAGCTGCTTCCACCTGCTGGCAAGCGTGCAACAGCCTCAGCTGCACCTGGTGAATTGCAAACCACTGATTCCTAATGAGAAGAATGCATTTTGAAGCATAATGTATATTATGAAATGTGGTAAAAAAATAATAATAATAATAATCTACAAAGCTGCACAGATCATATGAATGGTTGAACGTGGCCATCTCAGACGTTAATACACGACTCTGCAGGAACAAAATCAAAACCTTTCAACAAACACAATGTCACCGCTGAAATAGTTTGAGGTCTCTCAAAGGAATATAAAAGAAAATCCAAACAGCTCCAGAGCACACACACAAACTTCTCAATGATGCTGCACGTACTGGATCACTGAAGAGAGAATCTCCTCATCTCCCCATATTCAACAGACTACAGGGAGGCCTTCGGTCTGTTCGACAGAGTGGGTGACAACAAGGTGGCTTTCAACCAGATCGCTGACATCATGCGCGCTCTGGGACAGAACCCCACCAACAAGGAGGTGAGCAAGCTGCTGGGAAACCCCTCTGCTGAAGGTGAGTAATACACTGTCTATCATTGAATTTGGTCATGTTAAAGTTATATGTGTATATGGAGTTTCAAAGGTGCATTTGTGTGCCTACTTGTTCTGGTCAGACAGAATAATGAAAGATTTTAATTTACAAACCATTTTTTAAAAAAATATTACTCTAACTTGTACTAAATATTTTAAGGTACATGGCTCTGATTTCATTCATCACCAGTTTTTATGACGTTATCACTGCGTTATCACACACTCTGCAACATGTGTGTAGGTTCGAGGCTCACACCTGTCCACAGACATGCGTCAGATTTGAACATTTTTTCCCTATAGAAGTCACTGCAGAACAGTTTTTTTCTCTTTTCTAAATGTGATGGAGTTCATCTTTGGATACTTCCCTGGAAACCAAAACAACAAATAGTTATTATTTTATGTGAAACATATGAAGGAATCTTGTCACAAGCCCTGCACCGTGAACCTGCATAAGTATAGCCTGCGGTAGAGAGGTGGAAATACATTATTGATGCAGAAGATGTCATCTCAGGATGCAACTGTTCCCACAGATATGGCCAACAAGAGAGTAGAGTTCGAGGGCTTCCTGCCCATGCTCCAGACCATTATCAACAGCCCAAACAAGGCAGGATTTGAGGACTACGTTGAGGGTCTGCGTGTCTTCGACAAGGAGGGCAACGGCACAGTGATGGGTGCTGAGCTGCGTATCGTCCTGTCAACACTGGGTGAGTCAGCTGCTGCTGTGCCGTACCTCTCTGTGCAGTATGCATGCGTGACTTTGTGTCGCTAATGTCAGATGTTCTGTGGCTCCCCCTACAGGAGAGAAGATGACTGAGGCTGAGATCGATGCCCTCATGGCAGGACAGGAGGATGAGAATGGCTGTGTCAACTACGAGGGTGAGCCGCAAATTTGCATCATAACAAGAACTAGGATTGTAGTGATAGTAGAATAATTTAACAGTCACTTTGCACATGATAATTTAAGTTTTCAGGCTATAAGACAATTAATGATATTCCACATAGTACTTTTTATGTGTTGTAAAGTAAGATACCATTGAAATGCATTATGGGGTTTTTGAGCCACACTACAGATTTAAAGTCTGAGATATCGCCATAAAAATCTCCAGAGCTGATCAATCACAGTATATCACATTGTATTACAGGTTCTCTTAAATTTTATGTATTTAAACGTAGTAATTGTTCATTTTTATACATATCCAGAACAGAAATCTGAACTCTGGATGAAGCCAGGTTCAAAGTTACAGTTTCCATCTTTTGACATATGAAAATTAAAGCTTTTTTAACCAAAGCAAATTCGGGTACATATTGTTTTATGACTCTATAAGTTCATAAAATACAATAATCGTCAGAAGAAATCTTTTTTCTATTGGAAACTAATATTTTCAGTATTGGTTGAGCTATCTAATAAAATAATAACCGTAAACTCTAACAAAATGTATACATTTTAATAGACAAATTGCAGCAAAATGAACTTTATATGTAATTTTTTATTTATTCGATTTATATGGAATTTTTTGTACCAATCTGAAAGAAGCTATGTTGAGGAAGCAAGATAACCAATAATAATTGACCGGTCCATTATGTTTTGTGCCCTCTGGTCGCCTTGACCTCTGCTGCTTTGATTTTGACCAGCTATTCTTAATTTAACCTCTTTGTGAGTTCTTAATGATTACAGAATAATAATTACTGAATCACTGATGTGCCCTTTCAATACACGCTTCACCCCTGAAGACTGACTGAGCTGAATACAGTGATACATCTGCATCTGCTTATTTGAAAGCACAAATGATTTAAATGGGTGTAAACCACTTTAAGAATCTATTGCCATAGCAACAATACTGGCAGCAGTATCTTCTTTATAGGAGCACTTACGCAGTCGTTTCCTGTTTTTTTTCTGTTGCCTATAGGGACTTTCCACTTTATGTACATTATGTTCTTCAGTCATGTTTATGTTTTAATGTATTTTACGTCTGTTCTTGTTCTGATGTCATTCATTCAATCTCCTCACTCACTCGTCCCTCTCTTGTGTTCTTTTTTTTCTGCTGCCTCGGTCTTCATCTGCAGCCTTTGTGAAGCACATCATGTCTGTGTAAGGACCCTGCCACTGCGGTTGGTGAGCATCTATAAGTGCAGACCCCATGGTGTCGCGACATCCACTCGCTGTTTTCCTGTACCATCTGTGGAAGCAGGGGGAACAAAGGACTATGAGATGTCATTTCCTGAACCCTTCCTTTTTTTGTTTTTGTTCTACACTTTTTTTTCTCTTTTTGTCCAACTGGTGCTTTTTTTTCTTCTATCGTTCTCCTCCCGCTTTCGAGCAGCTGCCCCCCCCGACTCGTCACGAGGAGTTCCGTTCCTCATCTTCACCCAAGTCCCCCTCCCCATCCTCTCTGGTCTCATTTGGGGTTTTTGTTGTCACAGAGGAACAGTGATGGAGGGTAAAAGGCGGGATTGTAACGACCGCCCCCCTTCCACTTACTGTCTGGCTCTCGATCTGTCAGTAAAGTGACTGGTTTGGCCCAGGACTGGCCATCAAAATGAATCCACTCCCATCCCATCCCTAAGTCTTAACTTATTGTATCCTCTGCCATTTCACAATAAATTTTCACACTCCCATTTTATTTCCCAGTTTTTGACTCTATTTATTTTTTTCACTGATATACGGGTAGTCACTTCAGTCACATGTGCATTAAAGATATACACATAAGTCAGATGAAACATTTTGGTTACTGCTCTGAATTCTGAAGCTTCAGCTAGCAGTGGATTGGCTTAATTTAGGGCACATTTGTGACTTTTGCACTGTTTTATACAAAGCTTAATTTTGATTTATCTTATCTGGCATGCGACTGCACAGAGCTGCAAATCCCATCTCATCTCAGCGAGTATATGTTTTGTCAACTGATACCACTCCATTCCTCCGTCTGGTCATCTGAAAAGAAAACAGCACTCCAGCATCACTTTTTAGTCCTTTTTATTGTCATTAATTATTGTAACTGGTGTCATATCAACAAGAGAAAAACTGCGTACATCTACCTTTTAAATACATTTACAGTTGCTGTGGGGTGGACCAGGAGGTGTGGGGGGGAGAGGGCACATAGAGATGGGCAATGCAGAAAAAACACAGAAGCAAACAAACAGTCGCAAGTGAGGGCAGTAAATAGGCAGGAGGCGGGGCATACCACACGTGGTGTCTGAGAAAGAAAAACTAGATCACCTGAACACTTATTTTTTTTCCTAACAGATACAACAGGAGTGTCTTTTTCAGGATTTAAGGATTTTTTTTTTTCCAACTTCGTCTCCAACATAACATAAACGTAAACATCCAGGTACGGAAGCGTCCGCCGCGAGAACGGAAAGGGATCTGCACCAAATGCACACACAGACAGGTTTCAGGATAGCTGCATTTCCCGCCAAATATCTGGTCTCAAACTCGAAACAACTTCCTCGTGATGAGTACACCGCGTACCGAGTACAGCCCGCGTCTCATCACATCTCAACCGGTGATTTTTTGCGGAACAAGCCCCGGCGTTTAACATTGTTCTGATGTGCATACGAGCAGCTGCACGCGAGTGTGTGCGGCTCTCTGACAGGGCCGAAATGCATTCCTTAGCAACACCGAATCAGCTGTCTGACACTGTCACCAAGCATTACACTGTAAACAACTATTAACTACAAAACATGAATTTGTTTCATCTTTATCCAATAGTGAGGAAATAACTTACTAAAATCCTTTTTATTAATTACAAAATAGCCTCTTTTAATATTTGAATCCATACATGCTTGTCTTAACGCGACCTAGTTCTTGCATAAATGCAATTTTACAGTTATATTTTATAGCCATATTGTCACTTCCTTTTAAAATGTTTCGAGGACACGTGGATGGCGAAGAACTTGTATTTTATACATGTTTCTATATATATATTTGTTAAATATATTATATATTGGATGAGAAGAATGACTTGCAGTAAGGACGCTTGTTTTGTTTTTGTTTTTTTCTTTTCTTTTGGCGATGGGAGAGGGGTGTCTGGCATCCATGCACGTTTACTGAGCAAGAACAATACGTGCGGCATGGTGTGCTCGTCACATTATGTCTGATTTAAAGTAGAAAAAAAATGCTGCAGCTTCTTCAAAACACTGATCCGTGACCAGTCAAGCCAATACTGGGTCCTCACTATGAAGCAGATATACCACTTAATCTAGGACCGGTGCTCAGACCGAACTATTCTATGCAACATCATTCAAAAAGAGGGAGAGCAATAAAATGAGTGAGGAATAGTACATGTTTGGGTTTAAAATAGGAAATGGTTTCAAGAAGACCAAAGTACAGTAGCTCCTAATTTGAGTCTCTACTTAAGGGTTGAGTGATGGATCTTGAAGTAAAGGTGTTTAGAGGCTGTGGTTTAGCTGAGTAGTGGTGTTAACCAGTCGGCCTCAGGGCGGCAGGAGAGGGCAGAAAAGTTTAAAAGGATCAGGGTGAGGGCGACGAGGTGCAGCAGAGCAGCAGACCACAGATCCAAGTGTTCACAAACCCTGCTTGGCCAGAGCGGCGGTGACGTCCTCAGCCAGGGTCGCTAACTGTGGAGACTCGGTCATGTTGAGACTACCAGAGGACGATAGGTGGCTGTCGCGGTGGCGGTGGGGGGACACCGAGCCAGACATGCCAGGCGACTGGACGACGATATCGGCCCCGTGGTCCACTCGGGCCTTGGCCTGGTCACGGAACATCAACCTGTGGGTCTCGATCTGTTGGAGGCACGTGGTTTGAGGTGAGAAAACATTTGACATCACGTTACACAGGAATATTTATTTTACATTTGTGAATCAGCAAATAGAACAACTGCAAGTGTGCTTTCCTGGGTTGACTACACTCTGAGGCCTCTGGAACACTTTGTGAGGGTTAACGTCAGCGTTATGAATTGACTGTGCCGTTTTCCATACCTTTACTGCTACCCACATGAGAAGATAAAGGAATACAACAAGTTTTTGGAAGACTGGCGCAGTGGAAACACTATATAAGCTACTGTACGTACTTAACTATTTATAAGAAAACTCTATCACTTTACCCTACAGTGCATTACTGTATGGACCTATCTGTTAATAATAAAGTAGCATATGTGTCCAGTATTTATTATTACTTTAGATACTTGATAAGTTTCTGCAATCGCATTCTCTTTACTTTACAGGTACACTAATGAAGCGTCTAAAAAGATCATGACTTGTGTGAGTAGTGTATATCTAAAGCGATTAGTAGGACAATCTCTCAAAAACTTGATGTTTTCCTTTAAATCATGGATTGGGAGCACGGAGCTGACACTCACCATGATGCGGCCTCCACCAGGAATGTGGTGAGCATTATCCAGGGAACCCACCTTGGCTTGGGCTTTGTCTTTAAAGTCCAACTTCACACTCTCTATGCGCACGTTGCCGCCCCCTGAGAAGAAGCAGAGAAATTGTAAAAACTGAAGTGAGGCCTGCGCAACGGGGATACTCAGCTTAATTTTGCTGATTAAAGAAAGATCAAAGAAGAATCTTCGAGGCTGGAGTTGAAAATGGTACAGCTGCTGTCAAAGTGAGGCCTCAACAAATAAAGGTGGCATAAACACCAGGAGGTGGCGCTGCAGGACACAACACACATATAGGAGGGTAAAAAGGGATTCCTTGTTAACTCAACAAAACTGAACAAACCTATTGGTAGTGTTCCTAAATGAGACAAATATTCAGCCAACACAAAAATAAATAAATAAATAAAATGACCAATTATTCCTGCCGTCTACTCATTACACTGTATCTGTTAATGGCTGCCACTGACAGTGAAGGTTTAAAGTATATTAAGTGGCGTTCATAGCAATTAAATCTGAATCTGAGCACTATTCCTACAAATATTTCACCTGTTGTTCAGTAAAAATGAGCAGTTTTTTTAAATTGTCTGCAGCCGCTTCTAACAGTTGTTCTGTTCTCTCATACTGGGTTCAGTCAAAGCTGTGAGGGTGATCTAATACACTGCATGCCTGTGATTTGAATGAAAACAACATTGAATATATAACCCTGTCCAGCTCTGATCCAGCCCGAGTCAACAACATCCTGTTCCACGCTCGCTCACACACTCAAGGTAGAGAGGCTCAAAATGCAGCGACGCTGCCAGGAACCGAAACACCTCCTACATTCGCCCGCCTGCGGGCAGATCTATCGAGCTGTCAGTCCAAATGCAGTCTACTGCTTCCAGTGTCACATTTTCAGCTCTCCGTGATACAGATCTGTGCAGGAACTCTGTCTGATTGACATGTTATTTCAGGACACTGCAGGTTACATGTGTTCTAAGCATTGCAGATTGAGACTGCACATTCAGTGTTTGACATATGCAAATAAACAAGTCTTTGAACAGCTAACCTGTGGAAGTTCTTGGTCCCTGCTCGACCTGGTGGGATCATGTGAAGAGTATCTAGGTATATTGTGTGAAAAAAGTCATCTGATCCACAGGGGCAATTACAGTTTTTAATGTTTCTTTCTTGCATACCTGTACCTGGCATTAACATGGATATTCCCCTATTCCTATATGACATAAAGACACAGATCACATGTGATCTGACGTTTTGGACCCTTTGCATAAAATTCATGCTGAAAAGTCACAGCATTCTTAACCCTCTGCCACCACCCTCTTGGTGGGCCACTGTGTACCTGGCCGATGATGGATGTTGTCTAAAGAACCGCATTTGGAGGTCACATGGCTCAGGTCGATCTTCTTGTTCTGTATTTGAACCTGGAAGAAGCAAAAAGTCAACAAAGAGACCAGGTCAGAGTTCACAGTTCATTGTGTCTTCACATTCTCCAGCTGACTTCACATGAAGCAAATAGTGCTGAATTATAGAGAAGAATAAAATATACAGTATCTGCTCTGAACTGTCCCTTTAGCTGCTGTTTGAATAAAATAAAAGTATGAGCTGAAAATGAAAGTTTCTACACTCCAACACACTAATATCAAATTGCATATAAGTATGAAAGAGAGCAGAATATCTGCTGTTTAACGCACTGTAACTGTGTCTTGGAAATGTTTTGGCACACCATAACACTGAGAAGTGCACAACAAAGAGAAATAAAAAATAAAATAAAAAAAACAGGAATGCAGAGTTGAAAGTGGCCACAGGCAGAGAGGAGACAGGGATGTGCAGTTATGTGACACACCGAGGAGGTCTGAGAAGAAATCCAGAGGGAGAGATATGTAAGGAGAGAACCGATGAGACAGCAAACAGAGCGGAGCTACGAAGCTTTAGACACAGCACGACGAGCGAGAAGAGATAAATCACATCCTGAGATGACTCGCTGGGGCGCGCCTGTGGTCAGCAATCTCTTTGAGAAGTCATTGATTTAGCTGATATGTATTTTGCAAGCAGTGATTTGGTGCTCTTTATTCTCTCCTCTCTTACAGCGCCCTGAGAGACGGACTCGGCAGGAGAAGTGAGACAATGATGAATCGTGGGTTCTGAAAAAACATGACACCAGGCGTATGCATCTATTACTGTATGATGGACATGTTGCTTAGTTGGGTGGAGGGTGATAAAGAGCACAGACTCTATCACACATGCACGACACTAGCAAAGATATACAAAGACAAGATGTGCTTTGTGTCGGCGTGGGTGAACATCAGGGTGCAGTTTGGGACATACTTCCAGCATTTTAAGCTTTTAGAAGTTCATTAATCCCACTACTGGTTTACAGTTGGTAAAGGTCCAACCACTCATACACCTTCTAAATGCTTAGAAGAGGTAACATGTAACGTGTAATAAGAAATCCAATGTGAGGCAGAAACTTAATGGTTTTTGGAGATCAAACATTACTTAGAAACAAAATATTTTCTATCTAATAATAATTCGGGGGCTTCATTTTGTATGTTAGAACATGTTATTGAGAAAGCATACTGGTGAATTAGCATTCTGCTCCAACACTGTAGCTGTAGGGATCCACTTCAGTGTCTGGCCCACTCAAAAACTCAGCCACCCACCCTGTGGCCTCGAGGCTCCTCTCCCCTCATTACTTGCTATGTCACCAGCGTTGTCATGTTCTCGCTATAATAAGCTGTCAGTCGTGCAGGAATAATTTAAAGTGACCAGTTACGTCTATGTGACATTTGACACTTTCATAGATATTTATGTTGATGCTTAGATGTTTAGAGTCTGGGGTACAACAGAATTCCTACGAAAATCAGAAAGTAGATGTCATGTTAATTTAATCCTCACACCCTGTTGGGGACAAAAGTGTCCCAAAAGTTTAATTTTTTTGATAACTTTTGCTGTGATATTTGGCAAAGGTGTTTAATTGAGGGGTTCTGAATGATACACTTTGTTCTGTTACTTTAAAGACATGTGAATGTGAAGCGCAGTTTGCTATTGCAGTTTTAATGGGTTTCAATGGGAGTTGCTTTTTAAATCTGACAGTACAAAAAAAAAAAAATCCATTAAAATCACTGTTGCCAATCACTGACATATCCAAGACTGTAATACTGCCCCAAGAAACATCTACTTTGCATTTTTCTGTTGTTTTTGTTGAGAAAAAACTGTGACGCCTTCAAAAAATTGTGATGCTGGCATATAAATGGTTTTAAATCTCAAATTAATTAAACATTCGGTATTTATGACTAGGGTTGAAGTTAAAATGTATATATATATATATATATATATATATATATATATACTATTTTTAGGCCATTTTTGAAGAGGACACTTTTGTCCCTTAATAGTTGTTAAAGTTGTTGTTAATAGCATAAGGTATGTGGGAGAAGATGACTGAATGAATGAGAGTTAAGCTGCTAAAAAAATATATAAAATCAAAGTGTTTTCTTTCGTTTACAGTTGCCAAACACATACAACATATGACCAGCCATAATCGGTCTGAAACATGACGTTCCTAGCTTAATTTTGTTTTCTTTCAGTTGTCTGAAAGGAGAAGAAGCCAGCAGCTGTTGCCCAGGTACGGTAATCTGAAGCTGTCAGGTGCAGGTACATAAAAAAAGTTGTCATGACAAGAGACTCCAGTCTTTCTAGGGAGGTGATAGAAAGCCAAGACATCAGTTACAATTGTCTTGTGCTTGTGTAACAACACACTGATAATGTGCATGAGACAAATCAGAAACTGCAGCACACAGTGTACCTGCTGCGTTCACATGGCTGCAATCAGACTAAATCAGCTGCTTTGTGCTACCTGTTGTGGATGAGAGCGCTCACAATAACTGGAATTATTTTTTCCCAGTGAGCTGAGTTTGTCTACTTCCTGACTAATGCGCTGCATATTAAATGTGTCGGAGCGACTTCTTCAAGCCTTTAAGACCTTGCCTCCACCAGAGAGCAATTATTACAGAACATACTGCAGGTCTGTTAGCTATAATGTGCAGTTGACCTGCTCTGAGTTGGCAGGTGGTTCGTGATTTAAAATGTGCTTAATCTTGATACCTAAATTACAGTGCACCGCCGGCTGACCAGTGACACTTCCCCCTCTCCTCACATTGCGGGGCACAGTGACTCACCAAATTAATGAGAAGCAAAGAAACTTTTTGTGCAAAACGGAAATACAAATGTTCAACCTTTTAATGGTGTTACAGTCTTGAATGCTGTCAAGAGCTGAAGGAAGAGGAGGAGGAGGAGGAGGATACATTCACCCGTTACAATGAAAAGGCCTCACACAACACAAATCACTACAGCAGAATAATGTGTGTGATTCCACAATAAACTGGGAGAGATTAAAGCAAAGTGGAAAGGGAAGAAACAACACAGGGAAAACATAAAAAAACAACACAACACATAAGAGACAATGGGCTTGCGGCACAGGACTCACGTTTCCACCTCGTGCTGAGTAGCCCCGCCTGTCCAAGGACCCACACCTAGACTGAACATGGCTATAGTCCAGCTTAACAGTGGGGATGAGAACCTGCAGGGGCGGAGGTGAGGAGTGAGTCTCTTGAACTGTTTGTTTCCCCCCACTGGGTAAATAGTCTACCCTAGAGTGTTTTTAGGCTGATGTGTGGGCACTAATGGCGGCTCCCCTGTTTCCCTAGACAAGATGGCAGGAAAGGCAAGTTTGACCCAGTTAGCTTGGCTCATGTACCAAAAATGAATGACATCTGACAGCTGTCCTACTTCTAGAAACATGACATCAGCATAGTCTAACAGCCAAAGACGGTTAATGCGCCTGTCATCCCACTGAAGAACTGGAGACAGGGAATCATCAAGTTTCAAGAATGAGCCGCACTTATTTTGTTTCACGTGGACTGTGAGCCCGTTAAACAAATACAAAACTTTCAAGGAAATCTTCACTCGGCGCGACAAGAAGAGGCAAATCCTCCGGAACATTTGAACATTTGAATAAGGTGTCAAAATTCCCTTCCCTCCGTGGTTTTGCGTTTCCGCTGCTAATCCTGAAAATGACTGTAAATGCAAATTTGGAGCAGTTCAGACCATTAGTTCTGGGTGTGTGGATGATAAATTGTGTGAGTGTGCTGTGATGGTGAATAGCTGCAAGGAGAGATAGCAGGAGGGAGACGCAGACACAGCAGAGTTGGTAAAGTACATAAGCAACAAAAAATAAATACGCTTTAGCTAGCAGCACAGTCAAAGCAATGGGAAATACACCGGATAGAAAAAAGACACAGGTACAGATCCCACACAGTTTGTGCATGAGGAGAGGAGAGGACTTTGTTCTTTCTTTCTTAGTAAAGAACAATGGGCTGATGGGTCACACATCTGATGCCCACCTTATTAATGCTATTTCACTTTGACTTGTGGACAGATTTCATAACAGAAGAAAGGATTTTATACTGTCAACCAAACTGCTTGTTGTCTGCACAGGCTTTCATCTTAGAAACACCTAGAATGTAAAACTCTTTAAAGTCAGCGGCTGACCGACTACCAGTCTGTCAGCTGTAAAAGCACAGAGTTACATTTAAGCTTGCTTTACACTCCTGCAACTGTTCTACGCAGAGCTTATGCCATAGCGGGCTACGTTAGTGAAAGCACCAACAGTAGTGGAAACATCGGAGTACGTAGGATGCTGAACAAGGGGGGACTTTCTGTGCATGTCCGTCCGCTGAGCCACGTGAACAAGGAAAAGTATTTGCGCCATGTCGTAAAAAGCTACGACACATAAGTGATGCATGATTATAAATTTAGCTTTAGGGTTACAGTTAGAGCATCAGATACAAGGCTAAACCTTAAGGTTAAAGATGAAATCGGAGTTAAGATAAAATGCACAATGGCTCTTTCTAAAAAACACTTCCAACAGGAGGTCAAAGTTAGGAATGACTTGCCCAAGGTTATTTAAGCGTGCCGGACATTTAGCAACACATGGTTGTGGTCATCTGGCTGAATCAGTCTCTTTAGCAATGAGGCCACCTTTGTGCCCAACAGCTGTGTTATTTAGAGGTTTATGGTGCTGCTCTCACAGCAGGAAGTTGTCTAAAACCAGACGCTCTCAGAACAGTTGTCATGTTGCTACTGGCTGTTCAGGTATGCCAGTAGTATGTAACATTTACTTTGCTTTAAAAGGGATCTCTGATTTCCTCATAATAAGTGTGAAAAGGGAGACAATTACTTCTAGCTAAAACTGAAGGTTGAGAATAACATTGCGGTGAGAAAACAGGTCAAAATACAAACTAGAGCACTACATTACAAGGTCTTAAAACTAGATATATATTTAGGCTTGAACAAACACCAAGAAGCAGCTTGTAACAAATTACATACAGTATATACCGGGGCGTATATCTAAATATTTAACAGGAATACTTTGGACAGACACACTAACTAGCATAAAACACAGCCTTCACCCCTCTCCTCAGTGGAGGAGGTTAAGGACAAAGGTACATACGTTGGCTCCACGAGCAGAGTGCTTCAGATAGGCCTTGAAGCTGCATTTTGACAGTAAATGACTGAAGTCCAGCTTCTTGCTTAATAAATGAATCTATGGAAAAATACATAGACAGTATGGACCACTCATACAGACTTCAACAAATGCCGGAGCAAACAAAATCAACAAATATCAGAGAATCCTTTGGTCACCACAGGTTACTGATTAACTGAAAAATAGCGTGCTAATGTAGATATTATAATATGGTCTTTAATACTGTGGAGTATTAGTGTAAATCTTTTTTCTTTAGTCCTTTTTTCTTATGTTCTTGCTAAGTTTCCAACATGTTTGAGTCCCATTAACGTAATATTGTATAATTTATGTGGCAAGATGCAGGTCTGAGACCACTTGATTTGAGCAACAAAAAATGGGACGAAAAAAGGATGTCTTGCTCCTTTAAAAAAATGATACGGCTTTGAAACATGTTTTCACATGCCTCCACAGGAACAAACAATCCATCATTTCTACTAATTAATATTACATTTCTATAATGGTCTATAACTCTTGATGAAACGTGGCTCTTGTCTTGGAGTGTGCCATTAAAACCAAGATATTGTCAATATAATAGATTACAATGTGTTTAATTATGAATTAAACTAAGATCTTAAAAAAACAGAAGTACAAAATCACTGATACTGAACCACTACTATCTTCAGTGTCTTATCACATCAATTGCATTTGATTCACTTTTCCTTTATTTAAAAATGCATACGCAAAATTAAACAATCTAAGCCACAAAGCAGGAGCTACACAACTCAACTTTTTCCTATAACAGCTTTGTATATTTCTACTTTATTAATGCCTCATTTAAATGTAAATTTAAGCAACAATTAATATGTTTTTTGAGAGCATCAACATATAAATTGAGTACGATTAAACAGAATGAAGCTTTTGTTAATTATTCCACTGGAACGCTCTTTTCTAGGCTATTAAAAAAAACAAAAGTGCCATAGTTAACAGTGAAGTGGTATACCAGCAGGTCTTGGGTCCAGGTCACACTGTGTGCTGCCGACAGACACAGAGTAACGGAGATGAAGCGCAGCACTGACTTCCAGATCAAAGATGCCCTGCATTTGGCTTCTGATGGCACATTTTGCTCCTCGTGTTTCTATTGAGAACATTCAATGGATAGGTCAGTGCTGGGCGGAGGGCAGCTAGGGGCTGAGGAGGGCTCTCTACAGGAGATGGTTACAGCAGCGCTACATGGAACTTGGAGCTACTAAGGACTACTACAGGTAAGGGTAGAAGAATATCAATAAATGTTTGCATATTACAATCAAATCTCTGAACATTTTTGCAGCATTTCTATTTTTGCCTTATACATTACATTCAGTAATAATTCATCCCACTCTGAGGTGCTTTTGTTAAACCCACTTCTGAGTCCACTCTTGAGACTGAAATAGGAACATTAAGTGTTTGTCTGAGGACTTCTTACTGAAGCTGCTAAAATACACATAAACCTCTGAAGTCCTTCTCTCGTCATCCTCAGAGCATAAAGCCAGTCCTCTGGAGACTGATTAAATTTTAACTTTTTGTCAGGCAGAAGTCGGGGAATCAGGTCAGCCAGTGTGCCAGCTGAGTTTAGACGAAAGCTGCCATCACCAGTTTGTGTCTGACAGATAGCACCTAGTGCCATCAAGGGGTAACACACACGCGTGCACAGTGGAAAAATAATAACAACCCACATTTAGCATATAATTAAGCTACTAATGCAGTCATTATAATAGCAGTACACTGCGATTACTATTACACTATTACTCTTCTTTATAAATATATATAAATAAACGTATACATCCTGACTTTATGATGACTCAGAGAAACAACTTTTACTTCCTTAACAAGTGGGCTTTTTCAGGTTTTCAGTGCAAATGCAATGGACACTTTATATACTGCCCTGTGTATTGAGTAAGGAGATTCCTGTATAACAGAATCTAGTACTTGTGTTACACATGTACAAAAGTGTGATGTGTTTGGGTCTGCAAATTGGCTAAAAATTGGCTAAAAACTACTGCTAAAATCCCTTCCACAGCGTAAACTGACTGAATGGGAACACCGTCTTACCTGCCTTGAAGCCAGCCTCTCACAAATGCTCACACTGCCCAAGTCATCAATACTGTAACACCGAGCCAGCATGACTCCTTGCACACGCAAACACACATGCAAGCTCAGAAACTCCTGTCTGCCTGTTTCTCCTGCACATGACAGGCCGGCGTTCTGAGCATGATCCATCCCTATTTTGCGGCTGACTGCACAGAGCAGCTCCGAGACCTGGCAAGTCATAAAGATGCCAGCCGAACGCTTAGATTCCTAATCAGGCCATCAGTGGAGGCTTGTAGGAGCTGATGGCTACAGACACACTGCTGTTCTCATCATCATGCTTCCTGCTCCAGCGCTGCCTTAGTGTTTCAGACAAGATATTTGTCAAACTGTAGGGTATAAATTCCCAGACACCCCGCTAATCCAGATTCTGTGCAGCAACAGAAAACTCGATTTGAAATGCAGATTTATGCCGGCTGGATTGTTGTACTCACTTCACAGAGCCGGGAGCAAAACTTAAAGGACAAGCCTGTACGCAGTTTCAGTGGTGACAGAGGTTTTAAAGGCTTGTCTCTTTTGTGTTTACTGAAATCAGGGTCTGCAAAAACTGTCACATCCACATTCATGACAAAATAAGAAGGGGAAAAAAATTAAATAACCTAAACCTTTACTTGAAATCTTGGCCATTTAAAGTTAACGAATCATTCAAATCAATCATTGTGGTGTTTTATCTGAATGATGTTCAAGCTTCTGTAAGCAGCTATAACCATCTAGTAGCAGGCCAAGCCAGCTCACAGCAACACAATAACATTCCCACGCAATATGAGTGACTGTAATCATCCATCACACACAGCAACATGCACAGCTAGGTTCACAAGCGAGCGAGATGCCTTTTCCCGTTACATGCACCATTCACTCCTCACTGGTGTATCTCTTGTCCTCTACCATTTTAATCAGGGTGGAAAGCACATAATCGCATGTGAGCTCATTTTGAACGAACTGCTATTGATGCTATAGTTTCATAACGGGGCACTAGAGGTAGTCAATCAACAGGTAAAACAAACAATGCTGCAAATATTTTCTACCACCGAATGAGATGAGATAAAATAAACGAAAGTAATTGTATCCACTGAATATGGGTCTTCCTGTGCAGAGTCACAAGCCGTTAACAGTTAGCCATCTTTCAGTCAGATAATAGGCAGAGTAAACGCTTAACTGAAAAGTACACCTGCAATTACAGCTCATTTTCATAGCTTCAGCCAAAGTGACATCTGCCGCTTTCATAACAACAATATGTCTTTAAATGTGATCTAGTCTTTCACATTGAATCTAGTGGGGTTTAAAGGTCTTTCAAACTGCACTAACTAGACTTTGATGTGTCCTTTTGTTTGGGAAAGTTGGGTAAAAAGATTTTATTAATGTAACTTGTGAACTTTCTTTCATAAAACACCATGATTTCTCAGAAAACTCATTGTTCTTAGTGGGCATGTAGCAGGAGTGAAGGACTAATGATGGGCAGATGTAGCTAAAAGACTAATACTAGGCATATAGTGGGCAGCATTTGGGGTAGGAGAGAATCTATGGTGAACCAGGGCGGGAGAAAAAGGCAGAGGATGTTAATCAGAAACACATCTTTACAACCAGAGCGCTCCTACACCTTGTCAAGTCCTGATTTCCTATCTTATCGTTGCTATGTTAGACAGAAAATAGCAATGTGGGGGTCCATTCTTACAGAGAAGTGTTGAAAATCTGTAGACTTAGTTGACGTTGATACTCATGTTTGTGTTCTTCAAAAGCATGAAAAAACATAGAGCTGTCAAGTGTGGCTACATCGGCGCGAATAACTAGACATAAAGAATGAAAACTGGTGAAAAGTCACTTTTCATTATCCACCCACGGTAGGACAGTTGCGATCATTTGCTCTCTCGACTACAGATTACGTCTTTATTACAGGTTTTTAAGATATGACTCCAACAACAGTAACATAGGAAATTAGCATTTGTCAAAGGGTAGGAGTCCTCAGTTGTGACCAGCTGTAGTGGTACAGCTCACCTCATAGTTACATATCAAGGTCAGAATCTGAGGTTATATTCTGACAGGAAGTAATCAAATGTCTCTGTATGTAGGTGATATCTATTGCAAATATGCACCTCAGTGGCTGGTAGAGTTTCTATTTCTACATGTTAGCTGTATTAACAAAAATAAATCCGGGCTCCATTTATAGAAACAAGGAAAACAGAAATATATGAAACGGAGTAGAACTAGGAATGCATAGGTGAAAGAAAGAACTAAGCAGACAATTAGACAGAGGCTTCGGGATTTGGGGAGGTGGGGAGGATAAGAGAAGCGCACCTGTCCTCCTTTGGGCTGATACTTGATATTCTCTGTGGAGCCGATCTTGGACCTGACATTCTTGAAGTCGGGCAGTGGTTGGTTGATGATGCGGAGCTGCTTGGGCGTGGTGGCAGGCGATTTGGGTGGGGTGCGCACCACGGCCACCTTCCTCTCCTGGGAAATCAGACTGAGGGAGCGCGGGGTCCCGGGAGTCCTCGAAGATGATGAGTAGCTGGGAGGAGTTCCGGGGGTGATGGCAGTGGATCCGGGGGTGCGGGGGGTGGAGTGGCCACTGCGAGCAGAGCGGGACCGCATCGATTCTGTAACTGGTCGGGAAGAGCGTATAGGTGAAAGTTGGAGCTGTTGATGAGGAGGAACTGTAATCCTCTTACTAAAAATACTTGAACAGTCTGTAACAAGAACTTTGCTCCATGGATATACACTGATAAGCCACAACATTAAAACCACTGACAGGAGAAGTATATAACATTGAGCATTGTGACAATACAATGTGCTGCTAGGAAACGTTTGGACCTGGTATTTGTGTGGATGTTACTTAGACATGTACCACCCACCTACCAGACCAGACACCCCCACCCCATAGCAATGACACTCCTTGATGGCAGCAGTCACCCCCAGCAGGATACATGTTGAACTGGTCTCCAAATTCATTAGGTCCCAAACTGATAAAGTATCTGTGGGTTCCACTGGAACAAGCCTGAACATGTCCGTTCTCTGACAAGTCTGTTTTGGAGGCACAAGGGAGATCTACGCAATATTAGGCAGGTGGTTTTAATGTTGTGGCTGATCGGTGTATCCCATTATGCTGAAGTACAGACTTCTCAAGCGTCCTATTTAACTTTACCGACATCCACAGAGGTACCAAAGTTTCAAACTTTGCTTTACTGTACAGTGACAGAGGTTTGAAAATCCTTTCTACCTGTCATACTAGGGGCTCGCCCTGTCCTGTGCTCTGCCCTCATCTCAGTGCGAAAAGCTGCAGGTAGGGAGTAAAAGATGTAAGGTTTAGGTTTGGTGAGAAGGAAGGAGACAGAAAAAAGGAGAGCTCAGAGGCCTGCAAATAGTACAGTCTGTACTAAAGCAAGGTAAATATCAAGACAAACTGTTAAGAAGGAAGAAAAAGAAAGATGGAGCATGAGGAAGTAAATCAGGTTGGTTTAAATGTAAACTTATCTGCTTAATACAGAAAGGGCAATAGCATTAATGATATCAAAAAGATAAAATAATTTCAACAGCTGTGCACTGTCTCTTTGGCACACTACAACTATGGTATTTTAAACATTACTACACAAGTAATAGTAAATCTCAGTAGTAAACATTTTCTTTTGCATCCTTATACTGGTTGAATCGGTATTGTCTTGTTTGGTTGGTTCGAGACCACCTAAATACAGATTCTTTGTGAAGTGGGTTGATAAGAGGAGCTGCAGCCTACATGTAGGCCTGCGGGGAGCCGTGGAGCCGGAGCTCGTGATAGAGGTAGAACTCTCCTCTTGGTCATGGTATCCACGGCGAGTCAGAATGGAGGCATGCCGCGGCAGAGAGGACCTCTTGTCTGGGCTCCGTGACCCACCGTCCTGTTTGAAACACAATGAAGAACACCCTTAGGCCCGTGAGGCGTATGTTAGCATGGTATTTTTTGTTTCATAATATAAATTGAAAGAGACTCAGACAACATTATAAACTGAATACATCTCTTTTTTTTTTTTAGGGGTGGGACTTTAACACGTTAATCACGATTAATTAATTACAAAAACATTAACGTGTTAAAAAAATCGCAGTTCGCTTTCCAGACAAGCGAAACATTTGTCAGAGCATTAATTCCTGCTACATCGATTACAATGATGCACACATCAGAACATCAAACGAGCTAACAAAATTGAGGAATTGAATGAAAGCACAATGCTAGGACTGACGAAAGGCAACTTTCATTAAAAAAAACAACAACAAAAAATACCTGATAGGAGCCTTGATAAAAGCGTGGTTTTGTACATATTGTGCAAAAAAAGACTTTGCATACCTGCAAAGCACTTCAACAACCCTACGGTACCATTTAAATGCAAAGCATGTTGCAGCAAGCACAGAAACTGCCAGAGCTGTTAGCGCTAGCAATCCTGAGTACAAAAGGGTGTCGGCAGCCCAAACACAATGAAATGACTGGCTTCAGGACCAAAATTACTAAGCCAACATCGGACAAACTCACAAATTCACTCACAAAATGGATTGCTTTAGACTGTAGACCACTATTAGTTGTAGAAGAAAAGGAGTTAGAAAATATGCTACAGACTGTGACGTGTTATCCAACTTTTCAACTGCCGAGCAAAAAGAATATTTCAGGCAAAATTCAACAGCTTTATGACACTGAAAAGCTATTATTTGATTCAGCCATCCAATAATATACATTCAAATAAAAATAAAAAAAGCTTTTTTTGGACAAATATTGTTATGCGATTATAATGCGATTAATCAAGATTAAATCATTACAAAGCCTCTAATTAGATAACTTTTTTTTTTTATGGAGTCCCACCCCTAGCTGTTTTTTCTTTCATGCAGCTACACTGCCACCCTGTCATCCACATACCTGGGCTATAAGTCTCTGTAATTCAGGTGAGACCTGAGGCTCTGCTGAGGATGGACGAGGTCTATCTAACGAGACAGTCGCTCTGGATATGGAGGTGGGGATCTTTGTAAGAGGCAAACAGTGGGTATGGCACTGAGATGGTACGGTGATGAGGTCCAGTGGATATGTAGTATGGGACCAAAATAAAAAGAAAATGGTGACAAGAGAGTGGTGAAAACAACAGTACTTCTACATGCATTATCAGTGCACAAGATCTCATGTGTGTAGTGGGATTATTGTTTAAATATTAACATCAGATCTTGTGTGTTTTATACACAAAGAATCCAAATCCATGCACATTCAAACAAGAAAACATTAAATGCTTATGTTACATCAGAATGCAGAAATGAATCAAGAACAGAGAAGGACTGTTCACCATGCTCATGCAGCAGTAACAAGTTACAGTGCATGGTAATAGATGTATTAGAGGACACTTACACTGTGCTGTAATGACATGACATTTAAGAAATGCAGAAACGGTTTTATTTTAGACACAATAACTGTCATTAACATGGTGGAGGAGTAAAATGGAGTCATGACCACAGCCACTGGAGAAATGTCACAAGGTGATACAACACCCACTCAATAAAATAAACACTCCAAACGTATCTGCTTCCGCAAAAACCCATTAAACATGGCAACAATAGGAACGTTTTACGAAAAAAAAAAAAAAAAACGATACCTACATTGATATATTTATTTCATAAAGTGAAAAGAAGTGAATATATGTGAATATAGAAATGAAACACGTTGTGTTTCATGCAGGGATCAGTGCCTAAATATACTGATGTAAGGTGTTATTCTAAACAAATGATTAAATCACTCTGTAAAGCAAAAGAGAGAATATCCAAACATCAAGTCTTAATTCTATTTGTTAAAGTGGCCTTTACTGCCCCAGTGATTGCACAAAATAAACATTTATCACTTTCTTCATCAATTTTTCACACCAGAGAGTCTGACGTGAGACAGAAAGGGCAGATCGAAGTTTCCACTGTTCTACACTAGATAGCATTTTACGCTCCATCTTCCCTGCCTTTACTTTGTTGCTCTGTGGCTGTATTTGGTGATTTATTTGCCAGTCATCTTCATCTTCAATACCTATTTAGTCCTGTTAAGGGTTACAGGGGTCTGCTGGAGCCTGTCCCACAGACAACCATTCACATTCACACGCACACCTACGGGCAATTTAGAATCACCAATTAACCTAATGAGCATGTCTTTGGACGGTGGGAGGAAGCCAGGCAGACACATGGAGAACCTGCAAACTCCACACAGAAAGACCAGCTGGCCCATGGATTTGAACCGGTGACCTTCTTGCTGTGAGGCAATAGTGCTAACCACCTCGCTACTGTAACACTTTAATATGACATTTATCTGATTGTCTTTTCGTGCCAGGGGTCATGCTATTGTTGAGTTGGTTACAGGCAAAAACTAAAAAACTAAGGCCACAACTGCATTTCCTAGAATGACCACTTGAGGGAGGCTTTAAAAGTGATATTAAACTTCACAGCGGTGTCGTACAAACAGCTATAATCTCTAAAATTAAGCTCATTTCCCTATTTGTGACAACTGAACTGGGTGAATTTTGATATATTTCACTTGGTTAATTTATATCAAAGCTTAATAAAGCGTGTTGCCATTTCAATTGACGGGTGGTGGGTGTGTCTTGGTGTCCCATTTTTTGAATTAGTTGGTAGTTAGCCAGAGCCAACACATTGAGCTTCAGAATTGTTCTTGAGGAATCCTACAAGTGGTGACAAGGAGGCTTTGTCCACCTTTATATCCTGTACATGTATTGTCCAATATTGGTCAAGTAAACTCACCGATGCTCTGTCACGAGACTGTCTGGCGACGCTGAGAGGCTGACGACCGTCTGGTAGGGCTTCTGAAGGACAAGGACAAGAAACGGAATACTCAGAGAGAATACATGTGCTAGCCTTCATACATTCAAGGAGGAGAAGTAAGGGCCTTTGAAATGTCCTACTGTGGAGGATTATCATCATATATATACACTGTATATCCTGGTGGGGATATGTGGTTCTCACTATAGAATTATAAAAATATAGACTTCCAAGTTTGTATATCAAAATCTGGCACAGTAAGCTATATGACAAATCAAATGTTCTATGGGAGCTGGATGTTTCCCCCATGAGAGCTCTGTTCAGCAAAGATTTGGCAAGATATCACACAGAATGGGGGGATTTTGTATTATGTAAGGCAACCCCGGGAAATAATCTAATTGGGGCAATGCAGCAGTATAGCGGGCTTTCATCACCAGTGGCACAGAATCCAGTCTGTCAGGGGAAAATGAAGTGCACACCGCCTCTGGGACTGAGCAGCATTGCAGGGTCTTCATGTGGCCATAGAACAAAACCTTGGACTACTAGTTGCTAGGCAACCGTAGGCTGGGGGGAAAAAAGAAGCTTAAGAGGATATGTAACTATTAAAAAGGCCAGACAGGTCAAGAAGGTTTAAAGGTTTTCAGAGGAAAAACACTTGCTTGAGGTTACTGGAGAAAGCTTCAAAACATTATGGAAAATTATGCAAAAGATTAATATGCACAGGTGACAAATAACTCACAAAGCAGTTAAGAATTAGTTAGAAATGGTATTGGCAGGGAATGATGCAATTAAAGAGTTAAATACTGTAGTGATGTAGAAATGGATTATCACAAACAAATACGTCTGCACACATAAACATTTTCAAATCATACATCAGTGAAAGTGTGCGAGTCAGCTTTGTCTTAACTCACTCTTTATGGCTCAAACAAAAAAAGACACAACACAAAGAAAAGATAAATGAAGCCAAAAGAAACATCTATGACAATGTCAGTGTTTATTATGGTCAAATACAAAGACACCCACATGACAGGAGACAAAGAAAAGCAACCAATAACACAAAAAAGGGGCAAAATCAAATGAAAGCTGACAGTGGAGGCAAGCTGACAGTGGAGGCTGGTGTTTTTGGTGACTCTTTCCGCAGAAAGCACCAGCTGGCAGTGTGTCACCTGTGGGTCTCCTCCTGGGGCATGAGTGGTGCTGAGTGGGACGGGTCTGGCGGACTGCTGGTTTCATCCCACTCCTCTTGGAAGGGGATTGAGTCTGGTTTTCCATTTTCTTGGTGAGCTCAGTCTTCTTTATCACAGCTTTATTGTGGAAAAACGGAGCCAGATGACAAAGACAGGATACAACAATAAGCAGAAATAGATCTATGCTGAACCATATGGAAATATAATGTTGCAGGATGAAATTCGACAGAAACCCTTTTCAGCTACTGTATTTGTTATAACGGCTAAAAATGGGCAAGAAATGTGTGAAAAACTCGCATTTAAACTGCTTCACAAAAATAACAAGGCAAAGAAATGACTCTATATTGGATATGTGACGTATACAGCATTTATGATTAACTACTGCCTCAGTCATGAATATAGTTTAACAACAAGATAGAACCTTTTTTCTTCTTGACTTCCTCTCTGGGGATGTAGACGGGTTCTTTGCGTACAAGTTTGCGCTCTGGTGTGGAGATTCGGCCTTTAGTCCTTCCGCCCTTGGTCTTGGGTTTAACGGGCCTTTCCTGTTTCTCCATCTTCCGCTGTTGTGCCTGCTTGTGCTGGACCTCAGCAGGCTTTTTGACTGGAGTAAGTACCTGGGACAGAGGCTCAATCTGCTCTGTTACCATACTCTTATCGTCATCTGCAGTGTGGCAAAACATGGGGGTAAAAACACAAGACAGTAGTCACTTTGAGTATTTGAAGAGGGAGGAAAGAAGAAAACTGAAGGAATAAATGGGAGATCTCACCTTGTGTGTCAACCCAGGAGCTGTCCAGGATGGAGTCGTCCATCGTGGTTTCATCTCGATCATAGCTTTCTGTTGGTTCTTCTGTTTCTATGGGCTGAGCCTCCCTCTCAGGGGAGGCAGGAGTTTCGGGAACATCGCCGACCTCCTCTAGACTGGCAGCCTCCATGTCCGCTTCCTGTGCCAACTCCACGGACTCCTCCTCTTCCTCTTCCTCCTCCTCTTCTTCTTTCTGTTCAGCGACACAAAGGGCTTCAGCCTCGGGTGGAGCCGAGAAACGAACGCTGTGCCCCGGTTCCTCGGCTTCGTCGATGGTTTGGACCACAGTGATGAAATCATCTTCGACGGTCACCACTGATTCGATGGCAGCACGAGTCTCTGGTATCTCCTTCGTCTCTTCACCCCCGGCTTTCTCTAACGCACCTTCCTCATCTTTCTCTTTCAACTGTTCAGCTTCTTTCTCAGCAGGCTTCATGGCTGCTTCTACTTCAGGCCCACCTGCAACCTTTTTATCCACCTCAACCACTTGCTCATGCTCTTCTTTTTCTTTCAGTTGCCTCTCTAGCTTTTCTTTCTCTTCCCTTTCTTTTATTTCTTCTCAATTTGTTCTTTTTCCTCCTTCTCTCTCAATTCTTGCTTTATTCTTTCTTTTTCCTCCCTTTCTTTCCTCTCTCTCTCCTCTTGCTCCTTCTTTTCCCTCTCTTCTCTTTCTTTCCTCTCCATCTCTTCTCGTTCTTTTCTCTCCCGGTCTTCTTTCTCTTTCCGCTCTTTTTCCTCTCTTTCTTCCTTTTCTTTCAGCTCCCTCTCCTCTTTTTCTTTCTTCTCTTTCAGCTCCTTCTCCTCTTTTTCTTTCTTCTCTTTCAGCTCCCTCTCCTCTTTCTCTTTCAGCTCCCTCTCCTCTTTTTCTTTCTTTTCTTTCAGCTCCTTCTCCTCTTTTTCTTTCTTCTCTTTCAGCTCCCTCTCCTCTTTCTCTTTCAGCTCCCTCTCCTCTTTCTCCTTCTTTTCTTTCAGCTCCCTCTCCTCTTTTTCTTTCTTCTCTTTCAGCTCCTTCTCCTCTTTTTCTTTCTTCTCTTTCAGCTCCCTCTCCTCTTTCTCTTTCTTCTCTTTCAGCTCCCTCTCCTCTTTCTCCTTCTTTTCTTTCAACTCCCTCTCCTCTTTCTCTTTATTTTCTTTCTCCAATCTCTCTTTCATCTCCTGCTCTTTCTTTTCTTTCTCCTGTCTTTCTTTTTCTTCCCTCAGTTTCCTCTCCACCTCCTCTTTCTCTCTCCTTTCCTGCTCTTCTTTCTCTTTAATCTCCTTTTCTTTCCTTTCTGCCTCTTCCTTGATGTTCCTCTCTTCCTCTTCTTTCAGTTTCTTCTCAGCTGCTTCCTTCTCTTGCTCTTCCTTCATTTTTCTTCCTGACTCCTCTTTCTCCTCTTTGTTGACCCCCAACACTGGTGAAACTGATCTTTTTGGGGAACCATAAGCTTCTCGTTGTTTAAGTTTGGATGGTGAGAGTACCGGAGAGAGCAGCTTGTCATCATCGATGTTGCTTTCCACGGATGAAGCAGGTGACGTTTTGACAGGTCTGGCTATTCGGTCTTTGGCCACACCCGTCAGCTGGTACACATCTTCGGCATCTACCTCCTCATAGGCTTCCTGGTGTACCAGCTTCACCTTCTCCCGGAGCTCCTGAAGTTCTCGTTCCTCCTCCAGACTGAGAGGCCTGTCCTCCATTTCCAGTTTTCGAATTTGCCTCTCATAGTCCGCTATCTCTGTTTCTGATGCTGAGCCTTCACCACTGGCTTGCCGTTCAGTCTCACTACCTGACCTCCCACCTTCTTCTAAAGTCACAGTGACTGTTGGTGTAACAAAGGACTCGATTGGCTGAGTAAGAGGTGGCTCACTTACAGATTTAATCAGCTGATCATCTACAATGTCTTTGCTTTTTTCCTCAGCTGAATCTTTTCTCTCTTCTTGCTTCTGGGCTTTCTCTACAACCACTTCACCAACTTCTGATGGCTGGCTCTTGTCTTCCACAGAAGTATCTCTGACTGCTAATTTCCTTGCCTGCTCAGCCACTTTCTCCTCCAGGACAGAGGGGGTGAAGGCTTGAGCTGTGTCTGTGGGGCTGAACACATCAGCAGGGGATGGCATGGGCCCTGAATATTCGCTGAACACACAATAGCCCATCTCCTCTAGCTGGCTCTCACTCTTTCTAGCCCCAGGACTCTGTTCCCCTGAAATCAGACTAGCCATTGGGTCATCTGAGAAAGTAGGAACATCACCCTGAACGGACTTTCTGCGGATGATTTCTGTGTCAGTGGTTTCTGATGGCAGTCTGGAATGGGTACCAACGAGGTCCAGCATCTCAGGCAAGTCTTGTGCCATCACTGTGCCATTTTTATAGGTGCCCTTGGATGGCTGAGGCGATTCTGGAGACTCCGGTTCAGGACTGGATTTTGAAGGTGGTTCAGTGGTCCTCGGAGGAGATGAGGAATCTGAAGTGACGGATGCAGCAGTCTCCAGGATCAGAGGAGGAAAAGATGGAGGCTTATCCACAGAGGGTGTAGTAACTGGAAGGTAGTCTGCAGACTCATCTAGACTTCCACTAGTATATGACATGATATCTGTGGCCAGTGGGGAGAAGTTCCTAGGTCTGCCTTGGCCGCTCTGATCCATTGCACCAATGGTGATGTTAAGTGAGTAACTTCTCTGCTCTAAGGCAAGCTTACCCGGTGAAAGCCTGCACTCAATGCTCCTGTCAGGAACTGTAAACATGCTATTGTCTTCTGCTGTACTTTTTTTAATTTCAGGTTTATCCTGAGCTTCAGCTAGTGTGCTGTAGCTGATCTCCTGAGAACCGGACTCAACTGCAGTCTTGTCTTCACCAGCCCTACTCAGTTCGTAATAACCCTCACCCTTACAGCGGGGACCTTCATCAACCTCAGTGGTTGATGTTTCAAAATAAGCTGACATGCCAGATCTGTCGCTTGCGTCTCTTGCTGAATCTACTTCTTGAATTTTTGTTCCCAGTGCAGAGAAATCCGAGGGAGTACCAATGCTGCTGATTTCCACCACCTCCACCGATGGCTGTTTCTCTGACACTGTGATCGGCTCACCGTATGTAGGCTGAAGTGTGAGTGATTTGGAAGATTCTTTGGCTTGGATTTGAACATCTGGAGGTACAAAAGATGGCATATCCAGGGTGGGGCTCTCAGGTACAACCCGTTCACCAGCGAAGAAGCCTTGGATCTGGGGCTCAAAAAACTCCTCTGGGCGTTTCTCCGATCCAATGCTGTCTGGGCTCATGGACCCACTGTCTTGCTTCTCTGAGTCCATCTTCAAGGCTGAAAGAATATCTGTAAGTGTGCTGTTTTGATCACAACAGAAAAGTATTGCTTTGGCATGCCGTGAATTGGATATTTATTAAGCCAGGGACTGGGAAAGCTATCACAGGAACACGCAAAGCTTTCCTCAGAAACTTACAGCACAAAGATACGGCCATCACTGAAGAAGTACGGCGAGATTATGGGGTCCACCAGGTCACAGATGGGTGAGAATATGGGATGGTGTGTGACGGAACCGGCATGAGGCAACTGTGATACTGATTCACGGGAAACAAGCAATAAACGATGGGTGGAATATCCATGCAACTCAAAGATCAGATACAAAAAATGAAACGGCAATTCTGTCATTCCATGTTTAGAGAATTTGTTGACTGACCAAGATTCTTATAGTTTCATTACCATAGAATGGGGTGTTGACTTTTAAATTTGATTCAAAGCCTATTAGTACAAATGCAGAAAAGTCTTGCTGGTGAATGACAGAAAAATGCCGTACGCTGTCACCTCATAAAGATGACAAAAATAAACCAAACAAAAATGAAGGAATCTGAATTTTGCTGACAAAGTAATGCATTTGATGACATATGGTTCTACCGACACTACCGACCACACTGAACATGAGACAGCCAACACAAAATCCCCTGCAAACTCTGCACTATGATAATAATATGAATGATACAAGTTTAGTTAGTATGACTCATGGTTACAAAAAAGTGCGGAGCACTGGCATACCAGCACCAAGCCAAGTGTAAACATAATGAGAAACCTGTAAGCTTGTAGCAGGTGACAAAAAAAGCACCATCACATTTAGCATCACTTCCATCATACCAATACGAAACAGCCGGCCCCGAAAACCACAGCAAGTAAACGAAATACAAGCAAATATAAGACGATAAAACCAGGTTAAGTGGCTCTTTTCACCAACAAGCCTGTGTTGCCTTGCAGCCGCAGCAGAGCGCAGGGAGGATTACTAGCCATTCCACTTGAATTATAATGCTTATGGTATACGCTTCCTTTTGACACATCTTGTGTTTGCATACAGTGGGCAATGCAGTAACATGCAGGCAGGGAGAGCAGAGGGCAGGACACACCTGTCTCAGGGCTCTCCTCACCCTCTGCTTCCTCCTCATCCTCCTCTCTGTCCATAGAGCTTTCTGCTGCAGCACTAGCTGCTTCGGCCGGCTCCAGGTCTAGATCCTGGGCCTCGTCTATGGCCTCTGCCTGCTCTAAGGGCTCAGCCTGGGGGCTGTCCAGCTCGGGCTCTTCCCCACTCCACTGCTGCTCATCAAGAGCTGCATCGGACTCTGCTGCTTCTGCACTCTCCTCCTCCTCTTCCACCTCCTCCTCGTATTCAGCTGTAAGAGCCTCCATGGTCTCTTCTTCTCAAAAACAGGGTGAAAGGGGGACACATTAAGACTACAGGCAACACAGACTTGGGTTAATGTGAGAACACAACTTATGATGGGACACTTTCAGCTCTGGAAAAAACAAGATCTAAAGTGTTTGTCTGTTCACACATAAAGATACATTACACATACAGTAATCCAAGTGTGGGAAGTTTTATTATTCATATGTTTCTACTGTGGGTGTTTGGTCTGCCCGCTGTGTGAGCAAACTAATGCATTAAACCTCATAACTGTAAGTCTCCCACCAGTTTCTCTGTCAACTAATGTCGTACATCTATATTTTATATAAGCTGGTATTAAGCTTGGACTTAATAGATATAATAAATCAAATAATTTCTCTGCCTCATAAATTTTATTAATTATGCTATTCTAGCTTAGACATACTGCCGTGGAGTGAAGTATTAAAAGAAGTTACATGGCAACAGTAAGTTCTGAGCAAAGACATTGGTACACATGTAGCTCTTATCTGCTTTTGAACATTTAATCTGATTTTGATGGACTAGGGTTTCTGCCAGCAAATTTGGGCAAACAAAAGTCAAAAGAACTATTCAGTACATTGAACTACTTCTTTAATATAAAACAGTATTAAAACTTATCAGACAAAAACCATAGATGTCTTGAAGCTGAGGACTTTCGTTAAAACAATGATGAAAAGTGATCTCAAAGTTTGGGAGGATAAAATGGCTTGCTAGTCAGTTTGAGAAACAGCCGCAAGGAATGAACGAAATTCATTCATCACTGAAGATGACAAGCTGTTATTTGTTATTTGCATCACTGTCAGCTAAATGGAGATTTGTGCATTGTACATACAACACTGAATTAATTTAGGATGGTTGGAATACACATTTGTCAAGGAGTGAATTTTGAATGGCGATTAGTTTTGTTTTGATCAGTTGATGAAAAGAACTGATGAATTGGCCTGACTTTTACGAGGCTGGAGTAAGATGGATTTTCACCAGTCTCTTATGCTCAAGCAGCCGTAAAAGATGCAATAGACGTTGCAAAATCTCAGTTAAAATGTGACACTGTAGTTATTAAGAAGTTAAAATATGAGATTTAGAACATGGAACATTTTAAAATGCATTTAAGACCTTTAAATGCTGATGAGCCTAAATAACGCAACAGGCTGATGTTGATTTTGGTATTAATACAGGTGTGGGAAACCGGAGGCCCTGATTTTTGAACCGATGTGCGTTAATGTGTCTGAGCTGAAAGTCTTCCTTGTTGCCACAGTCAGAGTAGATACGGATGGGTGTAGAGGATTGGACGTAGTACATTATGGTTAAATAAATTAGGAGTAGTTTGGAGGAATGAACCAAAAATATAGCTCTAGGAGATGATTGGTACAGAGAGGTTTTTGTGCTTAGAGGTCATGTCACATGAAAGCCATGAACCTTAAGTCATGTCCCAAAAGTGTTGTTGTTTTACTGATGAAAATGTCCACTGAGTGAATCACAATAAAATGTTGTCATATTTTACAGACATCACTGCTGTGTGTTGGAGCTAACAGCATGGCAACCACAGGTAGCAATGGCTTTTTGTAAAATAATAATAAAAGAAAAAGAATTATGACGGTTAAATAAATATGTTGTCAGATAGACTGAGCGAACACACGCCACAAAGACACACGAATGCACACGGAGACAGACGAAGAGACGAACTGACGGACGGAGAGACGGAAGAACGAAAGGAGGGAGGTATGGAGGGAGGAGGTCAAATCACAGAAGGAGAGGAAGAAAAGAGAGAGGAGATGGAGGGGGGGAAATGGCAAAGAGGAACCATGCGTGGTTCACCTTCAATCTGTCTAAAGGCCACGGCCTGCCCTGTGGGGCGAGAGCCCGAGTGCGTCCACTCTGGGCTGAACAATGGGTGCTCATAGTACTCCTCGTCGGAGTGGTAGGGGTCGTCCTCAGGCACGGAAACTGAGATGGAGGGGGCGAGGAACTTGCACCTCTCCCGAGAATTTTGGAAGCGGCGGAGAGGCCCCGCCTCCTCCTCATCCCCTACATCTACAAACAAGACAGACACAAGGAGAAGAACTGCAGGGAAATCTGGACACACAGACTGAAAGAGAGAATGTGAAAGATAAAGGAAAAGAAAGAAGAAGAAAAATGGAGACCAAACCAAAGAATGTCCATCTTAGAAATAATTTAAATAAATACATTTAAATAGCTTAACAGCTCCATTTTTGTGTTTTTCTTTATTTTCCACTTTTGTTCCACAAATTCACTTTGAATTTTTTGGTTCTTATGAATTTAACTTTTTATTGATTCAGCACCACTGGCGGCCAGCAGAACATTAGAACGCTCACCCAAATAATTAATAGTTATAGCCCAATAAAGAAAGTGATTGACACTGGGGAGCAACACTGGTACCACTGGTGTGGATGGCTTTGCTGAAAGATAGTTTAAGAAGAAAAACTGACTTGGGGCGACATGGGCATAGGCACACATTATAAGGTCTCACCAGCAGCACAGACAAACCTAGCAATAAAAAAGGTGGCTACGAAAACCATAAACCACCTTAAACCTATGATGCCACTGGTTTATAGGCATGTATTGTATTCATGTTTTTCCCCAGCAAAATGGATAAAAAAGTATTGTATTATTATTACCACTGGAATAATCTCTTACCTTATTTTGTTTTGGCTGAGCTCATGAGTTGGAAATGTTGAACACTTGATTGAATGGAGAAATATACTAAACTACAAATAGGGCCAATCATGTACTTTGAAGGACATGAGTACCATATTCTTTCCCACGTAAATCCTTAAGTTAATTCTTTAAGATGGACATTTTTTGCAGTGAAACCTCGAGGAGACAAGGTTCAAAATAGACGACAAGAACAGAAAAGAGTCACCAGAGAGGGGGATGTAGGAAGGAGACAAAGCTAGTTTGGGAGCAAGAGAGACGTAACGCACACAGGACAGTGACAAGGGGACAATGACAGGTAACTCAAAGGTAACAAAGCTTCGGGGGCCAGCCATCCTCTAGGACCAACAGAGCAATCAGTATAGTGTATCATTTCAGAAATATATCTGCTTCACGTACACATGGTTAAACCTAAAGAAAAGACACACAACATTTAAAAGGCAACAGTCACAATGACAGTTACAATATCAACGTAGCAACCAAAATCAGCAATGTTTGTATGTTACACAAACACACCTCTAGGTTTAATACAAATGTATCTCAAAAAGGTCTTTGTCTAAATCGACCGAGCCTCCCTATGCAACACGCCAGATAACAGTATATTTCTTTCCACACTGTTCAACCAATCCTCTGAATAAAATGTAATAATCTACTATATTTGGAAAACTGAAAGGCCAGGAACAAATTATATTGCATACTTAAAGAAAATCTAAATCAGGTATTTTCAGATATTTATGAGAACATATATCTGCCAACATCAGAAGCTAACACAAAGAAAAACACTTTGCATCTGCATTATTTGTACAATTCAAAATTGCTTTATTATATCAGCTAATTAAATCCTATCTTACTATTATTAAGCATTAAACTTTAGTCTTACTTAACCTACGACTTCAGCCTTGAATCTGCTCTGTGTAGTGGTTATAGACGCCTAAAACGCTGATCTGCAACCACAGCCGAACACATACGAAAACAGACAGCGGACAATGACCAGAAAACACAACGCCATGATCAGACATGCGAAACTGAAGACACAACGGAGCTAAAATGACAAACAACAAAAAGTTGGAGGGGTACCTAAATTGGCTGTCATATTAGTGTGTGGGAAGACAGCGTGGAGGTTAGAAAGGGGAATGAAAGAGGAGGATGACAAAAAGAGTGCACTTGGTCATGCACGCGAGTGTTTCTTTCTTTCGGGGTAAATGGCGATGGAGACACTGAATGTGTCCGACTCAGGCGAAAAATGAGGGTGAGTAATTCAGGAGAAATGGATGACAGAAAAAGGGAGAACATGTTCCTGCTTTTAGCAAGTGTGTTAGCTGAAGGCTTTTTGTATGTGTATCAATGTGAGCCCTAGAGGCAGGGCGTGTCTTGAGGGGGCTAGGGGGATACTCCCAGTGTGAGCACAAAGCAGCACCCCAATGTGCTGGTGACCACTGAACTCAAGAGGCTATAGTCAGGGAAAAGAAGGCAACTACACCGGTTAGAGACACACTCTTGTATATCGTAATCTTGGCCTACCTTGTTCCAGGGGACCAAAGTGCTCTGCAGCAGGGGAAGGGGGAGGGGAAGGAGGCAAGTTGGTGGTGTCTTCAACTACAAAGTGAGAGAAGACGAGGAAAGAGTATAGTCATGAAAATCCCATACTGGAAATGGCTTTACGCATCGGCTGCCATTCTTTGACATGAAAGTGTGAGCTGCAAGACATATTCAAAAACCGAAATACAATAACAACACACAAAGATAAATGGAAACAGCTCGGCCTTCAAAAGGTTTTTAATGCTCTTTTTACTTATGTTTGCTCTAATATGTTAGAGAGCTGCTCACTGTGACAGCTGATCACAGTTTACCTCAACCCCAGCAGACCTACTTTATGTTTTGAGTCTAGGTTCACATTCTGTGTCGATGCAGTCACTGGGAATGACTGCCTTCTGCAATGTGACTAACACACACTCTGAGAATCAGATCAAGGTTAAGAAAAAAAATTAAATATTATGTACATAAGTGATGCATTTGAAGGACTGTTTTATGTTTAGGTTGTGTAGGAAGTATTTATCTTGTACATTCTAGGCTTCAGTATAGGACACTAAAAATAAACAGTGCTGTGCTGCTGTGGTTTCGTCCAAATGTTTAAGCACGAGCAGGTTAGCTGAACTGAAGTTGCCTGCACTTCTTTAACTAGCAGGTGACTGGAGAACTTTACTTCACCCTGTGACAGTTTTATTCATAACTCATATTGGGCAGCACTTGCACACATGTGTTGATGTGTGTGTCTGACCTGACGGCAGCCTCTGAGTCTCCTGTTCTCCCTTCAGCACCGCCACCGCTTCTGCCGTCACTTCCTGCACGATCCGCGCTGACACTTGCTCTGATCATAAAGAGTCGCAAACATGGTCAATATTATTGTATTATTCTGGAAAATACAGAAAATAACTGACTTAAAACAGGTGAAATTTAAGGCTGGTGTAAACCAATAAACTGGCTCATGTACATACAGACAGAAAATCCCCCCAAAATAAAGCCTAGCACTCATTTTACTCTGTTTTCTGCTGTCACATGTCACTCAGAATGTGAGACGAAAGGCTGTGCGTGGGGACTGAAACCGTTTCCATGACTGCAGAGATACTAGGGTTGCTGGTGAAGGTTGGTAGTGTCACCATGGAAACCCACTACCCATATAAATGTGCAGACCGAAAATAAAAATGTCATGTAAGTTTCAGACATGAGTGTTGTTCCAGAGACTACAACTGTCAATTGTGCTCCAAACAAATAATGACAAATAATACACATTTGAATTCACACAAACACACAAATAAAAACATCAAGTCTGATCCGAATCCAGTGATGGCACTTCTGAAGAGTGAAGCAAGAATGACTGACTGACTGAGTTTGGGCTCTATTTGATAGAGACAGCAGAGATACAGACGGGAAAGGCTAAGGTAAGAGTGAGGGAATGACACGCAGCAAAGGTCTATGACGTCAAACAATAGAAAATGTAGTAATCAGGCTACTATATGTAAAATGGACTATGAACCATGAACAATTTTTTCCCTGGCCCTGAAATGCAATTTGGGCTTGCAGGTAGCCCACACTGGTAATATTCAGTCTTTTGCGAGACAAGAACATTTTGATTTAAACTCTTCTTGACAATAATGATGTCAACATTTACCTGTTCCCAGGGCAGGAAACGAGTACAGAACTGACAACAGTTTTCAGTTGTAAAGGAGCAAGTAATGATGGACGCATGTGTTTAATGGACAAAAATGTGTCTTAGGGTTGTCTTTGGAGACAAACAGTTAACAGGGACGGTTAACTACCGTGCATTTAAGGTCATATTTATCTGGCATTCAGCATGTGTGAATCTGTTTTCATATTGCCTGGTGTGCAGAGGACTGCAGAGTCCTAATCAAAACCTTCATTTGCATAGTAACAGTGGTTATGTAGGACTGGGTGGCTGCTGCTGTTTTAGGACCCTTTTCTATCCAGCATCACCCACACAGCAACGCAAACATGCTGGCAGCTACATACGCAAGAACACACACACACACACACACACAAACACATCTTCCGGGAACACTTAACACAGCCCACTCACCAACTCAAAGCAGCCATTTCCCGTTTTCAACAGCAAAGTGCAATAAATGTGTGCCACCTATTCAGTGCTTCCAGGCAAAATCCTTTCTTCTGACGCTGAAAAACAGATGAGAGGCGTCCACGCCAAACCCACTCAGTGGCAGCAAACAATGGCAACTGAAGCTTCGACCTGGGGTAAAATAACCCTGCTGATTCAAGGGTACGTTCAAGAGCGACACTGAGAGCACTGGATTGGATGTGAAATTATGGACTTTTAGTTTTATCGCAAATCTACAGAAATGCTCATTCACAAAGCAAGGGATGCCCCCCCTCCCTCACCCAAAAAAATATGACCTTGTCACATCCATACAGACAGCTGGCAGTCAGGAAAACCAGACTCGGTTCAGCTGTCTCAGCTTTTCTCTGACAAAGTGATGACAAATGACACAGCAGCATCCCTGCCACTGCTTTTGACAGCAGAATAAACCACATCCACAAACAGCTGGTTTGATTTACTGCACATCTTTATCTGCAATAGCAATCAAAAGTAACAGCATATACTACAGTCCATGCACAAGGGCGTCACGCTCTCTTAGTCTAGTAAAAGTGTGCATTACCTGTATGGCTGGCAGGATGAGGCTCAGGGTGCTCCCGCTATGAGCAGAGACTACGACTGGAAGCCCAGAGTCAAGGCACAGCACAATCAGACTGCCACACACACACACACACACACACACACACACGACAGGACTGAGAGGGCACAGAGAGCGCAGGAGCGATGTTTGGTAGAATACCAGCAGGCACCCAAAATGTGTAAAGCAAGTGGTCGCCATAGCAACCGACTGGCAGGCCACAGACTTGTGTCTGTATGCAATTCAGATGCGAGCGAAATGTCACAGCTGCTTCAGCCCATCTTCAGGAAATGACGACTGCGATGTCTTTCTGATATATGATGTAAGTCTGCATCACTCCTAAATATTTTCCATTCACTTTTCAATCCCGATTCATATTTTATATTTTGAAATTAAGTAACACTTACTGGACGGTGTCTGTGATTCAGCCAACAGTCTATGAGTCAATGTCACATGACCGAAGTAGCTGCCGCATGCCACTCTGTGCAGACTTTAGTTACGTGATCCACAAGAAGGAAACGACATATTTTACAGTTTATGTTTAGTCTATTCGATCAAATGAGTCATGCCATGGCTAAGAATTCCCAAACGAATGAACATGTGACAGTCATCAGTGCGGCAGTCGTCATTAACCGCATCAATTTCAGACATCTTGTCATAAGAGCGGTTTGAAAGAGAGTCTTTCCCATCCACAGAGAAGACGCTTTGGATTAGGAATTCATTTTGGAATGAGGAATTAACTTTTACTGTACCTACAATCACTACACGTTGTTTCTAACACCTTAAATGATGACGATTTTTTTATGTTTTATCTTTTACAGGTTGTTTGTTATTGTCTTTTGTCTGTCCTGATCACCATGACGTGTGCTGCTGCCTTTCTTGGCCAGGTCACCCTTGTGAAAGAGGTCAATGGGTTTTTTATCTGGTTAAATAAAGGTTATAAATAATAAAATAAAGCATCATCCCCTTCCAGTGACCTGGGGGAAGTGGAGTATTTCTTGACACATTGCGTCACCTTGCAGTACAATATTCCTAATAAAGCACCAGAGCTGTTGGTTTATCCAAGCCATCCACTTCCTATTAGCTCAACAACTCTTTGCGTTCTCTGTTTCTCCCTCTCTCCGTCTCTTTCCCTTGACCACTTCTAGTATGGCTGACTGGCTTTCTCAACTTTTTTACAAAGGAAAGTCAAGAGGGCAATTTCGTGCTTCAGCAGCTCTCGTTGTGTCTGAAGAGCTTTTTGCGGGGAGAGAAGACTCTCCGAGTGCCAGCCTCAGCCCTTCTGCCACCCATCCTGCCTCACTTATCCCCCACACTGCCCTGCACTGGAGCTCTGGAGCAATGCTAATGTGTGCTGACACAATGCTCTGCAGACATGCACGACTTTGGTTGCACAGCTGCACAGAGAATGTGTGTTAGGCAGATAATTAAAGAAAAATATTGACATACTGTTGGTTTTTAATGAGTGATGCTTTGAAAAGAAGTGGAGGTGGTAACTTTCAGTTCATTTACACTATTTTAAGGACCATCATTAGCCATTATTTTAGAAAGATGTTAGCTTCTACTTATTATGGAGATATTTTTGATCATTTGATTTTAGATTTATATCATATTGAAATCATCCATCATGAGTACCATGAGAAATAGCTGAAAAGTCTAGCCAACTTAGAAAATAGTGATCTTTAAGAATAGGGTGAGCTACTACATTTAGTTACAGTTTTCTGTTTTAGATGAAACTCAAGCGAGAGAAATTACTATTGTAAGACAGTGCTGTCCTTATCCTAAATCATCCAGTGGAATTTTGATTGAGTGGAAGCAAAACAATGCAGAGCACTAGTTTGCTACCAATAGAGATATGATGGGGAATTCCAATATTATTATAACTACATATGGCGAAGATTTGCTTAATTACAGGACAGTATCAGACTACAGTAGAAACTATATCTAAAAGGCTGTAAATGTGTCATAATTAAGTTGCTGAAAGCTGAACATGGTGACGGGAAAGATTTCACACTTTGAGAGTATCTACGGGCCAGTTCCAATCATGAGTGACTGAAAATGAACAAGCTTGGAAATATTCAGTGCCGAATTAGTTTGCATGTCAAACATACAGACGTAAACTTGGCAAATTTCTTGGACCGAAAAGCCTTTAATCCAAAGTAGAAATTAATAAAGTATGAAAGAAGATTAAGGCTGAAACGATGTTTTGTTTAGGTGACGCGTGATTTGTATTTTACTGTTCCCTGTCACAGCAGAGCCTGCACAGAAGAGCTCTGACATTTACAGGTGAGAGAGAGAAGCGTTTTCTACCCACACGTTATGTTTACTGATAAAATCGGTCACGGTAAGCCTGCAGAAAGGAATAACGTGAGAGGGAAAGATGCAAAAACACAGCTCCGGATGCAAAAACCCTCCTTTCTCTAGACTGACTTTATCAACTTATATGAGATCAGTTGCTACTGAGTAGTAAGACTTTGACACTTTCTAGTCTAATCTTTTGACATTGTGACATTGTGGTTAGGTTAATTGGTGATTCTAAATTGGCTGTAGGTGTGCATGTAAATGGTTGTCTGTCTCTCTGTGTTAGCCCGTGCGATAGACTGGCGACCCGTCCAGGGTGTACCCCACCTCTCGCCTGATGACAGCTGGGACAGCTGAACGACACTTCACAGAACAAGCGGTTACAGAAGGATGAATGAATGTATATAACAAGTAATGCCTAAACAATAGTTGTTGATTCCATACTTTCTACTGCCTGATCTGAGCACTGAAACTAATTAGTAATATGATTTTAATGCAGCGATAAGGCTCAAAGGTTTCCTAGAAACTGATGTATTCATCTCACAATTATCTTCCCCATTGTTCCCTTTCAAACTAAAGATGTTCATTAAAGGCATAAAGAGACGGTCAAATGGCAGCAGGCAGCGACACTCAAAAATACCATTATCACCATTAAAAACTAGTATCAGTAAAGCCCCAATAATGGGGAGATGGGAGGTTAATTAGGCTCTTGTCATTGCACGCTAAATTGCCTTGTCTATAGCCAAAAAGAACAAAAGCCACTGCAAAGCAAAATGTAGGGGAACTGTTGCCATGGTTACACCATTTGGTATGTTATCTGCCCCGTCTCCAGGGTGCGAGTGAGGGTGGGGAGGGGTTGGAGGGGACAGGGAGACAGATTTTATGTGTTAATTATAGCATTGTTAATAACAGTATGTGATGCTAGTGAGGACTGAGAGTTCTGCAAAAGCACACAATAAGAAACAAGACGCACCAGCACATCACTATCAGGCACACAAACCATAATAAACCATGTCCCACACTACCACACAGACATGTACATATGCACACACATCACTGTCAAAAGTCATTTAAAAAGCCTTGCATGTACAAACACAGCATGGGAAGAATAACACACACAAGCACACACTCAAATCCAAACTGCACTGAGTGAAAGAGCCAAACATACTCTTATATGGAGTGTCATCTCTGTTAAAAAAAAATGCTCTTATTTGCCTGACACGAGACTCTTCTACAGGGAGAAGTACGTTTGACGAAGCATCTGAGTCAGCACATCTGAACACAAACTGGATTTTAATGACCAAAAGGAACTGAAAAGGTTAATCTCGCTTATATTTGCACCTTGTCTGTCAAAAAGTGGTCTCACTGAAATGCATCTCAGCAGGGTGCCTGATGTGGTTCTTCACATATTGTCACTTATCTCATATCCTCTAATGTCAACTACTGACAAACCCTGAAGCTATTGCTATTTCTCCAGTCATGGTAATTGCTTTTCTCCAACAAAGATTTCCCTTAATATGCCCATCCAATGGAATCACATCTTGATATCTGCAATTTAACTATCAGTAAAAGTAAACAGATGCCGAGTGACGAGTAAAAAATGATATGGACCAATTACCTGCAGTTATAGCATGAGCTCCTGTTAGCTCCCCATTGAAACCGTTCTCCCTTGCAGAGTAGGGGGCTGTGGCCATGTGGGCCCCGCTTGGCTGACAGGTCCTGTAGCCCGAGGAAGAGTAGCCATTAGCTCCGTGGGGGCCACCAGGCTCCTGCCCTCCTGACGGGTCCCACTGGGGGGCGCCGTCTTCTGGCTGTCGACTGTCCGCCATGGTGGTGCAAGTTAGCAGCCGGGGAGGATGGGCAAGGGATGGGGTCTCTCCTTCTGGGTGAAAGTCAGGAAGAGATAAGAGGAAGAAGAGAAGGCGAGGTGGGATCAAAATTCAGCATGGCTGTGTTGCAGCATTTAGCAATGTTGCATAAAGGAGCGTGAACAACGTGCAGACCAGAGGAGGCTCTGGGACACACTGAATTCAGTCACATTCACAAATCTCTTTTTGTCGGTCATAATCCCTGCCGCAGCTCCACTGAGCTTCACTGTCAACAGTTCTGATAGTGCAGCTGTGCTTGTGTCAGTTTGTGTGTAGGCGGCCGTGTGAAATACTGTCCTTGGATGTTGGCGGGCAGATGACAACTGGATGAAACCCTATTGATTTGTGTGCCTGTGTGTGTGTGTGTGTGTGTGTGTGTGCGTGTGTAATGACTCATATAGCCAGCGGCTCAAGTGGAAATCACAAAAGGCTGAAAATGAACAGAGCAGACCTTGGATTTCTGTGACTCATGAAGGGTTGAGGGGATTTACGGTGGGCTCTGATCAGTCTGATGAGGTCCGGTTCAATATTAGACAAATGGGTTGATAGTGTTAGATGGTGTCTGTCTACTATTGCATGTGTGAAAATCCCATGGCAAATATTTCAGAAACAAAGTGGACATGTGTCAAACCCTTGGTATTGAAAAAGGAGAGAACACACATTTCCACTGTTGCCCAGCACAGTAGAAACACTGCAGGGCTAACATATAAATGAAGTCCCACACTGAGTGCGAGTGACTGATCAGAACCATGGGAGGAAAATATAGATCAGCCCATATAATCGCTTAAAGCAGGGACAGACAGTATGACTCAATGATCTCTTGGAGAATAATGGGCAGATGCCGTTGGATGCCGTGTGAGATGAATGAAAAAGGTTGTGTCTGCAAAGTCTTTAAGACCTAAGATGGCCCAAATATTATGTAATGCTTGAATTCAGCATTAAAATCGCTGGCAATTGTACTTTAGAATTAAACATATTATTGATTTACTAGCAATAATAGTCAGCTGTCAGCATTTTTAATCCCTGCACTTGAAGCATTACATGTCTGCGTTGTCCAAATGGCCCCTTCTGAATGGTAATGCCTCAAATGCATATGTTAAGATCTGGCACAAATGTGACTCAGTTGTAAAGTGGTTAGACTTTCATTTTCAAAGGTTAACGGTCAAAAGTCACTGTGGCCTCACAAAAATCCAGCCATAACTCAACTCATGAATCCTCAAGGAATAACTGAACTAAAAGATTGCTCAAAAGTTACTGTGGCTTTATAAAACATGTTTTTGACCATAATTCAGCAAATCATACTGGAATCAACTTGACTTGAATGGACACTACCTACTCAACTAGACATCCAGATATGCCTGGTAGCATGCTGGTACTTCTCACTTCTCACAACAAACCCATGGTAGACTGAGTCAAGGTTCATGACCATCCATCCTATCTATTTAACGCTTGACAGGTCCATTGCACCGAGTGTGAAGTCTTCCGGATGAGAGGTCGGCATATTTTGGCTGAACACTGTTTTCTGTCACAGTGTGTCATCGTCCTCAGCCTCTTCAGTTGACTCAAATAAAGTCGAAATTGAGCGTTTGTGAACGGGCGTGTTTTTATCGAGCAGTGCACTTGTCCATATACTGTAAGAGATGCAGGGAGAGAAGAGAGGGAGCACAGAGAAGAAAGCGTTCAGACAAAGGGGTCTGGATGGGACCCCGATTTGTCTAATAAAGACAAGACAGTATCCCTGATTGTGTAGCATTTCAAATAGCAAGTCTGAACATACAAAATGACTGCATAAAGTAACACATTATTACAGAAATGTTCCACCCCTTAAGCAGTCAACATAGACTTGGTGTGAAGAGAGCAGTATCACAGTGCCCATTTATTTCATTAACAATCATTACAATTATTAAAATATAGATACGTATAATAATGGTCTTATGTCTGGATTATTATTTTTTCCCAGTTGCACTGCTACCACCACAACAACATCCCTCATCCAGACCTCTTGTAATACCACTGCCTGCGGAGGATTGTTGTGGAACCAGAAAGCTGTTTTTCTGAATGCTACACACTTCCTCATACTTCTCACAACTGTAATTGTGACACAACACTGAAATTATTTGAATGACAGGCATCTGAGAGGGCCTCTAAAATAACACTATTGATCTTTCTTTTGTGTTTTTCCTCTTCTAATGACACGTACTTGTCAGTCACTTAGAGAATTCGGTTACGAATGCATCTACATCCCCCTCGCCACTACTGTGATGCTCGCACGCAGTTTCTGTACATAGAGATGTAGCTACATAGCTACCATAGTACATAGCTTTCTATAATTAAACACAAAGCAATGTCTGTAAAAACAAAACAAAAAAAATGTACAGATCAATCCAGGTCCAAATGTTAATCTATAACTTGTTAGTCATTATCATAAACCCTGAAACCAATGATCAGGTTGCGCAAGTCACAACCTGATACCTAGAGTTCATCATCATGGAAAACAGTATTTGATAATTATGCAGTCTTAGCACTGCATTGTTAAAAACTGTCACGTTTACTAAGAAAATTTTTGTGAATTGTCTTCTGTCCTCCCAAGGCTCAAGGTGCTGTTTGCATCACTGCTGCAGCCCAAATCATAAATCTGTGCAGTTTTATGTAAAGAAGGCTGATATAAGAAGAGTCCCTACAAATGCATCCCCTTTTGCTTTTGCATTTCTGACATTACCTGACTTGCTTGTTAGTTTGCTCGATTCTTAGCCTTAGATGCGAACAGATCTCTGCTTAAAGGTGAAGCATTAGATGACTTGCCATTTCGTAATCACAAACTCAAGGATTCCTTTTGAAGGCAGAAAATACCACATTGCAGTGGACTGCACAACAAACTTTATTAACATTCTTGTCTTTGTGTGATATAGATTTCCAAAAGCTATTAAAAACATAAATGACCCTGACTGGGGCATTTGGTCTCTATTTATTTCTAATAAATATGAGCACTGCAGCTTTTTTTAAGTTTTTTTCGTAGATCAAATTGCTGATCAAATGTTTACGCTGGTTCTGATAGAAAGGTGTCAGAATGACGATTCCTGTCTTCCCCCTTGCCACTGCCATGAGGGTGTTCTTAGTCTGCAACAGTGCTGTACATATCAAAGTAAAGCCACATGAATGTCAGGACCTAGATTTCCAATAAGAACATTACATCAATGTTGGACATTTTCAATTTTAAACTCCTCTACTTCCTTCTTTTCCGGCCCTTCCATATGAGCAAGATTCAGCTCAAGGTCTCCCCATTGCCACCCTCGCCCTTAATGCTCCACGATCTATAAAATGTCTCTGGATAATAAAATTGAATGGAACATCAGAGGAAACATTCAAGCATCACAAAAGTTGTGACAATTCCTCCTGAGAGGAATGAAATAAGTGAAACTTTCACTTTCTGCTCTGGTTAGAGGAAAATCAAGGTCATCATCCAGGTCAAAGCGGAATCTTTCTTTGGTTAATTATATCTAAATCCTAATTTCATTATGGTGTTGGGAAGGAAAACGTAGTGGCATCCTAAATTATAAAAAGATTCAAAAACCCTTTCTAAGTTTGATCTAGATGAACAGGCCAACAAAAAACAAGTCCTGTCATCAACAAAGTCTCAACTGTCAGTGCTTAGTCAGTAATCATGCATCATGTCGTTGTTTGTTCATTGTTTTTATGACTGTTCCGCTTGACAAGAAACCCCCTTGCGTGAGGAATGTTTTCCATATAAAAACTTCTTGTTTGTGGTCGAACAACATTCACAACATATTGTTGTTGAGGCCCTGGCAAAATGACATCGCATCTGTGACACTGGCTTTGATATTATCTCAGTCCTCAGACTGTTGTCAGCATCATTATGGATTTCCCCTTCAAGCTACAAAGAGATCTAAAGTAAAAGCAAAACCTTTTTTTTGGCACATGACACGTGGCACAGTGCCCTTCAAAGTGTTCACTCAACTTTGACACAACCGTGGACATTACCTACTTGTAATAGTTATTTAGGTAGTAGGTAGTTACCACTGTATATAACATACGGCTTTTATTTCTGTTTCTTAAACAATTATGTGAATGAATTAATCTTATAAAAACACAAAATACATTTGGAATGAGGAACACTCCGTACTGAAAACGTTGTTTCCCTTATCTCACAGGGACAAAAAACAGCAGTGAAGATTTCCTTGGACCGGAAACTGCAAACGAGCTGCTCCAAACAACATCACAACAGATTTCCTAAGAACACATTCCACAAGACATAGCTTACTTACATGGAAACCACTAGGTGACCTAAATTTTTACCTGATATAATCATGGAAACTGAGTTGTGGCTTTTTAAGAATGGCAGATTTAGATTGTAAGAAGCAATAACTTCCAGAGTCAAATGTGACCCGTCTCAAATGTTTCTATATCACATAATTTAATATAAACATGGTCTATTGCCCATGAATACCTAAAAGAGTAAAGTATATATAGTACAGTAAAAGCAAAATCACTTCTTTTCATGGCAATAAAAATACGGATTACATTACAATTTATTATTTGCTATAATATGCCAGGAAGCTCACAATTTACTTTTTTAGTTGTAATTAATTGAGAAGTTGGCTAGATGTAATGTCTAACATACATTTTATTTTATGCTCTATAAACAGTCACAAACAGGCTGGCAATTTTTAACCCAGGAGGACATAAGTTGCATGGTCCACATTAAGACAATACAAGGATTACAATATAAATGAATGAGTTAATCATGTGACCAGTGTATAAGAGACATAATGCCCTTAAGGCATCCACTATTAGGAATTCAATGACTCCGCAGAAGCAACCGTGGACGTCTACTTACAGGCAGATATTGTTGTATGTCAGGATTTCCCCCTTTTTTTTGTTTAGTATTTTATAATTCTGTGTTTTAATTAGTTGAAGGGGGATTCCACCTGTGTCATAAGAAAAGACAAAAGGAATTAGTTTGAACACATCTAAGTTTGTTATTGGAATGAGGAAACGTCTGTCTCGAGAACACTGTCCCTGTTTCAATGACCCACACAAAACATGTAATCAGCAGCATGTCTGTCTGTTAAAAACCTTGTCATTAGCATAACACACAAGACAGGAGGTCAAGGGGTGTTAAGTATTTCCTATGAAGAAACAGATTTTCTGAGATTCCACATGTCATTGTCTCCAGACAAAGCACTCTGGCACGCAAATGTTTCAGTCACGCACTGTAACGATGTAATCTTAAAAGAATATCTGGACTTCAAAAAGCAGTCTCTCTTGAACTGGTCTATGAACAGTCAGTCATTTTCTAAACCCGTTTAGTCCTGTTAGGGGTTACGGGGGTCTGCTGGAGCCTATCCCAGCTGTCATCGGGCGAGAGGCAGGGGTACACCCTGGACAGGTCGCCAGTCCATCGCAGGGCCAACATTCACACTCACATTCACACCTACGGGCAATTTAGAATCACCAATTAACCTAATGAGCATGTCTTTGGATGGTGGGAGGAAGCCGGAGTACCCGGAGAGAACCCACGCAGACACAGGGAGAACATGCAAACTCCACACAGAAAGGCCAGCCGGCCCATGGATTCGAACCGGTGACCTTCTTGCTGTGAGGCATCAGTGCTAACCACCTCTCCACTGTGCCGCCCGGTCTATGAACAGTACTTACAAAATATAAAGTAAAGTTAAGGCTTGGGTAAAACAAAAATACTACTGCAACATTTTCATGTGACTACGCAGAAAACAAATCCTTCCAAACCAAAACCGTAGCATTAACATTGACTGAGTTGTTCATGCTTAATACTTTGTAATATCATAAGTAAGAAGAACAGGTTAGTCTACTCTACCTCTATAACGTGCTCAGTAATGACAGCCATCTCCCCAAGCCAGCCATCCCTCCAGACACCTCCCCCCATCAGCTGCTCAACAAGTCGAGTAAGCTAGTCAATGAAAATTTCTTCCTGTGACGTTAAAAAAAATGTGAGAGGATATTTCCTCGTCGTGCCATATAAACGGTGGAAAATGAACCCTTTCCACAGCGGCAGGTTAGTCTCTACTCTGAGTTGGTCCATCCTCAGGAGGACACAAGCATCTCAACGATGAGTTCTGGTAAGTAAAACCCCTCTTGATTTCACGTCTCATCTGTTAAGCAAATCACCCTGTAATATGCATTTTTCAGTGCTGCTACCTTTACCCACTATGTTGGGTTTAAAAAGTCTTTGAACTCGTCTTTCCTCCAGATAACTCGGAGGTGAAGCCTGCACCAACAAAAAGAGTGTACATCAGCCTTCCAAAGAAATTCATGGCTGGCTTGTCTGAAAATTATGAACTGGTAAACAGTTTATTTTTATAATAAAAAGCTACATCACTTGTTTTCACGGCAACAGAAATACATATTACATTACAATACATTTTTGTGCTATAAAATGCCAATTTAATTTTTTTTTTTTTCTCATTTAACAGGACCATGGATTGGCTATATTGGATCTGAATCCCTATATAAATGAGGGATACATGGCTGCTTACTTTAGAGACTGGGGTACCGTTACATCAATTAAGGTAAAGCCTGAAAAAAATACTGCTTATAGTAACAATTTAGTCCATGGATTTGTCAATGTCAACTGATTTATTAACAAATACTGTTGAACAAGGTGCTGTACTGAGTAGTCAAAGAATGTAAAAATAGATAAAACATATAAAAGAAATCTAAGACAACAAAGAGGTAAAACTCTGCTAAATTAAAAATACAAAATTAATTAAAATACAGTCACAAAAAAAGAGAAAGCAGCTCTCATACTGATTTGACTGCGAAAGAATATGTATATGTGTAGACAGATATAGATATATGTGGTGGAAATAAAGTTGTAACCGATACATTCTGTTTGTCTATTGACGTGATCTCAGATTAAGAAGAGCCCCAGCAACGGGAAAGACAAGATAGTGGCCTTTCTGATGTTTTCTTCAGAGGATGAAGCAGACAGAGCTGACTGGGGCGGTCCTCACTATATCGGTGGCATGGAAGTGAGTGTGAGACGAGTTGTTAGTCCAAAGGTGAGTGGAAGCCAGTGTTATTCTCCTTGCGTGTGTGTGTTCATCAGCTGATATGTTAAAAAAAATGTATCTATATGTCTTGCAGATTGAGGGGGACTCAGATGAGGAGTTCGTTCCAGCTGCTCCACCGCGACGTTCAATGGGCCTGGGCTACATCCTGGAAGATGCTCAGTGGTTAGATGATGATGAGTAGTATAATTTTTTGGAATGAAGTGTGAAGATGTGTGTGTTTAAGAGCACATACAAACACCTAGCTCTGAATGTGACAATGATAGTGGCTATAATACTCCATAATGCTGCATATTGTTTAGTGAAGCAGCAATATACTGTACATATGCAAACAGTCATGCTGTCTTTTGTGCAGCTAATGTTGTTGATTTTATAAAATCATATTTAATGATGGGTAAATATCTTAAACTACATGCATTGTTGTCTGTAACAATAAATATATGATGACATATTCAGTGATGTTGTCTGCTGTTGTCTTTCATTCCTTTAATCTGAATATTAAATCTTTTGCTGTTGAGCCAGGCTCAGCAGAAAAAAGTGGGCGGGGAGGCTTGTCTGGCTCCGTAACTCATGCGCTCAGTGAGGGGCGGTGCTAATAGCGTCACAGATGAAACAGCCAATCACAGTACAGAGCGCCAAGTTTCCACTGCAGCGTCAAAACATGGCGGAGATGGACGCAGAAATTTGCTTTAAAAAGGTAAGAGCGACCATATCCCTAGCTCCGTTCATAAGAACTGTTAACGCTTTTCATACGTCCCCCCACAAAAAAGTAAAACTTAACACCGCTTCTTCCCTTTCGCCAATTCGTTTGTGCAGGCAGCCGTTACGCTTACTCTGTTAACAAAGCGCACGCTCAGTTTTGTAGTGGTCCTGACATCATGAAGATATTTAGCTATTCATTGAATTTAACAGCATATCAGTGTGCGCCGAATTGAAGAGCTATTCACGCTGATTCAAAATAGTGCTTTATGTTCAGGGGCAGCAGGTGGTAATTTCACCGACACGGAAGTGTCAGTTAACATAACATGTTTCTGAAGGCAGTTCGGCAAGCGGAAGGTACGCACAAGAAAGAACCACCTAGATGAAAACAGAGATACCTCATCTGCAAAGTGTAATACGGGCTTTTATAAATGCTGATAAAGAATTAAGTATTATTGAACCTGCCTTAATGTCAGCGCAAACCTGTCACTAAATATTGTATTATATTTAGTTTGCATTATTGGTAGACGTAAATAGATCCCTCAGCGTGATTCTAACTTCAGAAGTCACATTGCAGTGTTAAAGTTATTGTGTGTCTTTTTCTTGTATACAGGAAACCGTAAGCAAACTCTTGACTAGTTTCTTCAAGGAGGACAAAACAAAATGTGAGTTGCACTTTGTCACTAGTGACTTTTTGTTGTACTTGTGATTCCTTGGCTAAACTATTCTCATTGTGTTACAGTAAGTGGTGATGCTGCGCTGCTTATGGCAGACATACTTAAAGTGTTTGTTCAAGGTAAATGAGTTTGGCTGTTGCCACGTACAACCTGAGATGAAATACTTGACTGCTTGGAGATAATAACACTCTTAATCTGTTATCTCGCTTCCAGAAGCTTCAGTGAGGTCACAGAAACAAGCTGAATCTGAGGACAGTGACCAAGTGGACATTGAGCATTTTGAGAAGATTCTACCTCAACTGGTGTGTAGCACAACGGCCTCAACAAAATTAGTTTTTTTGTTGTTGTTGTTGTTGTTGTTATTCAAGTACCTTTGGTATTACACTTATATTACTACTGTTTACTGTAGTACTTACATTCTGTTTTACTACTTGCAGGTACAAAAATATATTTCACTCTGCATATGACAAATAAAAACCTATCTATCTATCTATAAATCTATCTATCTATCTATCTATCTATCTATCTATCTATCTATCTATCTATCTATCTATCATAATGCTGAGGCTGACCACTGTAAATGCATTCAGACTTCTACAATCTAATGTATGTGTCTTTTTTTATTACAAGACAATATTTCATGTCCATTATCTCAGTTATCTCTTTTCCAATGCAGCTTCTGGACTTCTAGCACAATGACGCCACAAGATGGAGCCAGAGTGCTGCCAGCGTGTGTCTCCTACAGTTCCCACAGCTACAACTTTAATTTAAAGTATAACTGCAATTTAATGATTACTCATGTGTGAGATTAGATTAAGATTGTCAGTCTGCATTTATATGTGTTGAGTGATTTGAAGTAGAAAGCACCAGTGGTGCATTGCACGTAGTAAGGGTTATTTTCTGCAAACAAACTTGTGTCTGCGGAGTCAGTCTTTATGTCCACCAACTAACAGATTGGCATGATGTCTGGTACAGATACGCGTGATTCAAAGAGGATGAGTCCAAATGTTTTTGTGTTTCCCTGAATTCTCCTCCTGGTGATTAATCCTGATTGACTTTAACTGTCTCATGACAGAATGTCTATTTTTTTTTTTTTCCCAATATGTTTATTGAGCATCAGCAATACAGGACCACAGATAGAAAATGTAAAATGGGATTCCCCACATGAAACACAGAATGCTCACATTTTCAGTTTTCACCCCCCAGAATGTCTATTTATTGTTTTTTGAGTAAAATGTCTTTATTGAACTTGTTGCTAATAAATGTGGTGCTGACCTTCACGTCTGTACTACTCCTGATGACGTTGGCAGTGCATTCACATTTTAACAAGCATCAAAAATACAGTTTAAGAGCAAAATACTTGCAGAACTAATGACAATCCCATCAGCCTCAGCTATACTCTATGCTTAATTATAATTGGCAAATGTTGGCATGCACTTGACTTATGAACATTATGCCCTGCATTCATTAAAATGGTAGAAATGTCTAAATGAGTATTTCCCTCAAAGTACATTTAATCCCAACTGATGCAATGAGTAGCTTCTCGTTTCTCAAACAACCATGCTGAAAGTCACATCGCGTGGTCGTGGAAAAGATGTTAGTCTGTTTGAGAAGGGTTAAATCACTAGCATGCATCAAGCAGAGAAAACATCTGAGGAGATTGCAGAACTACTAAAATACAGTTTACAAAAATTGGGTTAAGAAATGTCCAACACATTATTAAAAACGGAAAGGATAGTGGGGAACCATCGTCTTCCAGGAGGAAATGTGGTCAAAAAAGAAAACAACCTGATTGATGGTGATCGAATATCACTTAAACATTTAGTGAAATCCAATCGAAGAAAAACCAACAGTAGATCTCAGGGCTATGTTTAATAGTGAGAGTAAGAGCATTTCCACACGTACAATGTGAAGGGAACTCATGGGATTGGGACTGAACAGCTGTGTAGCCTTAAGAAAACCACTAATCAGTGAGGGTAACCGGGAAAAAGGGGTTCAGTTTGCTAGGGAGCATAAAGATTGGACTCTGGAGCAATGGAAGAAGATCATGTGGTCCGATGAGTCCAGATTTACTCTGTTCCAGAGAGATGGGGGCATCGGGGTAAGAAGAGAGGCAGATGAAATGATGCACCCATCATGCCTAGTGTCTACTGTTCAAGCCTGTGGGGGCAGTGCTATGATCTGGGGTTGCTGCAGTTGCTCATGTCAAGGTTCATCAACATTAAGTGCCCAAAGAATGAGGTCAGCTGACTACCTGAATATACTGAATGACCAGGTTATTCCATCAATGGATGTTTTCTTCCCTGATGCCACAGGTATATTCCAAGATGATAATGACAGGATTCATGGGGATTCAATTGTGAAAGAGTGGTTCAGGGACCATGAGACATCATTTTCACACCACAGAGTCCAGACCTTACCCCGGTTGAGAATCTTTGGGTTGTGCTGGAGAAGGATTTTGCGCTTTGCATCAGACTCAACACAGGATGGAAATAAATCTTGCGACACTGCAGAAGTTTACCGAAACAATGCCACAGCAAATGCGTGCTACAATCAAAGCTAAAGGCGGTCCAACAAAATATTAGTGTGCGGTTATTTATTTATTTTTTGTGGTAACTTTTTTTTGGCCGGGCATTTTTCTCCTTGAGAGCAAAAGAAATCAAATATGCATCTTGGATAATTTTTGTTTGTCTGGCAAATAAAAGGGGCTGGCAGGACAGATGATTTACTCTGAGGTTGTAACATCAGTCTGGAAATAAACAAGAGCTGCTAGAAGCATGTTAGCCTGAAAGAAACGAGTTAATGCACAGTTTCACAACTCACACCTAGAGCTGTGTCTCAAATATCTCTGCAAGTCACAGGGACCTCTCACAGACACTTGCTCTTTGCAAACTCACCTTAGAGGCAGGCACTGTACACTGTAACACTCAGCTGGATAATTGTTCAACCTTCAAACAGAAAGCAGAGACACTCACACGAGCTGTAACTTAAAAACTCCTCTACCAGAAAGAACAACAAATTTGAAAGTGCTTCACAGGGGCCTCAAGTGCTCTTAGTTTCTGTACTTGAAGGAGTTGTGTGTTTGGTTCCACTCAATCACTAAGCCAGTGATGAAACACACATCTAATAACACAAAGAGATCTAGCGGGAAAAGAAAGGAGGCACCTTTGAATTTGATGTTGCAGAGGCTTTTATGGTGTCTGCCTAAGATTACTATTGACTAAAGAGTTAATCTTGTCATTCACCTGCTCTCACTTAGAGTCTGTATCAATCAAATACAAAATGACACTATGGGTTCATATAACTGGGGCGCATCCTCACTGTGTGGTGGCTTTAAATAATTTGAATTTAACCAGAAACATATTAAGGCTTGAGAAGAACCTAAGAGAACCTTCCCCTTTGTATGTGTAACCACTGTGAGTGGAAGATTTACCATGTAAGTCAAAGTTTCATTGTCACATTCAAAGTTTGCAGCAGTGTCTTGGCATAATTGTTGCAGAATGTTCAGCCCTGTTATAAATAAATTTCTCTATGCCCTTCCAAAATGGAGCGAAGGACCATAACAGTTTCTGGCTCAGAGCTACAAATGCGTGCATTTAATATCAACACCATGTCAATAAATTTGGAAATCCTTGTGTTTTTGTAAGATCAAGCCCTGAATTGGAAGAGGCATGACTATGCTTTGCGCTCATTTATATGATCTTATTGTGCATTTAGAGAATTCAGTAAGTTCTTATTAGAGCTGGCACTTGCTATCCATCCCAAGCAAGATTACTATTTGACTGCAGCAGAAGATACAATACAATTGGGTTTGGTCAATGTGTATAATAATAATGCAGTGAAATCCAATAGGATTTTCACTGCAAGTACAGATCTAGTTTTGAAATACACACAGGTTCTAACCTTGGCTTCATGTAGCTCCAGGTCTGAACTTTGCAGGGATGCTTGGACCCCAATATACTAGCTTCTAATTGCTTCTAGTTATTTCTTTGTCTTGATCTCACAATAACAGCGGAAGTACACTCATGTGGTTCTACTGTAAAAGGACAGAAGCAGAGATAAATAGACAACTGTTAGCCTGCAGTCTGACAGACAATAAAGGAAATACTCTTAGATGGAATCGGTGATTGGTCTGTAGAACTTCAAGCATTTGCAGAGGAGTCTGTGTAGTTGTGCATTACCGGGGGTGTGAAGGAGCAATTTGTCATTTAGCTCTGCAGTCCACAGAGATCTAGAGACTGAAGGGAAGTCTGCCGGAGAAAACAGGAGTCAATTACTGCAGCCCGCGACTAAGGTACTGCTTCAGTGAGCACTAGTTACTGCGTCCACAGTACATTCAATACTGTTGCTCACTGTCTACCCACCCAGAAGATAGGACAAAATGGAATAGATTAGAATATAATAAAATAGAAAATGTTAGAAAGGTAATACCCACTCAGGGGGTACCTTTGCATTTGTCAGGGGATTGTAAATGAGAAGACTGAAAGGAAAAAGGGAATAAAATGAGGGTTATGTATAGGATATCACCTTGATGTCACCTGCTGTGATTGAGCATTTATGAAAGAGAATTTGCAAGACAACATTTTCACAGAAACTTCAGTGAGAATGTATGAATAGTTTTACTCGAAGGCAGCATTATAGTTTAGACTCTATTAGATCAAACAGACTATTAGCTCGCTAATCAGAACCAAAAACAATGTACTATACAACGGAATATGAAAGTTATTAAAATCCCAAACTTCTAGAGGGAGTACAGTCGACAATGCAGAAAGCGTTAGGATTTTTTCACCAGGGAAGCATGACACATGAAACTGTGAACACACCAAAGTGACAATAAAGAACAACTGGAAACGAAAGCCAACTGTGTCGACAAGTCAAGTCCCCTCTGTCTGGGCAAAAAAGTTGCTATTGAACACATCACAGAGACTACTGTCAACAGATCTCTGGCACATACGACTGCCTGAAGCCCTAACCCTAAATGCAAGATCTACTGCTAGCTGCAAGGCTAGAAAGTAGGAAGAGCTACAAACGTTATACGACGCTTTTCTACCTATTGTCACTAAAAGCACTTTACAGTCACAATGACACATCTAGCCACTTGTTCAAACAAGCACACAGACATTCTCTACTAGTTCACCAGTGCCAAGTTTAGTGTCTTGCTCAAGGAGACTTTGACATGTGGTTGATGTACTGGGGCTCAATCTGCTAACCCTCTGGTTCAACAACCTGCTCTACCTGCAGAGCCACAGCCGTCCCATGATGATGATCACGGTGCTGTGAAAATATCTGTGTATTTGAATGTTGAGATAAAGATGTAAAACGTGTGTGCACTTTGAACTGATCTGAACAGACAATCAGAGACCTCTCGAACCAACTAGTTCTGCCGCCAGTTCAGCATCATGAATCTGCTAAAAAGCTGATAAGAGGGGTCCAGGCAATGCCAATGATCCATTAAACAGGGCCACAGATGCTCACCAACTCCCCAAGACGGGAAAACAAATGACCAGAGATATGCACTTGATATTTGAAATTGAACTGAGGTGGTAGTGAAAGATGGTCACCAAAATCATTGAGGTTCATGTTCTGGGGATGAACAAATGTGTATAACATCTTGGCAGTGACTGTTGCATCCTTAAAAGAACACTACTAGTCTAGCTACATTTTGTCTAGCACTGTTAATGATTATGGGGTATTCAAGCTCAAATGTTAATACTGGGCTGTGCGAGTATAATGCGTAGGTTGAGAAGTGCAAGAGAAGATTTACAGTAAGGATAGAGAACAAAGGTGTGGGGTAGCAATGGATACGCAGACAAACAGAAGGGAACTGTCAAGGATATGAGATGGCTATAAGCTCTTGCAGACTAAACGGATAAAAGCCAAGAGTCAATGGAGCTTCGCATGACTCAGATCCAAAGGGAACACCAGTATGAATGAAACCTCTGCAGAGGCTCCACAGCACTGCACCTCACTCACTCCATTAGAAAAAAACACCCTCTCTGCCTCTGACCAAATGCCACGGTAGTATATTTCGTATTGTTCCTTTACTGTCTCTTCTGTCGCTTGTTCAACAACTGTGTCCCTGTTTAGGCCTCCTCTGAGCAGCACTTCCAATATTAAAAGTCATAAAATACAGTGATGAGGCTGCTGTCCTGAAGCTATGTCTACGTGCTGTCTGACGATGAAGGTCACTGAGCTCTGTGGCTGATTTCCAGACCCAACGAGGGCGTCGGTGGTGGTGCTGGGGAAAGGAAAAGGAAGTGCTGACCAGGATGGCTTCCTCTAGGCATGTCAAGCTGTTGATGACAGTGTTTAGTGTATGGACTGCATGTTTATGCAGCAGCACCACCTACTGGGTTAAACATTTGGGAGAATTTACTATACACCAGTCAGCCATAACATTAAAACCACTGACAGGAGAAGTAAATAACATTGACCATTTTGTGACAATACAACGTTCTGCTGGTAAACCTTCAGGCCTGCCATTTGTGTGGATATTACTTAGACATTTACCATGCACCTAGACCAGACCAGGCACCCTCACCCCATAGCAATGACACTCCTTGATTGTAAAGCGCTTTGAGTGCCAATAGGTAGAACGTTTGTAGCTCTTCCTAGCTTCCTAGCTCAGTGTATTAACACATCTAAAACTACATATTCCTCACCTCACCTTCCATCACCTTGAACACAGACTGGGCTGCTAAAGCCTTAATAGTGTCTCATCCCTCCCAACTAACATGCTACACATCGGACCCAATTCAAAAGACTTAAAAATGAAGATGGAGCAGTGAGCATCAAAGAGACGGCGGACAGAATACCAAAGCATAGATTATTCAGTTAATATAGTCGTCCGTCCAGTTAGGGGCGAGGCCATATCACATTGTGATATGATAGAGTTAGATGTTGGGCATCTCAGTAGACAGCAGGTCTGTTGCACTTGGCAAAAAGCCTGTGGCACTATGCCAGGGGGTTGGCTGATGCTGACAGGGAGTCTCTCTGTGTCAGGGATGAATGGAGTTGAACAGTGATAAGACAAAGAGAGCTGGGTGCTGCTGCAATTGGACATTTAGGAAAGTAACCTGCCAATCTGTAATGTGTACAGTAACAGTTATACCTTTCCTGTAATTTCTGTTATCTGTCAGAAATAGACAATTGTGAAATTATCCACCACACCACGGCTACTGATTTACTTTCAGTAATTTTTCATGTTAACATGATATACGGTAAATGTTGCTTATACTATAAACGATGGCTTTCTCTTAAAAGATGTTATGATTAAAATTAAACTGTTCTAGTGTAGACAAACATAAATGCACACGTCTTCTGGTAATACATTAAAATATTCTACACAGTTTCAAATCATCTCAACAGAGCCTTATGTAACATGATGAAGGTGAAAAGCATTTATTCCTGCACTTGATGCTTCTGACCTGCTTTTAAAAGCATGCTCTGACTGAGCATCAAATGCTCACTATAAACATCTGAGATCCAAAGACGGACAGGCCAGGGGTCTTAAATAACGTATACAGTTGATTCGACAAATGATGATAATGCTTTCTTCTAGTCTTACAATCATGAAATTATGATTATGTTTCTGGGATACAGTTTCCAAGGAAATAAAAGTTATTTTTACTATTATTTGTGAGAATAAGGTTTACACAAGAAATAAGTGATGACGTATTTTAATAACACCTGCTGCCATCCATCTGTCTTACCAAATGGTAACCTCCAAGTACGAATGAAGAATGATCGCAACATGTAACGCCCAAAAACTGAAGTTCCCCGAATGTCACTTGAGGCTTATTCCAAAAGCAAATAAAATCCAATCCAAATTTACAACAGAGTTTAGCATGTGTACAGCTAATAGAAAAAATATCTATTTAATCTCTGTAGTTCATTTCCCTGACACAACCATTTACATAACTTGTGTGTTTCAAATATATCAGGGCTTTAGGTTATGCATAATTAAGGGTGTAGTGGTTATGAGTGACAGGTGGATGCCATCACTCGATGTGGTTGCCTGAACACCCGACTACTTGTGGTCCACTTCTTAGCCCAGGCTTGAAATAGTCTGGAGTTAGGTGGCATCAAGTATTTCTAAGCCAGGGACACTACACTGAGCTTTAAAACGATCTTCAGGAAACCAGTTGGTGACACTGCAAAGAGTTTGTGGTCCATGACCTTACATTAATACTGCAGGACTATGAAGAAACCAGATGTGCTGCATGTTGTTGACAACTTGCATGAAAAACTTGCACAAAATAAATAAATAAATGAAATAAAACCTATCTATCTATCTATCTATGAAGCTACAATGATTAAATTACAGCTAAGATCATTTACTGTATGTACTGTATACACCATATACTGTATGCCAAGGCAATTTGTTTTTCAAGAAGCATAATATCACAATTTAAAAGAAAAAGCAGCTTCAGAGAAGCAAATTTATCATTATCATCATAACATAATCAAAGTGGTTGCTGAGCAACATGTGCATATGTACAAGTATATAGGTATGATCTGAGACTGCTTCACCGTCGGATGTGTTTTACAGTGCACATGAATAATTCACATTTTATTGATGCGAAACTAAGGCATATTATGTCTCTGCCATGCAGTGCAGCCTCACATTGTTGCTCCGATATCTGAATCCTTTCACTGTTCATTTTTACAGCAATAAAACAACACTTTTGACAAATTGCTGATGTGAGAGGATGAAATAATCCATGTAACTCTTATGCACGAATAGTGGTTACAAGTAAAAAAGTCGAAGGATCTTGATAAAGCTTTTTACAGCTGCTGTGGGGGGCAATTTTGCTCAGAATAGACCACTCATGGCATTTTTCCTCCTGTAACTGTCTGGCTAGAAAGTGTGGTTCAGGAAATAAGTCATTCACAGATGAAGGAATGGCTAGGCAGCAGAAATATAATAAATACTGTTATATAAAAACAATTATATATATATAAAAAAGTGCCTTGAGGAAACATGAAATGGCCAAATGAATAATTAAACACCTCTGATAATAAGTATAAAACATTGTAGGCTATTTGTGGAGCAATTACGCTGCACCTGGCACACACTGTCTGAGCTGCACCTTCCCTCACCCCTGTCACTTTCACAACAGACACACAGGGGTCATCAGGGTCATCACCCACTAACCTGATGTGGCTATCACATGAGTACATCTACACAAATGTTGCTGCTCTGAGAGCGACATACTTAGCGGCTAGCCGTGTTGCACGGACTAAGAATCCTTTCACTTAGAAGAATCGATTGTGTTTGCCGTGCAGACGCCACATACTGTTGGGAAAAGCTGCAGCTAATAGGATGGAACAGGCTCCTCTTTCACCTTCCCTAGTTTCAAGGAGAATTGATGAAATAGTGGGAGACGTCGAAGGGCCGTTATTGGAGTGGCTTAATGAGCCACCATGGCATGCAATCTTGGTCAATATGTGGACAAATGTTACAAACAAGGGAATACCACTACTTTGCGTTCACTGTATTTGCAGAGAATATTTCGTTGCCAATTAAAACAACCGGTGCAGAACTATCCATGTCTTCGCATGACTACAGGACATGTTACACTTTCATTCTCTAGTTTCCAATCTTCTGTTTCCAATGTTTGACGCTAATATTTTCCCATCTGCATTTCCAGATGAGGACCGATCCATACAACAAATCAGCAGCTTAAGAAAGAATATACACGGTTCCTTAGCTTAAGAGCAGTCAAACCAAAACACACACACATTTGCCACACAGGCACTTCTGTGTCCTCAAAATAGCAGTACACGAGCTGTCCGGCTGGCACATAAATATAGTCCATTAAGGGGGAGACTTTAAAATTTTAAAATTTGATTTGGTACCTTAATGCACCTCTCATTTCATCACATAGCACGGGGAAAGTGGAATTATATGTTTTTCCAGAGGGTGGAAGTGTCTGCTGCCCTCCACCAATACCGTACCACCGCTCTCCAGCAAACATGAACGGAAACTGCAATGTTGCTTCTACTGTATGCAGACTGTAGTGTAGCTCAACAAATCGCCAATAGATTAAATGCTGATGTCAAGTTGTTCCTGCATCTCTTCACTATAAAAGAAAAACACCTATGAATCTAAGGGGACAACTTGCATCCTTGCTAGATAAACGTTGAAACTGTCTGAATACTCCAGTGGATTTTAAGTTTCCTCTGTCAGTTCAAGTGCTTATCACAACGTGTGTCCATCTTAAAAGAGAAGAAGGGAGACGGATAAAACTGGCTCCAATGGCATCGGCCATAAAAATTCTTCCAAGACAACGTAATCTCACTTAGCTAATTAAGCAGTCCAATTGTAATTTCCGTGGCTTTTATCTGCGTCTTCTTCTTTGTCTGGTTACTTAACGTCCTTTCACTTAGAAATCTTCTTCCCACCTGTTATTTCTTTTTCCTCTTCACCTTCCTCCACCTACCATCACTGTTCCTCCTCCTACTCACTTCTCCTCCTCCTCCTCCTCCTCCCCCGCCTTTCATCAGCCTTCATCTTTCTCCACACTGTGCTCTCTATCGCCTCATCTCCCTCCTACGATCTGAGCACTTTTACATGCCGCCATCTCGCTGTGTGTGTGTGTGTGTGTGCGTGCGTGCGTGTGTGTGAGTCACACAGATGCTGCATTGCAGGGCTCTCCTGTGAGGGCCATCGCGCTGCAGGAACTAGAGCACAGGAGCAGCTAGGAATGCAAGATCTTCCTCGAGCATGTGCTTTCCGTATTGTATTTGCAAGGGCGCATGTTTGCAGATGTGTGCAGGCCCAAAGTGGTTTGGAAGCAATGTGATGCACACGCATTTTAAAGGAACAGTTCAACATTTTGCGGACTTATGCTGATTTCGCTGAGAGATAATATTCAAACCATTCTCGTGCATGTATGGTAACTATACAGCCACAGCCAGCAGGGAGCTAGCTTAGCACACACACTGGACCAGGTGACACAATATCTCGGGCCTGGTGTCACAAGATTGTATATGAGTAATGCTGCAAGTCAGTTAAGTAGGCGCTATGAAAGATTGCCTATATGTCGTGTCATTTATTGGCATAAAATGACATGCAAAAAGCTTGAAGTGCGTAGACGTGACACATGGAACGTGCCGGAGGTGCGATATCACTTAGTAGCTTTGTCATTTGGCAATGGCAATGGCATAAATGCATCCATATAAAATAGGGAACTGTCTTATATGGATATAAGAAATTATACGTATTAATAATTACAAAGCATTTGAGGTGTTGACAGAATTTGTTACCACTAGTCTTGTTCTTTTGTTGCGACTGAGTTAAACTACCCGTTTCACTGTGCTCCAACAACAAATTTACCACGCAAATATGAGAGTGGTCATAATCTTCTCATCTAACCTTCAGCAAGAACATAAATAAGTGTATTACCCAAAAATGTAATACTATTCATTTGGCTTGCATGGCTCAACAGCTAGAAGAGGGTCAGAGGGTTCATGGACCAGAGTATCATTGAGCAAGACACTGAAGCACGATCTTCTCACAGTGTCTGGGACTGGTGTGTAAAAGTGTGTGTGATTGTGCAAACAAATGGTAGATGTGTCACTGTGGCTGTAAAGTGCTTTGAGTACCAATAGGTAGAAAAGCGCCACATAAATACAAGGCCATTTACCATTTTTCATGGTATGCAGAGTACACGCGGCATACTGAGACTGGTAATTACTTCACAGTAACACTTAACAAGTTGCGGAAGATCACACAGAAAAAGTTAAAATATTAAAGTCATCTTGTCAGGACGTCTGCTTTAAGATGCTCTCACAGAAGTCCTTATTAGAGGAGCTCTCAGTGGAGAGTTGTACATGTACAGTAAATGCTACTTCAAGACTACACATCTAACAAATATACACACTTGGGACTCTTGGCATTAAAGCAAAAAAAAGAATGAGAAGCAGCAATAAATAATACCCTTCAAGAAAGTGTTCCCATTAGTGCTGGATAGACGTTCAAAAAGCATGTGATGAAGCACTCATAAAAAGAAAGAGGCTCTCGCTGATTCACAAGAAGGTTGTCCTTAGAAAAAACTTAATGTAGACGTTCTACCAGAATATTTTAGTCAAGAGAAAGCTGCATGGTAACACTTTTGGTTTACCAGTGAGTGCACCTTTCAACCATCACAAATGGTCACTTACTTAGAGTAGTGACCAAAGGTACGGTTCTGCCAATACAAGCTGCTGAAATGAGGTGCTTTGGCATCTGGTGAGAATGCCCTTTTAGCACCTTCCCTTAGAGGATCGATCCAGACTCTTTTCCTCCACCAGTTCAATCTGTAGTCGGCCTTGCCCTTAGCTTCTGCTTTTTAACCTAGTCACAATATTCTAGTTCAATACTTAAACCAAATAAAAGTTTTATAAACCAGCACACGCTCAATCGATTGCCTCCTCAGGACCATTTGCTTTAGTTGCTAAGCCTTGTTTTTTGGTATTTTTTATGTTTTCACCCTAATATGCTGTTTCTGTCCGGTCCATTCAGTCTGTTCCATCCTGTTTCAATGCAGTCTTGTAACCAGATACATCGTGATTGCCCATGAAAATAATGGGGAGGAAAACCACACACTGACCTTCATACATACGCACATTTGTAACTACCTGGAACTCTGTCTCTGTCAAAAAAAACAAAAAACAAAGAGAAGCCATGAAAGCGTGACTGCCTTTCAGCGGGTCTCGGTGCTGATTGTCTCACTAAAGCAGCTCTTCTCTTCCCACTCAGTGCCCACTTCCCACTCATAGCTCCTAGCAGCCTGCACTCACATGTATATCCACCCACACAGCCATTTTATCTGTGGAGGTACCAGGCATTCTTTCTGTCTCTCTAAATGTTAGGACAGACATTTATCAATTTTATAAAATTTAGCACAGCACAATATGATTCTGAATAGGCCTAAAGTGATAATATAGGAAGTTCTGGATAAATTCATTCAGGTTTGTTGATGTGCCACAACAATCCGGATACATGATAAAGCTTCTTGGGTTAAAGGGTGTAAGTGTAGTTGTATACATATTCCTGTTCATGTAGTATATTGGTTCTAGGATGTCTAGGCAGTCATAGCATTCAGAGTATAGCTTCGTTACAGGTATACAAAAAGATGATGAAACTGTAAAAATCTCTCCATTGGATGAGTATTTTCCATGTTTTAGACAAACAATCTCATGGAAAATTGAATTCAAGAACAGCAACTCTTAGAGTGATCAGAGAGCAGGCACCAGATGTAACAGCATATGTACTCTGTAAATGTGCATACACAGTGTGGTGGTGTTTTTACCTGGTTAGCTGGTTCGGGACTTCAGAGGATGAGTCACTGTGCGTCCCAAGAATCTGTCCTCTCTCCAAATATCACAAGGCTGGCGTCAAGACTGTCAGTAGAACACTAAAATCCAAGGAAGACAGCTTCCTAGGTGCACCTGTTAATTATGAAAAAAGAAGATCAATACTCTATTTAATTTAATATTACCGGTATCGGTCTACACCACTGTGAACTGATGTGATTTATCTCCCTGGTGGAACAGCTGGTCTAATAAAGTGCAAGCTATCACATGGTAAATCATTTTTAGACTTATTCTGCAATCTTAGAAAAGATAGGGGAGTTGTGAAAGAGGAGAGGAAGAGAACAAATTGAAATTTGGTGTGCCAGATCAGATTAAACTAAAAAAAAATGAGAATTCCCCACCCATCACTTGTTTTTATGGCTTATGAACCATGAAAGCACAATGTATTGATGATAATAATAAGTCAGTTGCTAGGGTAACAGGTAGCCTAGCTAAAACATGCAGTACATCTTACCTGTTTCTAATATTTAGTCCTCCTCCTGTATTCATGAGGTAAATTTTCTTCTTAATTATTATTATTTCAGAGCTGAGGCATTAGACTGCACTGGCTTCACAGAAAGTTCAGAGATATTGGCCATAAACACTGATTTTCCATTGTAGAAACAATTTGCATACAAACTCCTACGGTTTGACACAACCATTTGGTGTTTGTTGCATACTGAAACCAGATGGGTGCATGGTGATGTGATGGAATTATGTAATTAATTAATCAAATCATGGGAACAAATGATCAAATGTCATGAAAAAACACCATCAATAAAAACCTACTTTAGAGTGTTTAGACCCATCCTATGTTTAACCTTTTTTTAATTATAACATTTTAAACCAATAAAACAGATCAAAATGGGACACAGAAATGTATTATTTATTCAAGTCAACTTGCATTTTTTGATGGTATCGACTACACAAATACACAGATTTGTTTGAAACACGTTGAAGCTTCGTAAACCCAATTACAGAGCCATTAGGTGCCAAGAATACAGAAAATAACTGAAAGGCCAATTCCAAACATAAATTCTTTAATAATAGACTTTGTAAGTTGATGAACCACTGTTTTCTGAAATGACTGGGCTCCTCTCCGAGGTGTCCATGTCATTATTGTCATGTGATCGGCAAATAGTCAACTAATAACTTATTGCTTAAAGCGTCATAGCATAGCAGTAAAGTACTGAACGCCACTAAAAATGAAACCGCCTACCACTGAAGCACAGCTGCAAGAATCTCAAAAACTTCAAAGCAACAGGGGACCAGAATCAGTATTTGGACTATTACGGTGAGTTTTGTCTGACTGTTGGTTGGAAGCCACTGCTGCATCCATTTCACTTGTGTTTCAGACCAGAAGTCAAAAGAGACTTTTGAGAACAGATGCTAACCCTTCAGTGACGTTAAATCCAGAATAGTAAACTACATTTGTCCTTATGAGTTTAACACTGATTAAACCTGAACTTTTGCTGTATCATTGGGTAAAGATCAATATTAACAGGAAAATATGTCACAATTACATCTGAAAAGTTTAAAGGTTTAACAGAACAAGTACAGTTAAGGACTTAGTGGTTAACCAAGAGATTAATCAACTACTTGGATAGTGGTTGAAAATAAATTAACCAATTGAAAAAATTCAATTAAAGCATGCAAAACAAACTGGTTTTCTGTCTTAATTGTACTCTGTCGTTACACTGTTTCAGATGGATCAATCCTAATTCCGTTGTATTCTTACATGGACAAATAAAGCATTCCATTCTACTCTATTCTAATTAGTTGCATGATGAGTTTGTATTTCCATTACCTTGTGTTTATAATTGGTATAGAAACATAGTGACAAATACAGATAGACTTGTCTATTGTTTCCGTCAGTGATGTCCAAAGAGTTTTTCCTCTTTGTATCTAATTTTGCCACAGGCAATAATCAAAATTTCTGGACAACGTCCTCCAATTTGAAGAGGCCAAGAAAAAACAACTGATTGAACATACACTATATTACCAAAAGTATTCGCTCACCCATTCAAATGATCAGAATCAGGTGTTCTAATCACTTGGCCTGGCCCCAGGTGTATAAATTCAAGCACTCAGGCATGCAGACTGTGAAACAAGACATTTGTGAAAGAATGGGCCGCTCTCAGGAGCTCAGTGAATTCCAGCGTGGAACTGTCATAGGATGCCACTTGTGCAACAAATCCAGTCGTGAAATTTCCTCGCTCCTAAATATTCCACAGTCAACTGTCAGCTCTATTATAACAAAATGGAAGCGTTTGGGAACAACAGCAACTCAGCCACGAAGTGGTAGGCCACGTAAAGTGACGGAGAGGGGTCAGCGGATGCTGAAGCGCATAGTGCAAAGAGGTCGCCGACTTTCTGCACAGTCAATTGCTACAGAGCTACAAACTTCATGTGACCTTCAGATTAGCCCAAGTACAGTACGCAGAGAGCTTCATGGAATGGGTTTCCATGGCCGAGCAGCTGCAGCCAAGCCACACATCACCAAGTGCAATGCAAGGCGTCGGATGCAATGGTGTAAAGCACGCCGCCACTGGCCTCTAGAGCAGTGGAGACGCGTTCTCTGGAGTGATGAATCACGCTTTTCCATCTGGCAATCTGATGGACGAGTCTGGGTTTGGAGGTTGCCAGGAGAACGGTACATTTCAGATTGCATTGTGCCAACTGTGAAATTTGGTGGAGGAGGAATTATGGTATGGGGTTGTTTTTCAGGAGCTGGGCTTGGCCCCTTAGTTCCAGTGAAAGGAACATTGAATGCTTCAGGATACCAAAACATTTTGGACAATTCCATGCTCCCAACCTTGTGGGAACAGTTTGGAGCGGGCCCCTTCCTCTTCCAACATGACTGTGCACCAGTGCACAAAGCAAGGTCCATAAAGACGTGGATGACAGAGTCTGGTGTGGATGAACTTGACTGGCCTGCACAGAGTCCTGACCTGAACCCGATAGAACACCTTTGGGATGAATTAGAGCGGAGACTGAGAGCCAGGCCTTCTCGACCAACATCAGTGTGTGACCTCACCAATGCGCTTTTGGAAGAATGGTCAAAACTTCCTATAAACACTCTCCTCAACCTTGTGGATAGTCTTCCCAGAAGACTTGAAGCTGTAATAGCTGCAAAAGGTGGACCGACATCATATTGAATTCTATGAGTTAGGAATGGGATGGCACTTCAGTTCATAGAATGAGTAAAGGCAGGTGAGCGAATACTTTTGGTAATATAGTGTAGGTCTACAGCACCTATATCCATAATCACCACCACTGCTATAATCCAAAGCAATTATCTAATGCACAGACATGTGAATTCGAATGTAACAGTGATATTGTAAAAGCAGAAGACAACTCATCTGAGTATAAGACATTACAACTACTCCTGTTGTTTTCATTAACTGCATGGTAACAAAGGGCCCATAAGAAAACACTTAAGCATGAAAAATGCACGTGTATATGGTGCAGTTTCAGCAGGTGGTGATCAACGTCTAGCAAAGTGAATGGACAGACCGATAGACAGCATGCAGGAGGGTAGCACGAGGGATAGAGACTATTATTGGGTAGGGACTCACCAACCTGGGAACTTGAAAGTGGACCACTCAGTGGTTGTTAACCCAACTTAGGATCTTTTCCTGACCATAACCAAGTGTTTCCGTTCAATAAACCTAACAAAGCAACTAAAAGCAACATAAAACTGAAACACAGAATGAAACTTAAGAATAAAAGGAAAAGGGGAAAAAAATAAATGTCTGTGGGAATACAATCCCCACTCCCATAGGAAAAAAATCTTAAGTGTCACTTACATCAGGACACGACAACCCCTCCACGAAGACCTTCGTCTGTTTCTACCAGTTGTTCCAACACCTTCGTACACAAGAGTACTTTTCACACCTATAGATGCTGACATGGTGGGCTGTCGTGTCTATATGTCACCCCCCTCCCATACCTTTTCTTTAAAAATAAGGCAAGAGCCAGCAGCATACACCAGTCAGATCAGACATAACATTATGACCACTTTCCTAATATTGTGCTGGTCTCCCTTGTGCCTCCAAAACAGTTGTTACCCAGTCCCATCCCACAGATACCGGATCAGTTTGGGATCTAGTGCATTTGGAAGCTAGGTTGACACCTTGTGCTGTTTTTCTTTTTTTTTCTTTCTTTTTTTTAATTGTTCCTGAACCATTTTTGTTTGTGCGCCTGTGTCAGGCTGCATCCTGCTGGGGATGGTTGCTGTCGTCAAGGAGTGCCATTGTCATAGGATGGGGGTGGCATCCACACAAATGCAAGGTCCAAACGTTTCCCAGCAGAACACTGAATTGTCACAAGCTGGTCAAGATGTTATTCAGTTCATCTGTCAGTGGTCATAATGTTATGCATGATCTGTGGAATAATAACAGCAAAAACAAAAGAGTGGAAGTAGACCAGGCCTCATCCTGGACCAAGACCATAATTTCAGCAAACTTTCTCTTTTCATGACATCTATTATAACTTTGTAAAGCAACGCCAGGCTCCCCACTACTTATACAGAATATTGCCCTTTATTGGCACTAACTCAGCTAATGTATATTTTACATGATGACTGTGACACTGCCACAAGCTTGAAAAGCCAGATTACTTCCACCTCTACTAACACGCACCTTTACCAGTATCCTAATATTACATTTAATTATATAATGCACCTTCATTAGCATAAAGTTTACAGGGCTGCTGCGTCTCTCAAGGATCAAAGCCGAGTGAGTCAGCAGCACCACAACTCTTTTCTCCCTATAACAGCATTTTTATATCACACTGAATAAGAAGGGGATGTGGGATTTCTGTAGGAGAGAGGTATGCAAGAGACGGGTACACACGTGGGATGCTAGTTATTAAAATGAATGTAAAGAGTGAAGCAATCGCCTGATAATCAGACTGAGCTAAGATCAAAATCGAATGAACAAAACTTGAGGTTATGATTTAATTCAATTAAGGCGCCCGATAAATGACGAAAGAACGCTTCCTATTTTTAAACTCCTTTCTGTTGAAGCAGACTTTGTGTATTCTGTTTGTACAACAGCAAATAACTGTGAAATAACTGTGAACAAATAAAAAACATCCCCTGAACTCGCAAGAAACACTGAGAGCACATTACTATACTACTAAACTATCATCATACATTAACTCCTTGTGTTACCAAATAAAAAGTGATCTTGACTGTATGAATTATTTTTGAAGTGCATAGTATTCTTCTGATGTTTATTCTTAAGGATCTTAACTCAGTTCACTCTACACACAGAACAGCAGAAGCAGAGTGACTTAACTGAATGCCAGCCTGTATCTAAGGTCGCTAAAGCCCCAGAGTTGAGAAACCAGAGATGTTAAGAAAAGCAGAAGACACATTTTTATTCTTTGCCTCGGCTCCACAACAGCTGAGGGTCACCTGTGAGTCATACATCAGAAAAGGACCTTGGACAGGCCTACATGTTTGCTGTGTAAATATGCGGGCAGGTTCACACAAAGCGCATATTGTACAAGGACATAACAAGTCTTCTGTGTACGATTCTACCTACTGCTGTTGACTGATTTCACATGAGTAATTATTACATATCAGAGCCGGTGTAATTATTTCAATTGTAGACTTCAGTCAATTAGTAATCATGCACTGTTTGGAACAAAACTTTAATTTACAGAATATTTACACACTCACACGGTATAAACTCTGACAGCCTGTCAAGCCAAACCTTTATCTGAACATAACTCTAGCCTTAAAAATGTTGGCCTACAGCTAACAAAGTTAGATCAGGTTTTTATCCTCTTTAATACAGTGCTATGCACAAACACTAACACACACTCCAGAAAGAAAGAATGTGAGGGCTCTGGACACATTTAAAGCCATCCTCTCCTTCCCAGCCGTGAAGGTCGCTTCTGCTCGTTTCTAATGCAACCTCATACCTTTGACACGCACGGACACACACGCACACAGACATCACACTTTCTGATCCTGCAGACACACACATACTGATTAAGCATACATGCACAATGAAAGGGCTTTGTTCTGTCTCTTGGGACTGCACATCCAGAAGCCACCTGTCGGCCCACATTTAATGTAGCCTGTAGGGGATGGTGTGTGTGGGTGTGGGTGTGTGTGTGTTTACTGGTGTGTTTTGAGAGACCAAGCTTCTTCTAGCTTTGAAAATGCAAGGGCGTCAAGTACTGAACTTGAATCCGTGCAATTCCTCGAGCACCCCTTAAGAGCACAAACTGATGCTATGGATTATTCAGTAATACTGTACAACTGGCTACCAGAGGGTTTGATTGAGAATCATATGGTTATCTAAAGCTTTAATTTTTAATAAGTGTGCGCTCTGCAAGCTAAGGCCTTTGTACGATGCGGCACTAAATCTTCTCTACATCTGTGTAATGTGTAGACTATGATTCAGCCAATATTTAGTACCGTACTGCCACACAAGGGACTGGAGCATTGTTAAGGCGTTTGCACGTCAACGTATCGGATTCGGTGTGCACCGGTGTGCAGTGCGCAAAAAGATGTTTGATGTTGATGTTTAAGCAGCAAGGATGATTTTGTGGTCCTCTCACTTCTTAACAGTAGAATAAACACATTCTTTAGAAGACAACAAGAACAATGAGAGTTTCAGCTTTTGGCAAAGGAGCTGTGGAATTACTCAGGTTGTTTCCAGGTCTATGGCTCAGTTTGGCACACTGCTAGCAATACTGAGACCACACATAAAACATAAAACCGCCAAAGTCCTCGATCCAATAGATCCTGGAAAGCAGCTAGCATTATAACCACAATTGTGTAGGTCTCCCTTGCGACTCTTTTACTCCAGATGTTCTGACCCTTTAGAGAATGGACATGGGTCTTCTGAGGGTGTCATGTGGTGTCTGGCAACAGAATGTTGTGAGTGAGGGCCTTTCAATGGGGTAGGGGTGTCTGATCTGGTCTAGGTTGGCGCTACATGTCTAAATAACATCAACACAAATGCCAGGTTGAAAAGTTTCCCAGCAAAACTCTTGTATTGTCACAAGATGTTATTTACTTTGTCGATTATGGACGATGATGTAAACATGACTGACACAACATGAACATGTATTTAAAATAACATTGAACTGATGAGCAAGCTCCTTCAGACTTAGGGCAGATAACATTGCCACAAGGACAAAGGGAACTCTTGGTTCAATAGATGGTAATCCACCAGCTTCTTTCAAGCTATCTCAGCAGGTCATATATATCTTGCTAAAATGCAATATTACATGTAATTGATACCTGAAATGAAAAATCTGTGCTGTTCAACAGAGTTTTCCCCCAGCTCAAGCTGAGCAAAGTGATTATTCTTCTCCATTAGCCGCACATTTATCATCCCTCTCCTCATTAACCTGCTCTCGCTCAAAATTACTCTCTGCTGTGATCTACTGGAAATGTACGACAAGAAAAGAAAAGTGTGTGTGTGTGTGTGTGGTGAGGGGCATATAGAGGGGCCTATAAAACTCAACACAAGCTAGATTTCCATCAACTTTACGGTCTAAGCCGTGTGTAAGCAACTTTTTGCAGATAAACAAGACTCTCATTTCCCATTTCACTCAACACAAATCACTAAGTGAAATCATACTCAACACCATGTATGCTAATTGATGTCAGGCCATGGTAAACAAAATCTTTCCTAATTAGATCTGCCTTAATGTTCACTTGTGTGATGAATAGCATCATTGGGTAAACGTTACATTATAAAATGGTTTTAGTCGCTCATGCATTTCATGTGAAAATATGTTACTATGAGGAAATTATTGAAGCTATGAATATTTCATTGACATTGTGAATAATGTAATAATGATTCAGTAATGTATTGGTACGTGGGTGCTCGTACCAACACTGGGACCATTACATCCATGGTGAAAGTCTTGGGTGTGGCTTTATCTACCACCACCCCACCAACCTACTGAAGCTAGATATAAAACTGGATCTACACAGATCCTGCGTCGTAGCCTACACACAAAACCTAGGCAGTTGTAAGCAACAACTGTGTTTGGGTGTCAACCATGTTCTTTAATTCCACCAATACAAAGTTTCTTTGTGTGCTCCAAAGAGATCAACTGGAACTAAACGGAAAGCATTGGTGGTGGAGCTAATGAATGCTGAACATTGTGGACGAGGAAATACATTTCGCAGAGCTGCAAAATATTACTTATGGTGTAAGTTTGTCTTAATACCTCGTGGCAGCACACTTTTATGATTTAAAAAAAATAATAATAATAATTGAAAAAAACATTTCCTTTTATGCGATTCTGATCCTGGTAAATGTCATGACTGTTTCACAAATGATTATGAAGCGGGGCTGCACAAGAAGCTATGCCCTTTTACGCGCAGTCGGTGAAAAAGTCTTCCGAGACTTTCAAGGTATGAAATGTTGCATTCTGCATTTTGCAAATGAAACAGCATCCCACGCAACTCGAGGAGTATGGTCTCTGATGGAATCATCTGTAAGCAGTTTCGCACAGAATAAACATCCTTTAATGTTTATGCATTTCATAACAATTCTCGTTTATATGTATGAGCACCTTGACAACAATCCAAAGAAGAGAGGGAGAGAGAGAGAGAGCAAAGGAAGGTGAAAAGAAGCGGTAGCTGAGAGAGAGCTGAAAATGTCTAGCCTGAGGAGTGGGGGGGTCTGGGCCATTACATCACCGCTGCAGAGGCTGACAATATGAAGATTACTTTCTCTCTCCCAACCTTTCTCTGTCTACAGTCAGCGCCACTGAACAACATATGGTCACGAACCAATTCTCTTTAGCTTCATCATTGCAGGTATTGATCGGAAATACTATAAATAAGCAGCATTCAAAAATTTAAACTTAGCATTCATAGGACGTAGGCAATAGAAAGGATTAAGAAAGAACCCTGAATAACTAAAACTCAAATGTATGTGGCATAACTAGATCAACAAAAAACCATAATGTATTAGTAACATACTGGTACGTATGTGTAGTAATGACGACATCAGGGTTGACAGTGGAAGTGATCAGATTTGTGATTGTGGTAGTGGCTGATTAATCAATCACATGCTGGCATTTTTATTAATTGTGTAGCCTTTGTTGATGTTGTGGACTGCTCATTTTCCCAAGAGCTGTGTAAGCCAAATATTATACTGTAAGAGGGAAAGAACTTCTTCAAATGTTAGTGGACTGCTTATCGGTTTACACTGATCCATACCTCTGCGCTCATTATGCTTACGCCGGTGAGCTATGAATATTTCATTGACATTGTGAATAATGTAATAATGTATCAGTAATGTATTGGTACGTGGGTGCACTATTTATGCTTTTAATTTTACTCAACTCCTCTCAGATAATTTCAGGTTTAGTTTATGAGGCCGGGGTGGATTTTTAAGATACCAGTGTCCATCCACAGTATTTAGTCCAGGTAATCAGCTCTAATGAAGTTAGATCTATTTATAACTGAACCATAGGGAATACCCAAAAAATGGTAATTAGAGATGCCAAAAAGAGTCTGATTTGTTTTTTGAGGCTATTTAATCAATCACCTGCTGAGCTGAATCACATAGTTTCATTAACTGAGACTCTTTGTGGCCTTTTTTGTGTAAATTTTGGGAAGGGAACACATACATTCCCCTCTTGGTGGTCCTTTAGGGTCCTGCTCAGTATCTTTCCTAGTACTGCAATCTCAGATCTCAGATGAGTGTCACCATCATTTTTTCAGGGGTCTTAGCCCCAAGTATACCTTTCTTCTTTCAGCCTTGGTATTTCTTGAGCTACTCATGTTTCTTCCTCCCATGGAATGGCTACATCTCTCATTAAGGCCCTCTTCTGCTGTTAGACCATCGTTACAATGTCCAAGTGGTTAGTCATTACCAGCTTGTCAGCCCTTATCTGGTAGTGCCACTGTGTGTGTATACGTGCTGAATGTGTGCCCCAGATCCTGGACATTAATAAAAAAAACACCGTATGCAGTACATATGATAGCTTGCCCTCCGTTGCTTGTAATTTGTAGGTGCGATAATTGATATCTGACCTGGATAAGTGACCGAGAGTTGCCCTGGTCAGTTTCGCCTGTCTTTCCGGTTCAGCTGCCAGCTTGTGTGATGGAGGGTGAGGAGAAAGGAGAGGCTAAACAAACAGGAGAAGGTCAAACCGACCTGCTGGGAAATGCCACTAACGTTTTCCCTCATGAAGACAGCAGGGGAGGAGGAGAAGGCTAACATGTTTCCACGTCAGATACTCTCTTGTGTTTGAATGAACACGGTCCTGCTGAAAGCTGACAAACAGCTCCCTGCCAAGACACACAGTGTTTGTGTGTGTGTGTGTGTGTGTGTGTGTGTGTGTGTGTGTGTGTGTGTGTGTGTGTGTGAGTCAGAGTATTGATTGTAGAGTTATGAATATTTGAAAAACGGCAGTATGAAAAGCTGCCAGTGAATGCTGTCACCTGTAGCTAGCTAGAATTAATGAAAAATGAACAGATGCATTGACATACTATCAGTGATAGGCAGTGTTGAGAACGTTACTTTAAAAAAGTAATTAGTTATAGTTACTCACTACTTGTTCCAAAAAGTACATGAGTTAGTAACTGAATTAGTCTATAATAATAGTAACTCGTTACCAGGGAAAGTAACTATTTGCGTTACTGTTAAAAAAAAAATCTATATGTCAAAGAATTGGGATTTTTTTGAGCAGTTTTCACAAGTCAGTTGAAACGAGTAGATCAGATAGGTGTTTGTACATAACTTTCGATATATATATATATATATATATATATATATCGGTGGTGGAGGTATCAGTGTTTTTGGCCACTAGCTTTGTAGCTGCGTGTGTCGCTGTGAGATGCTTCATTAAATTAGAGTTGCTTGCAACGGATGTCGACAAAGTCTTCGCTCCTGGACATAATGTACACATTTACATGCACGTTCTTGCCTTTGACCACAATGAATTTGAAGTAGCGCTTCTATCTCCACCTTGAAAATGGCAACTTTTCATCGGATTGCTCCTGACTCGCTATCTCTGCTGCTTCATCGAATCTCTGTTTAGCTCAGTGGTTCCCAAACTTTTTCTGCTGGCTTAATCTCCGGCTCCGTCCTCCGTCCCAGTCCCGCCGGTTCCCGTTAATTATTTGCTCGATCCCGTCCCGTTCGATCACGTTACCAACAGTGAAATTGACTGCCGTACAGCGCGACTCCCGGAATAAAGTGACTCACGGGAGTCCCGTAAAATTGTGACCCTCTAATTCAATCAATGCATAGTAACGCACCGCATTTAACGTCCAGTAACGTTAACGGCATTGTAAGGACGGGAAAAGTAATTAGTTAAATTAACTGAAAAAATAACGTCATTAACACTGGTGATAGGAAATCTGATGTTCTTGTGTTAGATAAAGTCAGTGGGTTCATCAACTATTCGGACTGCTTCTCTTTCTGTGCAAACATGATATTGTACTGTAGATTTTATTTAAATTGCGTAAAATTAAAATTGAATTACAGCCACTGCAGGTACTTGAAGTCCTGCCTGAAATGCTTAATCATTGTCCCCTAAATGCCTTCTGGCCTTAACAGGGCCTTATAGTATAGCCACGTTAATAAATGTGCAAAGCAATTTTAAAAACACATTTTTACTTTTTCATTTTGATCATTTTTTATCAGTGCAACACTAAAAATCTACAGCACAATGAAGTGTGCCTAAAAAAAGTTCTGACTTATCAGTGAATAAACATGGACCTTCTGTGGGCGTCCTGTGGTGTCTGGCAACAGAATGTTGTCAGTGGGGACCTATGGGTCCTGTGGGTTTAGGGGAGGGGCCTCTGTGGATCATACCACAGATACTTAATCAGTTTGGGATCTAGTGAACCTTGTGCTGCTTTTCATGTTTTTTTTAATTGTTCCTAAACCGTTTTTGTGTGTGTCAAGCTAAATCATCGTCATTGTTTGGGGTGGGGGTACCTGATCTGGTCTAGGTGGATGGTACAATCCATCAGAACTTTGAATTGTGATATTCACTTCACCTACCAGTGGTCATGGGTTACTGGTGTACATAGAATAATAATAAGGCAAGCTGGGTAAGGATCACACTGATGACCAGAGCCTTATTTATTAGTAGTCAGTCAGTAACTTTTAAAGGTGGATGTACCAAAGGTGATGCTAAATACAGAAACCATACCAGTGTTTGGATGAACTGCTCAATAATTAAAAGTTGTATTTGTGTTTTAAAACAACAATGTATTTTTTTAGTGATTATGTATTTTTCCAGTATCACATTACTTTGGAATCTCTGGACTAAAGTAGAATGTATCAGTGCTTTGGTGTGATATAAATTTAGTCTAACAAACTAAAGTGCAATAAACCAAGTCTTGACACATAATCAATTTCAGCTTCAGCACCCATCCACTTGGACTTGTCGCCCCACCATTTCAGTGGGGCAGATAGAATGAAATTAGCTTGTGGGAGCTTATGACCTGGAAGCGGTGGCCCATGGTTTTATATGGGGGCAGTGGATGACAGCCGTAGCCGATGAAGCATATGGTCCAGCACACCGAACTAATGCTCTAAAAGGCTGAGAGCTGCGCAGACATGTAAGAGGGGCAACCCTTTTGCATTAAAGGGAGTCATTTGATTTGATATAAAAATATGTATTTTAAAAAGATTTTAATTATTGATTAGTGTGATTACTTCTTATAGACCAGGATTACATTTACATCAAACAACTTTCTTCCCATGAAGAGATTCATGTTTGATACTGATGTGTGACTTCAAACAGAATGAATGCACTTTTGAGTTGCATCCATCTGGTTCACTGTGTTAAATGGCCATGTTAAGCCAGTAAAATGCACATTACCGTTACCACCTCAGTACAAATATGCTGCTCCACCACAAGGGGTAAAAAAGGGAATGGATCTGAGGTGGGTGAGTTCATCTTTCTCTGGATGGGATGGCGCACAATTTATACTTCACCCCTTTGATTTGTCACTTCCAATAGGCAGAGAGGTGACCAGACCTGACGCCACATATTAATCTGGACGGAGTCGATCTTTGATATATGAATTAGTGGAGGATAATGTTCCCTTTCCACTCGGTGGAAAGTGTTAATGCCCTAAAGAGTTACTGTCTGGGAGCGTCTAGACATGTCCACACACACAAAGAAAGAACTAATCTAGTTTTCGTACACAGGCTCTCAAGAAAAGGGAACCAGAGGCAGATGCACATTGTTCTGTGTGTTTGGGCTCTCGGATTCTTCACTGAAACAATACATTCATAAAATCAGCATGACAAGGGGATGCAGACAGAAAGAGAAACAGGTGGGACGATAGAGATATTCATCTATTTTGTTCCTCTACTGGCCCTATAGTGAAACAACAGATGTGTCTATATGAAACTAGCACAGTGACGCAGCATCTTTGCAGCAGCACCCAAAGGCACAAGCGGCGAAGACGGGGAGAAAGAGGAGGAGAGACAGGGGCTGAGATGGCAAAACAAAGAGAGAGATTGAGAGACTCACCTGGCTAGATGAAATGCTGTCCGCGGCTCAGAAGAAAGGATAACATCCGAGACCTGAAAGGATGAGGGAGGATAAGGGGAAAGAACAGTGGTGAGGGGGTGAAGAGGAGGGAGGGGGGAGAGAAAGAGGGAGAGAGAGATTAGCTAGTACTTTGGGAGTGCAGTGGCAGGTGGCACCTCAGTTAAAACACACACATGCACACACACCACCAGTATATCCTAGGGGCAGATGGAAAGGAAGGGGTGGAGGCAGAGGTGAGAAAATAGTGAGTGGTGGCTTAGTTGGGTGAGTGTGACTTGTAGTGGTTTGCAATCAACTGCGGATCTAAAGGGAAGCCCTGTGCTCACTGGTGATAGTACACAGGAGATGTGTGTGTGTGTGCGTGTGTGTCTGTTATAGTGCAGTGTTCAGTCGACAGCAGCCACAAAGACTACCAGGTATCTCCACTTCCCTGCTGCTGTCTCCTTCACACATACACATACACACCCACACACACACACACACACACACACACACACACGCATGAAAGGATAAACGGAACCCGCAGCCCCATTTATCAGATACGCAGTTGCCGACAAGAGCAGACATTCTCTAATTGGTTTTAGTGTAACAGGCACAGCCTGAACATACCACTACATGTAGACACTGGTGGCCGCTGTGGGCTTCTCGGCATGAGGACCGGAGATCATGTCAGTGTGAATTACAGCAAGGAACAGGCGACATGTGTGTGTCGACAACATCAAAATACTTGGTAGCAAACAATGCCAGTTTTCATTAATTAATTCATTCATTCATTCATTCCTTCATTTTCTGTAACCGCTTGTCCTCTCGAAGGTCGCGAGGGCGGGTTGGAGCCTATCCCAGCTGTCATTGGGCCAATGTATTGCAGGGCTAACACAGAGAGACAGACAACCATTCACACTCACATGCACACCTACGGCCAATTTAGCCAATTAACCTAATGAGCATGTCTTTGGACTATGGGAGGAAGCCAGAGTACCCAGAGAGAAGCCACACAGACACATGGAGAACATGCAAACTCCACAAAGAAAGGCCCCAGTCGGCTCATGGATTCAAACCCAGAGGCATCAGTGCTGACCACTGCAACTGTGGCACCCTGCCAGTATTCAAATAGTTCCAATTATCAGTTTGGACTGAAAACAGACTTTTTCTTAATAGCTGGGAAGAATGAAATGAAACCAGAAATCCCTTTCTCAGCAATTCCCTAATGTAATCTTAGATATTTATGTGTTTGAGATAAGAAATTTGACATGACACCCTTAAATGTATCCTTGACAAACTTAATTTTGGAGCAGAGCAACCAAAGATAATACCAGGGCAGCCTGAAGACCTTTACAAAACAGCCTCAAAAACACTTAACTGCAATCTAAGAGAGCAAGAAAACAGATGGTGGAGCAGAAAAGTGTTGCTTGTTTCTGATGCAACGTTGCTTTCACCTCTGATGAATTTCATGTCTGCAAAATGCTGCCAAAACAGAAACTAGTTTACTCTTATCAAAGATGGGATGAGCTGGAAAATCATGCAAATAACATTCAGTATATATAAAAAAAACATATACAGAATCTTCCTTTCTATTTTCAAGTTGAATTCATCTTAAATTGCCTCATTCGCAGAGCGAAATTAAACAACACTTTTTTAGCTACAGCATTGCCCTACCAAATTAAATTCACTGGCTTCATTGCTATCTCTTGAACTATTAAGGCATTTAACCAGGAAGAAAACTCATCTTGAACGACTGCCTTTTCATTCATCAAGTAACTCCAAAGGTTACAATCATGCGACACAACATACAGCGCCCTCAATGTTGCAGCCATCACGCAAGTGGACATGAACTCCAGACTGAAATGCTTCAGCGCCATTATCATGTAAAGAAATACTGAGGTCAATGTTGGGTGCTGATTAGGGGTTATCCCTTACTGTATTTGTACCGTAGCCTCAGACATAAAATTGCTGATCCTCACCCTCGATTCATACGTAGCACACCAGAGATCAATGCTCATTAAATACTGAGTAATATTATGGCCCACAGTCGGTTAAGTTGCCATCTCCACCTAAACTGGACGATCTCCAAACATCTGCTATGCCGCACTGCCACAATATTCTGTCCATGAATATAACAAAACGAATATAACAAGCCCCTGAATGTCCCTGGCATAAAGTAGGATATGAGCAGTGTTCATACTCTTGGCATGGACTGAATGGCTGAATAGGTTTCAGTATGAAATCGGGGACCCTCTACCCCTGCAGTACCTCCACTGGGAAGGTTTGTCTGAATGAAATCCACAGAAAACCCTCAGCATTTGGACATTCAGGCATATTCCTGAATAAATTTACCTGTACAAAAAATGTATTTAAGCTCTTAAATATCTATGAAACTGATATTTTGGCACAATAGTAGGTATAAGATATTGATGCATTTGCCGCTTGCTGAAAAATGGCGGGTGGCATTCCTACCTCTAAATTTCAGTCATCAATGGAAAACCAATTAACTTCTCTTACAAACTGCACTGACGTAAATTCCATTAAAGTTCACCTCCCTCTCTGATGTGTACCGTACTCCAACACAGATTTACACAAGCGCAGGGTGTCGAGCCCTAACCTAATTAAAAGTGCATGCTCTTCTGCAATTCCAGTGGCTGCAGAGCAACACCAGCAAAGGCACTTTGTCAAAAAGAACTGTGACATGACTGCGGGTTCCTTTAGTTCAATCAAACCATTTCACTGGTACAGGAAGACAGCGGTCACTAAGGGTCACTGAACCTTTTCAACAGCACTGCCTGCTATCATTTGGCAACATGCTGCAGTAGCAGATCTGATCAATAAAGATCGAACACTTTGTATTGTTTAATGTGCAGCTACATGTACTGTTCAGCTGGTAAGTATTGGGACTGGGGAGACAAACTGCTGCCCTGATAACTTTCCAGTTACAATGACATTGCAATGCAGTGTGCTTGTGTCTGACAAGTCTTCAAACATACCCACACAAACACAGGCGCTGCTCACCATTTTCACAATCTTCTCACCTTTGCCTCTACCTCTTCATTTCCATCTGTCCCTACGATATGCATGGACTGCAGGTCGGGCCATTAAAATGAACACTGTCTTTAGTAGTGGATGTTTTGCAGGTGTTCATGCATCACACACGTCATCAACATGTGCACCTCTAATGTAAAGATTTATACACGCTGATTTGGATGGTGTCAGAGACTGTTCAGAGAGGTGTTCAATGATGCAACAATATGACTTGAAATGAATTAATATTAGTGTAACCCACATTTTCCTGGCTCTTCTCTATTTCTTCGGTCAATGTGCTCTGTAACCTTGCCGTCAAACTGACACCAATTAACATGAGGGGTAACTCTACGGCTAGCTGGGAGTTCATGTAATTGGCCAAAATGTGTTGATGCATGGCACGTGTAAACAAAGCGATCGTTCTTCATTCTCCTTTGTTTATCGCATGCGGCGATGAATAAACAAATTACCAGTCAGCACTGGCGTTTGTTATTTTCAGAACACAGCACGCTGGTCACTTGCTTCTTTAGGTTTAACAAGGTACTCCTGAAGAGGCAGGACAATGGGAACTGAAAAAACTACCACAGTCAGCATGAAGCCATTCACGCCAGCCTGGTGTAAACAAATGGAACACTTTAACTGGGATGTATTTCATTTTTCAGACAGACTTCATACAGACTGAAAATGTGTCTGCTGAGAGCAGCATCTTGGCATAAAAGAAAAATGTAGGAATGAGAGTCAACAACAACAACAACAAAAATAGATGGTGTAAGGAGGATTTTTATCATGCCCAGATTTCTTCTGATAGGATCCTTGTGAATATTTGCTCTACCCATCTTTTGAAATCAGTACTGTGACACGAGGGACCCGGAGCACAGGCAACCAATGAGTTAGCACGACAGTGAAACCCATGAACCATTTATGCAGCTTCTGTGCTTGTTTCACAGCTTCATCGGACCAGTGTCAGTTTGCATCTAGTCAAAATGAAGAATCAACAGACAGCTTCTCAGCAACGCGGCAGTTCTTTCTATTATCACACAGTGTCTGTCTGCGTTTCCATCATCATTAAAAAAGTCTCCAAAGACTGTTTACTCTCTCTGCAACTATGCTTCTCATCTTATTTACAAGGACTATACCTGACACATAACTAGTATGAAATCGTGTTATTTTAATCCAATATCTTGCAGTATGAACTTGCAATTGGTAATGTGAGCCACCATCAACACCCCGTACTATTAATGACACAAAATGGCTTTTAGAAAACTACTCAGCAGTTTATTCGGGGGTGAAAGTTTCAAGGTTCAAGGCTGAGCAGCAGTGAAATGCAATTCTAGCAATTCCCATCTGTGCAAATTAGAAGGCAATTTAAAAGTTAAACAGGATAAAGAGAAAACTATGAAATAGTGGCAATCCACACTAACCATTACAGTTCACTGCTGATGACATCTCCTGTTATGAAAAACAGCTGTTCTTAATCTGGCCAAATGGTTTTTTGACAAATTTCCCCACACGTACAGCACCTTATGTTGGCTACGGTGTCAAAAACTGTGCCTCTGCTAAAGGAACGGTTTAATTTCATCTCCAGGGAGAGCTGCAGTGATTAATTGACATAAACAGGTGGATCTGTTTACAGTAAAGGATTGGACCTCCTGATTAGCAAAATGGTCTCAATATGGCCAGCGAATACATCAGCGCCAAGAACGCACGATAATCTGTTAAAGTCTGTCATTAACCACTGAAATGAATGACTTTCTGTCTCTATTAACGTAACCTATAAAACAGAGATGTGACGTACAGTATGTAGGCCACTACTTCAACAAGCTGCTTGTTGGGTGTGTTGATTGCTTTCTGCGCCATCAGAGGTCCAAATTTAAGCAGAAGTCATGAGGGATCTCTTGAGTTCCAGCTGTGAAACATCTCCAATCTTGTATCATGACCAAAAACCCTGACAGCTACACACAGCTTAAAATAATTGGAACATAAAATCAGTGACTGCTAAAATGTCCAGTTTGAGGTTGTCTTACTCGGGCTATTTTTATACACGTAAGAAGAAACAGTGTAATATAAAACATTACTAATGCATGAAGACAATTTTATTAATTGAAAAGGTTAGACGTGGAATCTAACTGTGATGTGATGAGATTATATTTAAGCAACTTAATAATAAAAAAAAAAGAAAGACAGAAAGGAGCCAGACAGATAACTGTATCCAGTTTATGTTTGCCTCTGCAAAATCTCTGAAAAGTGATTGGGGAATGAAATTACCCACTACTATCAGAGGACATCAGCATTCAGAATTATAATAAATGGATTTATTCCCAAGGGCATAACGCTGCAGAGTTTTCATTTAAACTGCAAATAGAATCGGCCTGTTCTGTTAACTGTGCATGAAAACGTGCAGAGAAATGACAGTATCGAACCGTACTACATTGTGTGTCTGTCTCATTTGTGAGAACAAAAGACACACTTAATTGCAAATTGTTAATTAATCCATGCCAAAATAACCATAAGATTTATGTTCTAGCTATGTTTTGGTAAAACAAGGACGGTTACAACCTTGTAAAAGGAGACTAGTCCACCAGCTCAAAACTAAAATGTACTTGCAGACAGGCCCTCTGGGGGAAAACATGCTCTGCTCTCCAAGAAAAGCAGCTAAAGCTCCTTATGCCAACAGGATATGCACACCAGGAGGCAGCAGGACAACGAAAGCAGGCACACAACTGGGGCGAGGAAAAGGCCACAAGGAAGAGACTGGAAACAAACAGAGCAAAAACGTCTTACACCTCTTCTCCTCAGTCCATTAATCACACTCCTCTTTCCTCTGCTTGGACAAGTCAAATCTTGTGTCGTGACGGGGAGAGCCAAGTTGCTTCTCTATTTACAGGTTGAATCTTTCTGTGTAGTCTGTTTGATTCCTGCATGAATATTCCTTGAATAGCCACATTCATGCCTCATCATCTGTACTTCTTTCCTCTGGCTGTGTGCATGTGGACTGCTGAGATGTTGGAAAAAGTGAGCCCTACAGCTGGTTGGGTCCTCCCAGGCCTCCGTGGTCTGTTTTGAACCCACATCAGTCACCCTTCTGCTGGGTGGGGCTAGAAAGATGCTGCCTGAGCTTTCTTCAGCCGGAGCGCGCCACAAAGGCCTGCATTAAAAGTGACGGTTAATAATCAGTGTGACGGTTTGTTTGAACGGATCGGACCTCTGTTAATTTGCTTTATTACGATCGAGATTAGTGCAGAGACGTTGTTAGCTTTAATTGAATGGACTGACGGATACAAACTGTATGTGTGGTCCCGCCCCACACATACAGCAAAGGCACTGGATTCATTGGTGAAGTCTATTTTTGACACAGTGGCAGTTTGAATTTATATTTAGAGCCACATCTTTTGTTAAACAAGGGGACCTTATTTCTAGCATTAAATACGTTGTTTATTTAGCCATATAACTTAATTTGGATCGTTTGGATGATATTTAGATTCAGCAGAGTGCTACGTATCCATATAGCAGGAGTAAATAACACATTATCTGCAGCCAAAGAACAACAAACAGCTGCACTTCCGCAAATAGACGACAGGTGACTCCGGACTCAGGGAGCTTCAGTAGTCCTGACCTTTGCAATGGTCAATAAATTGCTTAAGAGACTGCATTAACATCTGTGTTGCCAGTAGGTCCAACTAACCATTGAGGTGAGTGACATTATTCAAGGGGTGTTTGTATGCAAAGGGTCACATATCACAATTACATTAATGGTTTGGGCTTGGCTTCTTTTTCTCAATTATTAATACTGTACTTGAGGTAGGTGAATGATATTCGGTTTCCCATAGAAACCACAGAGGAAACGCTGAGGTTTGCGGCTGCCATTCAAGCTTAGGACGCAGGAAAGAAGGTCCTTCATGAGAGACAGGTTCAGATACCTAATAAATTATCCAGAACAACATTTTAAACAACTGCAGTTGAGAGCATGATGGTTTGGTGACCCCTGCAACTATCGGCATCAAGTCATAACAACAGAGTCCAACAGCAAGAAGACACATAAAGGAAGAAGTGAAGAGATTGATGATGGATGCAAAAAGGAGTCCAGTTAAAGGGCTATCAGCATTTTGAATTAGCATTAAGAGAGTAAAGTTGGAAACTATTATTCAACAGAATACTCTCACAGGCCTATTCCAGCAGTAAAACGCTGCATATTACCACAGCAAATAGTGCACACACAAAGCATAAAGTGTGTTTTGGGGGGATTAGATATCCTGGGTCTTTCTCTACACTTGACGACAATAGCTTTTAATTTCCCCCAGCAAATGAAAACAGAGGAAGAGAAATAAGCTGGGGGATGAGGGAGGAGAAAAAGAGTGAACCTCTAAAAACTGCCTCCTCCAAATTATGAAAGTGAATTTCCTCTCCCTGTTTGTTTTCCGCTCAATGCAATTTTGCTGTGTCTAAAAAAAAAGAAGAAGAAGAGAGAAAGTAATAACAAAGGCTTCGCGCACATTAAAGAATAAATGACCGTGCCAAACATAGATTTTTTTCCTCTTTCTCCCTTAGTTGCCTCATCCCTCCTGCTGTCTATACCTAATCGTTCCCCATCCCGGTGCGATCGCCTGCTTTCGGCAGCGTTTCTCAACAGCGAGCGGAGAAGACGACACCATATGCACTGCCAAATAAAATGTCTGCCTTGTCGGTGTCAGACGTCGCGGAGCTTCAGATGGTGGTGCTCTTTACAACGGAGCAAGCGTTTTCACAGCTTCTTTATGAGTTTGCGTGGGCTGCAATATAAACAGCACCAGTGAATTATATTCCCAGTAAGCTAATGAATCCTCCCGAGCCTCGGACAAACACACCAGCGCACAATTACCTACGCCACAGTGCAGTGCTCGGACAAAGGCACAGACACACACTTGCGGACACATATGGACATCTTATGTTTATGATCACTGGCGTTTGAGGGTGCAAAAACAATCTCGAAAGCATATAGTTGTTTCCTTTTACGCTAACGGTTTATTCTGGACCTTGTGCTTTGATGCAGCATTAGTCTGCGTGTGAAATATACCAACTGCATGTGTAATAACACTGTCTGGAAGATGTTTACTGATCTAAGAGTGCCCTAGAATGACTACGGTGCATTCACAGGTTTGAAATGAGTGTGGGACATCTGGGAAATGGTTTCCTTAAACACATCATTTTGAGTGAGTAAATCCATCATGACTTGGTAAAAGCTCCAGAGATGTTTTACTTAGGGAAATGAAGCCGCACTGTACAACAATGTGTTTAGCCTATCTGTATCTATATTGAGGAGTAAGTGACCTTCTTGCATTGCATTTCCTGCATAGGTCGACATAAATTTCCTACACTTCCATTACATCATGCAACAGCAGATACTTCTTTGGCAAAGCACCCTTTATGACAGAGTATTTTGTCAGTTTTATAACTAAAGGTGTGTTGTCCAGTTGTGAAGCAATGGGAAATGGTAATATTGGGTGCACACATATTGGTGTGGCATCATCGATTGATGGCAGTTGTTTTTTTGTCATTTTGTTTTGCAAATTTAAATGTCTAAAACTTGGTGAATTATTAACATTTAAAGCACAACTAAATGCATGCACTCACTGTAAACTGGCGTTTGGAGCTGGGCCATGTTATCCTTGTCTTTGACAAAGAGGACTACATGCCAATCAGGCCATCTTTAGTGGTTGCTGTCTGATCAATTGGTGCTGAGAAGCAGAAGCAGTTCATTCATCATGCAACTGCACCAGAAACTGCACGCATGTATGTTTGTGTGCCCTGATCCCTTATTAGCATGTGTTACTCCCACCCATTTGTTTCTTTAGAGTCTGCAAGCGGAGGCGTCCTTCATTCGAGTCTTTCTAAAAGTTTCAGACAGCTTTTCAGCCCGTCCTCAAAGAATAATAAACCTAATGGCTTTTGTTTAGTTGTGGCTAAAAGCAGCATTACATGCACAGCTCCACAAATATAGCTTATCTCCTAGACGTAGTTGGATCTTCACAAGCGATTTGTATGCTAACACGCATGGTTGTTAACAGTACAACCAATGCTGGGCAAATAACAAAAGCAGAAAATTAAGTATGCGAGTGCACAGTACAAAACAATCTGCAAAGGTGCTTTGTGTGATCACAGTCTCTGTGTAATTTCCATTCCCTGGCTTTCATATATCAAAGATAAATTTAGCACTGCAACATCATTGAGAAAACGGTGCTAACACACTTGAATATAGTCCAGTATTGTATATACTCCAGCATGAAGCACCAAATGGGACTCACTACAATACCTATTCTATGGACCTCTCAGGCTGTGTGCAGTGTGTATTTGTATGTATCAGTATCACAGATACAACTATCAAGGGGGCAGTAAAACACTGAACCACACCAGGAAACATGGCTACTGCTGAATTAATAAACAACTGCGAGCCCTGAAGGCACAGAGGCTCTGATCAAGTGTGTTGGTCAGGTTTTTTTTTAATAACATCTCAGTGTCAACCTAGGAATGACCAAAATGGATGTGGTTGGCCGATGTCAACATTTCGCCTTCTAATGTATTAGAAGGCAAAAGGAAAAATAAAAAAAATACAAAATACCTAAGGAAAAATACCATAACCAACACAAATGAGGAACTTTTTGTTGGATTTGATTTGATTATGTGTAGCATATTCATTATTTACTATCAAAGTTACATTATTAACATCATATTTCAAAAGAGACAAACTCAAAATCTCTTTCCGTCTTTGCACCCACTTGGCGCTTTTGGAGGGGAATGTGGTCGAAGAGATGCTGCCAACGGTGGCCTCTGTGGAATAGCTGCCTCCTAGGACATTCTGCTGATGGGTGCACTGTCCAACAATCAGCAGTTGTTGTTATCGATTTTATTGGTGGCACGCAGATGCGTTAGGCCTTTGTAGAAAAGTTGGCATAGTTGTCTTAGCCTCAGGGTTCTCCTTTCCTGCTCACTTGATGTGGGGCTGTGGTTTGTCACTGGTCCAGAACATGGTCCACACATTGGCACTTATGAAAACAGTATTTTTGAATTTACTTTGTTTCAAAAGCGTATTTTTTTCCTGGTTTGATGCTCAAAACAAGCTAATCCTGTCCAGCAGACTTTTTTCTGATTTACTGTCACACTCTCATAGCTTATTGAGATGCATAAATAAAGTGTATTGGAAACACCTGCGCTTTTCCTGCTTTTTTTTTAAATAATACTATGGGGAACAGATTTCAGCATGACCACACCTGGGGGCTGCGTGGTAATTGCGATGCTAAACAGCATGCTGATGAGTGATTGGCATTAGAGCTGTAATTTAATCTTCAATTGGCTAAGTGGTGCGAACCCACATTTCTAATTTCTCCACCTGCAGGTTTAGTGTGTTCACATTTTCACCAAACCCTGGCCAAATACACCAACCCCTTGCTGCCTGCTATTTGAAATAAATAATGCAGATAAAAACATATAAATAAACACAATATCAATGGTATTAAAAAGTCACATGAAAAATGACTGGTTACGGTGTCTGTACGCTAAAGGACGGCTTTATATCTGTGTTTGCGAGGTGCAGCTCAAGGGAGTGTGGAGGGGTTGCTGTGGGTGGTAATGAGCAGCCGCTCAGTTTCCACAGCAACACCCCAACTCCGTCAGTCTCCATGGCAACTGATAACAGCATTAGCTGATTCAGCCTAAGTGAACGTTCATGTCAGAGGGATGGAATTGGATTTCTTTTTTTTTTTCCTCCCCCCAAAAATGGCTGTCAGTGATAAACGGCGTGGGCAATGTGGGGAGTACGACTCCTGGGGTGCATGAACGAAAATGCAATGCCTCTGAAGCCAATAAAGTCCCAACAATGACTCATTACTCATAATATATTGGTGGGGAAATGTTAAATTTAGATTTGCAATCTTGGAGCATTTACAGGCTGCCGTGAAATTCTGGGGTACGATGCACTAGTTTTACAGATTTTCCACCAAATTAGGTTCATAGTGTGAACAACAACTTATTTAAATCTTCTTGTGGTAACCAGTGATGTAGTTGGTTGGAATTTCAGTGAGGCCTGTTTTTGTTGTTTTGGACATTGATACCAGCCCACTGTCTTTGTATTGCAATGCCCAAACAGTTTATTATTTATTATATCAGAGGCGTTCTAGTGGTCCCAAAGACAAACTGGGCAAAAAGACCAAGACCACCAGAAAAGACAGGGCAAACAACAATTGAGCATGGGACACTATTTTTGTGAAATAACACCATATATTTGGTCAAAGAATGAACAGCTACAGGCTTCTGGGGTGGTGATACACTGCAATGCTGAATGTTTTTCTCTCAATTACACCATTTGCATGGCTTCCTGTTACCTTGATGGATGTTATTCACTCCTGGGATGAGTATAAGGGTTCTGCTTACTCTAAACATCTCTACCTATGGTTTTGCTAAAGTAGTGGGTTAACCCTCAAACACGTTTGTGTGACAGCTCAAAGTCTCTGTGCCTCTAAAGATTCACTTACACCGAGTCTGAAATTGATTAAGTTAATAAGACAAGTTACCTTGGAGAGCCTTTGAGGTCCAACAGAGTCTGCAATCCAACAAATTCCACAAAGGTTCCAGAGATCAATCAGATGTGATCAAAGAAAGTGATGAGTAACTTCAACTGATGTTGCACCTCTACCACTGCACCATGATATATGACCCAATTAGCACAAACAAAAGCCCACATCAGTGAATACAATGACTTGACCTTGGTTTTAAATTTGCTTTACCCTCACCACATTTATCATTGCAGAGACTACAAAAAGAAGCGACCCGATTGGGACGGACTTGAGGTCAAAAACTTGAGGTCAAAGGCAGAGCGAGCAAAGAAGAGGAAAGAAGGAGGAAGTAGCACAGATGATGGCAAGGTAACCAGCTCCCAAATTCAGACCACTTAGATGTGTTCTGTTTGTTAAGCTGGTGCTTAATCGGCCGAGCTTGTGCACATGCTGAATATTTAATCAATATTTAACATGCTAATGGTAGGCATTTTCATCAACACAGCGGGGGTTTTCAGGAAAAAAAAATCAAGCTTGTGAGTTACTACTTTTGCTTTTGTACCCTGAAACACAAAAGAGGCACTTGGGAAAATTCACCATCAGTCAACAATTCACAACAATTTGCTTATTATTGTAGATCCTACTTGTATCCTTAGCTCACTGCACGCTGATATTACTGGAATGAATGGAGGTGATGGACAGACAAAGTAAAATACAATCCCCGGGTATCCTAATAGAAGAGACAGAGTGGATAAATATGATTTACTAATTTGCCACCAGGCGTCCATCTTGCTTTATGCCGGTAAAGCCATCAAAACCAGCTGGTCAGCTCGACATTCATCATGGGTGTTTCTCTTTATTTCTCTCTGTGCGCGAGAAACAACGCAATGGTGAGCAATAATTATATCTGCACACCACAACTGGATGACTAGTGCCAGGTTGCCATGGTAGCAAAAGAAATATGCTTGATGCAGCGGTGGAGCTACTGTAACGCACACTTGTACACAGAGGAGGAAATAAAGGATGGGAAGGGGCAAAAGAGTGAGAAGAGAGTGCTTGTTCTGACCCGGCCCTGCATTCTTAAGGCGATGATTGGCAATACATGTATAAGAAAAGAGCTGTCGGGGCAAAAAGACTCCTTCATCCATCCAGCCCCTGCTACTGAAAACAAGAGGAGGCACATAAAATCATGTGCTGCAACATGGAAGAACACTGCAATGAGCAAATCAAAGAGAGGGCGTGCCTGCTGACAAGAGCCACATGGATTGTGTCTTTAAAACAGAGAGAGGGAATGGTGGGTGGTTGGACTTAATGGCTTCCACTGGGAGAAAGCAACAAGGTTCAATATGTATTTTTAGCAACAATTTCGAAGGCTGCTGGTGTTAGCCTGATTAGCAGAATTAATTGGGACAGAGGTGGGTATGGCCTCGTCAGAGTTGGGTTTAGTCTGGATAGTTAGTTACTGGCTAGTAAGTGTAGGCCAGCTGAATGTAAAGATGATGGATGAGGAAAAGATAAAACAAATCCCGTCCCACTAATCCCATCCTCTGTTCCCTTGTTGTAATCCCGTAATTTTCTCCAACAGGGAGGTTCCCACTCACACTTAATCGCACATAAACTAGCCCTTAATCCCGGTAATTTAATAAAATAGTATTGTTGCATTGTGTATTATTACATTAAGATGTTAAGTCAGCCGACGCAGATGGATGGGCAGGCTACATATATAATCTCAACTTTTTCACCTTTTGTTATTTATTTTTTTCTGAAACCGCTTTAACAGTTATGCGCTTACATATTTAAATAAGTTGCCTTTCAGTCGTCTCAAAACAACAAATGCCCCTACAGTTTACATACTGCTGACATGATATGAATTATAAACAGCTGAAGCCTAATTTTGGGTTTCATCACAGACAGTAACGTGTGTTTAGGGAACCGGCTTCATCTGCGTTTACTTTAATCTATTTTATAATGGGGGATGTTGAAGGAAGCGATGAGCACAGCGGGACAATACCACATGTTCTACTCGTGTAATCACGATTTTTGGGAAAGCACACCAGGCGACCTCTTTTTGTGCACTTTGCTGGCAACTGTCTTCCACGATCTTCCATTAGTTTACATCTGGGATGTGCTAATCCTACTGCTTCTGTTCCTAATGGGGACTGCCTGTTTCCAGCAGTGCCTCCATTTCTGTGCACACTTTCCCTACTCATTTTGGACAGTAACATTATAAAGAGGATCCCTTCCAATTCCCACTGTGATATTTTCAACATGTTGATTCTTGTAATTGCATATTAACTGTTGAAGTGAGTGGCTTTTATCTTGAGTTTGATAAATCACTGCCCAAAATTAGAGTTTAAAACACATGGAACAATAACTAATTCCCCGACCAAGCAATCCCTTTTTGACGTACCATATGCGCTACAAGTGACTGGTTTATGCAACCTTCATAAGATGCTCTAATGTTGCCGTCCGATCACAGGTGGATAAGCATCTGGCTACAAGTCAATTTCAACGTAGCAAGAGATAAAGCCTGGTCGCATGGCCCAGCTTTTGTCACCTTGTGGCTGGCATGACGTGGGCGTGATCATAAATAGGGTTAATCCTGGACAGATTGAAGGCTAAAAGAAAGGAACTAATTTCTGCACCTGTGAGCTGGCTATATAAAGAGCCCGCTCATATAGCACGGTAACATCCAATGCCACGGGAAACCATGTTCTGTCCTATTAAACAATGGTAGTTTTGGTTGACCACTACTCTCATTGTTATAGTGAGCAGTGAGAGAGCGACAAGTGACAAGCTTAACCACATTTTCAGAGGAAGCCGACAATATGAAGCGACAATCTGACGTGCAAATCGCTACATGTTGGGCGGGACACTGGACAATGACGGTGGATTTGTGGCTCATAGTGTAAATGAACCGTTAGCCCTAACCCTAACTAACTTGTGAATCACTGTCACATACAAAAAGCTTAAAATCAGTGCTTCTGATGCAGCTTTTATATATTGTATATGTAAATCCACAGTGTCACACTGAAACCTAGACTGCTTTAGATAAGAAAGCACACTCTCACAAACACACTGTATAATGTATCCTTAAAAACCTTTGACAGTGCAGTTGTGACAGTGTCCCGGATTAAAGAACTTCAGAGTCTGAGGATGGTATGGATGAAGCTTTAAGTGGGACATGGTGGCAGTCATACTGAACTTATGTGACGGGATTAGCCTGTCAAGCAGAGAAAAGCCTACTAAAACACACCCAATCACAGAGAAAATGGTCCCAAACTGTTCCAAAGTTTCGTCATTCGTCATAGACTAATAGGTAGTTTGCGTATTTGTGTGTAAATGTGTCGATGTGTGGGAGTAGGCTTTTGTACCGAGCGTGGGTTTTCACATGAGTGTGATATAACTGACAGAGGGGACGACGTGCTTCCCCAAAGACGACAGCTGAAGAGATGAAACACAACACTTCAAAACTGTGAGAGAATAATTTATGTTCTTTTCTCATGTCTGACTTGTAAGCTTTTATGTTCTAAAGTCCCATAGATCTCCAGCGAGTTCAAAACCGCGGATCACACATCCTACAAAGCGCCTGTTGACACTTTTGACAATATGGTGGGAAACAAGGAAAGCCAGGATGCCAGGCGATGAAAAAAAACTAGAATTAGATGTCAATTGTGACCAAATGGTGACTCTACAAAAGTCCATTTGAAGATTTTACATGCCAGAAATGTTAAATAAGATCTTGGTTTTGCTTTATAAGTTAACATTATTTCGTCATGTCAAATGTACCCATTTAATGAACAAAATAATCCTCACCTCGCTGGTTTCCCCATTCATAAGGAGCCCAACATTTCTTGTTGATCTGGAACGTAGTGACAATTTGATAACCACACCATGGTTGTTAATGTAATTATGCTGTAATTTATGCCTAGCATAAATAAATGAACTTGCGGATATTAATACTTGCTGTTGATGGTGTCTGGTGGCATTTTTATGACACGGCGACATTATTCAAGATGTGCCTTAGTGCAGGTGGAATGAAGGTCATAAAGTGCTATTCACTTAAGTGCTTTCTGCCTTTTTTTTTTTCCTTGAGAAAAGAAAAACACAGATTTTATGCCTCTGCAGTGTTGTCATTTAGCAGCTCCTGTGTCTGGTCTGAGTTTGTAGACCTTAAGGGGGACGTCGCCACCAACCTCTGTGCTCCATCAAGAAAAGCTATTAAGAGGATCAAGGTAGAAGACAGAACAGTAATAATAAAGCATTTCAATAAAGTGATGTGAAATGCAATTATCCTGACAAGAGGATGAAGCGCAAGCGATTTATGCGAGCTCGCTGACATTCAGCATCAGCATGTACAGTATGTTAGTGTGTTTTCTTGTATCAAGGAGGGATTGACAAAGAACAAAACACTATAACACAATGTTTTTAGTGTTCATTACACGGCACTGGGGGGTTCGGGCACACCATTCCGGATGAAATACCGGATGCAAACTGCAGTTCATAAACCACATTTCGTCCAGAATTAAACACATTGCCTTTCGACGCAAATGGAGACCGAGTGAAACTCAATAAACTTTGAAAAGCTCCAGTGTCTTTAGTGCCGTCTTAGATTATTCCAGCTGTTCGACAGGATTTCCCAGAAGGCTATATGACTTCAATTTGCGAGTCACCAGCGCGTGAAGAGTTCTTGACGGAGATGAAAGAGAAAGAAACGTAGACAAAGCTTGGGGATAATCATAATATACGATTTCCATTATCCAAGATTGCCATCTTTGGATCTTTTTCGGATCATCTCATGGGTTCTGGTTCTCTAGCAATGAGCAATCAGGATATAATGGCATATGTGTTTGTCTTGAAGTTTTGCTATGTGACACCCTGTTCAGAAAAAAGCCTCCTTGGTTCAGTCCACACTGTGAGACCCTTTGTTCACCTCGTAGACCGCTGACTAGAAGGACAGGTAAGACAAACAAGACTGAACACTTGAGATTAAGTTAGCATAAAAACTCACAAATTATGATTCTTCAAAAATGTGAAAAATGTATGGTCTACAAGCAGAGGAAAAAAACAGACAGAAAAACAGACCTGCTGAAACACCTAGCTATTTTTCCAACATCCACCAATGTTACCACAGTTGCAACATTAACTGCCTGCCTTCCAAGTCACCTCCAGAAACGGCTATTGTTTGTCTAACCAAGCAACAGTAACATAGGAAGCTGGGTCTCGACAAAGGGTAGCCGCCCTCTGATTGGTATTCAATAGACCAATCAAATGGTCAACAAAGGATCAATTGCTGTACTAAGTCTCCATTATGTCCACATACTTGCTCTCCCAGAACCAGATTTCTCGAGAGTGTAACGTTTTGGCAGTGAACCAGTTTTTCTCAATAGGCCGCAGCATGCCAATAGGGTTGGACTTAAAGCTGCACAGGCATTATGCCATTTTTATGACCACAAACGACACCATGTCTTTTAATCGACCTTCGTGGGTAATCGGAATCTGCTGCTTCTTGCTCGCACTGTACAGATCAAATGTCTGTTTACCACACAGCTCACACTGAACATAAACATAAACCCCAGTGGAATATAAAATGTTGATGGTTGTGTAGCTTTACCCATAGCTTTACCACATGCATTTCATAGCTAAATGTTTACTGCTGAATTTCAAGATTAAAGTACTTATGAATATGTTCCATTTGCCTTAGTAAAGCTTTTATTTTTTCTATGCATGCTCTTTTCCTATTGAAAGCGAGTGAGCACCATAAACATTATAAGACAAACTATGGCCACCAAGGAGTTTTAAATATTTGCAAAAGAAAGAAAATGATGCTTTATGCAATGACAAGATATTAAGATTATGTCTTGTCAAAAAAAGGAATGACATAAAATAATCACTATATATATATGTGACCATGGGGAGCACATGGCCACCATAGGCCTCACATAAAGACAAGCTCCACCAAGGACTCATGTCTCATGTCCAAATACCACTGATTACCTCTGATTGAGCACACCTGCACCAGAGAGGAGTGCAGGTGGATCAAACCATGTTTAGTATGTCTTTTTTGAATGTTAAAAAGAGGATGTTAAAAGAAATGCTGTTAAAATATCCATGTTAAAACAGTTTAATGTGATTGAGTTTTAAAAGAGGGGAGGACCCTGATTAATGGTAAAAACAGTGATTTAAATGTGAAGCCTGTAATGGTTCATGCCAGGTGGGTGGAGTCCTTGGGGAAGGCCTGGGGTTTAAAAGAGCATGGAATCCTCAGTTCATTCTGTTTGCCTGACTGCTGCTGCTGCTGTTCCTGTTGGTGTGAGGAGCTGTGTTGCCTGATTTAAAGGCATGTTGGGAGCGCCCCAAGTAATTTGCCACTTTTGAGCTTGTTATAATAAATCACTCTGAACTCTGCCCTGTTGCGTGTCTCTGCCATCCTTTCTCATCCACTAGTGCTTAGGGGTTACACTACCCTCACCTAAGCCCAGGTGTGACATTTGGTGGCAGTGGTGGGATGGCAGGCCGCAGAGGGTCTAAAAGAGGGGCATATAGAGGAAGGGATGGTTTACGATCTCAAGTATCAAAAGTGGCAATTACAGGAGGAGCAGATGAGGAAACTGGTTGGACCACGGCGGGCTCTGAAGGCTCAGGGGAGGAGGACCGCATGTATGTTGAGGAACGCGCAGCCAAACCTAAGAAGGCTACAAGGAAGACGCGCCATCTAGAGCCAGAGGAGGTCAAGGTCAGGCCTGAAGAAACAGGCCCCTCCAGGCTCCATGTCCAGGCCAAACCAGAGGAAGGGTCAGAGTTGGCCTCTCTTCTCAAGGACTTCCTGCTCAACCAAAAGCATAGAGAGGATGTCCTGGTCAACGAACTCCGAGAGCTGAAGACTGCGATGTTGCCCTCTACCAGCACTGCTCTCCCTTGCCCCAGCTCTAACACCTCCATTGCGGGGGAAAGTCCACGTATGCCGCTGCCCACACCTGCTCCGCGAGCCCCTCCACGTCATCGTTCCACCCCAAGTCCTATACCCCCTATTCAACCCATTGACTCTTATCAACCTGTGGCTCACACTGATTTAGGCTACCGTGGGAGTCCGAAGATGCTTCCTTTTGAACAGGGAGAGGACATTGGAAACTTTTTAGTTCGCTTTGAGCGCATGGCTCGTACATGGGGTTGGCCCTCTTCGGAGTGGGCATGCAGACTTGTACCACTGCTCACAGGAAAGGCTCTTGATGCCTATTCAGCAATGGATGAGCAGGACTCAAACAGTTACCCTGACCTTAAAAATGCACTCCTAGCTAAAACTCAAAATACAATAAACTGTATATAGATATTTGCTTGCTATGTGTTTAATTGTATTAACAACTATACAGTGTTTTAGTTTATGCTACTGAGATATTTCCAATGCAACTACAATTTAGATTATTGAAACCAATTCATTATAATCCGAAGGTTTTTCTCCCACATCAGTGTTTTTCTAACTGGCTTGGTGTTTAGACGTACTGCTATGCCCACACATTCTTTTATGGAACTTCATATGAGGCACTCTGCAGAAAAACATGAAAGCACTGAATTGGACCAAGATCGCAGACAGAAACTAAATTACAGTATTATGTCACAACATAAAGCCTGTGATGCACTTAACATCCCACGTGAGATAGCGTGAAGTGAAAGATGCTGAGGGTGAAATTTTCCTTCCACACAAAGCTGTGAGTGACACCCACACACTAGAAATACACTCCCACACACAGACTGAGCGACACACCAACGCCGATCTGCACACGCTGAACAATCAGGGCTCGCACAAAAATGCAAGACACATGCACATATACAGCACTTTCTCATAGGTTGGCAATGGATAGAAGAATACAGGGAAGTACAGGAGGAGAGGAGAGGAGGGGAGGGGAGAGACAAAACTAAATAGTTAGGTGAGCTGTGAGTCACTCTTGTGTTTTTCCTGGTTCAACCCACACATGCCTTTCTATCTGGTCTGCCATGCATTGCCAGGTGAACAGGATGGTGGTATAGAAATAGATTCATCCTATAGACATTTTACATCAGAGTGGTGCCATAAATCAATGCCCCATTTATAATCCTAGTCCGTCATTTCTATGTGATGCAGAGCACAGAGACATAAATAAATAGTAAACAAATGCAGCTGTTTTTGCCTTAGCATCTAGTGCTTCTCCTCTACGTTGACACAGAAAACTTCACCAACACCGGAAGCTGGCGACGCTAGCTTGTCTTTATCCCTTCACTGTCAACTTGCTACTTCTACCTCTTATTTTAATTATGGTTTTCTTCCTTTTTTCCCAGAGAAGATTATGGAACTGCAGTGAAATAGTTAAGTTTGTTGGATTTGGCATGAGAACATAGACAGGATTTGCAGCATGAAATTTGGTGTGCAATATGGAAATTTGTATTGGTTTCCTTGAAGACGTTGTGTGACTCATCCAAGTACCATGTGCCATAAGCACTTCTAAATGACGGGTGAGGAGTTTAGGTTTTTGTTAGGATACATTTACGGGTAGTGCCCATCTGAAACTCAAAAATTCATTTTTTGGGAATAGCATGAACTGGATGACAGAGAACCTTCACAGAAACATGAAAAGGATTGTGCTGCATTTTCCCATATGCCTGAATTCTGACCAGTCTCATTTTGTAAGACATATTATGCCAGAGCACCTATTTGAGAGGCAGGGTATTACCAAAAGCAGCAGCCAGTAACACTCCATGTATAAATAATGTCCAAGGGTTTACATTCCAAAAACGATATAACTAAAAAGTCATATTTCCTGAATAAGGAGTTCCAAATGAAATAAGCAAGTAAGTGCATTTTAAGTTTGGATGTTCAGTATTCAACAAACGGCAGTGGTATATCCTGCACTTAGAGCTGTCAGGAAGACAGAGTGTGGGTGTTGAGAAACAAAGCCTCCCACAAACTAAAGATCACTATGTTTGACCCCAAATGTCCTGCGGGAAAAAACAAAGTTGAGGAACCTGAACCCACAAGACACATAAAAATTGATATAGTACTGCGCTGTGTAGCAGGTAGAAATCCATCAGTGGACAAAGTAGATATGCTTTAGCTGCAGGTCAGGTGAGGTCAGCCATGTCACTCCCTGAACCAGAGCCAAAATGGAAATGGGTTGGCTTGAACTTGTCAGGGTGATGGCCCTTTCCCTGACAGGACTGTCAAGAACACAACAACTGAAGTCAGCATTCTGCAAGCCATTAGCATTTTAACGCTGATGTAGGATTACACCTTACACTTTTTATTTCCTTTGAATAATTGAAGGATCAGGGAAAATTTCATTTTAAGGACGTGTGGTGATTATAAAGCCATTAAAACCTCAGGCTCCTCTGTAAAACATGAGGTTTTCCAGAAAGAGATGTAGCTTAGAGAAACTACACATCAGCATGAAGAAATTTAAGTACGGAGTTTTTTTCTGAACCCTGTCAAATCTGGAAAATAGAACCCACGAGTATGCCTGTCTTTTCTGAAATTTTGTACTCCTATGGTTTGTCCACAATCTCAGAATTGGAAAAAATATGCAAAAAAAAACTGGCGGTAGCTAATTACAGGTAAACAAGCCGGCCATCGCGGTTGCGCTCAGAGATCCAGGTCAGAAGACATGATCCGGGGTCTGTAGGTCAATCTACAGACTCAACGATAACAAAATATTGGGTGAAATATTGGAGTTTTGTGGCAGATAATATGTTATTTAGAGAAACAAATTTGAGGAAAGCAATCTGTAGGGAATACAAATTACACAAAAGTTATATGGGTGAGTAGGCAACCGTATTTTACACCAGAAGTAAGGTCCAGGCACGGTTAACTCAAATCAGTCACATCGTTTTTAATACCCTTATCAACATGGTAGTGGACAAATGTGCATGCCTTATTCAAATGTACTGTGGTAACTCAGTTTTCAACAACAGTGAATACAGGTAGCTTTGGTCTTGTTAAAAGAATCATCTGGCTGGGCTGTGAAGCTAAAATTGTCATTCTGGAGATCGGTTTCTTTGACCATGTCTGCTTGGTTTCTGCTTGCTTTCTTCATCATCCTGCTTTAGGATTTTTGTCAAGTTTTGATGGTATGGGGTATATTACTGCCCTCTGCAAGGTAAATGTATCAACTGAGAATGCTCTTCAGATTCTGCTTGCTTTCCACAGCATTTTCTGATGCTTTAATCCTTTCTTGACCAACTACAAACTACAGGGTGAGGTGTCATTACAATAAGAGAACTGGCATATCTGTATCACCCGTCAAAGCAGCCCAAGCAAAAGCACAGAACTACAACAGCTGTACATACATCAGTGTGGAGACCTCGCTGCTGTAACGTGATGTCAAATCTGTCTCCACGAGCACTTTGAGGCAAAACATTGCAAATGAGAAAATAACCCTTTGACTGGCTCCCAACTGAAAAGACACATCAGCGTCACTGTATCATCACACAGGCACATTACACGCAATCGCAACACTGCACTCAAGAAAGTCTATTATACTACTGACAACAAAGCTTGACCCGATCTTGGGAAGTGGCATTAAAATAAGTCCATGTATGTATCCTTGGCCCCTGTGCCCCCTGCTGTTGTAGTGAATAAGAGCAGCCAGCTAATGCACAGTACAATGCTAGGCCCTTTATCAATGACATGTTGGTTATTTATGAACACTATATTGCACCTTGGTTTCTATTTCTTTCACTGTCCTTGTGCACAGAACAGGTCAACTTCAGCTGCAAATGTATGAGAAATAATCCTTGATCTCAGTACTGGAGCTGAGGCAGTTGATAAACTATTATTCGCGCTGGTCCACAGCAGAAAATGTTCATAGCTGTGCAACATGTTTTTTTGAAGTTATATTACTGTCAGCAGGAATTACAGTTAACTTGCTCAGCTCCTCACATGCGGTGAGAATTTGCTGTTTTTATTTGCTATTGAGAGGAATGCAGTTTATACATTTGAAGTCATAATCACGTCAGAAAGGCAAAGGCAAATTAACACATCATAAAAATAATAGTTTTACTTGTTACTGAAGGTGCTAATTAACTAGAGCAGCATGCCCCTACTGTTTAATGGCGACACTGTCCAATGTGCTAATGTCCTGGAATACTACCCTTAGAGGAGAGGGACTGGCAGTAAGCTGGCAGGCATGTCGGTTGAGTGTGTTGTGATGGTGCTGCTGCCAAAGCCACCACAGAGTGTCTCTCTTCTTTCATACCGAGAGCCTTTCCCACTTTCTCCGTCTCACACACAGACACAAACACACACAGAGCATTACGTCAAGCTTTGATTGCGACAAGTGAGGACTGACTATTTCTGCTTCTGTGTGTGTGTGAGTGTGCGCGCGCATGCCTGATCCTCTGACTAAGTATATCTGTAGGAATCAGGATTAGGTTGTCACACTGACACACACGGCTTATGTAAAGCTGACCTACAGTGTGTGCCACCACACACATGAGTGTGAAGCGACAGGCTGCAGTGATACCTACCCTTGCTGGCACCTGCTCCTGGACTGCTCACTCTGACAACCCCGCTGTGCTCTCAGCAATGAAAATAATAAGTAATGCTTCTTCTATGTTTCTTTTCATCATGGGATTATTCATTTTGGATTGGGATTTTTAAGTTTTCCCACATTAATTCTATCAGCTCCACGTGACATGTACTTGCTGAGACGTGAATGCAGTTAACAATGCAAGACGCAGCACAAGCAGCGCATGTCGCCAGGCTACAAATATCTGCTCTGCCCTTATTAGCTTAATGATCTTACCAAGAGCTGAAAGCAGAAGTGACATTTAACCAACCACTGCTAATGTTCATGAACTCTAGAATGATGTGGACATGCAACAGGCAGCTGAAATTGAAGCTATGTTTACAAGTAAAATGGTATAACTGAGTTATGGCCATCTAATTTCTTGCAGCATTTTAATAACTACTAAGAGCTACTTGTTTTGAGAGTCAGGTGCTTCAGTTTTAGGTGCACTGACACACAGAGACAAAATAAACCTTCGATACTGTTAAATCCTCACTATTATGTCTACTCTTTACTGATATGCTTAAATCTCGTATTAAGATTAATCTTTTACTATGAGGCTTACATTGATTACATTTTTCATGCCCACCATATTCAAAAAATGTTTTTGTTTGTTTTACAAATAAATCTACAGAACAATGAGTTTTAGAGTCATTGTCAAGTCTGGCACACACATCTCATTCCAGAGGTCCACTTCCTCTCTAAGCCCTTATCCAAACACAAACACAGCCAGTAAACTCAGCCTGCCCACACTGCCACTTACACACAGTTTAGTAAAGTCTCTGTCTACTATTCAACACTAGATGATTAATTTTCACTCAAAAATTGATCAAAAAAATAAATAATATATAATAATATAAAAAAATAAGCCAGTATTAATGTACTTCAGAGGTTGAAAATAATACTGATCTGCAAAAATAGAAAACGTGGAATTTGTTCCCATATGGATCAAGGAAAAATGTCAGAAGACAAAGCAGGAGATTCAGCAGATGATTTCCATTTTAGGTAAAGATATTCGAAGAATAGCTGCTAAATGTGATGGATCTCACGGATATGTGCTCAAAACCCCCAAAATCGTGTCAGCAGACAGCAGAACATGCTCCCGGCAGGTGAAAAAGCACATAAAATGATCGGCCAGCTCCTCCAGAATCGTGAGCCCCACTGCTTCAGTGAGGAGGAGCTCCCAAGAATGTGTACTCCTCAATGAATTCCAGACTCATCCTGAATGCATCGGGCATTTAAATGTATGTGCACGCACACTGTGGCGAGCGGAGTCGACAGAGGGAAATCAATAACCATCCCTTGCATGCGTAGAAGACAAAACCGAAGCTTACATGCACTGTGTAAGACATCTATCACGTATGGGCTGCTTTAATGGCTGTTCAGTATGAGGAGAGGGATCTCTGAGGTGTAGCAGCCCTGGCTTATTTAGCTGCGTTTGCTGTCCTGGGTTTATGATTGAGCAGGGGTTCAATACAGAGATCAGGTCTTAATGTAGTGGGCTTTCACACTTGATTTAAAAAAAAAAAAAAAAAATGGAATGAGGTCTGATGAATTATTTCAGTGCAGTGGTAATGATGGCAATAACAAACGTGCTCCTACAGGGCTTTAATTTGTGTGATCAATCAGAGATGGACCCGCCAATATGACTCAGCACCAGTATTTGCACCCCCCAACCCTTCTCTCTCTCTCTCATCAGACACACTACATGACTAGGATATTTCCACAAGGCCTTCATCTTATCGTTTTTTGTTTTTTTCCCCCCACAGCTACCTAATGTTATAGCTGTACGTTATGTGTTACAGGACCACTACAGTCTAGCCATGCACAGGCACCGCAGCAAGGCAAGTTCCCGCAGTCATCGCAGTAGGTAATGTCTTTAAGTAGGCTAGCACATTGCAGACGTTATTCGTCCTAGCCGTCCACAAAGCAAGTGCGTAATTGGACCAATAACATACCAGGCAATTAGGTCAATCAGCGGGGCTTTAGTCGTGTCACAGATTTAAAGATCTGTTGCTCAGCCGCGATTTCATATCAGGCCGATTCCACAACAGTGCTCGTCCAAAACCTGGTCGACACCACATCCCATGAGACCATAAGAACCCAGACCCTCTCCCCCTGTACACGAACAATGCGTCCTTTCTCTATCCACATAGAGAGCGGCACCTCATCAATACTGCTAACTGCAATTGTCATCCACTGCCGGGGTGATAAGACTACATCTGACCGCCAGAATCACATGCAATTCATTAGTTCCTTTCCATTGTTGATTTTTCTGGTTGCGTTACTTGGCGGATTTAGAAATGAAGAAGAGTAAATTCTTTACCTGTTCGGCGCAGTGTCTTCCAGTGGAACTCCCGGTCTGTCAGACACACAGGCTCCGCAGCGGGCAGTTACCGTAATGAATGTGCTAGTCCGGCGCGCTTGCGTTTCAAATAGTCATTACGGTTTAATTATGGTTCACACATTTGCGCAAATTTTAGATTGACAAGGATTATGCCAGTGCATTTCGGTTCAGCGTAGAAGTGCAAAACACACGTACAGTGCAAGGGCAAAGGTAAAACGCTAATTGTTTTCGATATAAAACTTAAGCATTACTCACCACAGGAGCAAGGTCATTGGCTGTGGTCTGATCCAGCTTTCTGTAAAACCAGTTAAATTTTGCAATGTGCTGCTTTTTTCATTAATATTAAAAGGATGTTTAAACACATACTTTAAAGTCTTGATGAACAGAGATCTAATTTGACTATAACATCAATAGCTATTAATTTATGACAGCTACAAAGCTACAAGTTTGCTATGTGCTATGCTATGCCACCCTTAGTCATGGTTTAAGAAAATAGAGGCTGCCGTAAAGTAGCTAATAGCCTACTTAACTATCTTAAAGCTGCTGACAGTAAGCTATCAATGTAGTATGCTAGCTCATCTATCCAGGCTATGTAATATATACAGTACATAACATGACATTGTACTGCATCCATTTTAGAAAATAAATAAATGTGATGTACCATTATTAAGTGCGGTAGAAGAAATTCAGGGCGACACAGTAACATTATAAAAAGACACAAAAGAAAATACAACAGTAAAAATGACCAGGAGGAATACAATAAATATTAATATACAGTAACTATGGTGAAATGTGCAAAGACTGTGGAAAGGATAAAAAGAATAAAATTGTACTGTATAAACCGTGTGTGATGGGATTTATAGTTTGCACAGATAGAGAGATATCTCACTGATGAGACAGAAGACAGCAAGTGGTGTATATTTTCATGTCACATCTAGTTAAAGGTACAGGGTGGTGTGCTGTTGTGCAACATGATGGCTGTCCTTGGTGCTTCCGGGTTTGTGGCTGTGTGACTCTGTGGCTAAACTTGCTCCTGAGTTGCCTCACCTCGACATAGAGAGGATGAGAGTGGTTGTTCATGATGGCTTTCAGCTTCCTTCTTATCCTCTTCACTGTCGTTTCTTCTACACTGTTCAGTTCTCATCACTGAGCTGGCATTCCTCACTGGATTAAGAACCACAGTTCCCAATGCTACCTCACAAACACACAACAACAAAGACAACGACCACTACGCTATCATGTTAGAAAGAAAGACTTTAAACCACAAACTACACTAAAACAGATAATCTTACATACCTTGAGATAGTGCTCGAAGTTTAGAATATAAGAGTCTTATCAGTCAGGATTTCCCAATTACTCTTGATAAGCCACTACACCCCGAAGGGTCTTCATTAGAACTACTTTTTACAAAGAAAAATATAATCCCAAATGTGCCAATTAGTGGACAATCCAATGAAACTACATTTCCTACAGAAAATAACATGATGAAATAAAAAAATAAATAAAAAATCAGGTCTACATACTGTGTAATGATGGGATGTTACAAAATATATTTTGCATAAGAGCACCCTCAGGAGGACAAATACTGCAATTACAACCATGTGAAGTAACCATGTGGCAAAACTGATCGTGTTATTACAGGTAAATCAAATGCTTCTACATTTCCACACATCCACCTACGCACTGATGTACCTACTCTTTATTGGCCATCTTCTAAGAAGCTAAATGGCTGTTATGGAGCCCCATCAAGGTCATTTTTTACCTGTAGCTGTCAGGATCAGGCAATCTGGAGAAACAGGCAGATGTGGCTACAGAGAAGAGACTATTGGCTCTCCTTCACTTTTCATGGAGAGATGAGGCCTTAGAGAAGAGCTAGGCTGGAACAGAGTGGAAGTGACCTTCATGGTTTCCAGCTTTTTGCAGCAGGAGGAGGGAGGGGGGTCCACCTGTTCCCTTGCTGGCAGAGTGCTTATGCTTTTCTATTAAACATGCAAAGAACCATAGACCTGGTCTTGTTCAAGAATGAATTCAAAGATTTACTTCAGTTGACATCTGAAGCAGTGTAAATGGAAAACTCCTTAATTCCATCAGTTATAATCTGAATGCTGAATGTTGAATTCTAATTCTGGGCTCCTAATACCAACCTCTGGCATAAAGCAACTGACATACATACAAGTAGATGAGAGGGACGACCTTGGCCGCCAGCTGCCCATTAGGCCTCCTGGTAGCTACGAAGGATATTATAAGAGGCGGTTATGCATACGGGATCAAAGTACAAGCTGTTTCACTCAGGCTGTGGTTTTAAAAAGCTGTGACCTCCATAAACGTTAATCATTCAAATCACTTAAATGACCTCACAGCAGTTTGTCCATCCACGATTAGCTTTTATATATCGCATCTTAAATTAGTAGGTTTGGCATGAGTTGAAGACATCCTCCATCACTTTACTTAAGTAAAAACCTTTTACTTAGTTTTACTTGATGGTCTATTTTTTTTTTTACTATTTAGTGTCAACTAACAATTTGAAATAATGATGCACAACATTTTAATTAAACGTTTTCTGAAGAAGTTGTGTTCTTATTGTGCATATACAGTGTAATTCTAATACCTCATCATTTTATTTATAATTTCTTTCAGATGCTCTTGAAATACTGTCGTCACACTCCTTGTGTCCTCCATCAGCAACAGGCAACAACAACCTGCAAGTTAATGTTTTTACCAAACTGATTTGATCTGCTCATTTTCATCACAAAAGAGGTCCATTTACCAGGATGCGTGTGGCTATTAGTTCACCCCCTTCCAAGCCCCAAACGAAACCCACCAGAAGGAGTCACTGGTGCAGCAACAACGCTGTGATCCCTCAATGGCTTCCCACTCGTGCTCTGCCACTGTGCTACCAATAAACACTTTGTTCATAGCCTTTTGAATCAGGCTTGAGAAAGCTGGAAAATAAATAAATGCATAAATCATGACACCCACCATGTTTACTAATGTATACATTTACTAACAGTTATGTTTTTCATATAAAATATGTAACAAAAAGAAGATATGAAAGCAAGTATCACATGTAAATCACATGTAAACAAAATCTGCACAAAAACATATATCCACTAAAAATGTTTATATAGACGTTCTAAAACAACGGTGGAAATAAATAGCATGTGAAAACTACAAACAGTATACAAACCCGACACTACGGTGGAGTTGCTGGTATATATTTATATATATTACTTTACATACAGTACCTCTTTTACATTAAAACCTGAAATTGTAGCATGAGCTACATAAGTCAAAAACTACTGCGGCACAATATTCACTAAATAATCACTTTTGCTTAAAAAGTATTGATCTAATCACATCAAATCAATATATATAGTGGAATGTAAAAGGTATCCCACTTAAGGTTCCCAGGGGCACACTTTCTGCTCGTGGTCCCTGATGTGATGATATCTGAAACAAAGAATTTAAATGATAAATGTAAGATACTGACATTAAGTGACAATAAACCTACATGTTGGTTATCAATGCTTGATTTAGAGGCTATTCTTATTTAGTGATTGAACTTCCTAAATGACTTATTACTACAAAAAAGATTAAAGTAGTCTTAATTAGAAAAATTAATGAATGACTGGATGAAGAATGTCTAATCCAAATCAGTTAGGTGCTAAAAATGATTTCGAATATGTGAGATGATTAACCATTTATAAACTACAGGGACAAGTAATTAGAAAAATTTAAATACGAAAATGTGCCAACTGAAGAAATTAAGAATTAGTTAAGAACCAAAAAAACAAAAAAGTAAATACCAAATTAATTCACAACTTACATGTAAAAAGGAAGGCACTGCTAACTCAGCTGCCATTGGGCCTTGGGTGTGCCATTCTTGCTTTGTCCATGAGATGGCAGGGTAGCACAAGCTGACTGAACTGGGGAAAGCTGGGAGTTGGAGTTCTTTGACGTGGAGGACACTGAGCTACACTCCATCAGTGCTGATGGCACTTTTTCAAGTTCATCAGAGAAAAGAGCGACTTCTTCGTCCTCATCCAAAGGAAACACTCGTGGCTCCCAGGGAGTCTGAGGCTGCAGGAGGACAGAGAGTACGTTATTTGATAGCCATGCATGTTTGCATTTTTTTTTACGAGAATACTATATGTATGACTGTCATGTAAGTGGTATACACAGGAAATACTAATAAATCTCCATATCAGTCCCTTCCCTTAATTTAGACTGATAGCTCTACCGTTTCTGGGCACGGTTCAGATGATGTTTAAATACCAAATATTGTGCATTAATTGTGATTTGCATGGTGGGTGGAGTGCAAAGCAAATAGGGGACATTATTTGTGATGCTGAGAAGGTTGATTAGGAAAGTCTGGTTTAGTAGCAGCTCATTCCTTCTCCAATCAAAGCAGAGTGGTAGAGAGCACTGCAATCAGAGCATCATCAGATGAAACAAGAGTGGAGATGAGTATGTGTAGGCTCTTGAGAACCCATCAGTGTGGGTTAATCCTGAACCAATTTTTGCTGCTTTATATTCTTCCTTTCTGCTGGCGGGACAAATAATACAGCTTTATCCGTGACAGGAATGCTACAGAAAATATGCTTAGAGGAGTGTTAGTGGTTGTAGTGAAAATCTATATCGATGGGAAATGTGGCTCTCAGTGTATTCTTTAAACAGGACATTTGGATTTCATTATGGGGTGTGTTTCAAATGATACACAGAGAAAAGCCTCTGCATGCAATTGGATAGTCCTGCAACCATGGTGAAGTTACTACGTAGCTGTTATTCTTCTGTCCATCTCTACATATAGCCCATGCAAACTTTTTGACTGGCCTGGCACTGCGCATAAATAGCAGTGCCCATTTTGTAGCAGGTGGAACCGGTTTCCAGGCTATACTAGACATGCAATCTAGTGTATTTGGTGACAGGTTCGCCCTGGCACATCAGTAGCGATGCGTCTTAGGTCATCAAGCAATTATTTCAGAGCCAGAGCTGAAGAGTGGAGTAATTGTAGCAACGAAGATGAATCCTCAGATTCATCCTAAAATCCTTTTCGCTGAGCACAAAAATAAGAAAGAAAGTCACTGTTCAGGATTTCAATCTAAAAAGCTGAATCATCAGTTGTGAGAATAAACATGGATTACTACTAATGTCACTTTTCCTCTGGGACCAACAAAGGAAGGGCACTGTAGACTGCAGGTATGCACAGCACATAAATATTGACAGTGTTTTTGTTACTTTCATAAGGAGAATAAAAGTCAGCCCTGACTCTTGGATTTTATGAGGATGTACCACACTTAAGGAAAAGAAAAGTAGAAAAGAAAAAACTACAGATCATAAAATCAATAATCAGGCAATAATTCAGACTGAATGGTGGCAGAAGGGAAACACTGTATTAAATGGAATCAAAACCAATAGAAAATTGAGGTGTCTGACTCCTGCAAGTGTCCTCCTGTCCTCTGTCACTTGGTTCATCATTCTGTAATATTCTCAGTTTACCTTGCTTGATTTGAAGTTTCAGCTGTGGTGCTTTTGATCTTACCAGCCGCTCCTCTGCCCTCGGCTGTTCATCAGTATCCAGCTGAGCACAACTCCACTCCGCAGAGCTCTCCTCTCCTGATGTGTACATCCCGCCCCCGCTGCCTGATAGCCTGCTGCCAGATCTGGAGTGAAAAAAAACAAAAAAAAAAACAAGCATACCCCATGAAACTCCATGAGACAAGTTCTCAACATTCCACCTTCACACAAGCTACGTTTGCATAAAGATGAACAAAACAATTCTTCAACAGCTACACTGCAGATTCAGCATTCAAGCTTAATCCTTTTCTCACAAGCACCTTTGTTTTCATCCCCTGGTAAAATACTGAGATTTTGTGCTGAGATTTTTTTCAGTGTCATCTGATGGGAAAAAAAGCCATTTTCATTACTATATTTAGTGAGCCTGTGTGTTCCCACCTTGTATGCCTGCAGCATTTTCTCTTCCCCCAGGATGACCAGCGTAATTTCTCTTTCTGCTCCAAAGCCAGGTGCCTCCGAGCAAAGAATTCATCACCGAGATCCTCAACCTACACACAACACAAACGGAGGGATGAAGAAAATCCTTTATTCACAAAAGACTATAAACTTCTCACATCCATAGGAACAAGACATCACCTGTCCCTCCTCAGTGTCCTCCTCTGCATTCACCTCCATCAGAGACAGAGGGTCAACTACCCTCCAACTGCAAGAAAGATAGACTTCATTTGTTATCATTATCATCTATCCTATCAACTATCTATTCATAGGCAAATTATTACAAATCAAATACAAAACATTGGGAGTAATGAGGAGTGTAACAACTGCAAACTCCACGTGCTGCAAGTCTGGACATTAGTTTTCAAAGACTTACAGCATGAAACATAAGACAGAACTCCAACAGGGGCCATTACGCTCCATACCTGGGAGTTAAGATATCCTTGTACTGCGGCTTTTCCACTTTTGCCAGTGACACTGGGATGACAATGTTGTTGATGTTGTACATACTCTCTCCCTGGCGTTTGCGAACAAAGCTCTGGAAGGAAACATAAGTTGAAGTAGGGGCAGTTCACCAATGACCCAAAACTATACTACAAAGTCAGGATGCCATGCCTGCCGACAGTTTTTTTTCATCTGCATGTGAATCTACACTGATCAGGCATTACATTATGACTACCTGCCTAATACTATGTCCCTTGTGCCTCCAACAGAGTTCTGATTCATGGATCTTCTGAGGGTGTCCTGTGGTGTCTAACAACAGAATGTTGTTGGTGGGGGCCTTTGGGGATCCCTAATCAGTTTGGGATCTAGTGAATTTGGAGACCAGGTCAATGCCTTGTGCTGTTCTTCATGCCATCAAGGAGTGTCATTGCTATGGGGTGGGGATGTCTGGTCTGGTCTAGTGTCTAACATACACAAATGCCAGGTCCAGAAGTTTCCCAGCAGAACATTTAATGGTTAAGATGGTCAACACAGTCACTGTTATTTAGTTCTCCTGTCAGTGGTTTAATGTTGCTGATCGGTGTATATTCTGTCCATCACTTAACTCTGTGAAGTTACATTAATAATCGAGAACTAAGCTTCTGTCGAAAAACTGATATAATTGATGGCATTCAGATCTTGTGGACAGTTGACCGAACATTTCATAACATGCAAAGTGGATCCTCATGTCTCATGCAAAGATCTGATGACAAAATATAAATTAAATTTCATGTTAAAAAAAAAAAAAAGATAATTTGTGCACAAACAAACTTATTCCAGTACATATTTCAATTAGCATATATAGACAAATATACACTTTGTGAATACGTTACCTGTGAGACCTGCTTGCGTGAGACACGTGTGCAGTTCTCTTCCAGAACATCATCTGAACTGTCTTCTAGGTCACAGAGCTGGTACACGCCATGCTCCTCATCTACAGTATACAAACACACATACATACAGTATATCAGACTAGGTGTGGATGAAACTGTACAATAATCCATGAAAAACTCAAAAACAACATACAATTCATTCAAATAATCATTCATTCATTCATCTTCTGTAACTGATTGTCCTGTGAAGGGTGCTGGAGCCTATCCCAGCTGTCATTGGGAGAGAGGCGGGATACACTCTGGACAGGGCTCCAGTCTATCTCAGGGCGAACACAGAGAGACAAACAACCATTCACACTCACATGCACACCTACGGCCAATTTAGTATCACCAATGAACCTAACCAGCATGTGGGAGGAAGCTGGAGTACCTGGAGAGAACCCACACAGACACTGGGAGAACATGCAAACTCCACACAGAAAGGCCCAGTCTGTCCAAAGGGAAAATCCTAGAATAAAACAGATAGCTGTTGTATAACACACTTCCCCCACATTCTGCCAATTTTCAGCTTTTTAAGAACTGAATCAGTAAATCCACCTGTTTGAATAGTAGGTGTACTTATCATTTTTCTTGGCTTAATGTATTCATAACAAGAATTATAATGGAATTTATTCAGGTGGTCTAGCGGGATGGGATATTTAAGACACTCTGGATTTAGCAGTAAAGGAAGTTGGTGTCACGCAACCTTGCACATAGAAATATAACCCGTGTTATCCTAAAATAATTTCCTAGAGGCAGTATTAAGATGGCTGCGGAGAGGAGAAGGCTAGCAGTCTGGTCTTTGAATGGGTTCTAAAGGGAGAAGCATGCACTTTGTCTTTAAGGGATAAACAAGACCTTGAATAACACAAGTGTTATATTGGTGAGTGTAATACAAACAGTCAGCTATTAATCTGAAGATATAAACCAGAAGTTAAACAAAGAGTCAATAATTATACAGAATTTACAGTCTCAACTTTACCTTGACCTTCTGTTAAACAAGAACTTCAATCAGCCCTAATCCTACTCATAAGTTGAACCCTAACTCAGGTTGATCATTTTCACAATCAGCAGCACCCTCAAAGTCAACCTTCAGAATCTGTGTGTCTGTGATGATTTTCAATCATCCAGACCATAGTGCATTAAAACAACCAAAAATAAAATAGACAAAAGCTAAAACAAAAACACCTTGAAGGTGTTTCACCATTCATTTCATGTGAGTTTGAAGTGTGCGGCATCCACAGATATTCCTAATAAAAACCTAAGCTCCCTATCATAATTTACAACTGAAGAACCTACTTGGATGAGTGGAGAAATATCTTATCATGCGTATACTAATCAATCTTTCATCTTCTTTCTTTCTAGAGCCTTGCAGATTTCACAGTTGCCATGTGGTCACATACTGATTTACTGTTAACAGTAACGCAGTGTGAACATGTACTTATACACACCCTCCATCAGTCCATGGATGCGTCTTCTCTTCCTTTTCCTCTGACTGGCTCTGCTGTGTTGACCCCGAGTAGATCCTGACGACCTGATTGGTGACAGGTCCATAACTCTGCTTTGATGTCGCCTGGCACGTTGCTTGTATTTTTTACCTGTAACGACACACAGGCAAACATACAAACTGACTTATGAGGAAATAAACAGGGAGATTTAACTGTTCCACAAACGCAAAATACACAATCCTTGACCATTCTTAACTAAATCCTAACCAATTGTCTCAACATCACATCTATTTTAAGCAATCACTGTACAGTAGTGAGCCAGCATAATGTAAAAATGTCAAATGTGAGTAATCATTTTATTTTCCTATTGAAAAGTAACTCACATTTCCTTAGGAGAAAAGGAAAGATATAAATGATGGAAGAACAAGACATAAATGAATGGACTGATGCCTGGAACCTGCCCTTTATGTAAATAATATTGTACATTGTATGTGTACAATTTCCTTGAAGGATTAATAAAGTATTCTGATTCTCATTGTCGCGTGTGTTCTCTATTCTTAAACCGTATGCTATCGTAGTTAAAAATAAATTATATTACATGATTCCAAGATTAGTTATTATTCTCGATTTCGTTCCCCGTATTTTCCATCCATGTCCTGTTTGACAGTTTGCGTCATCTCATTCTGTTTGAGTTGCACCCAGCTATGATAGAAGTCTGCTTCGTATGTCAGGCTATTATTTTACGTGATGTTTACTTGACAGCCCATCTTCTTCCACTATTGACAAGCAGAGAGTTAATTCAAGCTGGCACATGATCGACAAAGAGCAGGGTGAGTGACATCTTCTTCCAGTTTTAATCAGTCTCCTTTGTGTCATGTCTTTTATTCTCTCTTTTTTTTTTTTTTACCTAGCATTTGTATTTAACATAAAAATTAAAAAGCAGAATTGAAACCTTCACTATTCTATAATCAGTTTATTACTAGTTCATTTGATTCACTTGTCTATGTTTTAGTACAACCACATGACCAACATCCAGTTAAATCCCAGAAACCACAGGTATGTAAATTATCTTTTATTAGCTGCAGACTAATGTACAAAGGCACGTACTGACATGATGAAGTGAAATGCCAAGTGATTTGATTTCTCATTTACTGCTCAATTGAAAGCCTCATAGGGATCCAGTGGGATATCTGACATGCTAGGAAGCAGTTATGATTGTCTACAGGGAAATAACAAGCAGACGGAGTAGCTGACTTTAAAGACACCATTTTACGCAGTTATTGTTTCTCTTCATTGACTACAAGCAAAGAGGGGGCTTGTCTAAATAAGATAAACTGGCAGTTTACTGGTATCAGTAGCAATCTCTAGGCAAAGACATAAATGGGCTATTCCCCCAGTCAAAACTAAAGAAATCTGTCATAGGGTTGTGGAGCATCATTGATGCTCTTTAGGGGTTTCATAGTTGTCAGAGTTGTTATTGTAAAATGTACCCATCTGGGGGCCTGTTTCTTTTTCTTCTTTTTTCTCTTTTTTTAAAAGATCCCCAAACTATAGTTTGTTTGCATGTCCTCAATGTGCAGTCTTGACTATTATGAATATTAGCATTATGAATTAAGAATAAATGACTGACATTAAACATGTTCATAGCATTTCATTAATAATGAGAAATAACTAAGTAGCTAAATAGCTATAATTATCACAATGTGAAAGTTTCCGCTGCCAGTAATGTTGACTTGTATGTGAGGTAGCAGAGCAGCAAGCATCATGAAAAATGATACAGCATGTAATCAGTGCTAGTTACCATTACCATTGTGCAGCGGTGTGGAGCTGCGTCTTCTGTAGTTCAACGGACTAGACAGCTGGGTGTTGATAACTAAAGGTCTTTGGAACCATTCTTCTCTGGCCAAGACCCTCTGAAAGTGATGGCACATATGAGTACCTGGGAAAAGAAGACACACAATTAGTATGTAATCAAAAGAGTACAACTATAAAACTTTTGTCCCCTGCACATTGCTCAATGGTAAAACAAGGGCAAGACATAATATTTCAAGAACTACTTGTGCATACAGTATATTATTAGTTAGGTGAACATTTAAAGTTAAACAAACTTGGGAAACTTGCCAAATAAAATCCACATAAAGCCTTCTCATTCTGTTACATAGCTATGTCTCTCCTACCAGATGAACGAGAGGACATGGGATGAGATCTGGAGCTTGGGTTGCTGGAGGAGAGGGATCTATTGGAGCTGCAATCACAGTCCGAACAGAGGACTACAGGATTACAAGAAGAGCAAGAAGAACAGGAAGATGACGAGAGAGAAGAGGAGAAGGTGGACGTGGACTTTCCTGAGTCCTAAACAGGAACAAGGACACAAGACCGAGATAAACTCATTAACAACCGGATATAATCAGGACGTACAAATTTTTTTACAAAGTTTTAACTTTGCTTTCCCTTAAATATGAGTCATAAGGGTTTAAGGAAGCTATTCTCTGTTGGTGCACAATGATTAAAGTAATTAGACTGTTAAAGACTTCTTTTGTAATTTGGCAATTTTACAATGATGGTGGCTCAATGCTGCTTATTATAGTAGCTATGATTGCACTGGGTTCTATGTCTTCCAAATTAGCAACATTCAGCAAGTACCCTAATAGTTATCTGCTGTCAGGTATCCAAAGGGATGTTAGTATTTAAAAATGGTGAATATGTACTAAAACTTTTAACTGAATTATAGATAATATTGTGAAGCTAAGCAGGGCTTTTCCATCCACTTGACTAGAGCCTGACCAATACTGGATATTTGGGGCTGATGCTATACTAATTTTAAGGTATAAAGAAATCCAATGCATCAGCCAATATACACATATATCATATAAACAGTTACTGTATATAATTACTGACAAAAACAGTTTGCTAGCTTCCCTACTAACATAACACACAGATGTGATAATCATGAGAGATGTACTGATGCAATGGAGTCCACCGCACTGTACATGATAAATACATTTCTAGTTAAGATTCTGTTCAAAATAAAAAAATAAAAAAATAAAACTCATATCGGGCCTTTTATCGGTGCAGTATCAATCAATAGTAAGTAAATCAAGGCTAGAGCTTTAAAATAACACCATCCACTTGATTATTTGAATCCAAAAGATATTATGTTTTAATTAAAAGCAGGAGGCTAGCTTTGAACATTAATTCCTACTTAGTTTGGGGAACTACGTATTTTAGTGAAGTGAAGCCTGAATAAGAGCAACGGCTTTGAAGCTACATTTCACATCAATCAGTGAATAGTTCAATTAAAGAAAACATGGCGTCTTTGGATACAGACTAATGCTGTTGAAGGTGATGCTCTTGGTTTACGTGATGGTGACCATTCATGTGCGTTTTGACAGTAAGATGCAGCAAGTAGATGGCTGGACATACAGCACTGGGAAGAAGAAGAAGAAGAAGAAGAAGAAGAAGCCGAATTATGGCATACCAGTGAACTGCCATGGTTGTAGGAGTTGAAAGCGAAGAGTTTGGGTTTGTGGTAGGTGACCAGGGGTCGGGTACGGGCACACACGCATGACATATCAGCTTTGAAGAGCCTTCTGGTCCCAAGTCTTCCTCTTTTAGAGCACCCAGGCAAAATAACATCATCACCTCTCTCACTGTAGGAAAAAGATCATGAAACATCTGGGCTTTTGGAGCAAGATTTTTGAAGTGTTGCTCTCTCAGATCTTATTCACCGATAACAACTACAAACACACAGTGCCTACTTATACCCTCTTGTTACTGTACATGAATAAACAATCGGAATGCCTTTCATTTGTTATGTGGCTTTTATCTTCACAGCCACGTGGAGAGCGCTAAAAAGGCAGCAGGAAGGGAAGACATGAAGGGATTATTCAAGTCAGAGAAGATGAAGAGAAGCAGGCTGTATTACTGGTATATACATTGTAAGAAGGAACACGATTTCATCCTATAGCCTATCCTAGCCTAGAACTAATGAGACAATAGACAAAAATTGTCTCATTTATCCTTAAACGCATATTTCAAAGATCAAATGGGTTTTTATTTATTGTCATTTCAACCACATACAGTGAGATGAGAGGACAATTCTTGAGGACCATGGAGTGCAATACAAGGGACTGAGCATAAACTGCATGTGTGCGTGCTTATGTACAAACAGTAATTCATTTAATCTAGTATGAGAAGTCCCAAAGAAAAAAATTAACTGTTTCTAACAAGGTGGCAGTAACACTAGCATCCTAAATGCAACTCATGTACAACACTATTTTTGGCACAGCATGGCACATGCTCTCAGTGCGTTCTCTACCTTGTGAGAGCTCTCCTGCCTTTCCACGACTGAGGTTTTTTGGAGAGCGGCGAAAAGCTCAGGGGAGTCACCAGACTATTGACAAACTGGCTGAGCTGGGCACTCTGTAAAAATAGATACCACACATATAATGCATTTCACATTATGATAAAACAGTAACTGTGGAATACAGTCGGTCTACAGAGAAACGGAGGGTACTAAGTGAGCAAACCTTGCAAGGAAAGAGGGACATCACAGCACACATCAAAGCATTCCGTTCATCTTTCTTTTACAGTCATTCATGCTACTAAGATGCTTATTTGCCCAATACAAAAGAATACATTTGTGTAAAGTGGCTAAAAAGTGAGTTTCCTTGCTAATGCGAACTAAACATTTCCTTCCATTGCCAGTTTCCAATTTCATTGGTGGTAGACACTAGAAACTCCATTCTGTCTGTGAGCTTAGTACAAAAGTGCATCAGCAAAATTAGGTAATTAGGTTATTCTAGAATTTTTTTGAAAGTGGATCAGTTTAATATATGTAGGCAGTAATGGACTCAGAAGGAACACCCACAGTGAGCTGTCAGACGTAGAGCTGCATGCAGCAGGCTCCAACTTCTCATCGAGGTAACCGACTTGGATCTGATTTTAGCATTCACCAATTCATATCTCATATCGAAATTTCAAACCAAAAGGAAGACAAAGGACACTCAAAGACTAAATCTGCTCAGTAGACACAATTTCCCACACATTACAGTTTAGATACTTATTTTACAAGGGAACTGGATGTGTGAGATCACATGACTAGCCATCTTCCTTAAATCTATGTTTGTGGGTGATCCACAGTTTGCTAGCTTCCCTACTAACACAACACACAGATGTGATAACCATGAGAGATGTACTGAGAGCATTACACACAATGGAGTCCACCGTGCTGTACATGATAAATACATTTCTAGTTAAGATTCTGTTCAAAATAAATAAATAAATAAATAACCTCATATCGGGCCTTTCATCGGTGCAGTATCAGTCAATAAACAGTCATTCTAGTTGGCAGTGCTATACACACCACCACATCTACTCCATGATTATGCAGTAAGGGCCCGCAAGCTAAATCAAGGCTAGAGCTTTAAAATAACACCATCCACTTGATTATTTAAATCTGACAGTTCAGATACTTATTTTACAAGGGAACTGGATGTGAGAGATCACACGTCAATCCATCTTCCTTAAATCTATGTTTGTGGGAGATCCACAGACGTGTGAACCTATCAGCATCCTGTAAGGAACTAATGGCCACTATGGACTCCTAACAGGCTCTTTTATGTGCATGTCAGCCAATTTGCTAATTACAAACAGTAGCTAGCTACACTGACGCACTACCATTCATGGAAGACTGTTGTCACACACTCCTCCATGGAATATGATTTGTCTACGAATACAGTGATCAGATTCACATGAAGTACAACTTGTAACGGCATTAATACATTCTGCAATTTTCAGCTTTGGAACATGTGTAAACTCTTTTCGCATAACTTAATTACATACCAGTAAAGCAGCAGGAATTCATTCATACCACCTAAAGCCTCTAATTTATCATAATAACACACAGGTCAAAGAGTCGGCATCGTGTAATTGATTATTTTAATCCTCTAAGCCTGATAATGGGATGTGACATTACAGATAGGCACCCTCCTGCGCTTTTCTACAAACCACACTGAAAGGAAAGATGAGGTAGAAAAGGATAATCCCCTGACACAGTGTATAAAATGATACATTACTAATCCTATAGATGTCAAACTCACACCTGGTATTAGAAGTGTGTGTGCTTTTCCTTCCTACCTGTCTCTCTATGTTGTGCAGAAGACGTGTGGGGCTGCAGGGTTCGGTGTCAGCATCCGAGGCCGTGCAGTACAAGCCTGCCATTTCCCTCAGCAGCCTCTGCTGAATCTGCCTGTCAGTCAGTGGCTGGGAGTCTGCAAGCACCACGCCACCCTTCAAGAGACACACAACACACAGAGATAACACAGGTTAATGCTTTACCGATTACATTCCGTATTTTTCAGTTCATATTTATTTATTTATTCATTCACTGGTAATCCGAAAGATGCTCTAAGATTGTATTGGTGTATCTTTATGCCCAATAGCGGTAAAAATGCTTAGTTGAACTGTGATGTGCAATAGTATCTTATGGTTTTTACAAGTTTGGCAAATACTGAAGGGCGGTTAATTTGCTTTGGTAAGAAAGAACACAGATCGGCCGACAAAATTTGTGATTTTCTCATAACAAAACAGAGAGGAGAGGATTTATCAAGATTGACCAATGTCAGTCAATCAGCTTGCACATTATTACATCCTTTCCACCAGCATGATGTGTGTGTGGTGACTTCTGCAACATGTAAAGCTCATAAGAGCCAGTTTGCTTTTCCACAGACAAGCTAGAGTGCCACTTAAGAGCCACTGTATACCGCAAATCACTGTATGTCTGTATGCATCTCTGCTTTCCAGTCCAAAGGTCAAATATCAGTTTTATTACTGAAGCTCCACTTAGCTTATTCAAAACTTCTGTCAGTGACCAAATTGCAAGGAGACAGTTTGTCTTTTCCATTTCACATTGTGAAAATGGGAGTCGTAACCTTTTATTTGGTCTTGATGGCAATGATGGTCCTAACCATAGACAGTATAAAGATGGACAGTGGAACTGCTCCTAAAAAGTGAAGCCAAAGCAAGTAGAGGCTATATAGGTCATAAGGCCACCTCCTCCATGTTAGTGAATGAGACTTGGGCCAAAATAAAACACTAAAATACATGGCAAATATTTCATTTTTCAGGGAAGGTTTCTGTCATTTTAGGCAGTTAATATAATGTTGATGCATGTTCAAGTGTCATTTTTTGGATAAGTTTCCTTTTCGGTAGTTATTTCATGCTTTAAATACAGGATGAGACATAACAGGGACTATCAGTTGCCATGCCAACCACTCCATGGCCCCATAGGACCATGAGAGTCGTAAAAAAAATAAAAAAATAAATTTCCAATATTTCCTTGTATCAGGTGGAGGTAGAGCAGAGCGCAGTATTAATCTAAAGAAAACTTAAGTGAGTCTTGGGGAAGTGCGGGTTAACAATATCACGGCTCCACGTGACTCTCAGACCGCACTGTCAGTCTCTGGCTCCAAAGTCGCCGTTGCCCATATTCCCTTGCATTCCAATGCAAGGAAGTGGTGAGACGTCCATATTTATACAGTCTATGGTCCTAACACGTGGTTGTTTGGCATTCAAAACACAATGAACTGGTGTGAGATTAAGCACCAGGACCAAACTGGCCTTTGCCGTCTTGGTGGAAAAGGGGTATATGAAAACTACCCCGTATTAGGCTGGTTATAAACAACTTTTATCATACCTTAGTAGAGCGTATGTGCTTGTGGAGCTCTACCAGTTGTTGTACCCTCGCTTCCAGTTCTGCTAGACGCAGCTGCAACCAGCTCCATCGGCTGCTCACCTCCGCCCGCTCTTCAAGCCACAACTTCTCATTGCTGCTGTTGCTGGCAGAAGGGACAAGGTGCAGGAAGACATAGATTATATTCATCTATGTCTGAGGCTTGAGACGCTGATCCAGCCTCATAGGAAGAGAACTCTAATGCTGTACTAAAATGAATACAATCAAACATTGACGACTAGAAGCACAGGAAGAGGTTGGAATAAAAGATTCATTGCCGCATTGCATTGTAGCTGAACATTGTTTAGCATTGTACCCAATTTTGGAGGGGAGGAGTCTGCAAAAGCCTATCTAGACCACAGAATAAAACACAGCTGATTTGTGTAGTCTGTTTCTATAGTATGTTTCCATGGCACTAGCCTGTTCAGTTAGCATTTATCTTCTTTGTGTGTGTTTGGCTGATTTCAGCAGGGCAATAGTTGCTATGGCACTGCTCTTGGACCTTGGCTAGGACATTGAGGGACTCCTCTACTTCAAACACTGTGATGCGGGAGAGGGAAAGGTTAGGCTAGTCAGCGAGCAGCTACACACAGTGTCCTTTATGAAAGCCTTTGATATCATGAGGCAGTTATTTTATCATTAGCCTGTTTAATCAAATACCTCAAATTCTGCTTGCCTGCCTAAACACAATTCCAATGAGTTTACAGCTAAGAGTAGAGCCAAAAATTGGTTAATGACTGCTTTTCAGCAGTTTCACTCAACCCTCAGATAATCTCTGTTAGTTAAGTAGTAGGCACTCTCTTTCTACCACAGACAATGACCAGACCTGGCTGCCCTGCAGCTCTTTCCAACTGTATAATGAGAAAATTCCAGGAATATTTGCCAAGCATTAGCCGAGAAAGGAGGAAAGGACAGAAGGAAAACGGCTGCTCTATACGTGTTAGTGTGCATGTTCACATACCATATAATGCCATACATATTTATCATGCTGATATTGGCATTGCTAAATAAAACATAGGTGTTAGTAACTCAGTGGCTGGCCTCCGCAGTGAGACTGTAAGATGTTTTACTGGCAAATCCTGGCTGGATAAAAGTCCAGCTCTAGCAAATAGTTCTGGGTTTACAAAATCCCCTATTTGGGTTTTTTGGCTTGTGCAGAGGAATTAGGGTTTCTGGGTGTGTCCTGCTTTTATACTTCCACACATACTCCCATACAGCATATTTAAACAAACAGAAACAAAAAATGACAGCTGGAAGTGTAAAGGACAAGTGGATTTAAAAGTCAAAGTATACCATGGATTTACCAGTTCATGGTCAGAATGTTAAAGGCCAAATGTTTCCACATTTTCTTAAGAGGAGCAACGACCGGTTGCCTGCCCAGCTGGGTCATATCCTCTTTGAAAAGGAACCTGCCATAAAAGCTCCCCAGGGAAGGTTTACTGATGAAGCACAGAGAATTGTCCCATACAGGAGGAGAGCATACTACAACAAAGAACAGACTGACACTGCCAAGATGACAGAAGGACACACACACATAACAAACTTGTTCTCAGACCTTATAAACATATTTGCCTTGTTTATTGCAGGGATCACAAGAAACAAACAGCATTGCAACTTCAGCAACCATAACTTCAACAGAGTCCCTAAAAGAAAGGTTGAGTGCACTGATTGCAAGGGGAGTCGCATAGATCAAAGTGACTCTTGATGCAACTGGATAGAGCAACAATCAATCAGATCTTCAAAACCAGTGACGTTGACACCGTAGTTCTTAACAGAAGTGTGGCAATAGCACTCTGCTGAACAAATATGATACCGGCAGCATTAGATAAACACATGTAAGAGGCCAAGCATGGGCAAGGCTGGATGGAAAATCTGTTTGAAGGGGCGGCAGATACATTCCACCCAAGTGAGTGAAACATGATCTGAGATTTGTCTGGTTCCCAGGCTAAATGTGTCACGGTCACGGGCAAATATATTGTTCTCAGAAATGTCTGCGATAAATGAGATCATTACCATAATATAATATACTTTTTTGTTCTGGTGGGCAAGCAGTACTACTACTGGAAATCCCTGTTTCTCTCTTTCTCTTGGTGCCATCACAATATTTTCATGGCCTACCTACTATTACAAAGAAAGATTATTGTTGAAAAAAATAAAAATAATTAAATCTCTGACTTGATCACAAAAAATAAGAACAAGAATCCCCTCAGATGAAGCAATTATCGGTTGATAAAACAACAAAGTAGCCAATTAAGTTTTCTAAAAAGGGTTGTGTAGTGTTATAGCATTACCAATAGCTTGGATATCTGCAACATATTACAAGAATACAAGATTCAGGCCATTTCAAAGATATTAACTTAAATATATGTAGAAATTATGATTGTCTGAATGTTGGAAAGTAGTAAACACTGGATGTGACAACACACGGCCATTAGAGAAAAGCAAGTCCCTTTCACCAAGGACTCAAATATAGCAACACCACAGGCACCCAAACATACACTCACTTTAAAAGTGTTTCTCACTAAAATGAGGAGGCGACGGGGTGCGATGTCACAGAAATGGTTTGCTGGAAAGTCTGTGTTTGTCTCTTACGCAGTGGGGAAAAGCGAGCTGACTAATCAGCTGAATCTGTTATGACTGCAGCATGGAAAGAGAAAAGTATGCTGGTGCGCACGGTTAAAAATATGTCATAACAGCCTCCACAGTTGGGAGGACAAAACTCCAAACCACACTGTAAACATCCTCCAGGGCCAAGTAAAACATCTAACGCTGCTGGGGAACAGTGGACCTAAAACTCAGAGACTTACTTTCCAAAACGTATGCAGTCATCCGAAAACAAATGTTGAATTTCTTGTGTCATTCATTTGTAGATGTGTATGATTTAGTGCCTCCCTTATTATAATGTCAAAGTCATTTTTTTTTCAGTTTACACCATCTTGGCACCACTTTTCAGTGCTGACTGTCCTGAGCTGACTGGCTGTGTGAGAGCCTACCTCTGCGTACTTTCTACTAGCCTTCAATTTAAGCAAGGCCCATGTTTTTACTGGGGATCATGGGTGCAGTCTGGAAATCCAAGACAAGAAATAGTTTGGCAATGAGACTACAGCAAAGCTTGAGAAATTGTTTTCTTCAGCATTAGCAACTGAATCCAACAAGCCAACCCTTCCATGTTCCACAAATGGAAAAAATATATTTTTGAACAAGCAGTACATCCCACTCAGTCAGTTGGTACTATTCCTGTATTGTAAAGGAAAAGCATACAGCTGCGTATTAGGTACTCACACGGGTGAAGTCTTGCCATGAATCATCTCCTCTGGCTCCTCATCCGAGCTGCTGCTGGCCGTGGCCTCAGAGTCCAAGGCCTCTTGCAGGCCTCTGAGCACCATCTGGCTGGAGCGGCTGAATTCCCTGACCTCTGTGTAGGAAGACAACGACTCTGGCCAAGAAAAATGGGGTTTTCTGTCCACTTGTGAAGGTAGTTCTCCATGATGTATAGAGTCCAGGCTGTCCAGAGGTACATTTTCAAGCTGATAGTGCTTTTTCAGTCCCTCCAACTGCTGACTGCAGTGACACAAAGCGTGCTCCCCTAACAAAGCTTGCAGTCTCCTTCGCAGCCTCCAAGCTCGGCCTTGAAGCTCTGCATGCCTGTAGAGCTGCTCCTTCGCAGCCTCTTCTAGTGCAGCTTTGGATGCCAGCTGAAGGAAATTTACCCTGTTAATGCAGGGCTCCAGAGAAGCTTGAGGACAGTTTTCTGCAGCTACATTCTCCTGTGTCAGTGTAGGTGGAGTTGCAAGTAAGGGAGTGTATCCCTGGAACTGGATCTCCCCGTGGGAATACAAGGGACAAACACTGGAAAGGGTAAGGGAGGAGTGATGCACATCACCACCATCTGGCCCACATTCAAGAGCAGCACTATATCCATGCAGCAAACAAGCCTCTTGGCTTTTGTGCTCTGGAACAGGGACTAAAAACATGTCCGGTACACCTGGGAAGACAGAGGCCACCTGATGGGAATCCGCCTGGCTTTTGTTAGAGGACAGGAGGTTAACGAGAGAGCCCGGGCTGGGGAGAGACATCTCTGCCTCACGCCGGCTCACTGACATCTGCAGACAAGGCGACAACATGGGGTTGGCGACAGGGGAATCCAGGAGGCTCGAGGGGAGGCAGGAGTCCAAAGAGCCAAAGGAGGAGAGGTTCAACCATATCTTCTGGAGGTCACCATCGTCTGGTCTCGTGCCGGGGTCAATGCTGCACATGGCGGCTCTCCCATCCGAGTCTACTGTGGTGGAAGCAGGGGGCGAAGACAAGTGGATTCCGTGGGCATTTTTGAGGATTTTGGTCAGGGCTGGGGCCATAGCCCCCTCTGAACCACTGGTGACTTCACAGTCTGCACCTTAAAAGACCTGACAAGCGAGAAAAACTCATAATCCTTACAGAATTTTAAGTACAACTAAGAGTGCTCTTAGTATAGGACGGTAGAAGTAAAATAAAATGTGAGATTAGGGTCGATAAAATCACAGCGACGCTAACTACAGTTATGACTGACAGACTTAACGGCCGTCTTCAAATAAACTGTAAACGTTGGCGCGTTATAAAGGCTAACGGGTCAGATATAGTCCTCTCTGGTCACCCGTTATTAGGCGTTTATCTATTTTATTACAACACTAACAATTTGGGATAACAATTTCATCATTTTGTCCTCTTTTAATAACGCTGTTCCCTCAAATGGACGTTAACTATTGGCGCTGATGTTGTAACGGAGAGTAGCTACAGTGAAGGAGACGGCGAGTGACGTGAAAAGACACCAAAACAATAACAAACGCATTTTTACTCGTCCACTACATGTTAGCTTCAACAACAACAACTACAAAAAGACACTAGCTGTTACCGAACCGAGAACCGAGAGCCAGCGAACAACGCTACCGCTCCATAAAGTCAGCGTCAAGTGTCTCCACACACTCACCTGACCGGGAGGTAAACCGTCGACTTTACATCGCTTCTTCTTCCCTGGCGGCTGGATAATTATAATAAAAAAACGTTAAACCTTTCTGAAATTCGACAAATCAGACAGTGTCGCGGACTTTTGTCGGTGTCCAACGCTGACACTTATTTTTCCAAGCATATCCGCGACAGAAAACGCTCTCCTTTAAAGTGATTTTACGCCTCCACCCCCTCCTCCTCCTCTTCTTCTCGCCAACTGCCGAGACCGAACACATCTGATCTGAACGAGGGGCTGGACCAGATTCATGACGCCTTCACGGCCCCTTCAGAAGCTCAGTGCTGTCATTACTTGTAGTGCTTTACCAGAAATAATCTTCACAGATAGATTAGTATTTTTATAAACTCATGATTTCAAGAAAATTATATCGTGGTTTCTTATTTACAAGATCTGGGATTCCTGATGAGATCTTGTAATCAAGATACACTTGCTCAAAGAACCTCAGCCATGGACATAGATAGGATTGAACCAGAGTCAAAGCTGCTCCTATAACCACAAGTCCACAGACTATCCACAAAAAAGACGTAGGCTAGATACTAAATCAAATTGTGAGGCATTCATCTTCATGATTTTACTCATCTATTAATTTGCACATGGATTCTCTTAAGTTATGGATCACAAAGCAAACTAGCAAGAAAAAGGTCACAGTTGTATGATATGCAGGTCGTAATGTGAATAAACTAATTGTGAAGTCACAAGTAGATTTTAAGAAACAGCTGAAGCTGGGTTAACCTGTCCCCCAAAATAAGTGTGAAGATGTGACCTGCATGGTGGAGCTCAGGGTGAAGAGTGTTTTACACAGAGCAAAAATAGAAACTGCAGCATTTTTACAATTTGCTGTGCAACACAGAAATTTCCCAGTCTGGGATTAATAAAGAAAATCTAATCTAATCTAAATCTAATAACTCGACAAGATGTATTATACATTGTGATTTTTATACATTTTGCGAGTCGCGCGTTTTTTTTTTTTATCTAAGTAGGGATATTTCCGATGGACCATGAAGGGAGCATTTTAGATCATTTGACCTCTGCTAACATCAAAGGGCAAAATCACTGATAGAAATATTTTTGATGCCTTGTTCGTGAATCCTTGCACATCAATAGTATGTCCAAGGATAATAGTAATAGTATAGTGGGGGGAAGTATTCAGGTGTTAAAGTAAAGATACCCCACCGTGAAAACAGTCCACTATGCCAAGTCCTGCTTTGAAACTGTTCATTTTTATCAGCTCAAGGTACTTAAAGATGTGCAGCTCATTAGTTAAAGCTCTATTCCAGACACATTTTTATAATTTCTATAAGATTAATACAAAAACAGTGCAACACATGTCACACATTTGTGAGAAGTTGTACTTTGTTAGGTTGAGCACTGGAAAAAAAAATCATTTACAATTACAGAGCTGACAACCTGGACATATATTCATCACTTTATTTACAATTTAAGCAGTGTCTGATGATGTGTACATTTGATGTGTAAGTATATGCAATATCATGGTCAAGCTAACGGAATACATACAGTATATGAATACAGAAAAGATTGTACATCTACAAAGCACTACTAACAAACACATGTTACCCAGTGGAGGATGTACAGTACTTATTTTCCTATGAAACCAAAGAGTTCTTGGTCAAATATAGCATGCTTTAAACTCCAGGGGCAACATGCATCCCCATAGACTGAAATACTGTATAATGTTTAATGAGGTCCACCTCCCCAGTGGCCTGGTAGCCTGAATCAAAACATTTAGCAGTATATAGTCATATATGTAAACAAAATATCCCTACACACTAAAACAAGCAAACGTTCTGCAGCATCTAATGCTGAAGAAAACAGCAAAAAAAAAAAAAGGAAGACAGAAGACATACTGATATGTTTTGTATTGGTAGAAAGTGTACATTAGTTGTGTTTCAGCATGTTTGAACTCAGCTACTGTAGGATTAGTGGTTAGAAATTACTAAAACAGAGCTACATTTCCTCTAGGTGAGTATGAGTCACGCACAAAGCTTGGTTATGTGAGTTTCAGGTAAGCAAAACACCCCCATGTTCCTTTTAAACCTGTAAAGCCTGATAGATCATTCTAATTATTATTATTTTTAATTGAAGTGCTTATAAGCTTTGCTCTGTATAATATTTGATACATCAGGCATTCATGGCAATTCACTGATTGTGTCATAATAATCAGGTTAATTAAATTAGGAAAAAAAGGCAATTTGTTTTCTAAATAGCATCGTAATATATTGATAACTGTGGTAAATTACCACATGTACCTACTGCATCACATTTGATACACTACTTATCAACACAATTTTACTAAAATGTATAAAGTATGATATTACTGTAGGTTGCATGAATAAAGCCAGTGTGAATAAATATGTAATATGTGTTACGGAACAATAAGATCTCTCTTCAAAAACAACTGGTCAGTCTATGAAAGTAGCCATTTTGGAAATGGCTGCCAAAAGCAATCAACTGCAGAGCATGGATACATCCACCAGGGGGCAGATGAGTAGTCTAAAACTGGATGCGATCGTTTTTTTTGTTTGTTTGTTTGTTTTTTGTTTTTTGTTTTTTTTTCAGGTAAGCATTGAATATTTGGGAGGTGCAAAGGCCTCAGAAACTCAAATATATGATACATTTGGTGTTGTAGTGTTAAAGTCCCATCTTCCCACTTCGCAAGCTGAAGAAGCTACCTGGATGAGTGGCAAAACCCTGCAGGTCCAGTTGCACTTGGTTCAAATGGTTAAAATCGTGCATTAATGTCTTTCCGTTCTGACAGATTTCTTCCCAGCGTCACTGGGCGCTTGCATGCATTCCTGCATCTATATGCTTCGGTCCACCCTGGTCTTCAGAATCAGTGTCCTTGCTCTTCCTGATGTACTTCAGCCGCTGAACCACTGAGATGCTCTGGTCCAGATGTCTGAGGCTCTCTGTCTGAATACAGCCTGCCCAGCACCCAGGCTGAATGTGGTGACTGATACGTACAGGTTCAGGACTGTCAAATATGTATACTGACTGATGGGTGTAAACCGAGTATAATATATGTACGTGAGCCACAGACAATAAGATGTGTACAGGACTCCCTGGAGGATGCCAGTGATGGTGACCCTCACCTGACTGACAAACCGTGGACAAGACAAGGACTGCCCGTTTGCAGCCATACTCTGCATGTGTCTGCACAGGTAGATGACAGTGGAACCACTGGACATCCCCATGACACACAAACAAAAGAAGAAGTAGGCCTCGAACAAGCGAACCACGGTGATATACATATCAGATAGCCATTCCTTATGGCTGTCACTTTCCACTGCCATAGTGTTATTGAATTCAAGAGCACCAAGATGAAAAGCGTTTGAGAGAATGCAAAATAAATTTAACCAACTGAAAACAGTTTCAAGAAGCCAAATGGAGTAGATGACCTTTTTGATATTCTTCTTAATCCAGCTGAAGAACGCACACTTTGCAGGTACAATCTGGGTGTAATAGAAGAAGTTCATCCAAACAGAAGAGGTCATGCTGATGGACAGACTCCAGCCTGACACCACAAGTAAAATACTTGTGAACTTGTGGCTTTCGTTAAGCAGTTCAGAAAAGAACGCCACAAAAATCCCCAGCACGTAAACGGTCGTGCTGAACACCAAGGACCCCAGGAGAAGCCTCAGGGGCTGCTTGATCCTCTGTCCTTGAGGCTGACAGACCATGCAAAAGTTGTAAAATGCAACTGATACGAGGTTGAGAATAATGAGGGGTCCGTTGATTGCAATCCAAGCTGGATAGTTTATCCCCATTTTGTTTCTATTGTCGTATCTTCTTCTGACAAAAGGAGCCAGTGAGGAAACCCAGCACTGTGCAGTGTAACATATCTGAGGGATTTGCATCACACGCAAATCACAATATGAAAATGACGCACTATTTGCTGTTTTCAACAGAACAATGTTTCACGGGGCAAACACTACAGGTGAATATTTGATCACATCACGGCATGAAACCAGATGTGAGCGCTGCTGAAGTGGCTACAGTATATCTGGCTCGGAGTGGGAAAAAAATTCACCTTGGAAAAACAAACTTTAAAGATATGCATCATAAAGTGACTCATTAAACTTGTCTTGATTCCTTACATAACACTTGTTTTTTTTTGTCCTTCTTTTATGTTTGAAAGTAAACAGTAGTTTTATTTCCCAGTGTTTGAACTCCGAGTGAATCTCATAGGTTTTTTGCTCTGAGTGACTGAAATGAATACCAGGGCTCTCATCTCATGGATGAAAGTGCTGTATTTGAAGTCTGTTTTTGTTCATTTTATTAAATGGAATTCATTCATGACATTTTGGAGCACTGGCTTACCAAAAGTGTTGACAATCTCTCACCAATCTCTCACTTTTGTCTCGCAAGTTTAAATCTATTCTTTTTGACAGTTTGAACTAAATTTATCATACTGACAGCTTACTTAAAAAATGGCAGCACTCGTCTCCCTGGATGATTCCTCAGCTGTTGCAAAAAACTGAGGAGGGCCCAATCACCTGCTTAAGAGAACTTCTGGAGCAAACCATTGTAATTAGGAGGGAGGGGAGCGGAGACAATATATGTGAGTAATCATGTTGAGCATGAGTGTCTTTGATTTGTTGGATTTGTTGAGGTTTCATGGCACATGGCGAGGCCGTTTACCTCAATCTTGTGCCTCGTCAAACTGACACTGAGATACTAGTCTGACAAGTACATCATAACAGTCATTATACATGTGGAAAGATGTTTGCAGAGGGAAAAAAGGATCCTCTAAGGATGATCGTGGCCTTCACCTGAGTGACTGACAGTCCATTTTCAGCCGTGCTCTGTGTCTGCTGGGGAAGGTTCTGGTAAACATGGTATCAGGACCAGAAATGGTCCTGATACTGTGAAAAATTCATCAAAGACAGCGCCCTCAACAGGCACACTAAATATGCTCTCTTTAATGCAAATGTCAGGAAATAATGGGTTTGACACTTTTTTATACAGAACATTATTGTTATATGTTTGAGTGTAGTAAAATAAGTAAGTAATGGCATACAGAGGAGGTCATACTGATGGACAAGCTGCAAAGACAACAAACACACATGAGGCTGGCCTTTGTCAAAGTGCTCAGGCCCTTTTTTTCCATCCGACGTAGCACCTGTTTTTTTTAGTGATTTAGTACTGTGCAATATTACAACTCTGAGGTATTTGCATTCCAATGCGTATCAGAACACGCTAATAAGCTGTAGGGGTGCAAAATCACAGAGAAATGCATATACAGCAAATATCCCATGCTTTAATCATGTGTATGGTCAGTTTGTATGTCTGATTATTGTATGTCTTATTTTTTTCAGACACTGAAGACATTGTGTCCCAAAGAAACCTTCATTTATGTTCAAACATAAGTCATATTTCAGTCATACTAAGTTACTGATTTTTATAAATTAGGAAAACAAGGAGCATTAACCCGAACATCTGATCAAATTCTGCCTCACACCTCTTCAGAAATGATTACATTCAAAACTGTGCTATCAGACGCCTAATAAGTAGCTTCACCTGATGTGAACTGACTGGGTGCAGTTTCCCCACCATTAGTTTTCTTGCAAACACCACAGAGTCCTTTGAGCGCCTTCCAGGCATCGGCTGCACCTCGTCTGAACGTAGCCTGACCGACGCCCAGGCTCACCGTGTTGCCCGATATGTACAGCGTGGTGGCGGTGAAGGAGACCCAAGGGCCGAGGTAAAAGTCCGGAGAGAGGATGTAGGCGCATGAATCAGCCAGATAGAAAGTGTTGTATAAGAGGTAGAGCAACCCCTGCAAGAGCCCAGTGATGGTGACTCTCATCTGGCCTTGAATCCTCGGAGCGGAGAAGGAGTCACCGAACTTTGCCATCCTCCTCATGTGTCTGTGCAGGTAGTGGGCCGTGGAGAGGTTAGATGCCAGCATGACAAACAGACACACACCAATGTACACTTTGATGATGTAGAAACACAGGCTATCTACATAGCGCAGTGCGTTACTACAACACACAGACCGTGTGCCATTGATGTAAGTCTGCCCACAGCATAGCAAATGTGCAAGATCAATGGTAGTAGTGACCAAACAAACTGTCCTGTCAAAAAACAAAGCCACATAGATGACAGACGTGATGTTCTTCTTTACCCAGGTCAGAAGAGCCCGCTGTGCAGGGACGATCTGGATGTAATAGTACATGTTCAGCCAGACGTAACAAGTCATGCTGTTGTGTGTAAAGTACACGACAATAATCCACACCACAAAATATATTTCATCGCTGTAGAATCTTTTTAGCACATAAGTCACCGCTATTAAAGAAGCACAATACATAATTGAACACCAGACAAGAAATCCCAGCAGGGTCTTCAAGGGCTGCTTGAGTCTTTGCCTGCCGCCCAGCGGGAAGGTCAGGCACCACGCGTAGAAGACATTTGCTGCGACGCTGAAGAAGATGAGAGGACCATTGATGGCTGTGAAAGCATGTTCACCTATGTCAATGGCTGAACGATCCATTGTTGGCTCAGAGAAGGGAAAATATCAAAAAGTGGCTGCGCCTCAGTGTGTGTCGATGTCTCTTCCACGCGCGCCTTATAAGCGGCTGAAAACCAGGAAATGAATGTAATGGACCAGAACAGTCAACGTCTGCGCCCACGGGAGGATACAGGAAAGATTCGCATTGCCGCCAAGCATCTCTACACTAGGGCACAATGGTGTAAAGTACATTGTTGGCTTGACTCTAGAGATTACTGATGCAGAAAATTGATTCATCCTTGTATGAGTTTCATAACCTTGCATTCTCACAAATAATGGTTAGGAACGTTTTGAGGAGAAATTCAAATTAAATCGGCAATGTCTTGAACGCATCAGCATTTGTTGGTCGTAGCTACTTGCAGTAAGAGCAAATGTAATTTAATAATACAGCTCACAGAATTCTGGGTTCGGCAAAACAAATAATAGCTGTTTTAACAAAAGGATCGGGCAGTAATTGGGCTTCTTTTAGATAATTCTGTGAGCAACTGAACTGACTTTAAGGTCGAACGTTAAAAGGAGATGGTTACCACACTGAGAAGTTGGAGGTTTGTCTGCAGCTCTTCATCCAACAGCTCACTGTGGCTGCTCCTCCTTCTCCCATTAAAAAGATGAATGATAGTGGAAGGTAAAACACTTTAGATTTAACACAGTGTATTTACTGTGACTATTTCATGAATAAAAATCAACTTATGTTTGCCATGTTTCTTTGACACCTCCATCTATCATCTGGGGAACGGTTCAGCAAACTGAGTTAGTGTGTTCATATCCACGTATCTTTTTATAGAGACTGCATCAGCAGTAAGTTAAGTTGCTGCAATTTTTTTCTGTAAAAGCCATCACAGACATAGTGTTTATGTGTTACTTAGTGTCTCAATGAAAACCTTCAGGATTGATAATGACAAAGGGAGTCATGCCATCACTTGGTGTATCACTGCTCAGTTTCAGACAAAGGACCGTAGAGGCACTTAAACACAAGAAACAAAGGGGTAATGAGATTTGCATGAGTGCAGAAAACATTGTTTTGATAGGTGTATCATTAACAATGTTCATTTCAAGTGTCCTTAAAAGATCGTGACAGTGAACAAGCGTGCGTAACAATAACAGGATCCTGAAACAGCGAGGACGACTGCAACATTTGCATTTTCATCAGCACACCAACTTTTTCTTTCTCTTGGAATAGGATTTTAATGTTATGTATTTCCATGTTCCATCAACCAGATATGGCACATTAGATATATTTACCTTGTCCCCTAATCAGCAATTTTCAACAACTTTGGTATATTACATACTGCAGACAATGACACAAAAGAAACAAAAGACACATTCAAAACATTTACATCTATACTTATCATTGATGTGAATGTTTCAAATCATAATGACTTACAATGGGACAATTATTCTTCTGACTGGAGAATTGTATAGTGTGAACGGGGGTCAGTGCTACTGAATCCAGTACAGTGATATAGTGGCTGTACATCACTGGTGTAACACTGATGAAATGTGGATGTGAATTTCGTCATTGCTGTGAACCTCTGTCTGCTGCTGTGGTTTTTAACTAGCTTTTGACTCTGAAGTGACATTGATTTTCAGAAATGATTTTGAAACAATAACACCAACTCTTCACTGGTTACTTGAAAAAAAGATGGGACTTGGTTGCCATGGTGACAGCTGAGGAGACTTTAGTCCCCTCAACTTCAAGGCAGCTTGTTATCTCATGAGTCAAGCCTACTGATCTCTCTCCGTAACAGCTTAGCAAACACCATGCGATGATGAAAACCCTGAGACGCAACAGAAAACAAACAACAAAAAACTAATTTACTTTTTTTTTTTACTTTACTTTTTAATTTGTTCTTCTGGTGTTGTGTCAATATGTCACACAGTTTCTGAACAAAAGAAAATTAATAATTTGTACATATCTTTGAGTTGCAAAATAACCCTGGTTTTCAGTATCTGCTGTGACCCCCTTGCAACTCAACATTTCCAGTAACTGCTGATCAGTCACCTACAGAGGCTTAAAGGAATTTTTTTCCCATTCCTCTATGCAGAATAGATGGGTTTTCTTATACAGACTGCTTGGTTCAGGTCCTTCCACAACGTTTCTATTGGATTAAAGTTACTTTATGAAATACCAGCTTAGGATAAATTAAAATGTTCCAGTTGCTAACTGGAATGGAGTCAAATGGAGACAAAATATTGTGCAATATTTTTATTTAAATAGGCACGTCTGACTAAAACGCCAGAATCTTCAGACCATATGGACACGAAGGAAAGAAAACACTCACATAAAAATGATAATCCACGACAGAGAGCGCTAATTATGATACATCTTTACATTCAAACACTTATCCACAGTTATGTTCCTTCTGGTATACAGAAAATTATTACTCACACACGTACACACACACACACCTCACATACCGCAGTACTTAAGAGATGCACACGCTCTCTCTCTAAACACACACAAAAACCGACTCATACACACTTAAAGCCACAGGTTTATCCCTCTTAAGTCTGTCAGTGTGTATGTATGAGATGTACATATTATGCTACATGTCAACAACTTGGACATACGTGGAATAAATAAATGTTGACATTAGATTACAGAGTCACTCCTCAGTTTATATCAGCATGAAACCAAACTTTGTGCATCCTTCAGTGGTTTGTTATTGTCATGCTCCATCAATGCTTTATCCTCAGACTATTATCAGAGGAAGAGAGTAATTATTTTCAAATCACAGCAGTGGCACACACATGATCATTTACACAATCCAGTCTCAGTGTTTTTGCATGTTCTAGTCTATTGCTACACAACGCAAGTCACAATTGCATGTTCCCCACATTCCAGGCGAACACGTGGAGAACACGACAGATGGTTTTATTTATCATTGCGTATTAGCGCAGTTCCTGTTTTTCAAACAAATCTGCACTGCCATTACCAGGCAGCAAAAACATAACAACTGGAAAGGCCGACGTGGCACGAAGCAAGTGAGAATCAGTGGCTGCATGAGAGGCAAAACTGATGAAGCACTGCAGCAGCGATGTGTCGTATGAGCCAAAATAAATGAGCTAAAACATGCAAAAACACCGAAATGGTCATAAAGGAGCACATTTCACTTGCAAAAAATGTGTACTTCCATAATGGGCACACTCACACATGCATTTTGCATATTTAGTGTGCAACCCTGTAAAACAGCGCAACACATTAGCACATTAGCACCCGTCACCGTGACGGAAAAAACATTAGGACACATCACAAGTATGTTTGCGCAGATTTAGACTTTGAGTTAAGCTGATGAATGATGAACCAAAACCGTGTCCAGATGTTGCTTACTAGAGTTTCAGAAGTTTAAAGGACCAGTGTGTGGCACTTGGAGACATCTAGTGGTGAGGCTGCAGAATGCAACCAAGCCCGTCCATAGGTCCTTTCTGGGCTACTGTAGAAACATGGCAGCATAACACAAGGAGCTCTTTGGACAGTTACTATCTATAAGTGATTATATAGTGTGAGAACATAATAATGGATATTGTATTCACTTTCTGCCAACAGATCCTACACCCTGGTCCTTTAACCTTGTTAATGCAGAGTGGGTGATGCTTGCTAGTTGCTTATTTTGGTGGCTTTATCTCATTCCCTTGCCATGCCACTATAATGTCTTTACACACAGTTTCTTATTTGAATGTTAGTTTGCACAAGGTGAGGCACACTTCAAATCTGTTACTTGCATGAATGCACGAAAATAACAAACTTACACAACTTATAGAAGCAGTTAGTTTTCACCACATCGCAACACACTAGCCAATGAAGACAGACTGGCTGCACAGTTTGAATGAGTGGTTATGGGTTCCATGTTGTTTTTGTTTTTTTTACAGTGTTATCAGTACATTTTTTCTTTCCAAAAAAAAAAAAAAAAAAAACACATTTAAAAGTGAGACTGAAGCTAATGCAGCTTTATAAAAGTAACATTACCTTCACAATCCATTGACTGGATGGATTTAAAAAATTTTAAGGACCCACAGAAACCCTTAAAACGGATGGTAACTATGGTTTGTGTGTTCAAGGCGGGGCACTTAGAAGTAGTCTCTTCTCCGTGAATCATCACTGATGAAAGATGGGTTCCACTGGGCGGGGTAGATGCATGAGTGGCGAGAGCCCGGCAGGCCTGTGAACGGGTACAAGCCATTTCTGTCCAGGTCTGAATTACGCAGGGCCGGCTGAGGGAAATGGCACAGAAAGAGTCAAAATTAATTTATTAACATACAGTTTTTTCTTCATTTATAAAATGATGTATCTGCTGAACCAAAAAACATAACATCTTAAACAAGGATGAATGCAGAAACTGAAGAAAAACAAACGAGTTTCTTACAGAGTAGTAGATGTCAGACATTTGTAGCAGGTTTTTCGTGCTGCCGTTTTCTTGCATCTCGATCGTCTCCCTGCCCCACTCCATGGATATCCGGTTATTTTTCGGGAAGTCTGCGTACGGAGACATCTGCATGTCTCCGCTCTTGAAGATGATCTTATTGATGTCATTTTTGTCTTTCCTGAAATATCAAATATTTTAAAACTTAAAACTCAGCCACAGTTCATCTAAATTACTTAGTTCTCAAAACTACACAAAGAGAGAAAATATGTGATTTGGGTTAACTGACCTAGGAAATTACTAGTTTTATAGAGTGGGACTGAATGTTAACAGTATCAGACAAAGTCAATTAAAAAACAGAATTCAGAGAAATCTTACTTGCAGCAGGTGACAATGAGAGCAATGATGAGGATGAGGAGAAGGCCGCCCCCTGCAGGTGACACCACGACTGCAATCAGCTTGTAAACTGTAAAGTATTAAAACACACATTTAAAGATTAGCTCTGAAATAACTCCAGTAACCTCCATTTGAGCAGAATGACACTAGCCGGTCCGTCACATTCACTTACAGTTTCCACAGTTGAATCCTCCAAAACCAAACATGCACCTGAAAAACAGAAAACAGAAGTTGCAGTGGACTGAAATCTTTCAGTATATCTGGATACTGCTAGGAAAGGAAGTCAAACTTACGGGACACAGGAGCCATTTTCCAGCTTGTAGCCATCACCGCATTCTGAAACAAGACATCATGTTAAAAATTCAAAGGACAGTTTGGTGTGAAAGGTTTGGTTTTGATCAACTTTAAAGTGAAATATACAATTTTCCAGTGTTGCCACAGGCGAGCAAAGGTATCACGTAAATATAATAGAGCTTACCTAAGCAGGACAAGTCTTCAGGGTTGTGTTTGTAGTACCCTTGAAGACACTGGCAGTAGGCTGTGCCGTTGTTGTCCGTGCAGGTGGAGCGCTCTGTGTCACACTGAGTCTTCTGGGCTACACACAGACTCTCCACTGCAATACAGTTTGGACAAAATCAATCAAGATTTTCGTAGTCTGAAACTTAACAACATTAGAAGTCTAACAATACTCAGAACTTGCATTTGCTACTTTTACTTTTGTTTTTTTTGTTAAAAAAAAAAAATTAAATGGCAGTTTATAGGGGAATTATTTGTAATTATTAATGGGTGAATTGTGCCCTCTGGTGGTGAACATCAGTAAAGTTTGCCCTAGACACCGTTATAAATAGTATTAAACCAGTTAAAACAAACAGCTGACACCGATGCATTTCGGTTTAGCTCTTTATGCTAACCGTGGTACGTGAGCTGGTGGTGAAGGACCATCCGACAGTGGGACATCGAGGAGCCGCAGTTCCTGAGAGACATCTGGATGCTGTTGTTGACCTCTGCAGTCGTCACATCAGTGGAGATGGAAAACATGTTGACTGCCAAGATATGAACCCCGTCATCTTCTCTGTGGGGAGAAGGTCAGAGGTCAGTGCAAAGCCTTGCATGGCATCAAGTAACAATAAACCATATTCCAGTCTTCCTCAATCATTCTGCATGTTTTGTTTTAGCATTATTTTTCATGTTTATTGAGGAAATTGAATCTGTCCCTTTCAGGTTTTATAAGAAGAAGCGACAGCAAACGGAATAGTGTAGTGACTGAAAGGACTTACTTCTCACTCAGCGTTGATCGCCTGTAACCTCGGAGGGCCGACAAAGACATGTTGAGCTACGGCAAAGAGCGCACGGTGTAAGCCATGAAACACATAAACCAAGTGAAGAGTCTCTGAGATATGAGCAAAGAAGAAGAGTAATCTCACCAGCTGAATGATCTCTCTCTGGATCTCATGCACGGTGGCGCTCTTGAAGATGTTGGGGTCGCGTGGGTGACTGTTAACACTGAAAGTTCCCAGAAATGTCTTTGCTGTGGGAGGAAAAATTAACACGGTCAAAAAAAATAATTCCCTCTTCCCCCTCATTAAAGGCAGACCACAATGGACAGAGCCCACGACATAGAAGCATCACGTCCTCTGTGCATGAGGTTATTTCTGGACAACATTTGCCATTGTGTTAGCCTGGTATAGCCAGACTCAATTTATAGCAGATTATGCACACTACTGGACAGTCTTACAACCAGTCAGGGCCATTTTGTTGTAAACACATTCAGATGGCTTGGATGATTACGCTGTTTTCTGTCCATCACTGCATCAAACCAGCAATAATCAGTTTCCAAATGAGTGGTTCTAGACCAACTTCCCACTACAAAACATTTGTGGTTGTACAAAAACTGAAAAAACTAAATAAATACATTGTGGTACATTTAATGAGCGATTCTTTTTTTTATCGAAATCATGCAATTAATCGCAATTAAGTATTTCGATCGATAAACATGTGTAATACAGCGGTCCTACCTCTGGTGCATGTGCGTCCATCCTCAAGGTCAAAGCCGATATCACATTCGCAGCTGAAGGAGCCTCGAGTGTTGACACATCTGGAGCCAGGTGGGCACGGGTTTCGCAGACACTCATCCAAATCTGCAGCACATGGAGGCGTTACAATAGGACCTTTAAAAGGACTTTATCGAACCCACACACTATTTTAATGATTTTTCGCACTGAGGCACAGAACCCGAGGTAGCATGCAGAGAATCTCACCCTGGTTGCAGGTCGGCCCTGTCCACGCCTTCTGACACTGGCAGGTGAACTGATGACTTCTGACGCTCACACACATCCCTCCATTCATGCAAGGGTTGGACGCACATGGGTCTCCTGAGTTCAGAGGGGAGAAAGCCATTTAAAGCCATGTATTTCTTGGTAAATGTTGCTCCAAACAAATCCTCAACATTACAATACACAACCAACAGCGGAACCATTAAAAACTGAACTAAAATGAACACTTTTATTACAATGAAAGCTAAACTGAAATGAGAAAACACATCTGAAAGTAAACCAACTTGAAAACAAAAATTAAAGATGACATAAAAAACCTACTGACCTATTCAAACCCCTAACTACAAAGATTATCTACTTATTCTGATCTTTACAAAACTAACCAAATTAATCTAAAACATACAGGAAATAGGGCTGGGCGATAAATCGATTTTATCGATTAATTCGAATTTGTACTTTACGTCGATTTGTTTTAGTGAAAATCGATTTCCCCCCCGCTGGGCTCCCGTAGTTCAGAGCGCGCGTATCCCCAGCGCGCGGCACGCTTGATAAACAAACAACATGGCGGCGAGCAGGGAAGATCTCATCCCCAAGAAAGGAAATGTTTCTTCGGTCATTTGGAATTGGTTCGGGTTTGTGGTGTCGGACACGGAACAAACAGCACCTCGCTGCAAAGTTTGTTTAAAGGCTGTTGCTACCAAAGGAAGCAGTACGACCAATTTACTGCAGCACCTCAAACAGAGGCATGCTGCCGAGTGGGAGAGGTGTTGCTCCCTCCGGAAGGAACAAGCTACAAGTGCCCCCTCTGAGAGGGTTTTCAGTGTGGGGGGGGGGGGCATTGTTACATGTCACCGTGCGTGCCTCAAGCCAGAGGTAGTAGACAGGCTTGTCTTCCTGGCTAAAAATGTTTAGAAAAAACATGCACTCATGCACTACTATTTGATACTGTTGTTGATTATGCTGTGAATGCAGTTGCTTAATTTTGTTTACAGGCACTTATTTACTGTGCAAAATATGTTAAGGTATGTTAGGTAACTACTACTGAATAGCAAGATGTTAAACTTTTGTAAATGTTTTATGAAAATGGGTCACATACATTTTATTTCATGCTATGTTTGTATCATTTTCAGTTAGAAAAGCTTACTGTGAAAAGTTACATTTTCACAGTTGTTTACAATGGAAGGCTACTATTTAATGCCATTTAATTTTATGTTTAATTTCATTTGATATTTACATGATTCAGGGAATCAAAATAGTGACCAAATACTTTTGGATACCTCAGGCACCTTTTTACTATGCAAAACATGTTCAGGTAAATGTTTTGTTTGCACTTTATCAACCTAAAAAAGTCTTATAATTTTGTGTTACTTATTTATGTAAGTTATTTTAAGGGGGTATTTAGTCAGTTTGAAACAGATAAAGCTTACTGAAAGTTACATTGTCACTGTTTACAATGGCAGGTAAGGCTTGCCATCTCTTTTTGGCTTGTTCATGATTTCCTTTTAACCCCAGAAGGGAAAATCAAAATCAAATAAAATTAAAACTTGTTTTCAACAACTTCTCTGTCATCTGCAAATTGTTTTTAAGTGGAGGGGGGAAAAAATCGATTTAAATCGTAAATCGGATTTTTTGTAAAAAAATCGGAGATTTTTTTTTTAGGCCATATCGCCCAGCCCTAACAGGAAATATGTTACCTAACAAACACCTCCCAGATTACACTGAAAATATGTCTATCAGCAATGCCAACGTATGCATTCTACCATATATTATCCATGTAAAGGTATAATCTATATAATCTAAAATACTTTGAAAGTGTATTATTTTTTTAGGATCTGGTAATCTATTATACTGTGAACCGCTACTGATGTTATACATTGTAATGGCTCAACAAAAGGAAATAAGAAGCAAGATGAGAACATTTCACTTCTTGACACATTAAATAAAAGATGCTAGCATTAAGCACAGCTGTCACCACATCAAACCCAAGTAAAGTCACACATTACTGCTGTGGCAACTCACTTTAAATACTGCTATTTCTGCCGAATGACGTCAACAACTCACTTGCTGGTGGTGGTGCGTCAGTGGTGCGGACATCAGTGGGTGGTGCTGTCGCCACCGGCTCTGTGGTTTCCCTGTGTGTCTGTTTCCTAGTGGTGTGCACGGCCTCTGTAGTCCTGGTAGGAGGGCTAGGGGTGTAGGTGGTAGCGATGTACTGGGTAGGAGCTATGGTGATCCTCCGCCTTCCTGCGTTCGTTTCAGACTTCAGGGTGGTGGCACTTGTCGGGGTGGCCATGGCTGTCGAGGGCCCCTGGGTTTGGCTGGGTGTCGCGAGGCGAGTTTGGTCTGCTGGAGAGGTTTGCGAGGCTGGGGTGGAGGCTGGGGTGGAGGCTGGGGTGGAGGGTGCAGCGTATGGGACGGGCAGTGCGGTAGAGGAAGCTAAAATAGAGGTGCTAGAGGTGCTGCTCAACCTCGAGGACGAGGTTGCGGGTAGAGGGAGGGTGGTAGTGGCTGTGGTGAAGGCAGTGGCTTTGAAAGTGTTGTCGTCTGGTAATCTGTGACACAGAAAATAAAAGACACATCTCTAAAAGATGAAAACAGAAAAGAGCAAATCATAACGAGTAAACCTTTGCAACCACCTTTTTGACCCACACCACAGTCAAAAACTGAGGTATTATATCAGCCAGAATAATAGTAATAATAACAGATTTCAGCAAGGAATAAAGACAGTACGTTCAGTAGTTTTGACCAAATGCAAGGATTGGTCTCTGGTCAGCTCTGTAGAGCAGTATAATGTCAAACAGATTATATAATTAATCTGGAAGCCAGCCCAAATTACCCCACCCACAACATTTTTGCGGCAAAAATCATTTTATGCCATTGGGAGCTGATTATGCCCTGGTAACAATTTGCAGGGCCATTCGTTCAGAGATGGGCTGAAGAGTAACAGAGATGTAGTCATGCTTGTCAAGTGAGCGCCATGGAGCTGAATTTATTTTCAACAAACAGATCTAATTGCGCGCAGAGGTATTTTTTTCTTTGTGTCAGTTAAAACATGCCCCATAATCCAAATGAAGCGTTACCAGACCCATGCTCTAGGCCATACATAATAAGATGATCTGATAGATTGGTGGCTGCGGTTTGCTTCCTTATACTATTGTGCTCTCATGTATTTAATTAGCAGACACGAAGCTAAAAAGAACCTGAACATACCTTTCTGTAACAGTGACAGGCGTGGTTGTGAGGAAGACCTCAGTGACCGGTGCCGGACTGTCTGTCAGAGAGACATTTGTTTCAGACGTACTGCTGCTGACTGTAGAGGGTGCTGCAGTCAGACCTAAGTCCACATCATCCGCTCTGGTCTGGGATGAAAGCGTCTCGGTGCCCTCTTGATTCAGAGGTCTAGAGCTGGGAGCGCCGGTAGAGCTCTCTGTGGATGTTCCAACGCTGGAGTCCGACCCCGTCTCCGTTCCTGAGACGTTGGCGGGACCCCCTGCTGCTGAGGTGACCGGAGGTGTGGAGGAAACCGACGCTTGCGATCGGTCGGTGCCGGGCTCTGTCATTCTGAGGGGTGGCGTCGAGTCGGAGGTCTCCTCTGATGTTGACGTCTGTTGGTGCTGGGTGACATTAGGTTGCCCAGTTAAACCTTGCGTTCCCCTGGACTCCTCTGGGCTCCCAGTCTCTGGAAAGGTCCCCTTGGAGGAGTCAGTCATGTGCCGGTCTGTTGTTTCCCCTCCATTACCCCTTGTGGACATGGTGTAATCCTCGGTCCTAGGAGGAACACCCCAAGTGGAGGGTGGCTGATGGGAGTCTGTAAAGGCAGATGAGGTGCTGCTGTTGGAGGAGGAGGAGGAGGAGGAGGAGGAGGAGGTGACAGACAGCAGAGTCCTCTCTCCAGCCCGGCTGATGGTAGTGGTATAGGTGCTGTCTGTCATGACGGCTGTCTGTGACACCAAAGGGGTGGCGTCCCCCAATCGGAGGGTGCTATCTGGGCTGTCCTGAGGCAGAGTGGCCTCCTCTGTGACCAAGGTCCCGGACTTCCAGGACACAGCATGGGAGATCTCTGGCATCTGGTCTGTGTTAGTAAAGACCCAGTCCCTGCTGCTGGTGCTACTGCTGCTACTGCTGCTACTGCTGCTGCTACTACTACTGCTACCGCTGCTGCTGATAATGCTACTGCTACTGCTGATATCACTACTGCTACTGACACCACCACTACTGCTGCTGCTGCTGCTGCTGCTGCTGCTGCTGCTGCTGCTGCTGCCAGCCTCAGTGGTGGTTACCAAGGTGGAGGTAAGAGGCTTGGTGGACAAACTTACGGCCTCTAGAGACCTGCTGCTTGTTTCTGTGAAGGTTTGCATCTGTTCAGTCCCTGCGGACAAAGAAAAAGAACAAACATCAGATCATAATGCTTTTGCCGTGCTGGAACAATAAGTCAAACAGCGGAGGTGAACGTTGTTGAAGATTGGGCTCAGTTAAAGCCGTGGCCACCAGAGGGTGCTCACCAGGCTGTGTCGAACATCCACAGCCTGAGAGCAGAAGAAAAGTGACAAGATGCTGTCAGAATGTAGTTCGCTGCACTGGCAACGATTTTGGGTGGAGGACACAACTGGCAGCCAGCTCGTCTACTCTAACAATGGCCTGAAGTCCTAAATATGGCGGCGGCTGTCTCTGTTGGGAATCAGTCATTTCCTTCCTAAAGCTGAGTGAGCACAAGGCAGAAAGCTGTCACCATGGATATGGGCGTGTATTGGTGTTAACAGTGTTTTTTTGTATTCTTTTTTAAGTCTGGCTCAAAACTGTTATGTCACATAAACTCTACAAACACTAGCAGAAGTGAAAAAGAATCCTGTGGTGAAGGGTTTGTTGTTTTGGATGCATTTTCGTCAGTTTGCCTTTCACAGTTAACAACATGGAGAGAGAGACAGGAAGCAAGAAGAGCAGAGGTGAAACGACAGAGGTCTGCAGCAAGAATCAGAGGCGTAACGTTAATAAAACAGTACGTTCATACCTGCAGCAGCATCTAAATGAACCAGAATTATACACAGTACTATAGCAGATCATTACCTTGAAGCTGCATTTGATATTTTTGTTCTTGAGTGCAAAACACAAGCATGTCCATTTGATACTGGGTTACTGCTGACTGCTTATAAAGATGGACAAACTCTGCATTCCCTAAGAGCAGTTTAGGGTTGCTTTAGATGCCTAACCCTAGCCCTGACCTTTGAGGACCCTGACCCAGCTTTACAGGATGTAAAAGTGTTAGTCACCCCTATACAACTGACTAAATGGGGAAATCAGCATCAGCGACCAAAAGTGTTGCTGTGCCAGTGTGAACACGTTTATTTCTGCTGTAAAGTTCATTTTAACACGGAGGTCTACAGGTATCACTTCGCTTTTGAAGACAGCCCCAAGTGGTCATTCGAGGTACTGCAGTTATTCGCACTTCAGCATCAGTTCTCAGCCCCACAGGCTGCTGATTGCGGTAATATATTAAGGCCATCTGCCAAATAAACATCCAAAACATTACCTTGTTTTATCTCCGTTTTGTTCTCCACCAACTGCGCTTAATAAAAAACTGGGCCTGCTAACCTTGTTTAAAATCTAGTCACCAACTTTGTCTGTGTTCTTTTTTTTATTATTTTGTGCAGGTGCTGTTTGGTTTTCTGAGACAGTTTTGATGAACACTTTCAAATTACACATCTAGCAGCCAACAGACCGAGTAGAGACTTTGAAGGGCTAGCTGGTCATTAAGTTTGTAAAGTTTTTCTGCGGCTGTCTCTGATGCTGTGAGGATAAGCAGCAGCAGCCAGTGGTAGAGAGAGTTCAACTTCAGAACAGCCCGTCCACTGGGAGTCTATGGGGGAGAACTGGGCCACCAGACTCTATTTTCTCTCTCACTTCCTCTGCATGTGTCTCTCTCATTATTTCATCTTCTCTCTCTGGATCCAGTCTGGGCAGAAAATCTCAGACTGGAACGTGGTGTTGGCAGCAAGTGATGGACACTCCCTGATCCTCTGCTGTTTATCTCTCAGCTGTTAACACAGTTGCCGGTGTCGTCTTTAGCATCTGCTGGACTTCAGAAACTCTGGGGTTAGCATATTAAAGCCAATGAACTGCATTTAGCATGTTAATGAGCCAAGATGATAGTGGAGCAGTGCTGTGAGTGGACTGGCTGATATATGGCATACTGGACATTTGTTGTCAGTGAGTTTTGTTATTGTCCTCTTGTGTGAACTTGAGCTCTGTTCACTTTGCAGATGTGTCTTCAGATGACTGCCACCTGACATCCTGGTGTAGAACAGGAGTGATTCAGAAACAGTGAATCATTTTAGCTTTGTGTCCGGTACTGTACTGTTACAACTGTACACGCCACTTCTTGGTTTGACTGTACGTGACAATATGAATCAAGAAGGGTGTTGGAGGAAATGATCAAACTTCAAATCCTCACTGGGCAAATAAAGAAAAGTCAGTCTGCCATGACAAGCGTAAGTGATCACTGACATCACTTTTAAACTCGTATGATCTGAAACCTGCGCCTAAAAATGGGTTAATACACTTATTGATTAGCTGCCCTCCCTAGTAACTGCACATTTCTTCACCACGTCAGAAGATTTATGGCAGTACATGGTAGCTACGTGGTATTCTGTATGGAGACCAACTGGAAATGGTTTGATGTAATGATGGCATATTAATGTGAGAGCAGTTGCTGTTTTGTAAATGTGAGGCCATAAAGAGATAATGGTGTAGATTTAAATTACAAATTACTAATACAATTATATACAACGTTGAGATCCCACCTTTTTAATTATTTTATTGTTCATTATTTTGTCCATTGCCTATGCATTCCTTAAGAACTGAAACTCTATTTCTTCCCAGTGGCATGGGTGCAGGTTCACTGCAACACTTTCCCTCCAAACTTCAGTTGGGCAAATCAAATGTTCTCAGAGAAGGTCAGAGCAGTCAAAGCTTCGAATGGTTTCAAACTGTTTAAAGCTCAGCAAAGATCACAACAGTGCAAGAATAATTCCTCAAACTACTACGAACTAGTACATGGTATGGATGCTAGTGGGCCTCGTACAAAGGAAATGAAAGGAAAGGTGATGGGGCTGCATTCTCATTAGGTCATAGAAAGCAGCTATGAAATGAAAAGGTGTGATGTTTTTTTTTGCATTAGCAATACATAAGCTAAAAGTTTCCCAATCCCGCTCTATCTACATTTCGCTATGACTGGTATATATTTCTCACTGTTGTCTTTGAGGTTTAACCACAGCACCAACACCTGTATGAGCCATTGAATAAACTTCTGCGAGGTGACAGCAACACCTGATCTAAAACAGGAAACTAGCATGTGCTGCATTAAACCGAGCCATGGTGCTGATCACGCTTGATATCTGAGTTAGTAGATCCAAGGGTTACAGGTCTTCTAAATCGAAGCGAATGCGTCTGGTTTGATAAAATAGTCAACTGTGCACTTCATAGTCAGATTTCTGACAAGTTTCAATCACATGGCAAAGTTTTGTTAAGGTGAGTTACTTGTTAAACTACAGTTGGGAGCATGAAATACACTTGTTGTTAGACTGAAGCAGATGTGAGATGATTAGTAAGTCAATGATTCTCTGATAGGACAGAAAACTAACGTAGGGCCTACTTCTGTCTTGATAATCAATTCGTATGAAGTAATAAAACAACTAAATCCATTAGTTATGTTATCTCAGAGGAGAATATCTGTGTTTGTTTTCTCAGTCTATATGAACTAAACTATATTTGTTTTTTGAAGTGATGATTGAAGAAAACAATCTAAATATCAGCTCAGTGAAGCATTTTTCACTTTGTAACTATTGCTCTCCCAAATCAATTAATCAGTAAAGCCTGATCAAGCTAATCATGTGGTTTCAGACCCATTTTGTGTGCCCACTCAGAATTTAAGCATTTCTGTCACTACAACATTCAATTAACCATCCTCCATCAGCTAATTTTAAAGGTGAAAATGAAAAGCAGACATTAACTAGGGCTATTCCTGATAGATGAGGTAAATTCTCGCGTGTTTAAAAGTTACACTTTGCATGGCGGGCCTCACCAACAGTGATCTTAGCGAAGTTTCCAGCAGGAGCAGCGTGTGTCTCAGCGCTGTGTGAGAGCAGGAGGTTCCTCTGTGATGGTGATAAACTCTCGCTGGAGTATGAAGTTGAAGTTGCACCGCTTTCAGTATTACTGAATTCATCAGTGGCCGCCGAAGAATGAAATCCTTCCGTTGCCGGATTTGTGCTGCTGTTAGTGGGGGTCCATGCCCCGAGGGGCCCCGGCAGACCCAGCAGGAGGACCGACAGAGACAAACCGAAGACGTGCTTCAAAAACCACGTTTCCATGATTTTCAAGACCCCCAAACGGTCGCCGATAGTTTCCGTAAAGTCGAGTGAGTGCCGGGGACTCTCCCGGGGACACCATGAGAGGAGCGCCTCGGCTTGTGGTGAAGTTTTAATAGGAAATTAATAAATCCTGGAGGAGGTCCGGAGGAGATCCGCGGCTCAGCGCAGGCGGCGGGGAACGGAAGATAACAGAGCCGAGGCAGCAGCCTGTTATCACAGCGGAGGAGCCCGGGCTCCTCCTCCTCCTCCTTCTCATGCTCGCACACACACACACACACACACACACAGTCCCGTTATTCAACCCAGTAGCTGCCTGTGCTGTCTGCAGGTGTCGGAAGTCTCGCCGTTATTTATGTTCATTTTCAGCCAGGAGAAAGAGTGATGCTCCCCAGACAAAACGTTTTGAGAGACATTAGAAAATCTGCTCTACTACTAGTTTTAGTTATCGTAACAGCAACAGTAGCATATGGCTATGTAGTAGTAGCGGTAACAGTAATAAAGAAGTTGTATAGTAATTGTTGTAGTAGTATAAATAACAGTGTTTTATATAATTATTAGTAGCTAGTAGTAGGATATTTAGTAGTATGGAGCAGTTGTACTAGCAGTAGTAGTATAATTAGTAGTAGATTTAGTGGTATAATTATTAGCAACAACAGTAGTGCAATTAATAGCAGAAGAAGTAGGCTATAATTAAAAGTAGTATATAGTAGTAGCAGTAGTAGTACTGTAGTAGTAGTAGTACTATAGTAGTAGAACTGCAGTATTAGTAGAAATACAGTAATACTGTAGTAGTAATAGTATAGTAGTAGAATTGTAGTAGTAGTAGTAGTAGTATAGTAATACTACAGTTGTAATAGTATAGTAATACTGTTGTAGTCGTAGTATATTGGTATTGTAGTAGTATTATTAGTAGTATTGTAGTACTATAGTAGTATAGTAGTAGTAGTAGTAGTAATATAGTAGTATAGCAGTATATTAGTACTGTAATAGTAGAACTATTGTATTTGTTTAGTAGTATTGTAGTACTGGTAGTATTGTAGTCACAGGTAGATTTTGGTGCAGTTGTTAGTATCACTGTGTCAGGGCTCGTGCCACAGATTAGATTAGATTAAATCTGTCTCAGTGTTTTATGTCTCCTTCTGTAATCCCAGACTTGTAGTAGTAGTATAGAAGTACTGTAGTAGTAGTATAGTCCATGATGCTGATATCAGGCCTCTGTGGAAGCCACACTATCATAGAAACATGCTTTACTGTGTGGCAGAACAGATGTCAGTGTAATGTAAGGAGAAAACATGATCTATATTTACCAAGATGGAAATTGTACTTAACTTATGTGCAGCATTGTGATCAGCCTCCGTCAGAGACCAGCAGAGGAAACAAAACCACAATGGCCATCGATGCCGGTGGTCTGTAACACATAACAGCGACCCATTATACAGGTTTGCACTGCATTTAAGTGACTGATTAACATTCAATATATGCATTAAATGCCACTTTCATTTTGTATTTTCACTTTGCAGTTAAAACAAACAAAAACAGACATCCTGTGTCAAAATGTGTCTAGAATGCAGGGCTGTCTTTTGATCCAAAGCTGCAGAGACAAACAGGCCAACAGCTCTACACTGTCTTGTTTTCACCGATTATCACATGGAGACTAGTGATATAGCAACAAGGTATCAGTGTGTTTACAGATGATTATTCACTTGATGGTAGGTTGCTGCTCTGACAAGAATATAAGAGGAAGTGGTTTTCACAGCCTTGCTGATGAGCTGCTCAAACTTTCTTCTATGACACACACAGTTCACCCAAACAAATACATATATGCAAAACATATTATACAATATTCAGCTTGTATTCATTAATATTACTATTATTATTACTATTATTATTATTTCAAATCTAATAAACTCACTTTATCAGCTAATCTGATACTTTCCCTTGCACTTCTACTGGATCTGTTTTATGACAAGCTGCTGGCTGTGATGAGAGCACAATGATTCATTCATAAACAGCTAAATGTTGTTTGGTTCAATTTAGATTTTTGGATTTCAGATGCCAGACATAGGTATGATGAATTAATCATTTTGATATTTTTTAATCCCCCTAGGTCTGCAGTAAGCATATCAATAAAAGTATTTCCATACTTATCAAAATCATTCTATAACCAATGAAGTGTATCCATAAAGACATGAGTGAGGAGATTTTAATTAAATCTTTATGTCACATGTACACAGGATATTGCACACAGGAGTAATTCACAGAAATTGTAATATTTCCATCCATCTGTAAAGGATTTTGAATACAAGTTAAAGAAATTTACATTCTGTTAGCGTTAAGTAAAACAAAACAAACAAAACAAACAAACAAACAAAAGCCCCAAACATGTCTCTCACACACACACACCTTTTGTGCAATTCTAAGAAAAGCTCAGGTTTCCTTGAATTGCAACAGGAAAACCATGTGCGTCTCTTTGCTAAATCAGAATATGTGCGCTGAATGTAGCCTTTGAACAACACGAGGCCAGCTTTGAGGTTTAGTGTGGTTTAGTGTGTAACTGAGGCAGTATTTAAGTCAATCAGTGGAACGGTGGCTGGACCATCTCGTCCGCTCTGATGAATGAGGACTGGTGATAGCGGTGACGAGAGGCAAAGTCTGCATTTTCCTCCGTCAGCTGCTTAGTTGTGAGGCCGAGCCCAGGCAGAGAGGGTGTCACTACGATTTCATCCTGTTGAGATCCATTTCCACTGAAGAACAAGAACATAAAGTCTTTATTGAAACCAGTACAAATATAAATTAAACTGTATTCAGAGTAACATTAAAACCACACAATACCTGCAAATTTTTCTCAGTGTTGACTTGAGCCACCTGAAAAAGCTGAATTGAGCTGCAACACCTGAAAAAAAAAAAGAGAAATGCATGTTTTTCAAATATATTAACTATACATTTAAATTGACTAAACTTAAACTTCTCTTTATAACACTATACATAAGGGTAGTAACAGTAACCACACTGAGAAGCTGGCAACACCTCATTGTCCACCTGCGGGACAAATGTTTAACACTTGCAGCGCTTATGTTCAGAAATGTCGTGAGCTGGAGTCAGAGTGCTAAGGCACGTTGTAATGTGGTGAGTTTATTGCACAGATGCGGAGTGACCCATCTAGCTATTCTAGAAATCCTAAGCCACAACAGCTGCCAGGCCGCCTCGCAAAGAGACCGCAAGTGAAAGTTTCTGCAGAACTACCAGGTCATATAATCGTTGAACAAAGGGTGACTAAATCTGAAGGCTTAAATTTAAATCACTGACCCTATAGTCCCAAGTCTACTTCGCTTACCAGCAGAACACAGGCGTCCCAGTTATCCATGCACTAGATAACAGAATGTTTGCTGAAAGTCTGACAGCTAAATGCCAGTGTAAACGATCACTTCCACATGTAAATGTGTTACTCAGTGAATATGTATATTGTAAGTTACAGTGATATTGAGCTGAAATATATTTTAAGGGCATTTACCCTCAGAGCCTATACTCAAACTCAGAGTTTGAGTATAGGCTCTGCTTTATTTAATGGCAGCATAGCCTAGCTACTTAGTGAACCATATAATCTATAACATTGCATTGTATGTGTATTTTATCTATTTATTTTAGTAATGTGTTTTTAGACTTACAGTATACTATGTCAATAGACCATACGACTATTTGCTTATGGTATTACGAATATGGGTCAGGTATTATTACAAAAGATCAACACATGATAACATTTATTATAAATGATATATATATGTTGTATAACTTGCTTTAATGAAGTTGCATGAGTATAAAAGGCACTGGCTGACCTATCCCTTGCAATCAGGTAGTGTATATTGTAATTTTCTGGGCCATTTTATGCAATCTAGAAATATAATATTATGACTCATCTCTTTATTATGTGTCCGTATTGCATATATTATATGTCAAAACATTTATATCTATTTAACTGCTACTTTAATGAATAAGTCAACAGCTGTGAATGTTATTCATACAGTATAGTAAGTCTCTGTGCTGTTGCTGTGTAGAGTAGTCCCAGTGCCTTTTAGCTTTCAAAGGCTGTGTACTGTCCGTTCTGATCTCCTGATTTGTGATCTCTACTATATCTATGGACCTTACCATGAAGAAAAACTGAAGGCCTCTAAACAGGAAATAAACTGATGAAAATCACCTATTGGTAGTCCAGGACTTGTTTTCCCGATGTAGAAGAAGAGCAGCAGGGCCACCACTATATTTGCTAGGGCATAAACCCACTGAATAACAAACATAATCAATATGGAGCTCAGTGCCTGCAAGAAAACAAATGATATGTTCACATTATCCATTAAATTGCATAAAGCTAATATGAAAAAATAATGAACAGTGAGCAGTGTGTAATGTACCCCAATGAGAGCGATCCAGTGATTACAAAACTTTGCACAGAGGGAATTTTCTGTGGGTTGGATTTCAAAGCTCTGGTGTTCAGCTTTAACTTCATCACCTGAAAGATTTAAGAAACACGAAACAGTCGTACAACGTACCTCTATGATATAAACTTCAGTCTAGTCTAACTGTTCATGATAAATCTGATTACCTGCATCATGGTTGTGAGTCTCTGTCGATGAATCCAACTGAACATTACTTATTTTTGAATGGCATTTGATGTTTTGAGTTTGTTCTTCAATCCTAAGCTCCTCCTTTCCACATTGTACACCAGATTCCTGCTCTGATGGAGCTGAACCCATCTCTTCTCCTCCCCTCTCTTCTGAAAATACATTGCGGTTCTGGTCCAAACCAAAGCTGTCCATCAGCTTCTGCTTAGCAGTAGTCTTTCTGCTCTTAGACCTGCTGCTCTGGTCTTGCATGGTGGAGGTGTTGTCAGTATTAACATTTGAGTCAGGTGGAAAGATCTGGTCCATGTCCCTGGTGAACTCTAACAGAGTCCCTTTACTCTGCGGACTGTCGCCTGCACTCCCATAGTTGGGGAGAGCGGCTTCGATCAGCGGTCTGGAGCTCTGCCTGGTGGACCTGCACTGGTTTCTTTTGGCCATATTCAAGGTGTCCCTCTTCTCTTTAGTCTGAAGCTGGAAGGTCATGACCACACTGAAGTAGGAGTAGTCGACGAAACTGTAGGTGAGCATGAAGTTGATTGTGACGATGGGTGCTAGCACGTTGACCTGGCCGATGAAAATGAAGGCCATGGTCAACAGGCTGGTCAGACAGATAGCCGCCACTGGAGTCTTGTTTGGGCCTTTCTGTAAGAAAAAAAAAGAGATGTCACAACAAACCATTGAACCATTGAAACTAACTAACCTACTGGATGGGTTTCACAGACAATTTCAATCATGGAAACATACACAATATACAAGATCCAATTCCTCCTCTTTAACTTTTGTTGTGTCATTTATTTTGATATGTTTGGATTTACATCGGTTGGATTTACAACCGATGCAATCGGTAAGCACAACTCAGTTACGTTCATTATTTGTTGGCCGTAGTAGAATGTGGGTCTGATTATATAATGAGAACAGTGACTAAAATACCATTGTGCAGAAAATGAACCGTTCCAAAAAATCTTCCCATGACTTCATCTGGCCTTTTTCTGGCTAACCTGACGGTGGACAGCTGTGATGACCATGAGAAAAGCTATTCCCATTTTACTCAATTGTTGAATGTCTTGTCCTCATATTTTTTTTTCCATTAATACGCCTACATTGCATTAAATTAAACAGTTATCTTTCAAGAAAAATAAATAATATCTTTACTTGATTAGGGTCACGTTACCTTCCAGAAAACACACAACTGAATGAACCAATGATGATATGAAAATCATTACATTTTGAGGCATGCAAACAATGGCCCCACAGTCCCTTCCTTAAGATGTTAAAATTGTTTTAACATGTGTTTTGTTTTGTTTTTTAACCAGTTTGCTTTAACTTCCCAGGTCCTATCACACAATTTAAGGAGCTCCGCTGAGTGCCTGGCGGGCCTCCAGAGCACACAGTGGAGTAGGGCAAGGCCCGTCGCCCTTCCTGCGTTTGTTCTGGGGCTTTGATTTGGGCCAAGATGTCTCGGGCCTCATTCCAGCATGCTGAGAGAGGTCAGACTCTGCTGCCATCCAGGGAAGTCTGAGGAAAACGGGGGTGGACAGGGTCAGGACGTGACTGTGTGTGTGTAGCAGCAGTGAGTCGTAACTCTTCTGCTGTAATGAAGTCAGTCCATTCACTTCTATGGACTCTTGACTCTATAATTAGGCTGTCCTGTAAAAGTTTCCTGTTCAAACACCACACCCCACTATACATTCAGGCCAGGCCAAGTAGTTGTACCAATTATGTATTAGCCAATCAGAAATATCTACTTCTACATCGTGACAAGCTGATTTGGTAAATTATTTTACAGAATCAAACTCTTTGAGGTTCCTATTGTGTCCAATTGTAGTTTAAAGATGCACTGAAAAATAACATCTTATTTTAACTTGCATAATGAATGCCAGTTCATTATTCATCTACAAATGAGTCTCCTGACAAGCTATTTATCAGCTGTTATAACAGTTTTGACAGGTACATTTGATCATCACTATTAGATTTATGAGCTTCTCTTATTGTGGTGAGAACCTCTCTTGCGGCACATGTGTAGATCTGGATTATATGAGGTTTAAATCAGGGTTTACAGTTGTATCGTAGAGATGTTAACAGGATGTGTATGCATAGTGAAAAAAGTAAAAAAGTGAAAATAAGCAACTAAATCTATGACTTGTGACAATGTTTAAATTCATCATATGAGCACTGAATTAAGTTTGTTCAGTTGCCATAGAGCAATAGTTGCAAGTTGCAATAGAGCTTTTTTTTCTGAAACCTCTGTAAAAAACTAATAACTGAACATTTATTTGGGATTATTTTGTCAGTGCTAGTTCCAAATCAAGTTGGAAACTTGATGCACAAACATTACAATAAGCCATCAGCCTTTGCGGATGCTTTATACTGTGCTTGTTTACTGCCAGTAGAAACTGTTTCTCCATGAGCTGAAGCAAACTATTTTAAACTGAGACTGCGGAGACTACTCTCACCTGCATTAAAAAAATGCATCTATGGAGTTGCTACAAACAAAATAAGAGCAACAAAGGAGGTGCATTCTCCAGGTTTTGCTACGTGTGACCATGGCCTCATCCCCAGTGATGTTATTATCTAAACGTGTTAATTAGTGTTAATATTAAAACTGCCATTGTGCTAAAAGCGAATGATTATCACACATTTACGTGAATTTACACACCGTCAGTAAATAATCTCATCACATCAATCACATCATGCTGACTAATATTTTTCAGTATGGTGTTAAAATCCACACATTCCTCTCTCTGTGACTCCTTCCATCCATCCATCCATCCATCCACCACCCACCCCTCTTCCCAGAAAGGCCAGAGAGGGGATGACCCTCTCTTGGGCAATGCACTGGAGGATCCTGGGTGCTCCATACAAGCCGCCCATGCAGGAAGCCAGGGAGGAGATGTAGAGGCCCAGCAGAAAGAGGAAACCCACCAAGGAGACCTGGAGGAAGAAGGAAAACAAACAGAGGGTGAAAAAGGATGGGGTGGGGTTGAGAGCTCACAACAGCTACACCCAGTTCAGTTCCGCTGCAGCCAGCCCCTTATAAAAACAATGAGAACTAACCACTGATGGAGATGTCAAGGACTTCTGCAACTGGTTACCAAAATCTAATGTTCTTCTTGTAATGTGAGAATAATTTGGTATTAATATTAGATTTATGACTCTTGCAGCAACACCACAGTGAATTTACACACATGGCAAATGACATCTGCTCAGTAAATCTGTCTGGGGCTGGGATTTCTGACCTCACTTACTGAGGTCTGGCTGTTACGTTTAATCTAACAAGAGCTAGCGACTCATTTCTTGATTGTGGGTTGCCAACTTGGATAGTTTAGCCGCATCAAGTCACTCTGTTGACTTTTCATGGCAAAACAAAAAAGTGTTGCCAGTTTGTGTTATTGTATCTGTGGCAAAAGTGGACATGCATGCTACGGGATACTTCTGCACACTGAAACAAAATAGTATTAGTTTCCAAACTACATCCAGTCTAAATTTATTTAATCGGAGCTTAGTGCCTCAGGTATTAGAACTTAAAACATAACAGCCCTATTCAGAGTAAAACAGAATAAAATACTGGGGCTGGACTGTTGACATTTTTTGTGTTTTAAAAGCCACATGCTACAAAAATTCTCTAAGCCCTTCAGAGTTGGAACATTGAACTGTCCAAAGAGATGAGGTAAAAGCATGGTACTACATCAACAACAAAAAAGTTCCATATATCTCACACATTTAGACACATACATACATATTCAGCATCTAAAGTAACTGCAACATATGAGCAAAGTGAGCTATTACGGGGAATCCCCTCAGCTCCTGTTCAAAGGCCTCTCTCACAGGGTAGCATGGAAACAAAGAGGAGTTTACCTTTTCTGCTATTAAGAAGTCATAGCGTAGAGCTTCTCTAGTGCAGATGGCCCCCAGGAGGAAGACAAAGACCAGATACAGGAACCACCTGCAGGTCACCAACAGTACACCACACCGAATTATTAACAATGCTTCTTTCTCTATTAATAGGAGACAACATCAAGTGAACATGTCTGTATGTGGTGAGACTCCAGAGCAAAAAAGAAATAAATAAAAACACTCAGTATCATGACAGCACCGCAAAACTAAAATCCAATCATGTGGAAATTACTCTGGTGGAAGAATTATACCACCAGTTTGCCTTAAATAAAATGTAGTCTTCATTTCTGACATTTTAGCCACTGTAGTTTCTGCAGTTGCATATTTCATAGTGTGTTTCACTGTTTTTGTATTTAACTCTATTGTCAGGAGTGTGATGTTGGTGGGTTTTTGGGTGTTATCTTACGAGGTGAAGACAGCTGCCAGCGTTCCCACAGGGATGTTGTGTTCTGGCCGCCGGAGGTCTGAGCTCATGTTGAAGCCTGCCATAACCCCTACACACACACAAACCACAAAAATGTACACAAAATACTGTACAATACAATATGTGTCTTTACACTGCTGCATCTGCGTCTGCTACAGGCATAGGTAGGTAGCAGCAAAAATGAAAAGCAGGGAGTGTTTACATACTTTGTCTACTTACCTGTAGCAGCAGGGAAGAAGACGCCAAAGACTGTGAAGAAGGTTTCCCCTGTGCTATAGTCTGGCAGTGTGTTACTGCTGAGCAGCTCGGCCGAATAACCAATGAACCCATGCTCTGAAAGAGGAGGCCACAACGCACAAAGGACATTGGTACAGAAGGGATTGTCAACAGACACGTCATCACAAAACATAACACAGAAGAGAAAAATAGGTGCCCACAATGCTGTAAATGGTTCTCTTCGGTCAAAGTTGAGAAGGCTTACTAAATAAACTAAACAGGGCTATCTAATTATGGTAGCATCCTCTTTCATTTTTTTGTAGTCAGTTTAAAAATCCTGAGTTCCCAGCAGCCACTAAATGCAGCATTGTGCCAAGATTACCATTCACTTACTGAGTAAACAGTCAAAACTATCAATTTATCCACTGGCAGCACTGATCATTCCTATAAATGTCTTTGTATAGTGCATCAATAACTTTACCGACAGCCTACAAGTACAGAAGCACAGCTGATATCTGAAACTATTCTTAAAATTTGAGAAGACAAACATATCACAAACTAAATATAGAAGTGGTCCAGTTATCATTGTTCAGCTTTATGACAACTAGACAAACTCCATTTGCTGAAGACACTAAAATAAATGTCACCGCTCCACATTCTGTTTCACCAAAGCTGAAGCCACAATGCACAATGCTTGATAGTTAATGGCAACATAAACATTTTACATTTTCCTTTGTATTTTATGCTAAATGCATTTGATGTATAAACAAGTTCAGTTAAGTTCATGGACCAGGTTTTTTTTTCCAATTCTACAAAACTTTTTTGACTCAAAAAAGCTTTCCATTAATAAAATCACCAGACTGCAGCCTAGTTGCTGCCTGTATTCACCTTATGAAGTTTTCATTTGCTTGAGGTCTGTTTAGGTACTGCATTTGGTACATTTTTATTGACATTTTACACTAGAGGAGATAAATTCACACATGGGATTATGCATAAAACAACAGTAGCATTATATCTGAATAGTTCACACAGCCTGAAACTAAATATATCATGGTCACAAATGTAAAACAAACATAGCTTAATTGAAGGATGTAATTCAGTCAAAATAAATGTCAACCACAGGTAGTGATGCACAGCTAATGACCGGACAGCTCAGTTCAGTCTAGGTCACTTTGTTGAATGTGTGAGGGGAGATTGTTCTGCATTGGTGGGGGCCATTCAAAGCACACAGTCTGAAGGACCCGCCTATGTTACAACACCGGACATTTCCCCCTTGGTTATCTTGCGATGGGAAAGAATGTGTTCTCTCAGATTAATGACATGTTTATCCAAAAGGAAGTCACCACCCTTTTCAGAAGCTCAGCAGCTTCCAAGTTTGAGCTAAAGAATCAAAGTGAGCGAGAGAGGGAGGCAGAGAGTGAGAGAAAAGAGAGGGAGAGAAAAAGTGAGCGGGACAGAGAGAGAGAGAGAGACGGGGACAGAGAGAGAGAGAGCATTCCCATTTTTTCTTTTGTTCCAGACAAAAGCCAAACTCTGAAGAGCTGCACGTACTGTTTAATCCAAGTGTCCATGTTGTCCAGGATATTAGGTGTAAAAACGGATAACAAATAGGTCTAGCTCAGACTCTTGTTCACTATGTGAACCAGTAAAATCGCCCTCTGTCCAAACAATCAGGGTCTAACAAATGTCTGCACCATGAGCTCCCCACCCATATTACAACATTGTAGTCCAACATCCAAGAAAGCGTGACTCCAGCTCTCACAACTGAGCTGTCTCTGTTGAGGGCGTTCACATGTTCACATAACACTTCATGGACAAAATGCTTAGATATATGACCGGGTTTTCAGGACTAAAAGATCCTCCGTTTTCTGTGGGGAAAAAAATTGCATACTGTTTTGCTCTATAGATAAAGACCAGATGAAATGTATTTGGGAGCAAAGATTTGCAGTCGGACCCCTGTTGTTTTCCACAGATGGAAACTTCATTGTATTTTGCTAGAAATCTTTTTTTTCTTTTGTGTGTCAGTCATATTTTGACAGAGGGAGTTGATATATACTCCTTAATATTCTCCCATTCCCGATATAAAAATAATCAAATTGTCCTAACTGGAGGTTTAGGGCTACGGGTCTGGTGTTTTGCCTTATTTCATAAAATTTTCCACTTGCAAGAATGTGCCTGCAGTTTTGCAAGTGACAAACATTTGTGAAATGGGATGCTATTTGTGATTTGTATCTTACATAATAAAACATGTACTCTTACATAACACAGAATCCTAAGATAATTCCCCTCTGACTTTCAGGTGATGCTCTTATTGTTCTTTCACCACCATCAGGCTGACGCTTTAGCCATATGTCTTGCACATGGAGCAGTACACTGATCAGGCATAACATAATAATCACCTTCCGAATATTGTGTAGGTCTTCCAAAATGAGAACAGAATGTTGTTAGTAGGGGGGTCCTATGGGCTGAGGGGAGGGGCCTCTGTGGATCAGGCTTGTTCCAGTGTATCCCTCAGATACTTGATCAGTTTGGGATCTAGTGAATTTGGAGGCCAGGTCAACACCTTGAGCTGTTTTTCATGTTTTTTTAAGTTTTTTCATAAACAGTTTTTGTGTGTAACAAGTAACACCCACACGAATGCATTTCGGTGCCCCAGTCACTTCCACTACATGGATATATACGATGATCTAATTATCTCTCATACAGATTACACAAAAGTTATACGGGTGAGTTATATGGTTATGCCAGAAATAAGGTCCAGGTTGTAAAAAACAGTAGCTCCCCTTTAACGAATGGGGAACAGAAGATATGTGTTTACTTCTTCCTATTTCAAACATGCACTGTAATATTAAATGTATGTTATTTATGAGTGATAGCGTACTGAGTTTCTTGCTTAGATTTATTATTTAATTATATTGTTACATATTGTTATTGTTATAATGTTGATGTAAATGTGAATTAATTTTAAATCTTGACAACTATTGGATATATTTGGTGCATATGAGCTTCAGAGAGGATGAAGAAAACTGACCTCAGTGAACATTATGTAAATATAATAAGTCTAAGGCCCATACTTTTAGGCAAAGCAGTGGTGAGAGTGTCCTTATTCCAGTTTGCTTTCTCTTTGAAGAGCAAGTGTATAGAGAGAGTGGGGCTCCTTTCTAAGCTCAGCATTCCTCTGATACTCACTGGAATGTGTAGTCGGATTACATGAACATCTGAGGCCTCTCCCTGTGTCTGACTGACCTCTCACTCTCCCACACTAACCAGTATAAACTGCTGTGCATGGAGCACAGGGCAGGCTGTGATTTTACAGAGGTGGAGCAGGTCCCACTGGAATGATTGAGAACCATATATTATAGCTGGGATCGCAGGGAGAGGTGGTGAGGCGGTCTCTGGAGTGCAGCAGCAGGCTTCAGATCTCTGTTCCGGCTGTCTCTCTTTGTCATTTTCCAAAAATGTGGGTGAGTCTGGTTAACACCCTAAACCCCAGATCCGAGGAGCACATTACGGCTTCCTGTTCTGTGGGGGAAAGGCTTCAACTACAGGACACGATGAGGCGTGTTACACCACATTTCTTCTATCCACAACCACCAAGAGGGGAGTTGTGGTTGAACTGCTTGGTCCTTAGGACAACACACTTGCCGTGTCCCTGACAAAAATTAAGCAACTTATTGCACTTGAAGAGAACAAGTGGGAAATGAATACTCCTCCCATCACAGTTGACAAAGCACTATTCTGAGCGGGCTTGCATTTTGCAGCCAAGCAGTTTTTCAGTTTTAACTCCACCTGCCAAGAGGCTCCAGGAAGGACCTGTCACAGTCCTCTCACTAAGCAGGCCTGTGTGGCTGGAGATCTGAGGAAACGAGTTCATATATGTACGCACATATAGTACTACATCTAAATTCATTTTCTGGTGATACTACCCTATAGCCATCACACAGTTACTGTTTTAATTGAAGTTGATAAGAAAGTGAAAAGTAAAGCCAATGTAGGAGCTGTGACTTAAAATGCAACACCCCTGATGGTCACTAGAGGCTGCATCCAAAATATTTATGGCTCCGACAGAATCCTACTCAGGATTAGTCAACTACTACCCAACACCATCACAACCCAGAGTTCAGACCGGGAGGCAGAGTCCATAGATATTCTGACAGATTAGATTCAATTGGCTTTTCTCAGAATGTAAACAGATCAACTCACTGTTTAGATCTTGTCCTAACATACGGCATAGAAACTGAAGGTGTAACAGTTTACTCATAACCCTCTGTTGTCTGATCATTTCCTCATTACATTTGAATTTACAATAATGGATCACACAGAAATAGGGAAGACGTGTCATTTCAGTAGATGCTTATCGGCTAATGCTGTAACTAGATATAAGGAGTTAATTCCTTAATTATTTACCTCAGTGCCATGCGCCAATGATGTTATTACTTTGTTGATAGCACTGCAGCATCGCTTAGTAAACTCAGTTGCCTCTCTGAAAAAGAAGGTCATGAATTGGAGTAAGCAAGCCACCTGGTATAATTCACAGTTGCGTTGTACAAAGCAGGCAGTCCGAAAGCTAGAAAGAATTTGGCATTCTAATTATAAGGAAGTTCATGTAGCCTGGAATGATTTTAACAACTTATAAAAGCTCTCCATAATTTTAGAACAGTATATTATTCATCATTAATAAAGAAAACATGAACAACCACAGATTTCTTTACAGCACTGTAGCCAGGCTGACAAAGAGCCACAGCTCTGTTGAGCCATTTATTCCTTTAGTCGTCAGTAGTAATGACTGCGCTTCTTTACAAATAGGATTGTAGGCATCACAGAAAAAAAATCAAGGCATTTTAGATATAAGTACAGAGGCATTAGAAACTAGGACATAATCAATATCTGGAATCCATCTCTCCAATTAGATATTATATATTTTAGCCAAGTATAGACCACCCAGCTATATTTATCCACGAAACCAGATGAAACTAATCAGCTGGTTACTCTCCAAACATGCCTTAAAGACGTAAAAGCTTGGATGACCTGCAATTTCTTACTCTTGAACTCAGACAAAACAGAAGTCATTGTACTTGGCCTTAAACATCTCAGAGATTCATTATCTAATCATTTGGATAGCACTACGTTGGCCTCCAGTATAACTTGGTGTTATACTTGCTGAGGATATCGCCTTTAATTAGCATATAAAGCAAGTAACCCCGACTGCCTTCTTTCACCCGCATAATGTTATCGTCAAAATTAGGAACATCCTGTCTCAAAGTGATACTGAAAAACTAGTTGAAGCATCACTGTCTGGCTGTCCAAATAGCTCTTTAAAATGCAAAAGCATTGAGCTTCTCTTCACTGGCTCCCTTTAAAATCTAGAATAGAATTTAAAATCCTCCTCCTTACATAGAAGGTCCTTAAAGGGCTAACTCCATCGTATCTGAAAGACCTCTTTGTACCACATCATCCCAACAGATCACTTCGATCTCAAAGTGCAGGCCTACTTGTGGTTCCTAGAATTACAAAAAGTATAATGGGAGGTAGAGCCTTCAGGTATCAGGCTCCTCTCCTGTGGAACCAGCTCCCAGTTTGAGTTTTTGAGGCAGACACTCTCTCTACTTTTAAGGTCAGGCTTAAGACTTTCCTTTTTGATCAAGCTTATAGTTAGGGCTGGACTGAACCATCCCTTAGTTATGCTGGGGGATGAGTATATGTCCTCTTTTCTTTTCTCTGGCACTAAGCTCCTGTCCTCTAATTTCTTATCTAATTTCTTCTCTATTGTTACTCATGCAATTCTGTGCTACTACAGTATAGCACGTTAACTCCCCCTTCCCTCCGCTCCCTTCCCCCTGATCTAGTCTAATGGTTCACTACATGACTCAAATGTTTAACATGAGACAAAAGAAGAGAACAATGTAAATCTCAGAGATTCACCCTTCAAATATTTGTTGTTCTTGGAAGTACAAGTTACTGAAACTGCATATAGGCCAGAATCTAATCACTGAAATAAATTATGACAGTTGAGTAATTAATTGCTCTAAGTTTTACCTTTTTTGAGACCGCTCAAAAGTATTGACGAATCAGTGTCAACGTTACATTAAAATGCCGTTATCTGCCAGACATGCTGACGAGACAATGTATATAATAAAGAGTTGATATTGACAAAGACATGTCTTAACGAAACAACTTTATATAAAAGACCTACTGCAGTGATAGCGTTGCCAAATGCACACCAGGGACATGTTATCAAACAATGACACCATGATTTTGGCGGTGGCTCCTTTTCCTTCAGGATGTGCCTCAGTCAGTGTTCAGTAAGTTCAGGCTAATCTAGGCTGTTGCAGCTAGCTAAGGGACCTGTTGGTCCTCTGCCAACCATGAGGTCACCACAACACACACAGCAGCTCTTAATTGGAAAAACCTGGCGTAACCATTATGGCTGGTTCTCACACAGTTCCTGGGGACTGCAGACTGGCCCCTACCAACTGTGCTATAAATTAGACTGGAAGCTAGGAAGGGGTACAGTGGTGCATGTTAAATGAACAAATGAACCCCCTCCCAGGACAGGTATGCCGACTTCTTTGTAGTTTGAAGGAAATCAATGTAATGTACATGATTATGCTGCTTTTAATGTTTGTTTGTTTTTCTATAATGTAGAGTGAGTCTAAAATGTGTTATTCACAGACTGGCTTGACTTCTGGAACACTTTTTCTCTTTCCCCTGGACAGGACGTTGATAATCACTGAGAACAGGAAATGTGGGGAAGGACTTCCTGAAGGCCAACAAAAGAATATAGTCTTCTCAAAAAGGGCAACATTTCCTCATCAAAGAAAAAGAAGAAAAACCTCAATAAACAAACTTGGCTTAAAATATAAAAAGCAAGAATGCTGCACTTTATAAAACCGGCCAGACAACTGAGAAAGTCATTGCTCCATGAATAAAAACAGGTTAACATGCTGACTAGTCCCAGCAGGATATGGATGACATAAATGATACTGCAGCTACACCTACTGGTCTGAAAAGGTCATGAAGCTTACAGCCGACGTTTACGCTCAAAGGCTCCTAAACCTCACCTGTATTGTTTTACTGCTTACACCTGTTGTTTGACAAGTCACAATGCCGTGAAAAAATCTGATAAAACCTTAGCTTCACTATACATGTTTTCCCCTGTCGAGAAATGCCTTTCTCATTTCCTTAAGTAAACCAGATACTGATTAAATAAAATGCTGTTTTCTTAACAAACATTGGAACCCTCAGAAAGTACATATTATTGTGAATGGATTTATAACTGGTAGTCCATACAAAACAGCAGTGTACTCTGTTATTAACTCTGTTATTAGACAACAAACCCACATTTTTAGAGCTCTGATCAAATATGTTCTATGGATTGGACTGCTGGTCCCAAAGTAAATAATGCCACTGCAAAGTTTCTCAAAATGCTGAAACTCAAATTAATATGGATATTAACGATTATGCTCAAATAGTATTTAATACTAATTGTGTATGTTACTGAAATTACATGTAGTTACTGTTGTTATCAGGACCATTTTATGACTTGATTGATATGATTTTATGCTTTTATATGGTTACTGTTGTAGTGTTTACTTGACTAATGTGATACAGTTTATTGTTGTAACATGGCACATGTTTCTCCAAATGTAAATGAAGGCTGCCATCCACAACATAGTGTGGTGATGGTACCTTCAAATTAAGAACTGGAAAATGGTGCAGTCTGAAAAGTAATTTTTTGTAGTTTCACCACTGACACTGACCAGTTCTCACATAAAAAGGTGTGAACACCTTTAGTTGAGGGTATTATATTGTACTTTAACAGAGTTAGACTGATCGAACTAATGTTTTCTTTTCTTTTCCGTGATACAGGAACTGTGGAAAAGGATTATTTTTCATCATTATCTTCATGGTATTCCTGATGGTTTCAGTTACGATCTTAGTTGATGCTTCACACATTTTCATTTGCTCTGCTAAAATCTTCTGGGACTGCATAACAAATTTGCCTAAATGTGGGGTCATGGTTTGAAAATACCTACAACGAATATTAGAACAAAAAACATCTGTGATTATTTAACCCACAACCCCAGTCTAAATCCTCAGTCCCAGTCTTACCTGGGTCAAGGTGAGTGAAGGTGCCGATGACAAAGTCCAGTGTGGAGATGGCAAGGACAGCCAGCAGCAGCAGCTGTAGCCTGACAATCCACTTGACACCAGCCAGGTTGATTCCAAGCAGAGCTAGCAGCACAGCTGCTGACATGCAGCGTACCGCCCACTGGTTCTGGAGACCCAGCAGCTCTGCCACCGATTCAGAGAAGCCTGTGATGTACATGGCACCAGCCACACACTACAGGGAGGCAACACACAACAACACAAAGATGTTGTCAAGTAGTTCAGTAACATTATGAGCAGTGCCCTCCAATGAAAGTCCATGTGTTACCTCACCTGTCCAAATACATACAGGAGGCCTACAGTGCCCCCTACTCTGCCCCCCAGGACGGTGGAGATCATGGAGTAGATTCCTCCATTCCCAATTCCACAGTGCTCACACACTCCTATTCCCGACATCACGGTCACTAAAGCAACCAACACCACCATGGAAACGAGGAACATCCCAAGCAGCACCCCTGTGTTACCCTAGATGATGTCAGGAGATAAAATGACACAAAAAACTTAGTATTACACATACAGTGGTGTACATCTGCAGCTGTATATGTTTGAGGGATTTGAAGCTTTTACTGTACTTCTCTGCACACCTTGACTCCCACAACTTAACTTTCTATATGGTACCTATCTCAGTGATTTGTGTAGAAATCCCTAAAAAAATGCTACCATTTTGCATTTTCCTCCAATACTTCGGTAATTTTATTTTATTTTATGGTGTCCAAGAAACTGAACCTGACTTTGGACCCATTCACCTTGAACATCAGTTGCCACAATTGGTGTTACAGTATTTGGTACTGTGTAAATTAGCACTTTGGGTGCAGTTGTGGCGGTATTTAAGTGCAAATTACTTTCACTTATGTCTGATAAATGTTCTTTCTTTGCCTTCATATGTTATATTGCTGAATTTGTCTACACCAGCACATTCAAAACTACTATATAAATCATTATTTTATAGCTGATACTTTGATTTTAGGACAGCTGGGATAGGCTCCAGCAGACCCCCGTGACCCCTAACAGGACTAAACGGGTATAGAAGACGAACGAACGAACTTTGATTTTAGTCTCAGGAAAACTAAGGACAGAAGGAAATCCTGAAGGCCATGAATCACCGGAAGGACCTCTGGGGTGGAAGGACAAGCGCAATCGACCTTATGCAGAGATCAGTGCCATCAACACGGCGAAAAACATACTAAGCGACATATTCTTTCCTTCTCACAAAAAACAAGCAAGTCATTTCTCCTCTGGATAAGACACCCTGTCTCCAACATGGCAAACTATATTTTAGCCATCAAGCAAAACTACACCCAACGGATGTAGCAATTACAATCCCAGAGTCTTTGTAGCCATGTCCTGAGATGACACACGCCCATTGTTGTGTTAAGGATCCGGTGTCAGCGTGACACATACTTAATTATGGAGGCAGCTAAAAATAAAAACAGCTGAACAGAAAAGCCCACACGGTTACCAAAGTTGATGCTAGATTTTTCACAGTATGAAAGTGAAAACATACTTAATTAGTATTCCTTCCTGTTCCACACATTTGTCCATAAATGTACGCGCCTCGTATATGAAAGACAAGTATTCAAGTTGTGCACAGTGTCTCATTACACCGACACACATCACAGCACTGCAAGACGAGCTTCACTGTGTAACTTATGACTGGGAAAGTTATATTTTCTGTCTCTTCAACTGTATCTGATAAGGGGGTGCTGGTGTATTCATACGGCTCAAGTTCATATCAGAACAAAAAATCTAACAAAGGACAAGCTCCGGGCTTTGATGTTTTGATGAATTCAAATCTTTCAGTTTTGTCATTTAGTCTTTAACGCGCCTCAAGTTTTTGCAGATATCTTCTGTGTCTCTGACTAGACAAGCGAGGTTGTCAGTAAAATACAACACACTAACCACCAGGTAGCCAGTACGCAGGAACAGAACCACCCCAAAGATGTTGATCATGCAGGTGGTGAAGACGCCGTCCCAAGTGCCGAAAAGCACCGGCTCCCACACAAAAAGTTTGATCCTCCACCATGGCTGGCTAGAATCCTGAAATCCCTGAAAAAAAGATTCATTTTCAGAACAATTAAAAAAAACAAAAAACAAAAAAAACAATGCCTGCTATTAGTAAGGTTTGTGTAGCTCTCAAATTTGATTTAAAAATATGCTCTCAACTACTCGACTCAAATTATGTTTCACCGTGTTTTTGTTATTTCAGTCAGTAGTCTATGCTAAATAACAGAAACACCTCTGTGTGTAATAAAAGCCAGTTTAACAGCACCACAAGCTACATCCAAAATGATCATAGAGTTGAATTACCACCTTTCTTACACCGATTCAGCACAAACGAAGGGGATTCAGTGCAGGACTGTTATATTAAAATTATTACTTTTTTCTCGAGTGTAGCTGTTTTGGCAAGAGAAATAATGCAAATGTAAATGCAAACCTAAACCAATACCCAAGCAGGCTCAGTGCACGTCTCACCTGTGCATCTTCGTGGAACAGGTCATAGACGTGTGTGTTTGTGTTGCTATCAGCAGGGGCTTCCTTCAACAGCTGTGCTCCATGTCCCTCAGTGTCACAGGTGTGCACTGTCCATCCGATTGGCAGAGATTCCATTGCAACCTGTGAACAGCTGTGTTAGACTTGTACAGTTTGGTTGAATGGCAGATAGAGAGAAAAAAAGACGTTTCGCTTTCATTAATAAGTGGCCACGTAGAGGAAGCAAGGTGACATTGCGTTTAAAAGTCCCAACAGGTGCAGTGTTAGGACACCCGGATACAGCAGGGTGTGTTTGCTCCTGTCCACACAACATTTAACTACAACAACAGCGTCATTAGCATCACACTTTCGCCAGTTTTAGCTAAAACATTTATTTGCAAATGTAGTGAAAAAAAGTGCTCATTATTATACACATAGCGTTACGTTCTATGACACAAAAATAGGCTCCAGAAAAATACAACTTAGCTAATGTGTCATTTTGAAAACCTCCTGTGTTAACTTTAAATGAAGTTAATGTACTTAGTGACAAAATAAAATAGTCTCCAGGACGTTATCAGTCTTTAAATATAACAAATTTTGATAAAAAGAAAAAAAAGAAAAGTGAATTTTTCGTCATTGTGAGGAGCACCTGTGAGTCTCAAGGGTCTTAAATTAACACATTTTTTAATGGAGTTTGGCGTGTGACGTTAACCACTCGCGCAGCTTCTCAGACAGAATTTAGCTAGCCTCCCCTTACCTTTCACAGTCCCATGTCACTCCATGTTCGTTAAAAAGAAAGAGGGGGAAGTGGCAAATGAAATAACACATCAGCTGTTCATTATTCCTCAAGTGTTGAATCCAGACGCAGTGACAGCGTGTTTCGTGGAGACGTCAGCCGCCAGCAGGATGTGCTGTCACAGGTTACCTTTCCAGGGTGTTGCAGCATTTACACAAGGAACCTGTGTTTGTTTTGGCAAGCCCTGCTGACTAATGATTACAGCTGAAAATGTACGTGCCATTTAAGGGCCTTCTTATCTTTTTTTTTACTTATGGAATATGAAATACTAAAACGCCTGGAAAAATTAAAAAATAATAAATACAAAATAAAATAAATTTGGAGGGTTATAGATATTTCTTTTTGGGAAAAACAAAGTCATAACCAAACATGTTTTTTTTTTTTTTTTTACAGTGATCCTAATCCTCTTGGATTATGGAAAATGACCAGAAGAACAGGCTTGTAGTAGTTTTGTCAAACACACACCAGTCGACAATCTCATTTTATCCAAAAGATTACAATATAAAAACACATCTCATCTGAAAAAATGTATGAACAATGTCAGGCAACAAACTAGATAATGCTTTGCCTCTCTTGGAGGTAATCTCAAATAATATTTGATAGGGCTTTTGATAGCAGATATTTTGACACGTCCAAGTTAGGAAAGCAAAGTTGGAATAATGAGCAGTGAGTTTACTGGGCTGTGTGAGAAAGGTTTACATTGTTAAACAAAAACATAAATCTTGATGTTTTTCCATATCAGCCGTTTCTCACTGAAAAATGTACAGATATGTTGCTTTTTTGTAGCTTTTTGCTTTGGGAAGAAGTCAACCTTAGCCATGGCAAATTACTAGAAGAGTCGTGCACATGAGATTAGGAATCCCGGCATAATTCCTAACATAACAACAAAAAAGCACCGTATATTCTTTTATATTTTGGCACCTTTCCAACGTTTTCACCTTAAACTTGTGTCGCTGACTCTATGCATATTAAAAACAATTCCAGGTCACATATTGTGAATTATTTTATTTATAAGGACATGACACACGACAATCAAAACAACAATTGAATCCGATTGCTTACAAATCATAATATATTGCAAAAAATCTAATTATATGTGTTACTTGACTGAAATCAATCAGCTACAATTAAAGCTGCACATTATTCAGAAAACAAGTTCACTCGACCCAACAAGTCAGAGACCATGCAAATTAACCATCCAACCTTATCGTGAAGCCGGGGGGCTTCCTTGTCAAATTCTTTTAAAAGTATGAAAATGCCAGTTAAAGTTTATCTGTATTTGAAAGATGTTGACACAAACGACTTGTACAGAGATAAATGAGGGTAGCAAGAGCAACTGCATATGATATCCTGTACATATCAGTGCCTTAAATGACATGTTTCAAAAATAGTTTTATCAAAAAATTCATAATTCTGATCTTTTTACACAAAACATTTTTTTTTTTTTTAGCTTATACAAGGACACTTATGGCCAGGTTACTGACAATAGTTAATAAAACTGAAAAAACTAAACCCATAGTACTGCTCTCATAGTCCATGAATCTTCAACAGTTACGTACATAACTGAACCTAACTGAATTTAAAGTTTTTCAAGAACAATTTAATGGGAAAGAATTTAAATGAGCAGAATTACTCATCTGCACTGTGCTTTTAAAGATTTGTTACAATGAAATGTGTAGCTAGTGGTGTATGTCCACCACTGATATCAGAGTATCCCCCAGAGTGTCCCCATGAAACCTAAACAATTTAGCATTTTCATATGATAAATCTTGAACTAACCGTCCCATATATTCTAGTATATGGCTCAAAGTTGACAAAAAACATAGGATGGTATTTATTATTAATAGTATTTTAGAGTCGGTCATTTCCTGGAAAACAATTAGAAAATGTTGATGAGTCATCATGCACTTGTGGGTGTAATACTAATTTTCATATAACCTGTAATCATCATGAATGGGAAGTGCCTGCTCATGCCACTGACCAGAGAAGACAGGGCTTTTCAAAAAGGGCCAATACATACATAAACATATGGAAGTAAATACCACTCTGTTTCATGGGGACTAGGTGAAACTCCACCTAAAATCTATTGACATGATTTCGAGCTGTTGAATTTAAATATAATTCAGGTGCCAGATTTTAGGTGGAGGGGAGGGATTTTTCTGTCACCACGGCTGTATATAGTTAACCGCATCATAATGCACAATTGACTGCACCGACTTTCAAAAAGAATTCTTGCTTGAAAACAAATTAACATGCCTTCCACTGACAAAAAGTGTCTCTTGCACGCGCCTTGTCTCTCTATTGACAAAGATCTAACAGTACTTCTCAGAACATAAAAATATACACAACGTATTTACAGCAGGAGATTTTCTATACATTCTAAAGGGAATGATCGATGAGGGAAAAATAAAGTACGTCATGATTAATGTGGTGCTGTCTGTTCCTGATTGTCAGTGGAGCTATAACAAGAGGGAGCTTAACATCGGTTTCAAACCCAAGCTGGATGGCGCATTTAAAGACAGTGTTTAATACAATAGCACCTAAGACATCACATATACATGTACACATGGAAAACAATCAACAGTGTGATGAAGTACAGAAGAGACTTCACTCGTGTAACTGCATGGTTTTTAACAAGGTCTGGATAAATCTGTCTCACTACTAAATTCTAGCAAATAGGCAATAATCGTTAAACCTACAGACATGTCTGTCAGCGAGATACCATTTCCTCCCAAGCACAGATAATAGTTTGAGAATTTAACTTGATATTTCTTAAAACAAAAATAAAGAAACATGACCGGCAAAATTAAATACAGCTCCCATATCTCAAAATATTACAAAGTGAATAAGTTATATGCTTATGTGTTTGCTGTCACTGTGCAAGTGGAATTAGAAGCCTTAGAGCACAGACGGAGTAAAAAGAAATACATACAGGAATGAGTAAAGGAAATGCCAGAATAAAAAAAAAAAAAAGAGAAAAAAAGGCACAGATGAAAAATGAAATGAGACTGTAAAACCAAGCACCTCATTTCTACATGTGCTGTATAATTCATAATATAGCTTTAATTAAACTTTGATGGTCAATGAATACACGGGTTCCTCATCCCATGGTCGCTGCACCTGTCTTCCAAGAACAACAACAAAGTACTTTAAAACTGCAGCCGCAAGAGCTGCATTAATTTAAGTGACAAAAAGCAAAGAGCATAACGTGTCATTTCAAATAGTTTGACATAAAGTTGCCATTAAGTGGTTCGTTTGATCAAATCTCATTTAACAAAAAGCCGACTTCTAAGTATAATGGAAGTCATCCACTGTGAAAGTACACACTACACTCCCTGTAGTGAAGAACGTGCAAATTGTGCAAACACTAAGCACAATCCTCTTAAGTAATTTCACTAATAGTTACTTATACTACTAAGGGAAAAGAAGAATTATCCTGCAGCCATTACATGTGCGCAGCTATTTGAGGCCCAAGTCTCTTTTGGGGGAGAGCAAAACTTGCTTTAAAACCAAGTTTTAAATCTAACGCAGCCAAGCCTTTTATTATACAGCCTATCTTGCGCTAGAATCACATTTATACAATCAGTGCCAAGTAATCCAATCACAAAGGGAATACATTAACCCTAGCTATCAGTGTGAATTTCTCCGTTTTTTGGTCGTCACGCCAACCAAATTAAACCAAATGTTTAAATGGAACATGAACTAGACTCCAGATCAGATAGATACAATTACTCATTATCATCATTACACACATCCTGTGGATGTATAAATGTCAGGAAAGAATAAAGTGTCTTTAAATAAAGTGAAGAATGATTGCGTTATGATTTCACGATACTATTTAACTGCTGTAATAAAAAGGTTCAACCACTGAATAAAAAACCTGTTGCTTTAGGGGGGAGGTAGCTACAGTAAGAACAAAAAGGCATACATAAACAGCCTACATTTTAATAAGTGTTGCTTTAAGCAGCAAGGGTGACCTCATATTTTTTGTGCAAGGCAAACTGATTGAATCCAACATTAAAAATAAACTCTATGGCAAAGTTATGAGAGAATATGAACTAATCTCATGAATTACACTTTGGTCGCTTAATCTCTTGACGTACATTCTGGAGGAAGAAATATCTTTTCTATGGGGAAATGCAAATTTTTCTTTGATCAATTTTCAGGATTTCCATGTGTGAGGATAACATTTAGGTGGAAAAAAACAAAACAAACATGAATATCTTTACGAACAAACAGTTTTAACCCTCGTGCTACCCTCTTGCATGCTCTCTCTCTGTCTGTCCATTCACTTGGGGTCCCAGAGACCCCAAAGGTAGCACGAGGGTTAAGAAAGAGCACATATTTGCAATGGGACTTGTTTTGGCAAAACAGGAGAGATGGAATAAAGTGCAGCTGAAATTATTAACAGAAATGAATTCTTCCTCCCTTCAACCAAACGATTCACTGGTTGAAACATCTGGGGAGGAGTTCAGTTGAGACCTGGTCTCAGTGACACGAACTAAAGGGAACTCTGAGAAGTCTGTGCTGTGTCCTCGAACACTTACTTGTCCATTGGCAACAGTAAACTGCGAAGTGGATCCAGATCTTGGTGTCTGGAAATGAGATTTGAAGTTCTGATCGAAGGAGCTTATTTGAAAAGTCTGCAGTATCCCTTGTGGAGAGTCCGTCTTTTTGGAGGGCGAGACCTGCTCCAGAAAGTCCTCCTCAGCTGGGGACACTGCAGAGGGAGGGGTGGTCTCATCACCTGAAAATGAAAACGAGTGTTGGGAGTCCCCAACCAGTAATCCAAAGTGAGGTTTTTCTAAAGTGGACCTCAGAGGAGAGCTCATACCTGATTTGAACCTGCTGGGGGAAGGAAATTGTTTCTCTGTAGAGAACAGAGGTTGTCCTGCTAACGTGGGGTTTTCAGAGACCAAGCTTAAGCTCTGGCTGGTCAGGTAGCTGTCATTCTGACTGGTCCGCTCCAAAGCTTGCTGGAGAAATTTCGAGTATTCTTGCAAGAGACTGACTTTCTCAGTAGGTGGTTGAGCCTGGGCACTAGAGGCCCCGAGGCTCTCCACAGGGCTGCTGTCTGAAACATCGGAGGAATTAATAGATATGCTCGATGTCACCTCAGTGTCAGCCACACTAAAGGAAATGTCTGATTGCCCATTTGCTTTGTTGGAGTAGTGGTCCAACAGCGTCTGAAGAACCTCATCAGGCAATACATTCTTGTCATGAGTTGTCTTAATCTCTGTGTTGATTGGCTGGGGCTCCAGAATGGTGGCAGGGACCGTTTCATCAATGACGGTTGACACCACAGTTTGTGTAACAGGCGGCTGAGACGAGATGCTGCTTGTGTTCAGGCCGTAATCCCGACTGTTGTTGGCCATTGCAGCTTGAAGGTAACGTTTCTTCTTGAGGAACTGCATGGCATCATCGTAGTTTGTGCTGCTGGCTGCTGGTTTCGTTGGTCCTCCTTGAAGGGTTTCAACTGACTCGAGTTCAGTGTTGCCTTCCACATCTAAAAGACCTTGCTTGTCCACAATTTCAAACGTGTACTGCGGGACCTTACTGCTTTCCTCAAAGGAGGACAAAGTTGACAAGCAGGGAGAGGTTTGTTCACTCGACTGTTTGTGGCTCCTCTTGGGGACTTTCTTCAGGACTAGTTTAGGAGGGGTCGTCTCTTCTGATGAAACTTCTTCATCTTCTTGGTCTTGGCTAGCAGTTTCTTCGGGAAGTTCCACAGAGTAGTCAGCGATGACGTACTCATGTTTGACTTTGGAGGACACGTCATATAGTGACAGACCATCAATTTTAGTCGGCCTCTGCTCCTCTTTCTCTTCAGTTTCTACGACAGCAAACGTTTGCCCTTCCATCTGGGCAGCAGTGGAAGCGCCTGAACTCTTGTCTGCACACTTTTGGCGCTTTTTCTTGGGCAGTGAACACTCTTTGGCAAGAAAGGGGGGCCCTAAAGACTCTGCATCACGCAAAGGTCCAACTTTACCAGCAGCCTTGTTCATCTTCCTTTCTCTGTTCTCGTGACACATTCGTCTGTGCTTTAAAACCCGGTCTGTTCTGGAAAAGTACTGCAAAAAGACAACACAATAAAAATTATTTATTGTTAAAGTAATCACCAGAGTAAATCACTAAGACAGGCAGTTTATGTCAAACACTTCCAACTTCCCTTTCATATCCAACAGAAATATATAGTTTCAGACATGACAAGCTTGTTTCACTAATTCACTTGAACCTGGGTGACTTTACTGTTTAATTATTGGCTCTTCTTTACATTACAACCTTGATTCACCATCTTAAGCTCCCTGTTCAATATCTAAGCCGAATTTGTAAGTATTTAGATCCATGTATATTCATATATTGGGGGTGATGGGGGCAACGCAGCCTCTAAATAACACATTATCTGCCATGAAACTCACTTCATTCTACCAATATTTTGTTATGATACGCTAGTGCTATTCCCCGTTATCATCGTTATCATCATCATCATTATCCTCCTCCTCCTCCTGGGTCTGTAGACTGACCTACTAACCTCTGACCTGGATGATGTCATCTCTGAGCGCTGCATGCACCCTGCGCGGTTAGTTTACCTGTAATTTGCTACTGCTAGTTTTTTGCAACTTTTTCGATTCTGAGATTGTGGACGACGACTTTGTTTATGATGGATGTCCTTACCATTTTTAGCCAGAGTATACGGATGAGGAGCTTGTTGAAAGGAGGATGCGGAGGTTGCGATGCCCCAGTGACTCCCACTATATGGATATACGCTGATCTAATTATCTGACGAGTGACTCCAAATGACACCAGTTACATGGGTGTATTTTATGCCAGAAATAAGGTCCAGGTTGTTAAAAAAAACAACAACAAAAACAAACAGTAGTTCCCCTTTAATATAACCAGAAGGGTAATTTCACAACATTTAGTTTTTTCCAGTGTTATGAGTTATTCACAAGCTTTTTTTTTTTCTGTCTACATCAGTGATCCTCACTATTTTTTTCACAAGAGCCACATTGTGCAAAATCAAAAGGCGAGTCACTTTAACGACAACATACAAATTGGACATCCCACAAAAAATAAATAACACGGCCAATACATTTTCATTTAAGACCAGATTTACTTTAATGAGCTCGTTTCTGTCTCTTAAAAACCGGTCCATTTTGTGTTTTACGCTAGCTAGCAGAGCTTACGTCGCCAAGTTTTGTAAACAATGCCACATGGCCACCTTCATTCGCGCTTTCCGTGATTCAGCTGCAGGAAATGTATTACAACTTATTGCCACGAGATGGCAGTTTAAGTAGCATTGCCGGTAAATAGTGGATTGCAATTAAAGGCAAGTGGTAGTGTGATACTGTAAGCTACCATGCGAGCCGCCAATTATAGCTTGACGAGCCGTATGTGGCTCGCGAGCCGCGCAGTGAGTAACTGTGGTCTACATGATAGAAAACATAACTCAAATATGACAATAATAATATCAACAAGACTGCATTTACGAGAGTGCCAATGAGCATTATTCATCAAAAAGTCAAATATTTTTAATAAAACCAAGTACCACTGCTACATAACAAGTGGAGACACATTCACAATTAAAATGTTACATGTGGGCTTTCATCAAATATGTCTCCAGTATATTCTCTTCAAACACTGTATGTTTAGCTGAAGAATAACATAACTACATAAAAACAACAGCTCTTGTGAGTAAAATGCATCGGGCTGCATGGTTGCGCTGGTCCAGAGATGTGTTGGTGTTGAGTAAAACAACGCATTCTTGTTTCATTGTACAATGCTATCTTTGCTAAATATTAGCAGCTCAACAGTTCATACTCATTTGTTCTCAACATCTGTCGTGTCTTTTCTGATTAGGGATGCCAGTACTTCTGCAATTTCCTTCCATTGCAATATATGGCCTAGCCATAATGACCACTTATTGGTGACGTCTTAGTGTTATTTTCCACCTAAGGCGTTTGATTCGATTAAAACAACCTTGTTTGTTCGTACTAATGAGAAAGCTGTCACCTGAACAGACCAGCCAAATATGGTCTCTGTCTGGCTCCAAGACAGTTTGAAGCTTTAATGCAGTTTAAATGCAAATAGATAAACTCAGTATGCTGTTATTGTAAATCTGTGATTTTATCATTAATTCAAAAGCTAAACTATCAGAAATGTTGATTGTTTGGTTAAAATGTGACATACAGTCAAAAGGAGTTTCTTTAGTGAGTCATTGTGTTTCTTAGTGTCTGTTCATTTAGTCAATTAAAAAGACAGAGCAGCTCCACAGCTGCAGGATGTCAATACAACTACTGTGAGTTATCCATTAAGGAACTTACATGTTACTGTGGGACCTAAATGTAAGGACCTATGGAAGTAGCCAACACCAGTGTGAGTCATTTATATACTCGCACTTATATACGCTCGTCAGTCTGGCTCGATCTGTAACAACGCCACCCAAATGTTAGTCAGCGCTGTATCTTTTTTGCCAGTTGGTTAATTTTTGTTTCTACTTCCTGCTTCACTTTCAACAATAAAGACTAAAACTTTTACCAAAATATTGAATTTCCCCCAACACAAGTCATACAAATGTCCGTATCTCCAAACCTCCTCAGTTAACTTTACTGATTCTTTATTCATCCAAAACAATCAATTTGAAAACTGTGGTGATGGTGAAGCAGCTGGAAATACTAAAGCGGAAACGTGCTACTACCAAGTGGACCAGTCACAGCTCTTGTGCTTTGCGTGTCCGCAGCACAGTGACATTTCAGGGGAGGTGCATGTCAGCTACGGCGCTAGGCTCTCTGAAGGTGTCTGTATTATCGCCGTAGCATCTATGTCTACTTAGTGAAGTCTAAACTGCCTATTATTCTGCATGACTTCATGTTAAACAATCAGAGCTGATCTGAAATGAGTCAATGCTCATTTAAGGTATGGTGGGACATGGCGTAACCTATGCACATAACCTACGCCAGTGTGAGCCATTTATACTTGTGTGTTCATCCGTCTGGCTTGCTCTGTTTTTTTTTATCCATCGTGTGAATTTTTGTTTCTACTTCCTCCTTCACTTTCTACTTCCTGCTTCACTTTCAATAATAGCGACTGAAACTTTCCCAGAGATTCTGCCAACGACGAGTCATTTAAATGCTTGTATAGCCGAACCTCCTCAGTTAAGCTTTCCTTGATGTGTGCCATCTTTACTGACCCAAAACAATCAAGTCAAAAATTGTGGAAATGGAGAAGCAGCCGGAAATACTGAAGTAGATACATGCTACGAGCAAGCAGAGCAATCACAGCTTTTACAGTCTGCGTTGCTGCAGTGTGTCGCTACATTTCAGGGGAGGCGCACATCAGGCTTTGGCTCTAGGGTCTGTGTAGTGCATAGTGGGCTGTCACCGCAGCTATGGCATCAAATTGATGCAGAACCCTAAACCGCCTATCAGTGTGGATATAAAACATACAAGAACTTAAATGACCAACATTCTTTTCTCTTTGCTTCTTATCAAAAGACCTAAACTGCAAGTTGGAAAACGCAAGTTTTGTTGCTTTCAAATACACAAATTTACAAGCAAACAAAAGCAGTATACCTGGTGACAGTAGTCACATTGGTAGGGCTTCTCGCCGCTGTGCGTCCTCTTGTGTCTCTCCATGTGATACTTCTGGATGAACCTCATCCCACACTCATCACAGCGAAAAGGCTTCTCACCTAAGCAAAACATCAAATGACAAGATGATTCACTTGAGACTAAAATGACAGATCCTTGTGATTATAGACGGGCCTCCTCCCTCACTCACCTGTGTGGATCTTTTCGTGTCTCTGGAGAAGATATTTCTGAATAAAGCGCATGTCACACTGGCTGCACTGAAACGGCTTCTCCCCTAGAGGTTGAATAACATATTAAACATTACTGTATAATTCAAACAATACAAATACAGCTTGACAATACTTAAAGGAACTTTCAGTTTTAGCGTTACCCCTGCTTAGCTTGACGGTTAATCTTTTGATGACTGAAAGTGAGCTCTAGTGACAGCATATCTATTTTAAAGGCAAGACTTGGATACCGTGATATTTGCACTCTGTAAGTCATACCAGTGTGAATGAAGACGTGTCTCTGTAGATGGTAGTTAGTCCTGAATGCAGCATTACAGTGAGCACAGACGTGACACTTGGGGTTTGGCATCGTCATTGATCCGTCATCATCGATGCTGAGAATCTACAAAAAACAACAACAACAAAAATAACACGTTTATTAGTATTCGTTTCATTTTCTAGGCATGTAAAAAAAACATGACTGCTGATAAAAAATTGAACTGAACCTTTGCTGGTGAGCGCTGCTTCCTCTTTTTCTTCTTGGGACACACCATCAGGTCCTTAATTGCTTTTTTGTCCTTCTTTATATGGACCGCTGGCTCGGACAGCTTCAGCTCCTGCTTGATGTTCAGCTGTAAAAGTAGGACCATAGATAGTCAAGACATTTAATATGGCACATGACCCACTTTAAGGGCCGCCCAGTCGGCCAGCAGTTTATCCAGGTCAGGCAGGTGCAACAGGGCAAGCAGAGAAGCATCGAGCAATGTGAGGGCACATCACCATAGAGTTGCATCAAGCATAACAGCCTGGCAGGAAGCCTCAGATCCCAGAAAACCTAGGACATGCTGAGAGATTACATCTGCCAGCTGGTTAGGGAAAGCTTTTGCAGATCCTCCAACTTACAGTAAATAACAGCAAATAACTTGTCTGAAAAATTTACAGAATAAAATGCCGAAAGTAATATTTCAAGAGAAATACAGCTTTGAGCTTAATCCTGTGGATTAGCTAAAATTATCCTCGATGTTTATATTTGAAATATGAAAACAGAGGAAGTTCACTTTTGGAGATTGGGTCACAGTACGTTCCGTAGTTTAAATGCAAGTTAAAAAAATATATGAATGTGAGTGCTCATAAAATTTCTACAAATCATAATATTTATCATACCTTTAATATTATTCTCAGAGTGACTTTTAAAACTACAAACCGACCTTGTTTGGGTCCTATCCAGCTTTTTAAATAAAAACGTGTGGCCATGGTAGGCAATCGCAATAAGGTTGAGTGGCATAGTTAGTCAAATATTCACTCACTGTTACATAAAACATCTCATTATGCACTAAGGCCACTATCAAGCAGTTACTTGGGACAAAAGCATCAGTGCCCAGTTACGTTTTGAGGGTCTGCCTGCAACAGACCTTGCCAGGAACGGTGCAAAAGGTCACTCTGATTATGTGGATATGGTTAATAGTCCATCCACACAGATAAGTTTATCAAAACATAAACTACTATTTAACCAGGGTGAACTCACTGGCATATGAAGCAAGCAGGGCAACTTATTGGTGAGTTTTAGGGGGAAATGCTCTCCCACCTCGCCTCCTCCATCCTTTGTCATCTCCTCTTGCATCATCAGCTGCTCTGGAGGAACCAGGTCATGAGTAACCAGTGAGCTTCCGGTCAAGTCCTCGTCGTCATCTTCATCGTCATCCTCCTCGGCCAGCAGAGGGTGGTTCGCCAGTGACCGTTCCCCAAGGGTCATCACCACCAGTGATCCTCCGCCGCCCAGGCCAACTCTCCCTCCTCCATCTATGCCTCCACTGCTGCACTTGAGCAGCATGCCTTCCAACTTGTCCTCAGTGTTCATCGTACATAGAGTAGTTCTTGGGTCTGGAAAAACAAGGACACGGAAAGACAATTGGATGATGTGAGCAAGACTCATGTAGGGTAAACTCACTGCAAAAGGTTTTAGTTTATTTGACATCACGCACAATCATAAAATCATCAGGGATAAAACTATTAGATCCGAAATGTCTACTGTGGTCTTTCATGTGAAGATGCAAGTGACAAGTAGAACATAACTAGTACGCCACAAATTAATCTTATTTGTACCACTGACACATGCAAGTTATATCTGACACAGAAGCTTAAATGAAAGAAATTCTCCAATCACGTGAAGCCGTCCTTTAAAGACACCATGTTACGAACTGTCTAGGATGTATATTCTGGACACTGCTGTTTCCAACAGTTTACATAAACAAGCTTTTAAAATTACTTGCTACATACCTTCCTACATTTACATATAAATAATTAGTGACCAATGCCTCTTCTCAGAGAAAATGTCATGTTTTCCAAGTGGGTTGTCAGTTGTTTAGGTAAACTTATCCAAGACTATACAGTGTAAAGTTACAGCAACTCCTAAAGTTAAGAATTTATTGAAATAATGTGCTGCGTTTAAAAACAACATAAGGTTTACAGACAAGCTTTATGAGTTCAGTGTATTTCTTTCCAAGACGGCTAAATGGCTCTCTACATTGACAACAGGATATTCACAGTATCGTAGATATAAAAATATCTGGCGTTATAGATTTTTATGCTGCAATATTACACCGATGCCGCACATACTTGGCGTATAATAAGACATAGTTTAGAATACTAACGTTAGCAATCACTTGATCTAACACGGCAAAGCTAGCTAACGTAGCACTTGTGGACCGCTTGGTTAACAGGTTTGACCCTGCAGCTAACAGACTGACCCGAGAGACAGTCGTGCAGGGAAATATGTGCCATGGTTTAAGCACACGCCGACTGCTACTTAGTCCCACATGTAAACAAACTCACTGTGTCATTTAGGTTAAGTGGCTTGAGCCTTCTGCTAGCCAGCTAGCTAGCCGCGCTTGTCAACCTTGCTACATCACATTTAAAACAACGGCTAAAAAAACAACAACGCCGGAACAGCCGCGAATATTTCTTCAAAATTAAATCTTGTTTCATATCTCAAAAGGGACGCAAAACACGTATGCATACATATACAACAAATACAACGAACGGACACAAAATGCTAATAACAACTAGCATAGAGCAACTGTTGCTACTATCATTCAGATAATTTATTGGCATGTTGTCAAGCGCCCCACTACGAACTTTACTTTGAAAGCCAACACAGGAAGTATCCTTTTATTTGCGACTACCTGACAAACCATTATGGCCTGCTTGCAGCTAGTTAGCTTGCTGCAGCTAGCAAGTTGCTGCAAACATTGGGTCAGTCTCTTTTGATGTAATATTCAGTTGACACCGTATCTCAACAGCAGAAATGTCTTATCCTGTGTACTATTTAGCAACACGTGTTTAGCCCACACTGAACCACATACATGCCGCGAAAGACAACTTTCGTTTGCACATTTCACCAAACTTATCAGTAGGGCTAGTCTGCTTTAGCGCTAGCTACTCGAGCTTCCTCAGTCGCCCTGCTCAATAGGCCACCGTGTTACTGCCTGCTAGTAAAGCTAATGTACAATTACTAGCCAGCTCGCTACTACGACAAACAATAACAATACATCTCAGTGGTGCATGCGTAGCATGCCAGCTGCTAAACATGCATTGTTCTTTCTTACCTGCGCGCCTTAAACCCGTTTAGCTGTCATGATTGTTATGCAAGACTACAGTGCAACGATGGTGTGCGGAATAATCAAATACACCATCACAGTTCATGAAGGCATGGGAGCTTTTATTTGTCGCCATCTAGTGGTTAAGGTTTGTAAATTAGGTGGTGAATGGTGCGCTCCTCATTATGCTGCTGATCGTTTTCATTTGGCGACCTACTTCTCCAGCCTCAATAAGCTTTGTAGATCTTCATTCGTAGGTGTTACTGTTTAGTTGCCGTTAGCCTGTAGCCTTTTTCAGAAGTTGAACCCTAACATATGCACACGTTTAATCGGTTTAAACGTGATTTGTGTTAATGAGATAGAATCCATGCGGAAAATACACGAATCTGTTAATGGGGTACCTGTAAAATCGGCCATGCACGCTGCATGTGATGGGGTATTTCTCTTTCTGAATAAAACATGCAGCTCATTTTCTAAAGTGAAACTACTCTAAAAGCGCCGATTTCCTGATTTTTCTTGCCGGTAGTGGCCATTTATGTTAAAACCCAATATACCTATGCGTTTTAGAAACCAACCTCTTCTAAAAAATATATTCCAGTCTAAACTTATCCTATTTGTTATCGCCTTGACACGAGATTTTCTTTCAATCGTAGGAACAGCTGCGCTTTATTCCAACCTTATAATTATGAATAAAGGCGCGCATCAAGTGGAAACGGGTTTAATGTGGGCTAATGATCATCTGGAGTTATTAATCTTTCGGCTGACAGCTTTGACAAAAGGGGCTGAGGAGGGTCGTGATAAAATGATGGCTTGTCATGACTAGTCATCGCACACATACACACACGCGCACGCCGCTGTGAGGAATACTAATCAACCTGTTTGCCGACAAGTGCAGCAGCTCGGCGCGCAACTTAGGACATCTCGCTCCCGTGTCTAGAAACGTCTCTGACTGATTTAAATGAAGAACCTGCATTTCATCGCGTGTCTCTTGTGGTGCTTCTCTCTTTGATCAAATCGCGGGTGTTATCACTCCAGTTCTCCTCCGAGAGCCGAGAGGAGCGGATCTGGGGAAAGACAGCACGCTGTGCCGCTTCAAGCAAGGGAAGCCCCCCACGCGTTGCGCGCTCGGATCGCCCGGTACATATACGCGTCGCGGGGTGCGTGTGCATGCGCGTCAGGCTCTAAATGTGTGTGACCGCGCACGAAAAGGCTGCTCTGGGCTCCGTCCTCAACAGTTGCTACCGGAGCGGCGGAGAGGAGAGGAGGAGAGCGAAAGAGACAGCAGACTGAGGACGGACGGACGCGGAGCCCCACGCCGCTCTGCCCGGCTCTGCTCCTGACATGCAGTCGCTCATCTCTCCGGTGACCAAGGCCATCCTAGTCGCGCTCTTCATCTTCGCCATACTCCTCATTCTCTATGTGATCCTCTGGTACATTTGCAGGGACGTGGACTGCGACCACGGTATTTGAGGATTCCGTTAAAACGGGAGTAACGGGGATATCACGATGGGGCGCACGGAGGAGCCCGCCGAGCCCAGGGTCATCCTGTAAGTCTGCTTGTCTCTCATGTCTTGTCTTTCTAGTTGTGTGGGTGCTATGTTATGGAGGTTAACTGTATATGTATTTGTCTCTGTGTGCATGTACGCGCTCAATCCCGTCGTGCGTAATGTTTAAACGCGCTCTGGTTAAAAGGTGATGACCGGCGTGCACCAGGTATCCCAGACCCCAAATGAGCAGAGCAACAAATAGGCTGCCTTTCAGCTCAACTTGATGCTATCAGTAAGGCTTTATGTATTAAATACACTGTGTTATCACAGATAGGGTGTTCTCAAAGGTGATACAATGTCATCAGGACAATGTCGAACTGGTGTCAAACGGAAGGCGGTGCGGGTGCGCGTGTGTGGGCTCTTAATGAATAGAGTACGAAGATCGCCAGTGACATTGCGGTAAACGGCGTGGATGTCCCTTAAGGTCAAGAACAACAGTGTTTACCTCAGGTTGCCAACATTGTTTTCTCGCCCCTCTCCTCCTTCCGTATATCCGCAGCATTAGTTCGCGTTCAGTTCATCTTGGTCTCCGAGGATGCTTCACATTGGCATTTTACGTCCAAACGAGATAACAGGATTATCATTGGCTCCTGTGCGTCTTATTCCTAATCTGTCTTGTGCCATGTTTTTGCGTCCTTATCGCGAATGCTCCGCTAATGCTTTTACGCATAGCGCATTTTTTATTCCCCTTGACATCGCTGAGCCTGTTTCGCCGTGCTATGCCCAGTTTTAGTTCAGGAGGACGTGTATTACTTTTACACACACCCACAGAGACACGCGCTTAATGAAGGACTTCTCAGTATTTTAGGCACGTTGGACCCCAACGCTTATTTGCTGTCACACGGCGCATAAAGCCATTAAAACACGCCTGATATGATTGCCATTTTTCATCTGAGTGCAAAGCATTTTGTGCCATCTCCAAGCACCACGAACAAGGAAAATTAACAAATTTTACACGTTCTAAAGTGGGGGATGTGAAGGACACACCAAGGGCATGTTGGTTTCTTGAGGTTTTGGGAGATATTTAATGAGAATCTAATCAGGGCTTCACATGCCAAAATCCACGTTACTTTTCACTTTTCATGTTCAGTTTTTGCAACATAAATTTAGGCTGCAGATATTGAATGAAAAAAAAAAACCTGATGAAAAATTTAACAGGTGATTAGTGAATGATAATCAGCGCTTTTTTTTGTGGAAAGACACTATTTTCTCCATAAACCTCCCTCCGTAGGATTAAAACAGCCGAGCATCTCCCCAAGTGCACCAAGAAAGTGCAAGATTAGGCTTAAAAATGTTAAAACCTTCTTATTTTGAGCTACGGGTGCCACACTGTAGAATTTAAAAATCCATAAGCAGCCTAAATGCTGGATGCAGCCATGAGGAAGAAACCCCCTGCAGTCTCCTAAACTGTTGTGTGTACTCTCCTGCAGAGACAAGGAGAGTCTGGTTGGATGGCAGGTGCCCTCTCTGACCGGACTGCAAAATGCTGTCAGCCGGCCGCGAGTATGTAGCAGCCAGACGGTGTGACCCCTCAACACATGCAAGCACACACGCACAGGCTGCAAATGACTGTTCCATCAGCCCCAATAACAATATAACGAGAGAGAGGGAAAAAAGGTATATGACAGCTGCTCCAGCTGTTGGTGACCGTCCAAACTGGTGCCCTGGACTGTCTGCTTGTGTGCGCGGTAAAATGGAAAGAAGGTGAAAAGCTGTGCGCTGAGTGGCTGTGTATGTTTGTGAAAGACGAAAGGCTGTGTGTGTTCCTGTGTGTGTGTTTGTGACAGCGTGGGAGGGGGGTTAAACACTGACATGCTCCAGAATGACAGATAAAAAAAAAAAAGTGGAGCAGGAAAGGCTCAGCGGGACTCAGCGCAGGAGACAGGTGTGTGTGTCTCAGTGTGTAACAGCGCATGCATACATGAGCACGAAATTCACTCAAGTTTATTGAAAATGTTGTCCTTCATTAAATGCGTGTGTAAACTGTAAAACTGCGGCGTGCCAACTGTGTAATGGCAGAAGTAATGGCTCATGTAGTGTGTGTTTGTGTGTGACCTAAAAAGCTGTTTTTTCTCTTGTACGTCACACAGATGTTACCTCCAAAACCCCAACTTTTATTCTTATGTGTAGCATAAATAAGATTTCCATGATATCCTTATGAGCACAAATCAGATTTCATCCCTCAAGGACAGCACCAGATGTGCTAAGTCGGAGGCGGGCGGCGCAGACTGAGAGGATTCTTTGTGAAGGCTTGAATGTTAACACATCTTGATAGATCTCTGTTCAATTGAGATTGGAGTCATAAAATATGTAGGGATAAAAGTGAATTATTGAAGCTTAAAGAAGGGGAGGAAGGATTCGTTAACCTATTCTGGCTTCACGTGAACATAAACTGTGTTGTTTTTGTTTTTTTTAATGAGTGGGTTTCTCCCAAATAACTCTACAAAGAAGCTAATAAACCCCTCAGCCTTGACACAGCCTTCATATAAAATGCAATTATTATTATCAGAGACGTTTCTCCTGATCAGACAATTAAAATCCATGTAAAGGTCAGGATTTTTTACTTGCTTTGGAGAGACGTGGCGTCTGTCAGGCAGCAGTGCTCGGAGGCACATTTAATGATGGTAATGTTTGGCACTGGCTGTGAATAATTCTTTGTACATTTACAATTTTCAGCATTTGCCCATCAAGTGTTGAACCGCCGCAAATAGTATTTAGCATAATGTTGATTCATTCATAATTGCGCGGTGCACAGCGTGAACAAATATACAACTTCTTGCTGATAAATGAATTAAAATATCTCAAACCTGATGAAATATCTTGCTTTTATTGTAATGAGGTGGGTCAAAGTCACTGCAAGTTGTTCACACAGTTTTGACTGCTGAAAAGGGTTTGCTGGGGTTAATTTTATTCTGAAAAATGAATAATAGTAAATATTGTGTAGTCCATGAAATGCTAAATAAGTAAAAAGATCATTGTCAAGTTAGTGTGAGTGTATCTCTGGATGACAATGACTGGATTACAGCGACTATCACCGCGTGGTAACGGTAATAAAATAATTAGAATCTGACATTAACATAAAAGTTTCACCGTTAGTTTTTTTCTTTTTTAATTTTTGAAGGTGGTATCATAAAGATTCAAATTTAAAATCAGTATCAACATGTCAACAATCAGAAATGCCATAGATTTATTTAGAGTGATTTATCAAGGTTCCACAGGTCTGGGGTTAGAGTATGTGTCTGTGACTGTAATGTGAGTACAAATAGGTAGAAAGGCACTATATAAAAACAAAACCATTTACATACTGTGATGTGCCCATCCAATCAGCCCACAGAATCATTTATTTTTGTTGTTTTTTTCTGCGTGAGTCAAAAAACTTATGAACATAGGTGTACACAAGTGTAAATCAGTATTGACTTCCAAAACCCCTCAGATCCCTGAGATAAATGCAAAAGCATCCAGTATTTCTGTCTCTTAAGTCCCACTTGTGTTATGTGGATTTCACTCCCCCTAACTCATTGACTGTATATCAGGAGTCTCCTGTTGCACATCACCCCCCTTGTCCCCCTCCTCTCAGCTCTCTGCTGTACTTTCATAAAGGAAAATAATGGCCCCTAGAAATGTTTTTAAAAAGCACCACATGTCTGCCTTCTGTAAACCTCATCCTGTTCAAATCTTAACCCGAAGACCAATCTTAACCCTTAATCAGCTCCTGAAAGCAGCGAAGCGGGGTCATGCTGACCCACCATCACAAATATGACCTCATTCTGAAGGTCTGATACTCAAATTGGCTCTCAGGAAAGATAGAAGCAGACGCACACACCTCAAAGCCGTAAAAATAGATCGTGAGTGACTCAGCCGTTATGTAAAGTCCATCTCTGATAGGGCCGCCTGGGGCTGTTTATGTCAGTTTAACTTGACGGTGCTGGAGCTGAGGTGACACATGTCTGCTGTGTCCAAGCTTTAATACGCACTCACGCATACATACATGGTACTGATGCAGACTTTTCCCGGAAGATGCGTGCCAGCCTCTCTCCCTCTCGCTCTTCCTTCCTATCCGAGTCTCTATTCCCCAGCGTGTGTTCCCCAGTGGACAGAGATGTGATACAGTCAGCGTAATGGACTCCCTCCAGCGCAAACGGCGCGCATTATTAGCATTTCAGCGCAGACCGGGACGGAAGCACCGCGTTAGACGTGAATCACATCCGCCCTCCCTCTGGCCAGGTGGACAGTTTGATCAATACTGGTAAACAAGAACAACCCAGGACCTGAATCTAGAGCAAGACTGATGTCTTAGTCTGCTGTTGTCTGAGTGCATCATCCACAAAACAGATGTGATGGTGGGTCTCTATTTATAACCTCTACTGGTTCCCCCGCGAGAAAACTTTGACTCTCTAAAATTATGATGAGACATTTTAATCAGCTTCCATGTAAATATGTTTCATCACTTATTAATCTGGGTTTGAACAGAGCTCTTAATGCCCCACGACGGCTTTAACACTGATTCGGGGACTTTTGCGTACGCACTAGAATGAATGTAATGAGTGTTTTTAAATAATTGGAAAGGTGTGTGTTTGAAAAGGGGTCCCATTTAGAACCAGATCAAGAGCTAAATTTAGCCAACTGTGTTTTCGACCTCCCCGCAGTAATCTGATACAAGGTCGAAATCTGATTTAATTTCCTCTGACACAATAACACACCTAAAATTAAATGTGTCAGCGCGGGCATGACTGCAGATTTTAGGGTTAAACAGAGGGGTGGTTGCACACACACTCCAACTTTAAGGTTCTCTGTCTTCTCGCATAATCCAACAGTGAGATACAGGAAAAGAGAAAATCAGAGCACCAGAAAGTCTGGAGATGAAAGAGTCTCCTCACGGTCTCGTCTCAATGACAACAGGTATCAGACAGAAAGGGGAGCACACTCACAGACTGTTAAATTAAATGTGTTAAATACTGTGTGGCTGTCTCGCTGTGTGTGTGTGTGTGTGTGTGAGAGAGAAAGCTAATGACAATCTTAATTGATGCAAGCAAATATCCCTCCCTCTGCTCCTCACTCTACATCTACTAATAGAAAGACATCCACTCCCTGAAGACAAATGGAAAAACCATGTTGGGATGTATTTGATGAACCGTGAGAGCACACACACACACACACACATGCACAGGTTTTTGTCCCCAACAAACTGGTGTATACAAGTTTAGTTCACACTTGAAGACAACAACGTTCATTCATTCATTCATATTCTGTAAATGCTTGTCCTCTGGAGGGTCTATCCCGGCTGCCAGTGGGCGAGAGGCGGGGTACACCCTGGAGAGGTCGCCAGTTTATCGCAGGGCTAACACAGAGAGACAGTCACACTCACACCTACGGTCAATTCAGAATCATCAGTTAACCGGAGGAAGCCGGAGGACCCAGACACAGGGAGATCATGCAAACCCAGAACCTTCTTGTTGTGAGGCATCAGTGCTAACCACACCACTGTGCCGCCCATGAAGACAACTACAGACATATAGAAATAAAATGCAAAACTAGGCAATTTTACATAAACTGAAAAGCACTTATACATTCATGCAACTACTGCATCCAGAGTATTTTTATGACATTGCGACAATCTTCTACGTTTATGCTAGGTGCTGCAAATGAGGCACACCTCTTCACCGGGATGGTGAAGAGGTGTGCTTCATTTCCCTTACAACAAGTGCAATTCAGGAAGTTGTTGAAAGGTTTTGTAACCTAAGAACAGAAAGGGAAGTCCACTAGGTTTCAAAGGATGCCGTGTTCAAGCAAGCACGTGAAAGGAAGTTAAAAATGATCCATTGGTCGGGTGAAGCTTTGAGTTCTTTCTATGTGTATTGGGCCACTGAAAACACAGGTGATGTTAAAAGTGGCTCATGTTTTATAGCCTCAAGAAGATGAGACTCTCTGCAACCCTCACCACGCTCTGATTTACTTCTGTCTGCAGTGCATTCCATTGTGGACATTTTAGTCCCAAGTGATACAACAACAATGAAAACCAATATGGAACAAAGCCCCCGGAACTAAAGTGAACCCACAATACTGTTCTATGGCCTCTGCAAAACACATGCAAAAACCTTAGGTTTCACTTTCATGTTTACAAGCTGGCCTTTGGCTTCCCTCCCCACGGAAATCCGGTGGCAGCTGCATCCGAGGCAACACGATGATTACCAAATCTGCATACAGTAAACTCCACTGGCTTTTCCAACCTACTGCACCTAGTGGTCACGTGTAGAGGAAGGATCTCGCTCCGAATAGCCTCCCCTTGGTGCTCTTTCACTTTTCTTCTCTTCGCTTACAATCCAACTGTTTTTGGGGGGTATTTTTTCCCTAGACTTAATAGACAGCTGCGACTGAGTTGGAAACAGATGCTGCTGGGAGTCAGTGAAGCACTTTCAGACACTTTATGATGCTGGCCTCTACAAAACAAGTGCAAACAAGTAGGGGAAGTGGCTCCACTGGGTAAATGTGGCAATATCTGTGGAGGAGTACAAACAGAAATGATAGAAATGAAGAAACATTTTGAGAAGCAGGAGAGACACTGATATGTGGAAAAAAAAGAGTTTGCTCTGGGCAAAAAAATAAACTGTCTCAGCAACTATGCTCGTTTTACCCTTGTAGTTTTCCTACTTTGGTTTTTGAGTGGATTAAACAAATGAAATACTCGGGTGGTAATTACACACATTATGAGATGCTCATAGATAGATTTTGTTCGCCCTGGAATAATTCAGCCAAGTTGTTTCCCACAGCTTCCAATCATTATGCTCAGATACAGCAAGCTCTACTTTACACATTGCCATATACGTATGCCAGATGTCACAAGGAAATTACTCACCCTTGTTTATGGACCTTTATAAACTCATTACCCCTGTCTTTGCTTTGATAGACTATTGTCTTTTGAATATGAAATCTTTTTCTGTAAAGCAGCTGATGTTAATATCTGATGTCAAATAAAGGCAGCAGTAAAAAAAAAGTACCATATCCTTCTTGAACTGGTAATAAAAAAGAGCAGAGTTGCCATTAGCTTAAAACTATAGTCAGGACTGGTACTTCATCAAATGTAATTTGCCTTAAATATTTGTGCAGTGACAGTTCTACATTCTGGGGGCTCTTTCTTTCCATCATAGGGTAGTTAGAAAACGGTCCCTAGGTGGTTTGGAGTGTTGTCAATGCACTGTAGTGCCTTCATAGATTTAAAGGGGTTATCATTGGGGACACCCCCACAGTGTCCCTAAACAATTGCCTAGGTTACCTGTCCTGAGGGTGTACCCTGCATTTGTGTAACCTTGTTTCAAATAACACAGGACACATGTACAACAACAGAGACACTACCTTTAAGCATCTCCCCGTGTTCAGTACACTGCCCAGTACAAGCAAGCAGACACTTCTGCTGTTTACACAGACACACTCAAGAATACGCGCGCACAGACCCTTGTGCTTTAGGTGGAAAAACAAGGAATCCCCCTTGATTTTCTCTATCCTGCATATTTACGGTATCATTATGGGCTAAACGTTGTGCATCCTGCAGCTCTGGCTAAGTCTGAGCTTTGAGTATAACCTTGATTGTCTGCCTCTCAGATGAAGGAGGCTTTCGAGGAAATGCCCCGAAAGAGACGGCTCATACTGAGAGAAAAAGACAACATCAATCCGCACTGGCGGTTGCACTCCGGAGCCCAGATTGCCCGTGACACACCCAGAAAATTCCCTTTCTTCACAATACGACGCTTCACCTGCCATCTCCCTTGGGTGGCAGTTGATGGCTAACAAAAAGAAACGGGGGGAAAGTGTAAAGCAACAGCATGTCAGAATGCTATTTGAACTCTATGAGCGCAAACTTCTCCCTAAAAATATCAACCAACTCCTCTTCGCAACAGGAATAAGCTTATGTGAAACATGTAATAAAGATAAGATTTTAAATGGCAGCACACACACATGTCCCACAGAGATGCTGTCAGCACAGATTTATAAAATAGACAACTTGGGCTTTGCAGCCAGCCAGTGGTTGTCATATAAGACAAGGTGACTGTTGGTTGAAGCTTTTTGATGCTGTTCACATGTTATTTACATCACACACACTACTGTCATGCACTGTTCCCAGCATGCCTCGTGTGTGTACGTATGTCTTAATTTCTGTGCGGTTGTGGGTTATGTGTGTCTCCCTGATGTCCTATCAACCCAAATAATCATCCCATAGTCATGCGTGAGATGCGATTTCCTTTAAACAATAGCAGGGCCAGCTCGCCTTGCTGACCCCCAACCTCTCAGGCAGTGGCGGCACTAACACTCGCATGTGCGCACGAACACACACAAATGCGCATCCTCTCAGCTAGCATTAGCAGCAACACATGCGCATTAAGACGCACTCACACAACCTCCGCAGCTCAGCTTCCATCAGTGGTGATGACACAGTCTCTTTATGTTGCTGCTTCTTTAACTGCCTTCTGGAGCGGACTTTAATAACCGGGGCCAACTGCTTGTTAGTGCTGCTACTCTAACCTAAACTTAACTACTGGATAGTGGGCAAAGCACAAACTAATGCTAATGATTTCCCTGCCAAGAGAAAAGGGGAGGTCACAGTGAACGCCAGAGCCCTGTCTTTAACAGAGATGTTTGTAATTTCATTGAAATGAGGGACAGTTTGGTTGGCCTACTTCGAACGCCAGAGATAATTCAGCTGGCTCCTGCCTTGTTAGCCAAATGCAGTCCATTCCAGTACACTATCTCTTCAGATTTATGGTTTATGAACAAGAATGCACTCTCTCGATTTCACATTGTTCTCCATAAATCTTTTTTTGTAACAGTTACGATGTTTTAATTCCATCTCCATATTTTGGGTCAAGCATTGGCTTTGGTAGCAGGTAAAAATAAATAATAATCTTTTCTTACTCTATTTTTTTTTTCTGTTCTGTGCACACATCTCAGACCTTAACTTGGACCTTAGCAAAAATGTCCACCGACAAAGTTGTGAATACTGCAAGAGGGTGCAGTTCACTTTGACCATTCTCATGAACAATTCTGATTCCTAGTTGCCTAGCAGCAATGTTCTCTGGGCTAACTGATGTTGCCGCTTAAATACCAAGGATCTTGTGTACACAACTTACCAGCAAGCTAACGACGGCAGCTTAATGTAGGAAATGCCAAGGCCTAATGAAAAGATTAGGGCGCTGTGAAATTTTCCGCATACATATCAAACACTGGCAAAGAAAAGTCCATATGACTAATTTATATAATATTAATTTAACATCCACATTCACTATTTGCGAAAAGCACGTCACAACTTGTGATATCAGACTTTTTTGCTTATACCTTTGTGACTACCATTGCAGGGCAGCGTTCTCAATGCTGATTGTTGCTAGCACCTATGTTCTTACAGATTAGGGCTGATGTTACCACTTGAACACCAATCATTTAGTTCACAACTTCCCATGCTGTAACCACTAAATCATGATTTCCATTTGAAGGCAGCATGAAGAAAGGTTTCTTTTTATTGTTGTTTTGCTGTGCATCAGAAAACAGAAAGGTTAGAAGTCAGTAATTTGTATTTTATAATTGATAACTTATGCAAACTTAGCACATTGCCATTGCTGGATAATTGTACCTCCCTAACTGCATCATACTGATGAGTCTTTAGTACTAACACACTGTAGACTATCTATATGTTGCATGTTGTTCAGAATGCCACATTTTTTACAACATGAACTAAATGGCCTCCTTGGGTTTCTATAAACTAGCAACCAAATACTATACATTGAATGATTATGATTTATTAATTTCCACTATCATGCAGGTTGTACCGCTCGATTTGACTGAGTGATCTCCGCTGGCATTTTAACATGCCATGGGACTATGACTCAGCACAGCAGGTGGCCTTTGAAGAGACGGAAATAAACATTCTTCCAACATGAAAAGGGAGCTCTTTTAATAAATCCTTGATAACTTCCTGATCATCGCTACACACACTGGGGCTTTCATGTTGCTGCATTCCTCTGAGCTTTCTTAGGAGCATGCGCTTGGCTCAAAAAGAGGCGGAAGAGTGATATTTATTAGATTCTGTAAATATCATATAGGGTTATCTCATAAGTGACGTCTGCCTTTATTTTCCTGCTCAGGTAAATGTCTCTTTTCAGTTACAGGCATTTGGTGCACGTGACTCGTCTGACAGTCAGTACGGTCCAAAGTACTAGACAGCAGGAGTGGAAGTTATAATGTGTGTAAACCTGACATGATCAAATTATAAAAAATGTCATCTTGACATTTGATTCTTTGAGCCAGGCTGAAGATGCACAAAATTGAACAGTACTGAGGTTCTGATTGAAAGTCATGGTGTGTGACATGGGGTGTCAGTAGCTTATCTCGGGATGTGAAAATGATTTCACTTTGCTGTGGTCCTCGGAGGGTATACTAGAGTCTGTTGGGGTCATTGGCAAAAAAAAGAAAGAAAAAAACAAACAGTAGACAGTTAACCAACATTACAAAGAAGAGTATTGTATTGTCTAAAGTAGTTTATTTCCACCCTATAGTGTTTCTTAACATCAAGTACAACTCTAGAAATGTGAGATACTTTTATCTACTTGCTTATTATGTTCTTTCAGCTTCCTAGCTAAGCTAACAAATTCACCGGCCGCAGTGTCTTGTCTCCCTCTGGTTGCGCTCACACTGGACTTGTGCACAGATAAAAGTGCAGAGCTGTGTCAAGTAAGGGCCCCTCAGGGAGGTCTTTTACTGTCACTAAAAACTTAGCACATTGCCACTGCTGTAGTTTAAAGTTTGTCAGCCCTCAGGGCCCCCCTAGTGGCCTGGGGCCTCAAGCATTTGCCTGCCGGTAAATGTGGTGCTCACTATAAACAGTATTTGCTTCATTAGGCGCCTCTATTGCTCTGAGGCTATGGTATGTCCACAGTGGCGTGGGTTCAGATCCAGGCTGCATTTTTTTTGGCTACATGCCTTATTTTTCTCTCTCTCTCTTTTTAATAAACACTAACCAAAAACCTAAAAGGCATATTGACAAATAATGTATTTGTGCATTTTGAGTTACATTTTCACACGTCATATAAAACACTTAAAATAATTAAACACCTCATTAAAACTATAACACCATTTATTTTGCACTTATGTTGAGGGAACACTTTGTTCTGATTAAATCATTCAGGATTTTCGCAGCTAAGTTCCCACATTTGACTAATTATCACAGCAGCCTCTAATAAGCCAAAGACTGGTGTGGTGGACTCCCAGGAGTAGACCTGCGGTCGGTCAGGACTCAGCTGTAATAGGAGGCTGCAGACAGGAGTGGCACAGTGCTCCACAAACATGCTCTTAAAGCCCATCTTGGGAAATTACAGATCAGACTAGTGTGTCATCCCACTGTTGCTTCTGCCGTGTCTGACCTCACTGGCAGCAGGTAATGAGGTAGTCAGTGAGCTGAGGGGAGCAATATGCTGGGATCAAAAGAGAAGGATCATATGGCACATCAGGCAGCCAAGCAGCAGCGACGGGACCACTCCATCATACACTAATTCCACATCCGCTGCCGAGTGATGGGTGACATTTATGGTTTCAAGGTCAACTGTAGGTCTTCAAAAATAAAATGGTCAATCTGGTCTTTTTAAGGGAAAAAAATCATGTGTGGACCAAACTTCAATGACAGTATGCTGTAGAATTACTTAGATAAAATGATCAAATTATAATACAAAGAGAGGACATATGGGAGGAAGCAAGGTTGGACAATTTCATATTGGAACGTGTCCCGCAGAGGGAGCTGCGCATTTTATCCTAGTTGGTACGCTCCTCCTCTGTGCTGACTGTTTACTACTGTAGTCTGGCACTGAGCAAGTCCTGACGGGGATGTTCTCCTCTCTTCTGTCTCATCTTCTACCAGCTATCAAGCTGTACCTGCTTGGTTTGAGGGTGCTGTTGGTTCAACTCTTCAGCAGACCTTTGAAGCTGCCAGGTCGGTTCAGCTCCGTCTAAGTTGCTTTTCATCTCTCGTTTGACACATTGTATATCACACAGCGCTCAGTGACACTCGAGCTGTTTGTTATTACGTTGCACTGGTACAATGTAGTCACGTAGCGCTCATTAGTACATTTAAAAGCCATCATTCATCTCCGTATTGACTGTCACGCAGCTGCATTATACAGTACGTTAACGCTAAGCTAGCTATGCTTGCTAGTTTAGGAGAAGCTCAAAATATTAACTAACTAAACTATTTTGTGATATCTTACGTATGCCGAATTTACAAGAATAGCCTACCAGTATCGGATTTTCTCAAAGCACGTTCTTTAAAGAGGCAGCGCTTGTTGCCGAGAATAGTGAGTTTAAATTTCTAGTTTTTATAATGGAGTTTGGTCTGCGTGCGGCTAACGCCAACGTACAACTTTTAATATCAATATAGCACAGCAGCAACAGTCATTTGAAAGTTCATTGGCAGCCCTGCACTTAATTGTAGCTTGGTGAAGTTGATGATATTTAGTTTAAACGTGGTAATTGTCCGTTTGAAAGTAGTTTGTAGTGGCGTTATTAAATTAAACGCCATGTTTCGCCTAGCCCAATGACTAAATGTGAAACGTGTTGGTAGAACAAAATACAGTTGTAGGCTACTACATACCACAGCCTCCAACATGAAAACACAGTTGAATCAACAGGTCCCTCAGATATGATAAACAAATGCTGAATACCATAACCTTCAAGAAGCTAAGTGCAGGGCGGTTGCATTATGCGTTAGTTTTCGCTAGTGTACCTAATGAACTGTCAATACAGCTGTAGGATATTGTTATAGTGTTATAGAATTACAATAATAAAACCAAGAGGCACAGGAACACAAAGTCATGTTTGGGGATTGCAGGTATCCTCTACAATTCACTTTTCTGATTCAGTCAAGAGATCTGGCACTGGACAAACGTTTTTATTTCTTTTTTTGATTCCATTCTATTTAACTGATTCATCTTTTTCTATATTTCTATATCAGAGATCTTTTTTAACACTTTTTAAAACTTTCCATCTATTTCCTCTAATCATTTTCAAGGATGCTAAAGAAACACTGGATCTGGATGATTTAACATTCTTTACAAATGTGAATTTGTTGTACAGTAATCCAGAAATTTTAAAACTTTATTCTTTAATTTGAGTTTTACATGTAGTCTATGGGTCTATGAACCTCTCAACTCTAGAAATATTAGCCTGCCTTGAAAAAGATTCCTTATCAGCATTCTCTCTGATATCTGTGTGTCCCCTTCTGCCTCTGCCAGTGATGCCCAGACAAGATGGCATGGTTGCCATAGTGACAGGAGGAGGGAGGGGAATCGGCTATGAGGTAGTCCGCCTCATGGCCAGACTGGGGGCGCATGTTATCATCGGTATAGTATTGAGCACCTCACCACTGACATACAGACAGGACAGGAAGTACATACCATTTAACAGCACAGGTACACATTTCCACAAAGAAGCTAATTTATTACATTAACATTTTGACAAATTAAAATAATAATAATGAAAATCCTTTGTAGTTTATAATACAAGCCATTAGACATTTGGCACCAAATGAATTAAAACAAACTGAGGCAGAGAAGCAAAGACAAAAATGGATGAAGCCCTGCAGATAAAAGTATGAAGATGAATTCTGAGAAAAAAAATAAAAATTGGAAAAGACCTTGCTTGTAGTGAGTATTGTTCTTTAAACTGCAAGCTCAGTCAATTTTTCTGATTCACAAAACCCATTTGAAGATGCGTCGCTCTTTCCTTGTTGCTGCTTGGGTTTCATCATTTTGAAAAGTCTCTCTCTTCTGCATTGCAAGAACCTTATCAGGCTGAAAACTGGGGATTTGTCAGGTTTTTATGTGGTGCGTGGAACGACTCCATATTTCTAGTGAAATAGATATTTTAGAAATTCCATCACAGTCCAGCTGCCAGCTTGATGAAAAATTTATTACAATACAACGAATAAAATTGTGCCATGCTGTATTTAATCCCAAACTGTTTTGTCTGTCAGAACATGCACTACTGTGAGAGGGAATGAGAGCAATTTTATTGAGGAAGTGATACAGGATTAAACTCTTGTTTTTGACTTTATATCGCACAAGATCATCACCATAGAAAATGCACAGGTCAAATCCACCTGCTCCTAGCAACAAACTTGACATAGCTATTACAGATGTGAAAATGATGGCGCAGTAACCTTGTCTCTTAACACGTGATGGTGAAACCACCTTGATCGCTGCTAAACAGACTTAAATGACTGTGCAGTAGTTACACAGTGAGAACAGCACAGTCTGCGTAGAAGAGGATCTTACCAGTATGTTTTGTTGAATCTGATAAAGTCTAAAAAGTACACCAGTGATAGTTTAGAGTTGGAAGGACTTTAAAAATAGGACATCAAGAGAACCACTGGCAATGAAGGCTGACTGTGAGGTCATCTCATGTTGTCTCTGTCTGGGCCAAAACGTTGAACTTGAACACACCCCAAACACTACAGCCTGTTCTGTGCCAGCGTGTAGAAAAAGATCATTCAAATATGTTGATTTGCTGGGAGATTCGATAAAGATGTGAAAATGAGAAAAGTCTTTTGTGTTCCTTTTTTATCATTTTGTTTTGTTTACTTTCATCAGGCTAAATGGTCAATCAGAGTTATAGAGCTCACAGTCCCATTCCACTGCCAATTCAACATGATGAATTTGCTAAAAATCTGCCGGCAAGGTTCTTACTGGTGGCATCAAAGGTGCAGGACACACCAGAAAAAGTAGGTTCACAGATGCTTACCAGTAGGCCTGAGACTGGAAAATGGCCAACCACTGGCTTGGTGTGTCAAGCTGACACAGTAACTGCCCACAAGAGGTTCCAATTATCAAGGTAATCCACTGCTATCTGTGAACCGTAAACTATAAATACAGTTTTTAGTTTTATAGTGTCAGATAATCATACAGTCTGCAGGTGCTGAAAGCTGAAGGCAGAAAACGGTCCCTATATACTACTACTTTAAGTCTAATAGCTAAATAACTGAATCACTTTGTGATGCCACTTTAAAGGTCCAGTGTAATAAGATTCAGTGGCCTCTAGTGGTGAGCTTGCTGATTGCAAGTTTTTATCGCTTAGCATGGTGATCAGGTGCCAGTAGCAGTACTTCCATAATGACGTGGTCCACATAACCACATATGATATACCAAGTGACAACATACCAAGTGATTCTATTTAGCTATTAGACTTAAAGTAGTAGTATATATTGTCGTGACTTGTTCCTCATTGTGCTTATGTTTAGTCTGTCTGCTCAGAGCTACTGTAGAAACATGGTGGCACAGCATGGCAGGAAGACTGCCTGTGTAGATATGAAACTTATTTGAATCTGACAGAGACACAGTGGTTCATAGTTACACATGACTATACACAAATGAAGAGATAATTGTGTAATTAATATTTCCATATACAGTGGCCATATACCATGCGTCTAGCCTGATGATAGCTGGGATAGGCTCCCTTAACAGGAGTAACTGGGTATAAAAAATGAATGAATATCTATCTATGAAAATATATAGAGTTTGCTTTGTTAGTTGTACTGTGTAGCTATCTGGTGTCATGGTATCCTATCTCCCTCTCTTTACTGTTATCCTAAAGTACCAAGATTATAAATTCAATAAAATAGGGGGTGTCAATATAGATTAGATTACTGACAAGATGCCCTGCGACCCATACAAGTTTATCTTCTTATAAACAAATCTAGGGCTCTGCAGTCTGAAGGCATCCCCTGTTCCTGTCAAAGACCCTTAATTAGTATCTGGGGGTCAGCAATGCATTCAGACTCATCTTGATCCATCTTCAGGTCTGTAGTGGCATCCCTGCAGTTTGATTTTATCATTAGAATATATAATGCGTTATGATCCGCTGTGAGAAGATGGAGGATGTAAAGGCTTATTGAGCTATGCAGGGATTAAAAGTCTGTTATCAAACTGGGTGTTAAATGCAAATTTAAGATTATGAGAAGCTTTTATTTCTTGCATATAATGAGGTCTGCTATTGTGCCATTTTTCATTTAGCTGAGACCAACATTTACATTTTGGGAGATAAAATACAGTGCAACAAGGTATTATGAAGGAAATGTTAATGTGTTTTATATGGTATATTATGGTAAAATATGCAAGAGAATTTATTTAAAATGTGATAAAAAAAATTCGGGCATTTATGCCTTTGTTGTGATAGGTAGTAGTGGAGAGAGAGGTAATAACGGGCTGAGATAGGGAGGGGACAGCACTCATCAAAGGGTGTAGACTGGAATTGAACTGCACCACTGCAGATTAATTTACTCCATTTCTCCGTATGTCTCCCTGTATCTCTTTTTCAACTTCCCTGAAGTGTTATCTTGCCCAGATTTCCCATGGTGATGTCCTGTCAATCACTCTGGCCTATATACCCAGAGTCAGCAGTATATTGATCATTTTATCTCTGATGTCCTCCCATCTTCCTCCTTCTTGAAAACCTTGCTTAAAGCATTATGGGTTTGATGTAGTCATGCTGCAAGTGAGCTGAGTCAAGGACATGTCATTTCTGATACATGGTGTGTGTACAAATCTTAATCCGAGCCCTTGATAAAGAGAGTAACCACCAAGTACTAAACCCTGAAACATGCTTGTCTAGGTGAGTGCTGAGAGAAATATGGTGATTTATGGTCAACACTTATTCTACCTACATAGGTTTGTTTTACCATAGCAACCTACAGTTACAACCAAACTTTCTTTATGGTCAGAGATTTATCATATTAGCAGAGACATAATTTTATCTGCAGAAATCACCAGAACAACAGCTACCAACTTTGATGATTTAACTCATGTGCAACTAGCATGTGCAATAATGTAACACTTAGACTCCAACAGTATTCCAGACATTGAAATTCTTGTTTCTGAATTGTGTTTTCAACTTTTTTTGGATACATTTATTTATTTATAATGAATTATTGTCACGAATCGCAGCAATGGACGGAGGACTCAAATGCAGGACACGGGGATGAGGAAAGAATTGGAAACACATCAAATTGAATGAAAACCATGAATGATAACAAAAGGTGCTACTGTTTATAATCCAAGAACTCAGATTCAAAAGACCTAGAAAACATGGAGAGAACACAAGAACACAAGGAACGCAAGGAAGATAATGGTGAAACCATCTGGGTTACATCACAGAACAGGAGAGGCATAGCATAGCATAGCATAGCATAGCATAGCATAGCATAGGGTAGCAGCTGTAACAGAACAGGGGTGAAGTAACAGAACAGAGGTAACATCAGCACACAGCACAACAGAGAACAAAGGGAATGGCGGGGCTCTATGTGCATGTGATCAGAGAGGTGATGAGACACAGGTGAAACGAATACGTAAATTAGGGAATAACACAGGAAGTAACAAAAGACAAGAAACACCAAGGTAGAACTTTACAAAATAAAACAGGAATGACAAAGAAAACCAAATGATACCAAATCCAGAACCATGACAAATATACTATACCTCTCCAAGTGCATGTTATACTAGCTGTAAATGTGTCTCACTGTATAAGAGTCTCACTGTAACAAATTTGTCAAGCAAATTGGTAAAAGAAATGAACAGCAACCATTCAATTGATCTGTTACAGTGACAGTTCTAATCATAATCGTCTCATCAGTGTCAGAGCAGCTGTTCACAGCCTGATCTGCAGCGTGTTCCTCTACACTGGAGAAAGGATGGCATCCCGTGTAACTGTTCTGTTGCGTTATTCTATATTGATGGCTCTGCTTGGGGTTTATGTTTTGAGAGAGTGAATTGTGAATTTTCCTTTTGATCTGAGATTTTTCTAAGCAAGACTGAGGCAGCTGAGCTAACAGCCTCTACACTCCCTTTGATCTTGATGCAGTTTCTTCATAGTGTTCCTTGAACTATCAGATTCAAGTCTTACTCTCAGTTATCTAATTGTAGTCAGCAGTTTCTAGGTTTAATTACAACTCATTCTTCAAAAAAAAAGTCTGTGCTTTTCGTATAGAGCAAAAATATCCAGTTCACGTCCAGAACCTACTTACTTCCAAGAACAGAAGAACAGAACAGCAAAATAATTTGATGCGACACAACCAGGGTTGAGACTAGATTTTTCATTCCGTTCACGAGTTTCACAACTTTGAAGAAAACTCTGCTTTATTCATCCAGAGTGTGAGCTGCAAAGTCAATGTTAGGGTGTCCTTGGAGACGGACTGAGCCGAACATAAATGGGATCTGCACACGATGTATGATTACACACACACAAAATCAATCATACAAGAACTTGTTTAAGTATCTGTTGGAGTCCCCGACAGTCCTATGTGTATTGAGGGCTGATCCCACAGATGATGAGTTGAGCTCCATCTCAAATATACCAACTTCTCGAGCTAATTCATGAAGTGAGAATATTTAAAGTGGGTCCCTCTCTGCTAGTGGAGTGGATGCATATTTCAGGCAGAGTGGTACCGTAGTGCGGCTGTGAAGAGAGTTCATGGTTGGAGCCACTTCACTGGCAAATACCACATTTTGATATTTGAATTTTAACGAGTGTGCAATTGTGCTTCGAGCATTTTTGAGTAAAGTAGCTTTTTTATTTAAAGGACGTGAAACTATGAGCATATTTATTGATAAAATAATGTAACAAAAAATAAATCCGCAATACAATTTGATGGTTGAAAAGATCTTTACAGAAGTGGAAGCTGCCTACAGTGAAGCTGCCTGGTTTGGCACCAGTGTGTCTTCAGCAAGATCAGAACCAAAACTCATTAACCATATCCGGGAACAGATGTCTTCCCTGGAGATGGAAGAATAAACTGTTGTTGACCAGGAAATTACTACACATAACTCAGTTGATACTCCCATAATTATTTTTCTTTGCAGATTAAACAATATACAGTACAAATGTAACCCTATTCAATAAGGACTAGTATTACCCAGACCTCTACTAATTTGTAATATCTAATTTGTCCGGTGCTTTAATTCTGTTGGAAACAGTTATGTCTGTAATTTTTATACTAAAGTCACCCAGGAAATGACCTTCCTATGCTTTATTTCTCCAAACCTGGTTCCTGTGTGAATCAGCATCTCTGTAGTGTGTCTATTCCTCCAAGGACTTTTTTTTTTTTTTTTTTTTTTAACTCTCTTGTCTCTTGAGAATTATGGAGGCACTCTTGTCAGTTTCAAATGAAAATATGGACAGCTGTTTGGATGCAAATTCAACAAGACGTTGCTTCACAGCATGGAGACCAAGTCACAGAAAAACCAAGCTCAAAATAGAAGTGGAGCGAAAATCTCAAAGGCTGATGAGATGGATGACATGCACGGCTGCATTTCTTTTTATGTGTTGGATTTTATTTTTTGAATCATGGACATGTTCACCAGATCAGTAAAGATGGAACTGATTTACATATTCCCCATCATGTTTTATGTTTTTCCTGCAGGTACCCCCTACTGCAATGTAAATAAAAATGTCAGAAGTGTAGTAATATTTACCTCTGACATGTAGTGCAAGCAGAAAGTAGCAGAGCCCTGACAGGGGATAATGTTAATTTATAAAACACATGACGTCCCTGGGTAATTCCAACATCATGAAAACATTGTTTTACTTTAGATGTATCCAGCTTTTTGTATACAGTACACACATAAACAGTGCAAAATGGAGTAAGTTAGGATTTTCTTACTCTTTGAAATACTCCGTTTATAAATCTGTTGAGCTGCAGCCACATTATTCCAGTGAATTAGTTGGGTTACAGTTTCTACCCAAAATTTTTAGTAGGCAAACCATTTCTCCGGGGCACATTTTTAATCAGTGACTATTTTAGTGGAGAGCTGTGCTTGCAAGAAGTTGCGCGGATATGTGTGTGTTAATGACAGGCAGTGTTCTCAGCCACCGAAGAAATGGGAGAAAAGTCTGTTGAAGGGCAGCTGTTTGGAAAAAAAAAAGTATTTGTGTGAGATAGGCGTGCACTTGTCCTGTTTGTGCGTGTTTTAGTGTGAACTGTGTGACATGTCACACAGAGGAGCCACATCTTTTAGCTGCACCTGGACCGTAGTGCATCAGGGTAAATGATGCTGTGCCCTTGAAAAGGCCCGCGTGATAATCCAAGATTAGTGTGTCGGTGTGTGCGCAGAGAGGGAATGAGAATTTGCATGTCGGCTGTTTGTGTGTATGAGTTTGGATAGAGGTGTGTGTTTATTCACGCAGTGCGTACCTCAGTGTATATGCAGCAGGTCTGGACATTTGATGAGTTGCAACCAGCTAGTTCAACTCATTTTTAACTAGCTTTGATGAGCAATATTTTGACGGACTACTTGTGGCTCTAATTTGTAGTCAGAGAGAGTTCAAGAGCGTCTGTGACTTTGTACTGTCAGCTGTGTGTGTGCGCGTTGAATAACTTTGTGCTTTGAGATGGTTCTTTTTTTCTCCTTTCTCTCTAACATAGAGGCAGGGTTCATTTGCATGCAGACATCTTCAGCACACAGAATCTCCATCTCGAGTCAAAGACGTCATTTTCACAGACGCATCTTAAGATATCATCTATGTACTCTTATCTTGTGTCGGAGGAACGAGGCAGCAGATTTAAAAAACAGTGCATTTCCAGACGGCTGGTCTGAGTGAACAGTGGAAAACATGGTGACATGGTGTTTACTTGTTTATTTAAATGATTTTGTGCATACAGAATGGATGATTGTGATAACATATTCCTCGTCGTAGCCTCACAAAACAATACCAGACACTTGTGTTTTAACTCACGGTACTGCAGCCTTAAATCTACGCAGTATCTATGTGTACCTTTTGCCGCAGTCTTCACCGTCGTCGGACATGCGCCTCTCCAGAAATTGCACATCAGCTGTGCATCAGCTTGGTCAAAATCTCTGTCCTCGTCCACGTGTCTCTGTGTCCAGACGAGCACGCTAATTTCATGCTCCTCCTGCATCAGTGGGCTCCTGCACATCTCCTTCGACATATTCTCTGTTTTTCTGCACTGCAGCGATTTCGGGAAGTGTTGTTCAACATTTATTAGCCCCAACTCCAGCACGATCGCTCAGTTCTAGTTGCCACTGGTTCAAGTACACACGCACACACAAACTCGGCGCTGCGACGGAGCGATGCTGAAACACCAGCGCACAAGTATAAATTCTTACGCCAACATCTGTCGTAAGAATTTATACTTTGTCCAAGCTACAATCTAGACTGTGTAGATTTAATATGGAAGTATAAACCAAGCTTTGCTGTTAATCTGCCAGCAGGCTTTAAGACACATGGAAATGTTTTTTCTGATTTTGTTGAGAGAGCATTTTCCTAGAAGATTTCTATTCCTGTGGTGATGTTGAGCGGCGTCTGAGCACAGTGTGACTCTCAGATCCTATTCCTATGGGCCAAAACAACCAAGACTATGTATTTTATGCAACTCATTTGTTTCTTACAACATAACACAACGGCTGTTTTGAATAAATCTTGTGACGGGATTGCTTGAATAATAACATAATAATGTAATTTACCATCACCTAAGAAATGTTTTGGTTTACTCATCACTGAAGCAGAGGAAGTATTTAGTCAGAATCTTTGTTACCATTCATAAATGTTCTTGAAGATTTCTTTTCCTTTGGAGGCCTTTGTTTTTATAAATATATTGTAGTAGGATAAAAGAACTAAGGACTAACAAATAAAAAGGAAAATCTGCATTATTCAAAGAGCTCTTCAGCCATTGTGTTCATCTCTATGTATGTCTCCTTCTCTTTGAGGTGGGAGGGATGAGCGAGAGGGTCTTGCAGCCGTCAGGAGGATCCGCGAAGAGTACAAAGAAGCCAAAGGTAACGTCGCAAACATATTAAACACATGCACACCCACACCGACACACAAGCGTACCTCCTTTAGCATGCCGGAGTTTGAAGATAAAGGGCAGAGCTGCAGCCTGTCCCTCAGGCTTGTTTTTACAGTGTTTACCGAGTGCATGCACGTTATTGCACAGTATGTACGCACGAGCTTCCACATTGGATATACTGTATCAGGAATGTTGTGATGCGCTATGATAAGAGGGGAACACAATGTAAAAGTCTGAGAAGAATGAAGATCTAGATACTGTATAATAGCTGCCATACCAGTAGTGATGCCGGCTTTATCCTGACCAAGGAAACTGTTTGGAAAGATAAATGTAAGTAGTCAAAGGCCAAACAACGTGCTGTATTTTTCCACCACTTACACTGGATGAATCTTTTTTTCTGCCAGGAAACATTTGCCAAATATATTTCATTTTCCTTCAAAACATTTTCAGATTGAAAAGCCTTAAATTCTCTGTGTTGTAGTGCTCATGCACAAATTGGGCTCAGAGTGTTCATCACATCATCAAGCTTAGTACTCATGGGGAAAAATACAGTGCATTTTAAAAGCCTTACCTCCACTATGGTGAACCTTCCTAGAACCTGCCACAGAAGCCATCCCATTCCACTAGGCTTTCATTACTGGAGACCCATCCATTTCATGTCCATAAAGCTTGTCCCGGGGGAGCTTCATGACATCCATCACAGTGGCTACATCTTCAGAAATGTCCTCACATGTCATGCGCCCCCCTTAAAAGGGGATTTGTTGGAATGAAACTACTCCTGCTCCTGAGCTGATAGCCTAGCTGTCAGTTGTTTAACCGTCTCTGGGACTAAAGGTCTGCATCACTACAATTGGTTTCCATCCATGTGTGAGATTGTTTAGGGGCTGTTTTAATCTACACCTGGGCTGATGAAGTGCAGAGGGCGAAACAGGCAACGGAAACAAATCAATCAGAATCATTCTAGATTTAATCCATAAACTTTCTTTCCTGTACCAGTGTACACAGTGTAGGACCGTTGTTTCTTTTTTTCGTGTCTTCAGTTATTACAATATTCCCTCATCACAACTGATTCCTTGCAAATCAAACAGCCACACCTCCTCAAGAAATCATGTAGGTTTTCTATCCGTGTGAAATTTTTGATACTCCCTTGTTTTTTCCTTTTTCCTCTTCTGCTCAAACCCAGAACCCTCGTGTTGCAAGGCGACGTTGTTAACAAATGCAACACTGTGTCGCTGTAATAATAAATAAATAAATAAAATTTGAACAGGAAGGCGAGCGGTCTGGAGGAAAAAAAAAAAGAGAATGGAAGCAGAGAGGAGGTGATAGAAATGAGAAGAGACAAATGCAATCAGAGATTTATCACTCCATCGACTAAGGCTTACAAGGTTGTCTGTAACTCCAGCGTTGAGAAATTGAATCGCCTGACCTTCACAACTCCATAAATTCCACCATGGTGTCATGACTAAGCAGCCTTTCTGTACCAAATGGCTTTTTTTACCATCTTGCTTTTTACCTCAAAAGATTTGTATTCATGCAAAAATCAGATTTTAGGCGTGTAGTTTGTAGGTGGTAGTTTGTTTCTTCTGATTTTCATGTCATTATTATTATGGTTAATAAAGCATATTTTTAAACATTTTCAAATGAATTATATTTACCTTAATACAGGGTATTGCTGCTGACTTGATACATTTTTTTCTTTTGAGGCATCACCACAATGACCCCGTAATTCCCCAAACCTAACCAAGCTGTGTCTGAGACTGTGTCTGAGACAGATTATTTCAGCTGAGGCGTCAGACTGGAAAAAGTTTCATTCGTTGTTAGGGAGGACAAGGGAAGAAAACAGCTTTTCTCTACAAACATTAACTGTGAACTCAAAATCATCAGACAGTACAGTAGCAAATCTGTAGTACATACATAGGTTAGCAGGATATTAAATGTAAATGGTGAGTCCAGCTGGGTTTTGTCTTGCATGTTCTTTTACTAGAGAGCAGCAGAAGGCTGCGGGCTGGGTTGCTGCTCGTGTGTAAGTGGCTGTCAGGTACAGAGACAGCGGCCATGTAGCTGGTGTCATTGAAGTCGATTTCCCTGGACGGGGCCGTGGTGGAATTGATTACTTCTTTTGTAATTGGCAGCCACTGAGGCATAGGGGACAAGGGGGTGTCTGTAGCCAGATGCTTGTGCGCTGAATAAAAATGTGTTGATGTGTGCGCGCGTTTGAATGAGACAGTAATGGATTCTCATTAGTATGTGAGGCAGAAGCTTGAAACATCTCTGTCCAAACGCCCTTTGGCATCCTTCCCAGTTGGTGTACATTTTGTCTGTTATGAAAAATGAGAGGCAGCTCATAATATACACGTGTGCTGCAGAGTTCATTTTTAAAGGACTTGGGTGGACAATTGTAAAGGCTCCCCAGGGCATTTAAAGGTATCACCAGGGACGAAGACAGATTGTCCACCTAAATCAACCCCCTGGAAAACCCATAGCTAAGTGAATAGGTCTACATTGAAACCAACATCGGTTAATAATATAATTGTCTTTTTTTAAAGTGTCTTGTTTTTTTGTTTTTTTTGCAATACGCTGACCCACCAAGTAAAAAGCGTTCTGTAATATTGCAAAACGTTTCCAAGGTTAACCGTTTTCTCTGCTGGCATGTGTATTCCTCACCCTTCTCAGATTGTGTTGCATGTCCTGGATGTTCTGGCGCTTTAGTTCGTTGGTTTTCTTGGCTTTTCTCACGAGGTGCTGTAGTGGTCTGGGTGCCTTGCCTTGAGAACCACTACTTTATTGTGGTGTGTCATACTATGCCACCATACAGTATGTGTATACAGTTGTTGTTGACTAATTCTGGGTGCGTATGTGCATTGGTTTTTTATGTACGTGTGCGTTTGGTGCATTTGGTGTCATGTTGCAATATATTACCTAGTCTAAAAGAAGGTACTGTCCCTAGAAAACCCAGAGTACAATCCAGCGGAAATATGCTAATGACTTAAGACTAAAAGTAGGCGCTAGTCAATGAAGCTTAGAGCATTTTATTTTAAACTGTGAACATGCACACACACAAACACACACGCACAGATACAGGGTATTTCTGTATTTTTGCCACAGGCAGCGCTGTCTGTCCACTAACTTTAGTCACGGTGGACTTGAAAGTAACACATTGCGCCTCCAACCACAGTCCTAGATTAACAGCGTGAATCAAGGCAACCTGTGTGTGTGTGTGTGTGTGTCTACTTAACACACGTTAAATTTTCCCTCAGCTTAGGTAACCCAGCTGCTCCCCTCTTACCAAAAATGCTGTTATTTCATTCTAATTGGACTCCAAATCCAAGATGAATTCAAGTGAACAAGACTGACCTTGTTAGAAAGTGTGTTTGTAACTCACAACTTTCATTATGACCATGATGGGTGTCGTGAAGTTATGATATCTACCTAATTGTGCATTTGCATATATTGCTGACAACTTAATTTAGACAGCTCCTCAGTATACACAGATTTGAATTTATAACTGTCTTGACTTGGAGGAGTATCATCCCATTAACACCACAAGTTAGAGTCGACTCAGGCACCAGCCAGCCCCCTCTCTCCTACATCAGCTGAATAAAAACATCTGCGGAGGAGCTGAGACTGGCACACTGCCCAGACCTAATATTCTTGGATTTCCCTGTGTTGTTTATCAGACAGCATAAACAGAAACTATTAATATTTCCTCTTCTGGGTCTTGCTTGAGGTGCTTTCAGAGGGGGCAGTTCATTCATCCTTGTGCATTTTTACTCTTTATTCAGGCAGTATTTTTTAAAAATGCAAGAGTTTCTAGGTGGGACACAGTGGCATTCAAGGAAATCTATGACTCGACACTCACCTTACGCTGCAGCATATTTAGAGCAAAAAACTATAATGAAACAAAGCCTTTTACACCAAGGTATTCACTGTCACCTTTTAAATGCAAGATTGCTGGCCTATTGTCAAGCATTAAAGATGAATTGAATGTGTTTACCAGCGGTGCATTTTAATATCAGATTTAGGTGTAATCCAGCTTAATCATATCTACAATCGGGACACAAGACGGATGGTAAACCCAGGTGGAAAGGGGGGATTTATGGTACGAGAAGTAGGCAGCCCTCCCGACATTTTTTTCTCTTTTAAAATTGCAAAGACAAGCCAAATAGAGAAGAATATACCACAGCACAAGGGCAAACACATACTCATATGATGTGACGTGTGAGTAATAGGACATAGTCATTAGCTGACTTACATATCAATCACCTGCTGTTTACGATATAGATGTACTCATACATTCCAAGAAAGCTGTGTATGTTTCAAATGAATTTAGATACTCTTCACTGGCCTTACTGTCCTAATTAAGTAAAGTCATTTTGGGTCTGTAATTCCATAGACACTCTTTTGTATAGTTGGGAATATTTCATCAGAAGCCCAGCATAAACAACTACTAAGGACCTTCAGGTCAGGACCAGCTTTATTTATTTCAGTGGTAGTGACTTTGTTTGTGCATTGATGTGGCAGGAGGAATTTATAATCACATTTAATGTGCACAGCTAGGGAGGCAAATGTGAAACGTTTGCTTTTCCATCCACGTGGGACACAAAGAGCAAATGGTTGAGATTCAAAAGCAGAGCTTCAGCAGAGCAAAACGATAGAAAAAGGGAAAGTGATGGTTCACAAACTCTAGAGCAGGAATGGCTGCTCCTCCGTGAAACAGTCCTTTGACTTTTGCCCCGCTCAAGACTTCTGAAGTCATAACCGTGACATGTTCCTTTAAGGCGTCTTTGTTTTGGGAAATATACCTAAAGCACACTCTCAAAAGCGTGTTGTTTAATGGGCCATGGTAAAGTGGTAAAGGCAGAAAATCCAAAATGTGTAACTGTGTGTTTATAAACACAGATCAGCCACAATGACCAATGACAGGAGAAGTAAATAACATTGACCATCTTGGACTTGGTATTCGTGTGGCTATTACTTAGACATGTAACATCCACCTAGGCTAGACCAGGCACCCCCACCCTATAGCAATGACACTCCCTGATGGCAGCGGCCATCCCCAGCAGGATGCAGCCTGATGCAGATACGAACACGATTTAGGAACAACTCAACAAAAACATTAAAAACAGCACAAGGTGTTGACCTGGGCTCCAACTTCACTAGATCCCATACTGATCAAGTATCTGTGGAATGATCCACAGAGGCCCCTCCCCTCAGCCCATAGGACCCAAAAGCCCCCACTAACAACATTCTGTTATTAGATTGTGTTACCACAGGACACCCTCAGAAGACCCATGTCTATTCTCTGATGAGTCACAACTGTTTTGGAGGCAATACACAATATTAAGAAGGTGGTCATAATGTTATGACCGGTGTACATGTATTTTAAATAATGTCACACCTAAATTGAGTCATAAATGATGTCTCTGTTTCATTCAGATGCCCCAGTAAGCTGTGACAGGTTGAATAAATTTAATAATAAATCATTTATTATATTATTAGTCCTGCACTTTTCTTTCTGTGACATGTCACATACCTTCAGTAAAAGAAAAAAATGTTGCATCATTTTCCGTCATCATCTCACCTTGAACAGTTAACATTGAGACAAGGGTTTAATACATTCTTTTGAAATCTGAAATCTGCAAAAAAAAATATTAGACCTTTGAGAGTTTTTTCTTTACTGCAGTCATCCTAGCTCCCACCATTTTCTTTTACAGAAGTGAGCGTCCCCTGAATCTCAGTGCATGAGCACATTGTCTATTCAAACAACTGTTGGAAACTCTGAGAACTGAATCATTGTAGAGCAGTTGTTCCCATCCTCCTTGGCCTTTGAAAAAACAGTGTCTAATTAGGATTTCATAACAGGCGTTTGTAATATGAGTCGTTAGCAAATCATATTAAACCTCTGAAAGAAACAAAATCAGACATGCATTTAGATTGATCTTCTTTCCTTGTACAGTGCACAGCAGCACCGTGGTTTTAGACCATTTAAATGGCAAAGTAAAAGACTACTGTGACAACAAGCGCAAATGTATCATCCCTGATTAAGTGAGAGTTTAGTGAGTTAATCTATGAGAAAATCGTTAAAATGAGGGATCTTAAAATCTTAAAAATTACAAATAATGTTAAATTCTAGCTTAATCGTGTTGCCTGCCATTAGTTTCAAGAAACAAGAACAGAATAACGGTGTTCAGCTATTGAGTTGAGGCTGCTGAGATTTATGGCGGTCCAGGCTCAAGGAGCGATGGCATTTCGCTCCCAGTGGGCTTGCTAGATATGACTGGCTTTTCTAAAAGGGCTCTGCATCAAGGGGGCCTATTCAAGAGGACGAGAGAGGACTGACACGGCACGGCACACATATACATGCACACACATGAACTGGCTTTCAGTTTGATGCACACGTGTATGCACCACGTGTACACACACAAACGCGCATGCACATTTCCTTGCTGGTGCTTACACAATTCAAACCTGCCTGTACACAAACAGAGACAAATATGCTCTTACGGCCCCTCTCTCTCTCACACACACACAGTCAACAAGAGGTGAGTGGCATGGCTTGGAGATAAGACCGCTATCAGACCTTCATCGGGGACAGCTGCACTCTCATTTGTCTGAGCAGCCTTTTCCTCTATCGCTTCCATCAGCTCACCTTCCCCTCTGCTCCCTCTCGGTCCTCGTCCCGTCTGCGTCCGTTATATTTGACCCTCTGCGGCCTTACTGGATTTAGAGGAGAGGAGCTATATGTTCTTTTTGCGATGCTTGCGATCTTCCTGTTAAATGGCAGTGAACTTGTGTCATAATCCAGAAAAGATTTGTGGCCAGCAGGAACCACCGAAATTTACATATTCAGGCAGGATTCATGCTAAATTAGACACATGCTTTAAAGGGTTTGGTTTGGATTAAGGCCTTTAGTATGTCAGTACTACTCAAAAAAAAAAAAAAAAAAGCAAGGCCCAACCGAGTGAATAAACCTGAGGCTTCATGAAGCTTGAGGCATACTTGTCGGAATAGATGACCTCTTAGTTCCTCATTTCGCATTTTCACTGTGCTTCCAGGCTTGCTGCAGTCTTAGATTGTGATACACAGAATGTTTCCCCTTTCGAATGCTGGCCGAGGGTATGGAAACAGAGATACAGAAAACAAAAAAGTTACATCTATGTGTAATTTAACGTGATGGCTTCCCCTTCAACTTCAACAACAGCCGTGACACGCCAAGCCGATGGTCAGCCGTTCTCTGCTGGGTCGTCGGTGAGCGTCTGTGGCCCTGGTTTTTCCAGCACGTCCCTCACAGTTGGCACTTGTCGGATGAGTTGAGAAGAAAAAGCATTTCGTGTTTTTACAACCTTATCCAATTTGAACATTCAAATGCAGCAATAATTCCACAACAGTGTGATCAGCTGGAATGAATCAACTGTAGGCCGAGTGGTCAGCATGATTCAGGGGAGGCCAGCTCTATGCAGAAGTATTGGTCAAGTATCTTTTGGTAGTAATCTTTGTGGTGATTGCTAGTGCAGCACTGAAAAAACATGTCGTTTTGGATTGTACGCGGTAATGCACAGACAGAGCATCAGTCAATATTATATGTTTTATGATGTTCTTATTGTTGTACTGTTACTGTCCAATAATGGGAGATAGTTGTGGTTCAGTTGCATTTTTATGGTTGAAGATGTTTGTGCTGTTAAAATTTACACTGTAAAAACTTCAATAATTGTTATTTTTAATTAAACTGAAAGGTACAGACAGAGGATTGGTAGCAGAGGTACAATTTAAAGCATTTCTTGATGAGATCAGATAAGATTTACTGCTGTCCTGTCTGCCATGGGAAGGTCATTACACCAGTAAAAAAAGGAGAAATGAGCGTTCATGTTTATTTATTGCAGCAGCAAATGAAGCAGAACCACAGCGAATGAGTCTAAAAACACTAATTTTGTGAGCGAGCTGATGAGCTTCACTGACATATTTTATGAAGAGAGTATCCGTTTAATTTAATGTTCTTATTCAATTGAGGAAACCTGTAAAGTGGTCTGAACTGTTGTGTTTCATTGAATGTGTGACCTTCTCTGTATAGTTGGTGTCCAGAGTTTGACTCTGGAAGGAAACCTGCATTGCATATACATTCTTTTAGTGAAGTACAAGAGTAATTAAAGGAGACTTGGACACTGAATTTGTAATCCGGTAATTGGGTAATTGATCTTTTTAATGAGAAAAAAAGTCGTATCCGACTCTAGTTATTATTTATTTTTATATATGTTTATATATCAGGGATCCTTAAACTAAGTGCAGCTATGTATATCTCTATATAGCTCCAGTATCCTTACCAGGTGATAAAATAAAGTTAAATGTAGGCTTTGTTAGTACTACTTTTAGACAAACGAACTTTAACAGGACTACCCAGTGTGTTTGTCAAATGTAGTTTTATGGCAGATTTAATTATACAGCATCCATAATTCACTAATTAAGGGTGCAAAACTATGATACAGTACATTTGTTTTGACTGTCCAGTAGCCAGGTCAACTTAACATCTGTACGGTAGAAGTTCTTATCTTAGATTTCTGACATAGAGGAAAATCCACGCAATCTTAGGAAGAAGGGTGCTGTCCGAATTATGTTGGTAAATGTACATTAATGTTTAAATCAACTGGAAGCAGTTCACTGGCTTAAGAAAATAATGTAAAAATGGAAATGTGGTACGCCCTGCGATAGACTGGCGACCAGTCCGATGACAGCCGGGATAGGCTCCAGCCCCCCAGTGACCCTTCACAGGACGGTCACAGAAGATGAATGAAAGAATGAAAAAAGAAATGTGGTACTGCGCTTCTTATCGTTGTCGTGCTGGACATGAGTGTGAGGACAGACACACCCTTGTAGCTGAATCGTGAATATTACATGTTGTCTGACTTAACTACTATTAACAATAGTGTGAACAATTTGATGTCAGTTTGAAAAGAGAAGTCTCACAGAGCAGAATACCATAAAACCTGGATGTGGACGACAGATAATACACATGTGTAAACGTCTTTGTAGTTGCTAAGTAAATGTCCTTACAAGATATGTGTATCGGTGTAGCTTTTTACGTAAGTCAGTGTTTAACATCCCAGAGTAGCTTCTCTGCATTCATGCACACGCCCACGTGTACATTAAAGCACACAGAGTCACTGTCTTCGTCTGATGATGCCAGCTCCTGCTCATTGATCTTTTAACCCTGTATTATCATACATTCAACCTCATGTAACCATGTATTAACCTTTGGTGAACTCGGGAAGATGAATTTAGTTTGAAATAATGTACAACAGAACCATAGTTTTGCAAGTATACTTAGTCTTAGTGTAAGAACCCACCGAGGCTGCTGTAAGGGATGATTAATACACTCTTTGATGTCTTTCCTGCAGAACGGCTAGCAGGAGTAATCCGATCACAATGACTCTCTTGTGTGTGTCTCTGTGTGTTTCCAATTCAGTTGAGTTCAAGAAACTGGACCTAGCGTCTTTGCAGTCTGTGCGACATTTTGCTCGGAGCTTCAAGGAGCGGGACCTGCCGCTAAATATCTTGGTTAATAATGGTGAGTAGTAGAAATGTTATCTTTAGGAAAGCGTCCTTGGGAGTTGTTCTTAGCTTATTCATTGTATTTTACAGGAAATAGTAGCCTTCAGAGGAGCATATTTACCTAGTCCATATGTCTGCAGATAATCTCAGACAACAGAAGGATGTCCAATAAAGAACACACACCATGAATTGTGTATTGAACACTGCATTACAGATCCTCATCTTAGGAAACATAGCATCAGATATGTTAATTGCCCTGATCACATCTGGTTTCAACATGCATCCTGAGTGATCTGGTCCAAATGTGGTCCAAGCAATCTGATTCCAACTGCGTCCTCAGTGCATCGTGGGTGTGTCATGTTCTTTAAAGACGCTCATTTGCAAAGGGATCTCTCGGGGCAAAAGTTAATCTTAGATCTGAACACTTTGACTAATATATTGCTTTTTAATTTATGTTTGCGTCTTTTGCATGTAGTTAGAATGGATATTTAAAATGTATATTTATTTTTGTATCCATTAATTGTGCGTGTTTGTACTCGAAGCGGGCGTAATGCTCGTCCCTGAGGGGCGTACTGAGGACGGATTTGAGCATCACTTCGGTGTGAACTACCTGGGCCACTTCCTGTTGACCTGGCTTCTCTTGGATACTCTAAAGGATTCTGGGAAATCTGGTTACGTTTCCCGAGTGGTCAATGTCTCGTCTTCAGCCCACCGCATTGGGGAGATCAAAATCAATGACCTAAATAGCTGGTAGGTACACATGAACTCACATATATGTACATTGTAAGTATATGTTGTGGTTTTCCACACAAAATATATAAAATGCACAAGTTGTGTCTTACATAGCTTGGCATTTACAGAAAAGCTTTAAAGGAACACCTAGCCAGTCCTAGCCTGTCCTGCTTCTTTCAGATGACAATTTGAAGCCCTGGCTTATCACACTCACCTGCTTTCTCATGTTGGCAACATCAACAAATGCCTAAATTTCTTTTGGCATTCGCAGGCAACTGTTCATTCCAGTTGGCTCGGTAATGACCCACCTAGCAACACTGCTGTCAAGAAGCATTAGCATCCTTAATATCTTCATTCTGCGTTCGTTTTCAGTGCCATAGCGGTGGATTATGGTTTGTGTTCTTAAACATGCAGACTAATTTTAAGTATCTTAATTCAGTACATTATTCTTACAGCTAAAAAGGCTGGCACAGCTGTAGTGACGCCCTCTAGGGTATTTAGAGATGGAGAGATGAAACAAAACTCTTCTTGTTATTCTCCTGCCGTTCTTTTCGTCACTCTATGGACAAAAAACTGGTTGTTGCTATATTCAGCTGTAGCATAATATTTTGGTGTCATATACTGATACATCATAACTGGGAACAGGAACGGTGAAAGTACTTAAGCTGTTTGTTTAAATATAGATCCATTTATATTATGTTACTTGGCATTGTTAAACCATTTAAAGAGGAGACCCTGCATTGGTTCTGTATTCTTTGTCCTTGTGCCTCTGATCATCAAAAAAGTTGCCACCAAAAAGAAAGTCACACACTCCAATATTTCACTGGACCGCCTTTAGCTTTGATTACAGCGCGCATTCGTTGTGGCATTGATTCAGTAAGCTTTTGCAGTGTCACAAGATTTATTTCCATCCAGTGTTGCAGTAATTTTTGTATTGATCTTGTATAGATGATGGGAGAGTCTGACCACGGCACAAAGCCTTATCCAGCACATCCCAAAGATTAAGGTCTAGACTCTGTGGTGGCCAGTCCATGTGTGAAAATGATGTCTCATGCTCCCTGAACCACTCTTTCATAATTTCAGCCCCGTGAATCCTGACATTTTCATCTTGGAATATGCCCGCGCCATCAGGGAAGAAAAAAATCATTGATGTAATAACCTGGTCATTCAGTATATTCAGGTAGTCAGCTGACCTCATTCTTTGGGCACTTAATGTTGATGAACCTTGACATGAGCAACTGCAGCAACCCCAGATCATAGCACTGCCCCCACAGGCTTGTACAGTAAGCACTAGGCATGATGGGTAAATCACTGCCTCTCTTCTTACCCTGATGCCCCCATCTCTCTGGAACAGGGTAAATCTGGACTCATCAGACCACATGCCCTTCTTCCATTGCTCCAGAGTCCAATCTTTATGCTCACTAGCAAATTGATCAGTTAAGCTCACTGATTAGTGGTTTTCTTAAGGCTACACAGCTCATGAGTCCTTGAGTTTCCTTCTCTTTGTAAGTGTGGGAATACTCTTACTTTAACTATTAAATATAGTCCTGAGTTCTGCGATTTGTTTTCACCAAACCTTTAAGTGATCACTGATCACTTTCGATTAGGATTTTTTTCCAACATCATTTCTTCCTTGAAGATGATGGTTCCCCACTCTCCTTCCAGTTTTTAATAATGCGTTGGACAGCTCTTAACCCAATTTTAGTAGTTTCTACAATCTCCTTAGATGTTTTCTCTGCTTGATTCATACCAATGATTTGACCCTTCTCAAAGAGACTAACATCTTTTCCACGACCACAGGATGTGTCTTTAGACATGGTTGATTAAGAAATGAGAAGCTACTCATTGCATCAGTTGGGGTTAAATAACTTGTTGCCAGCTGAAAGATAATCACCCAGTACACGCAGTAATTATCCAATAGGAGGCTCATACCTATTTGCTCAGTTAAATTCAGGTGGCAACTTTTTGGCCAGGCAGTGACTCACAACCAAAAGCAGCTCATGTGACCAATTTTAGACTAGATTTCGAACTGGTGTTCTTAAACATGCAAACTAATTTGAAGTATCTCAATTCAGCACAGCATTCTTACAGCTAAAAAGGCTGGCATGGCTGTAGTGATTAAGAATAGGACATTATATCATATTTAACAAGGATGAAGAATATAAAAGCATTGCATTACTGTTGTATTTTATTTTGATATTTAAAAAGCCCTATATATTTTATGTTTTACTTTTACACTTATTGTTAGCTAATGTATACTAATATAATGTATCATCATTCAAGCCGATGTTAAGTACTAGCATACTATTTTAATAGATGTGCATTAAGCATATTAACATGAGTCAACAAGTATACGAATAATTTATATTTCAATCCACTAATAACAGGAAAATGAAAACAAAAAGGGAGATGTCAAATGTGAAGATACTTTCCTAAACACTGGCACGTCAGCTGTCATATTTCAGCTGTTGGACTATTGGCGCAGTTGGACTCTAAGCTGCATGTTTCTTTGCTGGCACTGCTGCTCTGCTGTCTAATAATGTTTTGACAAGGTCTTGTCAAGCATGTCCTTGTTCAGCAGGACACAGTACATAGTAAAGCTTTTGCAAAGCCAGATTTGAACAAACTGAACAAAACTGAGCTGTTTACTTGCTTTTAATCATCTGTCTGAGCAGATGCACACTTCTTTGTTTTTATGTTAAATATCGACAGTCTTTGCTGCTCTGTATCTCTCAAGCCAGAGTTATTCAGCCCATGCTGCTTACTGTCAGAGCAAGCTGGCCCAGCTGCTATTCAGTGCCCACCTCCACCAGGAGATGCAGCGTGGAGACTTCCCTGTGAGTTCGTGTGCCGTGGATCCTGGCATGGTGGATACCGCTCTCTACTGTCACCTCTGGACGCCTCTCCGTCTGGCACAGTGTGTCATTGCTCGCCTGCTTTTCAGGGTAAAACGCTGCACTCACCGTGATCTGCTTTATGCACGCTAAATCTGATTTAGGTCAACCTAGGACAAAGCAAAGGAGATATGATGTAAACTGCTGTTATGCAGTCCACTTTTAATTAGACCTCATAACAATTCTTCTACATTTTCCATCTATTTATATGATTTTGAACAATAATTTACATTTATGTCCATGATTATTTTCTGAGTGTAGTGTTGCTGTTGCTCACTATGTAAAAAAAGATTGATGCACGGTACAAATCACTCTCCACTAAATTACTTTATTATTTGAGGAAGACAGCACACAACATATCTCTGTTGTCCTTGTGAGGTTCTTGTTGGCTAAATGGCTGGGATGTTAATGTTTAGGTGGTAAAATGATAGCTGTGTGTGTTCTCAACATCTGTAAATTTTTTTCCTTTATTAAGGAACAACAGATGAGCGCAAATCTTTACACACTGCTATGTATCAAGAATAGTCTTCTTTTTATAATTTTGTTGCACGACCAACTTGATTCTGCTTGTCATATTCATATTAATAAATGATGGTGACTAGTATAATATTTTTGTTTAACTGTATTAGCTGTCTGTATGCTGTAGTCGGCATGGCCTTCTTGGAAAGAAACTGCCGGCACCACAGTGTTCTGTTGAGACAAACTGAGCTGCAGACACTGTTCAGGATTTTATTACAACATAAATCACACACCACACTCATGCATGTGCACGCACACACACAAGTGCCAGAAAAAAACAAGCCAGGCTTTTATCTGTGTGTTACATTTAAAGCCCTCCTTGCGTAGCTTACTGCGCTGACCGCGAGCTGCTGTTAATGTTCCTGGGATTTAATGGAAGGAGACGTGTGTGCATGTTTGAGCCCCAAATTGAGACTGTCACAGGCAAGGTTCTGCCCTACATACCGCACGCAAATACATGAATCACACAAACTCGTGCATGTAATCGCCTAACACCCACAAACTGTAATTTTCTCCTCCTGCGATTCCTTTTTGTTTTAAGCTTGTAACATATAGGGCCATGTAAAGAAATCTTAACAGAATGTAAGGATAATCAAGGAAGTAAAAATAAGTTAAAAAAAATAAAAAATAACCTTTAAGGCAGAAATGATAACTAAACACATATGAACACTATTATGCTTTGTATTAGTAGTGTTTCATTAGAAGTGGTTTCTATATGCAAACACACAAGTATGTAGAGCTGTCTAACATAAGAGTGTGTGTGCTCAGTATTCTGATGCTCCTGATGAAAGATAAAATGTTTTGGCAACACAAAGTAATCAATATTCAGAGGAAGTCTAAAAAATGTAGCATCCATACAACTAAGCAGTGAAGTCACATACAACAGGTGAGCTTGAATGAGCGGTCTGTCACCATGGAAACGGGTTGTTTTTTTTTCCCTTCACAAACAGCATCCAAGGAAATGTTTTGTTTTGTGCACTAAAACCCCTCCATGTGTGAACAGACAGCAGAATGAATAATGAAGTTGTGTTTGCAGCTATCATAGCCTGAAATATTTAGCTCTCCAAGCACAATAACAATGCATTCGGGGAAACAATTAAAATTCAAGTTTGAAACTATTGTGCAGTGCTGCACGCACACATGCACGCACACATGCACATGCGCGTACTGTCTCACACAAGTATGTGAGTGTACTGTTGATGCTGGCAGGATGTGATTCCCTCTACGCTCTGAAACCTGCTCCTGGTCTCACAGTTGACTGAGATCCTTGTTAAAATGCAACAACGCTAATGCGCACACACACACACACACACACACACACACACACACACACATGCACACACTTACCCTAAGCCTCCTTTTTGCTGATGCTAACACCCACTGACATGAGCTCCGCATTCACGCACACAATATGCATGCATATATTCTTTTGTTTTAGTGACACAACAACTTATTGTAAATCTTGTCATCCTGCAGTCCTCCCAACTTTTTTTGCCTTTTTAATTAGTTTGTGTGTGCATTTCCCACAGACTCCTGCAGAGGGCGCTGCCACTGTGCTGTCAGCCGCTTTGTCACCAGCCTTGGAGGGGAACTGCGGAGGAGGCTACTGGGCCAATGGGCGCAGGGAGATGACAACACCGCCGACCTTTGACCCTCAGCTACAACTGAGCCTGTGGGAAATCAGCCTCCAACTCCTGAGCTTACAGTAGCACGGGGCGAAAGGATGACCAACAGGACTAAACTCATCTGAAAACACCAGATAAAGACCCTAAAGTCGGGCCCACCAGCCACCATCTCTCTTTTTTCTGTGTTTTTTCTCTGCCCATACCTCACATCAAGGTAGCAATTTGTGTTGACAGTGTCACAATCCACCGCTGGACTGTGATTGGTTGTTATGGGGGTGAAGACCTGCTCTATGTTCCAGACCTGCCAATGAAGGGCTACAGGGGATGGAAGACTGCTTTTTTGTTTTTCACTGTGAGCAAGCGAACACATATGCACACCTATAACAACACCCAAGGGTTGCACCAATGTTTTACCGATATAGACACTTAACAGTTACTGACATGAATCAGGTATCAGTTAGTGGAATCCATCTTTAATATTAAGATGATCATAACAAGTTTAAGATGTCCACTTAGTGAATCTAGGCCACAGTGGTGTGTTCAGAAAACTCCAGTGACTCATGTATCACTCTGCCTTAATGTCATTGGCCTGGCTTTCAAAAAAGGTATTTTAGTGTCCACAACAAATTGAATGCACAAACATTAAATGTGTTTTGGGAATAGCTTACTTCAAAACCTGAATATATCAGCTGGAAATAGCATTTCGGTCAAACCCTAGCACACACGCACACACATTCACACACTCTGACGGTTATCTCATCGAACCCGCCTGCCTGTGGCGGGAGAATGTGATGTCATCGGTTTTGCTTTCTCAGATTGTCTTGCCATCCCTCCTGTTTTACTGGGAGCACTTTGTCTTTTGGGTACTGGTTCTTTCACCGGTCACTGCTGAAGCTTTAGCCATTTTAGCTTGAAAAGATTCTGAGAGACCATCAGCAACTCTCTCTCTACCACTCTGCAACCCAACAAAAGGAGGAGGTATATACATATATGTGGAATTAGGCCTAAGTTTGGAATAATTAGGCCTCGACCAGTGGGTGATGAAACATTCAGTTTAGTTATTGGGAATACTCTGAACCAAGGGTTTTCCAGATGCTTCTGGTTGCTTCATTCTGCTCAGACAAAAAAAAAAGGAGACAAAAAACAACCTTCTCTTCGTTTTATCGACATATTTTTCATTTTTATCTGTGTTAATCTCTTTTACTGTCTGTGTGTTTTTTACGCACGCTAAGAATTATGTATAGACCCAGTTCATGCTGATAGATAGCACAACAATGGCTACTCCTAAAGGAACAGAGAGAGAAAGAGAGAAAGGAAGAGCACTTTGTTTTCTTATCATTCAGACTGTGATTGGTTCCTCATTGGTACTGCAGCTTCCTCATCTGGCACTGTTCCCAGTGCATTGTGGGATTCAGATTTCCCAGCGGTGAGAATCAAAGTCCATCTGCCGTGCTGACAAACACACATTCACTCGGAAACATCGAAGACACTACATCCAGGCACAGGCTTATTCAAACAAGCAAACAAACACGTCTGTCTCTTGCAGGAACACACGCACACTTGCAAATACACACTCTGCCATAATGCCATTTCCACTGTGATTAACTCATTTTAGCTGTGAGGTGGAAGAGTTTCATCTCGTGTTAACACGTTTTGGCTAAAATCCTTCACCACAAGTCATTGCTACATGTTTTTGTGCTTTGAATGCTGCCACTGAGCATCCAGCATTTGCTACTATCTGCCGTATGTGAAGCAATAGTATCACTGAGGTAGCTAATTCAACCAGTGACACAGAATCCGAATGGGATCAGAGCTCAAGATTATGAAAGTGTACAAAGGAAACAAGCTATTTACCCATATCAGGAATTCAGCAGTTCTCTTTCAACATGTAGAAAATTGTTTAATGAGGATAACATCAGAGTGCATTGGTACAACACATACATTATAGGAAGGAATGTGTGTTGTACCTCTTTTCTGTCGTTCAGGCGAGTTTTAGTCGCTATATTTTGTTTTAAATAATGACTTTTTTGCGAGCAATTTGAAAATTTCAGGAGCTGGTTCTTGTCGCGGAAACACAGCTCACAAAAATCCATCTCTCAAAGGACCTGAAGGTTCTGTAAAGGATAATTGAATCTTAACTTCCTGATGAAGCGAGGCGAGGGTCTAAACTCACAGAAACCATCAACCTGTAAAGTCAGCTAAAGGAGATTGGAGGACCTTGAGTCTGGCTTTTTTTTTAAATTCATAACCAGGTTGTCATTCTGCTCCACGTGATATGTTGACCAGTGATGAATCACCTCAACCTAAGCACCTGACAAATTATGGTCATGTGAATTATGAGTTGGCAAAGATTGCCTGAATGCTCGACTGAACGATCAAACAGCACATAATGGATTGGATGGATTGGGTTGTCCGGGGTGGGTTGCGTCCTGCAAACGATATCAGATGTTCTCAGCCAAATATTTAAGCCGGCTATGAAATATAACACTATGATTATGGAGAATCCATGTTTAGATCAATGCTGCATTACATCATCTGACAGTATCACAACTGACAACAGACTGACAACACGGAATAGCAGACTGTGGCTGAGAGACATCCATATATGTTTGGTTTTCACCCATTTACTGTCTAGCACCGAGCTGTAGAGAAAGAATTGGATGTTGATGTGAATATATTTTCCAGGCCACATCTTGATAATTACATTAAGCCTGATATGACATGGGTGTACCGCAGCTCAGTCTCAGCCATCAGGTTTATGTCTCTTGAACATCTTTAAGTTGATTTCTGCTTTTAATGTAGCTACATAATTTTGCATAATATCACAACCTGCAATCTCTGAATTAAATGAGTCATTTAAAATTCATATTTACATCTCTTAAGTTTGATGCTTGTTTTTAGATTAGCAGCAGTGTGCGAACTGCCTCTAAAAGCCAGCAATATTCTTCAGTCTTGGAGTGCTTTTTCTTCTCAGTGTTGTCAGAGTGCTTGGAAACTGTTTATTTCCTCAGTGCTTCCTTGTTTGACTGTGTGGTTCCCCTAGGCTACTGTAAGGTCCTGAGTAAATACCAAGCAACCAAACCCAGTCCCAGTGAGACAAATGCGCTAGCTTGCTGTCACACAAACACAAACACCAGCTTACTGTACAGCAGCGCTCATTTAAAGGCTACAAAGTGACGTACTGTACGCCCTGTCGAAGAGCTACCGTGTTTCTCTCTGTCCATCTGCTGCAGTATTTAGACCTGAGAGAGGGGGGAACATCAGTGACTGTCTTTCCTATCTGAGCACAAGGTTTTCCAAAGACGAGGTGAGGGAGGTCCGCGAAGGTCTGCTTCGGTGTTCTTGCCAGTGAGCGGAAGTGGCTGCTAAATTATCAATGGTTACCTGGGTATATATTTAGCATTCCACTCAGACGGGACAACATGGTGAACTTTCTGAATCGTGAATATAGAAAAAGAGCAGAAACCTGCTCAAGTAACTGTTTGTGATATTGTCTGTATGTGATTTACTCGTATTTGATCATTTCAAAGCGCCGGAGGAGACCAGTGGAGACGTGTGTAGAGTGAAAATGCTCCAATAGCCATTCCTCTGACCTGGGATTACATTTATATTAAATGTTCTAGTCCCAAATTGTGCAAATCCTAAATGTGTATATGTATATGAAAAGATAATATAAAGATATATACAAGGTAGCCAGATGAACTGAGTCCTTACTCTGGTACAGTTCCAGGTTAAAGAAAACACGTTTTTCTTCTATCCTTTAACCTTTAATGCATACACCCCATACTACCTTTACCCTTGTTGTGAGTGCGGCGTTTTGCTTGCGCCCCTTGAGGCTGCAAATAAAGGATGCTCTCACCTCGAATCCAGTGTAAACATTCAGTCCATCTGGGCTGCTGAGGGTTTAAGAAACGTGTTTTTATTTTTATCATTATTCGTTGTTGTTGAGATAAACATCTTATTGCTTTTGCTGTGCCTAAGAAGAAAATCTCCCTCATATATGTGCAACTGTGAATTTTTCCATGTAGAAATGAACTTGTACAAACTGTGATACCGTCTTGTCCTGTGCATTGCTGTAAGTTTTTATTCTCTTTGGAGTGATGAGAGTGGAGCGGAACTGTGTGTGAGTGAACGTGTGTGTGTGTGTGTCTGTGTGCGTGTGTGTGTAGATAAGGGAGTTGATGTCCATGTTTTGTTTTGTTTTTGTCGATGGTTGTGACATTCCAGCAGCAGCCACCACCTTTTTCTATTATCCAAAGCCTCTCAATAAACATATCATTGTGCCACTTGCTCTCCGTCCTTTTGCGCTGTGTGCGAGAGACTGTCACTGTGATGACAGTCGGCATGAGACTGCAGGCCTCAAGCGCCGTCTGAACTTTGGAGACATTCTCAGGATCCACCGGTGAAACACACACACGTAGTCATGGTACCATCACTTCAGAAAACATTGCACTGACTTACGTTCGTTTCCTGGAGACTCATGCTGCCTTGAAATGGGGTTGTGTTAACCGTTTATTCACGACCTTGTCACTGAAAAATTTGAGATTTGAGGCCAGAGTTCACGACAGAGCATTTGTTGACATTTTTGGTTGAGATCAGTTGTAGTTAAACATTATTTAGTCTTTTGGAATCTTCATCCTTTGGAGGCAGCATTACCCTAACCCTAAGCTTAAACCATCTCTTCACCCTAAAACTTTACATTACTTGCATTGTTTTTTCAGGTGAGTCCCTGCAATGCACGTGTAGACAGATGTCCCCACAACGTAGTAAAACAAGAACGCAGTCAAACACAAGCAGCTAATTTGATACATGACCAAAATTAACATTAGGAGCAATTTAATCTAATCTATTAGTTCACCCTCAAAATGTGGTGATATTTTAACATTTATGGCTTTAAGTAACCTAGTGTTTGTTGAGTGTGTTCCATACGGAAGATATTCGGACATATAGCTTGTTAAAACTGATTTTAAACTGCTCAGGTGTGCTCTATACATACATCACTATATTTCAAACAATTTTCATCTTCCTGTGAAATGAATCATATGAAATTAAACAAAGAGTTATTGAGCACAGTTAGTGTGCAAAATGAAAGACCCTAAAATAAACTGGTAGTGACTGTATTGAACACATACAGAACGCTGAATATGTCCATTTACATGGAACTTACATAAAGCTTTTACAACATGATTCAGATAATAGTTAAAACAGCACTGTCCACTGTCTAAGCAATGCCAATTTGGTGCAAATGTAGTTTGTTTTATTTACTTATTTGTTTTATTGTGAACAATACAGAATTAATTAGCTTAATTGTAACACAGTCTTAGGGTTATTTTTCAATTCAGTTGAATTATGGCATACTTTACCTCCCCCCACATTTCTTGTTGATACACCACATACATCCATTCTCTGTTTCTTCCTTTGTGAGAACCAGAAAATTTAAACAAATATATGTAAACGCAAAACCACATAATTTTTACACATTTTTAGCTTAGAACTGTTTTTTTTGCTTTTTTTAAGTAACCTGAATGCATTACACCTTTCCATTGCATAGTTTGACACGTGTGTCACACCCTATAAGTAGGTATATGTATGTATAATGTACCGTGTAGGTCCATGTGATAATGTGGGGTTTCACACATACAGAAGATAGTGATTAATTATCAAGAAATGAATTATAATTAAGAAGTTGGGGTCTAAAATAACTTTGTAAACTTGTTCAAGGTAATATTTTAAAACGGCAATCACAAAAACCCATGGAGAATTTTTTTTAAATTCTTCTCCCTGTGGCTCCCAATTAAAATGAACCCAGAAAAAGTGAGACATCTGTCTTTCTGCACTTGTAAGGCACAGAAGAGCTGATGTTTAAAAGGACAGTAAGAATCGGCAGCAAATCAAAACCCTTGGAAAAATGTAAGATGTCTCATCAAGGCACATTTGAATGGCAGGAACAGAGAGTTACATCATGTATGTGTCTACTTGTTAGACTAGCTGACACAATGAGGAGAATGCAGTGCTGTTGTAAGAAGGTGATACATACCGTGTGTATTCACTTGACTGGCTGCTGCTTCTCCTGTTTATTTCTTACTAATTGAAGCCAATATATTTTGGACAAAATAGGGTTTATAACAATCGATATAATCCTTGGCATCATAAACACACTTAATGGGTCCTTATTCAACCCTTTAGTGGCAGCTTTGTCTGAATAAATTCCTTATAGGATATTTAATGAACTCATTGCATGCACACTCATAAACTGGGAATTGGCTAATAAGCATTCATTTATGTAATTACTGAGAAATGAGTAAGAGGACGTTATTGCTCATGGCAGTATTCAAGTGGGACCAGGTCGTTAACAGTCATTCACCTTTTTCACTTCCCAGACTTTGCCATCGAGCAAGATATGGCCTATGTAGTTATCCCAAAGGTGATGTTACGTGATTGAATGTCTCAAAAATTGGTATTCCATGGGTCACTCCTGAAGGCATTCAGTCCTCAGTCTGATATCTTTCTTACCCACTTAGTCTGAGAGGAATGAAACAAGATTACGAGCCATGTTAGTGTCTGTTAGTGTGAAATTGTGCTGAGGTACAGTTCTGGGATTAATGCTAATATTAACATGCTAAACAGCCCACACTTACGCTAAAAATAACATTTTGGTTGGTAGCTTTAATGGTTAACCAGGCAGCAACACTGACTGACCGGCTCTAAAAGCAAATGAATTCTTCTAATGTTAAAACTCACAATTTTACATCACAAATAACCATATTATTGCTAATGTCCCTAGTCAATGATAACTGTAAAATGGTGATTTTTTTTTTAGCTGTAACTCGCACCTTTTCATTTTTAAACAGAAACCCTCATTTGTTTGAAGGCGTCTGCAATTTAGGGCGTGGCTAACTTGAGTGACAGGTGAGTACTGTCACAGTTGACTAGCTAATGACTCAACTGAACGCCTCAGCTACACTAACGCTCCACATCTCAGGGCATGTGGAGAGTCAGGCACTGCCAAGATGGCGGCAGTTGGAGACACCAGCCACTGAGCTTCAAAACATCCCACACTTAAGGAATGTGTGTGACGTCACTGAGGCTTTATCCACCTTTACACACAAGTCAGTGTGTTTATCATATGATTCATTAAATCTACCTCATTCATGGGAAGTTGAAAATCAGAATCATGTTATATTTAATCTCTGCACATGCAATGCTCAAAATGGAAGAAAATCATGGCGACCTAGAGAAATGTATAATGTTTTGTAGGAACAGAAGAGATAAAAATCATCACCATCATCTAATATTTAATAAAGAGTTGAACTGTTGTCTGTGATGTGCTGCATAATGAATTAAGTAAAATGTGGGGTTAGAAACAAACATTGACATTTGTTTTGTTAGAAACAAATTTGACATGATCACAGTCCAGTCGACTCCAGGAGAAACAAATAAGACAAGAAAAGACTTTATGAATCTTAGGGGAGGTAAAAAGTCTTGTTTTGGACATCGGAGCAAAAAAAGGAGGAATCACCAGGGTTTCTACCATCAATCCTGTGAAGAACAGATGAACAAAACATCCTGGCAATCTACCCAGTAGCTGTCAAGATATTCGGCGGTGCACCAACCAAGAGATAAACATTATCCTCCCAGGAGCCACATCACCTGCACTGCTAGAAAAACATGTCCGCTTATCGACAATGCCATATGAAACTGCTATTTGGAGAAGGTAATAGCAAGACTAAAAGCTTCTTTTGTCTTGGTAAACAGTATATTATTTCAGAAATTACATTTACAATTTACTTCTGATAGAAGCAGCACAGTGATATTATCTTTGTGCAATACAGAGTTATTTGTCACGACCTGCTGCCTCCAAAACAGATGAACGCTCAGCGTGTCGCCACGAGGCATCTTGCCATAAGCTGTTGGGGGAATGATGAACACCGTTCACTATTTTTCACAAAGTATATTCAAGGATACAAACCACTCGCCCACTAATCACAAATTCATCACTAACTTGTTCACCATTTTTGGCTCATAATTCATTGAAGGTTTCTTTTTTTTTTTCCTCTGGTTTGTGATCAGTGTGCCAAACAGATGTGCGTGACAGATGTCTAATAGATGTACTGATTAGTCTTCTCAAGAACAGACAAAAACAACGACCTTTCCTTGAGTTATTACTGGAGAAAAGTGTCAAAATCTAAATAGTTGCACGCAATTAAGAGACAACATAAGAGGCAACATTTGCATTTTAGTCACAACTCTGTTATCTTTCCTATGGTGGATAATACGATGACACCTGATGACATGAGCAGATATTAACTTGCTACAGAAAAGCATAAAACTAAATAGGGTTCCTCTGCCTTGTTCAAGACAAGTTTGACTTTCTCCACATTCACCTATTAGAAGTCTCTAAGTGTAGGATTAAGATGGTCATTAATCTTGCAGGCAGCTGTGGCTTGTGGGAAAGGCCTGACAGCCCAGGGCTAAGTGATACATGGACCTTGTCAAGAATCCTGATGGAGGGATGGATGAACGGAGGAAAGGACACATTCATGCCCACCACACCTGACCAGTAAGATCAGTGAGGTCAGTACTAAAACTACTGCTGATATAGACGGGCTCGAATCATGTAATGCTCAGAGCAGCTGCAAAGAGAACATGTCATACTATGATTCACCATAAAGCAACATACATTTGATAGTGATTCTTCACTAATTACCAGCTCCACGTTTCAGACAGATAGGCTCCTATCGCACGGTGGTTCATTCTATAAAGCCCTACCTTGACCGCCATGCATCTCACTTAATCTATTTGTAATTATGGACCGCTCTGTGCTCTCTAATTGTGCAGCCAGATTGATCTGGTTTGGTCCCCGGTGTATGCTTGGCAGGGGTCGGCGCAAGGCCAGGAGAAATACAGATGGTCATCTTTATATATTTCAAATGAAATACCATTTGTTTGCATCAGTGACATTCGTTGGGTGATGTCATTTTGCATTATGGTCACATTTGCTATTCACTGCCGATCATTATTCTCTTAAGTGTTTTTAACCAGATGAAACCATCTCTCTATCTGTTGGATGATATTAATGCTTCATGCTTCAATGCTTCATTTGCTTTTTCCAGCACCTTAAGTTGAAATAACTGCAGTACTTCCAGAGAGTCACTGCCACAGAATGAAGATGCAGCTGTCAGAGACTGAATGGAGCAAAGTCTCTTGTGTTATTTATCTTTTATTTGTTTTATTGTTTTATTATAAGCTTGAAGCCTATTGGTGATATACAAAAAAAAAAAAGGTGTCTTAAGTGTCTTACTACAGTATGCATCTCTTCACTACTTCGTGACAGTGAAAAATACATCAGTAAAAAAACTCTCCTTTAAGCTGCTATAATTTAGGCACTGACATCTGCAACTGCGGGGGAAATTTATGATCTCCTCAGGGCCGAGACACCACGCCGACCAAGCTGGCTGGCAGTCAGCCAATGTCAGGCTATCTGTGAGCGTCTGTGGCCCCAGTTTTTGTGGCGTGTCCCGCAGCGTTGGCACCTAGCTCGACCCTCGCCTGCGACGTTTCAGCCGATTGAGCATGCCGAGCCAGCTGCCGTAGGTGTTCGTATCAAGTCGACGCGCTACATGTATGCTTTTATCCACATGCCTGCATGAATTCATCTGTTCCTGCTGCTCTCTTCACCCCCTCCCCTCCCTTCTCTTCTGTTCCACCTCGCTCTCTTGTTTCTGTCTCCCTATTGGCTGGTCTCAAGCAGATGGGTCACTTCATAAGAGCTAGGTCCTGCTTGAGGCTTCTTCCTGTTAAAAAAGGTTTTTCCTTGCCACTGTTGCCTTTGGTGTAGCTCTGGGGGTTTTAGGCTCAGAGATCTGTCTCTTGAGACAGTTTGGAACATGATTGATGCTTTATAAATAACAGTTTATTTACCTGATCTCTTTGTTTAGCTTAGTGAACCAGTGCCTGAACAGACATTAAAGTGTCATGTCCTTCCTCCTTCCCTAGTCTGGAGATTTGTCTATGTCTTTCATTCCCAGCAATTGTCATCATCCGGAGTTGCAATTATTGGACTTCTATAGAGGTGTGGGGACACACGTATAAAAGCAATACACATCCCCTGTTAATACTCCAAAAAAAAGCAGTGAGAATCCTACATCATGCCAAGTATAGGGCACACACAACTCAGTTATTTAGCAAATCAAATATACTCAAATTCAATGACTTATCAAAATTTCGAACAGCTCAGTTAATGTACAAGGCTGCAAAGAATAGCCTCCCTCATAATTTGCAGTTACTATTCCAAGAGAGAGAGACGAAACATAATCTAAGGGGGAAACTGATATTCAAGCAAAAAATTGTACGAACTACATTAAAATCCTTTTCTGTAACTGTTGCAGGGGTTAAGCAATGGAATGATTTGGATGATGAGGTCAAGAATTCAGTGAATCTGAGTGTCTTCAAAAAGAAATATGTTAAATTAACCATGGACCGTTACACAGCGATACATAGTTAGTGCTGATAAAGGTCAAAGACCTGTCAGCAGACAGCTTGTTGAGACGGTATGAAAAGTTAATAAAAAACTCAATGTACCCAAACAGTGAAAAGGGAGAAAAGAAAAGCGGGTTCGAGGTCAGTGACAGTCAGTGAAGAGACTGTTGTTCACTTACGTATGACGGAATAATATGGACTCTGTGCAAACACACATGTAATCTGTTTTGACTGTCCTAAGCCGAACTGCAGCTATGTGTTCATCTTCTGTTGTAATAGTTCAAATGAAAGAAAAGAAAAAAAAAATATATATATATATATATATATATATATATCTGAATTTTGTACTGGTGGGTAATGGGGGCGGGACTAGATAAGCCCCGGGAAGAGCAGCATGTCGAGCTCTGTTCCATTAATTAGCAGCTGTAAACATGCCCACCAGCATTTTGTGTCCTGCATTTTAGTTTTTAGCCAAAACTCACAAAAGGTTCCTCTCATTTTCCATGTTCTTCTCATTTGAATATTCCAGTGTGCAAATATAGTTTCTTAATGATACCTGGAATGAAGGAGCTGTAGATCCACTGATCAGCATGATTCAGGAGAGGAAAAGAGGCGTACATTTTTGTCTGTGCTTGTGGACTTGTGAGACGTCATCAATCACTGCTGAATTACTGTTCCAATTCAAAATACACATCTGACAAAGTATAGTCCAAAAACCTGGATATGCCTGTTTTATCATGGACTTGGGACCTCCAGCAACGCATTACACAGGCATCATTAAGTACACTGCTGTTCCAGTTGCAGAATGATGTAAAGGTGTCCTCTGTCCTCCAGAGTCCGTACTTCAGAATCAAACTTGTCTAGTCCTCTCCAGACACCTAATGTACATGCTAGTTGGATCTAATCTTCGCTGGCAAAAACGAAGCGAAAGCAAAGAAAGAAACGACTAATAACTCACCACTAGTTCAATGACCTGAATGACAGCACGGTAAATGTTTTAGGTTAGAAAAACAGCTGCCAGAATGTTATAAATACGTTTCATAAGTAACATTTTTTAGCCAACCAATGATCCGACCACTGTGTAAAACCAATTATTCTAGTGGGGCACTGGCATCAGTGGATCCCTTTTCACTCTCCCAGAAATGAAAGCTTACGTGACACCATGTCACTCGGTGTGTTTTACAGCGTGAGTACTGATTAAGTGAGTGGTGTATTGCTGAAGAGCCTGTAGGTGTGCGCATCTCTGACCAGCTCTTAAAAAAACGCACAAACACAAATACTCACATACACTCAGGCACTTGGAGATGCACTGAAAGACAGGATGGGATTTGCTGTCTAAAAATGGACAAAGAGGAGAGGAGGAGGAGGAGGAGGGGAGACGGAGGAAGGAGATACGTGGAAATGTATCAAAAGAGAGAGGATTAAGAACATTTCTCTCTGAGCTGACATGGTAAGGAATGTGAGGAGAAAAGGACAAGTCATGAGTAAGAGAAATATGAGGAAGAAAAGAAGAATCCAAGAGAAAAAGGGGGAAAAAAGGAGAGACACATGGCCAGACACGCAATCGAGAAAGAGAGCAAAAGAGCTGGAGACACAGAAAATAAGCTGTCATTTTTAAAACAAGATTTATGTATTTGTAAGACAACGGCGATGAAGCAATAACTCAGATCATCTATTTAAGCCTGAATAAAAGTCCATTTTTCTTGTTGTTGTGTGAGGGCTCGGAGAGTAGACACGCTCACACGGACACACACACTCACACAGACAGACAGAGCGGGCACGCCGAGTCTGGCCCATCTGAAAAGCGGATGGCACAACAATCTCCAGGGCACAATGCTTCACTCCACCCACTCATCTCCACTGAGAGGATGGATAGAAGAAAGAAGAAGGGCTAGATGTGAGGGGTGGAGGGGTGGGAGGGCAGAGAGCTAAGAAAGAAAAGCAAGAAAGAGAAGGAAAAAGTGGAAAAAACGTCAGAGAGTGAGCAGAGGCATGCAGCGAGAGCAAACGGTGGGCTAGATGAGGAAAGGAAATGAGGAAGATAAAGGAGAGGAAAGTGGAGAAGAGAGGAAGGGGTGGGGGGGTGGCGGAGGATGACACAGCGGAGAGAGACGAGAACGAGGAGTGTATGCTTGCGTCACATCTGCAGTGGAGGAGAACAGCCTGACAGCCATCAGATGCCTGCTGAATGACAATCTCCCCTCCTCTCTCAGGTGTCTGGCTTATCTTCCTTCCTTCCCTTCTTTCTTCCTTTTCTGGAAAAAAATAAATAAGAAGAACGCTCTGGACAGAAAACACACTCGCCCTACAGTGTCCTTGAGAGGCGGTGCACGCTTACAGTGCCAGGCGATTTCACACATGGCAATCCATCTTCTCCAAGACCGCGTGAGCTGGTGGAGCTGGTGTGCCAAGCCACCGCCGCGTTATCACGGTCGATAAACTATTACAGTTGAATCAATGCTCAGTGTGAAACATGAATTGGACACAGTCAACGTCCACCTGGTGTAATTTACAGTCATCGGCTTGCAGAACGTTAAAAAGAAGGTAACAGGTCACAGGCTTGTAATGATGACAACAGTGTGACAGAATTTCATAACAGTTAGTGCAGCGTTTTACATATTTTGTTTTACGTTACAGGTGCCGTGAGCACCCTTATGAAGATCAATTCTCAGTCCGAGGAAAAAGTCGATGTCATTTCAACATTTAGCCTTGCATAGACTGGAAATAGGTTAGCCAGCGTGTTACTGTTTCCAGTCACTCTCGTAAAATATAAATATAACAAAGTGGCAAAAGCATGGCTGCTGTATGTAAAAAGGCCTTTTTACTAAAGCTCAAGGATATGTGAATGTGAATACATTTATCAACTTCAGCACAAAATGAGACATCTGGACTGGAAAAAAGTCAATAATAAAACAAACAGAGAACAAACTGCTTGGGCACTACAGGGCTCCATTCATTCAATTCTTTGATGTAGAAAAAATGACATTTCAAACACCACCACTCTAACTAACCCTGACTGGAGTTATAGGACCAACAGGTGCAATGGAGACTGATTACAAAACAGAGACTATGGCCTCAGTTTGCACCTCCAAGACACCTGAAATGGCATGGCTTCCACTTTACATGGCCAACTCTGCTGCATTTAGAGGTTGGTGGATATGGTAACTATAACCCATACCATGGGGGTCCCAGACAACGTATGCACCAATAAAGTATTTATACCAAATAAAGAGTAACCTGTGCACTTGTACAGTTCATAATCAACAATTTGCCAGCTGGCAAATACATTTACAATAATCTCATACTATATTCTTGTACATTTTATATGTTGATATAGACCGATACAGGACTGACTTTCATATCCTTGTAAATCCTTGTTTGTTATTATACGTTTTTACACTTTGTTATTTCTGTGTACTGATGTTTTAACTGAGAGGCTTGCGTCTCATTTTGACCTGCCCAACCAGCTTTTAGCCTTGTTCTTAAACTTCTTGACTGACAGGACACAGCAGGTTTTTATTAAATGGTGTTATGACTAAAACCCGTGTCTCCAGCACAGGTTCCCCACAAGGTTGTGTACTTTCCCTGCTGCTTTTCATTCTATACACAGATAGCTGCAGGTCTCTTACCGAGGAACATTTTCTTGTTAAATGAGTCAGAGTCAGACCACGGACGTGTACTTCCTGATTTCGTAAAGAGGTGACATGACAGCTTTCTTGACCTCAGTGTCTCGAAAACAAAGGAACTCGTCATTGATTTTAGTAAAACCATGACTCCTTCATGGTGAGGATGTGGGGATTGTAAATTCTTATAAATATCTGTGTACGTTTTTTGATTCTCAGCGGTGAGTCAGCGATCAAACGCGCCCACCAGAGAGTTTATTTATTGCGCAGAATTAAATCCTTTGGTGTCTCCAAATCTATATTTTGTAATGTGTACGTCATATATTGGGAGCCTTTTTCTTTTATTTGTTGGTTTAGTAATATAACAGTGAAAGACCAGAATTGTTTAAATAATATTGTGAAAGTCTGCTCCAAAATTATTGGAATCCAAATGTGTGACTTGAACTCTCTTGAGGAGAAACGTATCCTCCAAAAAAAAAAGGTCTGAGGAACCAACATCATACTCTTGGAAATGAATTCATTCTCATGCCATCAGGTCAGCGCTACTTGCTGCCTCCCAGAAAGACAAACTGCTATGCAAGATCATGTATTCCTTCAGCTATTACACTGTTAAATACTGAGTTAAGAAAATGATTAATCATTCATTCATTCATCTTCTATACCTGCTTATTCCAGGCAGAATCATATCTGCGTGTATGTACTGAAATCAATGGCACGTAGAACAGCGTCTAATTATATCTGCCATTATCACAAGGTACCAGGGACCATCCCAGACTCTACTTCCACGCACCGGTTACTGTACATATTTTCAGTACCATAAAATAATTTTTCAACATCTGGAAGAATGGATCTCACAAGTCTTTGCTTCTCTCAATCTGTCTTGAGTGCTTCTTGAGTGCATTTACACATTTATAAAGCTCTGGATGAGAGTTGATGGATGGAGCGCGAGCTAACTTTGTGCACGGGCAAGAGCATTTCAGAGCACCTGGGGCCTCATGTACGAAGGTTGCGTGCGTACAAAAACGTTCTGTAGGTACATGTTCACGGAAAAGTTCAGATGTATCAAGAGTGAAATGTCCGCGAACTTTGAACGCGCCTACGCCAACGATCCTTTGACGACACATGCCGGGAAACTGTCATAAATGTGAAAACTATTACTCCGACCAATCGGGACTGTGCAGGTCGACTTTGAGCAGGACTCGCATGACTTTGTGAATTTTCAACAGGAAACATATCATAGATCATGTATAGATCATACGTGATGCGCAAATGGAAGTAACCAACATTGTGGCAGGGTGCCAAAGAGTATATTTTTGTGCACCTCGACTCCGATGAGTAGCATCTCCAATTCGATTTCTGTGAAGTTCATCTTTTTTCCCGTCTTATTCATTCTTATGTTTTAATTTTCTGATCGCTCCGAGAGGGGAATCACAGGTGCAGGGTCAATTTAAATATAATCTGCATATTTAAAAGGGGTGTGGACAGGAAGGGGTCAGGTACGCTCAACTGGAATGTACAAAGACAAAATGCTTCTAAATTTGAAATATATGGAAGTCTTCATACATGAGGCCCCTGGTGTCTGAACAACTTCACAGAGCATCTACAAAGCTGAGGTTAGCTAGTGATCTTCTTGTGCTTTTTATGGTTTATATCTAGACCTGTAATCTTCACTTAATCAAGACTATGCATCAGCCAGAGGTTGGCTTCCTCTAAGCTAGAGGCTAGTCCTGACACAAATAGTTGCAGTTGTATAATCACAGTTTCTACCAGAGATAGGTAGAAAGGTTTCTGGCTACCTCTCAAGGAGAGATGAACAGACTCTGGATAAAATGATGATGAGATAACCATTGCCTATGCAATTACGTTGTAGCACTCTGATTAGTTCTCTCTATTGAGCAGCTTACGTTTAATAGGAACCTAGTTGACAACACATCCAGCTCTTAATTTGTGTAACTGGCATTTGTCCACACTGTCCTGCAGTTAGTCTAGTCTAATGTTTTGACCATAACTGTTGTTAATTAAGCTAATGGTGACATATTGTCAGGGATCAATGTAAGACGCTGTTGCTCTTGATTTAAAGGCAGCCCGGGAAGGAGCCTGTTAAATGAAATCCATTAGAAACAATTCTTCTCCTGCTTGTCCATGATGGATTTTTGACAAAAACGATTTTGTCCCTTGTAGGTTATTGCCTAAAAGTTATTTATCAGAACAAAAACAACATTTCCAACTCACAATTATTGCTTCATGGACTGCTGTTTCGTAAATCACTGTAAGGCGTGAATTCTGACGTGTCACTGAAAAACATGATTGAAGTTTTGACTGGGCCGTGTTTCCCGGTGTAGGGAGTGTAGCAGAGAAATAAACCGCTGTGTTGTCGTGTCTGAGACTAAAGCTGCAGAAATGTCACGCCACAAGAGAAACTACTCACACTGAGATTTTTCACACCCACACCGTGTCACGATAAAAGTTTGTGCTTTATGAGGGAAATTGCAAACGAGTGAATAATTTACACAGGAGACATTAGTGATTAGACCCCATCCTGGAATTAATTAACAACCTGCGAAGACAGCAGATGAATATTTTCCTCTGGTGGTACACAATCTAGATGCTGACGGTGGTTAGAGGGCCTCAGAGACTTCCTGCAAATGACCAATAAAACTGTGAGGAGATCTCCTCAGTGTACAGCTGCAGCACGATTTAATCTATTAATTGTAAAAAACACACCCACGTAGCGAGGCGCATGTCTTTAAGGCTGTGGTAGCTTCGATTTAGCTTTTGTTTTCAAACAGTCCACCACATTACTCCCAAGTACAATATGGACTGTTGGATAACAGTGCAGATTGGTGCTGCCGTTTATCATTTGAGGTTGACAAGCTCATAAATAAATGGTCATCACATCCATAACTTCCATAACACCGTCATCAGATGGACATTTGGCATATTGTTTGTTTTAGTGAAGGCTGTACCTTGTGTATTGAAATTACAACTATACACACACAGTATATAAATATACATGGAAATCTGAAAGCGCTGCAGTGCGTGGTTGCTAAACTTTTTACTCTGAAACCCACTTTATAACTGACAGTTGGTCACGAGTAGCTTCATGAGTGGTAACATGCCACTTGGACTTCATTATGGGCCTTTAGCGTAAACCTGCCTTCTGCGCCATGACTAAATGTGGTAGGAGTCATAGATGGTGTGTCCTTGCAGTAAAAAATCAGAGGAACTCAGCGCTGACATTGGTCATTTTTTTAATGACATTAACATTCCACTGTCTATTGCTGTCACATCGTTGCTCTTCCCATGTGTACGCACGTTACTTTAATAGCAGTTTTTCTGTGTTTTTATTCCAATCGTTATCAGCCTTAATTCGAATCAAGAGAGACGCTGGTGAAGTGAAGAGAGAAAACTGTGAAAGAGTCAGGGAATGACATGCTGCACATTGTTAGGTCAAACAGTAATTGAACTGGGGGCCCCCTGCCGAGGGCATATGTGGCCATATGGTACGAGCCCCAACCACACGGCCATCAAGTCACCCCAGAGAAGTTTCTATTTGTGCGGGGCCTGATTTTGTTTTTGTGTGTCTCAAATCCCCACTACAGTACATTCACACATTTGCCCAGCTGGCCAATATCTGTATAAAGTGGGCATGCTTGTCAGATTGTCAGTGTTCAAAAATTGTCGGTTGCAGATGTCCATTAGCAATAAAATAAAATGTAGGGAAAATGGGTTTGTATGAAGTGGATTAAAACACTGGATGAACATCGTTATTTTTTAATATGTCAAAGATTTAAATGTCTTTGATATTCCTACATGGATGAAGTACCAAATGGGTTTTAAATGGGCTCAGCTAAGCCCTGGGGTCAATGAGGCGCAATGGACACTGTTCTACTTTTATGTCTCTGCTCCCAGGGGGCGGTAGTCTCATACACTGCAGCTCACTTACCAATGCTTACATGTGTTACAGAGCTGTATCGTACATCTCAAAGCTTGTGATACAAAACAAAACCACATCAATTTGACATGCACTGAAAAAAAAAAGTACGGATAAGATTGCACATGCATGCAAAAATGTGGGGATTTGCATCCACTAAATTCACAGAAATACTGCACATCCAAGCTTCCCCTTATATTCTCTGGTATATTAAGGAGGTGCAGCTTTTACCAGACACTTCATTTCACTTTAAATGGAGTGTATGAAGTGTGAGCGAATGTGTAGGAGTGTGTACTTCGGGGCGACACCTCTCTGACTTTAATGCCTCACCTCGTCCCTGTTCACTTATCTAGGACTTTGAAGAGAGCATGATATAATATAGAGATTGAAGAGATTAAGTAGAGGAGGGACAATACGGGAGATGGAGTCCATGAGATGGGAGGAAATCATAGGTTGGGGTTTAAGGAGGAAAGAGGGGGATGCTGTGGATGAAAAGAGGAGAAGGAAGAGAGCCATCCATTAAGCAAACCATTTGGTTTAAGTTTGGGAGTGCTGTGGAGTCCTTGGGCTTCAGGTCAATAAAGCCATTAGATTATAGTGACACACATACACACACACAGTCCAGGTAACTGACAGCCTGTGTGTGTGTGCGTGGGTGAGAGCAGTGTACAGGAGACAAATGAGTGACATGGCATGAACGCACAGTCTGCTAGAGAGACAATTTGTCATTGTGTGAACACAAGCTCTTCCTCTGACAGGGCCACACACACACAGCCATCCCAAGGACTGCACTTTGCAACATGCTCACACCAAAGCATCTACATTCTGTCATTTTCATCCATAGCTCGGTATGTCCGTGATGAGGGAAACAATCGATTGATCATCTCAGTGCCTTTGTGTCGGCCGCACTCATCAAACAGCGTCTATAAAATAGTCTGGATAATGACTTGGGTGATGAGATTAGTTAAAGAGTTGCATTTTGCCATCCTAATCTCATCTCTCATTTAACAACCGAGGTTACACATCTGACCATGTTTGGTATGACTATCAACACCTAGCTGGTAGGGGCTGCACAGATTACAGTAGTCGACTAATCGGTCTACTAGTTGTCTGTTTCACTGCTTCGTCTGCCTCCGCCTCAAGTCCTGCATTTGGGTCCTATCACTACCTCACCCCGGACATACCATGACAGAATGACGTGACAGCAACAGGGCCATATATACAGACACGAGGAACCAAGGGGTGACAAGACACAGGTGACAGAAATCAACAGACGAGAACAGGTGACACTAATGAACTCAACACGAAGCAAGGAGACACACAGGAAATCGAAAACTTAACAAAGTAAAACAGGAAACAGGACACGAACATGAAACTCAAAACGTGAAACACAAAAAACACAGAACCATGACAGTCACTGATCACGCAACAATAACAACGCAGATGCCTCAGAGAAGACAGGTGAGGAGCCCAGTGAGTCATTACAGCAAACTAGCAGTGGTTCATGAAGTGTGTGAAAATACTTGACTAAAGATGACACCCATTCTATCGTGGCATGCAGAATACCTAAGTACAAAAATACAACAAAAATACTACTGCATGAAAAGGCATCCACTAACGCTAGTAGAGGAATGGTCCAAATCCTCTCAACAGTAGTCAGTTAACAACTCCACCAAACGCCCAGAACCAAACAGAGAAAGAGGATGCAAACTCACAGTTTGTTGGTGAATTTCATTGTCAGAGTTATTCGATCTTTAGCTGCAGTACACACAGAGGGCTTCAGAGAACTAGCACATTTTTTTAACTCAACTAACCGATCTTACAACACGGTGTGGACTACTAAATGCTATTGATGGTCCTGAGTTGCAGCCTGTTTTTGTAGCACATAACCCATCTCTTCAACCAGCTTTTACCTTTACCTTTATCTTTTTGATTCTTTTAATTGTGATATCCCCCTTAAAAAAATTGCCAAAACAAAGGCAAGTGGACTAGTAGAGTTTCCTGAAGACAGTAGTAGTAAGGGTTTAAAAAGGAGCATCTGTGGGTGTTGCCCATCAGAAACTTGCAAGACAACGTTCTCACAATGATCAGATCTGGTCATTGGCAGACCCTAGACAAGCGTGTTGAATGTGTCTTTAAGAAACTCCACAAGTCCTGTTGACCTTGTTTTTTTGATTCCCCCTAAACAGTCTGACAACTATATGGCATGCATCCAAAGACAAAGCTGGAAAAAAGGCAAGAATGACAGATAGAAAGAAAGTTCAGAAGCCATCTGAGGATAGATTCTCTTCAACTTTGTCAAGAGCGTACTGACGGTTGTTACCAAGACGTAAAAAAATACTGCCCCTTGGGTGGTCAGCGTTGCATGAAAAGGCTATGTGTATTGGGGTGTGCTTTATGGAACAAGTCACAAATGTCACAAGTTTCTTATATCTCCATTTTTGAACAAAAATGTATCATTGTGAAGAAATGGTGCAGTTTCTGGTTAAATGCCAACCCAATGTAAATTCTTTAAAAATAAGATTTTTAAATTAAGATTATTTTGGATGGGTAAATGAAATCTTGTACCAAATTGTTGCCGCCTGAGAGTTGGTCTGGAACCACTCCACTGGGGACTGATCATGCTGAACTGATCATCTGAAAAAAAAAAAAAAAAAACCTGCCGGGCTATTTGAATTGTTATGGTGGGCTTTACACTGTGGACAGAAGAGCACCATAACAATGATGTAGTCACACTGTTCATGTCATCTGATCACTGAAGAGTTGAATTTGTGTTCAACAAAATGGTTCTGTTTGGCTGTAAGACCTTTCAATTACATGCAGAGACATTTTTTTTTCTCTGTATCAGTTGAAGCATGTTCCATAATGAAATCCCAATGGTGTGTCACTACACAAGGCTAATGTTGTTTTTGTTCCAGCTGTGTCACACTGAAGCCCTCCTAGGGGTTTATTAACGGTTAACAGTGACTCAGTATATAAATTACAGCTACAGCTACAACTACAGCACCAGCGTGAAGAAAAAAAAGCCTCTGTACCACAATGAAAAAATAAATATATCTCTTCCAAGTTGTGTGTATTACAGGTAAAGGTATTATAAATATTCTTTAGTACTACAAAACCGCATTGTCAGGGAAACAATGCAATCTGGATTATAGTATGTTTTTCCTGAAGCGCATGTTATGCAGTGCACTGGTTGTAATATAGTAGTTAGTAATCATACTAATTCTAATAGCAGAACTAGTTTTTCACCAAGATCTTGTATTGATGATGGGAGAGTCTGGATTCTGTATGGTGGCCAATCCATGTGTGAAAAATATGGATTGATTCAACTTAAGGTACGATTTCAGTGTGTGTTCAGTACTTTTTGAACATTTTGAACACATCTAACAATACTGTGATAATATTGATAACCGTGATAATTTTGGTCACAATAACCGTGATATGCCATTTTCATATCGTTACATCTCTATCATGCTCCCTGAACCACTCTTTCAGAATTTGAGCCCCATAAATCCTCACGTTGTCCTCTTGTTATACTGTATGCCTGTGTCATCAGGGAAGAAGACCCCAGATCATAGCACTGCCCCCACAGGCTTGTACAATAGGCACTAGGCATGATGGGTGCATTACTTCATCTGCCTCTCTTCTTACCCTGATGAGATGGTTCCCCACTATCCTTCCAGTTTTTAATAATGCACTGGACAATTCGTAACCCAATTTTAGTAGTTTCTACAATCTCTTTAGATGTTTTCTCTGCTTGATGCATGCCAGTGATTTGACCCTTCTCAAACAGACTGACATCTTTTCCACAGGATGTGTCTTTAGACATGGTTGTTTAAGAAATGAGAAGCTACTCATTGCATCAATTGGGATTAAATAACTTGTTGCCCGCTGAAAGATAATTGCCCAGTAATTAACCAATGGGAGGCTCGTAACTGTTTGCTTAGTTAAATCCAGGTGGTGACTTGTTTTTTGGCCAGGCAGTGTATCTGTAGGAGTAACACTCTACATGTCACTATATGCCGTTTGTTCCGCTTCTTTTTAGGTTTGCCATCCTGTGAATTTCTATCTGTGTGTGTTTGAGAGTGTGTGTGTGCTTAAATTTGTGAAGCTTTCATGTTGTCCAACTTTTTAGACCCTTTTCTTTCTCTCCCTCGAGCTTTCCTGTCATTCATGCTCTGCAGTTAGTCTTTGTGCCTGTGTGTGTTTGTGTGTGTGTGTGCGCTTGTGAAAACAAGGAAGCAACAAAGCCTTGTGTCTTGTGATTTCAAGCATTTGATTTGCATGTGCGTGCCTGTCACTAGTCTGCTGTCTTTAATTATCTGTGATTTGTGTGTGCGTATATTTCACTGTTGTGTATGTGTGTGTGCCTGTCTGTCTGTCTCAGCCCCCCACGGTGCAATAATGAGACATATTGGCTAGACAGAGCTCCGGGAAGGTCACGCTAAATTGAGGCAATAAGGAAGAAGGGAAGGTGTGACTTGTGCAACTATGAGCGGCTAATGACAAATCAGGATAAACCTGGGCTAAATAAAAAGGAAAATACCATTGTATAATGACCCGAGGAGGAGGAAAGAGACAAAAATCAAGGAGAAGTGGGTAAGACAAGAACCAGCAAAAAGATAACTCAATTCAATCTGTCGTCTTTCTGTCATCAACACCTCTAGGTCCTGTTTCTCAGACAGGGAGGGTAGGCAGTGAAAGAAGAGAGGCAATATTATTAACTTATTATCTGGAGCCTGATGACATTAAACACGATGCAGCTGTCAGACGGATTTAAATGAGTAAATAAATGGAGGATTGGCTGATTCCCAGCCCCTGGAGATCAGCCATGCCTACATCCGTCAATGACCAGACAAAGTTCTGCTGCCAAATCAGTTGCCTAAGAATTATTATCATGTAGCAAGAGCTGCATTTGGTTTGTAAGTCTGTATTAGACTACTCATGATGATGAAACAAATGTTTAGGTGCAGCAGGTGGTGGTGATGTATAAAGAAATGGAGCAATTGAATGCAAGACGGAAGTGGTTTATTAGCAAAGAAGTACATTCATCATGTTTGTTAAACCTCTTTGTCAAGTACTTCCGTTACCTAGCTTTAATCTACATGGATGTCTCTGGTGAGAACATAATACGCACAACTATAAGCCTAATTTATAGAAGCTAGGGATAATCTCATAATGAGATATAATTATATAATGATGTCCTTGAGTACGCTGCACAATACATCAAATAAAGTCATAAACTAACAACAATAAGGTCCAAAGTACAAACCCTGATCTTCAGCCATTAACCTCCAATCACCTCCTTGCACCTGTGGACACCAGACAGCAACTGTCCCCTCCAATATGTACAGCATTTGGCAAAGCAAATTAGTTGTGTACATTGTATTTGTTGCAGACAGGGCACCGCCTGCACCACACTGCTTCCAGATATTGACTTTTTATCTCATCGCCCATTGAATGATTTATGAACTGATTCTATGAGTCATACACCACCTCCTCCCTGACCTTGGAGGAAACTGGCCAGCACAAGTGTAAACCCGCCAACGGTCCATCTTTATGCCTTTCTCCTCTTTAATTTCTCATCGGGGGGCACAGCTGCAGCAGCAGTCTGGAGCCTTTAAGCACTTTTGTGTTGAACCTCCAGCGGCTCCATTATCCCAGTGACCACCAGGAATAGTGGGACCAGGGAGAGGATGTAAATCTGACCTTTTTTCAAATGAATGTTCGCCTTCAAAGTTTCCTTGATGAGCAGCTGGAATTCATAGGGTTTTTTGTTTGTTTGTTTGTTTGTCTTTTACCAACAGGGTGAACATATTTGCAATGTGTCTTGCATGGTTATTATCAGTCTCCTTACAGCTGCTAAATCAGTACCAGACAGTCTCACTGGTAAATCCATGTGCTTCAGTGACTGTCGGGGTGGTTGTAACAGTACCAGTCAAAGTCTGTGTGATTAATGCAAACTGAACTCCCTCTGGCCAAGCCAAGGGTTCACCTTTATTCCTCCAACAAAGAGGTCAGAAACTGAATCCGTGAGGGCAGGTAAAACAATTCTGGCGCTTAACACAGTGCATATAATTGAAATGTGGATACGTGATGGCAGTTATGGTGAAGAAGACATCATAAAAGGAGATATGATTTGAGAGGCATTTCACTCTGATCAGAAGTTACAAAACGTGGTTAAAGAGATGTTGCAATAAAATTAACTGACTGCTTTTCTGAGTTTCAATAAGACAGTTTCTGAAGAGGCAGATGCATGTTGCCTAACCTTCATTATGTGTCCTTTTTTTGAACCAAACCCAGTATTAAACTTAAAGGGGGAGTCAGCTAGCCTAGCAAAGCCCGACACTGATCTGGTGACACTAGATTTCGTTATATATTTCAACTGATGCAGAGAAAAAAAGCACCTCTGCACACAATTAGATAGTCCTACAACCAATCAGACCCTTTGTGTTGTAAACAAATTCAGTTCCAGATCCAGACGATGTATATTACTGTTATTCTTTTGTCCACGACTGCATAAAGCCCACCCAAACAATACGGTTGGACCAAATTTCATGCCATAATCAAAGGGGCATAATCAGCTCACCTTTCCTCAACAAAATTTTGTGGGTGGGGTAAGTCGGACTGTCATTCAGGGTCGGAATCAGACACCCAGTTTCAAATATCATAAATGCAATGACTTCCATATAATTTTATCATCTGGTAAAAAGCTTTGTCAGTATTGTGCTGGCTCATTTGGCAATAGATAGTTCAACAGTCATTGAAATTAATTAAAACCTTCAACATTGACATGATAGCATCAGTTCAGGCAGAGCAGCTGTTACTAAACTATTACTTCTTATAATATAATTTCCTGCTACATCTCACCCAAAAGCTCCTCCTATGTGCCAGTTTCTGATAATCCTAATTTAAGGGGTGATTAAATCTCCCAGAGGGACTTTTAATGCTGCTGGATTCTTCAAAAGCTTCTTACCATCTTAAATCAAAGAGCAGAGCTTTCTTTTTTCCCCCAAATCGCTCCAACTTCTATAAATAGTCAGTTCCAAGACACAGGTTGCTCAGCCCCAAAGGTTGCTGTTATTCTACCTGTAGCTCTGTACTGTACAACAACGGAGATCCCAAAGATGAAGCATGAATCTCTGTTTAATCTATTCAGTGTAGCCGGCACACCAAAATGAAGCCATTCATCATCACTTGGGGATTTTTTGTAAGATGACAACATAAAGAAGAAACTCATATGACATGGCAATAAAATGTTTTATAAGACATGGCAGCGAAAAATCTGAAATTTGTATGGCTGTCAGCCAGGAGAGCAGATGCACAATGTGAAAGTGAGAATTAGGGCTGTGCTCCGCAGATGCCCATTGGCATTACCTGCTCATCTGTCAGCCACACTGTAAAATATGTACAATATAGAAACCGCCAGTGTCCTTAGACCTTATTTTTGTTATATAAATATGATACAAGACACATTTCTTTGAAGGGAAATTATTATGTTAAATTTTAGCTTGATATTTTTATAGTGGGACGTGACCAGGGTAGCTTTGCATTTAAAAAAACTTGAATGTGTTCAGCTCATTCCATTCTGCCTCTGCCAGAAATATTAGCCCTGGTTTCTTCAAAAGCCTGCTTTCTTCTGGTGGCAGGCTTTTTCTTGTAAGCACTGCCTCATTGTGTTGCTGTTGTGGAGGTTGCAAAATCAAACTGTAAGCCCAACAAATAACAAGTTCTTATACTTGATTGGAAATGGCAAATCAAGCATAAAGAGCCTAAACCCAGTTCTTAAAATGGGAATGAACAGCTCAATTATCCACAGCAACTAAGATTATGGCATTATACTCTTTGCTAAATGCCACGTTCATCTGCTTGTTGTGTGACAAAACTGTGATGATCTGAATGGTTATGGCCACCATTTGACTAGGGGCTGCGGCTAGTAACAATAAAAAGTAACCAGGAATAAAAAAATGGTGAATCCAAACTTCTGAAGTAAAAAAGCAAATACATTAAGCAATACCGAGTTCAGCAACACACAGGTAGCACACTGACAGACAGACAACAGCTGTCTTCTCCCTCACCCTTTATAGTTTCCTCCTTGATGATGAAGTGTCATCAGGTGTACTCAATCACTTCCTGCAGCATGGGGGAAGGGCAGTTGGTGACGTATGTTCTTCAAACAATACAACGCCACCTCTAAAGCACTGGCGTCAAGCTCCAGCTGGAATGGTGGGTAGAAATCAGGCTTAGCAGTGTCAGAAGCACACTGCCACCCAACTGTCCCACTGACTATATTGAAAGATGGACAAACCATTTGTTACTTTACCCACTGGATTCATTAACCTTGTTGTGGTTTTGGCAGTGCCTGACTCCACCTAAATCCTAGCTGATTCAAAAAATAGTTAATCAGTAAACCTTTTAATATGCCTTCAAGTGGCCTCTTGAGCCTACTTAAGGAACATTTTTAAGCCCATGAAGTGGTATCTGCCCACACAAAACAAAGGGAAAATCCACACCACTGAACTAAAGCAGCATGGGCTTCTCCTCTTAATAACCCTGGGTGATAGTGTGAGTTAACACTGCAGCAACTATTGTGTTCAGTAGACAAACCTGTCCTTGACCAGCCTGCTTACTGCAGATAAGTGATAATGGCCTGGTGTACAGTATGTAGCAAGAAAACTGCAATATGACTTACATGATTAAATGTTCACGTAAGGAAATACATGACAAGATGACATGAGTTTGGTACGAGCGATTGGCTCACATGAACAAATGCTTGTCTCGTTATTTTAAACTTTAGCCACAGTTAACTTGAACAACAGCAAGACAATCTATTAAAGCATCAGAACAGGGACGAAAATCCTGCGTATTCCACAGACTGCTTATCTAATGGGATTTTCACACACAGCTGAGGCAATTGGGCTACAGCAGCAAAAGACCATATTGAGTGTCACCCTGTCAGCTAAGAACAGGCAACTGAGGCTACAATTCACAAGGGCTCTCTAATATTGGGCATTGCATGGTGGAGTAAACAAAATGAAAGCGTGGATCCATCCTAAAGTCAGCGCTGCTTGGGCTGGTGCTGGTGTAATGATCTGGGGTATATTTTCACTTTGGGACACTTAGAAGCAATGGGCTACGTCCAACAGGTTAACATGCCAAGTCACATAGCTAAAACCATCTCAAACCGGTTTCATGACCATTAGTTCTCAATATTCAACCAACCTCCACAGTCACCAGATCTCAATCCTACAGAGGCACCTTTGGGATGTAGTGGAATGAGACATTCACATAATGGATGTGCAGCCTACACATCTGCAGTGACTGGGTGATGCTATCACGTCAATATGAACCAAACTGTGAAATGCCTCCTAGCTCCTTGTTGAATCTATGCCATGAAGAATTAAGGTGGTTCTGAGGCAGAAAGGGGGTCCATCCCCTAATTAGCAAGGTGAAGTTGATGTATATGTATGCCTATGTATGTAACGAATAACTACATATAATTACTTCTTGCCTACATTATACCTCATTTTAAAATAATGATTATGCTTCTCTCTTGACAAATTCTGAGAAAACCTGTATTGAAATAAGAAGGAATTAATGCAGCCTACTGGGTATAAATTGTCTCTACTTTGAAGTGAGAGGAAAGGCATTTGACTTGTTGGGATTGGTATTTTTTGCAGTGTGCCCTCCCTCCTCGCTCCTGTCTAGTTATTATTCCACCCCAGTCCGCCAGGCTCTTACTCTGTGCAGTGGAGTGCCAATTATTATGGTAATGACTGAAACAGATATCAGATGGGTTTCCCCGGAATAAGCTTTTCACATTTCACACACATCACCCTGCATGTGTGTATTGTGTTCGTTCATGTCTGCACATGTGTGTTTGTGAGAAAGCCGGGGAGACGGCAGCAGAAGCAGAAGGGAGAGTCCCGCGGTGTGCAGAATTGAGTTTTCTCACCTTCCCAGGCTGAATTAAACCTTTATGGGGGAAATTCAGACTCAAACTCAGCTCATCAATAACACATTCCCTTGAACATTTCAGACATAAATCTGGCATTAAGACAGGAGTCCGAGCTTGTGACAATAATTAGACACGAGAGAGAAAGAGATGTGATGACTGCGCCGTTTCCAAGGTCACCGCTTCATCTCCTTCCTGTTTCGTCTTCTCAGCCTCTCTGCCAGATGGAATCATATAATGTGTTTCATCAAATGTGTTGGATGTCCTCAGTAGTGATGACAGACCTGTTTGTTAACCTTGTTTCTGAGGTGTAGTAGTGTGTACATCCTGACCTTTCAAAGCAGGATTGCTAACACTGTTTCACACACAAGCTTAAAACCACCACCAAAACCATTGGACTAAAAAAGAAGTCCACCCTAAGCCATCCCTCCGAATGTAGACAAGACGATGAGTGTTGATATTTTCAATGGGCGTAACAGGCAAATTTTTATTGTTTAATTTTCTTTTAGTAAAAATTTAATTTCATATTTGCTTTTAATTCTTAGCATGTACGTCCCTTTTTTATATGTGTGCAGTTACCATGGTTACAGAGTGTTTACTGATGTTAGCGGGAAAGGCGGTGTCTCTCACAGTGTCCATGAACGGAATCAGTGTCGTTCTTGATGTTGGGCATTATCACAGCTACTGTTTAAGCTGGATGCAATTCATTGCCTGTTTTTTTTTTTTTTTTTTTTTTTTTTAACATCAGATCCTGTAGCGTTAGCACAGTTGTATTTTTTAAAGAAACATTAAGATGACTGACTGCTGTCATTAATCCTGGACCCATTCCAATTATGATCATTTAATTCCCTTGATCGTTTTACTTTCGCATTCTTAAATGCTGGTCTATTTTCATAATTGATCCCAGCTGTTTTGCTGCCTCTTGTTTTTCATTTCCAGTGGGACTGTTGATGAATTCAACCCTGGTGGATTCAAACCCAGATCCTTCTCGCTATGAAGGCTGGGGTCCGTGCATTTTTTTGGTGTTCCAGGTTTCCTCTCAAAACCAGAAATGAAAACTAGAAGAAACAGACATGGATCATTACAACAAGCCTGCATGTTCAACAAATAAATTATAATGTATTTATTTCTGATAAATAATCTTGAAAACACCAAAAGTACACAGAACGGAGTTATTTATTTAGTGCAGTGGTGAAGGTTAAATTCCAGTCTATTCCCCTCTGTCACTTTCTTATCACTTCCTGTGTCTTTTTCACTGCTACCTATCAAAGAATGGCAGAGACAGACAAAAAATAATATATATATATTCCTTTTTTACTGCTACTAAAATAAAACAAAAGAGAATAGATGCGAGTACTTGCGTTCACCACTCGCATTCTTCTGCAGGATCCATATCAGAAAAGCTCCAGAAGATGGTATGATACCGTGGTGAAAAGAGCGCCCTGCAAAAGTTGGTAATGTCTTGGATCAGAGATTTAGCACTGATATGTGCCATCAGTGATGATGCAGTTCTATTGCTGGTCTACTTTTTGAGTTAATGAGAAATAACAGCATTGCTAAACATGCATGATTGCATGTAAATACACACTGCGATAAAGTATTAAAGATATAATCCTGACTACTCTCTCTCCAGTTCTTTGTTTTCATTTGTCTCTCTTCAAATGGCAGGAAGTCTTCGTGCCAGGTTGGTGTGTGTGTTTTTAATTTAAGGTCCAAAAGTCTGAATCAATAGAGGGTCACAGGGTTGTTGTCTTAGTGAAGTGGCTGTGTTGGAGATGACGAGTGCTTCTTTATCTTGTTGCTGAGGACTGCAGACTGACTATTTCCGGAGAATAGTTGCAAGACACAGTCGATTCTGTAAAGACAACAGATCCTGAATCATCTGCTCTCAGAAGTTCAGGAGACTTTCTGAAATGCTGTAGAGATAATGATGACTGTCGCAGTGAAGGACAACGTATTTATTACTTATAGCTCCGCAAACTGTTGTGTTCAGAACTAAAAGAAAAGACATTTTTATACGTTATCATGTCGGATTGAAACTCTGAGAGAAATCTTTAAACGCTGAGGTTGTGTCAACACTAATCTTCGTCCCAGGTTCCCAGGATGTCTTGTGCTGATCCTGAGAAGAAAGCAAAGCCGAGGTTTATCGATGAAATGGTTTGCTGCATTTCAATGAACTCAAACGCTTTCAAGGCTTTCAGCAAATCTGAAGACTTTACTTCTGTTTACCCTCAAATCCACAAGCTTGCTTTTCTTTAAAGCTCCAAGAGATCTTGCAAGAAACTACAGAACACTGGCCATCAAATGACAAAATACAAATGCAAGTGTATTCCATAAAATGATCAGGTTTGATGTTTGCTACAATTATTTCTCCAACGTGGAAAGAAGGCCATAATTCATTAATCTCTTTTACGTCTGGCTACTTTACATTCATAATTCATGTGCAAATATCTGTTGTAATACACCAAAGCATTTGTTTTCATTCACTTCCTATTTAAAACAGCTGGGATTATGCATTTAAAATCTGCCCTAATTTATTTTGGGCTGACTTTACCCTGACATTTTTCATTGACTCATTTACTTGTATAATTTACACAGGTGAGGAAGGTAAAAAATAAATAAATAAAATAATAATAATAATCTAAAGGCTCTTAAAACCTTTCATTCATTCATCTTCTGTGTCCGCTTATTCCTGTTGCAGGGGTCTGCTGGAGCCTATCCCAGCCGTCATCTGGCGAGAGACGAGGTACACCCTGGACAGGTCTATTGCAGGGCGCTCCTAAAACCTTAATATATAAAATAATATCTAAATATTAACAAATATAAACAAATTACCATATACAACTACTAGGCAAATCTTTAAGAATACCACACTTTTTCCATTTTTTTATTGAAAATTATTCAGTTAAGTGTCTCATTGCACTCTGGACTGAAATCAAGGAATCAATTTATGGACCAAATGGCTTCTAAACTATTGACTCATCAAAGTAGCCACCTTTGGCAGATATAACAGCTTAACACACTCGTGGCATTCTTTGTAAAACAGATATCAAATATTTTTCATAAAGTTCTTCCCAAGTCTGCTGCAGAAGATCCCATAAATGTGTGGCACTTGTAGGTTGCTTGGCTTTCACTCTTCTGTCCAGTTCATCCCAACCAGCTCGATGGGGTTCAAGTCTTTAAGCCACTCCATGTTTTCAAGCTTCTTGCCATCTTGTTCTATTTTCCTGAGGTAATTCTGGCATAGTTTGGACTTGTGTATTGGGTCATTATCTTGCTGTAGATGAACCTCTGACCAACTAGGCGCATACCAGAGGGTACTGCATAGCGCTGAAGTGGTTGTTGTTTTGATTCAGGGTGCCTCTTACTCTGTACAAGTCACTGACCCTGGATCCAACAAAACAGCCCCAGACCACCACACTTGATCCTCCATGTTTGACAGTTGATGTCACACACGGTAGAACCATCCTCTCACCAACTTGACGGCGTACAAAGATCCTGTGTGATGAGCCAAAGATTTTAACTTTTCATTCGGCAGTCCATAATACCTTCTCCCAGTCTTCAGTAGTCCAGTTGCGGTGTTTCAGCCTTTTTGTCCTATTCTGACATCTTAGCAATGGCTTTTTTGCTGCAAGTCCTGTCAAACCTGCAGCTCGAAGTCTTCTCTTCACAGTTGAAACTGAGACTTTCTTACTACGACCACTTTTAAGCTGTGCTTGAAGCTGTCGTCTTGTGGGCCGCCTATCAGCTGATAACTCTCAGAAACTTGTCCTCTGATTCAGTTGTGGCCTTGGGCCTGCCAGGCCTCTTCCTGTCAGAGTTTCCTCCAGTTACCGAGTGCCTTTTGATGGTGAAGAAAACTGTACTCACTGACACCTTGACTTTCTTGCAATTTCCTTGTAGGAAAGACCCACATTTTCAAGTGTTATGATGGTCTGTCTCTCTTCCATTGTTAATTGCCTTTTTCTCGCCATTCTTGTAGCAATACACTACTTTCTGCAGTACAGTACTGTTCACCTGATGCTCATGAGGGTCTGGTACCACAGTGTGTTCCAACACTGTTTTTATGCAGACAGAAGGGGTTGTAACCAAGAAAAGTTGGAACACCTGTAGGAATTAGTAGCACCAAGGCTGATTCAACTTTCATTGCTTCAGAACAGCTGTAAATTGCTAACCCACTTCGTGTTCCCTGAAAGAGGCCTTTTTGTATAATTCTGAAATATACATTATTTTTCAGTTTTGGGTAACCAACCCTTAACAGGACTAAACGGGTATAGAAGATGAATAAATGAATGGATAACCAACCTTTTTTTTTTAACCTCTGGCTGTACTTTGTATCATTTTAATTCATCGAACTTGCACAACTTGAATTGCAAAAAATAAGGGTGTTCTAAAACTTTTGACCGGCATTAATGTATATGGATGTATATGTATGGATATAAAAAAGAAAAATGTAATTTCCATGATTGGACACGCCAAAAGCTTAAATATATATATATATATATATATGAACATAAACGAATGTTTATCTGAAGATTCTCTGTCATTTATGTTGTAGTATAGCCAATGAGGCAAGAGGAATTGTTTGTGGTCTCTTGAAGACGTTACTCGAAAAAAAATGCATTTCTGTAGTTTGTATCTACAAGGCTTCAGTAGATGATCAATAGCTTATTATGCAAAGAAAACAAAACTGATCCTTAAAAGAAAGAAATGCTTTACATCTTGAATAGAACCTTTGTTCATAAATAAAATATATTATATGTAAGTTAGTATCTCAATTCTTCCAAACATCAAAACCCGCCACGGTAAATTACAATAAAGCATGCATTAAAGGACATTATCTCTGCAAACAGCTGAAAGTCAATTTGCACTTTCGGTGTGAGATTCTGCAGGTTCAAAGGCAGTGTCTTCTTTTTCATCATTTCCGATTAGCCCCCAAGGCAAACGCTGTGTGATTGCTGCTATGAGTGTACATGAGGAGGAGGGTGATTTGCTGCTCCATTAGATTACCTTGCAATTTTGTACAAAGGAAACATCACTGAGGTGTTGTGGAGGAGGACACAGTCGTGTATGTGGTGAAGACGGACACATTTCTGCCAAAAACTAAAGGATTAGCTGCAGTATTATTAACCCAACACGAACCCGCCACTAGCGCAGTGATGAAAATGACAAGTGCTTTACACCTTTATGCAACAGGCTCATCTCAAGGTAGTACAGGTTTGAGTTCAGGGCTGAGTCACCTCTGTGTGTAGATACAGAAAACACTTGAAATCGCAGAGCTAGAATATGAAAGCAATAGAACTAGTTCTTCATCCTTACAATTATTTGAAGGGCAATAGAAAATTAGCAACTGAAAATCTATTTCACAGACTTTTGGTAGGAGTTAGTAAGGATAAGGATCAGATAAGGATTTCCCCAAAGTTAGTTCTTATTAGTATATGCACCTGGAAACATGCCACAAAGGGACATGTTTCAACTGATGATGAAGAAGAAAATACTTCTGCAAAGTAACCAATCAAAGCATTGCGCAAACAAATTCAACTGCTCAGATGGTGGAGAGGCCTAGGACACTATTACTCTTCTGTTCATCAGTCCATACCAGCCCACCCAAACAATTTGATGGGTCTGTCAGATCTTTGCTGGGGCACAATCAGTTCTCAGGGGAGAGACTCCAGACCAACTTTCGGGTACAAAACTGGGAGGAGGAAGTTGGGTAGGCTTTGGTCACTGTGATCCAGAACAGCAAGAGGCTGAACTGGGCCACCAGTTTTATACTGCACCTGGGCAAAAGGATGAGCTAAGGGAGGTGACTACACGCGTTGCGTTCACAAGCCTTCACTGAGGTTCACTACACTGACAATAGACTATGTGCAGTTCAGTAGTCTTATGGTCTGAGGTATGAAGCTGTAGCAGAGCCTGGCTGCAGGAATGGTGGTGTTGAATTGAAATCAACAATCAGCATTCGCACATGAGTGTTCTTCTCCTACAGGGGATTAAGGCTCAGGTGGAGTGCAAATGAAATTGTATCCTCTGTAGATCGGTTTGGATTGTAGGCAAACTGGAACTGGTCAAATGTGGATGGGAGGTGGGAGATTATATGGTGCTCTCTCAAAGCACTTCATCATTATAGGAGTCAGCGCTATGGGGTTATTTAAGCTGGTTATTGAGAACTTTTTTGGCACTGGTATGAAAAGTGGCCGGCTTAAAACATGATGGTACAGTGGCCTGGTTCAGGAAGGTGAACCAGGCCAGTTGGTCCACACACTTCGAGCATATTTCAGGACTGTGGTGCTGTTTTCCTCACTTTGATGAATCTCCCAAAGAACTGTGGGCCTTCACAGGACAAGCGGTTACAGAAGACGAATGAATGAATGAATAAATGAATGAATGATCTTAGAGCCTCTGCATCTCTGCAGCGTTCCATGCTTTCAGTCATCCAGGGTTTGTGGGATTGTGTGAACACCCCATCCCAGTCTGTACACTCCCAGACCTGTAGCACTTCCTTTTCAACATCAGACCACATTCTCACCTGCTTCACAGACAGCTGAAGATACACTATATTACCAAAAGTATTCGCTCACCCATTCAAATGATCAGAATCAGGTGTTCTAATCACTTGGCCTGGCCCCAGGTGTATAAATTCAAGCACTCAGGCATGCAGACTGTGAAACAAGACATTTGTGAAAGAATGGGCCGCTCTCAGGAGCTCAGTGAATTCCAGCGTGGAACTGTCATAGGATGCCACTTGTGCAACAAATCCAGTCGTGAAATTTCCTCGCTCCTAAATATTCCACAGTCAACTGTCAGCTCTATTATAACAAAATGGTTTGGAGCGGGCCCCTTCCTCTTCCAACATGACTGTGCACCAGTGCACAAAGCAAGGTCCATAAAGACGTGGATGACAGAGTCTGGTGTGGATGAACTTGACTGGCCTGCACAGAGTCCTGACCTGAACCCGATAGAACACCTTTGGGATGAATTAGAGCGGAGACTGAGAGCCAGGCCTTCTCGACCAACATCAGTGTGTGACCTCACCAATGCGCTTTTGGAAGAATGGTCAAAAATTCCTATAAACACTCTCCTCAACCTTGTGGACAGTCTTCCCAGAAGAGTTGAAGCTGTAATAGCTGCAAAAGGTGGACCGACATCATATTGAATTCTATGAGTTAGGAATGGGATGGCACTTCAGTTCATAGAATGAGTAAAGGCAGGTGAGCGAATACTTTTGGTAATATAGTGTAACTAGGTAATTGTGATATGGTGACCTGTGGCTTCTAAGGATGTAATTATACACTCAGTCTGCAGGTCATGGTGCAAAGGTATTGAAAAACAACATGAAGAAATGAGTCCTCACAGAGACCCACAGGGATCGGTCTGGTATCCACTTAGATAATTTGGTGGTTTGACGTCAGTGTGCCACAGTCACTCTTCCACATCACTCTTTTTGTAATTCTCAGGTCAAAACCTTCCTAATCAGAAACATCATTCTTGTTACAGCCAAATGAAAAGTTTGAAATTATTAAATAAAAAAAATGTATTAATTCAATATCTATAACCATGTCCTTGGCGTCAGTTCCTGAAATGCTGAAATGTTCGGTTTCACTTTACACTCGATAATTAAACCTTCACTAATTAAACATTTGTCACAGTTGATTTGGCCTCTTGATGCACTGAATGAGCTGATGAGCACAGGAGCAAAGACTTGGCATCCTGGAACATCTTGTGCACATGAGGGGGAAAATTAGAGGCAGCTGTGTTTTGGAACAGACTATAGCTTTTTTTGTGTGTGTGTGGTTTTGTTTGTTGTTTTCTTTTCTTACTGCTCAGGTTTCTACGCTCCACTTTTAAGGTGCTTCAAAATGGAGTATACTAAGATACCTTCTCCTAAACCATTCTCTATTATTGCCTGCGTCTTGCTTCTAAAGATCCAGACATCTACTGATGACGGCGCTGTAATTTTGCGGTCTTTGATTTACTCTGACATTTCAGTCCCCTCACCCTGCACACAAACATGACATTACTGCACGTGGTAATTACCAAACCCTTAATCGATGTTGCCATTCTCATTAAGTGGCACCTGTGCAGAATAGTGCAGCAGTAATGCGTTTGCACGGCGGTAATGACTGCATCACACAGAAAGGAACCGCCGCTTAGAACAAAATGTTGCATTTTGGCGTCAATAGAACAGCTTCCTGCCATCGAGCTTGCCATTGTCACATCACATTGTTTTGTAACTGGAACCACAGGAGAAGACCCAGAAATGCAAACAAGCAGTTTCACATTAGTCTGACCTGATTCATTATCATCCCATGAGTCTTAACAAACCAGACATGTTCAACAAGTACAGGTCTTTCTAAAAAAAAAAAAAAGTCAGCCTTCTCTGCATGAAGGATAAAGAAGCAGTTTTCACTGCTGATGCAGTCTGTCAGCTGTGCTTTTATGTGTTTTCTCTCTGCTTCTCATAGTTTACAACAATGACAAACACCATGTCAGTGTTTTCCTGAAGATGCAGTGATAAAGCTGTTTGATGAGTTTTCATGAAGATGTTTTCACAAGAGACCAGCGTGGGAGAAAAATAAACTTCTCTCATAGAAATGAAATCTTTCTAGCCTTCAGTTGTTTCTATGCAGCATGCAGTGCACGCGTCATTGTGGAGCCCACAGATGTGTGTACAAGAGTCTCTCTGCAATGTTGGTTTTGCATTGAGTGAGACAAACTGCACGCTAGTGTTAAACTGAGTATGTGTTTACTCCAGTGGGAATGTAATCTCCTGAATGGTGGAAGTTAATCAGATCGTTAATGCAGGCGGTCGTGAATCAGTTTGAAGGATCGGCAAATCTCTGTCGCACAGGAATAATATCATTTATCTATAAACAAACAAAGAAAAAAACTACACACTCGCATATAGCTAATGCACAAACATTAGTATAGCTCTGTACGTAACTTGAACAAATTATAGAAGCACCACATATGAAGACAAGAATGGACGTGGCTGCCGATATTTTTAATATCTCTACGTCAAGTTAATTATCCTCAGAGAATAAAAGATGTTTTTAATATAATATCATATGAATACATTTAGGTATAAGAGATATCTTATCGACACAATGGCTTTGTTTGCATGGACATCATATCTTTAGCCTAAATTAGATATTTCTGACCCAGTTTAGCTGTTTACATGAACGCTAAGTGAAAAGATCTGGGGGGTATTGCACAAAACTAGGATAAGGGATTCAGCCGGGATATGTTGATTATCCCGGCTGAATTAGCCAATCAGAGATAATTTAGCCTTCAGATAATCAACATATCCCGGCTTAAATCCCTTATCCCAGTTTTGTGCAATAGCCCTCTGGTAAGATATTTGTTTTTACATGGCCGAAAACATCAGTCAGAAATTCAATTCTGTGACATACACAAAGACGTTCAGCCCGCTGTGGAGCGTCAAAACTGTTGAAAATATAACAAAAGGACAACACCTAATTCAATCAATAGAATAAGATGACCAAGATGTTTTTGAGTTTTTGTGGTGATGTCGGTTAAGTTCAGCACACGTGGTTTATTTATTTCCAGACAGAGATGTTTAAGTGTTTACATGGCTATATTATTTTTTGCATGGAGTTCAGAATGGGTGGGTGTTCTGTAGTTTTCTTTTGCACCGGATGAATTTTGTTTGCAGTTAGTCTATGTTACAAAGAGAGATTGTGCTTTAGCCGTTAAAGATTCTCTATGCTACACTACACCAAAATTCAAATATTTTCCACCATGTACAACAAATCTAGCACATCTCAAACTTCCAAATCCACGACTAAAGAATACTTACATTTTACTAATGTATGAACTGTATGACGTGAGCAAAAAAAAATAAGTGAAATGAGACTACTCTGACCTCCTCTCTGCATCTGTTTGTTGTATGATTTTGCTTGTATCCTCTGTGAAAGTCAAATTAAAACCTTAAAAAATAAAAATAATAAAGCTAATTTAATCCCCTGCTTCTTTTTTGCCTCGTTCCTTTTTATTTCACTTGCTTATAGTATCCGTTCTACCTGCTGGTGTAAAATTGCCTTGACATGCTGACATGACCGCTTGTCATTTTGAACCTTCCACACTTTCTATTCTCGTGCATTTCTTTATTTGTGCCGAATCCTCTTAACACCTCATGCTGCAGTGACCCAGTTTCTCCGTGGAGATCAGTGAATTTTCATCTATTATTTTATGTCCTTTACGTGCATGCCGCTTTCGTGTTACTCCTCTGCGTCCCTGTGACAGAGTGGGTTTTTTGTGAATTTGTCGGATCCTAAACTGAGTCTTGCATGGGGAGGCTGACTTGCCCCGGTTTCATAACCAAGTAACGGCAAACTCACTAGAGCGGCTGCAATGCATGACTCATAAAGATATGATTTTTGAAATGCTAATGAGGTGAAGATTATACAGAGTGCAAGTGCAAGATAGAGAGTAAAAGAGTGAGATAGAGACAGCAAGACAGAGGGGGGGATTCTCCGTATCTTGCTGGGTGTTTTGCCTGAGCTGACAGTCATGCTCTCCTCTAGAATGTGTAAGATAGTTTTTAAATAATCTCCTCTTAACCGCTTTAGTATTTTATGACTTTGTGATGAGTCAGAGAGGGAAAAGAGAGTTAAGGCGTCAAAGCCTGCGGCGCTATGAGAACACTCTCCTTACTCTTTCCCTTCTCTCTCCCTCTCCTCATTGTGTGTGTGTGTTGATCTCCGGTGCACTGAAACAGGGCTAAACAAGGTTAAAGAGAAGGTCAAATACACATGGACACAGTTAATCTAATTCCTGTCATTCTGGCCACATGGGGCTCTGCTCCTCCAGGAGAGACTCAATTATCTTTGTTAGAAGAATGCACTGCTCTGCATCATTGCTTGCTATCTTTTAGTGTGTGAATACAATAGGGCTGATGTTACCTGAGCTAACAAGACTACTGAGATCCCAGGTTCAAGTGCAAAACAAGGGTTTATCACAGTGTGCTGCCATTCATCACAGTATCTCACTCTTTATTCTTCATCTCATTCAGCTTCCTCTTTTTGTGTTCACTGCTCTCGTTTATGTAATTTTTCTCCCTCTTCTGCTTCATCATCCTCTCGCCACCCAAGCCATCCATCTCCTCCTTCTCAATACACCTCCTTCTATTCATTTACCCACACACCCCCACCCCACTTCAAACTTGTTTGTCTCCGCACCACTGTGCTTCTGTTTTTCCCGTCTTCCGGCATGTTGAGCTGGTGAAGGTCATTTTAGTGTTAGATGCAGAGGGGGAGGGGAGGATGCAGCTACAAACTGCTCAGGATTAGTGCAAGAAGAGGGATGGGTGGACGATAAGAGCGGGATCTTGGAAATGGAGAAGCAGGAAAGACGGAGAGAATTCCCTCCGACCTTTTGTCTGCATCCTGCTCTCTGCTCACAGCGCTCATGTGTCTGTGCCTGCTGCCAACGTGAAGCTTTGCCGTTACGTGGGCACCAACGCGTGCTGCTGCCATTTGATTTCATTAGATTTCAAATTACCTTGGTGTCAATTACAGGGTCATTATGTGCCCTTTACATTAAGCGTGAGGGGACCAAGAAAAAATCTGTCCTTATAACCCCCAAATGAATGCTTGATTCAAAAGAAATAAATCACAGTTCAGTATTTTCAAATGCCAAAGTGGTGCGTAAAGAATCTATTGCACAGCATGTTTGTCAGATCTAATGCAAGCTGCTGCACATGTAAACGTTGGCGACATGCAGCAGTATTAATTTTCAAAAGCCACAGAGCGTAGCATTGGCTAACTATGATGTTCTTTTGTTTTGTGAGTGTTTAGAGGAATATTAGCGTCTCTACACCTTTTATTGGATTTTGGCAGAATAATGTAAAGTTGGCCAAGCACAGCCTCAATATTTAAAAATGAAAAATGTTTGAAAATACTGACAATAAAGTACTGCCACTGTCTGAATTTCCATTTCTTCAACTAGCCAGTTAACACTGTTAAAGCTGCATAGTAGTGGCCTTTTGAAGGAGGATGCATTTCCACTAGGTTGTCATTCTGCAAAACAAACTGGCTTATACTGTATGTGACTTCATAGACCCAGACATTATGACTGTAAACACCAGCAGACTGGAAAGTCTGATAGCGACGGCAGCTAAGAATGCCACAGAGAATTTCCCTTGGTAGTTTAATCATGCCCATTTACACTAGCTTTAATGCAATCTGCAAACCCATCAGCTCTCATCTAATGACTTGCTCTGTTCCCACTTTGAGAGACAACCAAAACAGACAACTGTGGCAAGCTAAATTCTAAAAGTTGCTCACTGACTTTGTTTATCCATGGATAAAACAGACACATGTGATTGGTTGATGCGTCACTGCGTCACTGGAGCACAGCACATATTGAAGCCAATGTTTAAATAAACCCTCACGTTCAAGTGTTCGGACACTCCTGATTGTAGCTTCATATTACCAGCTTCAATCAATTATGTGGCCTATAGTGTGGACTAGCTGCTGTTGGAAATTTTAGCTGTATTTTGGGGCTTCAGGTGTAGCCAGTAAATATACCAGCCCAGCTATCAGACATATTCCTGTTCAGTGTGCTGGTCAGAGTTCACAGATTACTGGCAACTCCAGCGTGTGAATGGAATTGGAGCTGAGTGGTGATGTCGATGACTGGACACGATGACCAGTATAGGTCAGTACAGGTCAGTGAGATTGGTAAATACTACTAGACTACAATGAGCCTAAATAACTTCTGCAGTGTCTTTTACACTTTACAATAAGTCAAGAAATAACTAAGTTATTTAAATGGAATGTAAAATATAGCTAGCGTGTCAAGGAAGTAACATTCAGAGTTTTCATTTACACTCGCATCTGACCCGGTTTTATGAATACATTTTTACTTTCACGGCTTGCTGACAGGTGCTTGTGGGATTGCATGCAAGAGAGGTGACAGCAGTATTAAACCAAGGACAAAGATGTCTGCCCTGTAGGCTGCAAACACACACACAAAAATGAGTGTGGATATTGCCATAAAATGTCAGTTCCCCTGCTGTGGCATGGTCTGACATATAGCTTCCTATTGCTCCTTTTATCTACAGCAGGTAAAATCTTGGTTGCTGCTGGAGGTTTAACCCAGCTCTGTACTTTGCAGAACCTGAACATTTCCTTGTAAAGGAAAAGTACATAAAAAGAGATGGAGCAGGCCTAACCTCTGTCCCTGCTGCTCAAACTGATGCTCTGAATTAACGTGAGTGCAGACAGCTAATAATCTCTTGAATTAAACAAATGGTAGTCTTTTCCCCCTGTGGATGTTCTAACTTGACAGAGTAATGCAGATTGGTGGCACTCTGTGCTGAGATTACATGCAGAAGAGTAAGAGCATGCACCTGCATGCGTAGTTAGGCTTACTGATATACCTACAGTATGTCTCAGGAATATTAATCAGCTGCTCCTACCCTCCTGTCCATCAAGCAAACAGTGTGCTTTGCCTGTTCTGATTCCCTCAGGGACAGGGACCGTGGTGACCCTGGCATTTACACACTAATGAAAACAATCATGGGAAATATGTTAATACGCTCGACTCTGGTTGGATGAAACAAACTGTGCTCTTTTAAAAAGGCCAGATGCTCCTGTGAGTAATCACCTATGGCAACTGAATCCATTTAGCTATAACCATTATGGCTCTGTATTTGACCCATGCATGCGGTGTACCATATACACTGCGTAGACTGATATCTGCTGTTTGATCACAGAGAGAAGATTATGCATAACTGCCTGGGTAACATTTACAGGTAACAACCAGAGGGGAAATGTATCAGCGCTCACAAGGCTTGCAGGGACATTATTACCAAGTGGGAATGATTCTGCTCAATAATTCAAAGTGCTGTAAATGAACAGTTATACACAGTGGACTAATCCTAGTAAACCAGAGCGAATCGTGGAATGAGTACAGTATCCTGTATGGCGGCTAGAGCTCGATTATAGCTATGAGGGAAGGAATTACTGAGGCGGGCACAGGCTTAATGTGACGAACCCCAGAAGAATTCATAGCATCATATAAGCACTAGCCAGCATGATGCATTCAACATAAATGTCATGCTTTATTTACATAAAGAACAGCACTGTGCGTGTGTACTTAAAAATGATAAATCATCTTCAAAAAACTAAGAATACAAGTAGTTGCTTTTTTAAGTTATGATGGACAATGAGACTATATTAAAGTACTCACTATTAAGACAAACAGAAGTAGTTAATAAAGAAATCAAAGGATATAATTAAAAAAAGGCCAAAAATTGTGTTTTAATTTGTTTTTGTTTTTTCTAAAGAAACCATGGTGCAAAGTTCAAACTGTGTCAAACGAATAATGGATATAATCTGGACAATTTACACACAAATGATGTCTCTGCTTATGCTTACCTCATTTTCCTACTGTATGTGCATATAGTACAGTCCAGCAGGAGAACAAGCTTGGTCTATTATATTTTCTCCATCTAAGACAATGACAAAAAGATATACAACAGAGTAAAGATGTTTGCCAGGGTTTTAACTCCAGGTCAACAGTTTGTTTTTCTCTCCATATAACCCCAGGAGTGCTTCAAATTTATGCAATCTGCTTCACAAATAGATCTGAAAGTGGCATCTTCAGAGAGGTCAAACAGTCAGTCAGTCAAACAAGATTTAAAAGTGCCGTAGAGTCTCAGGGTACAAGCTCTGAAGTGGATGGAGGATGTGGTTGTACAGTAAGAGACGGAAGCACTCTTTTGTAATTTGACATACAGGGGTGTTAAGTTAACTGTTCAGAAAATCTAAATAGTACAACTAAATAAGAAAAGAGAAAACGAAGAAGAAGCAGACGTGGATATTGTCTAATCTCAACAGGAAGTTATACATCAGACCGTAAGGTCTTTTCACTCAATCTCTCAGTTGGCTGAGTGACCCATTGAGTTTGTCTTTGTGTTTAACTCCCACACGTATATTCACTTACACATAATCCTAATGTAGACATGGCAGACATACTGACTGTGACAACTCATTGTAATATTTTATTTAGTCAGTTTCATTAAAACTATAGTTTGGTACACCCTGAGACTATGTGTTGCATCCTTCTTAACAGCTGTGTAGTGACACTCTACACTCATCTCCACCACCTAAATTAGGCTGAGTGAGAGACAAGAGTTCAGAAAAAGAAACACTACTTGGCTGAAGGGTCTTCAGATTAAAACAGAACTGTGATCTGTAGCTTGTATAACTCAAAAGAATACACAAGCACATGTTGGTACTTTTACATTCCCTTTTGTGCACAAAGTAAACTAAACAGATCAAACAGATTCATACTTTGCATACTTTTACTTGCATAGATCCAATTTAGCCCAGCATCAAGTCATTATGCTAAGCTAGGCTACTCGTCTCCTGGATCCAATTCTGGTGTTAGTTTGATGGCCATTTATTATGGTATTGTTGAATTGTCTATACTCTGTGTGTGGTTTGATCTCATTTCTTTCAGTTAGTGTTTTTGTTGGGATATTTTATTAATTTAGATTTATCATGTTTAATTTATACAAAAAGCGATTTGAGTCTTTGGCTGGCTTGATGGCTTTGATTGAAAATAAAATGTAACCAATGCCTGTTTCACCAGTAGCCTGAACACAGCACTACTCTCTGGAGGGAAGTGCCACGGTGTTGGTGCTTCTATTGTAGATAAACAGCAGATATCCAAGACATGCAATTCACTTGCTACAGTCCAACAAGAGGACATCTACAAATGTACAGTTGGCACTTAGTTGTCACGTCCATAGGTGGATCTAATTTGAGGATAAACACATGAAAATGAAGTCGAGTCTGGACGTAAGGGAAACTTAACAAGTTAATTCCAAAAAACGAAACAAAAAAACTGCTTGAAGCGTACACAGTGAGGAAGGATTGGCACCTTCCACTACAACTTACATATTCGGAGAGCATAGGTCCACCCGTCTCAATAAACAAGGAAGGTAGCAGAAACCAAAGTAAGCAACAATAAGCAGCAGCAGTAGCAGCAGCAGCACGAACAAACAGCAAAAGGATCCTGCAGCTGGGTCCCTTTTCATGTGGGCCCTGGGATCATAATTGGACAATCTGGGGTCAAACCAACCAATCAGCAGGCACCACCAGACTTCCCAGGTGGAAACCAATTGAGCAATCAACCTACAAAAACAAACGGGGAGGGGGGAGAGAGAGAGAGATAAAGGGAAACACAGAAAATACATTGCCCCATGCATACATACATACATACTACATACATACATACATACATACATACATACAGCTGTAACACAATCAACAGTTTGAAACCCATACATCTCCCTTTTAAAGACAGCTGCTGTAAAATGTGATGTGACTGGTCAACACTCCTCGTACATGTATGCAGTCCGAGTCACTTCCATCTTCTGGAAGCTAAAACTTGTCCCTGATGAAAGCTTACTTTTTGTAACTGTCTGTTTGTCATTTTAATGGGAATCACCTGGATCCTCTTCAAAGAGTCCCTGAGCTGTTTCTGGCAGCCACATACAGCATAGTTGACATTTACACCCACTGCAGTTAATTAGTAGCTGTTTTGAAAATAAATATGTAAATTAAAGCACATGGCATTTCATATGTGACCTTGTATGTGAAGGCCCTATAACAATAATATCTCAACCTTCTCCCATTTTCTTTTACAAGATGTAACGTCCAGTAGAATGGTTTGCGTTTCATCTCAAGGGTTTCACACCTTCATGGTGGCTGCTGCAAAGGCAACAGTGACACTTGTGATGCCGTCCTTTCTCAGTCCCGGATAAGAGTTGTGAAAAATCACTTTAATGAATAGAAGCAGTTGGCTGCGTGTGTGTGTTCCTCAGTTTGGCTTGAGAACCAAATGACGTCAAGCCCAGAACGAGGATGTATTTCTGTCCCCGATCCTGTTTTTTGGGGAGGGGGCATGTGGGTGGGTGACATCTTGCCTTGAGGTAGAAGTGACAACCTTGTGGCTGAAATATGTCTGCCAGACAGCCACAACCTCCTGCTGTCTCTGTGTGTGTGTGTGTGAGTCGGAGATGGACTGTATTTAGTCATGCTAAGGGGCAGGACAAAGATACAAAAAACAGAAGCAACAGTAAGTGACAGAGAGGACGGAGGGCAAAACAGGAGGGATTAGTCATTATAAAGCAAAGAAGTGTAACACAAACTCGCACACACACACGCGCCACGGTCATGTTTCCATCACTTAAGAGGACAGTGACTCATTTCCTTGAGTTTTACCTTAACATTCAGTGTCCTTTTTGTTTACCACATGAGCAAGAAGTAGACATTTTTGACAAAGTTCAAGCTCACGAGTTGTGACGTGTTTGCTGATGTTTTCGGAAACAGTGGATTGGCAGTTAATATCTTGTAATTTATTTGTAGAAAGTGTACTTCATAATTTTACAACAGGTCTGAAGAAAATCTTGATATTCCCAAAGGCCTCACCCTTTCATTATCAGTTTGCGTTTGCTCTAGATTAAATAACCAGTTGTTAGCGGGCTAAACTGTTAGCCTCAGTGGGTCATAGATGTTGAAAGTGGCTTGGCAGTGGTGTTCTCACAGCTTATGACTTTCATGTTACCACTTAAAGCCCATTCATTGTGTATGGAGGGCTTTCCCATAACTAACTATGGGCTCTACAGGCAGCGTTAGTCCTTACTATAAACCTAAAAACTATCTCCCTAATGCTAAACATTAAATCAAGCCTTCATCCTAAAACTGAATAATTGACATTATACACAGTTGTCTCCAAAACGGGGACAAGTAGGAACAGATTTGTCATGTCCTGAAAAAGGGCTTGGTCCACAAAATACACATAATACCAGACAGACACACAACCTAGCAAAGCTGTGCCTCCGCTAACATACAAGTCATTCTCTGTGGGGGGTTTTGTGCTCGTAGCCCATGAAAATCTATGACCACCTATTGCTTGCATGTCTCTGTGTGTTTGTGTGTGTGTGTGTAATGCCTACAGGGCAGACATCTTTGTCCTCAGTTCAATAGCGCTGTCACCGGGCCATGAATTATGGAAGTGTTTGGAAGTGACAAAGCACAGCTTACAGCCAAGAGACACTTTTATTGAGTTGTGAGACGTGATGGATGTGCAAAAGTGTGGGCATGTGTATGTGTGTGTGCGAGGGTTAATCCCCTCTTCGTGGTTCTGATGAAAAAAACGCAGATCACCTCTATTCCCGTCTCCACTTTGCGTCATTGTTTCTCTGTTGAGGCAATTCTTCCATCTCAGCCTCTCTTGTTTCTGCCTGTTCCTGACATGCAGCTGCCACAACAAAACAAACTGTGGTTTGAGGCAGGCACATCTTCGGAGACTATGAATTACTATATGATTATATTTATTCCAGTTATTTTAACAAACTTGTGGTTAGGGCAGGGGTTTTACTTTGCACCTGCCATGTGGCTCCTCTTGCATTATAAACACGCCCGTAAAGTGCATATCCGGATCCCGTGGCTCGCTCAAGACCATGAGAGTGAAATTCTAAATAAATAGGTCATGTCACGTAAGGTAAACTGTGGATGTCATTTTTGGAAGCACTTTTTCTTCTTTTCTACGGCAAAATGGTGCCACGTCAGGTTACTATGGCAACACAGGTGGATGAAATTCAGGGAAGAACCCCTGAAAACACGATGTGGAAACAGATATGTCTGACACCAAAAAAGTGAACAGTGATAGCGATGATAACACTTCTTCTTATGTTTAACACGTTAAATTTAACTTAAATGTCATGGGAGGGTATATCAAATACTTACATTTAAAACTGTGAAAGTGAGGAGACAAATGAAATCCAACAGTGAAAGATGATCTGTCTCAGATGAGTATTTCTGTTCTTTACATTGTAATTTTGCAAGATGTTTTCTGTAACGAAACCAGAAACCAGCTGGGATCTTTCTCTTTCCTGTTGAAAAGTTTGGAATGAAAACACAAGTGCATCATAAAAAAAAAAAAAAAAAAAAAAAAAAAAAAAACAGGAGTTCTAATAAGCAGCGTACACACACACACACACACACACACACACACACATACACACAGACTCTTGCATAAACGCACACACCCACGCACACAAAGTCTCAGGCATAAAATCGTTGCGTTCCCTGAGACGCCCTGAAGTTGTTATCTTAGAGAGGCATCCTGGAGCTTGAGGGTTGGAGCGTGCATGACTCGTGGAGCAGATTTAGAGTGTCCCCAATGAGTGTAGTATGCACACACAATGACTACAGACACAAAGGTGAGCACACAAGGTTTTCTACGCGCCAATTAACACGTACGCTGCTACAGACACGTGCAGCAGCACTCGTACAAAACACACAATAAAATAGATGCATTGCTGCAAGTAATAAATTCTACTTACTGTGCCATAATTAAGAGACACTCAGGAGATTGTATTATAATTTCTAACTTTTCATTTGTTTCCTGGAGGGAAATGTGCTTGCACACATAATAATAAACAAGCAGGAGTCAAACACACAAACACAGCCGTTATTTTATGCAGCATTTCCTTTAATTATTCATTGTGCATGTTTGCCTTTATTTTAACACTGATGAGGAATCTAAATGTCACAGAAGTCCAAGGCCAGAGATAAATCAGAGGCATTGTGGCTGCAGGGACAGGACGAAAAACACTAGGCAGGGGTTTCCCCTGCCTGTGTTATTTTGGAGTTGTGTGTTCCCTCTGGTCTGACTTCCCTGGACATCTCACTATCCTCTTCTCTGTCACAGTTCCTTGTTTTTATAGCTCCAACTTTCAAGAAGCATCCATAAAAATCCACTCAGGTTGAACCTGAGGCCGGCGCAATAATAGCCTCGTGAGATGGAGCAGTAAATGGAATTGAAAAGCAGAGAGAAGAAATGTATGCACCTTTCTCTGCTGAAGTGGAAAACATTGACCTGAGTCTAAATCATTGACGAAAAGCAAAGGCAGGACTTAAAGAGACACTCTCACAGAATTACTGTTGATTTTCTGCAGTATATACCTCACTTAGTTCTTTCAGAAGAGATTTTTCCTCCTAAAGTTCTTCCCATATCTGTTGTCATGAGCTGCCTTTCATTAATAAAACCAGAAGATGTTTAGAATTCTTATAAATGATTTAATGAATTAAATAGCACCGATTACTTTTAAAGGCAAAGAATTTTTCATTCAGAGAAGGTTAAGAGAAGAAATAGAACAGCTTATTGGTATCTAATCTGGCTAATGTGATGTCGCGATTTCGTAACGTATAATAACGTAAAATCAGGTCATGAACCGTTGAGGATTCATTCAAATTCAACCACATATCTATATGTTGGACAAATCTTACTTTTATTTAATTTTACCCTCATTTAACCATGATTAGACCTTGGTGGAGACCTAGCCAAATAAAACCATACTAAAAACCAGGTGATAATGTTTGAGGAAATATTATTTACCAGAAAACTGACAGAATTAATTAAAATGAGATCATTTCAAGTTTTTACACTAATTTACCTAGAAATATAACACGAAACATAGCACCTTAAATTTTGATCCTCTTGCTCTCACCAGTTGTAATGATGCATATTTTTTATGTTGTTGACAAAAGTGTTTCATTTCCTACCTCAGTCAGAATAGCCAGAGAGCATGTTGACTTCTGCAAAATGAAGCTAGATTTATTCATGAATTTCAATGAATGAAAAATCATTCATGTTGCTGTAATGTTGGTAACGTTTATCTGGGGGTTCACAGGGACTGAACGGAATGGACTCACTTTTGGAGCCAAACTCGGTTGAACATTTGAGGAAAAAGCAGGTTTTTGGCACTTTAACCCTGGAGGTTTTTGATTGTGAACAAGTTCCAATAATCACTGAGTGGTAAGAAGGTTACAGCCAAACAAAAAACAGGTCTAAAATATAACTCAAAAAAGACTAACCTAGGTCCATTAGTAGCTTTTGAAGGTTTTCTTTTTCTTGCTTTAGAAAACAATTTGATTTTGTCTGTGTTCAGTACAAACTTAAGATGTAGCAAAAACTGTAAAATATTAAATGCAGACAGCAGTTTAAGTCTAATAAAGAGGGGAACATAAAAAACAGTATCATTAGCAAATAAACGAGTATATGTTCCCATTTAAATGAACGAAGAATATAAAATAGTTACAGCAAGTGTGAAGTCAGCCCAGTATCTTTCATGGACTTTGTCCCACCTAACTGATACCGTTATTAGTGGGGATTATGGGATAAAGGATTATCTTATATTATCTTTTGAGCATTCTGTACATTTACTGAAAACCCTGCTGTGCATTAAGAAATCTTTAGCAGAGTATTCTCACAGTGTCGAAGTGTGAAAAACCTAAGGACTGTTGAAAAAAATAGCATTAGCATGAAAACACTTGTTTAGCTCTAATATACAGACTTACCTGCCAAAACACTGAAAGTGAAAGGGAATCCACTTTTATAGAGCAGTCCTGAAATCTAACTTTTCTAGTGTTCAGTTTATGTTGAAACGGTGTATAAAATTTTAGGAGGATGTAGTTTTGCAGTGCTGTTAAATTAGAATGAATTAAATAAAAAACGCTGTTATTTTTCTCTTGTGTACCTAAAGAACTGGCAAGAGACTGTACATATATTTCTCATAGGCAGTGGTACACAGCACTAGTTAAGTACCATGTAATACTGCACGCATCACTCGGCACCTCCACTGTCTCCGTTCTCGGTACAGGTCAAGCCGTCTTTAGCCTCTGCACTTCATTTCCCTTCATTAGGCCGACTCTTTGTAAAGCTGTCCACAAGGATTTGACATCAATTCTAATTTGTTGCTCTTTGAAGTCTGATTAATTCACAATTACAAGGGAGGAAAAAGGAAGGAGAGAGGAGGATACAAAGGGCAGTGAGAATAGAAAAGTACCAGAAAAGTGATCAGTGGTGGTGTGCAGTCATCTGAATGCAGAGCGGGCTTCAAACTATATTGGATTCTGAAGGCCGATGATAATCTTCATCAACCAAGGCATCCAGAAAACTGATACTGTGTGAAATTGTATTTGGCGCGTCCATTTTAATGTAATGATAATGACAGTTAGGTACCGGTGGAACTGAATATGAATTACATTCACAAATACTTGTGTGGAAACCAATTTATCTGCTGGATGGAGAGTTTCTTCAGCAGCGACCAGCTCAGTAATATGCATGTCACAACAGAGGTGGAGAACAATGACAGACTGAGGTTCTAATAAAAGGCTGATATCTGCATTTTGAACAGAACCTGTGCACAGACGATGAGGGCGGCAGAATTAAAGATGGGGCCATTGTGGAGAAGATTTATTGAGTCACGTCCGTCATTACAAAGAGCACAGTACAAAGGCAGCTTTATAGGATGTTAAGAACACGGGGGAAAAAGCGAGAAGTTCAGACACAGGGTTTAGGATTGAAAGATGAGTGCAGATATGCAAGGAAGTTCATCTGCTTAGCAATGAGATTGAAAGCTCACTCTGCATACCATCTAATAGGCTTTGACCTTTGCAGTGTATAGCTAATCTCTTACAACAGAATACGGCTGGACTATTGATGAAATAAGCAGGTTTTGGTATTGTATTGTTAGAAGCGTTATTTAACACACAGTCTGTGTGACTGTATTTAGAGGCCAACTTCATGCCTTCTATTAATGCAAACCCACTTCACAATTCATAAAATTTAGCACCATCCAAAACACTCGGAGTGACAGAATAATGAGCATTAATGAGACGTAATCAAGATGTAATTTTGGCAAAAAATAAATAAATAAATAAATGAAACACTAATTAAGAATTCTACACTGGCCCTCACTGGTGAAGCTACAGAAATGGTATCAGAACTGGGAATGTTCTTGAGGTAGTGACGCATATCAGCTTAATTAAGTTACTGTAATTTAATGTACTATATCAAAGCGGTCTGTGCCATATCCGATTTGTATTGTAAGGCTAATTTTAACCATCACGTCAGTCTAGAAGTGGGTTTATGCACAACTGTAAAAATCAAATCAAATCACATATAGCAAAAACATTTTAAGCGCGTCTGAGCCGGAAAATGGTGTGATTGGTGGAAAGAACGCAAAAGAAACAGATAAAAGAATGATGAAAGTGAATAAAGTGTTTTCATGATCCAGAGAAGCAAAAGCTAGCGGCTGTGGGAACAGAGGAGGAAACTGTGTTACTCAAAGTAACACATGAAACAAACTCAAAATCATTTTCGTCATGTTTTCTCCCACTGTTTGAGGTTTTGCTGTTTTTTGTTTTTTTTTTCAGTGACGTCAATGACGAGGCATCCTAAACTGGAATTAATTTGGATTTCTGTGCTTTTGGTTAAAAGGGTACATTAGATATACACACATTAACTTTTCTAAGGATAATTTAATTTGAAGTGCCTTTTATTTTAGGTCACACGACTGAATGTACACATTTGGTCAGGATTACAACTGATATCCACTAGTAAGTCATCAGCCGTCTTCACCACCTAACATCGAGCGAACAGGCCACAGAGATATTAACATCTACACAAGAGGCAATAAGCATGTTACTCTAAATCTAATCTAATCTAAAAAAAATATTACTTTCTTTGTTTTTCAAACATCAACACAAAGAATAGGCTGATTATTGATTTAGTTTGATTCTTGGAATTAGTCTGAGAGTATTATATTTTTCCATGAATCCAGTGGTTTGTGAAGAGTGGTAGATAAGAAAATGACTCAGAGAGGAATTAAACTGTGTCACTTCATGACTAGAATACTCCAGTAGAGTAGATTAGACGCAGTCCAGCATCACCAGACAAATGCACAAATGCAAATTAGTCTGGAACCTCTAAGTTAATTTTGTGCTTTACAAGGGTTTTTTATTAACGGGCGCAGACCAATTAGAGAGATGTACAACCAATCAGAGCAAATGTGCCACACTAAAATGTCACACATTCAAGCCAAGATTTTTTTATTTATTTCATTTACGAGTTATAATTTAGCAGCAGCCTCTTGCAAGATACAAAAAATATAAAATGTTGTTGTGTTATAGAGAAGGAATGCTGCATTCAAGTCCCAGCATTTGCGGCAACAGGATTACAGCAGTCCTTCATTTATTTACCTGAATGTAGACATGTTATAGATTAGCTATTAATATTAAATGCCGCCCCATTCCATGCCAGCTGCCAAGGCCAGAGGAAGCTAGCTGTTCTTGCAGGGCCTTGTTCTGATAATTCTGATAAGAATAACACTTTTGACGGCACCCACTTAGGAGACAAGTAAGTAAGTCATTGTTTCCAGTGTTGGCAATTTTGGTTAAAATCTGTGCAACATTTAGACACCATAGTTACATTAGTGCTGTCAGTTAGAAATGAATTAAAGTGTTTTGTGTTAGAGCATCTGTAGTGGCTTGATGGCAATACTAGGAACAGAAATTCTCTTTGAAAGGAAGAAGGGCCAGATGAATTCTGGCAGAGCAAATAAAAGGAGAGCTCTAGTCTGACTTGCTTCGCTTTGATTGGCCTGCTTCCCATTCATTTTAACTTGTTTGTGGCACATTTCCTTGTTTCTGTTAGAATGCGATATTTAGCATCATGCTAACTGAGTACACTGATGTTCTGAAGCCAAGTGTAGTTGATAGTGAGTTTTTAATCTTATTTAAAGTTATGTAAAAGAAAAGCACAGTATCCATATCTGAAGGTCGGGCACTGAATTTGAACATTTTTATAGAGATGAAAAACAAGATTTGGTATTTTCATTCTCGCTCTTAGAAACGAAACATTGGATTCATTGAAAAAAAAACAAAAAAAAACACACGATATGAGCAGAACATTTTTTCCACGGTGTTTTGAGTCTTGACAGCCTTACTGTGTGAGCAGCATTTTCCCTCATCTGCCAGGTTTCTCTTTGTGTCCCAGCACAGCATCGTAGATCTTTCCAGTGCGGCAGTGCTGGATGTTGGTGAAGCCGGCAGCGGCCAGCAGGGCAGCATACTGAGCGTCTGTCCTCTCTCTGCCCTCCGTCTGCACCAACATGTTCAGGGAGTAGAGCTGAACTGTCAGCGGGCCAGAACCGTCCTCATTGAGCAGGGCCTCCACCAGCAACACAGCACCTCCTGCAGCAGGTGACAGGGGATCAGCTTGTCAGCTTGTTCTTTCCCGCAGTCTCTGACTTATTTAATAAGAGTGTAGGCAAAGCTTATTTAGCCAGTGAGAGTTTTACTAACATAACCGCAACAGGTCAGTCTCTCATTATGTAGTCGGTTAAATGCTGTATAGCTCCACTGTACATCAAAAGAACGTGCTCTGCTTATCAACTAAAGTAGATAGGACAGTGTATTTTAATTATTTTGTTGAATCTGTTTCAGGTTTTATATCACAATTATCTAGACAATGTGTAAATAAAAAAGTGATGAAGAGATAGCAATAAGGATGTTTCAAACTTTACTGATGAGCACTAGTGGCAACGTTTCTGAAGACCGTGACCCACCAAGGGGCCACAGACGCTCAGTGACGGCCCTCAACAGAGTGTGTCCCTGTATAGAAGTGCAAGTGTTTGGTCCAGACACAGCGAACCTGAGGTGACGTCAAATCAGCCTTTGTTGCCATTTATTCTTTCATGCCGGCGTGGGGTGTCCAGGCCTTCATATACCTTTGTTAACAGCCCAACTTTTACTTTACAAACTCTGCTCCTTTTAATGTTTTTTCTTGCTATAAAAAGGAAAATGTCAGCTGTTAGAAAAGTTCAGAATATAGTACACTCAGATATGTAATATTGGCTCATTTTCCTGAACAAACTTCTGTTTTGCTTGTTTGATCGGGTTCTATTTGTCTACTCTTGGTAGTGAAGGTCCACTGATGTTTTAGCTATTTTTATGTAGAAATCCTGAAGGGCTCGATGTGGCACTGTGCATGGAAAAACAGGTTATATTTGCTCTCCAGAAAAACTGGGCTTCCCTACTTTTTTTTCTCTTGGTTTCTTTTTCCCTCTCCTTTTGAACTATGTACTGTCTGTTCTCTGATAGCGTCTGCTGCATGTGTGTGTGTGTGTGTGTGTGTGTGTGTGCCTGACTTTGATCAAAGTCAGAAGGACAGATTTTTCTGGGATCAGCTGCATTGTGGGATGCAATCTGCCAGCTCATTTCCAGCAGAAGTGAAAAAAGTTTTCATCCATTACACAAACACAGGCACACAAAGAGACCTGGTTTGCAGGCTTGATAGATTCTACGCAGTAGCTCTATGCAGCGTTCGTCTGTCCAGTCGTGGAGGATTCTGGCAAGAATATAGAGGTCAGCATCTGGCAGAGGGTCTTTGAAGAAATCCCCTGAAACACAAACACACACACACAACTGTAACAAATTCTTGAGAAACTGCCATATTCCAGTGAGCCAACACCATTGGAAGAGTTACTGTGATTGTAAACTCTGTACATCATTAATGTTTGCTGGACTCTCAATGTGGAGTGAATCGACAACCGTTCCCCCAGAGGCTGAAGCTAGACTTAAGGCGTACAGGCAGATGCTGAGGTGGGAGTGATGCATCTGAAATGTTGTCTATAACTGAATTCAAAAGTAGCTTTTAGAAGAGCAGTATGCACAGAGGAAGAATGAGTCTGGCACTAATGGCTTAAACCCATCACCATGATTAAAAAAAAGAGCCTGTTAGATGTGCTCTGTGACAGACTGGCGTCCTGTTCAGGGTGTATCCCGCCTTTCACCCAGCAACCGCCGTGACCCTCTAAGTGGTATCAGATAATGGATGGATGGATGGATAATGGTGTGGGATATGTGGCAGTGAGAGGGTTGTGTCACTTGCGGACCTGAGTTGTGCTGCCTTAACTAGTTTGCAATCTCCTCTTTATTTCATTTAATCATTACATGTAATTATTAATTATTCTGACAAGCCTTTAAGTAATAAGAGATGACTCGATCAGTGGTTTACATTCTCAGACATAATTACAACAAAGGGATGATGGCTGCCGTAATCAAATGATGTCAAATACGTTTGACCTAATGTGTGATCACAGCATCATTTCAGCTCCTTTCAAACATTCAGTGGTGATGTAGTTATTGGCTGAAATAAGTTATTTGTGGATTATAGTTTCAAATGGTTTACTCAACTAGACAGTCAGTACGCCACAACTTTAATATCAGTACAGCTGCTTAATGTATAAACAGTGACTGTGTCTTTGCTGTCCATTGTGACAGCATCCACGATCATTTGTGTTGAGAACAAACCACGTAAAGGCTCTTAAAATACAACGTTCAAGCACCCATTGTGTTGAACACCATCATGGCCATTAAAAGCAGCAGGAGAGGCAGGAACTGATTTAGGCTATTTTCAAGATTGCCAACAGATGTGAACTTTTTTTCGTCGGCATTAAATTCTGTGTTGGAGACGTGATACAAAGAAAAAATGTGAGGTATAAACTGATAGGTCTGTACATGATGTTCCCAGCCCAACAACCGCACTTCAGTATGGGAATGTGAGAATCACACTCATCGAGCTGACAGCTTCAAGAGAGCGTTACACTCCTTTTGTTTTCAGATCAGTTGTATGTTGTTTTCAGACACACAGCAATGGTAGGTAGCAGAGTTAATTAATAAATACTGAGGAAAGATGTTCAAGTCCTTCGGTAAAAATAAAGAGGGTAGAGAAAATGCTATGAATTGTTCATCCAAAAACTCAGCTTGTTGCAGCTATTGTTAGATTTATGTGCTGATTTAAAAGAAAGACAAAGAATGAAGCCGAGATCTTCGTTAAAAGTATAAAATGCAGTAATTCCCCAAAAAATACATACATTAATAGACTCACTTATTTTTCTGCTTTTGTTGTTTCTGTGATCTTTCTGAGCTGGGACTTTGAGAAGTGGGCATGCAGCAGCCATTCAATTAGTCAATAGGGGTGGGGGGGCAAGTTTGAATCTTGTGTTTATAACTGCGGCCAATAAAATCTACCAATCTTGGGAAAAGACCCCATAAACACTCAGCATTCAATACTTTGTTACCTCCAGTCTTTTGGGTTAATGGCTTACGTCTACAGTTAAAGATCATAAACATGGAGTTATAAAAAGACAGTTTGTGCACAGAAACAAATAGTTCATTTGGTATGTCTATGGTCTTTTAGGGAGTTTAGGGGAGTTAAAATAAACTACAGTTCTCATGTTAATGTGGGAACATGGCATCCAGTGTAGTCGTATCATTTGCTAATGTGGACACGTTTTTGGACAAAAGCAGAGTTTAGAGCACAGGCGAATTTACTGTGTTTGGCTTGGCTACACAGTACATGCTCAAAGGAGTAATTGCTTGTGAATTTTTGTCTTTTCATGACAATGACAAAAACCATCACCAGAGCCTTCAATTTCTTCAGCCGGGTATGTGCCAGTTTTGACAAACCCCACTCTCTACTTATGTAATTTATGCACATTTAGATCTGATTGCAGTGAAGGGAGAGAGAAGTTCATAATAATACTCATTAGTATGTGTAAATACAAAAGCTCAGATAAGGTATCCAAAAACAGATTGCATGTTAATATTCAATATGCAATGGACAGTCTTTCACGAAAAAGGAATACTGCAGCATAATGGATGCCAATCAGCTCTGAGAGGATTCATTACAGTCCCTTTATTCACTGTGTGTGTTATGACATGGTGTCTGTCTCATACCTGAAATGATTTACGCTCTTTCTATTTTTGATTATGTGCATGTATGTGTGTAAAAGGCAAAGGGTCTTGGCAGTGTACAATTATAAACGTCAAGTGATTTCTCACACTTGGAATGATGTTACCTTCATGGAAGCTTATCCTCTGGTCAGACTCACTGACAAAGTGTTCCCTCGACATACGCACCACCTTGGGGAGGTCAAAGATCGTCACAGTGCATTCTGGGTAGGCCGACGTGCACTGCTTGGCTAATGCTCCACTGCAGCCTGCAGAGAGAGAGAGAGAGTTAGAGAATTAAAACAAATACACAATCTTCATTAATAATGGAGTGCATCACTCACACAGTCATATGAATGGAACAGATGCTTACAGGTATTTATCTGCATGATTTATATTCAGTTGTGAAAAGTGGCTTTGGGTGTACAGCCCATCTGACATTCATGCCAATAAAGCAGAATGAATTGAACTGAACGTAGAGAGACAGATGCTTTATATAGAACCAGACAGTAGAGTTGCTGTCCAGGGCTCCTACTGAAGAATCAATACTTTGTATAAAAACGAACACAAACGATTCGATCTAATGATTATCTGACCAAAACTGATTTCATACATTTGAATTTAAATGGTGATGCTTGAATGCATTTGACTTGACGCCTTTAGCTGCATGGTTGCCGGGGTGGCAATGTCAATCCGCCGAATGAAATATCTCAGCAACTATTGAACGGATTGCTATGCGACACTGAACAAATAGTAAATGTACGTGGCGTAAAAACTGTCTAGCCTTAAGTCATAGTCTTTCCTGGAGTGCCTCAAATAAAATGTCTGTTACCCTCCATTTTATTGGATTTTATTGGTGAAATTTTATTTTGTAAAGACATTTTGACTGTCATACTTGAGAGAGCACTAGGTATCACTGATGGCTCAGTTCTTTTAAGTGCCATAATAAGACATGAAAGTAAACCATAGTGTACACAAGAAGGAACACTCGTACGTGAAATGCAGACATCTGTGCTTTGTCTGAAAAGGAGAATGTTTTCGTTTAAAAGTCGTGAGTGAGTGTCTGTGTCTGACTGGCTGAGCAGTCCAACATACAAACATAAAAGACAGCAAATGTTAGCAAATATTCAAAGATCAGCACAATTCAGGAGAGGCAAGCACCATAACAAATTTGGCGTGCAGACAAATTGTTGCCTAGCTTCCCTAGCTAATTGAAGCATGAATGATGAATACAGACTACTGCCACCTTGTGGTATCAAGAGTTATTTCCTTAATTAGAATATAGCGTGCCGGCTAGCCACTGGCTCTAGTCTTTATGGAAGTGCAGTTTCTGGCCCAGACACAGCCGACATGAGGTGACGTCATAGTCGACCTTTGTTGCCGGTAAAGCATGCTAGCGTGATCAGATGTGCATATCGGCATTTCACATGACAGTCAGAGATCTGTGTGCTGTTGTTCTGCACAAATAACTCATTGTAGGTCAGAGGTCAGAGGAACTGAAGTGAGCGTATGAACACACAAAAACACACAAATACAAACCAGGGCAGTAGTGTGGGCACAGTGTGAAAATATGAATCTTTCAACTTGATGTGTTGGAAGCATTATTATCATCCTTCATGCTTCATAAAGCAAACTGAATATAAAACGTTGAGAATGAAAGAGAAAGTGACAGATAGTGATAGAGTGAAAAAAGCAATAGATGGGGAGAAAGAGAGAGCTGGATGGAAAAGGTGTGAATGGGATGGAGAGAGGCAGTGAGGTGGAATACAGGATCAAAGGATCGCTATTTGACAAAGCTACAAAGCCAGTCGGACTTGGGCCAATGTGTGTGTGAGTGTGTCTTTGAGTGTGTGTGTTTGTGTTTGTGTACGTACGGGGCAAGCCATCTAGCTCCGTGGTGCTTTCCTTCTAACATGACCTGTCTCTGCTCTACCAGTCTGTATTCTAACAAAGCATTCTCCTTTTTGACACACACACACACACACACACACACACACACACACACACTCTTTCCCACACACACATCACGCTCTCACATCAAACAGGGGTCAGTGGATGACAAAAATCAAAGAGCAACAAGGAAGAGCAAAAACCAAACACGGCACGCTGTTCAAGACCTCGAGCTAACCTGGCTGCTTCAGTTTGTTAGTGAAATCCTTTGAAGGGCCTGTGATTGTCTGCATCATTGTTTTGGTTTTTTACTTGCTTTTATGTTTATTTTGTGAGTACCTAATATCGGCAAAGCATTATGACCACCTTCTTAATATTGTGTAGATCTCCCTTGTTCCTCCAAAATAGTTGTGAATGGACATGAGTCTTCTGAGGGTGTCCTGTGGTGTCTGGAAACAGAATGGGGGACTCTGGATCCTGTGGGTTGAGGGGAGGGGCCTCTGTTAATCATCCCACAGATACTTGATCAGTTTGGGATCTAGTGAATTTAGAATATCAGGTCAACACTTTTTTTTTTAGTTGTTCCTAAACCATTTTGTGTGTGTGTTTCTGTGTCAGGCTGCATCCTGCTGGGGATCAAGGGGTGTCATTGCTATGGGGTGGGGTTGCCTGGTGTGGTCTAGGTGGGTGTTTCCCAGCAGAACATTGTATTGTCACAAGATGGTCAATATTATTTACTTCTCCTGTCAGTGGTTATAATGTTATGTCTGGTCAGTGTATTTCTACATAAGCACAAATCTATAGTACTATATGTTTATTTTTGTTTCATAAAACTCAGTAGTTTTAACTGCATAGAGATATGTAAGAATCTGAGTGTATTCATGAGCAGTGTGTCAGCAACTGGATATCAGAGACTACCTGTTCGAGGAGGGGGATGGGGTCAATGGAGAGTACTAGTCAGCCTGTGAGGACAGGTTTGGGACTAGGACGAGTTTAAAACACAGTGAAGACTACTGGAGAGAAGGTCTTATAAAACACATCACTGAGATACATCACAAGTCGACAAGTTTTCATAGAAGTGGATCCATACTACAGAACTAAAGGTCAAGGACTTTATGCTGCATATAGTTTGAGTCATTAGCCATTAATAGGCATACCATACTTATCTGTCACCAGAGTACCATTTTTAATCTAAAATTCAACATTCAAATGCCAACTAAATGTTGATTAAATATTTCTACCGTTACACAGAATCAAACAGCCAGAAAATAAACAACTCGACTTCAACCTCAGCTTAACAACATGTCAGCTGAGTTTTCTGAGGCCCTAAAAATGTGTTTAAGAAGCAGATGTAAAAACAAAAAGACAATCTGATCATGGATCGTGTTTTTCCAACACTTCACCTATAAAATACACAAGCAAGATGAAGCATGTGGAAAAACAATCAGGTTCAAAATGTAAAGTCAGAGCAGGTTATTGTAACCTTTAAGTCAATAATTCTTTTTTTTTAAAGAAAACATACCAAAGAAAAATGTCACATTAAAATAAATAGATGAAGTGCCTACAAACGGAAACAGTGACGGACAGGTGGACAGGTGGACTGGTGGACAGATCGACAGATAGATAGAAAATAGTGAGTTCCTGAGCAGCAGGTGTGCTCAGACACAACAGATGCTGTGAGAGAGAAACTCTACACGGGATGCCACAGTCACACCCTTCAGACTCCTTCTGTTCACACACACAGACTTCTGAGTGATGCAGCTTCATGCATAAGTATGAACACATAACCTCATGCTGGGAGAGTCAGAGAGGAGTGGGAACAGACACTGAAACTGTCCTGGCTGTCTGTGTGCACACACAAGTCTGCGTGTGTGCGAGTGTGCAAGAGAGACAGAAGAGAGAATTAGTGGCTTCACAGCTCCCCTGTGTGGTCAGCTGAGGTGTTACATGCAGCAGGTGGGCAGATGTGGGTATAAGCTGCTCCGTTTCGTAGCCTGAATGAGCCTGCAGTTGTAGTTTTTTGAATCAACAGAATAAAATTGGAGTCTGTGCAATACCTCTCCCATCTAGCACATCTCCACATCTAACCTGATTTCACAGGTTACCAATACTAGAGTTTCCTTGTTGATATTTTGGAGTATCGTGATGTGATTATCACAGAGCGTCTTATCAGTAAACAGACTACACATTTATTCTTGGCGATAATAGCTTCAAATTGTTCATTAGCCCTAAGTTATGATTTATAATGTTCAGCTCTTTGTTCAACTTGTAACCCAGGAAAAGACTCAAAGAACTTGAACACTATCATCAGGCATTTTTTAGCATTATATGAAAACTCTTCAACAATAGGAGAATCATTTTTACCCCTTATATTTCTTTCGGTGCTTTCTATTTGATCCTGCTGCATTGTCGACGTGTTTATCTGCTTTTCTTTAGAGGTCCATTCATCGTGGAGTGCACATTGTGTTTGTTCTGCCTTTTTTCTCCCTGACACATTTTAATCAGAGCACCATTCACTCTCAGTGAAAGGCATTTTGTAAGGAACCTGTTCTTCAAAGAGGTTTTTTTTATAAATAAACCGGATTTGACAAGCCACTACGCACGAGTTGAAGTTACAAAGCCACCTCTTCTTCTAAGTATCCTAAGAAGACAGACTTGGCTGTGTGCATCATCTTGTTTCATATTCAGAGGATTCACACTCTTCAACCAGTCTGTTGAACAAAAGATGGAGTTAATGTTTGTCCTCATTCACCGGCAGATGAACATAATGTGGTGATAGGGAACAAATCATATAAAAAAAGTAAAAATTCATACTAGATACAAACTAAAGTCACGTGTTACAGTAATTATCTGGTAAGGAGATGAGTTCAACAGACCGTTGTCTCTCTGTAAACTCTGATTATGTTTTCACCATTGAGGAACACACAGTTCTTAATGGCATCTTCCCGTTTCAGCTTCTAAACAAATGCATTAGCGTAGTGCACTGATAAACATAAATGTTACCCATTATTTAGCCTTTCTCAACCAGGAAGCCCACTGAGGAAAAAAAAAAATCAACAACTTTGCCCAGAAAGAAATAAAGGATTATTTTAGGTGCAGAAGTACAGTTGGATTTTTGGAGGAAATGTTTCCTGTCGATCCTCACAAAGGGTTTAAGCTGAAACATATGGGTCTATAAAAGTCGTCTCATATTCTAAAGATGCTATTGGTTTTTTGAAAAGAAAAGAAAATGTTGCATGAAACAACATTAAGACTAGTGTGAGACAAAAAGTGATCTGCAAAAACAGGTGAGCTACCAGTGGCAGGGGCATCTATTAGGTCAGGTTTCACGGACCAGAATATTTTTCAATAATTCAGTGACCATATCAAAGAATTTCACAAAAAAGTATTGATCTTACAGCTCTATAATCTGTCATCTTGTTAATTTCTCTAGCAAAACACATTTTAAATTCCATGTTTCAGATGTGTCCTTATGCACTATGTGCACTATAATGTGAGTCTTTGAGATCTCTGGCAAAACACAAGAGAAATTCCAGGTATGTGTGCAGATCCAGGTGTGTGTGTAGCAAAGCCTGACTAATCTACTGAAAGTCATTAACTCACAGAAGTTGAGGGTGGCATCTTATAAAGGTCACAGTTGATTGTGCGTGTTCTGCCTTTTTGTGCGCACATACATCTTGTGCATAAATACATGTGCGTGGCTGAGCCAGCTGTCTCTCCGTTAACACGTGATTAATGACCGTGAACCCACAACCTTATGGAAATAAGATAAACACACTTGAGAAAAACTTACCTCCAAGGTCACAGATGACTTTGAAAGGTGAAAGGTCAAAGGCCGCGACCACGTCTCTACCGCAGATGTTCCAGATAGAGTTCATTAGCTGCATAAATTTCACCATCTCCTCATCGGACCTACACACACACACAACGAAGAGAAGACTTACTTTTATTACGGCCCGTCTTTCATCTATGCAAAAGTCTCTTTATCGTTTTCTGTAAGCTCCCCCTAAGGGTCAGCTCCTAGCACAAACACATCCACACATGGTGGCTGCTGTCATATTCAAAGTTTCTCCCTGTGGCGACACCACGGTGTGCGTGTGGGTGCACGAGACAGGGTGCTGCAGAACAGAAGAGCCTGTGGTGACTGCTGCTGCTCTGAGGAATCTCCACCTCATCAACCAGAACTCAGCCCTGCCGAGAGGGATGCTCATAAACACACAAACACCCTCTGCTCCGTAACACTAGAATTTCACTCATCCAAACGATGCTGTAGCACAGCGATTGGTTGTCCGGTACGCAAAGCAACTTCAGATGACACGGTGACCTCCAGAAGAACTTTGAAAGTGACTCACTGCTGGCTTCAGACTCTGATTGCATTGGATGTGAAAAGATAAAATGACTGTGAGGCTAAACAGCGGACTGTCAACTTTAATTTAAAAAAAGGATTTTAGGCACTCGATATTGAACGCACCCCCAGCTTCAGACCTTTCGTACCCATGAGGGAGGACATTGACTTGCACGATATCTCATCCTGTCTTCAATTATATAAAGGAGAAGGTGCTTACCCTGGTTATCCTTGTCCTTGTATACATCATTAGGACTTGTGGTTTATGATCCGTCTGCCCTCTGCACAGACATGTCTTATGTCCTTAACGTCCCCGCAGGTCCCTGTCACATCTGTGCTTCTGTGAGTTATAGCTAATGTTTGTCTTGATGCTTCGCCCGCTACATGCTCCCACCACTAACGGAAGAGTGACCGGACATGTTTCGAATGTGACCCACTTTATATGGGTTTGTGCTTTCAGCTCTGCCGGCATGCTGATATTTACCTGATTTATCACTGCTCAGATATACTGGTACTCTGTTGGTTGAGGCAAAGCCAGCAGGGCAGAAAATCTAATTGAGGACGGTGGTGGTAAGACACCCTCAGGAACTTTTTGCAGAAAAGAACAAGCCAGATAAAAGCTGTCACAGTCCATGTGTACACTGCTGTCTGCCACTACAGAGCTTAAAGTGTTCACATAGTAAGTATACCAACCATGTAAGAGAATGGAGTTATAAGAACATAAACAAATGTGAAAATGTGAAATAAATGAATAAACTGATGTAAATATCAATATAAAAAACATTAACACAGCAATAAAACAGATACAACAGTATAAAAACTAGAAAAGGAAAAGATGACATCACTTCAAAGCTACAGGAACGGCTAGTAGGAAGTGATTTAAAAGAAGTCACTGACTCTGTGAACCTTAATCTCCTCGGGTGGGTCGCTCCAAAGCCAAGAGGCAGAGGCACTGTTGACAAAAATATTGTTGTCTTCAGATTTAAGCCTTAGGCTTTGGAAAACCCAGAAGGGTCCCAATTGAAGATCAAAGGCCACGGACCCACGAGGTCAAACTCTAAATGTGCTTTACAAGTGATCAGTTAAATCTTACAATCAGCTCTAAATTGAACAGTTAGTAGATTGGAAGAGGTCACGACTGAGGTAATGTGAAGTTGCCTTTTATTGTGCTATTAGATTTACTTTTATCAACGAATGCCGTGCTTGTATCATGGATAAAAATAGGTTTCACAACTAGAATAAAAGCTTTCTATAATAGGAAATGCTCTTTAGAAACATGCTCTCAGCCTGAGGAACCCAACTGTAGCTGGGGGACAAGTGGCCATTCAGATGTGATACTTGCCCTGTAATAATTACACATAAGAGCAGCTCATTAAGCAGTCAGCAGCCTACACTACTCCCCCAGAGTATTCATTTCTCTATTTCCCATTTAATTTTATCCCGGTTCACAATACCAAATAGAGCCTACATCTACTGATTATCCAACTCCTCTCTATGCCATCATTTCTAAAAATAAAAAAAAAAAAAAACATGTGTCTGTGTGAGTGAAATTTTGAAATATTTCAAGATCCACTGTCCCCCGCCACTTAACTCTCAAAATCTTTGCTGCTTTCCCGAGTATGAGAACTCAAGTCGTGCACGGGACTTGGGTGTAAATTATTCAGGTGCAGCACATGACTGTTAAAAGGCGATGAGTAAACAGGAGTCTGAGTCATCCCACGGCTTTGAGTCATGCTGCTCCTGCTGCAGAGCTCCAGGAATGCAGTGAATGACTTCTGATGCCCCCCCCCCCTTTTGATGACATTACAATACTTTTGCAAATCATATCATGATCAGAACAAGATATTCCTTATGTTTCAGTTTGGATGCATCCTGGTTATTTGGGTCTGGCTGTGTTCTAAAGTAGGGGGCCTCGGGCCGGCTGATAAAAGTCTGTTAGCAAAGAAAGTGCGAATCTCTGAGCGTGTGACCCCTGAAAACTGCTGAACAGCAGATCAGTGAAGCGTTAAAACTGTGGGCACAAGATACTATAAACACACCAGACCTCAAGGACAATGGCGGATGTATTCTCTCTCTCTCTCTCTCTCTCTCTCTGCCCAGAGCTTCCTCACATCACTGCCCCCCCCCCCATTCTCTCTCTCTCTTCCCCTCTGTCACACACACACACACGCACAGACATTTCCTGCCTCCTAATGAATCCCACAAGTCAGTTTTTTAGGACGGAGAAGAAAAAAGTGACAGACAGGCTTAAGATGGAGAGACAAGAACAGAATCTAAATGAGCAGGGACATGTGTTTCATCCAAGTGTGTATGCGTCTGTGTGTGACTTCAACACAAAGAAAGCCTCTTACCTGTAGAGGGCTTGAAACAGGTCTTTAGAGCTGACTCCAAAAGCCTTTTCATACTGGTTTCTTCCCTCTCTGGGAGATGGCAAAGACAAAGAAATAAGTCTATGTATACTATATATATATATAAAACTTATATTTCACTTGTTATATATGATATTAGCATTTAATAAGAGATCTAGGTATTGAGTTTGTCACTGTTTAACATCTGCTTTTTTTATTTATTTTTTTTATTTTTAGGGATCCTCTTTACTCCAATGTCTTTTTTCAGTTTTGCTCACAGATGGGACTTCACTTGTCAGCCACAGTAAATCCATTCACGTTGCCCGAGAGCTGCCTGCTGTCCTTCCTCAAACAAAACAACGAGACTGAAATCCATCTCAAGACAACGTTCAAACAGAGAAAGGAAATCCATGAGCAGTTCTAAAAGAAAACATCGCTGTGTAGGATTTGGCTCTCTCTTCACTTGTTCTTTAGCAAAACAATTACACAAGCGTCTGAATATCACAACACTAACTTTATCAATCCAACTCATCAATGAGAAGGAGAGTTTGAGCCATTTCTCAAAGAACAATGATCAGGTTTCATTCTCAGTTGTTAATATGTGTAGTTTCTTAGTGTTTGTAGTCAAAGTCAAAAGGATTTTAATGGTGACAGGAAATGCTCTACATTTTATGTAGGTATTGTAGAGCTAATTAAAGTTTGAATTAAAAAAATAAGTTATTAGTGTTAGATTTATAAAATAAATGACTTACTGCTCCAGTCACCCAAAAGGGAAAAAGTAATGACTTGCAGATGTAAAAATAATGAGCTACAAAACTTCAGTAAGTGCATGTCAAGTAGCGTGTCAAGTGCTGGTTTGAACATTAAAAAATGTATTCGTTTCTGAAATGTTTTCAAACCAACTTTCCAGGATGGTGGCTCTTGGCATGAATGTTGCATAAACTCTTTCTAGCATGAAATGTGTCCAAACCGCTTGGATAGATGTGGCCACGCTCCGTGTGCACTGACCTGACGGCATCAGTCAGAAAGTGCCAGCAAAGGTAGATGGTCCTGGAGCTGTACTGGATGGACTGATGGAGAGACAAAGGACTGGAGCGGGTGAGGTAGACCCTGGCCTGCTCTGTGTTACTATAAAACACTGAAACAGGTGGCAAGAGAGAAGAAGATGAGTTTAATGAATGACTGCAGGGGATAGAGTTTGACTATCAGTGTTTCAAAGCACAGGTTACAAACATCATTGTACTTTTCAATCTTTGAAATGTAACAGCTTTAAACAGATCATCTTCATATGAAATGTCTAGTGCGTGTGCTGACCTCGTCCGTCGTCCTGGTGTGTTTTAAGCAGCTGCAGCCCTGTGCAGGCAGCCAGCAGCCTCTGGGTGCCGTCCAGACTGGCGCCCACGGCCTCACTGATCTCCTCTGCAGACAGAGGGTGCTCTGCACCCGATAACACGTCAAACACACCCAGCTCGCAGGATGTGAACAAAGTCTAGATCAGACAGTGGAGACAGAGTAGAGATTAAGAGGCTAGAGCAGAATGTAGTAGAGCACATAGACTTGAAATTCCTAACTTTATCACATATTTAGGACAGACTGTGCTGAGTAATAGATGACTCACATCTTATATTAATTACAGTCCTAATTCAAAGATGAAAAATGATTTAAGGCAGTATAGTTTGTCTTATATATCTATCATTTTATGAGGTCGGTGGCTTGAAAGAAACTAAAAGGTCCAACAAGAACTATGGGACCCACGAATCTGACAGAAAGACACTGAGCACATACTCAAATAAAAAAATAAGGCTAAAAACAATCGGACATGTTGAGTAATCTTGAAGACATTACACCACTCATCCAAGTGACTTCTTCAGTCACAGATGAAGTAGAGGAGAAGCCACTTGGAAAAGTGGTAAAAGATCTTCTGCTACAACAACCAACACATTGGATCTTTTTTTGGATTTAAGACATTTTGATGTATTATGTCAAATCTGTGTTGTGTGTTAAGAAGTAGCACTAATTCCCTTCAGTGGCCTTTGCTCCAGTAATAATAAACTTCTTTCAGTTGCCTGATGAGCTTTATCATTCAACATGTTTTCCGTGTTATATACAATCATGTCAGCAAATCAAAAGTAAGCTGTAGTTAAAAATCCCCAGTAGTCTCTTGACTCATATCAAATACCCCACAGCAAATGAAAAAAGTTTAAAATTACAGCTCAGGAGTACATAACCCTCAAGCTGAAGATGGGAAACCGTGTGAGTAACTTTAGACTGAGTGTGTGTGTGTGTGTGTGTTACCTTAGAGATAAGGAAGCCTTCCATATATTCCAATATTTTTCTGGGGTACATGTCTCCAGCAGATGCCCCCTCAGTCGAACCCATCTCTTGACATTCAGCCATGGCCACAGCTCAGACTTGTCTCCCTGAAAGTGTTTCTCCAAGCTCTTCAACCTGTAAACCCAAATTTTCCCTGCAAATCTATAACTTCAGCAGGTGTTTGCGTGAACACCGGTAAAGACAGAAGTAGAGAAAGTGCCCACCCAGCAGCCGTGAGAGTAGCAGTGGGCTAAGCTGATTAGAGCCAGATAACCCAGATTAGAGAGCAGGCTCAGTCTTTTAGACAAAGAAACAACTCTGTGGAAACACTGCTGCCTTGTTCATTATCACTCGCCCATTGCATTCTCAAACCAGACCTGTTTTGTAGCAGTGTTTTCATGACCCCTAAAGGGAATCAACAGTGTGGGACGAGCAAACCTCTGAGGGAATCTAAGGAAAGATGTGCTCGCCTTCTCTAATTAGGTTTGATACTAATGGTAGTATCAGACTTAATGATGCAGTCTGTCACGTCACATGCCTTGATGAGATTACACACACTAATCAGTTTGACTATTAATTATTCAGTCACACAGTTCATTACCAAGTAGTGCACGGACCCAATACACTGTAGATAAATACAGGGTTTCAATTTATGGATAAGAGTAGCACAAAACACAAATACATAAAATGGGCAGTATGACAAACAGGTTAACAAAAGAAAACAGTGCTTTAAAAAAAAGATCCCAGCTTTGATTTTTATTTTAACCAACTTGAAGCATATGCCATGACATGCTCTAGTAGTGGATCATGAACAAATACAGAACAAATGAGCTTTTCCGTGGCAAGTACAGGTGACAATGAAGCGTCAACAAGAGCGGGGTCGTCCCCCGAGCTCAGTGTCAGCTACAAGAATGAAAGCTGATGAGAAAGAAAGCAAATCACTGCAACATGTGGTTTAATAAACATCCTAGCGTCCCATGTTTACTACACGGTTGTACTGCTTGACTTGACTCTCAAAAGCTGGTTTCCTAAAGACTGCCGTCACGGACATAAAAACCACAGTCTTCAGATCTATCACTTTTAACCTGGAGTCACAAATGACCAAAAAAAATAAATAAAAAATTGTCGGTAATGCACCTTTATGAGTTTGACATAACGCATGCTTTTGAACATTTCTTCCACTCAATAAAAATAAAAGTTATTCTTTGTCAACTAAAACTGTGATCATCACAAATGCTGATGTTAAGTCACGTCGTCAAGTCCCTGGTCGAACAAGTCGTTCTGAGACTTATCAGTGACAAAGCCAACACTGGCACAGTATTTCAAGAAACAGCTAGGCAGCTAACATGACAACCTTAAAACAGAAGCAAAATCATTAAAGTCTGTGGAAACTTCACATTTGTAATGCAGCAGTAGTCATTCATTATAGGCCAGCAGTCTTCTTAAGTCCTCCACAACTATAGCAGCCACACTGTACAGATCAGACACTCGTCAAGAGATTTCTGCATGAGCAAGCATTAGAATTCAAAGTACACCTTTAATTCAGATTTGTTCTGTAAACTTCCAATGAATATAATCAATAACTTTGGACCAAATTTGAATACACTGCTAGGTTTTTTTCTTCCTCTTTCTTAGAGAAATGTGTCAGACCAAATATTGGTGCATCCGTCTCACTTGGGAAAGAATATCATTCTAGTGAAACCAAAAAGCACAGCTGGTATTTTACGTAAAGTAATTGTGTGAAAACAGTGAAAACAGATTCTACTGTAGATACAGAATTGGGTGCAATAACTTCCATGGTTCAAATGTGTGGTTTGAATCGTTTTTGTGAAATTTGAAATTCTTTTTTATATGAAATGTTTAAATCTGAGATTTTTTTGTTTATGTCCAGCAGCTACTTGGTATATATTGTATATCAGTCAGTGAAATTATTATACCGATGAGTTTAACGTCGTCTGGAGTGGCTCCTATCCCTGCTGTGGGTGTGTCTCCTGTATCTTCGACTGTAGTGAATGGGACTCCTCTGCTCTCGACTTTTAACGCTGCTCCTTGAGCTGCCTCTGCTCCCTCTGCCATGTCTACGTCTGTGGCTCTTCTCTCTGCTGTAACTCCTCCCACTGCTGCTCCGGCTCCTGTCTCTGCTGGAGCTTGTGCTCCTGCTGCAGTGGCTGTGACTACGCCTCCTGCTGCTGTGGTGACTCCTTCGGTGGCTGGAACTCCTTCTCCTCCTGCTGTAGCTCTGAGAGCGTCTCCTCCTCTTTCCCTGACTGTGTGATTGTCTTTCTCTTTGCGAGTGGCCCCTTGCTCTCTCCCTACTGTTCCTTCCCCTAACTACCTCTTCTCTTTTTCCATCTCTGTCTTTTTTCCTGTCCTCCCCTCCCCTCCTCTCCTCTCTGGTTTTATTTCTTCCCAAACCTTGGGCGTGCGTGCTAGATCTGGCTACTTCTTTCTCTTTACCATCAACTCCCTTCACACCATTCAACTGACCCGGGACCCCCAGCATGATCACATCTCCAGGATCAGAGGTCTCCTCTCTCATAACAGCGCCAGTATGGTCCTTCGTGCCTGGGGGTCCTGTAGTTTTCCCGCTGCTCTTCTTCAACATGTTGCAAAGTAGTTTCTCCCTGAGCTCCTTCTCTCTACGTTGGAGCTCCAGTGCTCGCTCCTTCTCCAGCTCCACCCTCCGCAGCTCCTCCTCTTGTTTGCGTCGGCAGGACTCCAGCTGCTGAAGACGGGCTAATTCTTCCTTTTGACGAGCCTGCTCCTTCCTCTCCTGCTCCTCACGTTCAGCCCTCTCTTTCTCCTGCTGCTGCTGCTTCAGAGCCTGAGGAGAAGGAGAACACATGCAAAAAGAGAAGAGACACAATAAGGCTGAAAAAATGTGCCATGTGGAACGCAGCCTGAATATTTGTTTCTAAATAACTGTGTCCCAGGACCATGGTTACCCAAATCCATTTTAAGACAGTCATAACAAAAGGTTCTATCATACGAGTGAATAGGAAACAACATTACAACTTCAATTTTTGTTTCATTTCATGTTATACATTCATTCATCTTCTGTAACCGCTTGTCCTGTGAAGGGTCACAGAGGTCTGCTGGAGCCTATCCCAGCTGTCATTGGCTGAGAGGCAGGGTACACCCTGGACAGGTCACCAGTCTATCGCAGGGCTAACACAGAGAGACAGACAACCATTCACACTCACACCTACAGCCAATTTAGAATCACCAGTGAATCTAACCAGCATGTCTTTGGACCGTAGGAGGAAGCTGGAGTGTTCAGAGAGAACCCACGCAGACACAGGGAGAACATGCAAACTGCACACACAGAAAGGCCCTGTCTGCCCATGGATTCGAACCAGGAACCTTCTTGCTAACCACCTTAACACTATGCCACCTCGGTTTCATGTTGTGTTTTGCGTATCTACAGGTATCAGATCTGCACCAAATGCAAAAGCCTGACATGCTTCTCCTCAGAAATTTAACTACATGTCACAGTGACACTGACCACAACTACTGTGACTGGTGCAAAATGCATTTCCTCATCCAAGTCTCTGAGTGACTGGACAAGCACAGAAAACTCATACACTCATCTCTTTTTTCTGCATTGCAGTGATTTCAGTTAAAGTAATTGTTCAAGCTTTAGTAGCTTCAACTCCAACATGAGCTGCTCAGTAACCTACATAGTGTGCTTTGTGTATAAATGTTTATTAAGCTACAGAAGTTGCCTATGGTGTTTTTGGTTAAAATGCTCAGCTAAGATCAGCAAGCGCAGTGTGGACTGTGGTTCAGCTGCATACCTTAGCCCTAGCCAGCAGCTCAGCAATGAGTCGTATTGATTCCAGGTTGCGCTGAGCCAGGAGCAGCCTCCTCTCCTCCATGGCGATCTTCATTTGCAGCTTCTTCTGCTCCTCCTCCTGCTGCCGCCTCACCTTCTTTAGATTCTTCCTCTCCTCCCTCTCTCGCAGCTTCTGCTCTCGCTTCCGCAATTTCTCCTCTTTCTTTCTTTCCTTCTCCTCCTCTTCGTGTTCTTTCTGTTTCCTGAATAAATGGGTAAAGTCCTCATCTTATTACTGTTCACTTTTTTTTGTCACACCTGCTATTTTAATGTAGTGGAAGCAGACAGGCGTGAAGAACAGTAAACTTCACAGACAGGTGACATATTAATAACATTTAAGACACAAGAGTCTGACAACAAGGTAGCTAAACTTAAACTCTGAGACTTCTGTGGTCCTTGTTTTTCATCCTCAATCATACCTCTCTTCCTCCCGGCGCCGCTCCTCCTCTTCCTTCTCCCGCCGTTTCTGCTCTTCTCTCTGCCTCTCCAGTTCCTGTAACTTCAGCCTCTCCTGACTTCTCCTCTTCAGGGCCAACTCACTAAGGTGCTTGCTGGTGTCAAAGGTCACCTAAGGAAAATGCACATGCACATCATATCAACTGACTGGCTTCTATTTAAGAGCAGACTCTTTTTGTAAGACAATAAAAATTGAACGATTGCGGTAGCTAGATTCTCAAAATATATTTATTCCCTTCAGACTGTATAAACTGTCTGAATAAATGCTGTTAACCCCAATGCCAAAAAAAGACAGTAATATGAAATGCAAGACAGATAAAACAGTTTGTGTTCAGGTAAGTGCTTGTGAGATTTAACAATATCTCTTTTTTTTTTTTTTTTTACAGACTCTTCTCTCCTCTAAACCTCATTTGGATTCAACAGCTTTATTTTGTGGATTAGGAGACCCTGCTCTCTCTACCTTCATTACCTTGGAAATAATGATGATGCGCCTTCAGATCTCATTCCGGTAAAAGCTCTTAAAGCTGCTATGTGACTCTGGAAACAATCTCATTGCTAAATTGTAAGCAACCCCAATATCTCTCCAGCAGTCGCAATGCACTGGTGGCCTCACACACAAAAAGAGAGGCATCTCTATTATACCCTTAGCAGTAATTTAGACCACAAACTGCAGAGGTGTGCATGTCTGGGACATACTGGCACCAGAAAGAAAATGAAACATTATTTAAGAACGGCAGACGCAATCACCTATTAGTAGTTTAGAATACTACGTGGAAGTACTTCAGAGTTGTAGAAATACCAGGACAATCCTTTTAGCCCTAGGATTCACGACTTGAATCTAAAAAGTAGAAATACAGCTTTCATGGCATATTGCCTTATCAATGCAAGAGTCTCACTGAAATTAAACTGAAAATAAACACAGTTCTACTACTTACTGTTAGCCTAACTGGAAAAGGAAGTGTCTTTACTGCCTGAACCGTTTCAGTTTGTACGGCTAAGTTTCTCTCTCAAGAATAACATTTTCAAGTAATAAATGCTCTTCTTCCTCATTTATGACATTTGTAACCTGCTATACCTTGATGTTGCAGGCAACTGCCTTTCCATCGTCTCCCTTCAGCATTAGCTTCATGCCACGCAGAGTGTCCATCGCTTTTGTGAAACCACAGTATTCCTGATACTGGACATAAGCTTCAAAGTTCAGATGCCCCCCAAAGCTGAATGTACTGAAGTTCTTGTCAAGCATCTCCTCCCTATATGGGTCCAGCATGGGGATGTCAACATTTCGCACCTAAAATCAATAGTAAAAGTTATTTTTCAGTGGTCAGTTATTTAATATTACTAATACTTTAAAATTAAAATTAAAGACAATAATAAAACAAAGATAATGAAATATAAATTCTGTGTTCAGCTAAATGTTATTTTAAATATGGAAAAACAGAAATATGAACCACCTTGCCAAATGCCTGAAAAACGGCAATGAGGACCTCGTCTGAGGGTCGGTCTGGGTACGGACTGTCCTTCTGGCTGAACCAGCGGCATGGTAGGCCTTCCAGGTGAATAGTGTCAGGCCTCTCTCCTGGAAGAGTCTCATTCATGTCCTTGGCATCACGGAAAAAGGAATCCCAGTCATGTCGTGTAGGGAAGTCAACCTTATTTTCTACAGCGCGTACCTGAGGAAAGAGAGGGACATAAGTACACTCAGTTGCCTGTTCATTATGGACAACAAAAGAAAACGCAGTCTAATACATAAAATGTATGTCCAGTAAGGTTTGTCATTTTAGTAGCTGAGATGAGACATTTTTATGTAACTATTTCAACGCATGTGTCAGAACTAGTAAGCAGATATATTCATACATCATTTGTGTCATAGTTCTCACTGTCTAAAAACCACAAATCAGCTTTAATGGCAAGCAACAGTCATCAAACTGACCATATATCAAGGAAATACAGATGCAGCCTACCTTTAGTACATCAGTAAATCCACTTAGTTTGATGGTCTTCCCATCGAGACGGGCCAACAGGCTCTTGACTACTGTCTTGTTTTCCACCTCGCCCTCAAAGCGGATGAAGTCCATAGTGCTCTTGGAGATTCGCAGGGCTGAAAACTGCTCAGGAACCACCATGGCCTTTACCCTCTCCATTACCTCCCAGTTTGAGATGCTCTTGCCTGGTAGTTTGAGCTGGGGCAAAGCCACGCTGACTGTCATTTTGGCAATGGGCTTGAGGTACAAGTTGTACTCAGCGGAGAGGCACACTGCCTCTGCAGTATCATGGACGATGGTGGTCATTGTTGCAGAGGAAGCTGGAGAAAGGAATAGTTGGAGAAATATCAACGACTCTCATCTGCCCTTAATGCTTAAAAGGGTGGTTTACGAAATAAAATTCTATGTTATAGGGGTTATACTGTACAACACCAACCCTTCAAATTTTCAAATACAGACGGCATTTATGTTTACAAATACTAATCTTTCTAAATGTAAGATTTGCACTGTTTGCATTACAATAATGTTATCTTTAACATGTAAACATGTCAGTTATGCATATGATAAACAACGACGATAGCCGAAATGTTACCAAATTATAATTTCATGCTAACGCGTAAAAGCTGTAAATGAATGAAATGTCAAGCTAGATAACAAAAACAATACATAGAAATGCTGCACAAAATATGCGTTACTACGTGACGACTGTTTTGGTTAGTAACAACAGCCAGCGGTATTGTTATGCCTTGCCAGGTGCTAGCTAGCTAGCTTCAAGTGTTCAGTAACTCTGACGCTTCAGCCTTTAAAAAGCATCCTCGAGTTTTTAAAAACGTTATTATATCATGACGGAATAATTACTCCAAACCCACCTGACATCGATTAGCCTTTGGCAAAAAAAATAACAGCAACTTTATTGTAATATTTTACTGGGAACTAAACACAGCAGAGGAGTAAAGCAATCAACATCCATTACTAAACGGCTAACTGCAGTTCACTTCCGCATGCAGTGAACTTTGACCTCAGAAAGAACCAACGTGTAACATGTAGGGTAAAAACACCATTGGCGTTATTTCATAACAGCGACACCACGTGGAACGATGTGGAGAAACACGAACGGCACATCAAACATTTTTCATCATTAATGAGAAAAAATGATCCTTTATTTCCAGAAATGCGGATCCTATAAAATTATTTACATAAATAAAATACAACATAAACTGTATTTGCACTTAGTATGGCACATGTAAATAAATCACACACGTCTGGTTCATCCATTTGGTTTTAGAATTATATAATTAAAGAAATAAAGGTAGAAGAAGATTGATAACTGTATGAAGTATGGACCTTAGGACTCAACATCTGACATTTGATTCAGATCATTTGTATTTAATCTTTTTCTTTAAAAAAACATCCACATTAAATAAGATTCATTATTACAAGACAATCAAAATTGATATTATTAATACTTTTTATAGATGCTGTAAGTGGCGAGACATAAAAGAAGTCCCTGATGATAGAGCACTTTTGTTTATAAAGTCTTGATGCCTGTTTGTCTCTGTTATGAATCTCATCATAACTGTGGTAACAGTTTTCTGTAAAAGTGAGAGACATGGATAGGCTGGGCATGGATTAATCAGACAGAGAAGGTCCCCAGGCAAAAAAGTTGGCACGGTTTGCCTGAAAAGATGGCAGTGGAATTTACATAATAGGCATTACTCCCTTCACTGTGCATGTAGGTCAGTAGCTGCAGTCAGACAGGCTCTCTACTGGGTCTTGATCAGCAGTCATCTAATAGATAGGCTGCCTAAGGCTGCCCTGGACTCTGCAGGGCCAGGGAAAGCTCATCACTTCTGACCTCTACAAATCTGTTTGGACTCACAGAAGACTGAAGGAAAACAGTAATCAGAGAAATAGACTCTGATTTAGGAGAAATTACATTTATACAGATTCCCAACATATTTGTATTAAATAAAGATGGTTCACATGTAATCCTATTTTTATATGGTTGATTATATGTAGTAAACATGAATACCAGAGCCGGATGGGTGACAGAAAAACATCAGTGCCACAAGAGGATTGTCGCAGCTGTATTTATCTGTTCAGCCCCAGGCGCTGATTATATCACACTCTTAAAAACATGAAGACCTCAGTATATTATATAGAATTAAATATTATTATATATAATTCTCCTTCCCTCAGTGCCGTGCAGGGCTGTACCATCTCAGCTCACAGGGGAAACATGAAAGCTACATGTCCTCTTTGGTGCTTTATCAGTGACAAGGCTGGAAGCTATGATGTGTAAACCTAAGGGACTCCCTGTTGGTCCCCATCTCCTCTTACTATTAAGTGTTGTTCAGTCCATCTTCATCTGCTTGTATATAAGATTAGAAACTGCATAATGAAGTACTAGGAAATACAAACTGTCAGACAGTGACGGAGGGCATTATCATCTAACTCTACAGCTGTGTCTGTTGACAGCCAGACAGTGAGATTGAATACGCCATAAGTGGGACCATGGCCTTGGCAATATTGTTTTTTAAGAAACTTTCATGCCAATAAAGTCAATTTTTAATTGAATTGAATTGAATTGAATTGCTATCAGTAATAGTTGGAAGCATTCATTGTGGCGTTTTATTCCACAGTTTCATCACTTTGCTATGTGGTCGACATATGAGCGTGCGTGACGTGCGCGGGGAAGGGGGAGCGGAGGGCGCTATGAAATGCGTGTCCACGAGCAGTGATTGACGTTCTGTTAGACACACACCTGGGCTTGATTGGAGCGGTGGATGTCTTGCAAATCGCGCTACAGGCTCCAGGAGGGGCCAGAGGAGCCAATAGGGTCAGATAGGGTCAGTTTCAGCAAATATGACAGAAAGTTAGTTTTATAAGACTTGCCTACAGCACCTTTAACATATTTTTGACATGTAATAAATGTACTGCTGAGTAGCCAAAGCTATGCCACAGTTACACAAGTTACGAGAATACCATTAAAAAAAACACACACACAAAAAACGTTAAACGAATTTGTGCCCGCCAGTATCACTCTGGGGTTTTGCCTCCAGGGGCACGTAGTCGTGACGTACCGTTAAAGGACTAGCTTTAAGCGCTATGGCGCCAGTCGCTATGGAGAACATTTATGTTCGAAAGAGTGTTTACTTTTATGTACATTTATATTCGAAAAACCGACTTCGAAACTACCATTTCATTTATTCACAAACTTGCGAGAACCAAGTTCAACTGCTTTAGAAGAACAAGACTACTACTACTACTACTACAAAATGGCAAAAGTAAGTATATTTATATTATTTTAATATTTTATGATAGCCTTTTTCCAGGTGAAGCAGCTAGCCAGCTAGCAGTGTTATGATAATTGATGCTTAGCTTGTAGCTACTTAAGTATTTATTTATTTATTTATTTATAGCGGTTACTACTCCACAGCTTCCAACAACTATGTCAAGGCAACATACGTGTTTTCTGTCTGTATTGTTGGCCGTGCTTTCAAATGTTTACAATGTTCTTGTGAAGCGTTTTGCTATATTGGTATTGCAGTTCCTGTTTAAATGTGTTGTATTTGTTTTTTGTGGCTGTAATTACACAAGCCTAAGGACTGCACTATTAACCCACAGATTAAACTGGCCATACGTATAGATTGATACTTGGGTAAACAACAGAAGCCAGTTTGTCTGAAATACAATAAGTTCATTTTGACGGGAAACTCGGGTGTAATGATGTTACTGATGTTACAGCAGCAGTCTGGCTGCACTCATTCTGAACCAGTTGGACGGGGTCCTTTACTTTCTGGCTATTTATTTCTCACAGAAACGTATACCAAGGCGACCCCGTGTTAGCACGGATGAGCCTATGGATTGGAGCCCCAGTCCCCAGCCTTCCACCTCTGCTGGGGTGAGTAATCCAGATATGTTGGTTTTCACCATCTTCCTATTTTTTCTGTTGAGTATAGCTGTTTTATTCCACCCATATGGTCCCTACACATGTATCCCATATTACTCCACCAGTAGTCCTTTGCATTCAAACTGTTCTTTTTTCTCTCACGGAAGGTGAGTAAGAGCAGCTCCACATCCACCTGGCTACCTCCAAGGACAATGCTCGGTGTGACCGCACCTGTCCCTATGGAGTGGAGCCCCAGTCCCCAGCCTTCCACCTCTGCAGGGGTGAGTAATCCAGATATGTTGGTTTTCACCATCTTCTTGTTTTTCTGTTGAGTAGAGCTGTTTTATTGCACCTGTATGCTCCCTACACATGTATCCCATATTACTCCATCAGTAGTCCTTTGCATTCAAACTGTTCATCTTTCTCTCATGGAAGGTGCAGAGCAGCAGCTCTATATTCAGCTGGCAACCTGCAAGGAGAAGGCTCGTTGTGACTTTACCCATCCCCATGGATTGGAGTCCTAGCCCCCAGCCCTCCCCCTCTTCAGGGGTGAGTAATCCAGATATGTCGGTTTTCACCATCTTCTTATTTTTCTGTTGGGTAGAACCATTTTATTCCACCTGTATGGTCCCTACACATGTATCCCATTTTACTCCATCAGTAGTCCTTTGCATTCAAACTGTTCATCTTTCTCTCATGGAAGGTGCACAGCAGCAGCTCCACGTCCACCTGGCAACCTACAAGGACAAGGCCCCGTGCGACCTCACCCGTCCCCATGGAGTGGAGCCCCAGCCCCTAGCTCTCCACCTGTGCAGGGGTGAGTAATCCAGATATGTTGGTTTCACCATCTTCTTGTTTTTCTGTTGAGTAGGACCGTTTTATTGCACCTGTATGGTCCCTACACATGTATCCCATATTACTCCATCAGTAGTCCTTTGCATTTAAATTGTTTATATTTCTCACAGAGAAGGAATGTGTGTAAGAACAGCTCCACATCCTCCCGGCAACCTCCAAAGACAAGGCTCAATGTGAACACGGCTGTACACATGGAGTGGAGCCCCAGCCCGTAGCCCTGCACATCTGCAGGGGTAAGTAATCCAAATATGTTGGTTTTCACCATCTTTTTTTTTTCTTTTCTTTTTTTTTTCTGTTGAGTAGAGCTGTTTTATTTGACCTGTATAGTAGCTGAACCAGTCTGACACTTCCTTATCCTTCTCTCTCTTGCTTCCTGTCTACGTTTTTAATGCATCCATGGACACGTTGATGCGAGCCTCCTGCAGGAAACGAGCCAGATGCTGTACCCATGGAGTGGAGCCCCAGCCCGTAGCCCTGCACCTCTTCACCATCTTTTTTTTTTTTTTTCTGTTGAGTAGAGCTGTTTTATTCCACCTGTAAAGTAGCTGAACCAGTCTGACACTTCCTTCTCCTTCTCTCTCTTGCTTCCGGTCCATGTTTTTAATGCATCCGTGGAAGTGTTGATGTGAGCCTCCTGCAGGAAACGGGCTAGATGCTGTACCCATGGAGTGGAGCCCCAGCCCCCAGCCTTCCACCTCTGCAGGGGTGAGTAATCCAGATATGTTGGTTTTCACCATCTTTTCCTTTTTCTGGGCAGGACTTTTCTATCCCTACGCATGTATCCTACCGTATCAGTTTAGAAGGTGTAGCTGAACCAGTCTGAAACTTCCTTCTCCTACTGTTCATCTGTCAGGATAATGACTGAAATGATCAGAAATGCTTTGGCTTTTGTCACTCAAGGAGACTCTTTTGCTAACTATGGACTTATCTCTTGTGTTTTTTGTTTCTTCCCTCCAGTGCCTCCCAAGGAGAGCCAGAATCCTGCCCCAGCAGCAGTTTTCAGTTCTTTTGTCAGTACTCCTGGAGTTTCCAGCGACTTTTGTTTGCCTTTTTGTGTTTTTTTGTTTTGTTGTCTTGGGATTTATGTCCCGACCGAGTTTGTGAATAAACTTCACTTGACTTTTACACACGGTATTATCTCCTGCTTTAGGGTCCAACCAACAGTTGGACAACCCCTCACACATAACACAGAAGTAAACAGCAGATGACAGCAAAGCAATTGCATTTATTTTGAAAAAAGAGTATTACAACACTGCTTGTGGTGGGACACTCAGGCAGATTGTACAGTAAAGACAGGAGGCCTGTATAATCTGGTTGAATGACTGAAACCAAGTACAAACATACTATAAATAAATAAATAAAATAAGACAATGAGGAAACAAAACTCTGATGTGGGTGGGAACAGTAGTAATAGTAGTAACCCCATTAACTAAAAGCAAACCCAACAGCTGGATATGAAACTAAATACACAAGAGATAATATCTAACCAAATAAGCAACAAAGAAAATATTTAACCCAAACGAATAGGGAAAAATAAGCAAAAAGAAAAATGAATCAAACCAAAACTTCATGTACAATATAATTATATTAAAACTAGTTATTACTATTGACTCTTAAAATGGAAAGCAATGGCCAGTTAATATTACTACAAGTTAGAATGCAAAACAAGTCCCCCTCCTCCTTGGTTGATCGGTACCTGCTCGCTCTCTGTGGTGGGAACTTTGTAAACTTGCCAAAACGACATAAACTGTCTGGGGCACAGGGAAGAAAGAAGAGAATAGAAGAGAAAGAAAGAAGTATAGTAAAGATATAGTAATGAAGCATCAGTTATTTAGCACAGTGTACTGTTAAGTTGATAACTTGTTTTTGAGCGATTAGCCTCAACATGCTAATCAGTAAATATCCCGTTTTATATATCTGTATGTACGGCATGATTGGGTCTTTACTGTTATGGATCATTTGATTGAACCTAATCTACAATTTTATTGTTTGTTGTATTTGGCTAGCTAATGTTTTATCTGCTTTTAGTAGTTCATATTATCTAAAGCATGTTAATTGTTTAAAACTACATCAGTGTTAAAGTACACATTATATTATTATTATTATTATTATTAATACTCCATAGCTTAGCATTAGCACATGCTGCAGTTTACTGCTTCTTTACATCTGATAATCAACATTTCACTGTAATGACAGTATCTAATCTAATATGCATATCATGCATGGGGGGGGGGGGGGGGGGGGGGGGTTAATGTGTGTATCTCTTGTCTCTGTGTTTTTATAGGGGTGGGAGTGTTTTTATTGTTCTGTTTTTACTGTTTTTAGCCTCTGTGAGGCACTTTGGGTTGCTTTTAAAAGGCAGGAAAAGTGCCATATAAATAAAGTTTGATTTGATTTGATCATAAAAATAATTTTTACACAATAGCAGTCCAGCCTCTGCAAATGTTGGTCCATCAACAGAAATCACAACTTCAGCAGGCTCGAGCACTCCTTCTGTCCTCTCCACCGCAGAAGAGACCAGTGATGCAGCAGCCTCAAGCAGTCACACTGCAAATTATTTGAAAATAATTTGGCATCAAGCAAATTAAAACTGTTGATTTAGAGGTGTTAGATAATTTATCTTGTTTTAAGAGTTAATTTCTTCATTTCAGTGTTTAGCCTAAATCAGGCACAATCTTGTTTTTTGTCTCAAATAGGCAGAAAATCTTAAAATTAGGTAAATAACTGTTCTCTCCCCCAAAGTCTCATCAAAATAAATCTTGTTTTCAGATTCAGTAACAAACTTGCAACAAGAAGTTGCTTGATTCAAGAGTCACACAAAAAGCATACATCCTGATACAATTACACTTTCAGATGCAACAGGCTGATGTTCAACAATCAGATCCTAATCTGGTGTTTAAAATATAGAGATATCTGATTCTGTATTATTTTAATTTTGTGTGTGTTTTTCACATGAGCTATGATATTTTATATAGTATGTTGGTGACTGACAAGCAGGCTGCTCCTCCTTTCTGATAAAACCCCTTATGGAAAAATAGTTGTGAGAGCAAAGGTCATGGGGTCACAACTAACATCATCAGGGTTCATCATCTAGGGGTCATTATTGAAATAATTTAGATGAAAGCTATATTTTAAATAAATAGTCGTTCTGCAGTCGTCAAATACAGAGGGTGCGTCCGTTTGATAAGGCGAAAGAACGAGTTGAAAACTCTTAAGTCCTGATAACAGCCATCAATTCTACGACTATGAACTGCATTTATGTGGCTAAGGAGCACCTTTACACTCAAAGCAACAAAGACAAGACAGATCAAACCATATCAAACATTTCCACACAGCCATAATGAACCCTGCACGCTTCCATCAACACCAAGGTCAAGTTCGTCTTCTTCTTCTTCAGTGGATGCATGATGGGAAGGGTTAGGTAATTATTTTTCTAATTGCTATTTATATACTAAATAACTCCCATTTAACATACATTTTAATGAACAGATTTTAAGGGTAAATGTGGTATTTTAAAATGTTTTCTTAATATTTTTAGTGTTATTCAGTATTTTCTGCGCATGCTCAGTTCATGACGTCAGGCATGGCGTCTGGTTGATGTGATTTCCCCGCACTTATTTCCTAAAGTTCTGTATGCGGTATATACCATGGTATATACCCCTGGCAATGTTTGCTTTTAGTCATGTTTGCTGTTTTTCACGTATTGTAATCTGTACCTTACTGTATACACTTTATTAATTGTATTTTGTACCATTTTTGTACCATTGCTTCTATATTGCAAATAAAAAAAATCCCTGCACTTATTGCTGTGAATGTATCTGGCGCTGTGCAGTGTGGGCAGCTTTAGACAGGAAGTTGCGGATATAGTGTAAATGCTGGACCAAAGCTGGCACATGGGGTCATCAGATCATCAATTATTCAGCACCACCAGACAAGGACAATGACTTGGTGTCAGCAGGAAGAGCGACCGACACAGCGTTGGTCTTTACTCCATTCTGACTGACTTCACCATAACAATTCATCATGTGTGTTGATTTTTTAATGAGCTCCCATATCATTCTGCCTCAGACCTATGAGTTAACTTGCACTTGTTTGCTTGTGCTGTTGTGACAGTACAGACATACAATACAGTGAAACTTTATGCAGACATTTATTGCTTTATTTCACATTTAGGGATATGAGTAGAGACATGAGTGGCTCATTCATTTCAAACCACATAGGAACTTCACAGTATTTCACAAACAACACAGACACAGTGGATAACATTTACGTTTTCTCCCCTACATGTAGTGGAGAAAAGCAGCGTCGGAGTACTTCTGTATTATAATAATGTTTACATCAAAGTGTCAAACCATATAATTACACAGAGCCCTATAGTTTAAGTACAAATGCTACAAAATACTAAGGGAACATTCAAGAAATCTGGGAAGTGGAGGTAAGGTTCACATATCTGGGACACCAGGAAGTCACTGTGCTCCTCAGCTGAACACACAGATGGCGTGATCAAATGATTGCGTACATGCAAGTTTGGGTCAATACATGGCTGACAATATGGATCTTATATTCAGTTTTAATGTGATGCAGTTGATCGCATACTTACTTTTTATAAAATTATGGTCACTATTCTGGACATCTGTCCTGGTATAGCCTATCAGAAAATGTGTGTGGTAACACGGTATTTGGCTTTTGTTACTGGCCGTGCTTCTATCAATACAGAGAGAAAAATACATCTATACGTAATCAGATGACGTGTATGACTACGCTGCAGTTATTCTTCTGTTCATCACCTCGTAAAGCCCACCAAACGATTAGACTGGTCTGATTTGATCTTTGGAGGGGCATAATCAGTTCCTAACAGAGTGACTCCAGACTGACTAACCTCCACCCACAAAGGAAGACAGACCCAAGGCTCAGGCTAGTGATGGACCGTGGTTGTCTGGAACTGTTGCTCATTTACATCTCAGCGGGTTTTTAAGGTGTTAAAACTGTGTGAGACCAGATTTTGTGGAATGATACAGTCAAATAGAAATTTGATTTTCAGTTATCAAAACACACCCTTACAAACAAAGAATAGTAGCAATAAGTGAACCAGTTTCAGAAAGTTTGAGGTACATTGCAATCTGTAGAAAATTGTATATAAACTATGTGATCTCTGTGCTTTCACACAGTAAAACAGCCTTACTGTGAAATGTCTTAAGGTAAATAACCGGATCTAACCAAAGGTTTCTTGGTTAGATCCAGTCAGTGTGAGTAACACTTACCAACTTATTCTCTTTTTGGTGCCAACAATTGATGAACAAAAGTGAAAGGTGTAGGAAACAAGAGCAGACTGTGCATTTAAACATGTATCAACTTGATGATAGCTACAATTCCAACCGAAAACACCTGTTGTGGTTTTAGTTTGTGCAGTTTCCCCCCATATACAGTATACCAACCATCCTCAAAGTGACGAGTGCAAACAAGATGACTGTACGTCGCTGATCGGTACAAGATTTTTGTCAGTTTGAATATTAAAATCTGCTACATAAAAAATACGAATATCTGTTCACTTGACAGAAATGTACTAAAAAAATCAGCACCATCCAACTACAAAGGGTTGACATGTAGAAATATGTAGAGTTCTATAAATATATTACTCTGCAAACACAAATATGATTTTGGATAAAAGAATCAAACCAAAGTGCTTGTTTTTAAATTGCACTCCTAACTTAAGTGAAAATTGATGACGATGTTGTCTGTTTCTTTTGCATTTGTGTGAATGTCAATCAAATATAATGTGTTAAATCAAATTAGTGGTGTAATGTTTGCTACCTGCTCCAAATAAGACGTTAAAATACACAAACAAACAGAACAAAAATCACATCCATGGAGCAGGCAACGAGTTTTTGTGGCAAACAAAATGCTACTGTGAGAACTATGCTGTCTCCCTGTGAAAAAAAAAAAAATCTAACAACTGCAATAGGAATGAAAATAAATTAGTTATATAAAAACGTAAATTCTATAATAATAAAACTTTAAAATCAACTTTGTTAGAATGTGTACTATTCATTTTTGTCACAAAAATATCTGACCTGTCAGATTATAAAGGTATGAATTAAAACTGGTTTAGATTGGTGCTATCCAAACAGGTTGGACAGCGGTCTGGTTCGGAGAGGACTGCTGGGGAGGTCCTCCCCTCCTCCCACCTCCCCAGTGTCCCTGAAGGAGGCGCTATGTATGATCTGGGCTCTGGGCCGCCCCCGGTGCAGCCGGGCATTGAGTCGACTCAGGGACGACTTCCTCTGTATGCCCCCCTTGGCTTTCCCATTCCCCGTCCCCTCCTCCGCTGACTCTGCTGGGGGGTTCAGTAGCCGCAGCGGGTTCAGATTGCCCTGCAGGACTCTGGGAAACCTCCAGCCGCGGCCCCAACCACTGCTGCCGTTACTGTTTTCACTGTCTGACTCAGCTCCCGGCGAGGTGACCACTCCCTCCTCCTGCAGGTTTGCGGCCAGCGGCGCTGGCAGGTACTGGATGGCTCGCCTCCCGCTGTAATCTCGAGCTTCGGGGTCTGCCTCCCAGTCTGACAGCAGCACACGGACCACCTGTCAATCATAACATGTCACACATAAAGTTTAGGAATTGAAGTTTTGTTTCATGGCCATTCATAGGGGATGAACTGGTGTTTTAGTGGTTAAAGTTAAGCAAAACATTCCATGCATTTCTAACTGTAACACACACGTATTCTTCACTTAAGGCAGTTACATAAAAATGGAAAATATAATGGATATCAAAAACAATTTCTGAGGTTTCAATACAAGACAAATCAACAATCAATTTACCATCCTAAAATGTGTTAATAATGCTGTTCTCATGCTGGTATCTGAACTTTCTTCACTCCAACAGACACGCTGGACATTGCTGTCATGAAAAACTTTTCTACTCTAACAGTAGCCTCTGTCTATTGTTCTCCTCTCCTCTCGTTCTATCTAGCGACAATTTCCCAAATGTCTTTGTTGATCTTACAACTGAAACCTCAGCGTTGTTTCTGAAACACCCCACACAGAAGACATTTCTAATGCTTCAATAATGTGGAGAATTTAATAGGATTTTTTTGTTTGTTCCGTGGATGTGGACACGCATGCAACTGCCAGATGCACAACACTGTAAAATCCTACACAGTACTAATCTAAGATGGTAATAATATGCCATAAGAGAACACTAATACATCAGAAAAAGCAGTGAAGAAGAAAATTAACTACAGATGCATACAACGCAGGTTTTAAATTTTGCACTGAACACAATTTCATAAAAATAAATATACTGAAGTAACACATAATGAATTTACTTTGTCTTAAAGCTAATGTAACGACTCTAGCTTGAGCAGACAGAGTGCAGGTAACTGTGTGCTGCCTCAATGAGCAGGTGTAACACATGACACCCCACTCTCACCACCGTCCCTGCAACCCACCTGTGTGTGTCCATGCATGGCAGCCAGGTGTAGCGGCGTGTAGCCAGCACTTGATCTCACGTTTACATTCACGGGTATAGTGTTCTCCTTGGCGAAGGCCAGCAGCTGGGAGAGGAGCTCGGCTTTGCCCTGCTTAGCTGCCCAGTGGAGGCAGGTGAATCCCGTCACAAAGTCTCTCTTGGCCACTAGGCTCGGCTCGACAGCCAGCAGAGGCTGTAGGCTTTCCCATAGTCCGTCCGAGGCGCACAGCATCCACTCGTGCTCCAGCGGGTCTAGGGTCACTGAGGCGCAGTCCTCGTCAGTGGCTGAGGAGAGGAGAGAGGCTGAGTCGCCGTCGCTCCTCACTGAGTCTCGGAGGCGTGAGCCACGGTTGATCAGAGACCTCCGAACCTGTGGGCAGAATATAAAAAAAACATTCTCTTTAGATTGTTTGTATCATGCCACATCAAATAGTTGTTACTTCTAAAAGCAACGCAACAGTGTTTAATAAAGCTGTCAAACTAATAGAATGATCACAATATTTCCTACCTGAGGAGAGCTACTCATCATCAGCTCTATGAAGTTCCTGCGACTTCCTTTGGGTGTGTTGATATCACCAACAGGGTCCAGCCCCTCCAGTGCGCTGTCTTCAGATAGACAGCTGGTCAGCATGGCCCGCTGGGAGCCTTTGGACACCCTGCGTGCCCCTCTCACCTGCTGGATGTGGGACCCTCCAGAGTGGGCCTGGTCCAGATCTGGCACCCCGATAACTGGAGCTGACTCTCGCCTCCTCCTGTCCCTCAGCTTCACCTCCCCTCCTCCGGCAGGGCTAGGAGTCCCTGCGTTGGTCTTACACTGGGACGGTTCTGCAGGCTGCCCATTACCATTTGACTGTTTGTCATTGTCCAAGCTAGCGGATAGTGGACGCTGTGCTCCTGCAGAACCATTGAAAAGTTTTTGTCATTGTCAATCAGCTACATGCAGTTACATATTATACAATATGACAGATATCACTGTATACATATTGTATCTTGCAAAAAATGAATGAGAACAACTGAATATAGTGTTAATCTTAATAACAGGGAGAATGTGTTTGATATTGGTTATGTAATTGGTCAAAATTGATGGATAATGAGATTTTTGTAGTATATAAAATCAAAACAATAGGCACTGGCCTTCAAAACAATGAGCAAACCCTTAGAAACCCTCGTGTTTATTATCCAGCACTAGAACCAACGAGGCAATACAACCTAAACACAATAATAGGTGCTGTAAACATGTGCATAATGAAATCTAAACTAAAGGAAAATTATTGTTAAAGCACGAGGAAGAAATCAAATGAAATCCTTCCTCACCTGCCCGCTCTCCGTTGTCAGGATTACCGTTGACATACTTGTTGTCCAGCGTCTCTTGGATGTTGCCGTTGCACTCCGCGTGATCGTGGTCGTCTGCGCTCGTACGCATCACCGACCCCGCGCCGCCCTCTGTGTCTAAGCACACAAATTTCACGCCGTTTTCAACCTTCACGACACCCACACCGTCAACGATGCGTTTCAGCGCCTCCTGGTCCACACCTTCCTTTGACTGGTCATTTTTCCCACAGGCTGATAGGAAATGATCGATCAGCTCCATCTGCTGGACCCTCCCTCCTCTCTCCAGCAGGAACTCCTGCACGGCTTGCTCCGTGCACCGGGACGCCATCATCCTCCTCAACAACACACACGGAGCGCAGTGATAACTAAGTTATTTACGCGTCAACGTTGCAAAATGAGCCCATGTTCAAGCGCGTTCACTTAGGTCGGTGACAACATATGACAGCATCTTTCTCTCCGGCCTCCTCCTCTCCTCCATGGGGAAGACCAGTGTCCAGCTCCTGCAGATAGGGGTCGCACAACCAAGCAAAACGGCTCACCACGGTAAGAATCATGTTGCATTCACGTACTCGTCGTAAGCTCGGACTTTCAAGCACTAGTATAATCAACCATTGAGTGAAGACATCACAACTTTTGGAAATTGTGTTTTCCTTCATGTGTCTACTAAGTCACTAAGCCGGAAAATTAAATAGAAATCTGTTCGGTGTATGCATCAAATCATTAACTAATTTATATAGATTAAATAATATACAACAAATTCCAGAGTAATCATAATCTGTCTATAGTCAATAGAAAATATTGGCTATAGACAGTCAATATAGTGAAGTTTCTGAGGTGAAACTCATGTCTGAGATTATGTATCAACATCAAGGGCAGCTGTTTTATTACCCCGAATTCAACTTTCTCGTTTTTCCTTTATTCCTTAACATAACACAAGCAATGGGAGCGACTGGGAAAATTAAGTTGCGCTGTACCATCCTACAAAGATAGGGGGAAGGGTTTTGTTGAAACACTAAATTATTATAGTTTTGCGACAATGTCTTGAAGATTTCATGTATACGATATGCACAAAGTAAATGAATTTATTTGAATTCCGTGACAGTAGCCATAATGTATAGAACAGTATTTTGTTTTCTGTCTCGTCATCCCTACATTGTTTTGAGTGGACTGATCTGTCCAGTTGTCGACGGTGAACGCTGTGAGGCGGTACTGACCAAGGATTCTAAAAAAAGAAGTTGCTCTTTGTCAGTTTAGTTTTGTTATTTGTGAAAGTATTTAGGATATTAATTCTGTCTAAAACTATGGCTTCTTCGGACGTTGCTCGGCAGCCGGTTAGTATTTTTTTCTCTTTTGTGGCTGACAAATGACAGTGTTCTTGTGAGTTGAGAAGGGAGTGTCCAGAGCTATTATTAAGTTAGCTTCTGCTAACCCGACAACTTCTTTCAATCTTTAAAGTTACTGAAAACATGCCAGTTTGAATGGAACTACTCTCTAGAACCGGAAACAATGTATTTGCCATTCACGCTGACATATCTCCAGGGCACCAAGCGGCCATCCTCAGGGTTTAACTTGCTTTTAAAAAGATATTCCTTGTTGCATCTTTCATCAAAGTACGGAGGGTGCTAGCATGCTAACACAACACTAGCTGTCTTATACTGAATAGTATGAATTGCTTCACACCTAAACACTCACATACCACAGTCACTAGCGCACACATCGCAAAGTTATGTGGGCAATCCTAGCCATGAAATTCACACACCCATTTAGCTATTAAGGGAAGCTTTTGGCTACATTGCTGAATGAAATTTGGCTTTGGCTCACTCCGGTCAAATCCGTTGTACAGCAATAAACATTTGTTTTTGTTCTCCGCAGATTAGAGTGTGCAGCTATTAAAAGCTGATGGCATATCATGAGGATTTCCCTTTACCTCTGCAATCTTACCCCCGAACCATAACTAGATCTGAGTATTTGAATAGTTCAGATGAGGTCAAGTCAGAGGAAGATGATAGGAGAGCACAGCTTGTGAAACATTCGTTAGACTCTAAACTTTGTGTTGTCTACACATTGTGGGAAACACATTAATATATCATATCTTATCATATTTGTGTGTCATTGTTCCTGATACAGACATTTATACCTTTTATACAACATGCCAAGAGCCAGTTGTCAATTCAGTAGTCTAAACTGACAGAGCAAATACATTTTTACTGAATTAAAGTAAAAATGAAGACTTGGACATTGTCTTGGGCGTTTCCTGCGTGTTATTAATAATGAGTGCGTTATGAAAACATATGTATGAGCTGTCTGTGTGTGCGCCATTCATTCCACAGAATAAAGGAGTCCGGCCTCTGGGTCTAGCCGGCCATGTGGGTTTTGACAGCCTTCCAGATCAACTCGTCAACAAATCCATCTGCCAGGGCTTCTGCTTCAATATCCTCTGCATCGGTACTTGTCACAAACACACATAGCTTTACTGTACCCACTGAGAATGACCATGTCCTTTGCATTTCGGGCCACAGTGTCAGGCACTTAATACCTTAAGTACATTTTACTGGTTGGTTCTTGTAGACAAGAAGTTACACTCAGTTTCCAGTTCATTAGTCATGCTAGTGGAAATGAGTGCATTCTAATACAACAGTCCTGCAGAAAATCTTAGCTTTATGATGGTTGCTGTATTCAGCATTTATATAAAATAACCAGCAGAGCTATTGATTCAGTTGTGTTTTTTTCATTTTGGAGGCTGTGGTTTATTGAATTGTGTTTATTGTGTATATTAACACTTGAGTGATAAGAAGAATCCATTCTAGTCATACTTACTTGATATTACTTAAAGTTACTTTCAGAAATACTGTATTTATCTGGCATATTAATGATAACACTATAGTTGGATCTCTGTATCTTCTACAAGTTCAGCTACTCAAACTTGCATCTTAAACTTTTGTGCTCCAGGTGAGACCGGCATTGGGAAGTCTACGCTAATGGACACTCTATTTAATACCAACTTTGAGAACTTCGAGTCGTCCCACTTTGAACCTCAGGTGAAGCTGCGTGCTCAAACCTACGACCTGCAGGAGAGCAACGTCAGACTGCGTCTCACCGTGGTCAACACCGTTGGCTTTGGAGACCAAATGAACAAACAAGAGAGGTGAGACTGAGAGACGTGTGAGTGTCTGACTGACTTTTGACTGAGAGTCTGTGTAATGAATGTTATTTATGAATAAGCGTTATGGTAAATGTCTTTTTAGTTTTATTTACTGGCTTTTCAAACTATTCCGTGATCATCATTTTGTTTTTGTCCCTCAGCTATCAGCCAGTGGTGGACTACATTGACAGGCAGTTTGAGAGTTATCTGCAGGAGGAGCTAAAAATCAAGCGCTCTCTTCACAACTACCATGACTCACGAGTCCATGCCTGCCTTTACTTCATCTCACCCTCTGGCCATTCTCTTAAATCCCTGGACCTGGTCACCATGAAGAAACTAGACAGCAAGGTAGGAGGAGGACTGCAGTGTTTAGTTGTGTTACAGGTGCCATACAACATGTATGTCGCAGACAGGAATATACAGGGAATATTTAATGGAATCAGGCAGTATTAGATTTGAGTTCATTTTTTTAACTGGAATGAAGGCTGAATTAATGATGGTTTTAAAATGAGAACCAGTTGGAATTTCAGCTGGGTTTCCGTCTGAAAGTCAAAAGAATGTCCTTAAACCAGCCTGGCTCTGCAGTTGTGAAAGGTTTTTCTTTTGTCTATTTGTGTGTCATTACATCAGTCATACACGAAGTGCTGTCCAACTTCAATCGGTGAATATTTGTTCGCAGTGTTTCTATGTGCAAATTACCACTCAGTGTATCATTGTTGTCCACTGGTATTGCTAACAACAACATCCTGGTTTTGCAACTTGCACTTGGACTTGGTTAACTTGGGCGGGAAAGCAGCTTAACAAGCTGTAAAATGACAGAGCTGCCCAAACTGCTCAGCTTGTCTTCTCTAAAGGAATTAGGGGTAAAAGAAATTTGTGATGCTTCACCATTATCTGAAAACAAATGTCAAACTAGAAGTGATCACTGAAAAAAGCGAACTTGAGACTTTGCTTTTTTCAGTCTTTTTCAGTTTGCAAGCAGCATTTTTTGTGGAAGCTGACGTGACCACTGCTTGAAAACAAGTTGATATATGTGTGAGAGACAGTGTGAGGTTCTGTGTAAGGAACTATGTTGTGGTTGTTTTTATGTCTGGCTGTTGGGAGAAGTTCACCATCCAACTAACTAAACCCCCTTCCATTTCCCTTGAAATGGTCAGAAACTTTCCCATGCTCTCTGTGTGTTGTGACTTTGTGTTTTTCTTGCGCGGTTTCACTGCTGCGGAGTGTCAGTAACCCTGGATTTGCGTCTGAAAGGACCAGAAAAAGCAGTGGAATGCTGTAATCACCTCACGCACACACACACTTGAGTTGTCCTTTTGTGTCACTGTACAGATACACACAGAAAGAGCCAATTGTTGAACGGGCAGCAGTGACGGATAGACAGTCACTCACTCAGACAGCTGTTGGAACAGATCTCCTAGCATTGTTTTGTTTTCTCTGCTGGGATCAGTGTGTGTTCTGTATGCGTATACGAGTGTGTGGTCTGGCCCAGAAGCTTGCCTGGTGACAACAACTCATTCCAAGCCTCTCTTTGGTACGACAGGATGACAGACAGGCAGGAATGTGGGGTGGCTTGGACAGCAGATTGAACTGCTGGGCCAGAAATAACACCAGAAAACATGGTTTATATAGAGCTTATCGAAAGGGAGGACTTTAGATAAAGAAATAAAAACAAATATGGTTTGTTTTTTGTTAAATGCTGCTTTTTTATATACAGACTGGGGGTTTTCAGTGGTTGTACGTGTAGATTCCTGACCCAAGCCATGAAATTTGCTTGTTTTAGCTTGATTAGTGAAGACCACAGCCAACGGGATGTCCCCCGTTTGGAGAAGTTAGCCTATAAATATTGTCCTGAAGGAAGTGTTTGCACATAATAAATGCACATTTCTACCATACCAAAGTCTCTGCAGTCATCTGGATTAGATCTTGAAGCCATTAGTTTTTTAACTGTTGCTACTATGACTGTATGAAGACATAATATGTCATTTAAAAATACTTTTCTTCTAACATGGGAGGAATTCTAGTAGCTTCTTTGCCTCTCACTGCTGATCCATCTTTTTAAGTGGAGTGAGTCATTTATAAAGATCCTGGTGCTACTTGGCATTCTGTGCTGAAAGTGTCTCATCATTTTGTGGAGGGAACACAGTTTGTTGACTGAGGTGAAGGCTGATGCTAACCCGTGACTGATCAGACCTGAGATGAAAAACACTCTGCATGTTTTCTTAGCTAATAAAATGTTTTTTAAGAGCCTGCCTTTACACTGAATAATGACAGCTGCTTGCCATAGGTGAACATCATCCCAGTGATCGCCAAAGCCGACACCATCAGCAAGAGCGAGCTGCACAAGTTCAAGATCAAAATCATGAGTGAGCTGGTCAGCAACGGTGTCCAGATCTACCAGTTCCCCCTGGATGATGAGACTGTGGCTAAAGTCAACACGACTATGAACGTAAGGAACCGCACGCACTCCTGTCGTACTCTTTTCATCAGCGTCTAAAGGTCGAGACTGTGTTCAGTGTGTTACATCTTTGCATGCAGTTTCATACACACACTTCTTTTTGTAGGGTCATTTGCCGTTTGCTGTAGTAGGCAGCACAGAGGAGGTCTCAGTTGGAAATAAGATGGTGAAAGCTCGCCAGTACCCATGGGGCGTAGTGCAAGGTAGGATGGATTATTGTGTGTTCTGCAGTGGGCACAATTTAATCATTTATTTCTGAACCGTGCGACTCAGACTATAATTTACCCTCTAAAATTTTGTGGGTGGTTAAACTTTGGGCTGGCTTCCAGGCTGCGTTTGAATGTCACTTTATAAAATGTATTAAGTATTGGCAAAGATATTTCTGTTAATAGTAGTGTTACATTGACAGTTTAGTCCGTTCTTTAACACTTCTTTCCACTCAGATTTCTCACACTTTTCCCATCTAGAAATGTGAACAAAAACTGCCTTGAAACCAGCCTAATCTTATTTTTTTGCTGTGATGACTTTCAGTTTCACAGTTGAAATGCTTTCTCAAAAGCCCCCTGTAGTTTGTCTAATGTGTGTTGATGTGTGCGTCAGTGGAGAACGAGAACCACTGCGACTTTGTGAAGCTGAGGGAGATGCTGATCTGTGTGAACATGGAGGACCTCCGGGAGCAGACGCACACTCGCCACTACGAGCTGTACAGACGCTGCAAACTGGAGGAAATGGGGTTCAAAGACACGGACCCAGAGTGCAAGCCTGTCAGGTCAGCTGGCCGCACGTCTGCCAAATCTCCACGCAAATGCACAACCGAGCGATGCGACTAATGGCTTGACTGCACATGTTTACAGTTTGCAGCAGACGTACGAGGCCAAGCGTCAGGAGTTCCTGGTGGAGCTGCAGAGGAGGGAGGATGAGATGAGGCAGATGTTTGTGCAGAGGGTGAAGGAGAAGGAGGCTGAGCTGAAGGAGGCTGAGAGAGATGTAAACAGACAAACTCCTCATTTCAATAGAATTTCTTCAGCTGCTCAAATCTTGCATCAGACACAGAAATTAAAATGGCTATTAGCGATGCAAGGATGGCTTCTGACGCCATCCGGATCTGCATGAATCATCCACCCGCCACCCACCTAAAAAAAACATTTGGAGGCACGCACCCAATTATTTCTCAATGAGATTTGTCTAATCGTGATGATGTGGTAACATTACCCTGAGGTAGGCTGGCATGAAGATAAAGAACACCAAACAATTTATTTAAAGCACTTAATCTTAAAACTTTATCTCCTTTCTAAAACGAAAATTGGCGACAACTATTTCCACAGTGTGAGTGTTGCATCAGACAACAGTTCATATTTTAAAGATGAGTCCATGTTTATGACCCATCCTGTCCAACCCATGGATAAAACCATAGTCTGCACATCACTAATAGCTATTCATTACAAATGTGGGAAGAAGTTAATGCTTGATTTCCAGTCTCGCACAGTTTTAGTGTGAAAATAAAACTCTCCTGTGTCGGGTGGTAACTAATGTGAGTCCTCGTCTGTATCCGTTCCAGCTGCAAGGCCGCTTTGAGCAGCTGAAGCGCCTCCACGCAGACGAGAAAGCGGCTCTGGAGGAGAAGAAGCGGCTTCTGGACGACGACCAGAGCTCCTTCAGCAAGAGGCGGGCCGCCGCTCAACTCCTGCAGGCCCAGAGCCTCACCGCCAACGGCAAGAAGGACAAGGACCGTAAGAAGTAAGGAGCATATCTGGACGCTGACGCTGGGATGCTCAGGAAATATTCAGCGTCCTTGATGTTGCACGTGTAGCTGGCAGGGACGGTGAAACGGATGAGTCATCAGTGATTTGCTGTTTTAAGATGCGCATAAAGTCTCACCACCACCTTCTAACATTTAAGATTTGTGTAGACGAGCATCCAGGCTGATGGAAGAGCTGGCTGCATATAGACGACTAAGGCCCAGAGCCTCATAGGGCGACATTTAATCTGCAGCCAGACACATTGTCATTGAAATCTCTCTCATTGTCTTTCAGTTCTGGCTTCATGTGAAGACCCTTGGATCTGAAGTACTCTCCATTATGACCAGTATAACCAGTGACATTCTATCCACATCCTTTTCCAGCCTTTTGGCCAGTCTCAAACACTAACGAGGAAAACCCCACACAAACCAGCAGTGTGTGTGTGTGTGTGTGTGTGTGTGACGGAGAGAGAGAGAGAGGGGGGAGAGACGGCGGGAGTTTGTTTTTGTGCCAAAGTTTATTGACTGTACCTGAGAATCCTGTGTACACTTTCTTCAATGGTATTATCTCCTTTGTAGGTTTTATACCTGTTTGTGTAATGATTATTTATCCTTTTCTTTTTATATAAACCTTTATACCTTCCTTATTAGCTTTTGCCAGTCTGAGGGAGGCCTCAGTGTATTGATGCTCGCACAGCCTCCCCCTCTAGAAGCTGTTGACAGATCAAAGAGCCTCCATAGGTACAGACAACACTGTAAGGGACTTCTTCACTTATCTTGTATTTGGACGCCGTGTGTTTAGTGTATGATAAGAGCACCCTTGGTGTTTTAATGCTCCAATCACGTTACTCTTTATTAAGCCCTTTTTATAAGGTCTCTCTTTATGAGGTTTCCACAACTCGACCATCAGAGCTCATGCAAATGGCATTGAATGCGGAAATAAATTCTTGGGAGCTTTTTATTTTCTTTTTAATAAACAAAGACACTAAAAGTACAGGTCTCCTACTCTCTGTACTGTACATGTCCAAAACCAACCACAACACTCTGGTGAGATGTTTACACCAACTTTTACTCACTGTTACTGACGCTTGCATTTACACTAGTGCTTAAAGATGTTTGTGCCTTATTAGAAATACAGCACCCACATCCAGGGAAACACACCGATGCCTACTGGAGAAAGGCTGGTCTAAGACACACTTGTATTTAAAGAATAAACAGTATTATTCTTTTTGTTTTCCTCCTTTCTAAATAAATCTTTGTATTTTTGTCATGATATGCTGTGTCGGTCTGTTTTTAATCTCATGCACAGAGGACAGGTGCACATCACCTGGTCTCCAAGATGGAACATGAGAAGTCTGGTTAATCACATTTATTCTGCACCATATCAACCATGTTTTAGACAAGAGAATAACATGTTCAGGTGTCACTGCTTTTCTCAGCTGGTACATGCAGCAAAGAAGGGATTCAAAGCTTTTCTTTTAAAGGGTTCTGCTTCTTCTCACTCAAGGTTCATTATTGATTCAACAATCACATGGAGTGGTGTGGGCATACTAGAGTAAGTAATACAAGTGCAGATGCATAGTGTCGTTTTCACCCGAGTGGGGATGGCTGCTGCCATCAAGGAGTGTCATTGCTATGGGGTGGGGGTGCCTGGTCTGGTCTAGGTGGGTGTTACAAGTAACATCCACATGAATGCCAGGGCCAAAAGTTTCCCAGCAGAACATTGTAATGTTTGAAAATGATTCAATCTTTACTGCAACTTACATTTATTAAATGAGCAAACTGGTAGCTTTTTACAATGAACAAATCAAACAATTTAAAGAGTTGAACACAACTAACATTACAAATGGTTTCTCTAAATTTAACACAAAATGCCACTTTTAATGACTCCTGCACTCTCAAAATTCAACCACTTCATGACCAGGTACTTAGTAGAGCAGTCTGTTGCTGTTACAACCTGCAGCAAACATGATGCATGACCAGACACCAGCTTCAGGCAGCGCTCCTGGGGAATATTAGCCCATTCCTCTTGGGCAAAGGCCTCCAGTTCACTAATATTCTTGGGTTTGCGTGCTGCAACTGCCCTTTTCAAATCCCACCAGAGATTATCAGTGGGGTTCAAGTCAGGTGACTGTGATGGCCAGCCTTGGTGGAATTAACATCCAGTGACACCCAAGCTTCAGCTTCCTCACAGACAGCATGACATTTTCTCCCAGGATTTCTTGATACTCGATCTCATCCATCGTGTCCCCCCACACCCTGCAGGTTTTCAGTGCCAGTGGAAGCAAAGCAGGCCCAGAGCTCTGCATCATTTTCATTGTTGGTACAAAGCAACAGTCTCTTCTCTGACCCACTTGTCAGTTATCTTGATCTAGCCACGTGTCTAACATGCGACCAAATGTCACCGTCAACTGGTATTGGAGGTGTTCTGCCTCTAGCACACCTGATGCGACTAATGAAGCCAAGCAATTGATTGGCCCTTGATTGGGCCTGAGACCACACCTGATTTCTCTCATGAGAAATTCTGTTCAGGGGGATGAATCATTTTGAGGCTGCAGTACTCATTAAAAGTGGCATTTGGATAATCCAGTTGTTTCAAGCTCAGGTTGTGTTGAGCTATAAATAGTTTTTGTTTGATTTGTTCATTACAAAAAGATGCTAGTTCGTACTATTAGCCAATGAACCTAGTTTACAGTGGGGGCTGAATAACTTTAATTGCAACTGTATTGTCGCAAGATGGACAATGTTATTTACTTCTGTCGGTGGTCATAATGTTGTGGCTGATCGGTGTAACTAGCCATATAAACCTTTTATTTCTAACATCGAGCCACTGGAGAAAAAGTTTCTTTTTTAAAGGAGCATCCGTGCGGTTTAGAAACTGACAGACGTCCTGAGCTGCTGGATGAGGAGCTGCAGGCGACGGGCTGCACACCTCCATCTTCTCAGCAGGGCTCCTTCCTGTGTTTGGAAGGAATGATGAAAAAAGGCCAATGATTGTCTGTCTTCAGAGCTGAAATGTTAATAGTTTGTTGTAGTAAATCACGTTTGCGGTCACCACCAGCAAGTTTAGTAGACGCCAGGTTAACCAGCATCACCATAAGAGAACAGATGAGTGCGACAAGCTTTGGCTTCAGAGAGGGAGATCCAGAGGGCAGCATAAACATCTTCCCTTACCTACTCGCTATATTTAAAAACACAAAGAGAAAGGGAGAGCCCTGTGCTTCTGTTTCTTGCAGTGTCTTACCCTTCATGTGACCGGAGCTGGCAGACAGGCAGGTGGACAGACAGGTGTGGTGTATAAAGCAGAGGAATGCTGATCGATTCCCTGCAGGGGCCTGCAGCAGCTCACTGTGTTATAGGCTGGCAAGAGGACACCCAGAGGAGAAGCGTTTCACTCAAGACACGCCGTGTGACTACCTCTGTCTGCTCTCTAGGTGCTTGATTTCTTCACCAGATTTTCCTGGGGGAGGGGCCAGCATCTCCGAGCTGCAGAAATCTCAAGGATCTAAATGTGGCTGCCCTCTTTTCAACTTAAATGTAGCAGCCTGAGTGTTAGTTAAGTGTTTCTGAGTGGGCTTACAGCACAGATTGATGTTGTACACCTGTGATCGGACACACATTCACACACACACACACACACACACACACACACACACACACACACACACACACACACACACACACACACACCTACCACCTTTTGCCAGTCACTCTAAATGCAAATGGAGGTGATCATCAGAGACAGGCCTGACTCCTGGAGAGATGAGGTTGTCATTTTAGGGGAGCGTTGGAGACACTACCAATTACACACCACGTCCAGGGCTGAGTTCAGAACACAAGAGAAAAAGGTGACGACAAGAAAGGAAGACGACGGACAGGAGAGAAATGAGAGGAGAAGATGGAGGGAGGCATGAAAAGAGGGGCAGAGTCAGCTTTATTTGTGTGGAATGATAACAGTCACGGCCTCCGTCCGACGGCCGTACCTGGAAACCTGTTGGTGAGGCTTGGTAATGAGCACGCTGCGAGTGGAGATAATTCTAATCAGAGCCGGATATGATGCGATATCCTCTAATGGGCCATGCAGGTAATGTGTTTGTTTCGTATCAGCGCTCACAAGTGTGTCATTTCCCTCTCCATCTCCATCAGGAAGCTGCAGGAAGACGCCGGGAATCGCTTTTAAAACAAAGGCATTTATTGCGAAAAATGCACTTGACATGAAAAAACAATCAAATCAACCACGGGTCATCAGTACAAGACGATGTATAATGATCACATGGTAGAGAGCGCTGGGCGTCGCCAGCACAGAGCATGACTTCAATGGCACAAAAGGCCTATAAATATTCTGCACAATATAGAATTATATATATACTTCTTTTCTTCTCTCTCACCGTACCACTGTTTTCACCTCGACTCAGTCTCGGCGAGGCGTGAGCGTCCACGCTGCACCGAGCTTTTTCATAAAGTTTCTGTTTTCTGTAAAGAGCTACATACAGAGGCCTCCTCCCACCCTCTCTTTTCTCTCTCTCTCTCTGTCTCACACACACATAAGTATCCATAGGAACAAATATGGCCAACATCTAGTTCAAGATGGCAGGGTGAGAGCTCAGGCTTCCTGAAAGGACAAAAAAGGACGGACAATTCCATATAACTGAAAACTGAGCATAACACTAATGTGCAATGTTTTATGTTGCGTTCATGTCCAGTGGGAACTACCACTGCAGTTGGCAGCTTGGTTACATTTCCCAAGCCGAGTGGTATTTACAACCAAGAAGCTGAGGCGAGTGGCGTCACGTAATTAAAACATGTTTGGAGAAGCCGGCGGTTCAAGTTAGCCCACCACGGTGCGGTGGTTTTTATTCCTGACTGCTGTAAACGCTTTGCCCTCACAGCATCAAACCCCTCAAGACGGGAAAGACTGTCGACGTCTAACACAAAACGAGGACTTGTGCTTAAGTTTGACTCAATAAAATTAGAGTCCTCAGTCGGGCGGGCGTACAAACACATAAATAAGAACCCTGCTCGGGGGTTTGTGCAGAGCTCGTTCTGGGGTCTGCGTTTTTTTTTGTTTTTTTTTATTGTCGAGCCAAACGCAACGATTGAAAAACAACCAGTGGGCTCACCGTGTCTACACATGCGAAGACAAAGAGTTAGGGCACGGGTCAGCCGAGGATAAATAGTGAGAGCGTGTGTGTTTGTAGGCACTGGGGTTTTAGACCGATGGAGACGCCTTTAGATAAATAAAGCTGAACTTTTACCTGACTGAACCAAGCTCCCACTGGAGGTCCAGTACACTTTGACAGAATATTGATAATAACCATGAGACTAGGTCGTGTGAGGTGTGACTTGTTGCAGGAAAATAATGTTAATCCAAATTACCCATAATGCACTGTCACTGGTCAGAGTTTCTAACAGTGTCAGGTCTGAGGTCACGTCTACTTTTAGTTTCTCTTTAATGTCCTGTTACTTAGCATTCTCAGTCTCTGGTTCTGATCAGTGTCCTTCTTTTAGCACCGTTTTGTCCTCTTGTTATTTGTTTAATATTATATTTTAATTTGTACTTTTAATTCCTTTCACTCCTCTGCTTTTTTTTACAGCAGTCAGCCATAACATTGTGACCGACCGCTCATAGTCGCTGGTGAAGTGAAGAACACAGATTATCTGGTTATCGTGGCACATGTCAGTAGGTGTGATTTATTTGGCAGCTAGGGAACATTCTGTCCTCTGACGTGTTAGAAGCAGTAAAAATGGACAAGTGGAAGAGTTTAATGGGCTTTGACCAAAACTGCAGCTCTTGTGTGGTGTTCCTGGTCTGCAGTGGTCAGAACTTATCAAAAGTGTTCCAGCAAAGGAAAAGAAATAAACCAGAGACAGGGCCACGGGTGGACAAGGCTCAGTGATGCACGCCCACGTGGTCCAGTCCAACTGACAGCTACAGCTACTACTGTGTAATAAGAAAAATAATGCTGGTTCTGATGGAAAGGATCAGAGTTTGTTTTGTGTGGTGCCAGTCAAGATGACCATACTGACCACTGCAGTCTGCTTAGAGCAGCCACTATGGAGCAACGGAAGAAGGTGATCTGGTCTTATGCTTCACCTTTACATCACATGGATGTCCTGGGACTTATCGGGGAACGCGCTCGTGCTTTTGTGATGTTTGGGATGTTTATTCTGATGATGTTGAGGTGATGGTACATATCAAAGGAACATTTTTCCAGAAGAACTCTACATTATAACGAAATCATTAATGTTATTCACTCCACTGGTTGGTGGTTTTAATGTTGTGGCTGACTGATATAACAATATACTGGGCCACGCATCAGATCTAGCTTGGGGAGGGGAAAAAAAATCCCTTTTGTGTGTCTTGTGCTTCTTTTCCTCTGTGGAACTATTGTTGGAAGGTCTCTATAGAATGACAGGAGTGAGATTTCCAGACAAACAAAAAACTAAAAGTAATTTTGTGCCATTTTCTTTTTTTGTTTGTTTTTGTTGGTCATGTCTTGTGTTTTCTATTTGAGTGTTGTCTGTTTTTATTTCTTTTCCTCCCCCTGCGACATAATGTAGAAGCATTCAACAAGGGAGACCTAGCAGCGCCCAACCAATAACAGACTCTGTTTACCATTCGAGACAATTAGAGAGTCTGTGCTCAGCCAATGAATGAGCCTCGTCTGTGTCCACATGCTCATTCTGTGTTCTTTCACCAGTGACCTCTCACTCTCTGTGCTTCTATCTCCACAAGCAGGGATCAAGGTAGATGGTTGGATGTAAACTAGACACGCTCAGGATGTAAAAGTTTCACAGAAGCAGGCCGACCACACACTCACTACAGCGGTACAAAAATACCTGTTTGAGGTTGAGGAAAAGTCGAAGGCTGGCAGTCGTTTGATGAAAAAACGGTGTACGTCGTCCCATGAGCGTCTAATCTTATTCACAATATTGCTGCATTTAGATAAAAACTGACGACGGTATAAATAAGAGGGACAACTGTTAGTTATCTGTGTGGCAGAATTCACTGGATTATTTGGTACGGGGTTTCTGTTTTTTCTCTCGTTGGTTTCTTCACATTTTTTCACATTTTAAAAAGACTGGATTGAGATTTCGTAAATTGACTGCTTAAGCAAAAATAAATAAAAAAAGAAGATGTTTGCGCTAAAAATGGACGGACGAGGCGAGCAGCAGTGGAAATCCCTTTTGTCAAGTAAGTACAGGTGTAAAATACTGTATGTGCAGATATACTGGCAGGTTGTATCAAATATTACCAAGTGCATTTCTAATCTTTTAAACAACTTTTATAAATAGACATGAATTCTTTGAAAGAGTTTTGGTGTAACTTTCTGCTCCTTTTTACATTCAGCAAGCCAGTTATAGTAGAATCCAGCTGTGAGTGTGTGAGTGTGTGGAGGTGGGGGGTTGTCTGTGGGTTAATTTAATAAAAGTAACATTTATCTGGGATATTCTGTATAAATAGATAAATCAATGACCTAATTCATACTTTTTGTTTAAATTAAAACTAATGTGACAGGTCATCACGGGGTGACATCACAGACTATATTAAAAAACAGAATAATGCTACATGCATTGTTAACATGTACCGGGTTAAAAAGAAACATGTGCTTGTTGTCGGATCAGACGTGGAGACATGTGCTTACGATGATCTGAGAGTGCAGGCTCGTGCGCTCTTCCATCATCAGCTGGCCGTACATTTTTCACTTTTCAATCACATAAAGCACCCGAATTCAAGTTCTGAGGTCTCAGTGGAAAAGCAGAGCTGATGCTTTTTGTGCTCGCGTTTGCTGGTGGATGATGCCGAGGAGGAGGGCTGGGAGGTTCGTCTTTCTGTGCTCTTTGAGTCTGTGTGCCTTCAGTAGTAGAGACGATTCTGGAAACACGTCGCTGGGTGAGTGACGGGAGAAGCTGACCCGCTTCCTGTGGGACTGGGCTGGTAAAAGCCGGGACTAGCTTTCCTAAACAGTGTGTGAGATAGTTGGGCTGATGTCGGTTTCTGAAGACTACAACCAATAATGATGTTTAGAGACGGTGTTAAAGATCTAGTGCAGGACTTTTAAATATAAACCAGTGTCAGTTATATTCAAGTCCTCAGGCACATATGTTATCCTTACATACAAATGGATCCTTTAAGCCTTTTAAACTAAAATGATAAATATCTACTAATGTGCTCGATGAGACATGAGGCTTGAAATCCATTTTGGAGAATGTAGCCAACTTAATATTCAATAATCAATCATTTTTATGCCCTAGCCCACCTCTCCACTGTGCCACCAATGTGCAAAATATTCAGCCTTTTAGTAATTACTTAAATCATGTATTATTGTCACAGAGCTGTGGAAATGTCTGTGTATTTTTGTAACTATTTCTAAACACAAGACCACGCATCAAATGCATGTGTGCACAGTGTTTCTGTGACGACTTTCACTGCCAGAAGGGGGAGACAAAAGTTCTGCACTAAAGCTTTAAATATATTTTCATTTCAAGCTCGTATTGCCTGAGAGAATAACACCTTGAATATGTGACTTTAAAATCCTCCACTTAAAACCAGACAACTACATTTTGTAAGTATCAGCGGCTTCTTGATGTGCATGTTTAAGCCAACAGAGGAAATCAGAGAAACCGCCATCAGCCCAACATTTGTGTATGTTTGTGTCCGTGTGCCTTGTTTGACTCAGAGAGAGGAACAGCGTGTGTCCTTTTTGTAGTTCAGAAGCTCTCGACGAAGCTGCCGGGAAACAGGCCGGTCTGCCCCGTCCTCTGCAGGGTGCCTTTGTACCAGCCGTCCTCCCTCTTCTTATGAACAAACACCACGTCTCCTTCCCGGAGCTCGATCTCCGCTTCGCTCTGGGGAGGGTAGGGCACCACCACACGATACCTGCCACACACATACAGTTAGCGGTCAACATCAAGAGCCTGGATCACTGTTTTCTCCTATACTACTGAGTATGTGAGTGATCAATGAATGTATGCACAGAATGGGAGCCGGTAGAAGTGTTCTGAACATATGAATATCTGTTCATACCTGATGAAACATGTATTGATATCCGACCCTACTTCAAATTTTGGAACAAGCTGCAAAGCTCTTTCTGTCACTGTCAGTAAGCACATACAGCAGGCTAATATTTATTTATGTATGTTGGATCTGACATTTTTAGTGCGCTGCACCAAGCTCAGATTAAAACCTGAACCCTGGAAGCTGTCATACGCGCCCTGATGAAGCAAGCAGAGAAAATCTCCAGTAATAATGGGAAATAAAGACGCTGGTGATTACTGAGGAAACAGCACATACTTAACTCCAGATGGCTCCTCGCATTCATCAACAATTAACCACCCACGTTTATGACCGAATTACACACAGCACACTCATATTTAGGGGTCAGGTGGTTAGCACTGATGCCTCACAGCAAGAAGGTCACCGGTTCGAATCCATGGGCCGGCTGGCCTTTCTGTGTGGAGTTTGCATGTTCTCCCTGTGTCTGCGTGGGTTCTCTCCGGGTACTCGGGCTTCCTCCCACCATCCAAAGACATGCTGGTGCTAATTGGTGATTCTAAATTGCCCGTAGGTGTGCATGTGTACCCCTGCCTCTCGCCCAATGACAGCTGGGATAGGCTCCAGCAGACCCCCGTGACCCCTAACAGGACTAAACGGGTATAGAAAATGACTGACTGACTAACACTCATATTTAATATTTGGTAATTCTTGTTTAGATGTATTCATTATTTAGTTAGTGAACAACTACAAGGACAAAACCCTTTCACGCAATCATTTCTAATGGCGGTTGCGTGTATTTTTCTGAATGAATCAAGCTAAACTCCGCTTATGAAAGAGCACGGCAGCTGAGTAGGCCAAGAACGCTTTGTGTTCACACTGCCAAACGAATGTGGTCACAAACGGCCCAGATCACCCCCAAAACTTGATGATGAAGTTAAATTGTTCAACATGAACATACTTGCACCAAATTACTTTCACTGGGCTTTGATGAATTGTAGCAAAAACCACCAAAGTCAAACACAGGTTTCTGGATTATCAGATGTTATGATAACTACTGTGTCTGTGTGGTGTGGTGTGCCACTGAATTTGTCATTTGTCAACCTACTGGTAAGACATGACTGCTTTCTTTCTCTTACTGGGCTGTCCTCTAACGTGCTACCATAAAAGGGTTTTTACCTTCATGTCCTCTGACAGAACAGAAGTGTCTTGATTGTAATAGTTTTCTAAACGTTGGCACAAAGTGTGTGAATGTGAGCAGGACTTCAGGCATGCATATGGCTGCATTTCTCAGGGATAAAAGAACGATCAGTAGTGTTGCTCGTACTCAGCACTGCAGCACTTGAGCTCACAGATTGTAGTGTAGCTGCAGATTTGAACTCTTGGATGATGCACCAACAATGAAGACATGGATGATGGCTTACATGCTTAGACTGTCATCTCAATTAAACCGCGTTCTTACTGTCCTTCTTAACGAGATCACAGCACTAATGACTTTTCATTCATTATACGCCTATGTTAGTTAGATTATACTCCAACTGAAAATTACACCATTCTGTCAAAACATATTACACATTTGTGATTGAAGTGTTGCTTCACTTCACACATTTGCTCAGCCTTGCTCACCTCTCTCGCGACAGGGGCTTGGGTTCAGGCCGGAGGACCATGAGAGCATTGCCAGCGCGCGTTGCTGGGGGCGACATGGGGAAGTTGGTATCCAGGGAACCGGACTTCCTGTGCAGAGGCTCCAGCCCTATCGCGCCCCCCATCTCGCTCTCGATCGGACAGGAGCCGGCTCGTCCGTACGCCGCCATCGGACAGGAACCTGAGCGTCCGTGGTGGTGGTGGTGGTGGGGATGGTGGGCGGGGTCGGTGGCCACGGCGCCATGGCCTGCCAGTGACGGGTCGTGGGTGGGCGGGGAGGACGGGGGCGAGCGAGGTTTCTTCTTGGCTGCGGCCCCAGACAGGAGTTTCAACAAACCCCCTGCTTTCCTCTCCTTCTGAGGATGGAGGGATGAAGGGTGAGAAGATGGAGGCACAGAGGAAGAGAGGAAGAAGACAAGAAATGAACTGAGAGTTGATAAAAGTTCCTCTTATCCCTGAAAACTACAGGAAGAAATAGATTAGCTTCACTGGAATAGAAAGAGAAATCCCAGCATTGATCTAGATGATGTTCTGTAAACCTGAGCAGAGGAAAGGGATAGTAAAAATTTTTATGTTAAAGTATGGAGCTGAATAAGATTATATTAGTTTAGCCTGAGGACTTTGTGGCCTCAAATGAATATGTGCGGTAGCTATTTCTTTATCTTCTGTTGTATTTGCCAGGAAATAATTACAGCTGACAACTTAATGTAAAACCTCAAGTTGTTGCTTTTTCGTTTATTTTTATGTATTGAACATCATATTTTAGTAAATGTTTTCTCAAGTCAGAGTGAAATTGTGACCCACCGAACATGCGGACAACTCAAAAGCATAAGGTGGAAGCTAGATATGGAGGAAAATCGTCTTTTAGATGCCAATCAAAGCTTTCTGTGAGCAGAACAAGTAGTTTGAGGTGTACCGTACACATCGAAATGAAAAAAGGTACTTGATTCTCCTTCCCTGCCCTTCACTCATTGCTCAGAGAGAGAAATAGTACTGACATGAGTAATAATAAGGGCTCAGAGTGTGAAAGCCAGCTCAGTCTGCTCAGAGGTTGTACAACAATTCTTCAAGTTCATTACACGTGAAGCTGAATATGCTGTATTGATGGCACTTACAAAGGCAGATTCATACTTATCCATACAGGCTTTATTTGTGATTGATTGTGGAGGAGCTGTATAATACTGCCCATTCAGTCAAACTCATGCAGCTTGGTGTGACAACATGGATCAATACTAAGCAAACCTGAGTGTGATTACTACATTTTGTGGCAATGCTCAGAGACAGCTCATATTAGCTGTATCTCAGCCTCAGCCATCCTTCTCTTAACTGACTAGCTGCTTGGATCAAGAGCTGGATCTTTCTGAAAATACAGAATGTAGCATTGTTTATCTATTTACTAGTTTAAATCTAAAAACAAAACAAACAAAAAAAATACATCTGTTCATCAATCAGGCATAATATTACGACCAACTTCCTAATAGATCCTCAGATCCTAATATTCGACAGGTAGGTATGTTGGTGGTAGGTGCCTCCAAAACTGTTGTGACTTATTAGAGAGTGGATATTCTGAAGGTGTTCTGTGGCATGTTATGTGGGGGCCTTTGGGTCCTATGGGTTGAGGGGAGGGGCCTCTGTGGATCATCCCACAGACACTTGATCAGTTTGTGATCTAGAGGATTTGGAGGCCAGGTCAACACCTTGTGCTGTTTTTCATGTTTTTTAGTTGTTCCTGAACCATTTTGTGTGTGTGTCTGTATCAGGCTGCATCCTGCTGGGGATGGCTGCTGCCATCAAGGAGTGTCATTGCTATGGGGTGGGGGTGTCTGGTCTGGTTTAGGTGGGTGCTACATGTCTAAGTTACATCCACATGAATGTCAGGTCCAAAATTGTCACAAGATGTTATTCACTTCTCGTGTCAGTGGTCATAAAGTTGTGGCTGACTGGTGTATGTATAAAGGCTGCATCAGCTCTCTCATTTCACTTTCTCAGGTTCAGTCATTTGTTTCTGTACACGTAAGTTCTCAGCTTTCAGCAGCCGACTAATGCAAACGCTTCTTGTCTGAGCGATCACAGTTGCTCACATTCTGATCGCAAAACCTGTGACCCTGGAAGAAAAATGTCTGCAGACGTCCTGTTATCATAATTATAATTAACAGGTTCTCTATTACACAGTGCTCATGAGTTTAGTACAAGTTATTCATTATCTATTCATCTATCATCTATTCCATCATTTATTTTTGTACTGTCAGCCACCACTGCTGACTGGGCCCTGTGGTAGGTCTGCCCAGCTGTCACAGCACATTTGCAAGCCTTTGCAGATGGCTCTGTAATACTGTCGACTGCTGAAGCAGACTTGAAGTAAAACCTGCCTGTGCTGCACGACCCTGTAAAAAGAAGTTAAGAGACGTTGTCAGTATATATAGAAGATGATCAAAGTAATGATCTGCCAGGAATATCCAGATCCAACGGTGCAGAAGGAGTTCTTCTTCTTATTAACTATTGTGTAAAAGGCACTTTGACAGGAAATAACTTATTCTACAAGCTCAGATGCTTTCAAATGGTGGTATCACTACAATGGTCTTTTGCTATCTTCACTTACTACATTAATTCCAGCTACTGAGGTTGGTAATGATGGCATTAGTTCAGGAACAAATGGATTATTGTGACACAGTGAATGAAACGCTCATTCCTTTTAAAGATGTGGACCATGTCATCATCTAAAATGTCTCTAAACAAAACTAAACATGAAGCCTTCTAACATTAATGCCTGTCACACACTAAACAGACATGACAGCAACAAAGAAGACACCCATTTCACTTCTTAAATTTTAAAGATGAGTCAATTCATTGAGAAAATAATGGTCAGATTAATCAAGCACACCGGCGTCTGAGACAAAAATCTCTCTTAAAACTGCTGGGGGCGATTATAAAATCTTGTGTCAAACCTCTCATTCTTACCAAATATCATTCACAGCAACTCATCAAAATCCAATCAAAACCAAGACCGTGAATGATAAAAATTCAGCGTCCCACTGACTAGGCTCAGTATAAAGGTGGGACAGCACAGATAAAAAAAAACTGCTTAGCAAAGCACTTTGAGTCACACTTGGAGAGCTGCAACACAAAACTCAATGCATTCTTTGGCTTTACCTTCCAACAACAGAAGAGCCTTTCCCTGAACACAGAGATTTCCTTATTTCCCACTGGAACTCGAAAAAGAAAAAAAATCCCACTCTTTCTTTCTTTTTGCCATCTCATTTTTCAAAAATAACCCTACCATCGCTCACTGTCTGGATACGGTACAGCTACCCCTAATGCTCTCTGACATGGTACTGAAATATACAGACATAAAATGATTGACCAAAACAGATTTTCTTTCCGAAATACAAATAAAGATTGTCTAAAAATCTAACTTGGGAGAAGGAGGAGAAGATAGAGGTGAATAAAAATGAGGAAAAAAAGATGGATGAAAGAAGATTGATAGGTAAGATGTAAGAAAGACTCTGGGAGGGATTGAGGTAGAAGGGAGGATAGAAAGAAGGAACGGTAGGAGGGAAAAGGTTGAGAGTGGGTGGAAAAATAGAGGTGAGGATTGAGAGAGACACACACAAAAAGTGAATAATCACTCCAGCTCTTCTTTCATCTGCAGGCTTAAAGGCTTAATCTGCCTCCTGCCAGCATGGGGTTGTCTGTCAATCTGCTGGTGTTGTTCCAAACAGAACCACCAGAGAGCAGCAAACACTCACTTTTATTCTAACTGATCTTAAACGAGACATGCAAGTTAAAGTAATTGACTTGTCTGCAAATATACTGAGTTGATGCTTTCTTTCATTTCAAATGTTAAAAAAAAAAGCAAAGCTTCACATAAATATACAATCACACCCAGACATATACACCTATTGCCCATGTCTTCCACTGAATAGGGATGTTTCAAGCTTCACCTTTGTAAAGATTGTTCAGGGTAAATAGGAGAGAAATGCACCGGATGCTACTTTCTGTCCGCCCACAAAGCTAATTGCTGTGCCATTTTATTCACCCACGCTCAATAGTTGTAGGGTGAATTTACAAAAAAGATAAATCCTGAGGAAAATCCACAAATGAAATGGGACCAAGCCCATACACCACGCTACCAGTTAAATGGATCACAGCAGCGTCATATTTAACAATGTTCTGTTCTTTATACTAGCGCTAAACCAAACGCCTTTAGTTTATGTATTAGGTGCCAGTGCTATTTTTAATACCAACACTATTTTTTCTCATCCATAAATATACAAACAAAATGACTGTGCCATTACCAGCACATAGGAAAAACACCACAGTATGTACAGAATGAAAACTGAGTAAGACGCTTCGGGACCTGCTGAAATCCTGCCAGCACCTCTGACAGCTTTTTCCTTGGCAGTTGCTTTGTGACTCCAGACTTCTTGGAAACAGTCTACACGAGGTGTCCAGCGTGATGTATGTCCGTAATGTTGTCTGCCCTCCAGACAGAGTGACAGTGTGTCATACAGAGAATATCCTAAACTGTGTCTGCCAGACACTTATCATACATGCCTCATCGTTTCCTGCGTATCAAAGTCTGACTGTGTACAGCCTCATCAGCACCGTGACTCCAGACCTGTTGTTTGTGCCGTGCCAAGCCCAGTGCCACAAAGGAATGCAATAAATGAGGGTTAACCTCAACACTAGCAGGAAGAACATGATATTTTAAGACAGGTTTTTTTAAACTAACAGTGTTTAGATTATAAGAGGATGCTTCCGCTACATAAACTCCATACTGTAAGGTTGTTTCGTGCAGTAGCAGCTCATAGCTGGGTTAGACAAGTCGTCATTGCTGAGAAAAACCCTCCTAATACAAGATTTCTGGACAGACATTTCTTTAAAAAAAGAGCAACAACATATACTGTATAATTTTCTGACTAGTTGTGAGCATTACTTATATCAGAAGGACTTGTGTACCTCATTTTTAACAAATTAAGTTTCAAACAAACTGATACCATGTTCTAACTTGTTGTCACATGTTCAGTACTATGAATAAAATCCTCAGCACAGCTTCTAAAATATAAAAATCTGAGCTATCTTTGAGTCTGACGACATAAACAAGGCCCCTGCCTGCTGTTCTGTAGTCAATGAGCTGTTTGTCAGCTAGCCATGTAGTTAGATTAGCTGTCCCAGAGCTTGGAGCCAACAGTGAAACAAATGGAGCTGAGACAGATGCGAGCGTTCTGTGTCATCCTTCACTGTCAGTGCAGCCCGATTTAACATCCACGGCTTCAACACAGCCGTTTCTCCGACGTACAGGGACGGCGTTCGGCAGTCACGCCAGCTGCCTGGTTGAATGACGCTTACTTGAGGTAGAGGAGGACTACTGGAGCATCGCATGCACACACACAGATTTCACACCCACTAAACTGTGAAAACTGAAAGACAAAACACCTTTTTTTTTTTCTACTGGCGTGTTGTTAAAGTTAATTAAGCTATATAAGGGGTGTATGGACAGCATGATTCAGATGTCTGGCATGGCACCAGGTGTTTTTTTTTGCCCTCATTATCTGTGTATAGTAGAGTAGCTGGGTGGTCTGGAATGAAGGATTATGGTCTGATTTTAGGTGCGGATTAAAAACACAAATGTAAACATTAGCTTGCTATATGGAAGTCTGCTCTGACTCATTCATCGACAGTAGGAGCCAGATTTAGGGCTGAAATTCTTGCTGTGTTTAGCAGTTAGTCAATTAATCATTTTTAGTAAAACTAAATGTTCCATAGTTTCTCATCTGTTAGGAGTGTCTGTTTTCCAGCATTTTTCAGGATTCTGAAAACCTGAAGCTCATGCATCAACATCGTGATCCAAACTATTAAACTCTTAGCACAGTTCGATTGTTTCTCACTCACGTGTCCCGCTAAATCACAGTTGCGCACATCTCTGAATACCTCAAAGCCTGGCCCTCAAAATGCAACACGCTGACTACCAGTGAGTCTCACTCATGTTGCATCTGGGCAAACTCATTTGGAAAAACACTCCAGTCAAGCGTCAGTTCAGCTGAACACTTTATAGTGCAATGACAAATGCATATTTATTTTGTTACCTTTTTTTGTATCACTGCGCTGTTTTTTTTGTCATGTTTCTTACTGTAATTACATAGATGAGATTACATTATTCATCTACATACTGTAACATGTAACATGGGTAACATTTGTATTGCATTTACAGGAACGTGTGTAATGTTTTGTTAGAAGAAATCTATTTTGGTTTGTATTTAGTTTTGAGAACCAACTCTTTTCACTTTGGGTTTAGGAGTAATAGAGAAAAAATGTGGAAACGTGATTCAATGTTTGGGAAAAACTGTAATCCATAAATCAAGCAAATTGTCAGATGATAGACAAATGGAATTATAGGCCTAGTCCAAAGCCTGTGATCTTACTGGAATGCTCTCAAAATTGCAGCATATTAACGCATCTGTATTGATATGTGCATTATGGTCTGTGCTGTTGGTCATTATGGGCACATTCTCCCTCTCAGACACCACTGCTAGTTGAAATGATTAGTATTCACAGAGTAATTTTATCATCAAAAGGTGTGATTTTCATTTTTGTGAAACCTAATTTCCCACCTTCGGTTTTGTTTTGCGATTATACGTGAGGATAAAGTAATAGAAGTCACCAACTATTCCATTAGAGAGAAAGTGTTAAAAAAAGCCCATTCAAAGGTTGTCAAATGCTGGAGCAGAAAGGTAAATATTAAAACATGCTGGTGATATTTGACTCTTTGCTAATGCGTGGTAATGTAATTAATGGTGTGTATGAGCCTCACCTTCTCTACTTTGGGTGCGAGGGCGCCCTGGGTGGGAGCGTGGGAGGGGCCCGGCGATGGCGGCTGCAGTGGACTGGCTGGCTCGCCGTTGAGGAGCACCGCTGACACGTTTGGAGGTGTGAGACAGGAGAGAGGGGAGGAGAGGGGGAGGATGGGACGCGAAGCTGGGGAGGAGAGGGGCGAAGGCCCTAAGCTGGGCCCTGGAGACACCATGGAGAGAGGACGACCTGATTGGCTGGAGCAGCGCGAGGGGGAGGAGCTCTGAGGACGCAGGGGAGAGATGGCCACCGTGGGGCGCTCAGGACTTCCAGCAGGGGGACTGTGGACTAATACACAAACAAATACATGAGCGGATTAGTACAAGTGAGACGTGTTTCCACTGACTACAAGCATCACTGCAGTTTGGGAACATGTCAGTATTTTATAAGTGCTCTTAATATCTGAGGAGGGACATGATTTTAAATTAAATGTGTGAAATGATGCTGGGCAGAAAGCACAGAAGCACCTTTTAGGTTGCAGAGATACAGAGATAAAATTAAAGTTACTTTCTCTATAACTTGCTTATTCATAACTTTCTTAGATTGGATAATTCCGTTCACGTCACTTAAACATTTGGTCCATGGAAAGAGAGCGACAAAGGAACGAGAACGGGCTAATCTGGGAAATCTGAACGCTACGGCACTTCGCTAAAAGTATACAAAGTTCTAACATAAACACAGAAAAATGTTTGACCTATGCGTCTCACAAAATTTGTGTAGTCTACTTTACAGAATAAAATGTAGTCTGAAACGTATAAACAAGAATGACACAACAAGCACAGAAACTCTAAACTAAAAGACGTGGTCAGATATGTCTCGAGTTTGGAGAAATTTACAAAGCCAGTTTGTTTGAGGACATTTGGTGCTCATGAGGATAAAAGTGCACAAAGCACACCCCCACATAAACAGACAGGCATGCACGCACACACGTAGTCAGGGTTGCTAGCCACCTGCTCTTCCACACTGCAGCAGAAATCCACAGAGAGGTGCGCTGATCATGTGATAAAACCACTAAACGCCAGAACTATGCACATACTTTATTTTGTAATGGAGACCAGATGTGTGCGTTTGTGTGCGTGCGTGTTTGTGTGAATGCGAGAGAAAGAGCGTACGAGAGAAACAGAGAGAAAATGGGAAAGGAGTGAAGAGAGAAAGGAGAAGCTCTGTCATTACGCCTCCATAAAACGAATAGCACGGTGATGTCATTCAGTTGTGTGTTTGTGAGGCCGCGTGTTCGCTTGGGTGTGTGCGCATGTACGTGGGTGTGCACACGCCTGAATGTGCGTTATTCTTGGCAGCTTTCTCACAGTGTGTACTCTTCAGCCTCCCGAAAGAAACCTTCCCCATTATTTTCTCAAAACGACACAAAGGGAAAGAGAGAAAGGGATGTAGGAGGGATGAATAGACTCTGAGTGGAGAACAAGGCTGATACGATCTAGACCTTGTACAGACACAGGTGTGTGCGTGTGTTTCTGGGGATTGTGTGTGAAGGTGCTTGTGGCACAAACAGCAGCACCGCATGATCCAAATACTACGCAGTGTTTCTGTGAAGGCTTGAGTGCATGCAGTAATGTTGCAACTGTCCTAAATGAACCCACTGAGCCACAGTATGTTCTCATACAACTACTGTCACGCTAACAGTTGATAAGGCAGAGACAGTGTGAGCAGTCTGAGATGAAGACACATTCATGAGGATCATGTCCCACCTCATCCAGTTAACTGTAACTAAGGCCGTACGATATAGATAATATCCTCTTATATATGTTAGCAGGATTACATTTACGGGATATTTTACAAAGGCATCATAGTTTAATTTGCCTTAAAGCAAAAATACAAACACTCTATATAGCAAGCTATATGCTCTCTCTGAAGTATGTCCTATAGAAAACAGATTTTCCATGTTTGGTGTAGATCCTGAATGGATATCCCTGACCTCAGTATGCCCTCCATCTACAGGATGAACAGTAGAGAACCATTCAATAAGGTATTATAATTAACATACTTTTGGTCAAGTTGGGAATGTGAACTACTAACGGGATCCTGGTTTCCTCATTTATTTGAGAACCCATTAAATGTTTCTTGGCTCTCTGTTTGCTAGTTTTTGTTGAAACAGGAGGTTAAAGAGGCCACCTGCAAAACTGCACATGGTGTAGTACCTACTTGACTTAATGGCTGTTGGATATTTGATTATGCTCTGATCAGAGACTAAAAGGGCTAAAATTCTGCAAGGTCCCAAATGACCTGCTCCCGCTGCATCCTGGTGTGCAGTTCTACTGTAGGGCATAATGTTGTAAGAGCACCAGAGACAGACACATTTCTTTTAAGATGCTGAACATTTCTTTGAGGAATATTCACTCATTTCAGCAGAGTTAAATGTGGTTGCTTGTTTTGCAGAACAGCCGTTTTTTCATGAGTCCTCATTTCTGTCTTATGCGTATGAAAGAATATTGATCCTTTATCTACTGTAATATGTAGAGGCTGCATCACTTTGTTTTTCATGATTATCAGTGGACATGAAATGCATCAATAAACCATTAAAACAGGGAACACAACTGCAAACAGAAGCCTCTGAAAGTTTAATGAACCAAGTGTAATTATGTAGATTTAAAAATGACTAATGTGTATTTCTACAAGTCTGTGTGTTTCTGCTTACCCAGCTGCATGGAAGTGCGTGCCTGGTTAACCGTATGCTGACTGGAGCGCAGGCAGTTCTTCAGCTGGGCGGCGGCAGTTTGCGGCGAGGATGCCGGACTGATGCTGTTAACAGAGTTAGCTGAGTTTACCAGAGGGGTGGAGGGACGGGATGAAGAGGGCCCCGGGGACGCTGGGGACGAAGGGTCGGAGACTTTCCCCGCCACCTGACTGCTCCCACTTCCACCTACGGGACTGGACAAACATGAGGCCCGGGTAGCACCAACTCCAAACGGAGCCCTTAAAGAACAGAGGGGACAAAGACACAGACTTGTTGTTGAATTTAGCAAATGATTATTGATGACATAGATATTTACTGATTTTTGCTTTCATCAGCACATCTGAACCTTCAGAAGATGTGTTTATCTTTGTGCATTTAAGAGAAGAATTGCCATTAAGTCTTATGCAATGCTCTGGATGAACTGTAATAACTAGGTGGATCTTCCTACATAGCATTGTAATTAAGCATAGATAATGTATATAAAGATGAATGAAACCTCCACCACGTACAGGATTCTTTTAAAGCTCACCATGAACAGCTGAACATTTTAACATCTATGCATCTGGTTGTTGCATTTTATGATATTGAAATGTTTATATGCTTATCACTATATTGGGTTGTCACAATGATCACATTATCAAATTTATATTAGGAAGATTTAGCTGTGCTCTATGTATGTCTATGTACGGACTCACAGAGTTATGGCTGTATGCTCCTATAGTCTTGTTCAATACAAAATGTTAATGATAAGCCAGTGTCACTAACAGTATATAATACTATTACATATAAACTCTGTCAAAGAGTAACTTAAGTGCTATTATCTGACCGGCAGATTTGCCCTGCTGTAACATATATGGTGCTGCAGGCTGCTTGTGTTTCTGTCTGCAGAGTGCTGAATGGCAGAACAGTGAGCTGAACATTATTGACGCAGCGGTATTCACACTCTTATAGCTGCCCATCGACTTCCCGTCAGACACATACAGCGTAATGGTTTTTGGTGTGTGTGTTTCTACCAGCAGAAACAGAGAAAGATATTCCTATATTCTTTAATCTGAGGGTCGACAGACATCACATATTTACACTACTTCTAACGACTTATGGTATGGGTTAGGGGTTTGTGAAGGCTGCTAAACTTTAAACTTTAAAGACGTCATTGAATTTTAAGAGACAGTCATCTTATACACATTATAACTGCAGAGTGGAAAAGAAGCTCTGAAGCATGATTTATTTCCCATTTCAACACATTAAAAAGATCACATAGATCCAGGGCAACAATTATCCTAATGCATCAACAGATTATTACAAGAAATCTGGTCAATTTCAACAAGAATAATAATGTTCATATAAAGCTGCATTTTAAACAGAATGCCAATGCTGACTGCCTGTGATGCTCTTACTCTAAAATGTGCATGCATGTGTGTCTACGTCCACGTCTGCGTGTGCATCTTTGGCAGCCTCTCATTATCATATTGAGAAATTTCTGAGCTGCACTGCAGACAAAGGAAGGGGGAGAGGTAAGGAGGGAGGGACGGAGGGAGAAGGAGAGAGTATGCTTGCGTAAAAATAACAAATTGCCTCTCATTTGATTACTCGCCCATCCTGCCACTCTCACTCCCTCTCTCTCCTTTCCTCAAGATTGCATAAGTGCAGAATGTGAAGCAGCCATTCATATCCACTGGGAAAGGACACCTGCTGTTTCTGCAGCCGTTTCATCTCTTTGTATCTTTTTCTCTTTCTTTTGCGCTCCCTTCCTCCTCCTCCCTCCTCCTCACTGTCACTTTCCCTTTCAGCTATCTTCCATTTGAATGTCTTTCCATAATTCTCTCCCTTCTTTTCCTTTTCTTTTCTCCGCCCTCCCTCTCCCTTTGATTTTCTGTCTTTCAAACCCCCTCTCTGTTTATCCTGCATTACCTCGTCATGCCCTCCTTCTAATTATGTTCCTCTCCCTCACTTTTTTGCATTATTGTGATTCTGCTTCACTTTCATTTCTTTCCTCCCTCTCTTTTTCTTTGACTGCGTTATGGGGCAGAATGTAGATCAGATGAACGGCAACTGCAAATGTTTTTATGCATATAGGAATGATGAGGGTTATTAAGTTGCCAAATACTTCAGCATGCTGTCTTTTTTCAGTTTTATTTGCACTGAATAGCTATGTGGAAGGCTAAAGTTATGATGATGATGATGATGATGATGATGATGATGATGGTTACTGTAATGATGATAGTGATAATAATGATCTTTAATGAGAATGTGGTAGCCAAACATTAGAGTGGCAGAGCCAGTATTATCAGTTTTGTATTTTATTGGCCAGTGGCTAAAGCAGGAAGAATATGCTATTATCATGACAAATACAGTATCCACAGAACGAACCTCCTCCAGCTAAAGCCCCCAAAATTGCTTTTTGGGCAAGCCTGTATAACAAGAGGCAGTCTGAACGCTTGGAAACACGTGTGCAATTACATGCCATAATACCAACCAAATTGCACTGTTCAGTCTGATCTGTATTCGGGTTCAGCTGGAGCCAAGAAATTACCTTGAAAAATTACAATGTAAATTACGACGGCCCTGTTAGTGCTAGTGTGAGCCCCAGATGACAAAATTAGGGGCTTAGAGGTTCCAGCATGCTACTGAGTTGGTGATACGCGGGGCTTTGCAGAGGCACGTCTAACTATTGTAGCTTACCCCTGCCGCTTGTTGGCAATGCCAAAAGCCAGTACTACTGAACTAAATCTACGTTCTGTATTTGACCTGTATTTGTTGGTCCTTTGGCTTTTCACTAACTGTGGACTGACAGTCAACACTGGCCAAAGATGTTTGTTAAGAGCTCTTCTGTTTCCCTTTCCTTTCAATTAGTCATCATTTAACCTACGCATAGTATGATCATCCAGCAGCAGAGTGCTCTCGGCTTGTTGATTGCGTGTCTCTGTATTGTTTGTTATCGTAAAGCAGCTTTCCTGCTGTGTACATATGACCAACTCAAACAAAACAAGTGATAAACCAAGCCAAAGGCTGAACAGGCATGCGGTTGTTGTTGTAGGGATTAAACTTCCCGTGCTTATGTTGTGGCTTTTCAAGCAATTCTTCACTTTCCTATCTTGGTGAAGGAAGTGACAAACTGCACTTTAAGGTTCACCGCCAATGCTACACCATTAATATGGGTGCTTCTTGCTTTGATCTGGATGTGCCGATGACATAGTGTCACCAGAAAATCCTCTAACCTCTCTATCCCCGAGGCAGAACTCACATACCTGGACACAGGGGTGACATAGTTTCCTGGGAAGACCCCAGAGGCAGCAGTTCTCAGCGAGGTCCCTTTGAACCATCCGTCTTGACACTTCTCGGTCACTCGATACATCTCCCCTTTCCTAAGTTCCAGCTCGTCAGCCTTCTGGGGCTTGTAGGCGTACAGAGCCAGGTATCTGGGGAACAAAGGCGACAGACAAAATGTAAAAGTGAGACGAATAACAAAGACACCTACATCGGCAAGAAACATTGAGCTAGTGTTCTTTCACTGGGCATCTTCATCTGGTAGCATGCATGTGGATTACTACTAATGTTCTGTGCTGCATATTAAGGAGGGTAAAAAAACAAGGCTAAGTGAACAACTGCGAAATGAATGACTGCTTTTAAATGAATCCTTTTTATAAAACTTGAATATATTTCTGTCAATGTGCTACAAAGGAATTCAATATTCCTGTGGCATCAAGAATATTTATAACAGTTTCTTTTTAAGTTATGACTGAAATAATAAGGTTGTGGGCTTAATGCATGTAGCATACTTTATTTTTACCGTACAGTGCAGAGGATCAAAGCATGAGAACCCACATGCTGTTGATGCCTTTATTAGACTATCAACATGCTGACAGGGCTGGTTGGTCTTCCCACCACATACCAGTTATTTTCCCAGAATGCTTTGTGTCTATTTATGCCTGACTCTTTTTGGAATACAGAACAGGAAGGAGATAGTTACTATAAACTCGAGCATTTATGAGATATCAGTTGCTATTGCAGCATTTAAAACATTAAAATATCAACAACAGAACGCAATTTCTAATCAGGTGACACTTCCAATCTTTTTACTGAACAACTCAACTGGCTGCAATTAGTCACAGTGGCTTACTCTACTGAACATACCGTTTTTTTTCTGGGAATACATTCTCTTTTACAGTAATGATCTTAATGAAATGAATGAGGCCTTTGGGGATATTAAATCTGTTAATATTCTATTACCTGTGCCACATTTTGATAGGCCTTAGAATAACTTTACACACATCAGCATGTTGAGCTGAATTAAAGGCTTTTACTATATGTTGAACAGTGTAATCCTGGATTTAATTTTTAAATAAAATCCCAGAGGATTCACGTCACTTCTCACCACCATGTGACCACTAGAGGCTGACTGAATGATTTTTTTCCCTCTGATTTGCGCACTGTGCTGTAAATGGGTGCCAAATCAATATGTCCTTGTTTACCTTCTTACAAACAGATTTACAGATGAATCCAGTATTTAGCCTCTGACTATATCTTGTGCATTGTACCCGCATTAACATATAAATGAGTGCCCAGTCCCGTCGCTGGGAGACATTCATTGTATGTAGTGCCAGACAGAAGATGATAAGACCACAGAGTAAACAAGCCCTATATGTGCTGCCTCTCCGTTGCCATGGTAACAGATGTGGGGGACTGTCTCCCGTCTCCCCATGGCAACAGGAATAGTTGCCAGGTCAAGATGAAAACGTCCGACCCCATCAGTAGGACAAACCCACTCCGGACGCACGTGTGTGTATTAATTGTGTGTGTGTGTGTGTGTGTGTGTGTGTGTGTGTCTGCGTGTGTGAGTGCATGTGTACCTATAGAGCTATTTGGAAGGCGATATTATTAAATCTGGCAGTGCTGCTGTATGTGACTCACATCCTGCAGGAAGGACACCGGTTACTAGTAAACAGCTGCACATTTGTTCTACACCTGTGAGGATTCTCATTGACATAAAGTATTTCCTGGACTCTTACCTAACCCACAAACCTAATTGTAACCCTGCATGAAGACCAGAGGACTGAACAAATGTCCTCAATAGCCAAAAATATCCCAACTCTTAATGGAGTCAGCCTGTGCAAAGTTGATTAAGTCAAGCTTTCAACTGAGGCCTTTTTAACAGTGCTTTGTCGTGTGTATCCATACTGAGTCATAGCAGCCTTCAAATATGTATCAGAGAATATCAAACTAATTAAAAAGAAATAAGTAAAAGTCTAAATGTCAGATTTCCTGGTAGATTTTTTGCATGTCTCTGTATCTTGCCGCTCATGTCTATTAAAGCACATACTATGTGGACAGTATAGGCCATGGCTGTCCTGTTGTACTGGTGTAAGCTTCACACAAGGGACAGTGTACAACTGTATTTTTCCTTTCTGACATGGATATCATCCTTGACAGGCGGAGGAGTAAATGCAGTTGCAGAGATGGTGGAACACGGCCAATATCTCTGGGCACAACAGAGGAAATATTTTTAACACAGCCAGGAGGCGGGTTCTGAATTCACACCTGGATCTCAGGCACATATCCACTTTCTAAACAGAACAGGCAGGTGGATGGAGGGACAAAGAAAAAAAATGAAGCTGCAGCTGGGTGACAGCACTGAGATATACTCACATGTTGAGTGGCAGCTGCACCTTGGCGTGGGCCAGCAGCTCAGAGGTTATAGATGCCACTTTGGGGGGCACCAGCACCCCTGCCGAGGAGGGAGAGGGACCTGGGGGAGATGCATCCTAAAGACATGGAAACATACCAACATGAAGTGATTGGTTTCATTTTAAAATAAATCACTATTTGCAATATGCAGTATGTGCCTGCAGGCTTTTCAGCTTTTCAGCATGCATCCTGGGTGTTATTCAGAGATGACAAAAACACATTGAGCGCAGGTAAAAATGCAACCAGAGGCAATAATTGTAAAAGCAGGTGAAAGCTATCAAAAAGAGATGTGATTTTCTTTACATGGACCTGGCAGAGCAGGTGAGGTCATAAAATCTAAAGGAACAGATTGGGTTGTCTTCCTGGTCAGCCAAGAAATCAACTGAGGCAATACACCGGCTCCTATTAATTAACTGCATAGACGCCTATTTCATTCCTCACACGTTACACATTTAGCAAAACACACGGCTCATATTAGTTCTTTCTGAATCTGAACATTAATTGGCCAATACAGTGTTGACAATAAGGTATTGACCCTGCTATCAGAAAAGCCAATACAGTGTGACCTATATGTGATACTATTATAGCTTTTATAGAACTGCTGTTATTATACTGAATGAAAACCTTTTTTTTTTTTTTAATATTACTATGGAAACTACTCAAAAGAAGAAGAATTTGTATACCGTCATGGAATCACATTTCCGAAGGATAGAAACCTTGTTAATATTCTGTAGAGTCGTGAGATACTTCTAACTGATCATTTTGTTATATCTAGATTTCTTTTAAGAATCCCACCACATTTTAGCACTACTGTCTCTGTATGAACCTGGATGCGTGCAGCTGCTCTGGGATCAGAGGAGCTGATGAGGACCGGGTGGGAGATCTCCATGCTGTGTCTGTTGTTGAGCTGGGCGGCCCTCTGGCTGACCGACAGTGCGGTGAACGAATGCCGCTTCTTGGCGTTTTTCTTTCCTTCGCCTCTCCGATGTCCGGAGCCGTTTCCGTTGGACGGGGAGGCGCTAGGGGATGGACCCGAAGAGCAGGGGCCCAACGGGGCTGGCTCAGAGCTTGGACCTGGTGCATTAGCTGGCATGGGCTTGTCAATCTCCATCAGCTGCTTCGCTGTTTCATTCAGCTGAGAGAAGAGGAGAGGAGAGATGTTTAGGTGTAAGTTGTCAGACCTGAATGGCTCATATACATAGCATCTGTAAAACACACAAGTGTGTCAGTGTGTCCTTCCCTTGCTTGTTCTTGTTGGCAGCATTTCAAACTAGCAGCATAACAATCATCACTTACAACAGCTGCTATGGTGAGACTCCCTCTGTGTAACACCATCACTGTATCTCTTTGTCAAACACAGATAAATAATAAAGGTGAGCATGGAGAGGCTTGGAGAGGGAGGATTCAGTTCATTCCTTCCTCACTCTGTTTGTGTCTAGAGTAAAATTTAACACATTAAAGATTTAAACAAAGCAACTTAATGCACAGCAAGGTTCTGGGTTCAAATCCAGGCCGACGGGAGCTTTTCTGTGTGGAGTTTCCATGTTTTCCCTGTGTCTGCGTGGGTTCTCTCCAGGTACTCCAGCTTCCTCCCACCGTCCAAAGACATGCTGGTTAGGTTAATTGATTATTCTAAATTGGCCCTAGGTGTGAGTGTGAATGGTTGTCTGTCTCTCTGTGTTAGCCCTGCGATAGACTGGAGACCTGTCCAGCGTGTACCCTGCCTCTCACCCGATGAAAGTTGGGATAGGCTCCAGCACCCCCGTGACCCTTTACAGGACAAAGTTACAGAAGAGGAATGAATGTACTTAAAGCACGCCCTGATACATTGTGATACATCATTTTCAGCAGCAAACCACTTTGTCGTTTTAATATATAATTGTTGATAAGAAATACACCAATCAGGTATAACATTATGACCATCTTCATCAATATTGTGACTCATCAAAGAATGGACATGGGCCTTCTGAGTGGTGTCTAACAGCAGAATGTTGTTGGGGGCCTTTGGGTCCTATGGACTGAAGGGAGGGGCCTCTGTGGATCATCCCACAGATACTTGATCAGTTTGAGATCTAGTGAGTTTGGAGGCCAGGTCAACACTTCGTGCTGTTCTTCATGTTTTTTTTTTAGTTGTTCCTAAACTGTTTTTGTGTGTGTGTCTGTGTCAGGCTGCATCCTGCTGGGGTTGGCTGCTTCCATCAAGGGGTGTTATTGCTATTGGGTGGGGGTGCCTGGTCTGGTATAGGTGGGTGGTACATGTCTAAGTAACATTCACACAAATGGTAGATCCAAAAGTTTCCCAGCAGAACACTGAATTGTCACAAGATGGTCAATGTTATTTACTTAAACTGTCCATAGTTTTAATGTTGTGGCTGATCGATATGGATACACTGAGGAAAATCTTTCATTCATGAGGTTCATAAGGCCAATACACACATAACTTCCTTATGGAGAGAACCACATGATAAACATTTGTACAATAACCTGCACAACACAAAAGTGACCAGTGGGTGATCTGAAAATCTGTCGTTTTATGCTTTCTAACAAGGACCACAATGGAAATAAGCTTTCAGCTTCCTTGTGCTTTTATCCTCTACAACTTTAATTGGGTGTCAGCACTAGGTGATTGCAGTCTTTTATTTACTTTTTGTATTACCCAATAAATCCATCTATCTAAGAAGTAAACATTGCTTCCAGCACAGAGTACATAACAAGCTGAATGGATCTAATGGTCTGGTCGCAGCACTGAATTTTAATAATGTGGTGAATGCTTTTTTTAAATTTTTTTCCTCAGGAACTGCTGAAGAACAAGCACCTATTTTAAGGTAACACTGTTCACACAGTTACTGCTTGTTTTGACTGCTTTTAATGAGAAATGTGCTTTATTAAAATTTTATTATGATTCGCTGATTAAGTTTTGATACAGTTTACAGAGGAGACAACGCCTCCGTTTGTTGTGGCAAATGTAAGTAATTTAACTTATTAAACCCTAATTTGACAGAGCTACATATGAGTGGAATTTCTAATGTCATTAAAGTGCTCCCAAAGTACATGACACATTTGTGCTGCATATTTGTGTTCTAAGATCCGTTCAGAACTGGTATTAACACGTGTCCTGAGTGCTCTGTATGTAAATAGACGTATATTTGGGGCAAAGTGGAGTACTGTGTAAACAGCTACAGTGCAGCATTAATGCACTGCCAACTGTTGTTTCAGAACCACAAACAGCTTTGTCTGGTGTGCACGTTCCCCAGAATGGGGACATAATTGATTTCTGTGGTAATAAAGGTACCGTAATTTCCGGACTATAAGCCGCTACTTTTGTCACTTGCTTTTGACCCTGCGGCTTATACAGCGGTGCGGCTTATTTATGGATTTTTACAGCTAACGGTCACCAGGGGGCGCAAGAGCGAGACAGGTCAGGTCGAGCCAGGTAACGAGAGAAGAAGAAACCAAGCGAGCCCAAATACAGTACGAGAGCTACTTTTAAGTCAATGGAGATCGATTTGGCTGACTTTTCTGGTATAGTAGGCTGGTTACTTTGATACAGTAAACGTCCGTGTAACTGCACCTTTACTGTCGTGTTGGCTGTTTTCAAAAAAGATGCTGGTTATTTTGTTGAGCAGTCGGGTTACTGCACTTTTGCTGCCGTGTTACAGGCAAGTACTTTTAAAAACGAATTAAATTTAGCCATTTAACGTTGTTGCCTTGTCAAGCGTTGTAAGCTTTGTTTTTGTTATACTGTACTACTACGGTACTATGACTGCAGGAAGTGCACTAGGAGAGCACCGATTGTTTGATTGTTTTAATTGTTTGTTTGATTGATTGATTGTTTGATTGATTGATTGTTTGACTGACTGAAATATTTATTGTGTTTCTCAAATGTAAATAAATGGGACGCTTTGCGTTTCCAAAAAGTCATTTCTGTCCCGTCAATCCCCCCTCTAAGAAACCCTTACGGTAATTAGGCATTAAAACACCAGCGGCTTATAGTCGGGTGCGGCTTATATATGGATCAATCTGTATTTTCCCCCAAAATTTAGCTGGTGCGGCTTATATTCAGGTGCGCCTTGTAGTCCGGAAATTACGGTAAATAAAGGCTATTTGACAATTATCATTATGATCACACGACCACTTAACCACATGCCATTACCTTTTTTCTTGTTTAGATTCCTCTCCTTACTTATCTTTACTAAGCTTTTGCTTTCTTGCGATCATTCAAAACAGCGGTGTGTGTTTTTTCTGACTGAATGAGTCAAACCTCTTATGCGAAGGATGTCAGTTGTGTAGGCGGTCAGGACACGTCCGTGTTCCCACTACAGAAGGAATGTGGTCAAACGGGGCCCAGTCCACACTGTAGCCATATTCCTTGTGTTTGGATCTGTATTCACGCCTGTACTTGCTGACCAGTTGCGATCCAATCACTCAGGACACATGTTAATATCAGGTCCAAAGACGAGCCAGGACTAATGGGATCAGTTCATTTGTTTTACTCCCTTTTCAAACTGTAATTACACATATCATAATAAAAAGAGAGAGGCCAAAAAGAGCTTAAAATCATGGAAATATGAGGATGAATGTTCAATTCAAATTTAATTAAGTAGCACATTGCAATATTTTCTAAATGCTGAAAAAAAAAAGAAAACATAAGCTTATTTAATTGTGCTTTAGCTTTGTGGCTGTGAGCACATCCTTGATTGAAGTTGGAACAATTATTGGGTGAACAATTGGTGTTTTAGACAATTACAGAGCTTTGGATTAGTTTAAGCAGGCAGCGAAGTTATTTTACTGTCATATGTTCCATGTACCGTCTAATTATTCATCTGGGCGGTTATTACAAGCAACACGGTGCTCATTAATTCTTCTTACTCCAATGCTCACACTGCTTCTCAATGTTCCTGAACTATCTGCTGCTTGCAATTCAACTCCCTCCGCTTCCTCAGACAGAAACCCTGTTACATGAATGCACACGAGCACCTGACTGAAAGACATTCCAATTTTGTTGCGAGCATGTTAAACACCTGCCTCAGTGAAAGTCTGCGCATAGTCAACATCGTCTCTGTGCAATCGTTTCAACACAGGAAAGCAAATATTACATCTAGAGAGCAGAGAGTTTAATGTGTGAATATTGTAGGGCCCTGGATGACATTTTGCATTTTGTATTGGTAATGCTCTTATTCTGGTCTTAAAATAAAATACTGTGGGCGCACACACGCGCACACAAACAGCAGAGACACGTAAACTAATATGTTAACCGACAACATCAGCTTCAGCACCGAAACAAATTTACATCCCAATCGTGTCTGCTTAGCAGAACCTCAAAACCCTGGACAATCCCTGGAGAGAAAGTCAAGCATTTATTTTCCACTCTCTCTCTTCCTGCGTGTGTGTATGAGAGAGAGAGAGAGAGAGAGAGAGAGAGAGGGAGAGAGAGAGGGACAGGGCCGTTCTGTCTGGATTCAGTGTTGGTTATGTTAAATTTCCATATTAATAGATATGCTAATCAAAGCCAAATCATATGCTAATGAGCGTGATGGATTGATGTTGCACATATAACTCAGTTTGCTCTCATGAGGATGACTAGAGGACACACACGCATGAACACACACACCCAGAAGGTCAGCGAGGTAACACACTGTCTCGGAGTCACTTCAGTCGTTACATGTGTCACCATATACACCAATGACTGGTGTGCTCTATAAAATCATAGTACTATTGTGCCCGGTCATGCTGCAGTAAAAAAACGCAAGGGTGTGTGTGTGTGAGGGTGTGTGTGTTTGAGAGAAGAAGAGGGAGAGATGTTATTGATAGAGACAGTTCTTCATTTTGTGCTTTTGGCTGAATCTCCAAGGTCATCTATTATGTGTTGAGCTAACTGTGCGCTGTCTTTTGGAGGGTGAGTGTTCTCTCCTGGTAATACTGAGACTCGAGCTAATATCTGCACTGCGAAAAGGGTAAGCCAGCAGGATACATGCATGCGCCTGCACACACACCTACACACACATAACTAGTGGCAGGTGTGTGCCGACTTCCCCATGCTGCAGGAATACACTAAGTCCAACAGATAGAAAGAAATAATGAGGTGCATTTGACCTGTGTGACTCATCCCAAAACAAAACAAAACTTCCATGTGATGAACTTTCCTCCAATTAAAATGAATCAATGAATCCAAATCTGCTCAAAACCCGCTGACATTCAACATAAACTCACCTTCTCACCTCACATCAGCCTGAAAGCCATCAACTCTTCTAGCAGCGCTCATAAATGCAATCCAACTCCCTCCCACCCAAAGTCAGCTATGGTACATTATAACATTATATGCAAATTAAAAATATCCACTCCAGGTGCGCATGAACTCATCTAACGACTTTTACTTTGACATCATCAGTCTTTGATACCCTACATCCAATAATCCAGTGCAGTAACAGACTTTAATAAATGAATGTCTTCCCAATTTATTAACTTTTTAGTAAGGATGTCCACATCAAGTTTTTTTTTGCCCCAAACCAATTCCAAACATTTACTACTGAGTTTTTTCATTCATTCATTCATTCATTCATTCATTCATTCATTCATTCATTCGTTCATTCATTGCTGGAGCCTATCCCAGTTGTCATTGGGTGAGAGGCTCCTTTTTTTAACTGTTCATTTTTTTGTTGTGTTATGTTTTGTAAGTTAAGAAAATACCCCCCAGGTGATTTATAGAGGCTTTACTTTTCTTATTTGTATTCTCCTAGATCAAGTTTGCACTGTGCCGCTGTATTAAGCACCACGCTTGATCCAGCTTGATCAGTACCATGTCTCCATCTTTCACTTCAATAAGACCATCAAATCATAGCAGGTAGGTTTGTGGAACGTTTCTCTTTTGCTGCAACTCAGCGAAACATCAATCAGCAACTGGTCTGACTAATCAAATATTTAAAAAGCTGTATCCTTGGAAGATTACAGCGCAATATCAATTAACTTTTTACTTCCTGATGTGAGGATAAAATGTCACTGTGATAACATTTCATATTTGCAAGCGACTTCCTCGTGTAAACCCTGTGTGCTGCTTTGCTTCTTAAAACATTCAAACTCACAGCTAAATGACTGAAACTAGACTTCCTGCTTTTTATTCCATCCTCTCACCTCTATATTCAGAAACATCTACCCACCAACACAGACTCTTGACTTATTTTCTTTCCACCAGTATGATTATCAGTCTGAAGCAGGTCAGCCCGGTGTCTTCCAAAATAGCTACTGCCAGTCAAACTTCCTATTTCATTTTGTAAAGAGTGACAAATATTTATAGGAGTAGCATCCACATCTGCGCTGTGAGAAAACAGCCACAGAGTTAACGCACATCTAGGGAGGCACACACACAGATCAGCAGAGGTTCCAGCTGGGCCTTCCTCATTAGCTTCTCGCTGCCGACACACACAGGCGACAAGCCCCTGTACCCCCGCTGTGTCAGAGTGATGGAGAGGTCTAAATTATTGATGCATCTCTATCTAATAGGAACCCCTGTGTGTCTGTGTGTGTTTGTCCCAATCTGACAGTCTACAGCTTAATCACCATCACCTAAGAGAGACGTTTGGTCAACCAGCTAAATTTCAGGGACATGATTGGGTAACCAAGAGTCCCAGGCTGAGTACGTTGCAGGACAGAGTGAGAGGAAAATAGTGCACTGAGAAAACTACAGAAAAAATACAACAATGAGCAGAACATACACCAATCAGGGATAACATAACCACGTTCCTAATATTGTGTAGGTCTCTCTTGTGTCTCCAAAACAGCTGTGACTCATCAGAGAATGGACATGGGCCTTCTGAGGCTGTGGTGTCTGTGAACAGAATGTTGTTAGTGGGGGACTTTGGGTCCTATGGATTGAGGGGAGGGGCCTCTGTGGATCATCCCATAGATACTCAGTTTGAGAGCTAGTGAATTTGGAGGCCAGGTCAACACCTTGTGCTGTTTTTCATGTTTTTTGAGTTGTTCCCAAACCGTTTGTGTGTCTGTGTCAGGCTGCATCCTGCTGGGGTTGGCTGGAGTGTCATTGCTATGGGGTGGGGGTGTCTGGTCTGGTCTAGGTGGGTGCTACATGTCTAAGTAACATCCACATGAATGGCAGGTCCAAACGTTTCACAGCAGAACACTGAATCATCAGAAGATGGTCAATGTTATTCACTTTTCCTGTCAGTGGTTTTAAAGTTATGGCTGATAGATCAATATGGATATTAACAAATGTATTTTGTTGTTTAAGTATGTGTTATTTAACATGTGCTCTGTTGATAGCAGGTGAACAAAGAAAGACATAGTATTTCAAAAGGATCTGTATGTAATTTTTTCTATTACCTCATTCTCTTCTTTAACCTGTTTTTTATTTTTATTTTTATTTATTGCCCTGCTGCTGTAACAACTGAATTCTCCCTTGAATCAATAAAGCTGCATCTTATCTGATCATTTTTACACAGCACACCTAGACCCTTTTTTTTATGTGGTCTTGACAGTCGCACACACAAATGTTTGGACAGGTCTGAGTGAATCTCTTGCCTCTTCTGAAGGTTTCGTGACTTGTTTTCAACAGGGCCGTAAAAGAACCAGCACTTTCACAAACTTGTGGTGATGGGTGGAGAAAAGAAGCAAAAACACTTTACACCATCCCTTTTTTACCACAGCTTAAATGTCTTAAATGTGATCCGGAATAAACTGCGCAGGATATTTTTTTATGTTGCACAGGGATTAAAGTAAACTATATTTCACCCTTGACAGGCATGGCACTATGAAAGAAAGTAAAATGTGTGGGCTGTTGAGGGGTTTTAGGTTTTTACTGAGAGAAAATCTCTACAAGAACACTACTTCAGTCAGTCTTCAGGAGGCATTACTAATGTTCTTTGCATTTTCTGGGGCTAGTTATACGTTCAGTTGTGGATTCCTTTAGATAAGTAGATGCCATAATATCATATCTTGATACAAAATCATTGTGTTGAATCTTAAAGCAGCACAGGAAGAATAATAAACACAATGTACCTGCTATGTTCCAAACTCATAGCAGGTACACGCAAAAAATAACTAGTGCACCTCTCGCCGCTAATGAAAACAGTCAAGAGCTATGTTTTTGTGATGTATCAAGAAATAAGTGATGATTATAGCAGGAGCAGTGCCTTCTGTAACACGTAAAACTGGATCAGAATAAGACCTGTATTTCTCTTTTGACAGTGTTGAAAGGAAAGGAAATACAATCTTACACTGTGTATATATTTAGTACTAACTTTCATGGCAGATATTTATCAGAGTATTCAGAACAGGTTACAATTTCCATGTTTTTCTGCATCCACCAACAGCCCTTCACCATGTGGAGCCATGCAAACTATGTGATTAAATATGGCGTCTAATGAACTGTATGCACATCATCAGTCGTTGTGGATGAATTAGATCACAGAGAATAATAATCTTCTTTTTAATGTGTGATTCCAGTATGGCAAGCAGCACAGCAAACACCCTGAAGCTGATCCATACACAATCAGAATAATTCTCAAACACAGGTGGAACTCTCCTGAATATTTTCTTTTTCCATTTTCCAGAACTTGATTGACCACAAAAAAAAAATCCTCCTCACTGCTTAACATTCATTCATTCATCTTCTATACCCACTTATACCTGTTAAGGGTCGCGGGGGTCTGCTGGAGCCTATCCCAGCTGTCATTGGGCGAGAGGCAGGGGTACACCCTGGACAGGTCGCCAGTCCAACGCAGGACCACACACAGAGACAGACAACCATTCACACTCACACGCACACCTACGGCCAATTTAGAATCACCAATGAACCTAACCAGCATGTCTTTGGACAGTCGGAGGAAGCTGGAGTGCCTGGAGAGACACTGCTTAACATTTATCTCATATTGGGAATTGCCACAATGAAGTGTGTTGGACTTTTTGAGTAATGATTGCTATCAGAAAGCAGATTTAAAATATACCTACAATAAATAGAGACTTGATATAAAAACATTCAGCCTCAAACCGAATGATGGCTACGATCAAAGCGGTGGTAAAATTACTCACAGTTGAGAGCATAAGCATTCCTCCCAAAGAAAGACCGTGTTTTCTGCTAAGAAGCAGCATAATAAATGACTACAAGTGTTTCGCTTCAGCGTCAAAGTTGCTTTTTTCAGCCTTTTGCATTTGTGTATCGGTTTACCTCCACATAGAGAATGGGGAAGATGCCAATCTTGTCTCCCAGCATCCCTTCAGCCCAGTTCTCATCTACTCGCCTGATTACTGTCAGCACCTCATCCTGGAGAGAGAGGAAATGAATGAGACTACACATACACACAAGCATTGTTGAGGCAATGCAGGAAAATGTCTTATTTGGTTTGTTTTTAAAAATAAACCAATGTATAAAAACGTTTATGAATGATTAACATGGCTTCAATTGGAAACTAGACTGCAAGAGATTGCAATCACATTTTCGGTGCCCCAGATCTTTTATTCTGCTTTGATGATGCTTCTGGATCTCTGCTCTGAAATGTTCAAATTACATCTTTAACATCTCTTTTGGAGTAGCAGATAAGAAATGATAATAACACACCCTACAGAACATATTTCTATTCTCGCCATGCTATAAAGTCATTAACTACACGTAGAAACACTTTCCTCGGCACACATATTGACTAAAAGGAGGCTGCTGGTTTCAGATCATTACAGTTGCTTTAATTTCAAATGTTAATCATTACCAGTTTTTCAGATCAGTTCATGACCAATTCCACTGCTTCAATGATGCCCATTACAAGTCTGAGCATTTCAGGGAGGACAACATTATGTCTTGTAATTTTTTACTTTGATGAGGCGATGTTGTGAATTCTTTTCTCATCTGTAGCCATGTGAGGCCGCTGTGTTAAGTTCTGGAGGCTTCAAATGCAAGCTGGAAGAGGTAAGGTAATACTACACTGTGTGGAAAAATGAAAACAGTTGCCCCTAGACGATGTTGAGGTAAATACTGTTGCATCTTTTTCTCTTTTTTTTCTGTGACTGCTCACCCAAGCAAATCATTCACCATATGGGTCCTGCATTTTTTTTTATCACTTAATATTATTTGGGATATTAAACACATATGTTCGAATCCTTATTTATTTTATTTTTTTAAAGATCTCACCTTACAAGGTGGGCTCTAGCTCTGTTCAGACTGCAGGCCAATAAGATCTGTATCTTCAATCAGTACTTGGTTCCAGTACTTCGAAACTGATGTACTGTCCTTCACCGCAAAAAACCTGCTCAAACGATTTGTCTGACCGGCAGATCTTCACAGTGCCAAGAAGATGTGTAAACAAACCCAAAATGCAGTAAAGAAGCACTGACATCTGATTTCTCAGACCATTGTAAGGAAGGAGTTGATTACACGTTGCTAAATTCTTGTAATGTGAACACAAAAATGTTTCCTTAACACAGATTGTGTACTCAATTTCTACTATGTCCTCTGTCTAACCAGAGTTTTTGAGCTACAATTTTGCATCTTGCTTTGAAAGTGTGGTGATACTTCAAATTAAAGAAACAGGTGGCTTGTATCCTCAGCTAGTGTAATTCACACACTGCACATAGCTAATAGCTCTGTTCATGGTTCAAACAATACTGATGCATTAGAGATAGCATCTGTTTGCACAATAACACTGTGCTTCAAATTATGTATGTGTTTATTTGAGCCTCCGGGTTGTGATTGGACCACCTAGTCCTCATATTAATACTGGGTACAGGAACAGTGTCATATCTGTAGAAATCAGACTGGAATCACATTTCAAATGACCTCCAAATACTGGTTTAGATCTATATATCATGTGTTTTTGCTGTCAAGACATTCTCGATTCAGCCTAGATACAATCTGGGTGAGCCAGAAACAGTTCTGGGCAGGCAGTCTGAACATCAACTAGCAGGCCTATATGCTTCCTTATGCCTTGTGCTATAGTGTGCATATGTTAACATAGTGCATCTGACACACATGGGAAATGACTCCATTTGTTCTGCAGATTACTTTATCATGAAAGTATTTCTCCCTCTGCTGCTCCTGTCCTCCCATAAAGGTCTTGGTTAGACCATTACGGGATGGCAGTGATAATACTAGTAAATGACTGTGTATTACTCATACCGAGTAATTACCTCTCACACTGAGAAAACAATATCGCACACAATGGTTCTGCATGACAACACACATTCAGAACACCACAGGGGCATGTGTCTCTGCGTGAGTATATGGCTTTGTGTAATCTTCAAACATTAACCTTTTGATTAATTCAACCCTAAAAAAACAAATAATGTGAACTATTGACGTCTCATCATTGTCTGTTAATCTGGATGTGGGGTGCGGACGCAGTTTGGAACAAGATGTCCGTGCTTGGCATTACAGTGACTGGTCCTGAGACGCCTACACTGAAGTGAATGGTACACGGTAATTGAATCATCTTTCTCTTTGCGTCCCCGCAGACACACTCCGAGAGCAGAGACACGGTGGAGGTGGCGAACGTTCAGTCTTAGCACAAATAAGTCTGTGTAACAGCAGGAATAAAACGATAAGCTATGAGGAACGCAACTGTACTGAGAATACAAATGATTGTTTACACCAAACCCAACCTGAATAAACACTTGTGAAGCATGGAGTTTCTTTTATGGCTCTGTCTTTCTCTATTCATTTTCTATTCATTCAGCAAATGGGACTGATTTTGAAACATCAACCACATGATGGGAGGTCTTCAAGTTTAATAGGACTGAGGCTATTAAACCATGATAAACCATGGCTTCTTCAGTTTGTAGTCTTGAGAAGCAGTTTCAAGGTCTTTAAGAAAACTTGTTCAAAAGGGTTCCTCTGACAAAAAACAGACATCAATACCAGCAGCAGTATGATGTTCCACCAATTTACTACTTGATCAAGTAGAGTATTAATGTATGCCCTCTTTCTTGCATTCCCCAGTTCACTCTTTCTACTTTTTATTTTATATACATTATGATAATGCATCGCAAACAAATAATGGAGAGCATATTTAGATCTACGCCACACATTTTGAAAAGCAAACATGGAGCCACAGCCACAAAAAATCGCCTTTTGTCGGTGGTTCCTCCCTGACCTTCACTTTGGAAAATATTACGTTCAGAAACCAAATGTGCTGTGAAAGATTTTGCTGAATGGATTTAATCTAATTTCCGCAACAGTTCTCAGCCTTTCTAAAAGATAAAATCCACATGACAAGATTAGATTAGATTTAAACGGAACAATAACTAAACTGTGATTTCTCAGTAGAGTTTGTGAGTCTTATCGAGGTGTAAATGCTGTCCTGGCATTAAAATAGCACAGTGCAGAGGATATCAGTTGCCAGAATTTTCGTTCCAAAAATATCAGTGTCAGTCTAAAAAATCAGCCTCAGCCAAATCCTCATAGAGACTGGGAATGAGTGGGGGAACTTGTTGGCAGTAGCTGTCTGCTACGTTATTGCCACACTTGAAATATTTCATATCAGCCACATCCACATACATTGATGAAATATTATGTTTTAAAATCAAAAGTGGTGTGAATTATTAAAATATGTCAGTTAACACTACTTTAGTTTAAAATGTTCAAACAAATCCAAACGTGATAAAACTACACAGTAGTAAGCCCCTCTTCTAAATACTACATATTGTAAATACTTACCCGATTATTTCATATCATGACATGCAGAAGCATCTGTGACTACAGCAACAAAAAAACAAATTCTGATGCCTTTTCTGATTTTACTAGAAGGTTATTTAGCTGATCACAGGACTGTGAGCACAGACGTGACCATTTTACATCAAGTAGTAAAATGTATGGGCAGCCATAGTATTTTATTTGTTCGCTGGGGACTCCACCGAGAAGAGCTTGTACTTTTCCCCTGTTTGAAGATGCTCTGTTTGACATTCTGAGACGTAATCTGCAGAGCCAGTAGTAATAAATTATTAGTGTCCTACACACAACCCGCCTGGTTCAACACTACAGATAAGTGTTTTACCTACTACAGTATTTATGCTGTTGTAAATACTGAGTACATCAATAACTCAAAACTTCAAGTCTCTTAACTGATTCTTCTATACAGCCTGGCCATAGTTACACATCTATTCTGCGTCGGACATGAAAGCACTGAGTATTTATATATATGTGTGTGTGGGGGTGTGTGTTCGCGCTTGTGTGTGTGCGTTCTACCTTGCTGAAGGCCAGACAGTCTTTATCCTGGTCTTTGTCTTTGACCTCAAAGTCGTACAACGCTTTTCCCTGGGGTGGAGTCTGGCTCAGGGGACGCAGCAGCTGGATGTAACTGGCAGGCAAGAAGCCATGGCAACCGTTGAGTTCGCCATGGTACCAGTTGTCATCCACCTTGCGTCGCAGGATGATGATGTCACCCTTGGAAAACTGGAGGTCGCCCGGTTCCTTGCCCTCGTAGGAGTAGAGGGCCTTGCCGCAAGGCAGTGCTGGGATATTCTGTAAAAGACACACACAAACACTTACTTATTGTTTTACAGCGGCCTTCAACACAAGCAGTGAGTGTGCCTTCATGCTCCTTGTGATAGCGAGGAGCAATGTGCTTCACAGGGTTAAAACCTTTTACTTGTGTCCTGGACTCAGGTCTAAATTTTGATTTGACATCACCAGTGAATAACAGATTCTTTCATTCCTATATTTCATGACTTTAATTTGAATGTGAGAGATTTCGCCATAAACGCCATAAATCACTCATACCAGAACCAGCCTAATTAGGGGCCACAACAGAAGTCACAAGCCTATATATAAGACCACAGCATTTGCCTTTTGCGCCTACATTTTAAAACGTGGCCTCAGTAAGAATTCAGCACTGAAGCCTGCCATTAACACAGGTTAGGTGACAGGTGTATTCTTCTATATAAATCTTGCGTAGAACAGGGTTAAGTGCATTTTGAGACCTCTGCAGAGGTTTAAAAGCACTGCTGCCTTGCATTAGTGCCACTGTGCTGAAATGATGTGAGATAACTACACGTTACAAACCTTGGTTTTGAAGTTTCACAGGCTTTCTTTATATTCGTCACTAGAAAGTGTGCCTTTGCACCATGACAGGAACAAAGCAAAACTGCTATGTGACCAAAAAAAAAAGCATTTAACGGTTTAGTTCTAATGCATGATGCACCGTATTAGAAGCTAGCTACAAATGAGACAGTGACTCCTGCAGTGATCGGTAAATTAATGAAAAGAAAGACTGGAGGCAAACAGATTTTGAAGCATCTCAAAACTGAGGTAAATCCAATATGTTGCAAACTGTTAGCCCCGGAGACAAATTTGTAGAGCATGGATAGTTGGATATGTGCTCCAAGGTTCATTTTATTCCCCACAGCAGTACGTGAGATATGACTGGTTATTAAAATGTTTGCCAGGTAATTGCCGCTCCCACCTTGGGCCAAACATAGTAATTTTGAAAATGCCAGAGCAACGTGAAGCATGACTCCCTCGAGTTTCATCAAAATCAGGTCTATGGTGTCTCACTTATCACATGCCCATGACAGACACGGACTGCCCTATATTTACCACACACACACACACACACACACACAAAGATACATGATGCCATACCAGCAGAGAAAATGATTAAAAATGTTTTACTGATCTCAATTTACATAAACGTTATATCATGTAACTCCAGCAATCTTGATAAATTTTCACCTAAATATTTGCTGAACTTCTCTGACTGTCCAATCATGGCTTAGCAGCTATCGACAGGAACTAGACACAGCAGGTTTGCAGCTCATATTAGCAATAGCATATTTGTAGCTCTAGCATTTGGTTTACACTCAACTCAGCAAACAATCCAATTAGGGAATAAGCCTAGTTGCCAAAAGGATATGTTATTATGTTAATGAAATAATGGAGGCAACAGTCTAATGTTCCTCATCATACTTACCATAATAACACTAACTAGCTCTATATTGTAAGGCAAGAACAAGGTTGCTTCTGTATTCAGCGTTAGATTGGATGGATTATCAGATGGTGAGGATTGGGATGATTTTCAAGTGACAGTGTTTCAACACAGTTACAGTTCTGTAGCCACCAAGAGCCAATTTACGATCGATCGTTTTAGCTGCACAAATGTAGAATAAACTAGTAAGAACCAAGGGTGGTTTGATAGAGATTCTTTTCTAACAATGTTTGGCTAGCTGTCAGAGACTGTTAGTGATAGATAGCTTGTCCTCATGTTTCCAAATGTTGTCCAGTCAGTAACTGCCTCTTATAGATGATTTCAACATGGCTGTAAATCGGACAGATCATAGACTCTGTTACGGCTGGGGTAGGCTGAAAGGGTGGGCCGGAACTTATGTGGTTTTGTCATGCGTAACTTGTCTGTTTTGTTTTTAAGATGGCTGGGGCACACAGTTAGCTAGTGGTCAAGACATTCTTGTCAAATGCAATGGAACAGGAACATCTGGATGCACTGGCCGTGCTTTCAATGTGGGATAGCACGACAAACCAGGGAACTTACAGGAACATACCTCACTGCATGGAAAAGGCAACTGGTTTAAAAGTGAGATGTCAAATAAGTGAGTAATCTTACTCAAGTTTGGAGTTACGGTATAGTGTTTCTTGCATATTAGGAGAAAAGGTTTAATTCATTGCACATGATCAATCTTTATGACAGATTTGCTGCAACTAAAATTAAACATGCTGGATCAGATAATTGTGCGGAATCAGTTTATTTTTTACATCCAAAGGTGCTGACATGATAAACTGTTGATGATCACTGTGTCTATTCACTGTGAAGCCACCCTCGTTACAGACATTGCCAATGTCAGGATAAAGCCGTCCACAAAAAATATAAAATGCATAGTTCACAGCTTAAGGAGAGAAATGTGTGCGTCTACTGTGTTGTCTTCTAGTAGCAACTGGCGTTGTTGCTGCCTGAGCTGAACTGCAACTGCTTGTCCAAGGCAATTTGTCAGTGTCTAGTTAGCCTGATCCTTAATGCACCCCTTGAACCAGCTAACAAACGTAGCTGATTAGCTTGAGTTGAGAAAAACTGCTCGCTATATTTGTCATGTCAAAAATGTCAAATCATTGTTTGAAGTATGACTTTGAATTCTGAGTGAGCTGCAGATGGCAATCTACAGGGGAAAACTTGACAGGCATAGCAATAATAACTAAGGGGAAAGAGGCCAGTGAAGATGTAGATAGACATACTGGGTTAAGTTTTTCATATTAGATGTGGATGCAACACTGAAACATATGTATGGGCTATAAAAAGCCCATGTCATAAAACAAATATATGTTTAAGTCTGCAGATGAGATAAGTTACACTTCCATAGAACCAGTGACACAAACGTAAATATTCATCATCGCAGTAGACCCGTATTTACATTCTCCATCGTCACACATCCCCGATCAAACAGCGCACACTTAATATCCTGAACATGTTCTTGTGATGGCAACGGGAGCTGAATGGGAGTTTCAGCTTCCCAATCTTAAAGGCGATCCAGGCGAACATAGAGCAACGTGTAGCAGAGGCAAGCAATGCATGAAAGAAAAACTACTTCTTTCACTCCAAGAGAAGGTGTTGACAATAACACTAAGGCACACACACACACTCATGGACTGAACATGCGTGTTTATACATTCCCATAACATAGACTGATTCTCTCCGGACGATGCACCGAAGAGAACAGCCTGAGGCTCGGCTTCCTGACAGTACTGGGATCAGTGGTGACGCAATAAGAGGAAACACACCCAGATAGAAATAATACAGCACTAATGCTGCTTTTACTGTCACTATTAACAAGCACAGATATTCCTCCGATCGCTGTGACATGTCTGCCGTGTACGACTTACACTGGCCCACATGGCCAGAAGAAAGGCCAGCTCATCCTAAAGGTGTACACTGGAACAAGCTCTTCCATAGTAATGTGTGAAAGCCTTTTCCTAAGGGACTTCTCTTCTTGTACATGAAAGCATTAATTTCGTGTTGAAACAGGAACTCTTTCCTCAACTGTTGCCACAAAGCGCTGGAAGTGCTTCAAGCTGAAACAGCAGCTCCGGTGCTTCATCTGCGTCTACACAGGATGTGTTCAGGCACAGCAGATGTTGGACAAATACACACGTTACATATGTAAAATTCAGCAAAATAAAATCCTGATGTTCTGTAAGATGCATCTAAGATAGATGAAAGAAAAAATACGTCTGACTGACACACTCTCTGTGCTGAAATACAGCTAAAACTCTCTCACACGTTATTAAGAGGCTGAATATGAACCTTGACATAATTCAATGCTCTGGTTAAACAAGCTGACGTTTTATTGATATGTGTATATAAACACTTCACTTATATATTATTGTAAACTTGCAACTTCACAAATTACATTACTGCTGCAATTTTGAATACTTTCTGTGGATACGTCTGTTAAGCCATGTATTGCTGGAGGAGGAAACTAACTCGTGGCTGAGCCCACACAAGAAATGATTTGAAACTCCTAGCATTCACAGAGCTCGGATCTGGGTGTCTGTGGAGACATTCCCACACAAAATAAAAGGAAGCCCACAGTCATTTCCACAATGCGGCTTATGTACCAGAGACAGTAGGTGGTCAGCTGACTTCCGTTGTCACACAGGATCTCTGGGATTCAAAAACAGAACGGCGAGCAACACTGATTGCCGTAGGGGTCGCCGAAGAGAACAATACAGAGATGGAAGCATAACTTCAGTTCAGGCCATAGCTATGTAGGGAGAAATCAGGAGCTGAATCACAAGTCTGTTTCTTTGTTTATCTCTGCATGTTTCACTTCTCACTTCTTCTGTCTTCTCACCTCTGCTCCTCTTCTCGCTATTTCCTCATTCCCCTCTGTGCTTCTTCTCCATTCTCCGTCTCCTGTTATTTTCACCCTTCTCTTTTTTTCCCCCATCGTCTCTCTCTCCTGCGTCTACCTTTCACTTTTATTCAGTCTTTATTTCTGCTTCCCCCCGGGCCAACGGGCTGGGGTGCGCGAAGCAGCTGCAGGGCCTCGTCAGGGAACTGCTGTGTTTGCCGCTCGGTGCCAGAAGGAGGGAGGTCGCTGCGCTCTCTCTGCTGAGGGGATCATCTAAAACTAGATGCAGGCTGCTGTGTTTCTCTTCACTGAGCCTGGAGCAGGAGGGTCAGGCTGCATGGAGCAGTTTTATATTTTACAACTGGAAAGATCCTACCAGAATCCAAACAATGGACCTGCTCTGGTGCCTGATTCCGTATTATTCTTGCTAATTTTGTGAATAAGTTTCTCAGTTTGAGCTCTTCTCTGTAATTGAGTTCTTATGGGCTTGAAGTGCCCTCACTCGGCCCGTTTTAATGAGGATACTTTATGAGTTGATGTGTGTGTATCACAGACAGCTTTTCCTAACAGCCAGCGGCAGCAGCAGTAGAGATTTGATCCAGGCTCAAAGCTGTTAAAACGATCTGCCTTTATAGCTCTTTATTAATGTTCAAAATTCGAATAAATTTTGACATTTGTGAGGGCCCTTTCAAAGTGAGACCAGAGGTTATCTTAGGAGCCTGCTGGCTAATCAATACATGTCATCATCCTGGGGAGATGTCTTATCTCAGCTCACCCTGTGGTGGTTTACCACCGTGCATTTCATGTTGATGTATCAGATTTCTTGTGGAAAACTAAATCTGGTCTCACAGCTGCCAGTTTGTTTCTTATAAGTGGACCTTAGAGCATTTGTCATGGTACAGTACAGTGCAGTTTGTGAGCTGAGCTGGTGGTGATAGCAAACAGTCGTCCTATCTCCAGAGTTGGTTGAAACTGGTGTAGAAGCTCTGTTTTGTGAAAAATCTATGAATGAAACTGGAAAAATGGTGTTCAACAATGCTGGCTTGACTTTACAGAAAGCCATAGTATCTATACTAAGGCTCACTACATCCCTTTAATCTTTAGGTTGCTAATGTAAAACATTATTCTTCTAGCTTAGAATTGCTACAAAATGCCACCTAAAAATTCAAAGTTAATTTATTACTACGTAATTCTTCTCAGAACATGACTCTCAGTCCAATAACATCTCTGCTTTAGTGTGTTCTTGACAAATAAATCTAAAATAATAATATTAAACCTGGAATTCTCCTCAGAGGTCTGAAATTTACAGATAAGTTACTCTTCCTCAATATTCCTTAGGGATACTGTATTATTTTCAGTGGTCCAAAGATTAAGGGGCCATCCACACAGAGATGCTTTTTAGTTTAAATGCAGATGTTTTGCATCATTTTGACCGATCGTCCAAACGAATCCTGTAAACACACTGCTTTATGAAATCTGGTCCCAGGGTGAAAACATTTGCAAACGCAGCCCTTGAGTGTTCAACACTTGTGTTTTGAGTTGTGTTGAGATGGATCCGTGTGTACGCAAATATTCTTGACGACAATGTCAAGGGAAACGGAGGGGGAAAAGATCGTTTTCATACATGTGGATGGGGCCTAAGTTAGACACTGACCCTAAATGTGATCGATGCAAACAAGCTCCTAAGACATTGCTACATACAGCGATCTACCACAACATTAAAACCACCGACAGGAGAAGTAAATAACATTAACTATTTGGGAAACCTCTGGACCTGGCATTAGTGTGGATGTTACTTAGACATGTACCACCCACCTAGACCAGACCAGGCACCACAACTCTGTAGTAATGACACTTTGATGGCAGCAGCCATCTCCAGCAGGATGAACAACTCAAAAAACATCTATATACAGATCTATCTATCTAGATATTTGAGATTTACTGCGTTTACTACTTAGTCCTCTTGTTAACTTTTCTTCCACCTGCTGTGCTACTCGTGTGACTACAACTGTATGAGTGCTTTTTTAGTGTCTCTGTAGCACCAGTCCTTTCACACATGCACTTCACTGGATAAATGTTCCAGCAAGTTTGGCTGTTTGCATCGTGCATGAAAGGGCCACTGGGCTATCGTAAACATACTTCTAATAAGGTGATAAAGTAATGTAATTAGCTCTGTATAATGTTGACATGTAATTATCTGAATATTACTGTACATGTAAAATCTTATGTCACCTACGGAAGGAAGCATTATAATAACTTTTCACTTCCTATGCATAAAATAATCAACACAAAACATTTTATGAATAACATATTGTAGATAAGCCAATTCCAATTTTGTAGAAAAGCTAAATTTTAAGCTGCCTTTTTTTGTAGCAGAGCAGGGGATAAAAATAATCTCCAAGGCTATCCACCTTAGAAAATTACATTCTAAATACACAACACAATCAAAGTTTGTAGGATTAATTTAAATTTTTACAGCCCGGCAATCCAGGAAAATTGCTTTACCTACAAGATTAACAGCAAGCGGGTGCTGAGGAGATTAAATGGAAGCAGAAACTTATCTATGATGTTTTGTTATTTTTAACTGTAGTGGTTTGTGTGTTGTCTGTCCGCCTCTGTTAACAGATAGCACTTTGTTCTACGATAAATGAATGATAAAACTAGAGGAGACAACGTTTTTAATCCGTCACCAAATAAGGCGGTGCGATACGGGAGCACATTTTCATTACCTTCAAACTCACCTACAATTTTCCTGCCAAACTAGTGCCACTGTAAGAATTTCAGAGCTGTCACTTCATGCGTGAAAAGAGTATTAGTGTGCTAATGGTAAACACCGAGTCAGGATTGTTGGATCTCACAAGTGTAAAAAGAGTTTTTAAGAGTTCTACCAGCAGCTTTAAATTATCATCACTCAAAATACACACGCGCACACACACACACACTATTGTGCATTGTATAAATCTACAAACAGTAATTACTGCACCACAGGGGTAAGAGGGCCAGCTGAATATATGTGTGTGTGTGTGTGTGTGTGTGTTGCCCTTGGGGACATACTATAAATGCACAAGTCCCTCCATTAAACTGGGGACTGACTGCTCCTTTAAGCAAGGCCCCTGTGAGACACACACACACACACGGGCTAACCATGTACTGATGGATCCTTAAGATGTGAGCTGTGCATCTATACAAAAATCTGAGTGTTATCACTGATAAGCCCATACTACATTGCCAGCTTCCTCTGAGAAACATAACCACTTCTGTTAACAAAAACATTCACAAAGCCAGCATTGTTAAACATTAAACACAAGAAGCCATATAAGAAAGTCCAAAAATTGGGAAATGATAATTTAATTCAAAAACTATGTGATCAAATAAATATTACTCGTGACACAAACTGATGCATTCTTAAAATACTTTTTGCCCCCAAATATGATTGGGTTATGGACTGTCCAGATAAAATGAGATATTTACATACAAAGCCTGTTCAGAACTTGCATTACGATCTGATCTGGCCAACCCAATCACGTAAAAGACAGGTGTGAACACCCCCAGGATGCTTTGATATCACATTTGAGAGATCCAGTCTCTGACCACATTTGGTTAGGTCTGGGTCGCATGTGTCTGCATTCCTTTGGTAGTATGAACGCAATGCGTCCTGAGCCACATTTAAGACTGTCTATAGCCAACGGGGGTGATCCTGCCTCAGTGAACTTCTGTCCTATTTATTCAGAAAAGAAACAAATTGGCCGCCATTATAAATGATGGCTTGAAAGAAAAGCTCCATAAGTGATGTTTGTTCATTAGTAATGAGCTGTTGAAACATAAATCTAAACAAGAATTAACAAATGAAAGTATTTAACATGAGTACACGTGTACATGTGATTCTGTTTTAATTATTGATGTGGTCATGTTGAAGTTTGAGGAACCGTGTGTAGATAAGCATTAGCTCAATATTCCCTCAGTCACCAGAGTCTTTATTTACCTTAAAGGTAAAGGTACATGAAGATTACGGAGGGCATGGAAACTTCAAGCTATAATCTCAGTTTTGGGCAGGTCTACCCAACATTATGGTGGAGATCAATTAATAATAACTTAATGTGTATGTCAAAGTCATGATGAACACACACAAAACTTCTTGGTTGTGGAGCAGTGGTAGAGATCCATTAGAGAAATAAAATAATAAAATATTCTACTGCCCCTCAGATGATGTTGGGGGTTTATTTGCATAAAGAGTGTGGAACTTGCAATCGGATTGCCCAGGTCAGATCTTAATGCAAGGTCTGAACAGGCCCTAAATATGCTTGGAGAAATTCATTATTAGTTAACTGAGAAATTAAACAGCAGATTAACCAGTAATGAAAATAATAATCACTACATTATTATTATACAAGCACATATATAAAGCACACGCACCCTAATAAGAGTATTAGAGTGTGCATGTGACACAGTCATGCTGAGCCTCAACAGCCACGCTCAGCTCTGTTTAGTGACTTAATAGGAAGCATCTGAACAATATACTCAAACATCCGCTACTCCTGTCCTTGCCAGTTCAGTGACACCACTTACATCATGTATTCATCTGTCATAACATACCAGACACTGAGAATAAACAGGAAAATCAAGACTGCATTTATATAACTGCTCCTGACTTTGACAGTGGTACTGTGACTAATGGTGCAGGAGTTAGGGTTGTAGTCTCCTAGCCGACTGGTCGATTTGCTAGTCGATGAGCTCTTGTCTCGCCAAAGCCTCATCACTGGTGTTACTTCCATGAGGAGAGAGGCATCAATATATCAATAGCGGTCCAGGATTAATCCATAGTTTTCAGCGACTGGAGAAAGAGGTTCCCTGTGGAAACTTTGAACCTAACAGTTTCCTTGGAGGTGGCTTGAAACTAATTGATACCATATGAAAGAAGTCGTTGGCTGCATAGCGGATGACCATTAAGTCAGGTGTAAGCTGTGATATTTAAACAACAGTTTTTACGTGACAGCTTAATAACCAACCTGGGGCTGGGTGATAAAACGATAACGATATATATCGCGACGCGTGGTCAATATCAATAGAAAATACGGTCGATAGAATGTTCGATAATTTCATTTGAACTCCGTTAGAGAAAAATAGGACGAAAACCTTGAGCCACAACTGCAAGTCATTCTGGGGGATGTAGGCAGAGGAAAGGCTTTAGCCTCTCGACCTATCACAGCCCAGCTAAGCCAACAACAACAACAACAAAATAAAAGAATGGCACGGAGTGAAAGCAGAGTATGAGAGCGATAGCGCGAAAGGAAATTTTAGATAAGAAAAGGAAAGATCACGTTACCAGTTTGGCAGACCCATGTTGTCTGCAAACTTGGTGGTGAATGAGCATATTAATTGGCTCGCTCTCTTGATTAGTGTAAGAGTCGGTTAAGTTTCATTTATCTGCCGGCCGAGTGAGTGGCTACTGCCTCGGTTAAGCAGGGATCCACGACGAGCAGCGGTTATGAGTCGGTTAAGTTTCGTTTCTCTGCATATTGTTTGCTGGGCAAGTCAGGTCGTAGGTTTTGTTTCTCTGTCGAGTGAGATGTAAGATGTCTGAATGGTGCCGTTTATTGATTATCAATCAAACGTGGTAGGACTCGACCTAGCCGGACTCTAGATTTATTCAAGTGGCCATCAGACCAGGCACTATGTATCACATCACATCCAACACACCATCCCCACTGTGCAGCATGGTGGGGGCAGCATTGTGCTGTGGGGATGCTTCCCTGCAACAGGCCTTGGCATGAAAGAAGATGGGTGCAATGATGTCATAAAATATAGAGAAAACATGGAAGACAATTTCATTCAGTCTGCAAAAGAACTGCTTAGCCACGACACTGTCGTCCCCACAGTCACTGAGATTTTGTATCATTACCCAAAGACAAATTCCACATTAAGATCATGAATATGTGAGGTGAACTGATCTTTCTATGCGCAGTATTTTCCAGTATGAGACTAGATTTATCCTTTCTTTTTTCTTTGCGAGTCATCTGGTTAAATGTCACGTCATCCTCGGCTGTGTAAATAACAAAACTACATTTACATATTTAAGGCCTCTTGAGGGTTCTTTACTGTCTGAACAAATGAACGTGAATAGACGTAAGTAACAACAGCATTAGAGTAAATTTAATACTACAGTATCTGGTCATAAATTCAACACGGCAACAACCTACTTAGCAGAAACAACGGCTTGTGTTGCACTGGGACTGGAAAGAGTTAATGATGTCACCCATGAGAGCTTCAATTTGCATAAAGCTAGTGCAGCTACTAGATGGAAGCCCCATTATAGAGACAACAGCTTTGATGCATTGATTGTGTTTGCCTCATATACATACTTGGAGATAGTAATTCATGCACATACTTTACAAAAATGACGCAAACCCGGATGCCTGTGGCAACCAGGCCAGCAGTGACGCAGCAGCAAATAAAAAAAAAAGGTAGATACAGGGCATTTAGCAGCTGCATTCAGAGTTAACGAAGGATCAACTTCCCATTGGGTCTTGCTGTGTGATATGGTGACTGCAAAAAGACAAATGAGGAAATGTACAAGAGCTGATTTAACCAAATCCTCACCAGCAGAAAAGAGATACAATATTTTAACGCATTAGCTGAGTTATGTGTCAATCATAGACTGCTTAAAGATGGATGGATGATGGAACTGCTCCTCAAAAGTGAAGCCAAAGCAAGTAGAGCCACCCTTGGTGACTGGCTGCATTAAATAATAATGTGTTTATTATTAATAAAATTATAACTAATAAGGGCGGCACAGTGGTGAGGTGGTTAGCACTGATGCCTAAGATGCTGCCGCCCATATCCCCAGGAAAATAGTATTTGGCAAGGAAGTATGGACATGTTGTCCATATGTCCATATATGACAAATATTAACAAGCTGGTATTATAGCTGCACTAGAAATCTTAGATGATATTAACGGTATTCAGTGAATAAACTTAGCTATCATTATGACTACGAGGCTGACAGAGTACTAATTAGAAATGACGCTGACAGACTAAGATGGTAAACACGGCTTTAAGTCATCAGACATTTTGAGCTTACTATTCACAACAAGCACCAACCTCGCAGAGACTTATTATAAGAAGTCTTCCAATCAAGGCTTTTTGATCTAACCACGGCTTGTCTTCACCGACTGAAAGATTCACAAGAAATGTCTGGTCTCCATTTCCCTCAGAGGTTTTTCATGGCCTCCACTAAAACGCTGAACAGTTCCATTAAACTCACAAGAGTGGGAGCCAGGGGTTGCACTCATAAAAATGTTCACAGATTCATGTGTCTAAACTGATTTACAAAACCATCTGCACTCTAAAACAAATCATAATAAAACTGCGCTTGTAAAGACAGATATGCATATAAATATATTTATATGTGTAAATGTATTCCTGCAATGGAGAACACTGTGACTCAACAGAAAAATAAAAAAAACTTCAGGGAGTGTGAAATAGAGGTGGCCATGGTTGAAGCTGAGGCGAGTCTTAATTGTTTGCTGGTCAGAGCGCTGCTGTGACCCAAAGACAGTTTTTGATTGGCACCAGATCACAGCAGCAGTTCTGACTCAGAGATCCGACCTTCCCAGCTTTCTTCTGTTCGTTTTGTTTTACACGTCGGATTATAATTCATTTGTAACACTTCCTTTGTGTGTTTCTTTCAGTCTCCATATTTGTCTCTGTCTATTGAGCAGTCAATGTAAAGTCGGGAGAGACAGCTGAAATAATAAGATAAGGAGGCTTTGATATGAAAACTGGCACCATGAAGCATGACTGTGTGCACTAAAAAAACTGCACTGTAGTTTCCTCTGGAGGGGGTCCGCCGTCATCGGAGCTCCCTACTCTTAACCAGCGTCTGACTTCTATAACTGGATACTGCCTCATCGTTGCCGTTGTCCCTCAGAGGCGCACGTCTGATGATGGATGAAGCTGGTGCAATGAACCAGATGAACAGACTTCTCCTCAGACTTGAAGTGTACATTATATTACACACTTCACAGGTCATGTGTTCTGAGATAGAGATCATTTAGTCTTAACTAGGGTTTGTGCACTGGGTTCTGCTAACAGTGACCAAACATTAGCACTGTGGTTGAATGCATCCTTTGCAGAGACATTGATAGAAACACTGAAAATGCTGTTTTGGTGCTGTTGCTATACGGTCAATGTTAAATATGGAGCCTCAGAAGTCGTAAGCTTGGGACGCAGTCAGTGAGGGTGGTTCAATATGCACAAAATCTCAATAATCTTTAACCACTTGATATATTATTGTCAGCTAGATCAACATCATGTCCCGCTCAAGTGGACAAATATATATCACTCACTGGCTGTCCTTAGGGTTTGCTTCAGGTTAGTACAGTAGATGTTGATGCAGTTCAGGAGATAATAAGTCTTTTGCCTCGGGCTCAATCCCTTCCCAGTAGATATTTTTTGACTAACATCTCACACTAAAAATGGATTTCACATAACTCAGTTGGCTAACTTAACAGGTTCTGTTTTTGTGATCCAGGTGTGAAGTGAAATGCATAGAAAACTTTTGTCGAGTACACTGAAGGTGTGCTGTTGTATAGGAAGAAAGAAAGACTACATTAGTGTATATGATAAGAGAGGGTGAAATGGTGTTCATTCACACTCACTACACCTTTAAAGGAAGCAAGCTGTGACACGCTGCATCTCAAAACAGTTCTTGTCTGTGAAAACTAATGTGCTGAGACCTATACAGAGTTGCCACCGTGAAGTTGCAGCACACCAGTGCGCCAAGGATGTTGGTTCTGTTCAGTTGAATTTCCTCTTCTTAGTTTCTTGACATGCTTTGGAACTACATACTTAGGGAGTTGCACTTTAGTGGTCTAATGAAACTATAGTGCCATAAACCAAAATTAAAGCACAAACACCAAGTTGCTCCAGTGGCCTGCCTGCAGAATATGGCAAGTTTTCAAAAAACAATTTAGAACAGTTGAAGGGAGAATCTCCATTTCAGACTTAAGTTTGAGCTGCTTGTGCATCTGCACAAAATAGAGTCCAATCTGTTAAATTTTGCAGCAGCTGCATACCTCTGCCTAAAACTCAATTTACAGTTGCATGTGGAAACTAGTAATATGTAGACAAAGTTTCACTGTGAAATGCAACATGGAACAAACCACAATACTGCCATTAATTACTATACTACACTATACACCTGCAATAATTACTATGCACCTGTACAGTGGAGTAGGTTTGCCACTAGAAAAAAGGTTCCTGAGTCCAGGATTTTCAGGTTGGTATTGGTACCTTCTACAAAATACACTGTATAAGCTGTTTGTTTGTGAATATCACAGCTTAATTTATGGTTGTTTTCTCATAGGATATTTTTTCCGTTCCAAAAGTACCCATTATTGGAGATACCTACAAGACATTTTAAGGTCTTTAATGAATCAAGCCAGGTGGTAGCCGGCATAACACTCTTTTTCAATTTGCCCACCTAGCTGGAATAGCCAGCAAGTATGCAAGAGAGACCCCTTAGCCAAGGTATTGCGAGTAGAGGACTTCATCTGAAAGTAATGAAGTCAGCAGCATATTTTGTAGGCGCAAAACAGCCATGAACATGGGTTTGTTAACTCTATTTCTGTCTTCAAATGAAACTTGAGAGCTAAGCCGAATACACTAAATCATTGGAGTTTGATGAAACATCAGACGTAAGCGATGAGAACAAGACTACTAGGCGACTGTTGGTTCCTAGTGGCACACTAGCAAGCTAACAACCAGGTAATGCAATGTAGGAAATTAAAAGTCATAATAAATGGATTTATTTGGAAACTGAAATGCAAAAATTGTATCCAACTAAATTGCAACATGTAAACACCGACAATTTCTTTAAGCAAATACATCAGAAACTGAGAACTTACTGACAAGGTTGTGAATACCACCATAGGGGGCCGGTCATGAGGACATTTCAAGGCATCATGTAACCCTCAGTAGTCAGAGGTCCTAGAAGATGTCCTCATGTAATCTTTAAAGGTGCAGTAGGCAGGATTGCGAAGATCCAGGACTTAGCCAAAAAATTTGAACATCAACAACTTCTCAGTCCCTCCCCCCTTTCCGCTAAAGCCCAAAACGGTCTCCCAAGCCCCTCCCCACCACAAGGGAGAGCTGTGCACGATAGAGCGCGTGCATATTGGTCTAGAAATACTGCGCACGAGCAGAGATTTTGTAATTTTGTAAGACTTGCCTACTGCACCTTTAAAAGACTGTGTTAAAAAGTATGCAGCAAAAAAGCTGAGAAACACGTATTTTAACTTCAGCATACTGCATGGATATAACGGTAATGTGTTTTGAGAAGTAAGACTCAATTTTTGAGGTTTCGCTACAGTACAAACGTTTGCATATTGGGATTGGGGAGAAGCTTCAGGTTAAGTGAGCTCTGAAGGAAATAAGGACTTAAAGAGACTAAATGGTCTTGTTTGGAGTGCCGGAACACATCCCGTATCCTGGATTCACTCATCTGTCTACTCTACTGCTGAACAACACTAACATTCCCACACCAAACCAGTGTGTGTGTGTGTGTGTGTGTGTGTGTGTGTGTGTGTGTGTGTGTGTGTGTGTGTGTGAAGGATGGTGGATGGGACAGGATGTTCCACTCGGCTCGTACCGCCATCCATTTTTCCAGCACCAAAACCATTCTGTGTCCCCCGTAGTGCATTTACTCACCTCCCTGCAGACACACACACACACTCGCTCTCTTTAACTGTGATTACTCTGCTCGCTGTTCTCCTGCTCGCCCGTCCTTGGAGGGGCACTGGGCCATTACAACTTTTTTTTTTTTTTTCTCGCACAATCTGTGTGTGTGTGCAAAAGAGGTTGTGTGTGTGGTAATAGCATAGTAAATCTGCAGAGGTCTTTTTCCACACTGCTGTGAGAGCGGCATTCTATCATGTGATGCAGTTTTATTGGAGCAGACACTCAAGCACAGCGCAGACACACACACATTAATGCACAAATAGAAAGAGATTACTTACTTACTGTACATACTGTACAGTACGTAAGCTATATTAAGATGTCATTTGTAGATTAAAAAAGGAAAACTTTAATATTAAAATATACATCCACACTGAAAACACAGATTAGAAATCCTAGAGTTTTTTCAGAGGGATAAATAATTAAATAATATGGTGTATTTGTTGAGAAGTACAAAATGTAAAACAGCACGTTATGCCAACATGCAGCCACACTCATGCAAACATCAGTGCATGCACACACACGCGCACACGCACACATGCATAACGGCTGTCTGGCAGTAATTCAGCGCACTATTGATTCACTTTCCATCTATAATTCATGATACAACACACACCTCAGGTTAAGTGGACACACACACACGCACAACTGGCAGTTTCTGAGAAGTAGGAAGACGAGAAACACAACACCACTCACTGGGTATAAACGTCCACGCACACATACATACACGCGCACATAGATACACATCAGTCTAGCCAGCAGCTAGCAGGAGTTCATTCATCTCAACCTTGTCTTCACCTCCCCATCACTCCCCCATTCTTCCTTCTCCATGTCTCCTCTCTCTCAGCAAATCACTTATAGCTCAGGTGCCACTGATCTCTTTTCTCCTCTTGCCTTTTTAGTCTGAATGGCAGCTTTTGAGTTCAAAATGAAAACAGATGAATCTTATCATTTTATAAAAATGGAAATCTCCCTATTAGATGTTGATATCCAAGCACTGCCGCTACTTTCCGAACCCAAGATTTTACACTAACACCAACTCAAGTCTTGAAATCTTCTCACTTGTTAAAGTGATTTGCTTCTTGCCTACTCAACAACACAACTGTGTAAACAGATTTACTTAGTGTCCCCACAAAATGAGCAATACCTGTTCTCTCTCTCTCTCACACACACACGCACACACACACACACACTGTATGCGGATGTTTTCTCTATTAATACCATATGGTAAAGGGCACTTTCCCAGAGTGTGTTTACTCTATTGAAATTACTGGGTCACTGAAGCAGCATGAACAAGGCACGCAGCAATCAGCATAATTCATGTGTATGTTTCTGCGCCTGCTGACGAGCTGGAAAGTTGGAGCTCAGGGCAGCGTGGTGTGTTCTTTCAGCCGGACATGCTGCGAGAATGACTGTGGTGAGGCATGTCCTCTCCATGGCACATGTTAAATACTATACTATACCTTTAAAACGTAAGGATGCTATGGAGAACAGATGTAATAGGAAAAAAAAAGGTTGAACAAAATATATGTTTACCAAGTAACTTACTGCAAACTGCAAAGATCAGGTATATAATTATGACCACTTTCTTAATATTGCGTAGGTCTTCCGTATCTCTCCAAAACAGTTGTGACTCATCAGAAAATGAACATGGGCCTTCTGAGGGTGTCCTGTGGGGTCTGGCAACAGACTGTTGTTAGTGGGGGGCTTTGGATCCTATCTGTTGAGAGGATGGGACTCAGTGGATCGTCCCACAGATACTTGATCAGTTTGGGACTTTGTGCTGTTTTCCATGTTTTTCTGAGTTGTTCCTAAACTGTGGTCAGGCTGCATCCTGCTGGGGATGGCTGCTGCCATCAAGGAGTGTTATTGCTGTAACAATGACATGAATGCCGCTTACAGCAAAAAGCAAAAGTAATTTTCCAGACTGATCATTCATATGTCAAAGAATAGACAATCAGAGGTCCTAATGACTCTATAGCAGCCAGTCTGATTTTAAGCATAATTTAGCAGATAATATTTCTAGACAGTAGCAAATTAAACTGATGCCAGATTTAATCTTGTTGCTTGTCGCATCTGACACTAGGGCTGCAACGACACGTCAACGTGGAGTATACCTTCAACACCAGTGCCAGGTATTCTGGATAATGGCAAACGCTGAACCTTCAAACAACAAGGCAGCAGCGGAAATATTTGGACCATTACTGTGAGTTGTCTCTGATTCATGGTTGGTGATCAGCGCCTGGGAGCCGTCGTTAGGGCCTTGTCTGTTTTCAGACAAGAACAAACACTCTGAAGAGCAGATGCTAATGTCAGGCACAGTACAGCAACGCTGCAATTTGTGAGCAGTTTGTTAATGTGCATACAGACCTGTAAAACTGCACATCCATTATTATTTCCATTTTTGTTACTTACTAATTGGGTGTAAGCATTCATCTTATAGATGAATAATACAGGTTCATTTCCAGTTACAATCAGCACAAGTCAAGTTAAATTATACACAACACTACTTACTTAGACTGCGTAAATCTGAACTTTTGCTCAGTAGTATCATTAGGTCAAAGTTAGTTTGAAATGCTTTCTTTAGTCATAGATATACATGTCAATTTGAGTTAATCCACTACTAAATAATTAATGGCTTCATTGAGAAAATAATGAATCAACTGCTACAATAGTAGTTTGTAGAAGACCTATGTGACGCTCAGAAACAGAAACAACTCTTAATTTTTCACTAATGTAACAGTTGTGTGATCAGCTCTGTGTCTGTACTGGATCCTGCCTTAATCTGGCCCTCTCCTGGTTACATGTTTCATTATGTGTTAATGACATTTACAAGGAATGCTTATGAGCATACTGCTGTGAGCCTGATCTGATGTAGGGCATGTTACAGGTTGATATAAATATATGTTACATAACAGAGGATGTTTTCAAATCATGGGAGCTCCTCTATGATCCTAGAAAGAACTACCATGAAATAACTGATAGACTCTCAGAGCTGGGACAACCTGTCAAACTGAATTATAAGTGTTCATGTGCACGCGCACGCACACACGGACACACGGCTATCTTTTATCTCTCCTCAGACGTTTGTACAATGTCATAAAATCTTTCATCTTCACATTGAATATTCTTTGTGAATAGCATCCCTGATGTACTTTCATGAGTTAATGTCAGGCTCCTGCATTGAGGATGTTTGACTGAGTGAACGACTGAGAAAGAAGCAATGACACAAGAAGAGGAACGGAGCTAGAGATGGGAAGGAGTAGCGACAGCAAGCTTCAGTACGGAAAGCTCGGGGACTATATGCATATTCATAAGACTCGTTTGCATCTGAGCTGCGAGAAACAAAGTATAGCCATCTAAAAACACATACGCACACAGATGAGCTTGTTAAATATGCAGGCTGTTCAGTGCCAGTGGAGTAGTGAAGAGGATGGATGTCTTACCTTATAAAGGATCCAAACAGTTGAAGAAGGAGATATCAACGACGGCAGAGGGGATAGAGAACAGAAGAGGAGAGGAGAATTAGTGCCACTGTTTGCTGAAAAAATTAAACCAAATATTAGAGCAGAAACTGAAAGCAGCATGTAATGATGTGAAACGACCGCAGCGACTAAACCAAACAAACTGATGACTGCGTCCAATGTAAATATTAGAACTTGTGATAACGATCATTTGGTCCACACGATACTGATTTCCAGTCATGAAAAACTCATCGCATGAAACTCTGTTGAAGTTTTTACATCATCCAGCAAATCCTGCCACTGACTGAATGATGCAACACTCTATATAAAACATGGTATGTCATCTTGCCATGCTTTTTCGTATATTTTATTTTCTTAAAGTTAAATGTTCTGCAAAATGAAAATGAATTTGCTTGGAAGCTTCTGTATTTTGTATTTACAATGTGTTATTTTGAAGGGTGTATTTGATTTAAATAAATACTCAGAAAGGGACAGGGAATGGTGAAGAACCTACTAAATCTGGGCAATGATATACAATATGAGTTGTAGTAAATGAATCCTAACTATTTTTCAGTTGAATATATTTCAGCTTGTGCAAGTTAGTTGTACTGATAACATGGTTCCTCCAAAACTGACACTGGCTTTACATTTACTGTTCATTACAAACGGAAGACAAATCAGTTATTTCCACCAAAAATATACATCTTTTATTTAAGTTCCCATGAAATAAAACTGATGTGGGCCTTGCACTGGAAATTGATTAAAAACGTTCTAAACAGTGATCTAACAATCTAAATTATTGATTGATATATCTAAAAATATTGATGACTCATCCAGCACTAGGGGGCGTATACTAAGTTTACATTCAGTTAAAGGCTTTCTCAAATGTGCCAGTCCTGTCCCCTGTGTCCCATTGGAGCTGGTTAATCGGTGCAGAGGATAATAGGAAAGAGGATATTAGGAAATGAACATTGCTCTGCAGAAAAGTACATTTTATTTTAATCTGTAAAAATATTAAATACGGATTCAATTGGATTATAGTAAACTCATTTTTTATGAAGGACATTCAGGTTTAATTGAAGTGAATTAAGATTGACAGTTAAAGGATGGGTAAAAGGACAGAGACAAACAGACCTGTCCATCTTAATCCGTCTACTTCCTTTTTCAATCTCCAGCCACCTCTTGTCCCTGACATTTCATCTTGTCATCCCCACTGCAAACTCACGCTGACATCTGACCTTTCAACAAAACAGAGTTCAGCCCGCGGGGTCACAGGTGTAGCAGGAAGATGTGGTTAACAACCTTGTCAGTCTCCTTTGTCATTAGCACCCAGAGCTCCCGTTGTGCTCTCATAATCAAGCTGCTCTTTTCTGAGGCTCATCTGTGAAATTCAAGTAGCTGCCTGCGAGAGCCAACTCAGTTATTCAGAGCTGGAAAGTTGTGATGAAATGAGTTTCTGAAGGCCTTTTCATTATTGCAGCCCTAAATCCAGCTCTTCTCAAAGAGTAAGAGGAACATTAGCTACGAGGAGAGAAAGAGATGAAGGGGAAAGGTGAGGTTGCTAGGGGTGACAGGTTGTCATGGATGTGCCCTTTGTAGTGGTCCCCTCCCCTTTCTAGACCCCTGTTACTGTGGCGACAGGGGGCCGTGAGTGACAGATGGTAGCTGAGGCGTGTCGGCGGTTGTTAAGAGCACTAAATGTGTCAATCACAGTCACGGGTATAAAGAGCTTAAAGAATATATTCACGGCCAAATGAAACACAGTGAGTTAATGTGTAGAATACTGAATTCAATGAGTATGAAAAATGCACAAGGTTTTGAAAAAGTCACATAATCTGCAAATATTATTATCGATTAAAAGGGATTCATGTCAGTTATAAGAACTGAAAATATATATATATATATATATATATATATATATATATATATATATATATATATATATATATATATATATATATAAAAACCTAAGCACTCGTTTCATGTGTAATGGTACGGGCACTATGCATGATGGGACAGGATCCTGCGACTCTGAACATGATAAGTAGCTCTCTAAATGAGTGGATGGATGTGCGTAAATAATAAATAATTTAGCAAGTGAACACTAATTGCACTTATTTAACTCATCCCGTCAAAGTAAACCATACATTATTAAACAAACACACGAGCAATACGTAGCCCTTTTCCAAAAACATTTTGAAATAACTACAAGGAAACTTTTCCCAATCAGATTTTCATGCTCTGTCACTTTTGAGCTCATTTCCTGACAGTCAAATTTAAATTAAGATTCATTCATGAGACGCGTAAAACACAGCTCCAGTTCCTCAAGCTGGCTTAACTAACCGTTTTCCCCCTCATGTATTAGTGCTTTAGTATTTTGCAGAAGACAATTAAAACTCCACATTGTGAAAATGTTTAGTTAAATGCAACAAATTTGCCCAAGTTTGTGCACTGACGACGTGAGTGAACAGATTCTTTTAATAGCGTTTTTGTTGAGTTTTCACTGTGTCAGTATTTATATCATAAGATAGCAAATCCAGGCAACTAAAACGCAGTGTGTGCTGAAGAAATGTAACTAAAACACACACACAAAAAAAAAAAAATTAGTTATTTATTCACAACTTGTTCGGAATCCATCATCTGCATAGACGTTTATGGAACCACATCCAGTCCAGTGATAAATGAAAAACAGGCATATTGTATTTCGCCAAACACACCAATATGTAACCAGGACTACATAACTGGGAAGTTGATACTGTACAGTGTTTGAGGCTTCAAGACACACCGGAGTAACAGCAGTGTCTGTTGTTAGTTCCCTCGAATCCCTAGCTCCACCAGAGAGATAGTGAGACGTGAGAGGTAGTGACACAACCATCCATTCAGATAAGGTTAAAGTAGACTGAACTTTATAGCCGCTAAACAGTCCTGACAACTGACAGAGATGAACAAGACACAACAGATGAGGATGTTGTGATCCAAAACACTGAGCTCTGCCATCTGATGTAAAAGTGTAATCCAGACTTCAGCAAGTCGATGTCAAGAGGCACACTACACCGATCTGCATAGTAAGTAGAATCTGAGATGTTAAGCAAGAGTCTCGCACTGCAGTGTTAACACAGGCGAGGGAACACAGTACGTCTCTGCGCTTCACGTTCTCCTCTTACACTTTCATGCACACATACGCACGGTATTCAAAAGTGTGAACACACACGTATGAGCGCTGGAGTCAAAGCGAACAGAAACAGGTTCTTCCCTCAGGCTCTCTAATGTTGTAAAGTAGATTCCTCCACCATGATGTCAGTTCTCACAGTACATTCGGTGGCACACGCACACACACACTGGCTTTGAAGACAAAGATGATTGGAGGGGAGCTGTTGGCAACGGCCAATCAGCTGGCTGTAACACATGATGACAGCAGTGTCTACCCTTTCTATATTCCTTCGCCTTTCCAACACCTCCTCCTCTCACCTCCACCTGCCATGTTTCTCCCTTCCTTGCTCATCTGTCTCGTCTGTTTTTCCTCTGGCTTGTCTCCATCCGTTTCTCAATTCTCAATTAGTTTCACTTGAAAGCAGATTCATCGACAACAACAACAAAGGCATCTAACAAAAGACCACATACAGCCAGAGTCAGCAGCTGGGATGTAGCTATGTGTTGTCAAATAATAATGCTTTTGATTGATAACGGGGCTATATAAAAGTAGCTGACGATGGTGATTTACGGGGGAACGCGTCGATGCATTGTAATATTTACGTTCAAACCCAGTTATGGTGGCTCCAGCTGCTGAGGCATACACCAGAAGCCAATGGTCTGTGGACTCAACAACATGCACACTTTGTATTAATGAAACGCCCTACCACAGCAACACAAATCCTGAGATGCTAGCATCTCAGGAAGCTTTCAAAGTTCAGTAGCATCAGTATCTGGGTAAGTACAGTACAATGAGTTTTGTCTGTTTCTTGGTGGTGGTCAGTGCCCGGGACCTATCATGCCCTTCTGTTATTTTTTCAGACAAGAGCAGATGCAGCAGCTAAATGTGACCATGGTATTGTTGCTTTCTAGTGCCAGTAGTAAGGAGTCTGGAAGCTAGCCCAAAGCTCACCCACAGACTTTCAGTGGGAGAAATGTGGTCTGGAGTTGCTCCATTAGGAATTCTGCTTGCTGTTTGCCGCAGCTGTATTTGATCACGACCAGATAATTTACTGATATGGTGGCTTAATATTTCACCTCAACCAGAGTTAAGGCAGCTTATAATAGTTATGATTACAGGTCCATGCCATGCCAGTTTCCTATAGTAAAGCCTGAACTTTTTGATCAAAGGTTTAACAAGTACATAAAGCATGATTATTCTTCTCAATCGTCATTCATCTCCAACTTCCCAAACTCTTGCCCTGTTCCACTTATTGACAAATCAGATAATAAAACAGTTGTGATCCTAAAGCAAATGATCAATTAATGAACCAAACCAGAACTAAACACAAGTTGTTTTCTGTTTTGCATTCTCTCAGATGCCTGATTAGTAGTAGTGAAGAGCCTTGAGGCCGCTTAGGTATTATATAAACTAAAATGGCACGAGGGGGGAGTAAATTCACCACAGCAGCACAGACGCAGACAGTTGCTGAGATTTAACTGCAGACTTGGGAGTCTTCCATCACCAGGAACATGGCAAAGAGAGAGAGACAGAGAGCGAGAGGAAGAGAGCGACTGAAAATGCTCTTGACAATGAGTGACAGTTTGTTTCATTTTCCCCTGGCATCAGTGCTGTACACAGCTCCATGTCTTTTAAAGGCCTATCACTTTAGGGTTTTTTTCCACATTTGTTTTACAAACCTCTTTAAACCTATAATTACCTTACTAACTTGTTTAACTGTGTTTGTTAAATGGGCGTCTCTGTGGTTCAGGAAAACCACACCGATGCGGTGATTTCCAGAGAAGACTTCACTTACGTAGGCAAATGAAGCACAACTCCACACAATCACATGCCCTTGATAAACCACATGATTGACATGGACATGGATAGCCTAAAGGTACGAGCAACACACAGTAAACCAACTACCACCCTATATCATATTGATTAAAGTGTGTCATGATGATTAAATATGTTACAAAATAATCAACAATGCACGTCAGTCTATTCTGTTTATGTGAGACAAAAGACAATGTTCCCTGAGTCATTTTTAAAAACAAGGACTTTCTAAACTAGGCGCAGCTCCTCTACTTGACACTGGATGTCTCATTTATAATGAAACTCTGGCATACGTATTATGGAAATAAATGTGGCCATGAGTTGCCACCATCACATATCACATCACCAGATGCTTTGGCCTTCACTGCTGTCATCTCCATCCCATGCTTGTTTGTTATCACTTGTCCGGAACGCAACTCAATCAGACTGAGATCAGAGGACTGACTCGGCCAGTCAAGGATGTTCCACCTCTTCGCCGTGAAAAAATATGACTTGGATGCATGTTTGGGATTGTTGTCCTCCTGAATGATGGTGGGCCATGCAATGAATTTTGATTTATCTGACTCAATCTGAACACACAGCATGCTCCTTTATACCTCCGCATTTGTCCTGCTGCTGCAATAAATCATGACTTTATCAATAAATGTCAGTATGTTTGTTCCATTTGCAACCATTCATCCCTAAGCCATAACAGAACGATCACCGTATTTGACAGCTGAGGTGGTGTTTTGGGTCTAGGGCTGCTAGTCAATTGAAACTACTGTTTTCAATTGATCTAACAACTATTTTTGGTTCTTAATATATCGATTATTTCCGTACTATAACATCATATAATGTCATTTGAAATCTACATTGGTTAGCTTTGTAGGTCTATATGGAATCATGTTGTTTACAACTTGCTAATATGCTGGAAAGCAGGTGTAATAATACCAGCCATTAATATCGGCTCTAGAAAGTTGACTTCTTGCTGGAAATACAGCAAATAAAGATACACCATTTGCTCCGAGGCACAGGGAAAAAAGCAAAAACACAAGAATCAGACAAAACTCAGTCCAAATACTGACAGTGCTGTCTTGTTGTTTTGAGGCTCGAGAGCCCCAGGATGCTCATGCAAAGCAGTTGCGTTGCTTTTGTAGGCCCCTTTTATCTTTGCAAAGATGTGTATTACGTATACCACACCTTTGATGATCAGGATTCAACTTTTTATGTAAAGTCTCCTTTTCAGCATTCCTGGGAGCAGGAAACTGCCATACTTGGTGATGAATGTAAACACTGCGATGGGCCAACGTACTTCATGCTAATTGTCGTATTAACTGAGTTGTATCACAAGAGACCAATTTGGATTAAGACGTGTTCCTTTTTATCACACTTTGCTCTTAACAGTATTGTGAGAACTGAATTTTGTCTTATCAGTGCATTGAACTTTGTTCCACAACTGGTTTGTTGCATGTTTTCACAAACTGCCACCTGGCCGTCTTGATTTTAAAGCATACCCATGTCTTGCATCTCAAGGCGTACCTCCAAGGGTCTGCGGTGCCCTCTTTGGTCATGATCTAATATTGAAAGAACACTCAGCGGCCTAAGAAACAATTAGTATCCAAATGTCTGATGACCTCTGAACCTTTGCAATTTGGGCATCTGTGAAAATGATTGCATCTCCCACACAGTTCTACTAATGTTTATATGAACAGAAAAACATTAAGGTGAAACTTAGTCACTTGAATGTCAAATCATTTTTTTTTTTTCTTTTTAATTGAATGTGCCGAAGCACAGAGCCTGGAGAACAACAGAGTGTGACTGCCTTGTCTGGAATGAATAGACACACAGCTCATGCACTGTATGTGTGATTAATTGATAGCATGTCCTGTATAGTTTGCCTGTAGTCGTTAATTTAACACTTCATTACAGCCTGTTAGAAGTACTCGGAAAAAAAAAAAACTCTCAGCTGAGAGTATCTGATAATTAATGCAGCCAATGGGCATGCTTCATCTGGAGGATTTCAGTCTGCAGAGACGGAGATGTCTTTCAAAGCATAACTCCAATAATGAAACATTATCTCTGGCATAAACATTTGTAGAACAGCAAGATTCAGAGCAGACACTCGCAGACACTCTCATCTTAGAGATTTTTTATTATTATTATAATTTTAATTTTGAGTTTTATACAGAATCTAAACATTTAATAATCCATAATAATCCAAATAGGAAAACAAACAAGAGGGGCAACACAATACATACACCTTTTTTCCAAGTTCAACTGTCAATATATATTATTGAGATACACCTAGACGAGCATCTCAGAGAGACAATTGTGACACAGTTATGTCAATCTTGTTTGAATGGAGGCCCACAGAGTCTTTGAAAACTCCCCATCTAGCCTGTTGGAATTCCTTAACATGTAAAAACAACTGTCCTCTTCCAGAGAGCGCCATGTAAGCATAATAGCTTTCACATACTGCGAGTGATTCTCCAAATTACACAGTGGCAGTATTTGTTATGATTTATGTTAGTTTATTGTTTGCTCCAGTGGTCCGAGAAGCATGTGAACGTGAGGCTGTTTTGGACTCGACTGAATGCAGGGCGCTTCCAAAAATGCAAAAATGCAGCATGAAGCGTTTCTTTTTCTTGCACAACTGACGACTGGTAATCGCGGTTGTCAGTTGTTGAGTGGTGAAAAGCGGCCAGCATTTGCGTAGCTAAAACTAAATGAAACTAAACAAAGCCTAAAGTGTCATTTATGAATTAATCGCAGTGCAAAAGCAAAGGGTTCAGTGAATGAGCGAGTGATGATACGGTGGAAATGACAAGGGCCATTTCCACTGTATCTTTTGCGGAGAAATAAACAGCATTTTTCCAGTCTTTATGCAAATCTCCATTTCAAAGTGCACAAAATGCATAATACGGTGACTCCTTGCACCTTGTTACTTTGAAATGCTAATGATGGCTGAGGTTCAAGCTCCCTATCTGCGTGTGAGAGTAAAGGGGGAGCATGTGTGGAAGTGTATATCTGGTGTGTATAGCCTTGCCGCTGACTTTATGACATCTTAAGCTCTCATTTGTCCCATTTGCTCCCATTTGTCACAAGCACACAAACCCAAACCTCTGAGATACACACACACACACACACACAGCCCCTTGCACTGTCCCATATCTATCTTGATGTACTAGGAAGGTGAGCGCCACTCCAGTCATTACTCTTCATATATCAAGTCATAGATTCAGCGCACCCTGACTATTACACCTATACATCTCTCACACGCATACACGGACACACGCTTTTATCACTGCAGTTACTTAGGGAAAAGGTCATGACCTATGTAGGTTTCATTAATCATGCAACATGAACTGCTCCGATTGGTGTGTTCACATTTAACAAGGGGCGGGGAATGACCTTTGAAAAGCCAGAGGGGCAGTTATTTGGGCCTACAATATAAAGTGGCTACATATACTGAAGTTAGCTCATTCTTGATGTGACATCTCTTTTTAACGTCTGCCCCTTCCTCTCTCTTACTCTGTATATTAACATTCATACATATGGTTTAAAGTCTATTCAGGGATGAGTGTGAGTGTGTGTGTGTGTGGGTGTATAAAACCTCTCTTGGGAGCCAGATGAAGGGGGAGCGCTACTGGAGATGACAGTGAACAGTAAAAGAGAGGAGGAAGGATCGGATAAATGTAGCAGTTGGGGAAAACATGGCAGCCTATCTACAGGATATGCATCCTTGGGGGAAGAAATAGAAGGGTTACTAAAATGAAATTTGATCACCAAGTGATATTCAGGAAATACAGAGCAAAAAAAAAAAAAAAAACTGAAGTAATGAACCTAAATGTAAGATCCAAGAAGAAGAAACAATTATATGTACTGATAAGGCATAACATTATGACTACCTTTCTAATACAATATAGTCTCAGGGTGTCCTGTGGTGTCTGGCAACAGAATGTTGTTAGTGGTGGTCCTATGGGTTAAGGGGAGGGGCCTCTGTGGATCTGGTTTGTTTGAGTGCATCCCACAGATACTTGATCAGTTTGGGATCTAGTGAATTTGGAGGCCAGGTCAACACCATGAGCTGTTTTTCATGTTTTTTGAGTTGTTCCTAAACAGTTTTTGTGCATGTGCCTGTGTCAGGCTGCATCCTGCACCTGCAAGGAGTGTCACTGCACTCCACATGGGGTGGGGGTTCCTTCCCAACAGAACATTGTATTGTCACAAGATGGTCAATCTTATAAACTTCGACTGTCAGTGGTTTTAATGTTGTGGCTGATTGGTGTATATATATATATATACACACTGTAATGTGCGACTTCCAATGCAGAAGTAAGGATTTTAGCAACCAAGCATGTTTGTAACTGGGTTAAAGTGAAGTGAGACAGCACAATAAAGCTCCATGTGTTATTGAGTGTTCTGACACAGTTCACTTGCATTCATATCAAATTACCGTAATAATTATATCCTGTCAGAGGAGACACGCTGGCTTAATTGGTGTTTCTTTGTTTTTGTTTCTTAAATCAGTTTAAGTGACAAGCAGCTAATGAAGTATGTTGTGCTGTTACATACAACAAAGGGACAGTCTCTTTCGTTCCCTGTATTTAAAGCTCAGATCAAACCTTAATATTATCAAAAGATAAAGATCTCACACAAAATGATCGTTTCCACAAACACACACGCAAGTCTCGAGAGTAAGAATGAAGCCCATGTTGATTGCCTCAGTAAACATAAAGGACAATACACACTGGACAGGTACGGCAGGCTTTAAGTAGAGTTGTGTTGCTTGGCAACCCCCCACAGTCCCATAAATACCCCTATTGTCAGGAGTTCCTGCACCTAAAGAGAAACTGACAACCAACACAAATATTTTTGGGGGAAATGTTGGCAGTAAAAGTGAATTAGGTGAAGAAATGTCAAGTTTTCAGATACTGCAGAAAGAGATGTAGGCAACAAAGATGACAAACTCTGCAGAGGCCCAGTTCTAATATCTGATGAACTGAACTTGGTTATAAATTTAACACATGGGTAATGACACATGATTAAAGCGTCCACTATTAGATGTTGCCAGACCTACATGAGTGTCAAAGCTGGAGTATATATAAAATAATCTATGTGAGACAGAAGCTGTAATGGTTCCTGATTGTCAGCACCACTGTGTCCAGACTAGAATACAGGACTTATAGTCTGATCAGCTGCGATGCCTCAAATCACAAAACTGCTTGTGTGCAATCTATTTATGAACTTAGCCCACATCTACATTAAAGCGAATTTTCATTTACAAAACAATTCATAAAGGATAAAAACCTCACCACACCCCATCATATTATAATGTATTATAGCCTACCACTGGTGCTTGAGATAATTAAAGCTTTCAAAAGAAAAAACCTGTGTGTGATTATGTTTGTGTATGTGTGCGTGTGCCGGTCTGGGACCCCAGAGAGCTGACTGGGAGATGTGGAGGGATATGGTAGCAGTGTGTAATGACTTTGGGGGCAGATGGGTAGGGCTGGATCAGGTGGCCCATTAGGTGGGTGGGCCACTAGTCTGGCTGTGAGCACACATGCATGTACACACACACTTGAATAACACCCTGAGATATAGCATACAGTGATGCATACCAAATGCCAGAGGCTGGGAGACACGCATGCAATGTCTTCAAGCACAAAAACACACCCAGTTCTGCTTGTTCAGATAATCTTCCATGGCCAAAAAAATGTGGTTTCCTCACTGACCTCCTCCTGGCTCATCTTGACCTGGTACTAACCCCTAACCATTAGCAGACTGCACGTGTGTGTGTGTGTGTGTGTGTGTGTGTGGGTGCACGCTCGAATCCTCAGCTGTCCAGCTCATTCAATCCTTCCCAGCATTCAGCTGCTTGACTGAGCCAACTTCTATGTCTGAGTGTCTCACTCAGTCAGATCTTCACAGGTCAGACATCTTATTTAACCATTAACCAACCGGTCACATTGAACACGGAGCACAGAGCATCACGACAAACAGAATCGCAGCGGAGCTCATTGCCATCTACAGTAGGAACGAAACAGAAACTGACTAATGTTAAAAAGACATTCGAAAGCTACTACGATCAGCTGATCAGTCTGAGAGGAAAGTGTCATGCTGATTTCAGAAGACATAAGTAAGTTCACTACTTATTATGTATAATTCATGAAGTACAAATAACCCCTCTTGAGACTCATAAGTAACTACTTTTGAAACCATGGAGCTTACACTCATATATTCTGTCTGTATCTGGTGGTATTTTCTTCCTCTACACGCACACGTACTGTACAGCGTCGACTCAGTGGCTGGAGATGGAAGCAAGAGCTATCAGTAACAAAGACAAATATTCATCAAATCCCACCAGACTATGCATAATTCATCACATAGGGATTTGAATTATATATATTGATCATCAAATATTTACGGTATTTGGCTTTTTCAAGAATGGGGACTGGATGTAGTCATTCTCTCACTGTGACAGAGAGAAAAGGAGACGGGGTAACATGAGATTTTGGTTTCACAGGGATGGAATAATAATAAAAAAAGTTTGAAATATTTCTCTTCTTTTAACTCATTAATTCATTATTAAATCGCATTATTATGTACTGTTTAATATGTCGGGTTTGGTTACGTATCCATAATGCAACATATTTTACTTGAATGTGAAATACGTCGCTTTAATTCTCTGAATTGTAAGATATTTATAGCTTTAAACCAATGAACAGGCTGATGGCAAATTGAAATCTATTACAGACAGCATGTTCCCTATAGGGTTAAACCTTTGTAAGCTGTTAGACACACGCAGACACACATATGCACACATTTGTCCTCCGAGGGCACCTAAATTCTAGACAAACAGATCTGCTTGATCTCTTTGGATTTTCAGCCAAGACACATACAGTGCCACTATATGCTTCAATCTCAACTGATCTAAAAATAAATCGCACAACCTTGGGTCTACAATATTGTATAAGATAAGACGTTTTGTTGTCCTGCTGAAATTGCCCCAATGAATGGTGGATTTGCTCCTCCCAAATAGATGATTTGGAACCGATAAGAAGAAGATTAACTCTGTGTGTGTGTGAGAGAGAGAGAAAGGGTATGTGCCTAGGTTATAATTCTTTTTAAAGGAGATTAAACCTTTATTTTGGCAAACATCTTACTCAGAAATGATCCCTCTTACACACACATACATGTGCTGCAGGGGAGTGCTGTTGGGAAGTGGGCCAGATGAAAGAGGGATGGAGGGAAGTCACCTACTGGGGAGAAAGAGAGATAGGACAAACAGCAAATAGGACAGATGTAACAGGCCACAGTGGGTCAGATAACGCCTCAGTGATGAAGAGAGAGACTGAAAGGCATCTGATCCTCTGATACTCTTTCATTCCTTCCCTCTCTCTCTCCCACACGGAGCCACTGAGTCTTGCAGTCAAGCGTGCAGCTGTCAGCTGCTCTACAGCAGGTCAGCAATAACATAAAAAAGATAAAGAAAATCATACAGCATATTATGGGTTCAGTGGGGCACAAAATTCATAGTTTGGTATTTTTTGGATGCAGCAGGGAAAAAAACTGCAACGCATAATCTATTACAACAAGTGGAGCACATCAGCAATGAACTGGCAACTGGAAATTACAGTCGTGCCATTTAAGCCTTTCATATGCAGTTCAATAGGTTAAACGTCACCAACTACCAGTAGTCGATTATTCCTGCTCAACTGCTGCTGGCGATCTTTGAGCCGGAGGTGCATGAAGGAACGCTATCAAAGGGCTGAAGCCTCGGGGGCTGGAGTCAGACGATCAGTGGAACTCTGGATGTTTAAATTTCCTAGGAAGCAACCGATTACTGTACGAGCTTGATAAGAGTCATGGCTAATGAAGAAACTTGATAAGAGCTCATAATAAAGGAACCCGATTTGTTATAAAGAAGAAGAAGAAAAAAATGATTCACACTTAAAAGGGAACGAGATAAGAGGCATTCATGAATGATAAAGGAACAAGAGGATTAGAGTGGTGATAGTGGAATACGTCCACAGTCATGTTACAGAGGGCATTTCACAATTAAATAACAGTATGCTATGGAGCAGGGATGAGTTCCCTGCTGAGCTTGTTTGCAGGGATGTAAAAAAAGCTCACACGCACACACACAGACCAACCAAGAGGTGGACAGCAACAATAAAAATCGTACCTGGAAGCTTGTGAAACCAGATTTAATGCTCAAAATATGTTTTGTGCAACAAAATGTACCAGTCAGATTTAGTAGTATGGAAGTCTTGACTCAAAAATCCTGTTACATTAAGTTAACAACATCACAAGTTAAATGGAGGCGAGGTGAAGGGCTTAGAAATCTATGAAAAATATCAGTTTGGGCACAGATGGCGGTTGTGTGACACATATGCTGCCCCTCCCCCCATTGTCTGACATCTAAGGGTTGAACCATTATGGAGCCAATAGTGTTGCCCTCATACAAGCACATAACAGTTTCAACTCTGTGGTGGCAGGAGCAGGTGGAACACTTGCTTACACACCTACTGATTTTTGAACAAACCGCCCATGCCCTCCCCTCCCACCATTTATACCATTTTCCAAATACTTCTATGAAACAGGAACTGGAAGGACTGTTATCAAAATAGTTACCACACCTCTGAAAAGAATCTGAATCAAGAATAGTAGAGATACGAAGGATACCCAACCCCAGGACCAGGTGTGGGTGGACTTGGAACAGTAAGTGTAAATGTTTTCTTGGCTTGTCTATTCATAACATGCATTCGAATGGCATGTGTTCAAGTGTTCTGATACAATGAGCCAGAAACATTGGTCAATTCACAGCCCTCTGGCTTGAGTCTTAAATGACGTGTTGTGAAACCCTGCACTTGGTTTACAGAAGTATAAACTTGAGGGTTTTTTGACTGATGAGTCTCTAGATTTTGTTTTTATGTTCTGGTGACCACTGAAACTTGTTCTTTTAGTTAGAAGTCAGAGGTCTTGATAGCAAGAAACTACCCAAGATGGCTGCAAAGTGGTAAGACTTCCCAATAAAGACTACGAATTTATCCCCTTAACGGAAATGCACACAGTGGTTCAGGGCCTCTTTCATACTCCATTGCCTCGGTAATGGCCAAAAATGAGCTAATGAGAAAATGTAGTTATTATTCTCTGCGGGAAACCAAGAATAAGCTCATCTGGTATGGAATGAAAATTACATAACATCCTAATATGCTACATTTCAATAGTAGGACAATGAACAGAAATCCGACAGAAAAGAGAACACCACGGGAGCAACCGCGGAGGACTTCTTGATGAGAGAGCAGCAGGGAACACACAAGAGTCTTTATAAGTCTTTATAAAAAAGAAAGTGAAGGGAAGGAGCAGGCTGTGGCGTCAGATGGACAGGCAGATGGTTGGAGGGTATGATCAGCCTGGTGACACGGGTGAATCCACTAAATCCAAAGAAATCTTCTGCTAATGTAACCAACTTAGCAAATATATATAAAGTCACCAGGCGCAGCTCATCAGCACTTGTTTTTTTTTTAAGGGTGATCAATCTGAGCCGACTGCATCAGCTTTACTAACTCATACAGCAGTGTAAATCAGCCAGCCAGTCTTGTTTGTTAGTGCTTGAATATGATCTGATCGGTGCGCAACATACTTCACTTTTGGCACGCAAACCAATTATTTACTCATTAAAACCAAAAGCTCATCGACGAACAACAAGATTACTCTAATATGTGTTTGCTGAACATCACGCTGCGCTGTGCCGTCATGGTCGAGTACAGCCTTTTTCATCCTGTCAACGTAGCGTTATTAATTAAAAATGTACTACAAACATCTATTTTTTGATCACTTATCAGCATATGTGATTCTCGGAGCCGTGACACACCAAGCCGACAGTCAGTTACTTCCCTGGCTTGGGCTGTCTGTGAGCATCTGTGGCACTAGTTTTTCCAGTGTTTCCAGCATGGCTACCACTAGTCAGACCCCTGTCGGTAGTCACCCACCCTTAGACACTGTTGAATTTCAGAAAAAGAGTTGAAAGTGAAAATAACTAGTTATTAGAATAACTAGACATGGAGATTGAAGAGCTGACGGGCCGAAAAACCACCCAACAACACTTCTCTTTCTTTGTGGTCAATCTGGGTCATTCTCATTTCCTTCTCAAGGACAGATTACAGGAAGTGGATGAAGTGGAAACTTAAAAATGTTCAGAGACACTTGCTGTCACAAAAGGACTTTTTTTCAAATTCAAGTATCAGCAGAAAGCTCAGTGAGGCTCTACCCTTTACAAGAACAATGTGCTGGTGTCATGAAAAATGGCACAAAATTGGAGGAAGAAAGAGCCGTAATGTGCTAAGCGTATTAACTACCCAGCATCCTCAACTTTATCTGACCTGTGGCGTTTAAGAATCATAACAGAGCAGGTATACATGAATGCATGTCAGTGACTGGGTGTGTGTCTGTGTCTGTTTGTGAGCGATGGCTGGGTTATCAGTGTCATCACCGGGCTGCAGCTGCTTGTTGACATCATTACCACAGGACAGCTGAGAGCAGCTGCATGGCCCCAGAGACAGAGACAGAGACAGAGGGAAGTTTAGGTCATCAGACCAAACCGCCAAGCCTCTCCACCTTTCCCCGACTCTTCAGTTTTTCTCTCCTTTTGTGCCTGCTTGTCTCTGTGTAGCAATCAAAGTGTTTTCCCGAACACATGAAACTGAAACACCAATCCAACTTTGGGGCCTCACACACTTGCTGCCAAAAAATGAAGCAGTGGGAGTAGATTTCAGTCTTAAATTCAGTCCCTCCGTGGTGCGCTCAGCCAACAAGGATTACTTTTTACTGTTTCTTTCACACACGCACACAATTGCGAATTATACAGCACGCTGACTATATAAGCACACAAGCAGTGACGCTTAGAAAACCATGTGTTCAGTAAATGTGAGTGCGTGTCTGTGTCAGAGTAGTCTGGCCACAACCACAAAGCCAGAGGAAGCTACTGCTGGTGCAGACGGACACATGCAGGCACACGCACCTTCCTCCATCTGTCTACTTAGCAGGTCAGCCATAACTTCATTCATCCAGGGAGAGCCAGGAAGGGAGAGACGGGAGATTCCCTCCCACCATATGTAAAATCACATTCACTCAGTGTGTGAACCGAGCTGTTCTGGACCAGATTATACTGGACTGAAATAGGATTATATTGAAGTGAACTGGATCACGCCGGTCTAAAACTGATTATTCTGAATTAGTGGATTATTTGGACCTGGATTAGGTCTGGGCAGACGAAGAGAATAGATTCAAATAGACTGAATCAGATTATACTAAACTGAATTTCACTATACAGACACAAATTATAGTGGAAATACTGGTAATAGAATGTTAATGGGTTGAAATGAATTAGCTCTGTATAATTACTGAGTAAGTACATAACAGAGGCATAACGGCTGAAGTATACGTCTGACCTTTATGTTCTCATTTCTGCCATTTCCTGTCAGTCCAATTTTGTCTGCTCGGCTGCCGGGGAGCGAAGAGAGAGCAGCTCAATTATTAACTAATCATTGCTCGTCTTTTCTACAAGAAAATATGAGGAAAACTATTTCCGACAATGTAAACAACTCTTAAAACTAAAACAAATAAAAGAATAAGCCAATGTACAAGGCAGAACAATGGATAAATGCAGGGTTATCAGTTATTTCCTGAGTAGCTGACACAGTGTTTGGTTAACTTACCACTAAATAATAACCATGTCTACCATTAATACTTAAAACATTTGTTTAAACATTTTGTCTTACCAAACTTTAGCATGAAAAATATGAGATGAGATGATATCTGCTTGTAGACCAAATGAGGAAAGATGTTCCAACTTATCGGTAAACGGTTACTTACACTGACTTTCAGATGTCATTTAGCTTTAGAGGTCTACAACGTCTTACAACTGCAGTGTTGCCATACAAGTCCTACATTACTGTCTGGGTGTCTTTGTTGAATACTTGTCAGAAACACAATAAATAAGACACCAATATTTCCCAAACATTGAACAGCAGCCAAGAATCACACAAAACTAACTGTAATAGTCCATATATATATATATACTGTATATACGCCACTATGTCACTGTTTTGAGGTAAGAAAGCAGGCAGATGTTCTCTTGAGATGCTTGAACGTAAACCTTGTGCTGCTAATGAATATGACGTTAAAGTGTCAAGTGTGAGCTTTGAATAAGTTTGAGTAATTGTGTGATATAACCTCTCTAACACACATTACACACATATTGGCTACTGAATGTTTCTCAGGCGGCTGCGAGTTGCGATGAGCTGTGAAGTTAGTTCACACACAAAAGACCTCCTACATGGCTCAGACTGTTGAACAGCACAGATTAGGTTGAGTTGGCTGTCAGTACGGGAGCAAAGGGGCGACCGTGAAGGTGAAGAACATAAAAAAGAGACTCCAAAAATCTATCATGGAGACGTCAAAAGGTGCTTGTTTTGCCAAAGTCAAGCAGGTGTTCAAGGCGAAACTAAAAAATAACGAATGAATGGTCGACCAAGGAGCAGAAGTGCCGTGAATGAGCAGGGAATGATTCACATGTCGGGAAAAAAAAACAACTTTTATGAGTAAAGAACGCAAACAAATAAGAGAATCTATCACGTCCATAATAGAAAAGGCCAGGCTGCAGCTCATGAAAGTATTGAAAGAGAAATGGATAGAGCTGTGGAACATGGTTCTATAGACTGATGGGGAAAAGAGTAAATCTTTATCTTTATCTTTCCAGATAAAGTCAAAAATCCAGTTTAGTTCCACTTGTTGTGTTACTGGGCAGAAATCCGGTGCATTGGTTTCTCATGATCAATGAATTTCTATCTACTAACAAACAATGCACGTAGCCAAACCAAAAGTACACCTCATTCCTTTGTGCTGTAAAATAACAAAGCTAGACACACATACATAATATCATCCCTGCTTACGTGCCCTGGAGCATATTCAGAAATCCAGAGTGCTGCTCAGTCACTGACCTCTACAAGACTCACAAGTCTCCCACAGGGTGCAACAGAGCAGCGTATTATTATCTAACAATAATTGTCAGTTTGGTTCGTTACTTTTCGCCGTGCTCCTTTTAAACAGCTCTGTGAAATGCCTCATTCAGATGGCAGGTCAAATAGAGAAGGAGACACACACAGCTCAGATAGCACATATAGGGAAGCCTCTGCCCTGCTAGGAACAGACTGGCTCCAAATGTCTCGCACTTTTACACACACACACACAGATGTCTGCAGACCACCACCAGTGAGGCACCAGACTTCCCCACCTGTCCTCCTACAGACCACCAGGGTCTAATGGTTCAGTGTCTATTGGTGTGCTCTGAACCAAAAAAAAGAAAAAAACGACAGACGCCATGGAAGTGAAATCAAAACAACAACAACATTTTTTATCTCATCATGTGTGCGTGAGTGTCGTTCTGCCTCATGAGCCGCACGCCAGTCATAAGATTCAATTATGAAAAACAAGAGATCTTTATTCACGATTGACAACAGCAACACACACAAACATCTGTGGGGTTCGGAGCCATCTGCTCTTACAGACGGCTCAATCAGCCCGGTGTGTGTGCGCGTGTGAATGTCACATATCTTCGACATAAACCATTGTCTTCTCTATGTACGCGCGCATGGTTTCTGAGAGTATGTGCAGCTCGTGGCTGGGAATGTTGTCTGTCTGTGAAAAGGAATGTCAGTCAGCAGAATATCTCTGCTTTATCCTTGAGAGAGAGAGAGAGAGAGTGCAGGAAGTTTTAACACATCCAAAGAGAAGGACCCGCTTGTGATTTCAGCGCTGTGAGGAGGAGTAAAGCAATGCCTCAGTGATAATAGATGACATTCAGTTATAAATCACCGTGTCTCATTTTATTGTGATTAACATTTTATGGATTTAACAATGCAGAAATGACAGCGCAGACAGCAGGGGATGGAGCATCACAACAACAAGACCACAACACAGACATATGAAGGATGAATCAGTAAATGAATGCACATGGCTTTCGATACTTTTCAGCCAGAATCAGCCTGACTGGTCTGCAACATACCTGGACTGTGCATCTAGCACAATGATCAATTTACTGATTATCATTGATCCTCTAACATTCCTGTCAGGATATATTGTACATTGAGTTTTGTGCTAATATCTTAATCCTTGTGTAACTCAAACATATAAACATGCTGTTGTTAGCATTTTCCTGAAAGCAGCAAGTGCGTCATTAAAGCTGACATCAGGGCTACAGATGCTTACTCTTCTGATTGTGATTCATAGCTTCAAAGACAAAATCTGTTGATAGTTATTTGGTATTGATTGATCATTTCTTATCACCTTTCATTTCATCATAACTATATTAAATCAGGACCGCTTTGCAAGTGTTTCTTGTGTTACATAGTGTTTTATCCCTGTAAAAGGTCCACAGGAGAAATAATCACTATCTGCCACAGAACACATGACTGTTGCATTGGCTGACACGCCTTGTCTGCTGTTAAGCCTTTTCTTCCATTACTTCTTAGCATCACGCATGAGCTGTATATAAAGACGATAGGAATCTCGAAGAGCGGTTTCAAAGCCCAGTGTTGGCAAAGAGTTGGAACAAGTGGAGCCGAGGCCGGTGGGTGAGGCCGGTTGGCAGACAGCACCCACCTGTCACTGAAAGAAGCCAGGCTCTTAACTTTAAGCCTGGACAGTATTTATTGCTGCGAAGTTGGTTCAACATGGAGGTCTATGGGAACTGACTTGCTTTTGGAGCATGCCTCAAGTGGTTGTTTGAGGGACTACAGCTTTACGTTGGTTTCAACTTTCAGTCTTAGAGGCTGATGCTTGACCACGTAACACAACATCAAGTCTGCCCAGCAGCTAGTCTGACACAGCACACTCTAAGCGCCTGTTCAGACCCTGCATTAAGAGCCAATCTGGGCAATCCAATCGCAAGTGACCAGCTTTAGGTATGTGTGTTCACACCTGGCACTAACATGCGTCTCCAAATGCGCCTCCAGCCAGCTCTCCAGATTCAGTTTTGCGCTCTGCATACAAATGATCATCAGCATCATCTGGGGTGCAGTAGAATATCTTAACAGCTGATGTCTCTACTGGATCCACCTGGATACTGCTCCACCAAGAACAGTGATGTTTTAAAGTATGTGTGTCATGACTTGGGCACATGTTAAGTTATTAATTATTGATGTTAAGTTATTTAGACCTGCACAAAACTCAGATTATAACTCTAAACCTGGGAGTTTCCGCACTGTAATCTCTCATAATAAAGGTAAATAAAGACATCAGTGACTGAGGAAATACATAAGTTGAGCTACAAGGACATAATATTTTAAAAGGCTTTCATTACTAATGAAGAAAAATCCCTTACGGCGCCTTTTTCTTTACGCGCACTCGTATTATCATTTATAATACGTGTTTTTGTGTTTGTTTTTTGAATGAATGAATGAGGCTACTCCACTGACACAGGAGCACCCCTGTGGGTAGGTGCTACCAAAAGAATGCAGACGAACGCAGATGCATGCAAACCAGAACTCCAAATGTAGCCAGAGATTGTCTTAGAGACAGAGCTAAAATAAAATGTGTTTTTAACATTAAAGCATGTAAACCCAGTCTAGTAGAAGCCGGGTTACCACCTGTAACCACCTGTAAACAACTCTAATATCTCCTTTTTAAGATATAACTCTATTCAATCCTGTTTCTACTGCATCGTCTCCAACAAAAATAACAGAACATCAAAACATGTCAGAATGAATGTGTTGTATGTATTTAATTATCGGGCACCACATTTGTAAGTGTAGTTGTAATAGTGCGGATCTTGAGTTTGAGTGTCTAATAGCCTAAATCTAATTTAGATTCATCATGCAGATGCTTTTCAACCCTGACAAGAATACAAACGGTGTATGCAGAGTAAATGGACTGCCTCTACGTTTGGCAGGCAAACAGACAACCTGGAGGACATTAAATATCAGCGATTAGCAATTGTCAACAAAACAATGGCGTTGGTGTGTGCGTTTGCATGAGTGTGTGTCTATATGCATGCACTGAGGGACATGAGTGACTTATCTGGGACAGGGACATCACAGGGAACAACGGCGGTAGAAATTCAATTTTCTGGTGGCGATTGAAGAAGGAGCGAGAGCGTGACTGAATAGGTGTGACTGCAAAGGTTTTACTTTAATACATCCAAGATCATACAATACACAGAAGAACAGGCCGCCAGGAAAAGCCTTCCTGCTGACATTGTTTTATGTCTTAAAAAGTGTGTGAGAATGTGTGTTCGCATAAAGCTGCAGCAGCTGAATTCAGCAGATATAAAGGAGCACTGCGGTGTCACTCAAAACCAGAGGGAAGGAAAAGGGAGAGCAAAAGAGCACAGAGAACAAAGAGGAAATAAAACAAGACTGGAGACAAAATAACAAGACTGGAGAGCGGACATTAGTCAACAGGAGCGAATAGTTGCCATTTTACAGCAAGTTCACTCAAGGTATATTTCCATTTACCCTTCTCCTACCAGTTATTGTCTCTGCACTGAAACATGAAAACTATCAGCTGGACTGCTCGCTAATAAAAATGTCCAGCATGTTCTAGTTCTGCATGTGTTTTCAATCAGCTGTCAATGACACTGCCACGAGTGCTAAATGAGGCTTGCAGTCGTACATAAAGAGGGCTTGGTTTAAAGTGCAAAGTGAGGCTACGGAGGATGATGAAGCAGATCTACAGTGGTCAGGCATAACATTATGACCACCTTCCCAGTATTGTGTAGGCCTCCAAAACAGTTGTGACTCATCAGAGAATGGCCATGGACCTTCTGAGCGTGTCCTGTGGTATCTGGCAACAAAATGTTGTTAGTAGGGGCCTTTGGGTCCTATGGGTTGATGGGAGGGGCCTCTGTTGATCAGGGTTGCTCCAATGCATCCCACAACCCATCTAGGTGGGTAGTACATGTCTAAGTGACATCAAAATGAATGCTAGGTCCAAATGTTTCCCAGCAAAACACTGTTACAAAATGGTTAGTGTTAATGTTTACTTCTCCTGTCAGTGGTCATAATGTTATGGCTGGCCACTGTCGGTGGAAAGAACATTATCCATACGTACTTTAAAGCCTGCAGCAGTGCTACATCATATCTTAAATTGAGCACGGCACAACAAAAACGCAACATAAATTTAAAAGAAATGATGCACCGTGGAGAAACAAAGCAATGCCTCTTCCTGTGTGTGCGACACTAAAACACGCCAGATTCCCAAAGATATGGAACACACAGACTGGCAGTATCGTTAACCCCCTAAAATACTGTCAGCTTCCTGTGTGTGAGTAGTCACTATTCAAACAGAGCTGTTAGTGTTGTGTGGAAAAAGCAGACAAACGCTCACCCTCAGCCAAGATGTTTGTGCAGGCGCAACAGTTTTCATGCTTTTCTAAGTGCTTCAAGCATCACATGTGTTACAGTTTCAAACCATAACACGGCATTACAGACAGTAAATCAAGCGTTACATCTGGGTTTACATTTGTCAATGTTTTGTTTGACTTTCTAAAGTTTTTTTTTGGTAAGAGGTTTTGTCTGGCTACTTTTGTTGCAAGTGTGCTGGTGGAGAAACCATTCGTGTTGTATGTTAGCTAGGCTGGTGTTGGATATATCATGGAAACAGTCACATCAGCTCTTCTTGTTCTCTTCTGATTGCATTATGATGTACTTTGAGTTTGGCTGATGGAGAATGAGTTTCTCTTGAGAGGAAACTTGGCCAGAAGAGCAGTGTTGCAAGCTGTAATACGGCACGGTGCAAATATGCTGGAAAGGACAAAGGATGTCTCTTTGTATTCACGTTTATAGACTTGAGGTCATCATTATCATTTTGAAGGTAAGCTTTACTTTTTGTTTATACACATTATTATTATCATAATGGTTGCATTTAGTTCAATTTTATCATATCTATTTACATGTCATGCCAAAATGGAAACAAGACAATTGGCTGTACCTAAACTTTCTCATCGCCATAAAAACCAACAATTCCTGAATGATTTATGATTTGCTCCATAAATAATCTTGGATTTTTATAAAGAGATTCTTCGCCTTCCATGTCCAAATTTATCTCCACAACGCCGTGTCCATGCCAAAGAATGGCCTAGCTGCACTCATATTCATTCTGGTAAAGGGCTTTCTTTAAACCAATCACATTCGTCTTGGCCTGCGCTGGTACAGAAGAGTGAAAGGATGCAGTAAATCAGCTCTGACTGATGACGGCTTAGTCAGAAAATGGATCGTGCAATAGCATCCCTGTTAGAAAGCAAATTTCTTAAGTATATTCATGGTAAATGTTAACAACCATTCACTGGAAAAGCCAATCAGACCTGCCTTAGTGCACCATTACAAATATTCATCTTCAAAATTGCCATTTTCGGAGAACAGCCCGGGAAGAGAATGCCAGGCTCTCTACATCTGGTGAGTCACAGATCCATGTTCCAGTCTCATAATTATAAAACTTGCAACTTAAAACTATATGGAAATTATCTGTGCTATGCTTAATGCACTATTCCTATTAAACCAGGCACCATTAATCCAATCAACTGCAGATGCAAAAGAACATTTCCTAGGATTCTGATGGTTTTTAATGCATAAACTTGCAGACTACAGAAAAAAAGCTTGATTTACACATGCACGGAGACATTTGTGTAGGTATATAGGTGGATCAAGCCTGCATAAGAGTAATCTGACAATATAAAGAACCCAGTTTACAGAAATGCTGTCGCAATCAGTGGGAAGGAAAAGATCCTCCAAGCTGTTCATTTCAAACTAACAAAAATCTGCTTCTCTTGTTTCACTGCTATAACACAACTTTGATAAAACTCGATTCTGAGGTTTATCACATTTTAAAGAATACAACTAAAGCTGATTATATATATATACATATATATATTTGTAAACCAACCGTCACGCCAGAATAATAAAATAAGAAAAGCTTTATTTACCCCCGAGGGCCGATTTTTGTGCAGGGCAAGAGAATATATTAAAGGTTCATATATATTACAGTGTTGTACAACAAATATTGCACAGAATGACATCATGAATGAGCGAAATTCCTGAGATGCAGACAGATATATTGTCCAGAGGATGTAGGTGGAGGAAACCCAGCAACAGTTCTCAGACATGTTACTGTTAAAAGAGTCTGACTGCTGTTGGGACAGAGAGCATTCGGTAGCTTTTCTTCTTGCGCTGAGGGTCTCAGAGTGAAGGAGCTACCTAAGGTCCAAACAGTCTCAGTGCAGGAGGGTGAGAGGAGTTGTTAGGATGTTTGACAGCTTGGTGAACATCTTCCTCTCACCATCTGTCCCGCTGAGACCAGATGAAGATGGAGCTGATTATTTTCTTCACATCAAACCTTGGTTGCGAAAACATTGGTTGAAATGTTCCACGACATCTGAGTGTTCCATTGTGCAACAAGTGCAGTAAATTTAACTAGTATTTTATTGCATTTCAGTGTGTAATATTCCACCTAACAGTTTGTAAAACTGCTCCCAAAATTGCATTTGAGGTAGTTGGTTTCCATCCTCTTACAAGTTCTTTCGATTGGCTAACATATTTGCAACTGCATATCACTTGAACAGTGCTGTTGCCAAGCAGCCCAATGGAAATGAGCAGAGCTGGGATACTGGGGATGCTGGGAGAAAAAAAAGACATAGAGGATGCATAACAGGGAGCAATAGAAAGGCGGAGCGTGTTGATGAAGAGAAAAATGGGGTTAATGTATGAAAGAATGTGTTTTCGGAGAGGAAAGGGGAAAGCCGTGGCTGCAGGGTCTGACACTGCCCCAGTTTTACTACTGTGCCAGCATCTCCTGTGGCTCTCCAGCACATTTCCACCCAGTTGATTAATGCTGCCATCACAACCATTGCAAGTCTCTTTGAAGACTGAAAAAAGGGGAACTATGATGATCCACATAAAATTTCTGCTCAACGCTGCTCTCAGTTTTAGCCTAGTTTTAGTCCTGACTGCCTGAGAAAAAAAGAAAGTTCTGGGACATGGTGGCATGGCGGTGAAACTAGGGCATGAAGGTACAGCTCAGGATGATGTGTAACAAATTCAATTAATCGAGCATGCCAGAGCTGGTTACAGGGGTTTTCTGAAAACCTAAGTCATCACATTTTGTGTTAAAGTCTTTAAAAGTGGAAAGTGGTATTAAGTGGGTTCTTGGACAAGCTGTGTAATTTCTTGTGAAAAGAGGTAATTCCCTCTCCAAACTTATGGAATCTTTCATTATTATTATTTGGTTGCAATAATTGTTTTTACATCTGTGTGTGTCAGATTGTACTTTATACACAAATCTTTGGTATCTTTGGTAGAAGACAATATTGCTTCAGTCTAACCCTAATAGCAACCATTCTATCCTTGCAATTAATAATATAGACAAAGTCCTCTTTGAGATTTATTGGGTAAAAAAACAAGCACGGTTAATCCAAACATTTTTACCCATTTCAAATTTGTTGGTTCCAGCACTCCTACTATCTCCAGACGTTGCATCAACAAACTGTAATGCTGAGTTAAACCACATGACAAACTGTGCACAGCCAGAGGGTGAAACAAAAACAAAGCGTACACACTCTAGAAAGGCAGGGGAGTATGGCACCAAGTACAAAAAGTAACAACCTTTTTAAAGAAACAACAAAAGTGAGAAACTGAATCAAGATGACTTGGATGATATTGGAAAAAATGAACTAAAAGCATCCAAAGACAGTCCTGACAATTTTTTTTTACTGTAACTAGAGATACTCTGCAAATAATGCCAGTGATGCTGAATTTTACCAGCTTACATAAAGGATATTGCACATACTATGTGATTTCTTGGCGGCAGCACCGCACAGCTCGCGCCAGAGAACCACATGATGACCTGTGGTGTTTTAATAGAGCTGGCAGGATGGGGCAAAGGAAGCCTAAGATGAGTCTGGACTTTGGCCAACCCTCTGAGAACAGATGAAGAGAACAAATGGGGAGCTGAGCGGAGAAGTGGCTGCAATCATTCTCTGAAAGTCCCTCTCCGAGTGGACTAACATCAGTCAAAGGCGGCATGGCAGAGCAAGACACTGAGGGCGGAAGAAAACACTAAGATCCAGCTTAAAGACTGTCCGCGTTTGTCACAGTTAAATAAAGTCATACATTACTGCTACACGGACGGAAAAAAAAATCTTCTCTTGTTAGAAACTTGATGGTGTATAGATTTTACATTTAATTTGCTGTTTAGGGTTTCTACCTCTCAAAAACATATTTTTGAGAGGTAGTTGAACTCTGTGCCATAAGGCTTGAGCCATCATAGTGTACATTTTTCCTCTCTAGTTGAACAGATATCATGATAGATCACTATTTTGCAATATCGTGGATTACAATATAGTGCACAATATACTGTACATCTAAGGCACGACAAAAGTATATGTGTGATATCCTGTCTTTGTATAATACACAGCATATCTAGGATACTGATAGGACTGTCTATTGGCCTGTACGTCATGCTCGTTGGCAGGCTATTAGACGCAGACAAGAGGGAAAAGGAGAAAAGATAGATGAGATTGATTCCAGCAGAATAATAACTGCAACATCTGTCTCTCTGGAAATGAGGTGTAAAGTGGAGATGATGAAACGCTGAAACACACACACGTGCACATAAGCTCCAAAACCCACACAACAGCCAATAGAAGACATTTTGGTGACTTCGGTTTCGTTCTGCTCTAAACTCAACAAGACTAAACACCCCGTCCCTTCAAAACAGCCTCTGAAAACAAACATTAGACGTCTACCAGTCAGTGAAATGGACACGCTGCATTGCTATCAATGTACATTTAACTGGAAGTTAATTACTACACCGACTTCGCATTAGGCAACGCAGTGAGAACTGTGTTGCCAGAGTCATTTTCTCAGGTTAAACGACTAAATGGGACAGCAAAATATCCCAGGCTGACAAACTGTGAGGCCGTAAAATTGCTCTCTGCTTTAGCTCACAAAAATGTCTGCAGTCTGGTCTGAGCACAGAAAATGACAAATCAGACCTTGTGGTGTTGATATTAGTCACGTATTCCTACTTACTGAGCCCAAGTTGTTTGCAAATGTTCTGTTTACCGCCTGGTTTTACATATTCTGAAGTCATTCGAGGGCTGGGCACATGGTGGAAAACAATACCACAATAAAAATGACACAATGTGAAAACTATGGCTCACTGATGGCCCCGACTGTCGCTCTGGGGTGTCCTGTGGTGACTGGTAGTTGGAGGTTAGCACTTTTGTTCTGACTTATCCCGCAGATGCTCAGTTTAATCTGGGGAGTTTGTAAACCTGGTGAATGTCTTGACCTCTTCCTCTGTGTTGTTTCTGGACAGTTTTTGGAATATGGCGGGGTGTATTGTCCTGCTGGGGAGGACACTGTTTAAGCAGGAGGTACATGGCAAAGTTACATCCATGAGATTTCCAGGAACAGTGGCTTCCCAGCAGAACACAGAATGAAATGAAAGAAGACACGGCTGAGGCTGATAAAGACTGAATAATCAGCAGAAAACAGTGATAGTATAAATTATTCATTTTCACACAGACACCAATGGAAAGCTGCCACTATACCATAGGCACTGTTCAGTTGTGTCATATATTGTGTTGCTTTTCCTGCACATAGCATTGACTTCGTGTTATCAGCAGGTGGAAGGCGATAAACAGTTTGCAGTAAGACCTGATGTTCTCCTCATCCAGCGCTTCTTTCAGAGCTTCCCATTGAGATTCTTATGCATTCCCTTGCATCGTGGTACAGTTAGACACTTACAGGCTCCCGGAGAAAATAAAAGCCAAGCTGTCTCCGTGCAACAATGGCACAGAAATAGTTATACTTTCCCTGAAAAACATGCAGAAGAGCAGAAGCTAGACACGTGTGCACTAATCCTTTAAGTTCAAATTTTCCACCACTTATCTCTCGCCTGGTGTCTGGCAATAAACTATTAGAAATGATTTCAATGTAAGTGTGATTTAATTAAATCGAAGTAAACAAACAAGAGCATTGCCAAGAACACTGACACCCTGCCTTAACTAGTATAGTAATTCATTTTCAACTGACTACTTCTAAATTGTATTGTGATTTCATTAAATCTCTGTTTCTGGAGCACAAAATGTCAAGGAAACTCTCATCACCACAAGCTAAGACACAAAGCTCTACCTCATCCGTCACAAGCAGACTGCAGTTATATAATTGTAACGTAAATTTGGGCTCGTGACCGATCTGCGTGCGTTGCCATGGTAACACGCCTCTGTTGATACGTCTCATCTTCTCACTCTTCCTCCCTGCTTCTCTCCCTGTTTAGTGAAGCGACACTTAATAGCAAGAGAAGAGTAAGCAAGTCAAAGGTCGGGTCTGTGTAGCCAGAAACAATCCAGTGGCAGTCAGTTTGGTGTCTCTGGGGGAGTGGAGACGTTTTTACATTCTTATAAGGGGAAGAGGAGTTTGTTTGTACTGGTGTTTCCATTGTTCCCAGTATGCACATGACACAGCCGGAGGGAGAGTGGTATTTGACCCAAGTTTTCTTTGCTTACATAATTCCTGTCTTGACGGGAGAAAACTACCAGGTCCCTCCTGCACACACAGACGCACACAAATACACACTCACCAGACCCAAAGCCAAAAATTCACTACATAACTGCCACTAGGTTTTCACACTTTCCTTCCAACTTTCCTCACACACACAATTTCCTTCTCACACACCACCAAGACAAGGTACACACACCTAAGCGCACACTTTACCCTATAAGTTCCACATATAATGCTGCTTAAAAAAGCATAAAGCAAGCAACAGCACACATTTATGCACACAGTAACTTACACACATACTGCACATAATAAACACCTATGATTTTCATTACACACAATCCACCGTATACACATACATGCATATGTCAGTAAAGATATGCACACATAGTATTTTAACATACAAAAACACACACACATACACACACACACACACACACAGAGCCAGGAGTGGATGTTTGGACACAGACGTCAGAGGGGAAAGCTGATCACAGCTGTACTGCAGCCATGAACACTGTGGATCAGAGAGCGTCCCGAAATAACCTCAAACGTTTTTATGTGACCCCCAAAAATTCATATGCACGCCGCGCACACATTTCAGATGAATATCGCACTCATCCTTTGCCAAGAAAAAAAACATTTAAACAGGAACTTAAAATTCCTGTAGGCCCAACACTAATCTCATAATAGGTTTTATATATGGTTGGTATTTCTGGATTTGACACCACACTATTACACTGTGATTTATTATATGGTTCAAAACCATATAATAAAAAAATACATAAATATTTCAATACCTCGTATGTGAAAGGACTTTATTTCTAGGTTTGCTCCAGTGTTTCTTGTCTCCATCCCCTTTCATTTCAAGGTTTAGTCGTAGTCCTTGCCATTGAAACTGATTAAAAGTCTAAATGAGATGTTAAGAAAGTTAAATGTGAAGTTCCCCCGAGAAGTTCCTCCAGAAGGACTACCTTGACTACCTCAAAAGTTCAATCGGTTTCACAAGCATTTTTTTTTTTAAATAGAAGGGGGGATTTAAGATGTCACAAAGACCTATAAACTGGTGATGAATTGAAGTTGAGAGCTGTGAGAATGAACAGCAGGTTGATGAAAAGGAAGACCCATATTCACTGCCATGTTTCCAAATTCTCATCAGATGTGTCTGTATGTGTGTGTGTGTGTGTGTGTGTGTGTGTGTGTGTGTGTGTGTGTGTGTGTGTGTGTGTGTGTGTGTGTGTGTGTGTGTGTGTGCATGCACTCATAACTCTTGTCTGCTGTAGCCAAGACTCTGTTTCCTGCCAATTCTAAAGTGGGTGGTGGGTGCATTTCAACATCTCTCCATTACGGAGAAGGATGAGGACGAGGAGGAGTATGGAGGTGGCATTTCTGCAAGAAGACAGGAAGGAGCTGAAATGTATTAAGAAACAGGCACACGCACACTCACACACACAAATGCTTGCACCGTCTGACACCTGGAGAAAGCACAGTGCATTTCTACAAATCCCTTCCCCCAGGAGAACCGTTCCACTTCTTCAAGCACATCACTAGTGGAACCTCATCTGTTATTACAAAAGACACACACACGACTGCGAAAGCTGTGAAGGAGTCAGCCGAGTCAGAGTAAAACTACCTGCAGTCACAAAGCACGACTCAAAACACTTTTCAGGCAACGTAAAAGATTGTTCAAAGTTGTTTGGGGTAATTTTACACACGCCGACAGTCGCAGATGGCAGCAGGGGGTAACTCTGATTCTGTTTGAATCTTGCCAGTTTCACAAGCCGTGTAATACGATGCCAGTACAGAAGCTGCGCCTTTCACACTTGGAAGTAGCACATACATGTCCGCCCACGTCAAACAGGACTATAGATGGAGCGCTAAATATGAAGTTATTGCAACGGGCAACAAGGCGCACATCACTGCTTTCTGCTTGTCATCTGTGTTCATTCAAAAACATCATGATGGCATTTGTCATCTAGCATCAGAGGCTAATTCATCCAGCTGCTTTGGGGAGAATGGAGTGGGGAGTGGAGAATTTTCAATTCATCATGTTTACTCACTTAAAGTCAAAAGTGACATTGCATTTTTCTCACTTTTTGTGGAAGTAAATTCAGAATAAACATTTGTTGAGCTACTTCGAGTGGGGCGGCGAAGTCCTGCGACCCATTCCAATATTGTTGTATTTTCTCATTGGCTTTCAAAATAATAATAATAACTGTGAATTAAAGTCGTTTATTTCTTTTCCATTTAAAGAGATTTTCTAAAGCAGGAATCTTGTCACAGCAGGGAAAGCACAGGTGTAATAATGATGCCTCGGTTTGTTTCGGCGTCCCAGTAAGCCATGACAGTGATAGATCATGCACAAAAGCAGGACCTCCCCTAAGTGGAATGCAGCGTTCATTACACCTGTGCTTTCCTCTACAGTGCTGTGACAAGTCAAACTGTCTGCCATGAAGAAGGTCTATTGTTTGCCTGTTTTCTGCTCATCAGTGACATTTCTCTGTTCTCTTTTTGAAATAGTTAAGACACATGATCTGATACTGTGACGGGAAGACAACCACAGTCCATGTACAGTAGCTTAAACAAGTGTGATGCGGGAACTTTCAGTAAAGATTAAAAACAGCTAATGCATGAAAATCAAAATATTCTTAATAATAAATCACTTTAATACCTTAAAATACGGTATTTAAATATTTTTGGATATAATTATGGGTTAAAAATGTCACACATCATAAATGATTTCTTAGAAAACCATTTTTATGGATATCTATGCTCATGGCGCTCCATGCTGAGACACCATTGTTTTGTCTGAAATGCATTGGCTTGACCAGTGGCCAGTGACTTCTCACCCTCATCTCCATAGAAACAAAACGCCAGAGAGGGGAGGGGGGGTTAACCCTTAACCTAACGGGTATGTGTGTGCTCATGTGTGTATTTGTGCAACTGGGTGCGCCCGTGGGAATAGCAGTCAAGCTCCAAAGCTTGTTTAGGTTTTAACACCCATTATGCATCAACCCCCAAAACCAAGCAACGCACACACCGACACATTACACCATCTCCCAGGCTATAAGCTGCCCTCATCCGCCACCCTGCCTCCATCCATCAATCCATTATCTGATCCACCTCTGTCCGTCTCCATATCTGTATTAGTCGGACGACGGCAGGGCCAAGGATGAGATGTGGCATGACATCACACAGATTCAGGGCAATGTGGACTCAAGTAATTAGGACAGGCCTGTTATATAAAGAAACATATAATAGGGACATGTTATAGCTGGTTTTGGTTTTAACAGGTCAACACAATATCACAAATTTCAAATCATCGGAAGACATTAAATGACTCCTTACATCCTATTTTCAATTTGTTGGTGGTACAAAACACACGTTACCAGTAAATCTATTAAAAAATTAGTTTGATTATTCCTGTCGAGCAACTTTAATGCCACACTGTATTTGAAAGGAAAGTAAAAAATAAACACGGTTGCAGGCGGACAGGAATGAAATTCAGGAGGAAACATTACCACAGTACATTTTGGCATGAAAATGGTTTGAACTACAAGATGCTGAATACCATCTGTGGGCAGCTTCACTGCAAACCGTTCAAAATCCAATTGTGCCTCGCCGGGAAAACAAACACAGAAGCACGGAAACAGAAGAATGCATTCTATATTTTAGAACACATTCACACGCACAAAAGCACACAACTGCATAATTCCCAAGATGTCCCAAAAGGCTCAGAGCAGTTCTTAAATGCATGCATGTGTATGTGTGCGTATGTGGGTGGGGTTGGGGGGTTCATTATGTGGCTACACTGAAATTAATTACATCTCTTCACACGAGAACCGGAGAAAGAAGTGAAAAGAAGATGAGAAAGAATGAGTAAAGAGGGACAGAGGGAAAAGATGTGTTTGTGAGAGTGTGCGCTCATTTAACAGCGAAAAAGTTTTCACACAGATATGCATGCAGAGAGAGAGAAAAGGGACCAAAGAGATACTCCAGGACTTAAGAAGATGAATTGTGTGTGTCTGCGTAGCCGTGTGCGTTCATGTAGAGTATGTGACAGACCTCCATTCAGTATTTATGAAGCGAGGGGATAACGTGAAGGTAATGACTAGAAGCTTATTGTTTAGTGCCGAGGTCTGCAGTTTATAACGCTCGGTGGAAGTGGTGGTTCAGTCGTGAATGAGGACGTGTGTGTGCTTGTGCATGCAACAACGGTGCGGGAGATTTGTTGAGCTTTTTGGAAAGTTGACACTTCTAAGTCAGTGGCATTGTCTCTATGAAAGACTTGGTTTTAGAGTTATGGGTAGAATTTAGGTAAAGGTTAGGCGCAGTGTGTGTTTATATCTCAGTCGTGTAGACGCAGCTTCAAAGGATCATTACAGGGACTGATAACAAACTATTTCCTTTTAGGAACCGCCACCTAATCCTTGGGAATGACAGGGCAAAGCAATGTCTCACTCTGGAGATGAAAGCAGGCGGTGTCATTGCTGCAGTTTGCTGCCATGGTAACCTCTGGCGTCACCCTGGCAACTCCAGGTAAATACAGGTAAGGGAGAAGATCAAGGGTTGGGATCTTTGTGTCCTGCTGCTTTAATGGAAATTGAACAGGCAGAGAGTAAACAGCACTAGTATTTGATGAAGATTTGCTGATAATCCTGGGTATTCAGAAGCACATCAGCTTGCCCTCTCAAATAATGGCTGCTTTGGCTTGAATACATATTTTATAATTGATGAATTCTAAATATTTGGTGTACATGAGAAGCTCTAAACACAAAATGATGTGATTAACAGGAAGCCTTCGCACACATTTTGATTGCCAATCCTCTAGTGTCTCGTCATGGTGGTTTGCGTCTAGAAAGAATAAATATACGTTCTGGTTTCTAGATCACAGCACAAACAGAATCCAAAATAAATCCCCTCTCAGACAAAATCAATCACTAAAAGACAAGTAGATGTAGTTTTACCAAACAGGAATCCAGGATAGTCACAAGTTATAAAAGAGAGACCACATAATCCATTCTCAAAAAACAATACACTCCAAAAGGATACCTGCCAAGGCCCGGCTGCGAGTAGAAAACCAGTAAAACTTCATAAATCAGTAAGAGTCATCCACCAGTGTTTTTGCTAGGTTCTGATTCTGTAATATATCAATGCTTCAGTTATATGTGGTCTTGAATATTTGCCTGTTTTCCAGTAAAAACTTTCTGGTTTCTCTTTCTTCATGCTGCGCTGATGCAAAGCGAACAGATGACTTTATATATTGTCTGGAGGTTCACACACATCACATCAGTCTAAAATAAGTTTTGATGCATGCTATAGTGTGTGTATAATGAGAAATAACTTCCCCAACAAAGGTAGTGTTCTGTACTTGTTCCATCTATCCAAGGCCGCGGACTGTGAGTGAAAAAGGATGGTGACTTAGGTTGAGGTTTTTTTAACAGAAGGCATATGAACAAGAAAGCATTTAAAGGTGCGCCTTTCTTGGATCTCCCTGCCTCCACCAAATTTACACAAATCTACACAAAAGGAAAAACATAGTTGACAGCAGTAGCAAGAACCTTCAGTGGATGTGGTCGTGGGCAGTGCTGTTGATCAGTCCTGGATGAAAGCCAGGGCAATGCTATGGCTAAACCTCATCATAAGGTGCAAACAGTCCAATTTGACTAAGGGTGCTTTTACACCTAGGTCACACTGGGAGCATATCCCAGCAAGGTTGGTTCATTTGGGATTCTCAGTCATCAAAGTCATGGTATATCCAGAAAGTGTGACTGATCTGTGCAATTACCAAAGGAACAGATTGAAACAAATGCAACTGGACTCGTTGGGTTACTTAAAGATGTTTTGCCACTCATCCAAACAGCTTTTCAGTCCTAAATGGCAGGTAGGGAGTTGGGGTTTTATCAGGAACACCTATAGGTGATGCCCATTTGCTGCAGAAGCTCCATTTTCAATTAGATGTTTTCCTAAAATCCAGTTTTCCTACAAAATTATGACCAATCACAAAACGGTTTGTGTTGGGGGCATGGCAGAACTTTGTCCTGATTGCATTTTCTAGATACGCTGCCTTGTGAACACCGAACCATGGTTAAGTGCAGCGTTCTCACAAATGTTGGTGTGAACCAAATACAGGTGTGAAAGGACCCTAACTGAATGAGAGCTTAATGAGAGATTGCCTGGAGCTTCCCTATAAACATCTCTTCCTGCTGCTCACAAATATGTATTCTGTCCCATCACTCAGTTGAGATGGTTAACACAGTTAAAACACCTCTTTTGTTTGTATGTTGTATTCAGCCTACCTCTGCTGTCTGTGAATGAGTGAACAATTGTCGGGTCATTTAAGCAACAGCTGAAGTATTGCATAACAACTGAGAGGCTGGTTGTGAGGGTTGTGAAGGTCATCAAATGCAAACGGGCTCCGTGTTCCTTTGTAGGAAGAGAGAAAATACTGAAGGAGCTACTCGGATGAGTAATGAAACGTTTTCTCCAAACACTCTGCAAGTCCAGTTGCCTTTTAAATGCTTTTTGGAAGAGAGAAAAAAACAAGATAAGACAACACAGAAATTGAAAATTTGACCCATCAACTGATTCAGCTCAGTAAATAACAATGAAAGCACACTTTACTTGAAGGTAAGTAGTAGTATTCTCACGGAAAATGCAAAATAATTATTTGTTAGGATTATTGTAGACGGGCACTGCCTGTTCATAAAATATATGTTTCACACAGTGTTTAGTGAAAAAAAAAAAGAAAGAAAAAAGAAGAAATGATTAGCCTTGATAAACTCTAATTGGTCAAAGAACAACATCAGCAACAGCAGGGGGAATAGCTGGTATGGCTGCTGACTCAGCACGCCTGCCTCTTCTTCCATTTCCATAGCAACACATTCATTCTCATCTACAACCCTTGATACCTGTCGTAGAGTCTTCTGTTTCACCTGCTCCTCCAGTAACTGTGGTGTCTGCGCGTGTGTGTGGTAGTACTGACCCAGTGTGTCACTCAAAGATGCATTTAACTCCCTTTGCAAGAACTCTTTACACACACAGACACACACATAAACCCCACTGTTAGAGGAGATTAATTCACACTTTCATCACCAAGCCTCTGCCCCAAGAGAGCCTGGAGGAGACTCGGGCAAAGTGACTGCAGGGGGATTGCAGAGGGTAATGGGTTATAGGTGCGTCTGTGTGTGTGTGTGTCCACCAGCAATAAAAGCTACATCCACAGTCGAGTGCTCTCCACATGGGGCCCTGAAGCAAGCACAGACTGTCCGCGACGGAGAGAGGAGCATACACTGTGTGTATTGTGCATATCAGCAATGCAGATGACTCAATTAGCTACAGTCAAATATAAACAACAGAAATCCAACACATTTTGCTCTAACAGCACAAGCCTTTGTCTAAAATGTATACGTATTATAAATAGCAGAGAACATACATTGTTTTTCTTCACGCCACATGCCACTTTTGTGCATTTTCCGTACAAACCAGGCTTCACAGTCGCCCTGCGGCGACGTGGTACAGTTAAATGAGTGAATTGAAATGGAGTCTTAAGTGTTAGTGGAAATGTCACTGAGGGTTTGGATTCCCGTTCATCGCCATGAATGAATGACTGCTCCCAGCTCCCTGCACTTCATCACACCACAGCGCTCCACTGCTTCAATCAATAGCTTGCTTACATGATAAGTACCGAGCAGAGGGCTGTGAGAGCTCATGGCAGTTGGCTTTATGTGCATGAATATTCATTACGTCCCTCTTACTGGGGACATCGCCGCGGAAAGGGCTGACGGCAAGCGTGAACATACCTGCCCGCGACTTCCTTAATGAACTCACTGGAAAACGATATCAGCAAAGAAAAATGCAATATAGCCTCCTCACTTACGATGAACCGCTTGCCTTCTTCTGTTTTATATCTGTTTATGTTTATTTAATATTTGTTTTCATTGCTGCTAATCAAACAGATTGTATTCAGGAACCGTGCATGCGTTTGTGTATCCATCGGGTGTTGCATTTTGTAATTATCCTAAGTTTGCCAGACACATTCATTAGACATCGACACTGATCAACATTACATAAATCAAAAAATGAAAACAGTGTATTGCAGCCTTGCGTGGTGCCCCACACAAAACGGATGCTTCTGAGTAATATCTGAAGCCACACTAAAAAACAGAGCCACCACAACTGCCAAGTTTTCCCAGATTCTAAATTGCAGTTGAGGGCAAAACGGCTATAAGCATTTTTGCAGCTTAAGGCTCATTATAACACATTTTGCTGTCTGGCTGCCACACTACAGCCACATTCTTTAACACATTACAGGCACAAGACAACACATTGGATCCACGGCACAGGAAGTAAACAAGACTCTGGGTTCCTCTCCTAACGAGTGTGGGTTCTGAAACCTCACACTGCTAGACTTCACCAGGCGACTCTAACACTGACCACTGACCCTCTCAGTCTGTCTTTACAGCATGTCTCCTTCCTCTCTTGCTAACAGTTTAATTATACCTCAGCCGCAGCACAGGAAAGACACCCTTATTATGATAACACAATTGGGAGACAACAATATAAATCAGTCGGATCTGCAGCAGTATGGGAAAACCACAGCAATGCATGTCTGCTTTCCCATCCAATTACATTTTGGACATACCCTCTCTGTCACCATGTTTTATAACTTGGGCTCTATGACTGAGGTTTTTTTTTCTATCAACACCATTATCAAACAGTCTGCTGCAATCGGAGTCCCTGCATGAATGTCCAAAACATAATGTACAAATGCCACGGAGATGTATGTGTATGCTGAACACACTGTTCCCCGTTTTTTAAAAGTACTTCCACTTAATTCTGCTACTCTCCAGAGCAGCAGCGTACAGTGGGAACCAAACTTTAAGTTATGTTTGGAGAGCTGTCTAATTGAAAAGTAGCTGACTATTAGTGAAATACCATGAAGGTGTTTAATGCTCTACATTGAGACACAGGTATTATGGGTGATGGGAAAGTGACCAACCTTAACAGGGGAGCTCCTGGTGGCTACGGGCAGCTCTCTGATTGCAGTGCCCGGAGGAGAGGCGGATATCCCGGCTGCGTAGCCCTGCAGCGATCCCCCGGCCAGGGACTGCCTGCCGCCTGCTCCTCCTCCGCTTCCTCGCTGGGGCCGCTGCTTGATACCATCCAGAAGGCGGACCAGGAGGATGTTTGCTGGCAGGTCGTCCACCCCGCAGTCCACCAGGATGCGGCACTCCGGGCAGCGCAGCTCGTTCCTGGAGCTGACAATGTTCTCCAGGCAGCGGCGGCAGAAGGTGTGCTGACACGGCAGCACCTTGGCCGTGGTGTCCAGGCGCTCCAGGCACACCGAGCACTCCAGCAGATCCAGCAGCGACGAAGAGTCGTCCATGTCGGCGGAGAGGGCGAGCATCTGGGCTTCAGTGTCCGTGGGGACGCCGCGGCGACTGTTTCGAGGACCGTGGAAATGAACCGGGGGCAAAGAACATTCTGGGAGGCGAGCCGGCGGGAAGCAGCCCACGGACGCCCCGCGACGGAGTCCCCTCGTGTGTGTGGCGAACAGTTACCCCCGTGCTGTGAGTGTTCGCCGCAGCTCCGTGCCTCTCTCTCTCTCTTTCCCTCTCCCTCTCTCGCTGTCTCCCCCAACGTGTTTGTGTTTCGCTGGCTCTCCCTGTGTGTCTCCCCCTCTCTCCAGCAGCTGTGCAGAAAGCGGTGAGGTCACGCTCTCATCATCATCATTCGCGCGCACATCAGAATTGCGGCGCGCGCTCACGCACCGAAGACAGATTGATAAAGACTGGAGAGAGAGGGAGAGAGAGGGAGAGAGAGGAGAGAGGAGAGAGAGAGAGAGAGAGAGAGAGAGAGAGAGAGAGAGAGAGAGAGAGAGAGAGAGAGACCTTCAACCACCATAGGCATGCAGGCAGGTCCACAGCTCCCCAGTTGCTTTACTCTCCTCACTCCTTCACACTGACTGGTAAGTAGGTGTCACACCTCCCCAACAACCCTGAGAGATTGAAATGACTCCTGACATCACCTGCTAACGAAGACAAGCTAACACAGGTTTAGCCTACGTGTGATGAACACTATAGGACGTCTCTCTCATTAAAACCCAATAAATAACCACTCCGTTTGGAGATATGTCACAGAACTTGAATTCGGGTTATTTTTGCTTGAGTTTGTTTGCATCATATTGAAATAAAATGCCAGTCAGAGATGGCACTAAATAAAAACAAAACAAACAACAACAAAAAAGGAACCAACGTGTCGACTGTCTACGTGAAGCCTACCTGACAGGAGCAGACGTCCTTTTGATTACCTACTGAGCAACCAGCTGACGGATATGAGAAAATATGGTTTATGGCGACACCTGGTGGTGGCCAGTGTGTTTCATGTTAGTGAACTCCCCTAAAAGTTAAACAGCTATGAAAAACGTACTATTATTGACCATTTTTCTATAATTATTACTTCTGCTGACGAAGCGAAACAGCATCTAAACATATAAACTATCCCCTTATTCTTCAAGGAATATTAAAGTATATAGGATTAAAGTGGTAAGAGAAATCACTGAAAACAAAGCATACTGTGATGTCGTTTCATCAGTAACACTCTTGAGTGTGTCACAAACATGATAACACAATAAACAGATGCAACCACTACACATTACTGTTACATACTCTCACTTGCCAGTTCATTATTTACAGTAGCTGAAATGACTGCGTTCTAATTTAACAGTCCTTCACAAAAGTTCTAACATTTCTGGATGTAGTTTGACGCTGTTGCTGTTAAACTGGATTGAATGAAATTGGAAAGTGTCAACTGGGGTTGTCAAAATAGTATAAACACGTGTCAATACAACAAAGTGCACAATAAAGTTCAGTAGTACTACAATCCACAGCCTCCACAATGAAAACTCAGTTTAGCTCAGCAGCTCTCGGTTATTTTAAACAAATGCTGAATAACACGACCTTCATGAAACGAAAATGTAGTGCACGGTTGTTACCTTACAATGCATTTGTTTTCACTGGTGTACCTAATAACCTGGCAAGGGATTGTAAATTCAAATGATTTACTGCTGCATTTTCCCGGAGGATGAATACTGTCACATGCTATGCAATGAACAGAACACATGAAGGACAAGAAAATACGTGTGCCTGCAAGTGCATGCTTGTACATATACTACTACTTGTAATATTATATGGAAAACTATCATTAGATGTTAAGGTGAAGGTTTTGTTTGGGGTTAGGTCACTGTAAGTGATCGAGATTCTGCAAGTCTGAATGTAAAATGAATGTAACTCACTGTAATATCCCCTGAAGTGATGGAAACACGACACTGTGTCTGTGTGTGCTTTACTTCTCAGCCATGACTGTCTTCCTCCGCTCTTCCACCTGTTCAGACCTGCTCTGCTCTCACATTCAGGAGGGGCAGGGAGTGATTAAGGCAGTTGTGTGTATGTCTGCATTTGTGAGTGCTAATGTGAGTGTGTGTGACCAAAGTGACGCCTTCCTGGTTAAGGGGCTGGCCCGCTATTTACCACCCAGGACGAAAAGCAGGGGGTAGACCGCTCAGGCAGTGAGAATGTGTGTGCTCTATATTAGTTCGATTAGTCAAACACTGAAGCTGTTGTGTACTGTAATTTACTTTACAGCAAAGTTACAGTATAGCACAGGTCATTTTGCGATAATAATAAAGTATCATTAACACATCTACACTGATCAGCCACAACATTATGAACACCTTAATATTGTGTAGGTCTCCCTTGTGTCTCTAAAATACTGTAGTTATGACCTATCAGAGTCCTGTGGTGTTTGGTAAAAGAATGTTGTTAGTGGGGGCCTTTGGGTCCTATGGGTTGAGGGGAGGGGCCTCTGTGGATCATCTCACAGATACTTGATCAGTTTGGGATCTGGTGAATTGGAGGCCAGGTCAACACCCTGTGCTGTTTTTCATGTTTTTATGAGTTGTTCCTAAACCGTTTATGTGTGTGTGTCTGTGTCCTGCTGGGGATGGCTGCTGACATCAAGGAGTGTCATTGCTGTGGGGTAGGGATGCCTAGTCTGCCTATGTCAAGAAACCTCTACCCAAATTACAGGTTCAAAAGTTTCGGAATATCAAAAGATGGTCAATGTTATTTACTTCAGTGGTTTTAATGTTGTGGCTGATCAGTGTATATAAAATGTACAGCTACACAAATCAGGTCACGGTACACTCCTACATCCAAAGAAAACAAGTTGCAAAAGGAGGTTTTACTCATAACTGCAAGAAAAATAAACTTGAAGTGAAATCAAGGTCAAGTGTTTTTTCCAATAATTGGGTAGCTCAGACTCTTTCAGCTCAGTTGTGAGGGAGCTCCCCTTGCATTTCATCTTCAGAGACCTGCCATTTCTTATGGGTCTACTTGCATCCCCATGGCTGCAGAACATTGCAATGCTACAACAATCCAGCCACTAAAAACACATGTGTTGTTGCTGTCAGGCTCTTATTTTGAATGCGGCACTAGAGCACTGGCCCAAATTCATGCTCTCTCTCTCTCTCTCTCTCTGGCCCACTCATGTCTTATGCCTGATGTGTTTCATCTGCTTAATACAATTCTCCACAGCCAGTAATTCAGAATTAGAGGGGAACTTCAGGGAGAAGCGAACAAAAAATGATTATTGGATGAAAATCCCCTCAATCCATTTAAGCAGGATAGTCAGGGGTCCCTGTAGGACGCAGTGCTGTCAATAAAAGACAAAAGCTGGATGCCGTTTATCCAGTAGGCACGTCAGTTAGGGGTGCTTTTTATGACGGAACTCTGTGAAGTGTCCAATAACGATACAAATATGCTGTCACGTTATGTGGAGGCTGTTTTGATTCAGTGTTGTAATTTGTTACTTTTAATATATCCCCCTCAAATAATGGTATCTTTACTGTACATAATACAACTGCAGCTCTGTGGATGGAGACCTGCTCCCTTTGTTGCAGCACAGTCTATGGTTCAGATTTGAAAAAATACGCCGTTCAAATATGTGGTGCGGGCACAGACTGTCAGATGACGTACAGTACATTACTATCAAAGCTGTGCTCTGTGCCACTCTCATGAGGATGGGGGGTTTATCTGGATATGAAGTATGAAAACACATTATTCACAGTTACAGGTGATTATACACTAATGAGAACATAATTATTACATTTCTGGTAACTGATCCTCCTAAATCGTACACGCGTGTCCTTTAAGCTCAATGGTTGTTACACTTTAAATTCCTAAGAGTAGAGGGTCAGTGATTGGAGCACAGATTGTTTAAAGCTTGGCAGGACACATTAGTTAGAGTCTATGAGCTTTTATGGTTTTAAGCTCAGTATTTAATTTTGCTGCATAATGTAATATAAAATCCAGTTTTATTTCTACAGTTAAACATATAGCATATACAGTATATATATATTTTTATTAATGCAGTGATATTTTTCAAGTGAACTTGTCCTTTGAGAAATCCTTGTCATGTTGAGCCTTGGAAATAAGCCTGAGCTGTGTTGTCCTGACTTTATTTATATTGTTACCATTCATTTTCTCACTGCTTTCCCCTGCCTGCATGAACCTAGTTTGCCTGCGAGGTTCATCTAAGTTTCATATACTCCCGTTTTGTCCTTATCTTTATCAGTGAGAATCTCATTCGTTCCATCGTGTCTCAGCAAGTGCACGAGTTCTCCCTCAGATCGCCCTGCAGAGAGGTGAAATCTAGTTTGCCGGAGTTAATCAAGTATAATGAACACATTACGTGTGTGTGTTGTCTTCACACCTATACCATACACCTCTCTCTCAGTGCCCAATGCCTTTCGTTCATGCAAAAGTAGGTTAGCTGACACGGCAGTTACCATGGCAACGGGCTCTTTGCTTCCTCTTGAAGGGTAGTTATAGGCTGCATGCGTGTGTTCTTACAGACGGTGTGTGTGTGCGGGTGACTTACAGGGGTAATAACAAGGTCACACAGTCTGTTGGAGGTAGGTTCACTCTCCCAGTGTGTGTGTTCCTTAACACAAATGAGAGAACACTTCATGAAAAATAAAAACTGTTGAGATGAATACAAATAACTTCCACTCAGAATATTTCTTAGAGGTGTTGTTCAGCTCTTGCATGTATGATCTGTTCCTTTATTTTTTGTATTTGTGTAGAAACTGGCTAATGTCGTCAGCATAAAGTAAATAATATTCGATTATTTCTACACTGCTGGCCTAACGCTGAGTGGAGTAAAGACTGAGTGGAGGGTTTGTGTGCCTTGTGGTTGAAATATTGTATTTTGCTTCATCTTTAAGAATTCTTGGCCATATTTTCAACATCTATGAATCCAAGTGTCCAAACTCCAAGTGCTGGAGCCTTTACAGGGCACATAAAAAAGCATGAGTAAGTTTGTTTTTAATGATTTTGTTGCAAATTGCAGTCATCTGAAGTTCATTATACCAAGCAAGCAAATTAGGCCTCTGCTGACTATTGTCGCCTCCGAGCTGCAGCGCTTTGATTGGGACTCTGTGGGGGGTTGAAAAAACAATATAGCCAGTCTGTGACAGCTGCTGTGCTCTTGTGAATCTTTAAAACTCTGATGTCCCACATTAATGCATGTTGACCATAAGGATTTGTAGGGACACCACATACATTCCACCACGATTAAATGCATTAAGTCAAATTATCATCGCCTCTAAACCTCATTTGATTAGCAGAACTGAATGAAGGCAGACCCCTAAAAGAAAGTGTAAGAAAACAGGAAGGCAATATTGCTTGGCGTGAGGCATCAGACTACTCTATAGCAAACCACTTAATTCCTTTATTATCAAGCTATCAAATCTCTAGCCAAAAGAAAAACGTAGTATTTCATCATTCAAAAGCTAAATCTACTATTACATTTAGTGGCTCAATCTCTTGGTCCCGTGCTTATACGTCGAGGTGTCATGTGTGCCACATGTGTGAACAAGTGTGTAGATGTATCATTAATGTGAAGGTAAAGTCCTTTGTATACCAATAGGTAAGAAAAAAAGTGTTATATAAATACCATAAGACTATTTGCAAATTAAAAGACAAAGTCGCTGCCTAGTATCTTAAAGCAGATTTAGGATTTTAATATTTTCCCCAAGCCCTTTTTAAAGTCTGGCGAGAACTGCTACTATAACATCAACAACTTGTCATTACTCATGAGCTCACGATGTTTTGTCTTTCTAAAGCTGGGGACACAACTTTCACAGTGTTTACAGATTTCAAAAAGACTAGGAGTACACACTAACAGACTGGCTTCAGCAGATTTCCGTATGACAACTAAAGGACTGGGGATCACACACTTAACAACTGTGCCTGATGAGAGATCACAGACTACATGATCTGCCAAACCAACTAAAGCTGAACGCATCAAACTCCAGTGCAAACTCTGGCAACGGTGACAGTTGTGGTATGCGCTGCAACCAACATCACATAGGTGCTCGTGCTCCTGCCATAACGCCATTAATCTCTCTTTCATTTCTGTGGTCCAGGTTCACTTTGTCACCACTCTCCCGCTCTCACTGTTCAGCATCTTTGTTTTGATATTCCCGCTTCTTCCCGTTGTCTTCTGACACTGTTACTCTCTTTTTTCATTGTCTTTTGGCAGTCGGGTTGGTAATCAGTTCACACTGCCAGATCGCCTCCTGATTCCGCTCAAACATGTTTGACTGTCTGTGACTGAAGCCGGGTCGGGTCTGGTCACCTCACACACTTGCAGATTTGCATCTTACCCCCTCACACATTAACAGATTTTTGTGTAAACTACCCATGCCAACTGTCTACAGCCAGTGCAGACGGGTGCAGAGTTTGCCCAACTGGAAATCGTGGGTAAAATCCGACAAACATCTTGTGTCCTTGTCTTAAGATAAGATAAGATAAGATAAGATAAGATAAGATAAGATAAGATAAGATAAGATAAGATAAGATAAGATAAGATAAGATACGATAAGATAAGACTTTATTCATCCCCATAGGGAAATTAGTGCGTTACAGTGGCAGTATCTCTGATTATCTCTGATCATTTCAGGCTGGTGCTGTTGCAACAATAATGAAACGTACTGCCTGCTTTCTGGTGCCCATCAAGGCACCGGTTTTGGAAATGCCACACAAGTTGAGCGCTCCAGAGGACTAACATGAGGATAACGTAGCAGCTGAGCGAGAAAAGTCACAGCTCCCTAATGTTATGCTATTTTTAAAGTGTTAAAATAGAGCTGAATGAATAATTATGTTGAATGAAAGCATCAAGACAAAAGGTGGTTTTTGAAATCACTATATTTTCATTTCTATCATGTCTGATATAATGTAAACCTTGTATCTTGTCCTTTCATTATCAGATATATTTTATTATATGGCTATATTGTATGTGAGGTGCATAACTATAGTTTAAAGTACAGTATATATATAGAATTATAGTTTTGTAGTTGTATAACTTGCCTCTTTTATATATACTGTATGTCATATTATTCCTCTTTATGCAGACTCCACTGGAGGTGTTTTTGTGTTCCACCATCCGTCACAGTAAACACAGGTTTTGCCTAATGCTTGTTTTTGTCCGGTCTGTGACAGAGCAGCCATCATTCTCTCAGCAGAGCTCATCACTCTTCTTGTTATCCTCTCCTCATCCTCTCTTTATCCTCTCTTCTCATCTAATCTCTGCTCCTCTCATCCTCCTTTTCAGTCAGGAAGCCCTGGATCGACATCAATGAGGCTCTAAATGGAGGAGGACGAGGAGGGAGGGAGGGAAGGTGGGAGACAGACAGAGAGAGGAAAGAAAAAAGCATAGAGAGAGTGAGAGAGAGTGAGAGAGGAACAGACTGATAACGGAACAGAGAAAGTGAAAAAAGAAAGGTAAAGTGGCTGAGAAAGAGGAAGGAAAAAAAGAGATATGGACAAAAAGGGAAAAAAGGGGACGAGAGGAGAGCCAGAGAGACGGAGAGAGAGAGAGAGCAAGTAATTACAGGACTCCCAGTGTTTTCAAAGCCCCGCTTTTATCTCATTCTTCCTGTGGCTGAGGAAAAAGAAGAAGCAGCGGAAAGGGAGAGGAGGAGGAGGAGGAGAGAGGAAGACTAAAGTCCGAGCTTTAGTCCAACTCAGACACAAGGCACCAGTCAGCTACATCACAGGCACACTCAGACTAATTTATGTCTTCTGTTTCAAAGACATTTATCATCTGAAGGAAGGTGTTTGTGTAGGAACGTGTGGAGGGGGCTCACGTGTGCACACAAAACACCTCATGATATGAAAAGACGATGCATAGTGTACTATTTCATTTGTATGGATGCTGTGCAGCTTTACTGGGCGTCTGCTGCTTTTAGAGTAGCTGTACTTTATTATTATAGAAAAAAAACAAGTAGTTGCAGCGTCAGAAAGCAGTTGTAGTTATGGAAGCTGTGTTGCATTTAGCAGTTTAAACTGTCTGAGCAAACAAGAAACGTCAAAGATGTCACTCTGAATCATGAAAAAGTTGACAGATTAAGATAAAGAATGGCTGGAAAAGTTGGTGCTGCACTAATATGTGGATAAACGTACATATATATGAAGATTAACACATAACTGAAGTGTTTGTGTGCTAACAAAACATTTGAGGTGAGCCGTACATTTACAAAAACAGCTTCTCCTCATGAATGGAAGTGTGCACTTGCTGCACGGTTCATTGGGTACATTAATGAAAGCGAATGCATTGATGATTCTGTTAATGGTTCTGCACTCACGACTGTTTTGATGTTCAGTTTATATTAAAAAAAACAGCTTGAGAGTAATTAATAAGTCAAGAGGGACAAGGAGTTCATATTGGAGGACAATATGCTTGAGACCAGCTGAGACAGAAAAAGAGAGAGAAGAGAGCAGCAATAAGATGAGGCATGCATCTGATTAAAACCTGCAGCTTCTAAACATGAAATAGAGAGTACAAGATACAGCATGCATGTTCCATTAGACTGATACTGAATATAAAAGACTGGATGAAGGCAGAATTCAAAATATTCATTGAAGAAAGGTTTAGCGGATATACAGAGTGCTCATAAAGTTACTGTTGTGGGGATAAACAAGAGCAGAGGGGCATAAAACTGTCAGTGACAACAGTAGTTCTACTACAGTCAGCTTGGCTGGTACAACGCACAAGTAGAAGAGGTGTCATAAGCAGGCTGGAGAATTATGCATTCAGTTAAGAATAGATAACTATAAAGCATAACTAATGGGCAGGATGATGGGGCCAGGAGCACACAAACACACATCTCCAGGACGGGTGCACTCACAGCACAATACATTTCAATCGTGCTACAAACCACAGGCTCCATAAAGAAAACACAGTTGAATCAACCGCTCTAACGCTTATTTTAAACAAATTCAGAACACCAGACCCTTCACGAAGCCATGATTTAGTGCAGGACTGTCATATTAGTGTACCTAATTAAGTGGCAAGCGAGTGTATGTGGCAGGCAAGATTTGTGCTGTTCTTAATGGTTTTTTTTGTTTTTTTTTCATTGTTCCTAAACCACGTTTGTGTGTGTGTCTGAGTCAGGGTGCATCCTGCCTGATCTGGGCTGCTAGGTGGATGGTACATGTCTAAGTAATATCAACATGAATGAATCCCAGGTCCAAATGTTTCTTAGCAGAACATTGTATTGTCACAAGATGTTATTTACTTCTCCTGTGCGTGGTTTTAATGTTGTGGCTGATCCGTGTATATTATAGCGTACGATTTTCGTGCACATACATCTAAACGCTAGATGGCGCAGTCGAGTCATAGCCCGCAGCACGTTAATTGTCCTCTCGGAGAGTCAAGTCTACCTGGGACACGTTAATCTGCCTCTCATTCAGGGCGGAGAAAACTTCTTCACTTTTTTTTTCCTCATCAAGGAGGAGCCTGCAGACACACCGACATGCACCAAAGTGGAGGCTGAGACGCTACTCTGTGCTTATCTGAAAAAACAAGAAAACAACACTCGTGGACAGCCAGTCCCTCGGCGATGCTCTGTCGACACCACGCCACAGACTGATCGCCGATCACCGGGACTGATCGCCAGCTGATCGCTCAGCGCAGAGGAGAGAGACCAGACCAGTGCGCCCTACCTCCCTGAGATCCAGGTAAGACGTGAGCGCCGCTGCTCCGCTCTCAGGAATGCAAGGACGGATTGCTGCAAGACTTCGGGGAAATTCCTGAGCAGCACTTTTTACGCCTAGCAAACATGTGCTTTACTGTAATTTCACCTTAAAGAAAAATAAGTATGATTTGCTTTTGCTCTGGGTAAATGCAGGTTTTAGAAGCACCGAAGCCAGGAAAGTGTGACATGACTGCTGTGTGTCAAAATGTGCAAAAGTTTCTCAAAACAAAACTTTTTTTTTTTTTTTTTTTTTTACTTTTCCTTTCTCAGTCATGTAAACACCTGACAGTCTCAGGTGTGCAGCTGCAAACACAAAGTGTACTTATCTGGGTTTATGCGCAGACACGTGTGTTGCAAATTCCCACATGAGGCTGGAGAAATACATTTCCAGTGTTGTGATTTGCGTCAGCGAGAAATATAGATATTGGTGTGTCGAAAGCATACCGTAAATAATTCTGAGGAAAGGCACTGCGCGTGTTGGTGCAGAGGTTTTAGCCCAAGGTGCTAGACAAATTAGATTGTTTTTCATTTTTCACATCACTACCTTTATTGTTTAGGCCTCGATTGCTTTGTGACAAGGCTGTGATTTGAAACGCAAGCACGCAGACCTAAAGACTCACTTCATGCTCAGTCCAGGCTCTACTATATACTGTATGCATTTAAAGTAGAGAAGCAAACAGTCGTCAGGTAGTTAAGTTTGTTATAATGTGTTAATAGTGAACGCTTATTATGCTTTTATTTATATATTTATAGCAAGACATGTCATTTTACTTCAGGTATCAGTTTGACACTTTATTGGCTGACAGGGTGTTTGAGAAAGTGTGCATTTGTGACCCCGCGCACCTTTCTCCTCTGTCTGCGTAATTGTTTTCTTGGTGCCGCCTGACTGTCCCGGGCCCCGGGGCCCCCAGGGGAAGTCCTGCCCGCAGACAGGCAGCTTGGCCCGGCTGGGGACATGCCGGGTCCTGCCGAGCCTCTGAAGTCTGCTGGCTGGCTTTGAACTGGAGCTGCTGGAGGTGGAAATCAATCCGTCTCTACCCCCCCACCCCCACCCTCCCTCATCTTCCCTTCTCTTCCTCTCTCACTTCAGTCTCTCTCTCTCTCTCTCTCTCTCTGTCTCTCCCCCCTGCAGCCCCCTAGCACAGTTCATCTCTGCTGCCGCTGAATCTTTCATGTTCACAGGTAGAAAGGCAGAGGAGACACAGAGAAGAAACAGGAGGGAGTGTAACTCATCTTCAAAAGAAGTTAATATGGTTCCTTAGGATTAAAGGGATGAAGGCAGAAAAACTAACAAAGCCGGTGCCTGTAGTCATGATCATCCTATACCAGGCTGAAGTGAACGGATGACTTGTTTACTCACTCGCTGCGCTCCGCCGCTTAATTCTGCTCGGGCACTGGCATCCGCACAATAGCCCTTTATGTTCTGGAGAGATATCACAGGACGAGTGAGAGGGGGAATCTTGTGTTTCCCTTGTGGAAGTCAATGTTGAGATTTATGTTAGATGTCGCAGCTGATTCCAATCCACGCGGCATATCCATTTCCTCCGTGGAGAAATTTATGGGGCTCAGGAGGCCTGTTGGGGTTGATTGTTTCATAATGCTTCACACATCTAAGTGGAAATTTCAACTGAACGCGTCATTCGGAGTTTACTTATGGAAGTGGAGTTATTTCAGCTTATTAACTTCTTTGATTGCATAATTCAGTGCGACTGTTTGGTGAGGGCTTGAACTAAAACGACCTTAGCGCTGCCCCGGAATAAGAAGGGAATAAGGGTCACCATTCTGATTAATACAGCAATAATCAATAAGCAAATAAGGCTTAGTAGAGGGACATGCTAATGATCGAAGAAGATTTATTGTCAATTTCATCTAAAAATTATTGTGTTGATCACTCAGGAAATTAACTACTCTACTTCTACTTCAGTTTTATAGTATATCGGTTTGGCTGTCAAACTAATAATAGTGCATTTATGTTATTTAAGAAAAGGTTAACTTAAAAAGATGATTGTTGTTTGTATTCAGAAAATGATTGATGGATACAATGCATTATTAATGTCATCACACTGAAGGATATTTATTTGCAGATAAAAGATTTAAGACTTCAGATTTATAAAAGCTCCAAGTGTTAGAGCACAGTGAATCTTTCCTTTCCCTGAATTGAAAAGAGAAATTTTCTTCTGAAGAAAAGCCAGCCATTATTTGAAACTGTAATCTGTGTTCGTACGCTGATCTCCTCGCCACCACATCGCCTTGACCACTAATGACTCGTTACTCACCAGGGTAGAGTTAAGATAGGCCAGTGGATCTTCACTGAGCTCCCTCAGGAGCTACCAGGAGGTCCTGGACAAAATGAGAGGTAGCTGCATTTCATTATATTTTAATTTAAGTGCAGTAATCCCAGCGACGCAACATAAAAGCAAAAGAGGATTTTCTAATCATAGGTTTGGTTCTCACCACTATTATTTCCCCATGCACGGTGCAGACAGTTAAACAAACCAACAGTAAATCAACGGTTGAAAGCTCTCCACGCTGGCCCCAGGGAGCAGGTTTAATCAAATTGGGGTTTGTGGTCTAATTTGTGTCTACTTAACGGCCCTGCGTATGGGGAACCTACTTCAGTAAGTCATCAATTTCTCCTGTAGAGAGTCTGCAGGGACAGGCCTGGCACTTTACGCCTCACGCTGTGGAAAAACTCAGCGAGGCCTTGAAAACGATAGTTTGCATAAACGCGCACAAATGCAGGAGGGTCTTCCTGCATTTGTGTCGAGGCGAAGTTGAAACAGATTGTCGTGTGGTGAAGTCTTGCAGGTTTTTTTTTTTTATCCCCGGCTTTGGTGTTTCTGGGTTGGCTTGTTGAGACGAGCGGCGGGCGGGGGGAGGAGTGTTAGTGTTCATGGCGGTGTTGCACCGAGCCTATGTTGGGCACCTGTGTTGATGTCTGCAGGATGTTTGAGGCGATCCGTTTCATGCTCGAGGTGGCAGGTGAAAATATGCAGACGTGTGCATGAAGGTTTCTGATGGTTTGCAAAGGCCTCTGAGGAAGTACTTTAGTTCTTAAACTCTTTACTTCTATATGGAATGACATGGATTTTAGCTTTGAAGATTCTCCTTTCGTCACAGCCGCATCCACAAATCCAATTATCTCCCCTGCGATAAGCATTCGGAAAACCCACATATTTGTTCCAAGAGGCACAAAACGCGCACCTACAGCATGTGATTACAAATCTGACAAGTGGAAACAAACCAATGCAGATACAATGCTAATCACTTTACTCAGAAATGGCTTAAAAGTTCTCCTCTCTTGAGCTGATTTATACTGTTGCTTGATTCAATCCAGTGTGGCTGCTCGCTCTTTAATGGTTTGTTGCAGCATTGTATGATCAAGAACATCAACTAAGGAAGTACTGTAAACCTGTAGAAAAACATGTTTACGCTCATGCACACAGAAGCCTTCAGCTGATAGAACTGCATTGTGTTGCAGTCGCAGGAATTGAATAAGACATACAGTCGAATTCCAGGTTGCAGATTAGGCTTCCCACCTACAGTCAATGCAAAATAAACAGAGACAGACACAGAGACAGGGTGAGAGATGTTCTGCCCCAACGCAGCTAAAGAGAGGAACAAGGGATCAAGGAGAGGAGATGATGAAAGACAGATCACCGGCAGGCAGGGAATCAAAGAGCCTGCTGACTGACTGGAGCTGCGATAGGTGTGCACTACGAGCGTGTGTGTGTCTGTGTGTGTCTGTGTGTGTGTGTGTGCGTAGGCATTTGCGACTCCTTTTCATGTGCCCCGAGAGTTTGTTTTCTCTGCGCACCAAGTGGGAAGCTGACAGTAAGTCTGTAATTAAGGCAATCAAAAGATGAAGAGAGATGAAGAAACATGGCACACACGCACACAAACACATATTTGGTTTGGTGCGCTGAAATTCTCGGAGGTGTGTTTTTATTCCAGCTCAGAAAAATCTGTGCATTATTGGAGGTTTAAATCCCGTTACCTGTTTTTCTTCCTCGCGTCTTTCGGTGCGTTTACACAAACTGCCGCCTTAATGCAGAAGGTGATACCTGAGCCACAGGCTCCCTGTGTGTCCCGGCTACAGTTCTGTTCTGCGCTGATTTGTCGGTGGAAATTCAAGTTGCAGCAGAGCTTGTTTTGACACTGCTGTAAAAACACGGTTCGCGCTGATAAACCGCGGCGATGCAGTTGGATGGGATTGGAGAAAACGGATATTCAGCCAGGAGACGAGGGCCAGCTGCTGTCTGAGGTCTGGGTCTGTCTCCAAAGTTGGAAATCACTTTAATCATGGGTTTATTTTCACATCAAACTAAGACAGTAATCATGCTGCAAATCAGATGTATTTATTTCCAGCTCATTTAGCTCTTCAAAAGTGAGCCTTGATGGCTACTTGGTAAAGTTTAACTTCCTTTAGGACTGATAAAGACTTTCGAACTTAGCTACATTTTGATAAATTTACAATCACTACTTGTAATACAGCTTGTTTTGCAGAAATGGGAATAAAACACTGAGTATACATTCCAGTTTCTTTGTTCTTAGATTGATTTCCAATCTCTGGGATCCATTAAAAGACAATTTTAGACACGCTTATAGTCTGACTCAGCTGAAGGTGAAAGCGGTTGGTCGAACATGAGTGACAGGTCTGCCGCCGCTGCCACCCCTGTATTTACAGCTGCCTCCACATCATACAGGGAGACAAAGTGCCAGCAGCACATTCCTCCTCCATAATTCACCTGAGTAAAAAGACAGTCGGGACGCTTATAATCACTGAGGGCACTTAAAGAAAAGAGGAATGACAGTGGATTGGCCAAATTCTTCCTTTTAATGTGCACAACGTTTGGTACATTTTCTGCTTTTCAGGCTGATTATAAAATTGTTTTTAAGCACGAGTAGATGATTGTCACCGAATGGAACAGCTTTATTTCGTTTTCCTGCTGATTATAGACTATCGCAGTAAGAGTTTCTCTGCTTATAATACTCTGAGAATTTATTATTTAAAGCTGCAACATTCCCTGTACTCATCTGTTGGCTGGAGTTGTTTTAAACCTTCTCGCACTTGAGTCCTGATGTAAAGTGAAGCAAAGGGGATAGAAGAGTGTGACTGTTGAAAATCCAAATATATGTTAAAAGTTGTCGGTTGTTTACCAGATATGGTGGAGGTTAAAATGACAGACTGCAGGAACTTGATAGAGGGGAAATCCACAGAGTTTGCGGTTTTCTGCTTCATGTTTTATCGACAGACCAACTCCATTGAAGTTTTATTACTGATGAAAATTATGATAATTAACTTTAATAATATCACAGCGATAAGAGTTTATATTTTTGCTACTGTTACTCTGAGTTGTAGGCGTAAAGTGGCCATTTGTTTAAACTACGCTTTAGCAGAGAGAAAATCTAGAATATTAATAAGACAATTTCTTCTGTCAGAGGTTCAAAAATCTATAACCTTAAAACTTTGTTTTCACCCTCAAAAGGTTGTGCAGCCCAAAAAATGAGAAAAAAAGTAATCTGCAAGTGTTTGGCCGCTGCAACTTAATAAAAATCAAGAATAAGTGCACGCACACACACACACAGGCAGGGTCGAAGGCAGTCAGAATGTATAACATGTGTTTGAGATCTTGCTTGGATTTGGCAGGTTGAGCCCTGGCCTGTAAAACCATGAAATAATTGGACAGGGCTCCTCAGCAGAACACTGATTAACTTTGGAACTTGTTTACGGCCTGGAATGGATTATGTTTGCAAGTGTAAGAGTGTGTTTATGGCAGGCTTAGGCTGATAGGTTGGCTAGCGGAACAGACCAAAATGATGCTTTTATGGGGACATCAAATTGACAGTGTTGTCCTGGATGTGGTGTTTGTGATTGAGTGTTTGATTATGTATTTACTGCGTAAACTGGATGGGCACTACTGTTTATGAGAGCGCTTACAGGTAAAACCTTTTTTTTTTAAACCCACATTATTATTACTAACATCCTGGATTTAGGCATTTAGCTACCTTTAAGCCCTTTTATGGTATGACATGCTAATAAATATTGAAGAATATCATCAGCTTGTGGGAACTTTAGTCAAACAATATCACTGTTATCTGTTCAGTCCAAACATGTGCCTTTTTTATTTATACAACAAGCGGTTTGATCATGTTTAATGATCATTTAAAATGTCAGATGTGAAAACAGGAAAGGGGGCTGGTTGAAAGAACAAAAGTAGGAGAGAGAGCGCGAGAGAGACAGAGATCAATGGAAAACACATTTCCCCTTTTAGAAATACCAAAACCCAGGAAGACAAAAAAGCCTCGGATGCGAATGCTGCTGACTTGATTGTCATCAGAAATTAAGTGCTTTTCAAGAGACCACAAGCCTTCCTCTGACCGCACACTTCATTTTCCACATCACTTTGCTTTTTGGAATGATTCCCTGACCACTGATTGGCCCGATACTAAATGGGGCAGGAAGTCATTATCATACGCTGTGATAAATATCCTTTATGGGGTTAAACACTGATGGTGAAAAGCCATTTCCCACACAATCCATCTGTAACGCCGCTTAATGATATAGAGGCAGGAAGACATGGAAGGATGCGGAGAAAGAAACATGGCATCTTTCCCAGGGGAATTAATGAATGGAATTAAATTACAGGGTAGAAGAGGCTGATATCAAGCAAGAGCAGTGTTTAAAATGGTTTACACTGTTAACACCATTATATGGTCCAGTAATACCAGACGGCATTTTCCAATAAATAAATCAATGAGCGTAAAAGGCTGAAGTTAAACATATATCAAAGAGAAAACCAATGGTTGAATAAATTGTAAATATGCCTAGCATTAGCTGACCATTGTTTTTTTTTTGACGGTATGCAGAGAATTATGCAATAAAATTGATGTGACTTGGCAAGTAGTTTGTTCCAAGGATCTCAGAGAACTCGCCACAGTTCTAGTGACTGGATGTCTTCTGTCATCTTCTGACACTATATGATGTTATGACAGGACTCTGTGTGCTCTGCTCTTATCAGAATGTGAGCAGGCGTTGTCACTCTGCAGAGTGATTTTGGCTTCTGGTTGGTTGTGAGTTTCACATGGAGGGCACGGGGTATTATTCATTCATTCATCTTCTGGACCCGCTTATTCCTGTTAAGGTTGCGGGGGTCTGCTGGAGCCTATCCCAGCTGTCATCGGGTGAGAGGCAGGGGTTCGGGGGTATTATGAATCTCCCAAATATTACACAACTCAACTAAGGCTCATTACCACCATCTGAAAGAAAACATGTTGACCCTGGTAGAATTTATCTGTGGGTGTGCAGCTTTTTGGAGCGAACAGCTACAAAGACAAAGGCATGACAGACATAGGAAAACTTCCAACTTTGGGGAGAAAATAAATAAACATTTTAAAGTAGTAAGGTCACTGCTTATTTATCACTGTGACTATCCGACACAGTCTCAAGACGCTTTGTGGAATAGTAATGAAATGCAAGGAACGGGTTTGTGTCTATGGATGCCGGTATATATAAAGTTTGTATATGAAGTGGAATACCAAGTTTTTGTTGTATAAAATTAACGAAGCGGTAAATGAGAGTGACAGAAAGAGTTGGTGTAAAAACACAAGGCAGTCCCTCATGGGAGTCAAGCATCAGCATGCTGGGTGAAGCGTGTGTGTGTGACTACTGCATCTGTTGGGGTCAGTTTCATTAAAAAAATAAAAGAAATAAATGCGGTCAACGCAAACCATTTGATTAAATATTGTGCTCATTGTGTCATGAAGCTGTGCTGGATCGTCATTCCAACCTAGCCTCATGGTGCCAGACAACTAAAATGCCCAACCAAGACCCTGTAAGCTGTACTTAAAAGTTTTTTTTGTTTTTTTTTTTTACAATCTTTTATATTGTCTTTATAGAGAGACGGTTTCTTAGTATGTGTTTGTATGAGCTGATCTATGAGAATCTGTGAGCGTACCCATAATTACTGTTAGCAAAGTCCCTGTATTTGGCTGTCATATTTTGGTGCCATCCAAATCAAACTGCTTTGAAGCTTTGCTCTGGCCTCTTAACGATATTAAGGCATTATACTTGTCACTGTAGTCCAGGCAGCCTTAACAAAAGACGTCTCCTTCTTTAGGTCTTGTTGATTTGTATTGGGTGTATTTTTGAGGTCAATGGGTTTGTTATTGTGCATTTTTGTAATGAAGCAGAGTAAATTGCCTTCCCATTGCTATGTGGCATTTCATATTGGATTTCTTCCGCTGACAAAAAAGACCAATCAAATGCGACGAAATGAGAAACAGATATGAAGGCTGGCCTAATGATGGGAGGGGAAACTGAAAGAAAAATGTTATTCAGTCAAGAAAACAAAATAAGTAGCCTTCTAAAAGACTTTTGCTATCCACGAAGAGGGAGCTGAGCACACTTATTCACTGGGCTGTAAATTCTCACTGGAAGCTGTCCTGTACATTCTGCCGTGGCTTAAGTAGAGCAGGATATGCTGTACTTGGTAATGACACAGCTAAAGACAGAAGGGTTATTTATCAGAGATTATGCGATCGTTAGAAGATTAATACCCTTGGGGGCCAGAGGGCTTGGGTTGACTTTCATCTCAGACCTGCCCCAACAGAGAGCGCTGAGGTTAGAAAGACAGGGAGAGGGTTGAAAGCGGTAAAGCAGACTGTCAGAAGACACTAAGAGTCTTCAAACACAGCCGTACTGATGTGTGTGTGTGCGCGCGCGCATCACTGTAACCCCATAATGAGTAGCCTTGGGGGGGTGCATAGCCATTTGGCAGTTCTTCATTTCCTGATTTGGAAAAAAAAAAAAAAAAAAAAACATTATCTACCCTTTTATCTCTTCATCAGAAACACAGAAACACACGTACAACTCATACTGGTCGTGCTCTTACCACAAGGACTTGCGCAATTAAACCACTTTTGCCCTCAGAAGCGAACTCTGTGCATTTATAGGGATTAAATCTATGTGTTAATGTGCGTGTGTGAGTGGAGGCTGTAATTATGCCAGATCAAACCCTTGGGGTTGGAGAATTAGCCATTATTGAAGATCAGAAGGTTTCTTCTCTCAAGAGTGCAACATGGAAGAGTGAAATCAGAGGTTTCGGAGCCAGCCAGACAGATTCTGACCTCAGATAGGAGATAATTGCGGCTTCTTCCTTTTTGTCTCTCAAACACACAAACACACTTTTATGCTCTTGACAACTTCAGTTGGATTTAAAGTTCAGCTGAACTGATCTGACCCAAGGGCACATCAGTCAAAACAATAACACACTTTTATTGCAGCACTTGTGTTTTTCTGGTGAAGGAAGCTTCTTGGTAAATGTGATGAATGGGATGAGACGCCAGCTAAACCGATTCACACTTAAAAGAGTATCATGGAACAATTTGAACTGATTTCAATGGTTATGATGGGGTCACAAACATTTCCGTATAATGTTCCTTATCATTAATGCATCACATATGGCTGTACCATCACCCTAGCCGGGAAAGTCAAAACAACTCTCCTGCCTACAGTTTTTTTTTTTGTGGTGTAAAGTTGATCTGGAACCCCTCCGTTGGAAAGGATTATGCTCCAGCAAAGATCTGCTGGGCCCATCAAATTGTTTGGGCAGGCTTAATGTGGCGACAGACAAAAGAATAACAGTGACATCACAACAGCAATTAGGGCATCTGTTGACAATGCCAAAGTCTCTTAATGATACATACATTGTTGCGCTGACTGCTTGGCGGACTATCCAGTTGGTTGCAGAGGTATTGTTTTCTCTGCATTGGTTGAAACATGCCCCACAATGAAATCCAAGGGTAGTGATAGCAGACTCATATTCTGATAAGAACTGAGTCTGGATACGCCAGGCTAACTTTACCCTCAGTCAAAGTTGGAGGTTAGCTTTGCAAGCGAGGATACTCTGCGGTGTTGTTTGTACTACTTGTAGTAATCAGTCTGAGCCTAGAAGGCTCATGTATTTAATTCAGGACTGTAGTGAGAGTGGATATGATGCAGGCGTTCCTGCAGCATTTAGGTTGCCTCAGGGCCCTCTGTGCACAGCATGACACACACACACACACACACACACACACACACACACACACACGCTGTGGCGACACTCAAACCACCTCCATGAGAACTGTATTCAATAACAGTAATTATAGGTGTGTTCATGTATTGTATGTGTGTCTGCTGCGTGTGGGACATGCTTGAACTCTGCTGCCAATGGAGTTGGGGTTTACCTTTCTTGCTAATCCAAATGCTACCTGGATACTTATTTAGCTGTGAAAGTAAACTTTACATTGGAAGACAGCAGAAGAAGGTGGCAATAAATACTTACTAATTAAACATTTGGTAGTCATCCTTTTTAGCTTGGCTGCTGAGCTTTAAGCTTGGATTACGCCCGCAATGGATCTATGTGGAACCTGCGACATTGGAGCTAATACTGCTAAAAAGCTAAGTGGCGACTGGTCGGTTGTCTTGGGCTTAAGTGCGTACATCACAGCGGAACTGGGTCGATCATGCTAAAAATATTGGAACACAGAAAATTGGTTCAGATGGTTGGAGGAGGTTAAACAAGAGAGATTATTCCGTGCTTGACCGACCACTGAGACATGTTAACATGGAAATGCATTTTGGATGGATCAATCACAGCTGTTGTGGTCTTCATGGCAGTGACACGTTGTTACGCTTGGTTTACAGTCCAACGCAGGTATGACGTAGCTCCGGAACCTAGGCCTTAGCATACAGTGTAAGCTAAAGTCAGCTTCCCAGAAATGTAACTAAGCACTGTGGTGGTGTAGACTACAACAGCTGTTGCTGGCGTGCCGCGGTGCAAAACACTGAGAGAAATTGAAAAGAAGAAGCTAACACAGACCAGAAGAAACAGAGATGAGGAAATGTGAAAGGAATCCATTTACCTTTAAAAACAAACTTTTAATCATTTACGGGGACCTCTGCATCTGCCCTCCAAAACGACCCGGCTAAAACCTCTTCCCACTCAGTATAAAATTTTCTGGGTCGGCCACTGCTCACTCATCTTTGCTAAACTCACTGGAATTCTGACTTTTAGTTTTATCTTAATGTCCAGGAAATGAATTTATCCACGGAGTTAATCAGAGGGTTCTGTTTTTGATTCCCTGGATTCCCACAGTAGGGTTTGTTAGTTCAAAGTATTAAATGTGACATTGTAATTACATGGAGATTAGAATGAATAGAACAATTAAAAATCTACAAGCTCCATGCTGACAGAAGCAGCATATGGCACATGTCCTTTTCCGCACAGTCTCTCTGCCAGAGACCACACACACAATGCAGAGCAATGTGAGACAAACGTACAGTGAACACACAATCAGCTGCACTTGCAGACACATGTACTGTGCAGTGATATAAACAAGCAGATGCACCACACAGTATGCACCTTTACAGCGTACTGATAGAAATATGCACACATGCACCTATGAAGTGTTGCGATCAGCAGCATTAAAAGTATGCAGTGTCACAAATAACAACACAAATCGTCTCTTATAGACAGTAGTTCAGCTTTGCTTGCTAATACCAAACAATGTTCCTGTTTCGTCCAAATGTCTGCTTCCAGTCCCAGTTGCAAAACACCACAGATGAAAAAAAACAACCATTTTAAACATGACAAAGAAACCGGCATATAATGAAATGCTTTTACACGATATCGTCAACCTCTATTAATGGCGAGGTTAGCCAGCGGTGATGTGATCCTGTAGTTATGAGTCAGAAGAATGCCATGGGCGGCTCTACTGCTATTACATGTTTATGGGGAATGACGTGATGATAACGGGACAGTGAACTCTTTGGGGCCACACACACACACAACATTCCCACTGGCAGCACTAACGTTACAGGAATGCTTCGCTTCATGACTTTGCTATTATATATTATGTGCAGGAGCAGGAACGCTGGAACTGTTCGACTGTGGTTACAGTTAATAAGCATTTTCTTGTTGTCTTTCCCTCTGGTATTCTAGGAAGAAGACACAAAAATGTCTGAGAGAAGAGGTCAGAAGAAATCCGTCTTTCTTTCCTCATTATTGGTAAGTTTTCCGACTCACTCATACATTATTTTGGGCTTTGATTCCATGAATTATTTTCCTTCACATCCTTTCATGACACCACTTTCACCTTCCTGATCCATCTTTTTCTGTATCTTGTCCTCTTCATGTCATCCTCACTTTCTTCTCTTCGTGCCCTCAGTAAAATCATCAAGCCTTGATCTCACATTTCTAGTATTGGCCCCTGGGAGCCCTCACTGGTCCCGCTGCATGGATCGAGGTCGCATTAGACTCCACGCTTGGCACCGCGTCATTCAGACTTTGTGGTGTTATGTGCCAGCAGCTTGCACAACTCTGCAGCACTTGTACCAATTAGTCAACCTTAGAGTTTTTCAGAGAGCAGATATCTTTATAATCTGACCGGGAATCTAGAGATTCTCTGCTTGTTTTGATGTTGAAACTGACTGGCAGCATTCCCGACAGGCCCCTACCCTCCCTCCCTCCTCTGCTTCACGGCAGTGCTTAGTCAGGGGAAGAAATATTTGGATTAATTTGCCATTCAATAGCATGAGAAGTAAACTGTCGCTAATTTCACGTAAAGTTGAAATGGAGTTCACCTGAGTTCTTGTTAACTTCTAACAAAACAATGTGACCCACAGGCTTCAGAATGGACAGAGATGCATGCTATGGTCTGCAGTGCTTGTCTGAATGAATATCTTTCCAAAGCATTGTGACATAGCTGGCTGTGTACAGTTAGGATTGCAGTATGACAGGAAATGAGTTCTTCCAACTGTGGAATAATATATGACGGACGTACTTATGACAGACAAACAAAGTAAGCACTGTAAAAACAAGGGATAAACATTGATAGCCAGTAATTCATATATAGATGTAACAAAGTAGGAATTTGCTTGTTACAGACTACACAAGCAGAAGGGTTAAACGGGCAGTCTGATGACGTTAATCTTGGAATTTAGTTCATTCTTCATAAGGTGCAAATGCTCAAAGCTAAAGCACAATACAGCACGAAGCTTTGCAGGCCCATGTTTAGCTGCCATAGCAGTCCGCTGCCACTCGACTGCAGCGTTGAAAATATGTGGAACGTCCGCAAATCTAGGCTACTCTTTTCCGCATTTGTGCTGTTGTTGGCCCTTTGGCAGACGAAGCAAAGAAATGTTTAATATTTATAGTGGAGCGAGAGTTTTTATTTGTAGCTGTTGACTGTGCTTCTCTGTCGTTCGTGCCTCCTCTGTCCTTTTTGCTCTTCTTGTGGTGCTGCGGTCATTGCCTTTGTGGTCCGAGCACACTTTTCGAGCAGTCATCATTTGGGCCACACATAGCGACACACTGTCAGCTTGCTGGAGCGCTGCAAGCAAGCGTCTCTTCGTTGCCTGCACGTTGATGAAGCGCTATAGGAATGGACACCAACAGGGTACCATAAATCTACACTCACTCTGTGAGCAGTTTATCTTCTGTGACTCAGGAGGAGCTTTCCAAAGTGTGACTAACTAACTCTCAGGATATTGCCATGAGGGGGTACTGTATCTCTTTTTAACACAATGTCTGTGTTACAAATTGGAGTTGTAGAATTGAAAGGAGGTTGGCACATAGAGACCGGAGGGGTTTGAAGAAAAGATAAAAGTTTTTTTTCTGGATTTGACCCAAGTGAAAAGTAAGAATATCTCCACCTCTGCTGCTTTGATTTTAACCACTCTTTATAATAATAAAAAACGATCTTCTTTCAGGCTCTGCACTGAACATCTAATCATCGGCTATTGAACTTTATTTACACAAACTTTGATTCAGGTGTGTAAGCTGAGGTACAGTCCTTTGAATTGGCTTTAAATTAAGAACAGATTATCTGGCTTCAGATGACTGGACTCGAATACACACACACATACACAGATAGACACACGCGCACACAGGAAGTGTAGATGTATATTTATCCAAACCGCGCTTTGTGTCTGCTGACAGGAGACGAGGAGGAAGAGAGAGGCAGAGGGAGACGTTATTAAAACAATAACATGGAGAAACTTAGTCATGCACTCATTTGCTTTGCCTCCATCATTCTCTGGGCTGCAGATGATTTTTAAAAGTCAGTTAGTTTGTTTGGAAAAGGACAAAGTGTGCTGGTAAAGCTATAAATACCAGCTGCTACTTATTACAGTGGGCCGCAATGACACAATGCCACACACACACACAAAAACAGACACACATATACAGTCACGTTCCCATCGCTTTAGAGGGCATTACACTGATTTACGTTCATTTACTGAAAACGTACCCTAACCAAAACCGCAACTTGACAAGACCCAAATCCTTCCCCGTAGCAGTAATTCGCAGCGTGGAATTTCTGTCTCCCCCTTCTGGCAGGCAGAGTAATTACACCAGCATTATAGAGCGCAACCCTGTAGTCAAGTCTACATTACTGCACTAATAGATCTGAAAATTCCCTAGCATATGTCCATGAATAGCTGCATTTTTTTCCTACAATTTCTACAGAGAACAATCCATTATGTAGATAGAGTAAACATAGTAGCAACCAGTACTGCTCCTTTACAGCAGATTGTGACCTTCCTCTAAACTCAGAGTATCTATTGTATGTAAAGCATCAGACACTTTTCTTGGACTCTTCCTATGTTTTCCCATCAAACGCCTCATTATATTGCTAGCTATTATAGGCTGCTCCATCTCACTCGTTAAAGTCGCTCCCATCTTCAACTTGGGTTTGGCCACCAACGACACAGTGCTAGCAATTCCTGCACCTGAACAAGAATGACGCCACAGACAACAGATTTAAAAACAGTATACTGCGCCGTTTTTACAGCTTAGCGATTCTCAAAACAGCGTATGCTGTGTGCAGCCATGACCTTTGCTGGGGTCAGTGTCTTGTCTGGGAACATTTCGCTATGTGGAAGGCCTTGGGTAAAACGCCCTGTTTAATACTTCCACACTCCCTTTAACCTAAACCCTCCATTACCCCTTAAAGTTTAATGACATAGGAACTTTTTGTCCCTGAAAGGGAGTGTGTAAACAGATGTCCCCATGACACAAGTAATTCATGATGATTTGTGTTTTGCACTTATAAGTACTCACAGTGACAAATAGTATTGTGCAAACTCTCTCACGGTCTTTGCTGAGAGTGACCTCCCTTAGTTTGTTGGTTTTATTGAATAAAACACTACTTAGGTTAATGCTATCTCTGGATCATTATGGGCTTTTTGAAAAGAAATCATTACCCACACTAGATTGTTCGATTTTGGACATTGTTATTCTGTCGGTTAACAAATACGATCATTTACTATCATCTACAGCTATTGTGGATTCTACTGAGAGAATTAACCGCTTCTCTTTAAAGAAGGTAGTAGTTTAAAACAAAAGCAATGGAAATAAAATGACTAAAAATAAATAAATGGTAAGAGGAAATACAGTAGTTTAGAAAGAAACACAATCACATTTTAATTGTCACTATACAATGAAACACAAAATTAATTATTGAAATAAACACGAGAATGAATCTATATCCCCAGATAAATACAACAATTCACTGAACCATTATTGGGCGGCCAGATCCCAGTGATCAACTCTGTTAAACATTTGTTTCAATATGTATTTTTATTGTAATAATATTGTTTTAGTTAAGATTAGAAATTGATCTGATCTGTGTAAAAGTCGTTCAACCCTAAACAAAGGATTATTAGTTGACTCCTTGAGCTGCGAGTCTGACAGCAGGACTGCACAAGTGTAATTGCATTAGGATGAATGTGTCACTTTTGTTTTCACAAGTTGTCAGTGTTGTTCTGCCGGCTTCTCTCTGACCCTCACTCCCTGTCCCTCCAGGTGTGCTGCATGATTGCTAGTGCGGAGTATTCCAGCTGTGGGGAGTATGAGTTCTTCAACCAGACCAGTAACAGCTGCCAGGCCTGCCCTCAGTGCCAGCCAGGGCAAGAGCCGCATATGGTGAGACCACATTCGTGTACACTTTAAAAAAATCTAATTACTATTTTCATCATAATTATGTTCATTGAATTAAGTAAGTACTTTCTGAATATGCTTTGAAGTTGTTACAGTAAACTGGGAGAAGAAAGTGTGATAAAGATGGTCATTCATCACCAAACTGCAACCTTTCAAAACTGATAAAAAGCACAAAAAACTTTATGAACCTCTGTATTAGTTCTGCTCAGACCACCCACAAACACACACGCAAACACATAGCTGCACAGTGAAGGGTGCCTAAATTCAAATGCACAATTTCTTCACGCTTTATTGCCCTCATTGACTTCCATGTGAAGGCATGCATTACAGTGAATGACATGCAGTAGTCACATAGTGATTTAGCCTCCGTCAGTCAGTCAGCCAGCCAGCCTGCCGACAGCCAAAGTAAACACAGCACCAGTAAATGCTTCAGTGGGCACCCCGGGGTGCCACACCCTACCCAGGGAGACATCTGTGCTGGAGGGTGAACAGAATGAATTCTAATCACTGCACTTTCTTTGGGTGCTGCTAGCTTTGGATATTTTGAGTAGTCCCTTAATTCAAGTGGTTTTATTTTTCTGCAGCCGTGTGTTAAGTATGGTGGAGTGGGGTGGAGTGCATGTATTTGATTGGATAGTTTAGAGCTGGATCAAACTGTGCATGGAGGAAATTACTCAAATAAACTATCCTACTTTTCCACTTAGGAAAAGTTGAGTTTATTTTGAAGCTAAATTTGGAAAGATGAAAAGCTCAAACATTAGTAAATGAAATTAAATGAGAATTGTACGAAATGAGCATTTCATTAAGTAAAGTATGCAACGCTGTGTTATCTCATGTCTCTTATCTATCAAAGAACTTCATTTCAGGTATGCAGTTTTCAAGAAATTAACAGTCAAAAGTTGAAAGCGTTTTAATGAAAACACAAAAGCTGTTTTTTCAGCATGCACCCTCCAACTGTGGCTGGTCCATAATGCAATTCCTCATCCAAGTCTCTCATTGGCCAGACAAACCCAACCCCCCAAAAAAAGATCTACCTCCTTCTGCTTTCTACACATCATCTCTTCCGAACTATTCTTCATCTGTGCATTTCAGTCATTTCAATCAAACTGTTGATCAGTCAAAGCGAGTAGAGCTCCCCCTGGTAACTGCAGTATAGGTCATAAGCTCCACCTCCTCCGTGTTAGTGGATGGGAATTAGGTCGATAAAACACTAATATACACGTCAAATATATTTTTTTACAGATGATTTATGTCATTTTAGGTAGTTAGTTAGTTTGCAGACATACGTAAACCATTTCCTTGTCTCTCCTACCTCCACATACCATCATGCATCACCATCTCGCAACAGTTCCCACCGCGTTTTTGTTTGTTTTTCTCTTTCCTGTTCTACTTTCCTCCTTCCTGCCTTGTGTTTTTCTTAAGCTTCCATCTGGAAAGCATCCCCAACAAAGTGTTGAGTCTGAACCTGTGAAATCCGATGTCTCCGACAAGGACGACAATGAGGAGCTCAGTCTGATAAGCACGGAGCTCTGCAATAAAGAGTAATTTGGCCACTTGTGAGGGATAGAACCATGGAATAAAAAAAAGAAGTTTGATCAGCGGGATGACAGCCCTCTTTGCACTTTCTCCTGCCGGTCTGATCCTCCCGGTGCGGCAGCCTGTAATTCACTTGTTCCTCTGTTTCCCTGATCTTTCCCTGTGTGTATGTGCGTGTGTGTTTTGACACACTTTTAATCATGGGATAACCATAGGGTTCCTCCTCACAACAGAGACTTCAGAAAGGACATGCCCACACACTACTACACATCTCATAATGATGAAGACGCTCAAGGTCCCTTTGAGTCCAGATTTGCTGGCTAGTTTACATGAATGTAAAGGCTCAAACCAGATATACGTGTTTCCTACATTTATTGAGCGATGAAAATGGTGGTGAGGTGAAGAAACATAAAAGAATCTGGTGCTGAAGTTTAAGGTCAGCTTGTGTTGTGCGTTAAAGCTGCTTAGCGTTAAGATTGCGTTCCCCTGTGACCTGGTGGTTTGAGATCCAGCAAATGCGCCGCAGCTTCTCTGGCCTGATTCCGCTTGGGCTCTTTTTTAAATGTCATCACCAGTTTACCGCACTTCTTAAGTTGTCCTTCACGGTCAACTTTCTAACTAAAGGCAAATACAGCAGAGAAGAAGTTGTCAGCTCTTGGTTTTAAGCCACCTCCCCGCTCGCTAAACTGCAGCCAATTTGCTTTGAAATGGAAGACGCTATCAATCACTCTGGAACTATTTTTGCGTCAATGAACAGAAGCAGAGTCACAGCAGTCTTGCCCACAAAAGATCCAAAGCGAGCTTTAACCCAAAGCGACGAGATCCCGCCGATAGCCTGGCGCAGTTTTCATATCAAACAATCACACTGAGACTTGGGGACGTCAAACAGAAGGGAGAGAATATTAGATTTCTTCAAGAGTCGTTCTACTGTAGCCCAAAGCTAAGAGGCACAGGCCTGTTTTAATAGACAGATGAAAGTAAGAAGGAAATGAAAGATGAAAGGGGGGCATGAAAGAAAAGAGACACGAGAGTATGTTTTTTGTATGCGCGTATGCAAGCGTGTGTGTGGCCTGCTCGGCCTCCCCACTGAGAGGATCTGCCATGTGGAGGTGGGAGGAGATAGATGCTAGAAAACTCAGTGATGAGTTGGTCATCCTAAACACAACCAGCCACAGGAAGATACACACACACACGCACACACAAGACCACTGTGACCAATCACATTGTTCTTTTGTCGATTCAACAGAGCAATGCCAGATTCGCTAAGGACGCAGATAGAAACAGATGTGTGTTTTCAAGTGTGTTTTGAAATGAGGTCATCTCACTGGACTCATTATGATTTTGAGATGAAACGTATTCATCACAATTGATCGTACGGCTGAAAATAACATGCGTCTTTTCTTGAATGTGTGTGTACGTGTTTTCCAGACGTGCGGTTACGGAGTGAAGGATGAGGACTTTGCCTGCGTGCCGTGCCCACAGGGAAAATACTCCAAAGGGAAGTATGAGATCTGCAGACGCCATAAAGACTGCGATGCTCTCTACAAAGCCACTGTTCGCGTAGCGGGAACTCCAGACAGCGATGCCGAGTGTGGACCGTGTTTACCAGGGTAAAGCAAATACACAACTCAAAACCCATTGTTCTGTGAAAACGAGAAGCCACAAAATGCCGAACCGTCCTTAAAATATCTTATAGCGTTCATTTCGAAAGGGACTGCAAACACAGGTTTAATATTTTGTTTATAAGTTCTACAAAAAAGTTTCCACTCAGGGCCTGATTTACTAAAAAAAACTGTGTTGTGAATATTGATGGTATGGTTTTCATTGGGCGCTGCATTCAACCAAGCTGTTTGAATTACGTAAGTAGATCAGTCAGTTTGTCCTCCTGCTTTTGAGAAGTTACACTTGGAAAGTAAAGCAGGACTCAAATATAAATTTCAGAGCTAAAATTTTTCTCTCATTGATAAAATATTTAATTTGGCCAAATACACCCTAGAAAAAAATGTTTATTTCACCTAAAATATAAGTCATAAATTTACTATATTATTGTCTTTAGAATGTATTTGATTATTTATTTGGGGCTGTCCAAGTTAACGTGACAAAGTTGCGCGCAGAAACACAACTTGAGCAGAAATGGATAAAGACAGCGCTCTTTGAATTACAAGTACAGACAGATGGTTCTCTCGACGAGAACAAAGTTGTTTGTATTTACTGTTTATGTGAACCAAGTTACCACCAGACCACACTGAATATCAAATACCACATGCTGGCCGATCATGCAGCTTGAGAGACCTCTTCTGACCATTGCCAAAGCCAGGCCACGTCAAATCATTTTCAACATAGGTGCATCATATTGTTTGGGTGAGCAGTACATTTGAGGTTATTCTGGACAGAAATCTCCCCAGTATTAGTCATTGTGTTGTACTTCTGCATAGTCATATACATTTAGAAAGAACAATTGTATGTGCCTCTTCCTTGTTGATAAGAATATTAGACATTGTTAAAAAAATGCGATTAATCGCACATTAAAAATTGAACAATCGTGCGATTAATCACAATTAAATATCATTATTATTGACTGACTGAACAAAGAAAGCAGCCTTTATTAGCAGCCTTTTGTGCCTATTGTAGTTCATCGATGGTCATGTTCACCCATCTGCTATTCCTGGGCAGAGCCGGAAATGGAGTCATGCTCCCCCAGGGAGTTTTATTTTCCCATTTACTTCTGCTGTAAGCACTATTTTTCACTTGATTTGAGATAATAGAATGCCTTATAAGCTGTAAATCATTTGGAAAAATTGTGATACTTGCTGTCCATCATTCTGAACACAAATAGACGAGTCCTGTCACCTAAAAAGAGACAATATTAACAAAAATTGTTACTATTTTTCTTTCTCACTCTCACTGGAGTTCTTTAAAACGATTTGCATGACTGTATACCGAGTGTGTGTGGCCCTGAGAACAAACACAACATAGACTGACCCATGAAAAACGACACCGTACGAGTGATCAGAAACTCCACAGGCTACCACTGAAGGCACCCTGACGTGAACATTTGCAACATGAACCGAAGTGTTTGCATGAGCGTTACATAAATTAACCACATGAAGTGTGGTTATGATTACACGCTTCACAGAAAGTCATCCCCAAGATGTGTTCCGACATGCACATCAGCAACAGCAAGTTCTGGAAAAAGTTATGGCACCTGATTCGATACAGAATCTCCTGGAAGCCTCCCATCGGGAACACATCAACAGTGGTGGAGGACGCTTGAGTAATGGAAAAAGAAATACTGCTCTGACTTTGACTGACGTGGCTGTTTTTCTGTGCAGAAAACGAGTGCAGATTTATGGAAAAAGAAAACTTGAATAATGTTTATGAATTCACCGTTTTTCCTGTCAAAAAGTAAAGTTATCGTTTCGCATGACACGGAGCACAACTTTGAAAATAACGGGTTTCGAGTGGCAGCATCTTTTGTGCCTGCATCACGCCTTTTAAACGCAGACACAAATTTCCAGCGCAACTCCGATCATGACTTGCGTAAAGGTGCCTTGCAGGCATTTAGAAACACCAGCAAATGTTTACACCGGGAGGTCGGTTGGGTGGCGGTGGTTCCAGTCGCAATGTTTTCGTCACTGCTTCCTTCGGGTTTGGGCAATAAAAACACTTGGTTATGTTTTGGAAAACGTGGTTTAGGTTAAAATAGACTCTTTTAATGGACGTGGTGGAGGCACAAGAGTTCTGGTCAATTGAAACCTATTACTGTCAAAGTCGAGGAAAATTCACTTCCAAGGTCCAAGGACACAAATCACTTTAATTTAATTTTATGACTGTTTTACAAACTCCCAAGACACTGGGCTGATACAAGAGGCGTGTCTGTTTAACTTGGCCTAACCCAAATCTTCCCAGATGAAGCTGACATTCAGCTTGGTGATCCTCTACTCGCTCTGCAGTCACATGCAGCAGTAAAAACCATTGTCTTGATGTATCTGCTGTGGCAAATTAGCGTATTTTTTCTATCCAGCTTTTTCAGGTATAGTTTTCAGTTTTAACAGTTCATCTGTGTGCATATATACTCAGCTGATTACATACTGGATTGAATTTCAGCACAAGCAAACTCTTTACTGCACCATTAAATGAAATGTGACTAGACCACCCTGCCCCCTTAAATTTAATACATCCTCTACAATTTAACCCTCTCGTGCCCTTTGCATCATCAATCAATCCAGCTTTTCTTTCTTTGGAGAAACGTCAAGGTTGACTTACTGAGTCAACATCAACCCCGGTCTGATTTTTATTCCCCCCAGAATCATATTTCACTTGATATTTTTGATTAAACGTTGGCCACATATCAGTATACAATGAAGGAAGCGTTGACAGACTTGGCATAAAACACATATCTGTGATTTGGAGATACTGATGAAGACTCCTGACTCCGTCCGAGAGTTGGGAGTATTCATCAGTGCTGAAATCACCTCCTCCAGTCACTGGGCTGGATGCGGTCCTGCTGCCGTCTCGTTTTCTTGGCTGTCGGCCTACTTTCACAGGATGTTTTTGCTTTTGATTAGTTTGATTCTTACAGGAGTGAGTGTGCAAACGCTGAGCTTGGTCATGTCTGTGTCTGCAGCGTAGCCGCCGCTAGCAGGGTCCGTGTGCGCTTAGGGCCAAACAGAACAGGCCTGAACAGCTGGTGTAAAGTTCAGTTGCAGTCTTTATCTCAAAAGAGCATCTGCTGGTTACAGTGGATAATTAATAGAAATTAAAGTTTATAATTCATCGGTAAATTTGTGTTGACATAATAAATACTTAATTATAGTCTATAATACATTGGTTATGTAGTGTTATAATGATAAAAAAAAATAGATATATAATTGTTCAGAGTAGTATGATTAAGAGTTAATTTGTGTTTTTTATTTTTTAATAAATGCATTTAAATTCATTATAAGTCCCATTTTATGCCCGGCATGTGCTGGAGTTTAATCAGTTCTCAACGGACTGACTTCAGACCAAAAAAATAAAAAATTGTGGGAGGAGGAAATCTGTCCAGAATTTTGCTAAGCTAAGCTAAGCTAAGCTAAGCTAAATATAACTAATAATTAAATAGAATGAAACATCTACAAACAGGTTTTTGATATGAAAATATACCATACCATCTAATTACATAGACTGCAGTTCAAAAGTATCAATAAGTACATGCAAATATCAAGTAGGCTAAATATTTAAAAAATAAGTGAAAATAACTGTACCGTGGTGCATACAGTAGTAATCTGTAGCTTAAAATGCAGTGACTAATATTTGATGGCAAGAGTCCAACACAAACATCCAGGGGCCTCAGAAATTCCTATGTAATTTCTCTACGTCTTCCAGTTCTTTAGTGTCCGTGAGCTCAAGATATAAGTTCTGACTATATCCAGGTAAATTAAGGTGTCAGTTAACTACCTGCGGGCTGCATTGCTGCGTGTGCATTTATTCACATATTCTGCCCATGCCCTTGAGCCCCAATGATTTAATACCATTACCAGCCATTTGCAGACGTGGCTCCTTGATACCTCCGTCTCTCCTGAGCTCTCGTGGACACTTCATGACTCAGGGCGATATCTGTACCAAGCCATGCTTCGTGCCTTCAAGGCGTCAATTATGTACATTTCTTCGCAGTCAAACTTTTCACCCCGGCAGCTTTTCCATATTTACATGCTATGCAGGTAGATCGTGTCTAGAAGGCAGGGAGGCCACATTCTGCGCACACCTGCCACACTTGCCAACACGGCTTACTGAGTGTTTATTTTAATATGTTTGCTAGATTTATCTGTTCTGTTGATGCTGCTACCGCTGGTCCAACGTTATAAAGATTGTGATAGACATATTGGTTTACATGATGACAACAAAGCTGAGAAACAATCCAGTTTGTCCGAGTTAAGTTTACCCAAGTTGTAAAGTCTGACTACTTTGCGGTTTATGTCTTCTAGGTATTACATGCTGGAAAACCGACCCAGAAACCTCTATGGGATGGTTTGCCACTCCTGCCAGAATGCACCAAGCAACACCAAAGAATGTAAGACTTCCTCGCTCGTCTTTTCATCTCTCTCTCCCTTTCCTTCCTATTTGCTTCCTTGCAGTTTCCCCCTTCATCATCTTTCACCTACGAATTCCCCTTTTTCTGTTTCGGCTTTCATCTTCACTGCTTCCTTGGTCCAAACGCAGACCTGGTTTCCGCTTGATGAAAAGGTACCAGACATTAAAGTTTTATGTCTAAATGAAAAAGGAAAATAAAAAGGGACAGCCTGCGCAAAAGCAGATGTACTGAATGTTGAAATCCCGGGCCGAGCGCGAGGAAACAATTGAAGGTCAGATGTTGTGCTGAGTCCTCCCAGACCCTCTGGTCACTGCCCTCCCCTGTCAGTGGGCCTCATTGACAGATACAGAGAACCCACTCCCCTCCTCTCCTTGTATCGCTGTTCCTCTGGTTCCACCAAGACGTTTGGCTGCTCATCAATAATACCAGTGTTTCACTGATTATCCTGCATACCTGAAAGTGTGTGCACGTGCATGTGTGTGCAACTACGCAAACATGGCGCCAACTGTTGCTGCAAGCGCTCACAGACATTTCCTTACACTTGCAACACGCTGCGTAAGTGTTGTCCGGGACATCCTCTAGTTTGTTTGATTTTCTTCAGCAAGTTGAGGCAGTCATTCTTGGATTTGTAGATTCCATTTAGATATTGTGAATCTGTTATTTGCAGTGGTGACGCGGGAGTAGTACTAAAGGAGAATTTTAGGCTTCACCACATAAAGCCTAAGATTCCTTTAGGATGAGTGGAGGCACAGAGCATTTTATTATATGTTGTCATTTCCTCACACTTCTCATTAACTCAGTTGCCACACTGTCTACTTTGGAGCGTCTTGCTGTGTAAACTTAATTACTAATCTATGATTTATTTTAATTGTAAAAGCCATTAGTTTAGTTCTCTACATTTATGTGGACAATATTTCTGAAACCTAACAAATTATTCTGATTGACCAACTTTAGTGTTTACACTGATGTAATATAAAATGATCCCTTTAGATGGAAGTGTACTGTTCCAAAACATCAGTCTCAACATAACTATGCAAAGCTTCAAATCTGCCAGAAATTTAACAAAAGGTGGATGTTTTCCCAGCGTCACTGACAACACTGAATTCATTCAATATACAAATGTTTACACAAGCCCTCTCAATCCAATAGAAAAGTCCTTCTGATGGGCTCAGTACTATGGTCTTCATACTAGAGAACTATGCTGAGGCTCAGCAGGTAGAATGAGTTGTCCAGGACCCAGAGGGTTAGCTGAGCCCCGTGTTGCTCCCAGTGCTTGACACTGGTGTGTGAATGTGTGTGTGAGTGGATAAATGTGACACTGTGACTGTAAAGTGCTTTGAGTACCAACAGGTAAATAAGCGCTATATAAATAGTGAGGAGGCCTGCTTTGAGCACACGCCGCCTTTGTCACTGGTATGTTTTTATTTACAAATCCACCCTTGGCATGATTCCTCCGTATTTATCTTCTCTTTTAAGCTTTAATTGTGGAAATCACAGTCTCCTCTCTAAGGACAATTTGCGGTTTCTGTTTGTATGAACTGCATTGGGAAGGACAGCTTTTAGGTTTTCTGCTCTGCTGCATGGAACAACCTACAATCTAACCTCAAACTTCAAAACGTAGTATCCCTGAACGAGTTTAAAAAGCGGGTAAAATCTGATGAGTGCAGGTTGTCTGTGTGCAAATCTTTTAATTGAGCTCTTTTTTTGTTAAGCAACTCTGTGATTGTTGTTCTTGTGTTATTTCTATTGAAACTGTGCTGCCGCCAGGTCTCCCTCGTAAAAGAGATCTTTGATCTCAATGGGACAAAATTGGCTAAATAAGGCTGAATAAAAAACAAAACAAAAACAATTAAAAAAAAAGAAAAAGAATTTACGTTCCAATTCAGATTAAATTGTGCATTTTTTCATTTCCTTAATACAGTCATGTATCAAAAATATAAAGTACACTCACTTTATTTTTTTGTGTTTGCACATCAAAGATACAGTATATTGTTAAAAGTTTAGTGGTAATTTTAACTTTTTCTATCATCAATCCATTTGAATAATAACCATCAAAATGTAATTCTTATCAAAGTGTGAAGTGAAAAATAACCCACCAGTAGCAAGACTAGCTGGAAAAAGGAAAATTATGCTACACCCTCTCCAAAAGTGAGGGAATGTCAGCGTTTTTGACCCTCACTTATACATACTGCTATGTGAATTTATATTTATGGGACCATAATTGCCCAAAACCCCCTTTGAGAATAATTGAAGAGGTCGGGAAGACATTTTATTGTTATTGTGTCATATTTAATGAGCGTGTTTTGAAAGATGAAAACCCCAAAAAGCAGCCTGGGCCTGCAGAGGAGAGGGTGTGCAGTAGGAGCAGCAGTCTGTACTGGATGTGTGTGTGTAAGTGCGTGTGTGTAAATAAACACGTCCTTTTCAGCAGCAGTCTAATTGTCTCTCCCGGGCGTGGAAATGAGTGATGGAATGGTGCCGTGAAGAAATGCAACTAAAAAAAGAAGATAGAGAGATGTAACAGAGTAAAAAAGTGTAGCAGCTACACTTATCTTGTTTTCGGTTTCATCAAGCTTGTTTCGGACATTTTTCCGCTTTTTGTTTTATTTGTTTTGTTTTTTTGCACAAACTTATAATTTTCTAATACGTAACTTTTTCTTGTTCTAAACCTTTTTTGCTTTCTTGCTGTAAGTTAAAAAAGAACATTGACACCATTCTCGATAGCCTTGCATGTTTAATGGTGCTTATTTACTAAGTTGTGCGTCGTTGTCTGTGTCAGTGTTTGATAGCTGTCCTCTATTAATTAATTTATCATAGAATAACTGTGTTATCTATTGCCAAACTCAATATTGGTGCAATTACAGTTGTTTTGTGTCAATTACATTATCTCCGTCCAGGTGGTAATATTGCATGACTTTAGAAATTAAGTGTTATTATCCTGGTAATCACATTTTTCTATTGACCAACTCAGGCCCAATTTAATTAAACGCCTCTAAATGAGAACTTCAAAACAGCGTACCCTCAACAGTAAATAACAAAAAAAAAAAAGGGAGCTGAAAGCTGGGAGTTCTACTTGCTTAGGGTGAAGGCAGGCTGCCACTTGCCATGTAATCTGCAAATTACCCTGTCTCCTGCCGAACTCTGTGTGTGCGATAATTAAAACTTCGGCGGGCATGAGAAAGAAAGATGATTAGCGTGTTTGTGCTTGCGCTGATGCTACTCTCTTGCATGCATTTTCGAAGAACCTACAGGCTTTGCCCAATTTCCACCATCACCTTTTGATCTCCATCGACTTCTGGTGCCATTTTCCCGAGAGGTGCACCTAAATACTTAAAGCGATGGCATTTTCGCTGTCAACACAGATCATCAACTGATATCATTATTAGAGGTAAACCGTCCCTGCATAGAAAGATATCATGATCCTCAGCTCAAACAAAAAAAGCTTTGTTTCTATAAATATATACATAGATGTGCGGTGCTCTGTAATTCTGCTCCTCTCAGTTTGTTTGGGCCTGAGTAGCCAGATTGCCCTGCAGAATTATCATTTTGCAGCGTGTGTTCAGCCTGCGAGACATGATTAACAGATAAAACCGCAAGACGCTACACAGAATTCCAGTTCAGGCTCATATCCTCATCCAGAGAGTGTAAACACATACCCCGATTTAACGTCTGCAGCCACAGGGTGCTGGGATCAGCGTGGGTGTGTGTGTGTGTGTGTGTGATGACATGAGGCTCTTAGACCACGGGAAGCGGCAGGGCACATGCCAAAGAGGTCTACAGTATATCAACTCTGTGAAACGAAAGACTGATTAAAAGGGTTGATTTATGAGCTGCCAGCTGTTTACAGCTCCATTAGGAAAGAGGAAGAACCGCTGATGAATAATCCAGGAAAAGAGAGGCAGAGGGGGTGAATGGGGGAGGATTGGGAAACTAAGAGCGATCAGGACGGAGGGTTCGCTACCATGTGTCCAAAGTTTAACTTCTGTTGGTGTGCTTGACTTTGTGCTGCTGCTCGCAAAATGATGTCATGCAAAAGAAAATAAGTTAAAAAAGGGTAAAGTGGACAGCCAAGTTTAGCATGTCACCAACAGTGAATGACGGGATGCAGACTGTGCCAGTAAATGTCCAAACCACTCATCTTCTCTGGTGGATGGAAGAAAATGGTGATGCAGTGTTCATCAAACTAATTGGAATGGACGTTTTGAGCGAAATACTTGTTAAGATATGTAGGAGAAGATCTGGACGGCACATGTGTTGCCGCTGTCTGCGTGTGTTTTCTAGCACGGCTAAAGCTGTCAAAAAGCTGGCGGAATCAGTGTACAGCAACCATAAAAAGCTCACCAATTTATCTTGTTTTGTCTTGTGTATACTGCGTGTTATAACATGTTTGTTTAATCTGCACTTTGGGCTAAAGTCCTCCGTCTGCAGGCAGTGGCAGCGTATTTACTGTAAAGCAAATAGCCATATTTTGTGAATCAACACTTTAATGTTTGCCCGTTATTTAGGTTTAAACTTGTGCATTTGCGGGACCAACGTGCGTGCTCATGCAATAAAAGTGTACTAGCAACTGAACATTATGTGTTTGTTATCCATCTGATTACTCAGTAGTAGCTGAACAAGCCAAAAAGTCTTAAGCATTTAATGAAGTACGGCTGAAGGATGAATCTGTGTGTGTGTGTGTGTGTTTTGCAGGCACCACCAAACCAAATGGGAAACCTCAAATTGACACCGGCAGCACGACTATATTCCCTCATCTAAATAAAGGTACACACAAATACAAATGTTCAAAAATCATCTATCTCCACACATGTTCTTTCTCCAAAAACCAAAACCAAACTCATTCAAACAACTTTAAATCATTGCCTTGTCATTTTTTTTTTCCTTCAGATACCTCAGGACAGGGTCACCTAGCAACAGCCCTCATCATCGCCATGTCAACCATTTTCATCATGGCCATCGCCATTGTTCTCATCATCATGTTTTACATCCTGAAGGCCAAACCAAACGGCCACGGTGAGACAGCGACACGCAGCAAAAGAAAACTCACAATGACATGTCAAACGTTGGCATTTGTGTTTTACGATCTTCTCTCTATGTGTATGTCTGTGTATGTGTGCAGCATGTTGTTCGGGACAAGTTGTCAAAGTGGTGGAGGCTCAGACCAACAAACAGGAAGACAAGAAGGATGTCCCTGGTGAGACACAAAAACACACTGATCAATTATTGTCGAACAAGTTTTTACTGCCTGTACTGCTTTTCCACGGTCTTTGGTAGCTAAAACAGTTGGTTTGTTTGTGCACACGAGCATCCTGGTTATGAACTTCGTTCACGTTTTGATTATATTCAGATTTACTCCCTCAGAGTACTCAGAGTTTACTTGAAGCATAACTATCTTTGGTAATCATCAACTTGTACACATGATTCTAACATAATCCACATTTTTGCTTGCATGGGTGCCAACATACTTTTTGCTCCATTCGTCATATTCGTATCCCCGTTTCCTGAAACCTAATCCAGATTTCTACAACCTTTTTCCTAAATTTCAATGCAGAAGCCAATGTTTGAGTTCCAGAAGTGAAAGACAATGGTAAAAATAGGAAAATTCAACACTTTTTGAGAAGAGACATAGCTGTAACACTACCTTTATTGGAGAATGTATACAAGAACTTATCCAAAGAGTATCCTATAACATAGAAACACAGCAATTAAGTTGAGAAACAGAGTAAATTTAGTGATAAACAGACAAGAAGGAAGTAGTCGCTGGTCATTATAGTGTTACCATAAACTTCTCTCACATGTCGCCCTGTTTCAAAAGCTGAGCCCGCAAAATACATACACAATAACTGATGCAGTATAAACTAAAGCCGATGTCAAATGTCTAAAAATTACACTTCAAATGGCACAAAGACACTGAAAGCTACATAATTATAGTAACAAGACAAACTATAATTAGTTATTTTTCCGTACTTAACTTTAACGACGACAAAATGACTCTTAAATGGTCGCAATGTGTTTAACAGATGCCACCCAGCGGGGATAAGCATTGTGTGTAATTTTCACACCAAATCCTGCAGCAGCATCCTCTCGAAGCCCGAGTTTTAGGCTTCGAGAGGATGCCTCGTTTGTCGAGACGAACGCTGAATGTTACCCATGGACGAGCCTCCATAACATCCAAAGCTTCTCCGTGCCGTGGTGCTCTGGGCTCAGCTGATAATGAATTTTCTCTATAATTGAAGCTGCAAATATCTTTCCACAACTACTGCACAGCTGTAAATTTGTCAGAGTGGAAGAGAATTATGGGACACGTGTTAAGATATGCCCCACGAGCAAACACAGGGCTGATCACGTCTACATTTAGAAGAAGTCATGAAACAAACTCTGTCTCCTCATCGCCTCTAAGTCACGTCTAAATTGCACACACAGCGCCGACTCCACGTGTGAGCCTTATGTCCATATTTATGATTTGAAGTATAATGTATGCAAATGCAAGTGCGTGCTTGTGTGTGTAGGCTGACGGACGTGCAGTGTTATGAGTTTATCATGGTGGAATGTGAAGCTGCCAAAGCTGAAGCCATACGTTGCTGTAGGCGCCTTTTCTCCTGACAGTGACGCTCCGCTGGGTTTCACCGACTAACCGCTCACACGTGGCGCGAACACAAACACATTATCACTTGAAAATGCACGATTGAGCGTTTTGAGAATTATTAAAAATAAATGTGTGCGTTATTAGCTAAAGTTAGGCTATCATCAAGTAGCTGTGTCTTTGTGTGTGTGTGTGTGTGTGTGGATGCACTTTGGATGACTGGTGTGTGTATGTGGGAGAGAAGCCCATTGCTCGGAGCTCTACCGGAGCTAGCTGTCACTCATGTAGACACCGACTTAATAAGGCTGCGAGATGAAAGACACAGGCGCTTTAATTCACACACAAACACTCACTCTCTCACACACACACGGCATTTGTTCCACTTAGGTGTTCACTCATTATGCTGTCTTTCCCTATCAGTATCCATGATGTCAGTGTAATTTAACATAACACTCACTATAATCGTTTTAAACATTCTTCCGACTGCAGTTCCTCTGTTTAAAAAACCTTTTAGCCTCAGGAATCTGTTCCCCTTTGTGCGTTCTAACTCATGACAACTTGCATTAAAACTGTAGATGTAATGTGGTCTTGCTGAGCGTCGAGAGATCAGAGACCACAAAATTAGATTTCAGATAGATTTTTTTTAGAATTTACATCTTTAATTTGGCATTACTGTGCAACAGCCCACAAAAAGAGTTGGGAGACTTTTGGACTCACTTGTGGTTTCACAGTGTATTACTGTGGAAGATAAATTAAGTTTATTTATGCTTGCTACAGCCATGTCCGGGGGCCATATGTTTTTGGGTTGTCCGGATGTACAAGTATGCGAATTGCTTTCTTGCCTCCAGAACGCCTTTACGAAATCCCTTCAAGTTTGGCACAAAGGTTCACTTGGTATCTACGATAAACTAAAATTTGGCATCAAAGGTCGGCGTGACCTCATGAAAGACATTTCTAGTCATAACTCAATAAAGTTTACTCTAATTATGACAGGATTTTACACAAACGTCTAAAAGGATAAAGTGATCTAGTGATTACATTTTACTGTCCTTTCCAAAAGCGCAACACTGTAAACATCATCATGCAAATACGCTTTTATTAAATTCCTTCCAGCTTGACAATTTGGATGGTGCAGACAACAGTGAAGTTTCACAGGAAATGCACCAATTAGAATGACCACCGCTGGAGTGGAGCAACCTTTGAGGGTTACTGAAGACCAGTGCAAAGTGGTATTGCTACAACTTGCTCTTGAGATTCAAGAAGCTTTCACACCTAGGTTGTTTTTCCAAAACCACTAGCGTTTATCCCTCAGGTCACTTTGTTTGGGCTGATCTGATCAGAGCAATCGTAGTCCATTCCAGGACATGTGAACTGAGAAGAGCCAGGTCACCCCAATTACAGTCACTCGCTAGAGCAGTTCGTTTTCAGTACGCACCCGATAGAAGGGTCTGGCACTGCACCTTATCATTGTGTATAAATAAACATTGTTTTCTTGGTATAGATGCTTGATCAAACTGTTCATACACAGTAATCACACAATAGCAATGCTAAGTTTTTTCTGCAAAATTTTGACCGATGACAAAACTGAATGGAGTGTTCAGCTTTTACTTTGCTTGCTAACAGAATGTAGGTATGAAAGCACCCTCGAGAGTTAATTAATATGACTATATTAGATACGGTAGGATTACAGACTTTTCTTGTATTTGAGAGTTTACCCGTTTTTCCTCCTTTTCAAACAATCTCTCAGACAACGTGGTGATCTACTCGGAGAAAGAAGAGTTCGACAAACTGAAAGCTCCTCCACAGAAGACAGTGAAAAGGTGAGAATCTTCCCATTTGATTCCCAACTGACTACAGCATTGATTACTGTGATGTAAATGAAGGTGATGAATGGAAAGAATTATTAAGCTTTGAAAGGATGAATCGTTTGAAGGGTTGAGTATAACATTTGGATCTTGATCACCAGCTATTTTAAGTGAAATGAAAACTTGAAAAATATTATATACAGCACACAAGGGTAGAAGGGCTACTGGCAATTCAGTCTAAATAATGTTTGTCAATGGGAAAAACATTTCAGTTTCAAGCAGCCCAAGGTGACGCCTTCAAACAGTCAATCCAACGATATTCGGTTACTGACATGTGACAGAAGAAAAGCAGGGATTGTTCAAATATAAATCTACGAGTACCACTATTATGTGGTGAAAGTCAAATCAAAATCGACTAGTCACTGATGACGTCACTAATAAAATGCAGTAGAAATTAACGCTTTCCAAACAGGTCACGCGCTACATACTGTGCACTGCAGATGTGTATAGTCTATATAAAAACAGGCTGCAACTCAGCACCACCAACAGCATACTCCACAGCGTGCTGTAAGGATGGATGCTGGGTTAAAAAAATAAAAAATATAGGCAGTATTTTCACTGAAGCATTCTCTGTGTACCGCAGCTAAAAGTCAAATATCTTTGACAATGTGGCCGCCTTCTCTCTGAAGTTAAGTGACCGCTGTTGAGAGGATGTCGACCGTTCCTGTGCTAGTGTTAGCAGATGTCTTTTCAAAGGAGTGTGCACTGCAGTAGTATTTTTGTTCTATTTCAGGCCTGACTTGGATATTTTGCACGTCACGGTAGTGAAGCTTTGTTACTGTCATCTTTAGTGAAGTATTTCACTGAGAAATCGCTGCTAGTTTACTGCAATGACCCACTGGGCTCAACACCTGTATAGTCTGCGCAACCCTAACTGTATATACATGTTTATGTTTATACAGCATTGTATACTGATGTCTGAATGTGTACTGTGTGTGGTTGCGTTCGCATGTGGCGTCACAGAGACTACACGACAGAAAGAATCTTCCCATTTGTTCAAAATCTGACTATAATTAAGCCACCACAGAACAAGTCACTGCAGTAGTAATATCACTGCAGATGGCCTTATTTCCACTGTATCTACATACAAGTTTGTGTGTAATGTACAAAACAAGTTCATTTGAGGTTTTTAGTTATTTCTTTTCAGTTTTAATGATGAAGCAGAGAGCCATTATGTGGCTTTGGAGCACGCAGAGAGGTGGGTTTGGTGGGGGATGTGAGGTAGAACAGATGAGCCCTGAAGTCTAGCACACGGAGAGAAGGACAGAGGGAGTAATTGTCAGGGTGGATAGGGGTATTTATTCCAGACTTCACCACCACCAGGTGAAAGCATGTCTCAGCAGACAACAAAAGAGCATTTTCTCACCTTCTTTTTTTCTATATACATCTCATCCCCCATGTGAAGACAATGGTGCTTTTATAAGAATGGTGGCCAATGTGGAAATACATGAACCACTGTGATTAAATGTACAGTGCTCATAGTAAGGCTCATTAGAGGCTTGATACACAGTTAGAATATATGGAAGGAGTATAAATACTGAACAATACATAGATGAGACACACGTGCATGTGCGTACTCTCTTCAGCATTAACAGTGGTAAAGCAGTGTGGTACAGCAGCATGCCAGAGGATGTGCTAACTCACTGCATTATCTGCCAGAGTGGGTGTAAGATGTCTGGGAAACAATACCATTTTTGTGTGCGCTCAGGGAAAAAGTGCAGGACGTTGAAACAATGGCATTCTGTGAGCATCTCTATCAAATAGGTGCTTTTGCAAGAAAACCCAGAGCAGGCACCAAGCGGGAGAGGGCCGGTAATAAAATGATAACACGCGGTATCATGTTGTAATTTCAGTCAATCTCAGGAACTGCCTGGAAACATCAGCAGCCGTGGCAACAAAACAGCATTCTTCTCCAGTTTCTGTTAAGTTTGCAAAGGCACCAGTCATTCTGCGTTTATTAACTGTCAGCATTAACATAAAGGATCTAACGGGATGGCTGAATACGGCAGAGTCATTCTGATTTATAGAAGAATTATCATGTATGCATGGACGGGTCCAAGCAGCGAACTGGGAGGAAAGTCGCATTCAAGAGGATAAAGAAGTTGCACTATTGGTTGCCAGTGCACTGGGTACAACCTGTAATAAATCTGAACTTTACCTGGTGTTTTACTTAGAGTTTGTTAATGATAAGAAGATGCTGCTACAGTAATAGCTTCTCATAGACAACAGAAATCTCTATCCAAAGGTATCAAATCCACAAACTAGAAGCCATGTTGTCAGTCATCCAGAGCATAGTATTTATAAGGCTGAAGGCAAGGGTAACTGGACTTGTAGAGTTTCTAGAAGACGTTTTGCCACTCATTAAAAACAGCTTTGTCATTTCTAAAAAAAAATTAAACAAACAAGATATAAAGTGTTAATTGGCGACATATTGAGGGTCTGTTAAGCTAACAGCCAGTTTGCTTGATGTTCTTGAGTGCACCATTATATTGCAATTTTGTGGAAACCTATATAACACTGGGGTGGAATCGCTGTGGAATCAAATTTACAATGAAAGAAAAGCAACTGGTTAAGGAGACACACTTGAATAATTCTTCCAATACCAATGACATATGCATGTGTGGTTTCTGTGCAGTGAAAACGATGCCTCTTCGGAAAACGAGCAGCTGCTGAGCCGCAGCATTGACAGCGACGAGGAGGCGGCATCGGACAAGCAAGGATCAGCAGAGACCCAGAACCCCAATGCCAACCTGTGCATCAAACCCGACCTCTGCCTGCTCTCTCTGGGGCTGCTGGACCGCGGCCGTGCCTGCAACGGCACGGCCTCCGGAGCGGCCGGGCAGTCCAACAACATCCAGAGTCCCAACCACATCAACAACGTCAACCACATCGCCAGCAGTAACCACATCAGCAGTGTGAACGCAATCAACAACAACAATAAAACCCCAGGGGTAAGTTGGAGGAGCTTTTTCAAGACCATGCTGCAGTAAAAATATGATTATGAACAGATCCTCAGTATCATCTGGAAATATTATAATCCTGTTTTTTTTTTTTTGTCGTTGTTTTTTTTACACACAGATGCTGCAGAGTCGAAGAAAAAAGATCCTAGATCTGTACGCCAGAGCTTGCAATGTGACTGAGGGTAAGTCTGTCACAGAGAGGAAAGTATACATCTTACCAAACCTTGTAATCAAGAACCGATTTCTGCTAACACTGTGAGGGGCATTCTACTCTCTCGTGAAGATGAACTCTTTTTTTTTAACTGTGTCAAAGTGAGAAATGGCAGAGGACGTCAGAGAACACTGCTGTAGGGAAAAAACGTCATTACCACACTACAGCATCGCATTTTTAGACAGTAAACTAAAGTTAAGACTTTACAAAAGGACTAGAGATGAATAGCATGACTTTTTCTTGTCTCAGTGAAGCTTTCACAAAGTTTAAACATAAATTCTGGGAAAGTAGATTAAGATAACAAAGGCACAAACACAGCAAATGGATGCGTATGAAGTAACACCACCACCAGCTCCATCAAACTCTTCAATAATAGTTCTTTTTGATTTCCTGTCACTCTCCAGGCTTAAGCCCGACCGAGCTTCCCTTCGACTGCCTGGAGAAGGCCAGCCGCATGCTGAGCTCCTCCTACAGCAGCGAGGCGGCCGTGGTGAAGACGTGGAGGCACCTGGCCGAGAGTTTCGGGCTGAAGCGCGACGAGATTGGCGGCATGAGCGACGGCCTGCAGCTCTTCGAGAGAGTGAGCACGGCAGGCTACAGCATACCTGACCTCCTGACGCGCCTGGTGCAGATCGAGAGGCTGGATGCCGTGGAGTCGCTCTGTGCGGATGTGCTGGGCAGCAGCGAGGTGGCTGGGCGGCAGGGTATCAACAGTTTTCACAGCCAGATGGTCTGTCCTTCCCCATGCCCGTCTCCATCCCAACGCTGTGCCAGCGTCTGAATGTGTGGCGAAGCAGAGACTTCAGAGACTTGAGTGCCTTACAGCACGCATTTATCCAAGGACAGATACTACTCTGACAAGGAGGACAGCACATTTACAGTATATGCATTACCCCATCACATGAAGAATGTCAGTGGGCCCTTCGTCCACAATCCTTTTTTTCCTATAATGGACTTTGTGTCAAGAAGCTAACAGTCTGAAAATGCCTTAATTTTCTATACTCTGTCTTTTTAAGTGTTAAATAGTTTGAGAGATAACAAAATCGAAGACCTCAGATTCACATCCTCTAGTTTGCCATTCCAGATATTTTCTCCTCTGCAGAATATAATAATCATGGTTAGTTTATTAGATCTTTATGTTTCTCAAAAAAAGTTATGGAATTTTAGCAAAACGTTGCCCGAGAACCTGTGCGCTGGACGCAACAAAGCCTTTTTCAGAAGTTATGATGTAATTTAGCACCCATTCTCAAAGGACTGCCTCACTATGGGAGGGCTGAACCTTCCGATCAGCACCAAAGCTTCTGTTTCATTTATTCCATAACTGTTTATGTCCATGTAAAGGAAGCAAACCTTGTTTGACCGCAGCATTAGTTAACATTATGTAGTTGCGCCTTCAGCTGCGCTGTCATCACACAGGAAAGATACCAGATATGAGCTCCCCTCTTAGAACGCAATCATCGTGCCCAGCTGGAAACGCTAAAACATCGCTCAGCTCAGCTTTCATCCGGTAAACTTGCTCGTGAACCTTGGACGTCTGTGGACGCCCCTGTGTCTCTTGATGATTTGTAATTTCACCAGCAAACGTGCGACAGTAGACAAGAGCAGATCGTGATAGATTGTGATTCTCATTTCTGGCTAATAATATCAATTTTGGGTTGACTCTCTCCGATCCTGAGTACTCTAAAGCACAAACTCAGATATATTCATTGTGCGTGGTAAGTGTGGAAACAAGCAGGATCACAAGCAGATGTATTGCACGGAAAAGTCAACCAACCACCTCACTAAAAAAAGAAAATACCAGAAACACTTGTTACGTGTTTAGGGTTTGAGCATTAATCGCATACACTGGATGAACACAGCGTTACTCTGCTGCCTAAGCACACATGGTCACTGTCTACGACTTTAACACACACAGCAACATACTCTTCTACTGCAGCTACTTCCTCAACAGTGACCCGGTCTATGACCCCCCTCATAATTCTGCCTCTCGCCCCCTTACTCCCCCTTGTGCCCCAATGCTGCGGTCTAGTGCTGCCGCCAGCCCTAATTATTTGTCGTGTGGCTCCCCATGCCCCTAATAGGCTAAAGTGTTGTGGTTTACAGAGCGGGTGCAAAGTGCCTGTGATTTCCAGCACCTAATTATGCATTTAGGGCCACTTAACCACTGAAAGCCCAGTGGAAAAGCTGTAAAAAACACGTATTAAAAAGAGCGATGCCAGGGCATGAGGAATGACTAACCTCCCCCAGGGTTGCCGCACCAGCGACGGCGCAAGAGTACTGCTGGTCATGGCAGAGGCAGCGCTGCAGTTGTCCTGTAACGGCTGTTCTTATTCAGCTTTTGTGGTCGGCTCAGTCATGCTCAGACAGGATTTAAGCGCCCCTCTCCCCTATGGGAGCAATATGGCAAACGAGAACAATATGCGGTTGTGTGAGTTCTGAGAAGCAGCTGAAGCCAGTTAGGTGTAGTATGTACAGAGCAGAAAGTGTGGCTCTAATAAACCTTATGAGGAGCGTCATGTTCATAAACTCCATTAACAGTGATGAAGTTCACAGTTCTGATGCTGCAGATCCAGTCTCTTCCTTTCAGTAGCGGTCAAACGTCGCATCTCAGCAGTGAGCTCCAAGCAACGACAATCTGCACAGACGTTTTTCTTTCCTCATGCTCTTTGTTCACATTTCACAGTGCAATCTGGGGCCGGACTCCAGTTAATTAATCTGCATGAAAATCAAGCGTGTATCCATAAATGTGTCTATCTTAATGTCTCAGATCTAAAGCTCACATTTAAATGCCTGCCTTCTTAAGGCAGGGTTGTCCTCATCAAATCCATTTAAAGTTAAAGCAGATTTCTTGTTTTGTTGTTTAATGCTGTTGATATTTTGTACAATCATTAAGTGGTGAACTGGAGCCTGACACATGATATGCTGATATGATAATATACAGAAGCCAAACACGGAATACTTACCTCAGTAGCACATGCAGTATAGCAAAACATGTACAAACACACAAACTCTTCACAGAACCAAAGTGTAACTGTATATATAACTTATTATTGTACATAAAGTATACCTTAATAAAGATGTATGGCAGAAACTGTATGGTGGCTGAATCTTTTGGAGTTGTATCTTTTCTGATGAGAGGATATTTGGTTTATTTTCTATGGCTTGGACCATTGCTTGACTTGGGGGAAGAAAGTTAAGGGCATATTGCAGAGGCGATTGCTCTAAGACTACAGGGGAAGCTCAGCCTCCCCTAAAATATCGCTGGCAATTTCGTCAAATACTACAAATTTACATTACTACTCAAACTAAAATGTGCTACAACATGATCGACTTCATGGCTACTTCTTATAATAACACAATCATTAATAAGTTTTAGCCGTTCGTCTATCGTGATTTTTTTCTCATATTGCTGTAATGGTACGGTCCGTTTAAAAACCCACTGAGGCTCGGCTTCAGTGGACTTTCAATGGGGCTTCAGAATGGGCCGATCTCAGGACAAAAAAGCTGGACGTTTATTGGATAAACGCTCCAAAATCGTCACTTCCAGGGAAGCCGGGCGTCTCTGGGAGTCAATGGGCAGTGGGATGTACCTGGACGCCGAGCTTCTCTATGATGATTGGATGAACTGTTAACGTGGCTGGAACTCGTCGTGATTGACAGCGCTTTAAGACTATAGAGAGTGAGGAGTTGTCGTCATGCTACAGCTTCTCCAAATACCGCTGTTTTGCTGTTTTATGTAAGCTCGTCCCTGTAAGGTCCATTTTCTTTCCCCTTAACTTTCTCCATTGCTTTACTTTCTTACTTTTCTTGTATCTGTCCCGCCGAAATAATAAACGCGCAAAAATTAATGTTTCGTCGCTCCTCCGTTAAATTCTGAGGGCGTTGCCCCTGGCAACCGATAGCGTCTCCTATCATCGTGGCCGACCGGCTCAGACCCCGTCCAAATCAACCCAGATCGGCACGTGAGAAGCTCGGATGAGTGGCGAAACGTCTTCTCGAAAAATCTACAAGTCCAGTTGCCTTTTTTGAAACTTTTTGGATTACCATGACCTGGATGACTGAGAACCTTCACAGACATAAATTTAATGATGTAATAATTGGCCAATTTTACAAAACTGGGCTTCCCCTATTTGAAAGACCAGCAGCTGGCATATTGTAAATTTAGGAACATTTAAGGATTTGGTTTGTGTAGTGATTGTGCATACATTCTCCGCTTGCCTGGTTTTCAGGGAAAAACTTTATAGGTACAACACTTGCAAGCAATTTAAATTATTTTTAAAAAATCCAACAACAAATCTAAAAACACTGTTCTCTAATGAGCCTTGATCTCTGCACGTAGGTAGGATGATTGACAAGGCAAAGACCGGTCTCCTCTGCACTAAGATGTGTTGGCCGCTGTGCTGTTCATTTGTGTTAAATGAGTCACATGAATTACTATAGCCTGTAAGATTGACTTAGCTCATGGGGCGAAAAGACAAGCCTTTTCTAACTTTCCTGAATTTAATATTGACACCTGTTGTATAATTCTAATAGTGCAAATGCTTGTCGAGCCTGTGTGTTCTCATTTGCCTTACAGAATAAAAGCAGCCTGTAATTGTACAAAAAACAATAGTCTCCTATAACATACAATATTTAAAGAATAGGTTGTAGTGGGTTTTTTTTTTTTTTTATATATATATGCTATTAACAGCTACTGGCTGGGGGTCAGTTTAGACTGACCAGGCTAATGTTTAGCCTATAACATAGCTAAGTCAGCTGTTGAGGCGGACTGAAGTAATATATTTCAGTGCTTTTTGTTTACTTTAAGACTCAATGAAATAGATGTATGGGTAAGACACCTCTGGTCATTAATGTGGGGTACCTACAATTACTTGAGGCTGGGAGAATGAAAGGAGATGACTAAGAATTGATCAGATTAAGTTTTTACCATGTGACTTGCAGGTTCTATGGCAGGCAGAGTCAACCTACTTTATATTTTCTAGACATAGTTTTTTTTTTTATAAATACCACTATCCTTAAAATCTGCAATAGCCTGGCACAAGTCTACATAGAAAGCAATCCAACAGAACCACATGCATCATGTTAAAAGTGAATGACATTCGTATTCAGTGTAGTAAATAACACAGGCACTCGTCAGTTCCAGATGGTTGTTTGTCAGCCATTACTGATGCACTGACAGGGCTGGTTAAGGGCTTACCAAATGGAAAATCTCTAATCACAACGTTTTCCAGTTCATTCAAACATTTAATTAAATGTCATTAAATGTGACATATTAAATAGGCAGTTGGTCAAATTAAAAGATGAGTTCACTGGAAAAAGACTCTAGGACATGATCTGAAAACCGTAACTTCATTTAGTCATTAGATCTCATTAAAATATGCACTTTGATCTCCTCTAACAGCTTGCTACTGCATATCATGAAGCCAAACCACATCTCTGTTCACTCTCACTGCACTGCATTCCTTGTGTGTAGGCATTTACATACAGTGAATGGAGATGGGAGTTTTTACTTTTCTCTCTTACTAAAAGATGAAATATAGCTGTTCATGTCATTTTCCAGATTCTTCTAGTTTCAGAGTCTTTACCCAGCATAACTTGAACCTGCACGATACAAATCTCAACCTGGAGGATTCTTATTTAAGACACTAAAGTAAAATCCATCCTCTGAACCTACTGATCTTTTCATACCACCAACTTGACATCAGCCACTGCAGAGCCGTCACCTCTCTGCCGTCAGGCTTTCACTACACGGATGCGTATTTGTGATGGAATTTTCAAAGCCTTAGCTAAATGATGAGGTGTGTGTGTGTGTGTGTGTGTGTGTGTGTGTGTGTGTGTGTGTGTGTGTGTGCTGGCATAGGTCTATCTGGCAGTGGAAACACATTGACGCTGCTGTGGGGCATCGGGGTTGCATTGAGGTCTTTGTCTTATCGTGTTTCAAAAACTGCCCACAGCTAGTCCTTCCCACTTGAGAAGCTATTCAGTCCAATAACACACACACAGTTATGCTTCTGTCAGTGGTAATCCTAGGTTCTGGGTGGCCCCAGGCAAAGACGTACACATGCTACCCACCCAGTCCAAAGTAGCAAAATCTGTCATAAGGTTTATTGAACAGGGCCCCTGTGAGAGGTTTTGGGAGTAATGCTGATGCACTGTAGCTTTCATATACTTAAGGAGGTTTATGGTTGTCATTGCTAAATATGTCAAAAGGTAGTCATCTGGAGTTTCATTTTTTTCCCACAAGTCTGCAAACTATTGCTTGGTTTTGCCTGTCATCACAGTGCCTGTTCTGAGGCTCTGCCTCTTAAGCACTTGGCGTGGTTTAATTTTATATGAAGAAGATGATGACAAAGAGAGCTTCTTGAGGGCAAGGAGTGCCAACCGAGAGAATAATTAAAGCTCTGCCAGTTAGTAGAACCTTTCCTCCCGAACACCAGCTACATGCACACACTCATCCCTTTCAGTCAACTGCAGACAGATCAGACAGCAGAGAACACACAGTGTCAAGACTTCAGTCAGATGCGTTTCCTATGACTTGTTTGGATCGCATCTGTCCGGAGCGCAAGATGAACTGCGTTTGCATTGTTGATAATTAAACCGCTTTCAACAACCGCAACTGCAGCACAAGTCTGCAACTACGGTTTCAAAGAAAACTAAAACACCATCACATTTATAAAAACAAGTGTAGGTTGATATCTGGTTTCGGCAAAGCCCGATCATTTGTAGTTATTTGTTTTAGGTCGGCCATAAACCAAAACCACGTCCTTGTAGCATAAAAACTCATTGTTTTTCTTCAGTTTTAATGGCGGTTGGCAAAAAATGAGAACCAAACTCCCATTGCTAAACATGTCTGCTGTGTTAAAGTACTTAACTCTGAAAAATGAAGTCAGTCAGACAACAATTTGTCAGTTGTGCAATGTGGATGTTTGGCGAGTTGGTGGTAGCAGATCCGCATTCAATACTACGGACCTGATTTGCCACCTACCAGGAAAAATCATACTCAGTCTAAGGCTGCAGTGAAACACCAATAAACACTGAGCTCTATTTTAAATAAAGAATAAAGTTTCATCAAGACAGTGTCCAGGCAAAATATATTACAAAGACGGTTATAGAGTTTATGGCAGTGGATGACTAACCCATTTCTGCAGTAGACGACAGGGGTTTTCACCACCTGTTGGAGCTTTCTGGAGCCAAGGTGCAAGCTAGCCTCTCAACACAACAGCTCTACAGGAACCTTATAACAGGAGTTTAGGTAAAGGCATTATTATTGGATTAACTTTGACAGCCATACTTATTAAACTTAATACAGCCACACATGTGAACTACGAGAATACAAATAAAAAAATAAAAGGCTTTCTAAATCACCAGACGGGGAAGTTTTGTTTATTTGAGATTGGTGCAGAGATCAGCTGATACACAATAACAGAGTATATGATCAGAACTGGACCGGAGGGCCAAATAAAACTTGATTGGTCCACCTCTAATAAAAATATTAAGAATTAATGAATTGTAAATGTTTCTTAAATTTATAGAAGTTATTTTATTACCATGAGTTATACAAGATGGATGTTCAAGCATCAAGTGCTGAGCAAGAGGGAGAAAGTGGTTAGCCTTACATTCGGACTGAAAGCACAAGGACACTGCTGGCTTTTTAAAGTCCTTTGATCTTGTATACCTTCATTTTGATAGATGGTGTTGGAGAGAGAGAGGAAGTGATGGGACAAGAGAGGGGACAGCCACACAGCAAATGCCACAGTTCATAGGGTGTCCGCTCAACTGTTTTGTTAAACTTCGCTTTGGCCAACATGTAGCCATGTTGAACAAAACATTTAAAAGATAAGTCTGACAGAAATAGAGCTTCACAAAAGTGGACCATACAAAGCAAAGCAACATATGAGCAAATCTACTGCTTTAAATCAGCACTGACATTTCACTTCAACTGACAGAAACCAGAAAAGCAGAATAGAAGAAGTGCAAACAAACTAGAAGTTGGACCCTATGCACAGCATAACCACTGACAGCTGGTTCCACTCAAATCCATCACACAATTTCTCATTTTCAGTCAGGTAAATTACCATAACCCTCCATGTGCTTATTTCATTACCCAAGCAGCCTATTTATGCACATTGTGGCTGGTGGGAATAATATACATTTGGTGGTCTGCTACATCAAATTGCTGATTGACTTGAGTTTACGGTTTTGCTGAACTGAAACCACCGCTGTTCCACCCTCCCAGCTCCCTCCCACCTACAAAAGCACATTTTAATAAGGTTTACCAGCCAGACCAGAGCAAGGCGGCTCTGTAGGATAATTTACCTAAATTGATGGTGCACTCAAAGAACCCAAACATAAATCACGGTCACGTATAAAGTTGCGTTGGTGACAGAGTCCAGGGCAAATTGGCAGAGTTAAGCCTGTTAGGAAACGCCACTACGCTGACTGCAGTGCTGACCAGATGGAAGTAAAGGGAGTAAATCAGCTGCTGACAGGTCCTGGAGTAGACACATAGGAAATAAGGCCTCATTAAAGTGATGCTCCGCCCAAAATGTATTTTACTGTCAAACACCCATCCCCTTCAGTCTGGAGAAGACAGCTGTAAAACGTTTGTAGATCCCTTCACCTTGAATTAATATCAGCGATAATAAATTCCACCGCTGAAAAGTTAAAAGAAATCTTTACTTAGTGCGTTTCCATCATGTCTTATGCCAAAGTGCCGCATTATTGCTCTCCCGAGGCCTCCAAACTCAGACAGAAGGTTTGTATTAGGCGCATAAGTACTCTGAGGCCACTTTATAAGAGAACACCTTTAACATCTGAAAAAGTAAATAAAAAATCCCACACAGACAAATGTCCAGATTCCTTTCAATGACTGACTTTTCAAAGTTCTTTCCTTCTGTGTACGGTAGTGCAGTCTAAGTTTGTTCGTTTTTCTGATGACTGTACTTTCAATCTGTTTTATCCCTTTTTTGTTCTATCGCTCAACATCATTCCATGGGATGGCAGAAATTAAACAGTGTTACTAGACATTTATCAGTAGTCCCTGCTTCTTATTCAACATACAGCTGTATCTGTATCTTGGTCAGTTTTGAGAAAGAGTACTTGCCTATCTTTGAAGTTTGTAATTTCTACCTTTTTAAATAAATTGGAAAAGATATAGTGTTAATTTGTGAACTTCAGGGGTGTTAAATTTGTTTCTTTAAAGTTGCTGTTGAAAGGATTTTAATTTTATGGCATTAGCAGATACACTACAGTTAGGGTGCATGTTAGGGTTCGGGGACTAAAAGGTTTAGATTTAGGTTGGAGATCAGGCAGAACATTATGACCACCTTCCTAATATAGTGTAGGTCTCCCTTGTTCCTCCAAAACAGCTGTGACTCATCAGAGAATGGACATGGGCCTTTTGAGGCCGTCTGTGGAGTCTGGTAACAGAATGTTGTTAGTGGGGACTTTTGGGGGATATGGGTTAAGGGGATCATCCTACAGATACTTGATCAGTTTGTGATCTGGGGAATTTAGAGGCCAGGTCAACACCTTGTACTGTTTTTCGAGTTGTTCCTAAATCATCTTTGTGTGTGTGTCTGTGTCACGCTGCATCCTGCTGGGGATAGGAGTGTCACTTCACTCCACATGGGGTGTCTGGTCTAGTCTAAGTGGGTGGTACATCCACACTAATGTCAGGTCCAAAAGTTTCCCAGCAGAACATTGAATTGTAACAAGATGGTGAATAATATTATTTACTTCCCCTGTCAGTGATTTTAATGTTGTGGCTGATCAGCGTAGAGTCTGGTGCAGATAAAAAAAAAAAGGTAAACATTCATTTTACTAATGTTGGACACATGTTTTGAGGAGCAGAATTGTCTAAAGTGGATGTAACTGGAAAAGATGTGGTCCCAAAGCTTCAGTCTCAGCCTTCACATTAATATATTAAAAAGTTAAAATATTAATCCTACTACCTTTCCCCCCAGAGCTTTAGTGTCTTTCCTACACGGTCAGAAAAAGGTTGTGGAAAATGTAGAATACTGTGGAAAACTATGAAAACATACTTTGTAGTTTGAATTCACATTTTATTATAATTTATGTATTTATTTGTGATGTCACCTCCAGTATTGATGTTATACTGGCCTGCATGACATAACTGGAGGTGTTCCTAATGTTTTGTCCATTCATATTACGAACCACCATAGGTCGTGATTTGTGAGTTCATCTGCTGCACTGCAGGGTGAAAATACACACACTGTAACACACTGTATGTTCTGAACTTCAGCGCTCAGTCATGGATGTATTGATAAACCAGTAAATAGACGCTCACAGGCAGCACACGCTACCACGCTGCCCAGCTTTGCCAAAGAGACAGATGGGTTGATGGAGGTAAAAAGTGGTACGTGGCCTAACACTGAGCTGCAGTTCAATTTTCCGTTGAAGAAACAGTTGACAATAATATGATGAGCTTGACACGTGGATTTTATTAACCCTACAACATATGGTTTGAAGTTGCATCATGCAATGAAGAGAAAAAGAACATATGATTTTTGAAGGGGGGGTGGGGTGTGGACGAGGTAGGGGTTTGGGGTTTTGGTGAAAAGCAACAACAACTGAGACTGTGGAGGATTGGAGACAATTGTCATCATCTTTAAAGTGGCACAAAAGCTCATTAAATGTGACTTGTTTGGCCTCATGACCACCTTAAGTTCATGTTTAGAACACATTTATCTTGACAATCATTGTAGTTATATAACGCGTGTTTGTCATTCAGGACATAAATAGAACCTTTAACGTAGTTCTTGGATGCGTTCGGAGCCCTGCTCATAAACCATAGCGATTAGCGGTAATAGCATTACTTATCATTAAATTGGTTGCACTATAAGCTACAGGTCAATCAGGATCCTCACAGGCTGTCTGATCAAAAGACACAGCAGAACATTAAAGTCAACACAGTTTATATAATGCTGCGGATTACTGTAACTTAGGGAGGCATAATACTATAAATTTATCAAATTTCCGAAACAAGACAATTTTCCTTGGCAGGTTAACGGCACAACATAGACTCTACCATATTTTACATTTTACTATAATACTTCCACGTCTCAGTTTCTACAAATGGGACTATTGATTGCAGATGCAAATATCCAACAGTTGCCATCACTCAAATAATGACTTCAACTCAAAGATCTAAAACAGGTTGCGTTTATTTTGGCTGAACATTTCATTTCTAACATCTTTGTCCTTGAATGTTTCTTGGTGGTTTACTGCCTCCAGATTAAATACATACGTGGATAAGTGAAAGATAAGGATGAAGGTCTCATTGAAAAGACGATGAATTCAAACTTCAGTGAAACCTGGATGTAATGTTCTATCAGTGTCTGCTGAATCAGGCCTAAGACGAGGCTAATTTCAGGCTGCCTTTCTTATTTCAGAAAATAACAAAACTAATTTCAATGACCATCTAAGGAACACTTAATACAATCATTTTGGGTGGTTGCAAAACTAGTTGTGTTGCGAGCCGATGCAAGCAGAGCCACTGAAAACACGAGTCTGTCTTGGTCATCTTCTTTTACTGAATAAAATTCAGTGTGGTCAATGATTTTAAGCAAACAACATTTCACATTAACTGCTGTTAATGGTTCCGTTTTCTAGATCTAATTACTCTTGTGGAAAGTGAGATTAAGGACATGTTTGTTTTTGGCTTTGTTTTCCCTTTCAGGAAACATTTTCACTTATCCCAAATCATGTTTATCCTTTCTTCTTTATGCTGTCTTTGCAATAATGTTAGTAAAATGAAATGACTTGTTAGAACAGTTTGATACCAACATGATGTACCTCATGAGGTTAACACCGGTCAACAGAAAATTATATAATCCATAGACTCATTTAAAGCACCTCATAGACAACCAGCGACCAAGTAAACTTTACTCTACAACCAGCAACAAACATGTGATTCAAGGGCACGATATTCACCAAGGTCTCTCTCCTCAAACCCTGACCTGAACAAAAGTTTTCAAATTTATAAATGTGTAGTTAATTTCCTAAATTAGATCCTGCGGTAGTCTTAAAAAAGAAGAAGAAAAAAAGCCTGAATACCTCCCTTTCAAATTCAGACCATGCAAGGACTACCCAAATGGTTTTCACCAAGTCCACTTTAAATATCAGCTATAATTGATCCAGTCAGTCCAATATCCTACATCAACCCACACCAGTGTGTCACATACTGAGGCCATTACTCCCATCAACCCAGTCATGCTTTGGAATAAATAAATAAGATATGTTCATACAAAACATGTGGACTTCCACAATTCATATGCCATCCAAACTTAATGTACTTCAGCCCTTTTTAGTTTATTGCCGTTAAAAAGTTACAGTCATCTCCTCTCTTGGCAAGAGAGTTTATTTTTAGTTTTTTTTTTAAAGATTTTATCACAGAAGAAAGATGAGATTAGGACTGTATATCAAAAACATCATAAAAAGTACTTCTGACGGACAAATGACAAATCACTGTGTTAATATTTAAGAATGAATGTGCGCATGCAGATGTTATTTGAGGTAGACCTTTCACGTACGGTTGGTAACTGCAGTGCAAGAACACATAAAGAGAGTAAGCTAATTGAATCCACCGTGAGGCAGAGTAACAGACGTGTGTGGTTATTTAAGGTTGTGGAGGATGGATCTGAGGTTCAGGCAGAGGAAGGTGTGTGTGGGGTTGGTTTTGTGATGCAGCTCTTGTATCTGGAGGTGGAGGGAGGTGAGCTCAAACAGATGACGGTTCTTCCTGGACAAAATTAAATACAACACAAGCACCAGACGGTCAAAAAGTCATTCAATAAAACTTGTACGTAGGTGTCACACATTTAGTACTGTAGTCATTTTTAGGATAAGTCAATAACACTTCTCCACGACAATAAGAATTCTCTGATATATTTCAGTCTGGGTCAAAAAAACAAACAATGTTTGTACGTATTGAAAATCACTTAAAGATGTAATGACTTGGTTAGTGAAAACATGCCTGACCAGTTTTAGTCCAGGAAATAAAAAACAAATACACTTTTTCTAGATGTGGTATAGAAAACATCAGGGATCAGAGGGGGTATAGAGAACCCCAGGGAATTAGTGTTAATAACTGCCCCTGCATCGTCCAGTTGTTGAAATATTTAATGGCAGAGACCCACTGAAAGAACTGTGATGCAATTTCTGTGGGATAAAACAATCTAGCCATTGAGGATTTCCTCGTAAAGATTTTTCCAACTATGTAAAGGCATAAAAAAGACTATGCAGAACAAGAAGCAACACAGATACACCACAGTTGTACATGAGATAATTGTGTCCCTGGCCTACAGGACTATAGAAACAAACAAAAGCAAACTGCTGCATAGCACAACATCAAATAAGCTGGGGTTAAATATGTTGGTTGCTTATTTAGGCTGCTTATTGTTTGTTAATCTGCAAGGTATTGCAAGCTCGCAACAAGAAAGGAACGGTAAAGAGAATGTTCCAAGATTTGTTTACTTCTATTGGATCTTTTCCATCAATCTGGACTGACTCACCAATATTTCCATCCATTGAGCCAAACTGTCAGCATGGATAAAAAATTTAGATACACTGAAGGTGTGTATTTCATGCGACTTCAGCTCATACACAAATAACACAAGTCAGGATGTGAATATTATTTGCAATTAAAAGGTTTCAACTGATCCAACAAACTTCTGAATATGCAGTGTTTTTCTGGTCCAGGTTGACAGGTAATGATAAGTCTGCACAGCCACATAAGCAGAATGATGCAAGGCTTAGTATGGGACATTCTACTCTGAGCATGCACGCAGTTACCACCCATGAGCTTAGATTTGTTTGTCTTTGTGTAAAGTGTGACATTAATTTGGTGTACCTGATGCCGGAGAGCTTCTGCAGAAGAATGGAGAGTTTCTCCAGTGTTGGGAGCTCCAGGCGAGGGTTTTTAAGGAGCTGGGAAGCTGTTCTGAGAAACTCCTCACAGCTACATGCCTCCAAAAAGGAATTTAAGTAGCCTACAAGCAGAGCAAAGGCAGAAGGATATTATCAAAGCTAATCAACAACACATTTTACTCAATGTTTAAACTTCTGAGAAAATGGAAATTATCAGCTCCACTTGGCCATACTTTTTAGATTTGCATAAGAATGAAAACTACATGGACACAAAGACAAACCATAAAAACATTTTAACGATCAAACTGAGGGAAGCAGGGACACAGATGCTGGTCAGAGTGGCTCTGTGATGATTTTATTTGGAAGAGCTTCCACATTGTCACTTTTAACTTTGACCTTCCCATCATCAAACCATAACCTCAAACACACACAGAGATGAAACAGAGGAAGGACAATCTACACAGATGGGAGCTGTACATTTTTTAAATTAGTAACAGCAAAAGTTAACCTTATGAAGTTCTAAAATTAAGTTGGTTCCTAGTAAACAAACATTTGTTTCTGCTAAAGTCGCATTCCTGATCCTTCAAAATATCTCTACCGTCTTAAAAGACACATGCGGGGAGAGAAGGCAACAGAGAAACAGAGGGACTTTTTCCTGGCTGGTATTGCTTTTTCCTTTGCTGGCAAGATTGGACAGGGAAGAATAGGATCAGGTTGAGATGAGAAGGGATAAGATGGACAGAATCGGATATATGAGAAAGACAGAAGAATAATTTGGTCAGTTGTTTTACTGCCACTCAAAGATAGAAAAATATATGGATAACTGACATTACTTGCATGATCTTATATACTGGCTACATGATACAGCTTTCAACAATTTAACACATGTGTAGATGAGTATAAACCATCTAAATAATCAGTCTAAATGACTTAAATCATTCGTCATAAAACAGTGGAACACAATAATCATAAGGTAAAACGACCCACAGTGATGTTTTTAATTTGCTTGCTTTGTCTAAGGCTTTAATTAGTTAACAACATTTAAATTATACAACTGTTTCCAGGTTTTCTGTAAAAGCATAAACATCTCATTGTTTCCACTTACTAAGCATTTGTTAGAGACTGAACAAATACTTGCAGCCCCACTGCCCAATTCTTCTGACAAGCCCTTTTAATGTGTGTTAAATTCTACACATGCAGCTACATAGATACAGATGAACTCATACGCATGAAGCAATACTAAAACATTTCTCATAGGTTTGACAGCTCACAGCATTAATTATGTGGGACGTATCAAATATTAAGAAACAGGTGTAAAAAGAAATCCGTCTAAAGTCATTTATCCAGGTCAGGGAGGGCTGCAACACTTTAAAACATAACAACAAACACTTCTCTGCTGTGGCAAGCATGGAAAGAATGCAAACACAAACAAACAAGTCAGTTAAAGTGACCACGCAAATGAAATACACTGTATGAAGCAGTTAACGTACAAACTGTTTACCAGAAATAGCAAAACAATGTTACTGCTGTATGTGCATAACTCGTCTCAAATGTTTTGGGATTCTTTTTTTGTATGAATGTGGTATTCACAATGTGTGGTGTAACTTAGTATGCGAATGAACTTTATATAAGCAATCAAGCTGTGGTGGTTTGACCACAGATGTCCAATGTGTGCATGTGTGTTTTGTGTACAAGTGGACCTTTGTTTTATTGGAAACCTTCAGGTGTAAACCTCTGTCCCCTTCTTCCTCGCCGCTTTTCCATCTCCCCTCATTACTGCTTGTAAAAGGCAATAATTAGCAAGTCCCACTAGCCTCACAGTCCCTTAAAACCCACTCAGCTCAGGTCCCGGTCCATATGGTTCTGCTATGCATTAGCACACAGCAGTTAAAATGATATGGCTCATAACGCTGGTAAACTCAATCTTCCATGGAAACGCGCCGCAGCTGTTATCTCAAACTCGTCCACCTTTCCATAAAACAGGAGGTGGTGGAGGTCGAAATTTCCAATTCTATTGCCTGACCACTGCCACGTGACTAATGTGAGCTCAGACAAGCCATTACTTTTCACATGTGGTTTTTATGTCAGGATGATGAGGAGTGATACAGCAGGAGGAGCTGGTATAAATCAAAGTAAATAGTGCTAGTCAGGACAGTCCATAAATCGGGACTAGAAAAGTGATCACAGCAGCTACGTCAATCAAAAGACATTTTCCAAAGTGAACTATTCAATTTTAGAAGTGAATCACAGAAGATGTGTCATGGCCTGCTGGATAACACTGCACATATCTCATCCATTAATGTGAATTCACTGACTCAATTGTTGTTAAAACAAAGTTGTTAAAATAGTGTAGAGCTCCAAAATCCAAAAGAGTGATGCATGTTTCCAATTTTCTGAGGCAGCATCTACTACCCCATTGTGGTAATGTGTTTGGGAAATGTTGGGTCTTTATAAAATATGCTTGTTGTTTACACAAATCTTTGCTTTCTAATACTTTGTCCTCTACTAAATATGCCGATCAAGCATAACATAATGTCCTAATAATATAAAGGTCTCCCTTGTTCTTCCAAAACTGTTGTGACTCATCAGAGAATGGACATGGGCCTTCTGAGGGTGTCCTGTGGCGTCTGGCAACACAATGTTGTTAGTGGGGGCCTTTGGGTCCTATGTGTTGAGGGGAGGGGCCTCTGTGGATCCGACTTGTGTATCCCACAGACACTTGATCAGTTTGGGATATAGGGAATTTGGAGGCCAGGTCAACACCTTGTGCAGTCACAGGTGTGTTGGCTTCACATATGTGATATCAAGCCAAATTGCAATGACACACGCTTCCACTACAAAGAATGCACTTCTCCTGCTCCTGACTATCTGCCAACTAAGAGACAGTGGGTAAAATGTAAATGCTGAAGTGCAATCTAGCTCTGCTTCTCCTTATTTAACTCATTTGGAATGGGAAATATACAACTGTGTTATCTAGGCAACAAAACCTGGAATGCCAACTAGTAATCAACTGTCACTGAAAAATAAATCGTTACAAACATTACAAATCAAACCTAAAAGAATCCTAATGGTATCTGAATGTGTTAATTAACAACAGAGCCTACTTACGAGAATGTTGAGTTAGCTGCATCAAGATGTCTACAGCCATATGTAGTCCTGTGCGACCAGGCCGGAGCATTGACAGCAGGACACGCACTCCTCCATAGTGGATGTACAAGCCTCGACTCTCCTCACACATCAGTTCGGTATGAAGACTGTCAAGGGCCTGAGCTAGTACATCAGCTGGAGACAGGAAAGAATGAACACACAACCAAATACTCAATATCTAGCGTCTGTCTTAAAATAAGTTATGTCAGTGATCCTAAGATCAACTGTTAGTAGTTATAAAGTCCTAGGATAAGAATGATGATGAGCTCAATTGCTTTGTAAGAAAACAATTTAAGAAATAAATTTCATCATTGTACTAATTATTATTATTTTTTTGTATCAGCAACAGGGAAGTACTCATCCTACACTTTCCCGCCTTATTCCTCAAATCTATCTGTAGGTTTGTCATAATACCTGTTATGCTTCTGCAGTCACCCTTTTGAAGTTCAAACCCTATTCCACCAAATGAACTACGATATAAGGACTGTGATTAACTCAATAATGTTGAGAAGGTCTGAACTACTAAGAACATTTCAAATGTCAAAATGGAGTTGATTTGGACAGAGTATATGTAGCTTTGTTTCAAAATGGTACCAGTTATATGCAAACCCAGTAAACAGAAGAGAGAGACAGAGAGAGAGAAAAAAAGAAACGTCTTCCTATTATACTCAATTTGGTTTCATGTCAATCCAGAGAAGGGGAGAAAGAAAACCTGGTAACCAGATTGGCAGACAATAGTCCACACAGACATACCAAGGGAGCCCTCGAGCATTATAAGCAGATGGAAGGTCATTTCAGAAGACGGCTTTATAAAATCTGTCAAGATGTAGGCAGAGCCTAGGGAGTGCACAAAGATTTATAGTGTGGGAGGGCAAAAAGTTCCTTGCCCTTTTTTAAATATTGGCATCAGAAGAATACAGAGAACCTGAAGCTATGCTTTGAGGCAGTGAGCCTCCTTGTAAATAAAACCAAATTGGGAGTTAAGGTCTACACTTTAATTCAGATCCTTATGCCTAGTCCACAATCCCTCAGTTTCTTCTCATCATTCACTACTGTATAATAAGGAAAATCCACACCAATGACTGACTATCTGTGTTTGTCCTCGTCACATATCAGTTGTTATGATCAGAAACATTTCTTGGAAGCTTCGTAGCTTCTATTTCATGTAACATCACCAGACTTCATCATAGTCCTAGTTACTGTATTGTATGCTGTCTACATTGCCACAGGTTGTCCCCCCATCAGCTCTGGGAAACCAGTTGTTAAAGATCAACATAAAGTGAACTGCTTCCAATGAGTAGTGCGGAACTGTAACCATATGCAATAACATTTAAAACCATGGGATAGTATAAAATGCTTCATAGGCTTCATCACTGTTTTGTGAGCTGTGTTAGTCAAATGCTTCAGAGTACCCGATGTTCATCTAATATGAGAAAGTCTTGCACCCTAGCTTCCATGTTAAACTTGTGTTGAATGGTTTGACAGTGATTGTTACATCCACATGCTAGCAGTTACAATGTCAGCACATTAATGTTTAGCAGGAACTGGTCACGGCGTTCACAGTCTTAGTTCAGCTCTGTTTCATTGATTGAAGAACGATATCTCTCACTTCAAATTCAAAAGAGCCAACAATGATCAAAATTGTCTCAAGATGCTTTATAGAATCCAGAAACTGAATCCCTCAGAGCAAACAAAAGCTGGGTGGTAAGGAAAAGACTCTGTTTTAACAAGAAGAAACACTGAGCAGAGAGCAACTGGGGCTTGAGGACGGATGGGTAGAAAGTTGACGGAGGTGGGAGCAGAGAAATTCCTGCATGCATCATAACGCATATACACCAGTCAGGCATAACATTATGACTTCAGACAGGAGAAGTAAATAACATTGATCATCTTGTGACAATACAATGTTCTGCTCGGAAACGTTTGGAACTGGCATTTATGTGGATGTTACTTAGACATGTACCACCCACCGAGACCAGACCAAGCACCCCGCTCATAGCAATGGCACTCCTTGATGGCAGCAGCTATCCCCAGCAGGATGCAGACTGACACAGGCGCACACACAGACACACAGGACCCCACTAACAACATCCTGTTCCCAGACACCACAGGACACCCTCAGAAGACCCATGTCCATTCTCTGATGAGTCACAACTGTACTGGAGGCACAAGAGAGGCCTACACAATATTAGGAAGGTGGTCAAAAGTCAGAGACACAGAAAGGCACAGAGAGACAAACACACACTTAGTTTGTGAAATGCAATAGTGGCATATAAATGAATGGAAAGCCACAGAATCACTGAAGGAAGGTATAGTAAAGGAGAGGTGCTCAGTGCATCATGGGAGGTCCTCAGGATGTAAAATGGATCATTTGAGCCAGCGCTAAGCTTTCTAAAAAAAGAGTAAAAAAGGAAGAATAGTAGTTCAACCGTATGATCATTCTGGGGAATGTAGGTCATGATGACAACTGAACTGAATTTAACACAAACATGTTTCTGTTATTTACCCTAATCCAGTAATTAAAATGGGATTGTCAAAATAATAGAAATGTGCATCTGTACAACACAATACAATTCAACAGTGCCAAAAAACCAGAGTGTCCAACATGAAAACACTTGATTCAGCGGGTCTCTGTGTTATTTGAAACTAATGCTGAATACTATAACCTTCAGACTGTTACAATAAAATGCCTTCAGTCTAACTAGTGCACCTAATGAAGTGGCATATAGTGAATTTATCAATGTCAATCATCATCATCACATAAATATTCTTAACTGAATCAATAACGATGAAAAACTGTGAAAGGACTTGTGACCCTTACAACGCTGTAGCTTAAAATCCACAATACAACACCCTGCGTAGATAAATGTTATTACTCTGAAACATAAACAATATCTGACCTACTGAACATATAACTGATTAATTGGTTAAGATAAGACAACTACCAGGGAGGCATTTAAGGCAACATGCCTTGTGTCTTGTGCCTGTAGTATGAATGTACCTCGTGTGGCTGCCATCTGGTCCTGTCAGTTAGTTCTGCCTGCTCCCTGTGTAATGATTGCTTTCTGATGTCACAAGTCATACACAACAATACATTGTTAGATTATATGCTAGAGAGCTTCTCTGCAATGCCAAGAGGTGAGGATTTAGATGGCACCAATAACTGAAGATCATAGGGATCACCAGCGTGATTTTTGTATAATGTGAAAGAACTCTTATACTGCCCATCCTGCTATCCCATTATCAATTTCTATAATTTAATGTCTGTGTGCATTTCAGAAATATAACGTCAAAGTTACAGGATGTATAGTATGTGTTTACATCTTTACCTTGTGTGACGGTGCGAAGGATGATGAGGATGGATAGGATACGTGTGTGAGGACATGAACTCCTGTAAAGTGGGCAGCTCCTGAAAGGTCCAGCTGCTTCAGCGCAGGAGGTGGGGAGGTCTGGATCTTCAAACTGCAGCACTGCTGAAGGCCTTGACACCTCCTCTCCTATCCTCCGCAGAGTAGCAGATAGCGCTACGTGCTGTGCAAAATAAACAGAAACACCACCTGTGATGTCCTGGTCAGTGCAGGAAATTAATAATTGAGCCTGCACTCTGTTACTTATGTTATTAACAGGAGTGAAATGCCTACAAAGGTCAAACAGCAGTGTATCAGCCTGACAGGGAGCCAGCAGGGAGTCTTCCAAAGTGGCCCTAGACTTGGTCATGTCCGTTCCTCCATTTACACACTGTGGTTCAATGCGGGTTGCTTTTCATCTTAAAAATGCTCGCTCACATATTGCAGCAATAAGGAAGCATGTGATTTCAGTTGAACTTGCTGATACTGAATACCGATCCAAAAGCAGCGTTAAATTAAGAAGCTGTATTCGGTATTCCACATGGTGTGGAAGAGACTGGGAATTATTCTTCATGTGTAAGGCAACACCAGGTCTGTCTCAGACATTCATTTCCTGGCTTTGTAAAATGTATACACATTACAGGAATTATAATTCAATCATTTAATGGGGAAATAAATTGGTCAGGAATTCATATTTGGATAGGTTTAAGCCAAAACATTTATTATTCTGCAGACACTGCAAGCGGCCACATATTTTGTCGGCCTAGCAAGTGTGAAATAGCTCTAAACCGCTGACTCTCAGCCCTATTTCAAGCAAAATGTAACCAGATGTAAACAAAGAATAATATAATACTGAACTGAATAGATTAGACCCAATGTCACACATGCATGATCACACCATATTAGTCATATTAGTATGAGGTGACATCACTATTGAATTGGTTCATCCCTACTAGAGCCTAGCCTGTGACTGGGAGAAGACATTTGGCCTTCATAACAGTATGGAGATTGCAGACTACAGAGCGAGCCTGGCCAATAGAATAATCTTTGACCAGCAACTGCTGACATACAGCGTTTATTATTGAGGGCTTTTGAGGAGCTTGTGGCTTCATGGCCAAAGCTTTCTGTTCCAGCATCTGGACTGTTCAACACACAGAGAAAAGACTTGAAAAACCCAAACTTCTTGTTTGAACACAAGACGGTTGTCAAATGGACCTCAAACCATAAAAGCCTGCCATGCAGTGAGGGAAGATTTAACAATACAGTGGATGTCCCTTGCTTGAATTTGGATTATAAGCGTGGCGAGGAAAAACTGTCATGCTTGAATTCTGCTGCATCATATTGTGAAAGGGAGCCAGCAGCTTTCTGTTTAAAGCGTAATATGTACAGTATGTAAGGCCAAAAAGAAATACTAAAGAAGCTGGAGGCAAAAAAAAAAAATTATCCATCATCTTGTTAAGGAATTTAAACTCGCACCTGTGTTGTTACTTAGATGTTAGGTGCTGAAAAGAGTACATAACCAAAACCGTTTTAGGGAATAAACTCTTTGATTGATGCTCTTTCTGGAAGCCATGTATTAGAACTGAAGTGTGAAACCATCAACACATGGTTCTGCTGTGTGGCATTATACTGTATGTTCTTTAGTGCATACGAAAAACTAAAACAAAACAATTTATAGACTGTTTAATTTACCTGTGTACTACTGTCCAAGTGTCTTAGAGCCCAGTAAATGAGACGAAGAAGGTTACGAAGGAGGTCAGGTTCTGACAAAGGAGTGCGATGAAGCTGATCTGCTAATAGCGGCAGCACCTAAGGAACCAAAGATAAAATCTCAGTCAGACTCTGTCCATGTTTTATTATCTACTGATCCTTAGACTGTGGTTCTCAGCTGTGGGCTGTAATGAAATCCAAAAATCAGACTGATGCTGAGCTGAACATGTCACCTTGAGACATCTCTCACTGAGTACAACATCCGGAGGGAGACGGTGGCCTACACCTTCCACTTCATTTCCTGCTGCTGCTGCAAATATTGGTCCATCGAGTACCCAGTCTAGCAGAAGCAGCAGGAGCTTTCGTGGTACAGGACTTGAGCTGCCCTGAAGGAAGAGGGGTTAAATAAAAAAGGTTTAATTGTCAAAAATGTTGATCATATTTATAGTTCATTTATTAGACTTTCCTCAGTTCCACATGCGTATCTGATTTATATTAGGCGTCTACCATAGAGTCACAGTGGACTCCTAAAAGAGTTGTATGAATAGATTTATGAAATGTCATTACACAGGCAAATTTACATCCAGACAGGGGCCTATAGTTGGTGATGTAACAGTAAAAACATGTAGTTCTGAATTAAAAGTTTGTCTCAGTCTGACTCATATTTTCTGAATAGAGAAAAAAAATACATAACTCAAACGACAACTGTATCCAGCTTAGTATATATATCTTAATCAACAACAGTGTTGATAACAAAATCACAAACTGTGATTTATCATGTCAGCTGGCAATATGAGTGTGGTTTGTGGAGAACCGTTGTATCGTTTGCAGTCTGTGTAAATCAGCATGTTAGTGTTTGTCTAACCACGCTAAATGATGTGCAGTCTTTTTTTTTTTTAAGTAAACACATGAACACTAATGTAGAGTGTAATCAGATTTTATCTGCCAACCCTGTTGACTGGTAGGATGTTTAACTGTAAAACACATAAAAACACCAAGCTGCTAAAATACCTTCTCGCTCTGTTTTCCTGGGGCAGACGTTTTCTCCTTTTTGTAGGTTTTTATACACTCTGTGCTTTTAGCACTCCCTTTCTGACAGCCTGTTGATGCTATGCTGTGCTCATATTTCCTCTAAAAGAAACAAAACATAAATATTTGATACCAAAAATAACTGCAATGCCACAAGGAATTAATCACATTAAATTATTCTTAGGGTGGAATGGCCTCAGGTCATGTGGAATGCTAAAAAATGATTTGAGATCTTTCCATATACAGTCAAAGTTCATTAACTCTGTGTTTCCAATGTTTCTATAAAACATGAAAGGAATGACCAGCTGTGCAATGATAAATGTGTTGCTACCTGTAGGTTTTCAAGTCGAGCCTGCACTCTCTTGGACTGGCTCTCCAGCTTCTTATTCTGCTCGCTGATCTCATTCAACTGTTGATTTAAAAAAACATTCCAAAGTCAACCTGCTGCGCAAAACCAGCAGACTGAAAATCTATTTGTTTATTTCCATTTACAGTACACAAACCTGCCTTTGGGTTCATTTACCAGGAGCTAAAATTCCTAAAGTTCCCAATGGATATGCTTAACAGTCAACAAACAAATGGTTATGTTGTAGCGCCCTCCTGTGGACTAAGATATTAATTGGAATGAGGCCTGTACCAATCCACCCCAAGCTGCAGTGAAAATTTGACAGCTCACTGAAATAGATTTGTTACAGTATACGTTGCAATTTTGGATTTAACACTCAAAACTAGTAATGTTCACACCTGCTAGAATTCACAAATGTAACAGAGACTGTTAATTTTACACACTTAATATATGCATGCTCTATATATTTCTATGTATAGCGAATCAAAATATTCCTAACCTGTTTCTTCATGTTGTCATTGTGCTCCTTGATGGTGTCAAAACTGGATTTGAGCCTCTTGTTCTCTTTGCTCCTCTCTCGAAGAAGGTCCTGAAGCTGGATCAGTTCTTGCTGGTGTTTCTGATGACACACACATACAGACACATTCATAATGATGAGGGCAGTCACTTTCAGAATGATCAACACTGATATTCTTTAGTATGACTGTGTGCTGAATTAAATGTGCCATTTCAATTCTGTTATACTTGGTATGTTGTCATGGAGGATGACGGCCCTTTGTGACCATGAATGCAATCATATTACTTTAGTTCAAAGAGTGGAAGGAGAGGGAACAAAGTATGGTGAAGAACTGTATAACATATTGTCTTGAATATGACTAGGTGATGTATGTGTCCTACCTCCTCTACAGCCAGAATGCGAGTGTGTACCGTCTCCTCCAGGTCAGCAAGCCTTCCTAAAGCCTCCTCCTGTTGTTTCAGTCTCCTTTCTCGCTCATGCAACTCCCTCTCCCACTGCTGCTGACTTTGTCGCTCTGCCTGTATACACACACAAATGTATGTTAAACTAATAACATTCTATCTCAAACTAGTTGATTCTAGAACTTTTAAAACTGATGACAATTATACAAGTAGTAGTATTAGTAGTAGTAGTAGTACATTTACACCACTGCGCATTTCTTTGTGCACAATGGTTTGGAATCACCTCTTTAAATATCATCAAACGAGACAAAGAACCACTAATTTGAAATCATTTAAAATGTAAATATGCAATTTACATTATACCACATACTTAATCAGAAACACTGCAAATTTCCAAAGCCAGAAACACACTTGTGTTGTGGCATTTTCATTTAACAGCATTTTGTTTCAGAAGAAAGCAGAGAATTTTTTTAAGTAAAAAGTTATTTTTTCGAGTTGTTGCTTAATATAGGATTTCAGCTGCCTAACGGTCATGTATCTATCTCTCTATGTTTTCAGTGGGAGACAGGTCTGGACCAGGACTCTTGTACAACAGAGACATTCTGTTGTAATACATGCTGAATGTGGTTTGGCATTGTCTTGTAGGAATAAGGACATGGTGTTCATGATTTCCAAAGAGAATTTAAAAATTTGACAGGTCAGACCACAGGACAGTTTTCCACTTTGCCTCAGTCCATCTTAGATGAGCTCTGTTCCAGAGAAGGCAGCAGCATTTCTGGATCTTGTTTAGGTGATATTTTCCTTGCATGATACAGTTTTAACTCACATTTGTGGATTCTACAGTAAACTTTGCTCATTGACAGCACGGGCTCAGAACACTTGCAAAACCCACAGAGACTTCCATTACAGATCTCATGTCTGTTTTAAATCCAGTGCTGCCTGAGGCCTGAAGATCACAGTGATTCAGTATTGCTAAATATCTCTTCGCTAAGTTCAGAACGTTACGTATATACCATAGATGATGAAATTCCCAAACTCAGAAATGTAATACTTGCTGAACTGCTTATGAGTGTCAAAGCTTTCGCAAGCATTATTCCTGAAGGATTCCTTTTGTACCAAATGATGTTATTATTGACCTGCTGCAAATTAATCTAATAGTTTTTTTTTTCATGCACTGCACAACTTTCCAGTATTCTGTTTCCCTGTGTTCATGGTTGATATGAAATTTAAAATGACACTATTTTTGTCAAAACACAGTTCAATTTTGTCTTTGTACCTGTCTACTATTTTTAATTCTATACAGTGTTTAAATGATTTGCAAATCATGTATTCTGCTTTTTATAAGACAGAACATTTAATTTCACAGTGTCCCAGCATCTTTGGAAATGGGGTTGAACACAAAGACTTGCATTTGGTCACAGTTTCTCTTTGATCTGATATCTCACTTTTAGTTGTTCATAGATGGTCATCATCTCTCGGTAAACTGCTACTAATACAGAGGAAGAAGAGCCACACGAGGCAGGGAATTGGCGAGCCCACTGCAACTGCCGGCCTCTTTCTGTTTCCTGGGACTCAGAACTACCATCTAGACAGGAAGGCAAGGTCACATCTGAGGGAAATAGACATAAATTAAATACACAGGGGAAGTTATTATATATGAGTATATATTTTTCAAATAAATAACAGTACAGCAGAGGTTGTAAAAATGTCAGCACTAAAAACATGAAAAAAATTGTCTAATTACTGCTCTGGCCTGAAGATCATGTTATCTGAGGGAAATCATTTAGTTTAACTGAATAGTCTTCTTCAGGATGACAAAATCTGAAAGTATTTCTGCTTCAAATATGTTGAGTTTCTAGTAGCATGATCATTTGCCAGATTTTTCATATACTATTCAGTCAATCACACACACACACACACACACACGCACACACCCACACACACGTACCAGTTTCTGTAAACAGCACCTGAGAGTCCTGAAGTGGGACAACAGTGGAGTCTGCACTCAGGTCCTCATTGCTGCCATGCACACTACGATTACTGCCAAACCTCACAAAAGACAGTAACATGTTTTAGTCAAGGCACTCCACACGTGCAAAATTGTAGCCGACCTCACTGGTCACTTACTGGTCAGGGTGGTTGGCGACCGCTTTGAACAGCTCACGTAAAGCTTCATTGTAGCATTTCAGCTCTTTGCTTGGTTGACTGGACTTCTGGGCCAAAACAAGCCTTTGTCCTGCCTCTACAAAAAAAGCAAACATAAAGAAATGTTTAGCATGTTTATGAATTCAAGCACTTGTGGAGGCTCCATGTTACATACTGTACACTTACCATCACTGGCTCCTGAGGTCATATCATCTGAAGGTCTTAGCTAAAATACAGAGCAACGACGTGTATTAGTGAAATGTAACGTATTACTTTCATCAGTTATTATAAAAAACGATTTATTTTTTAAATAAAATTAGTTATTCAAATAACATCAATGTCGACTTCCAGCCCAGTCATACAGAACAAATTAAACTAGTGTTACAATAACAAACAACAGTGCCATATATTAGACAAACTAAGCTAGCATTAGCTTAATACCCAATTAAAAATAAAAAGAGTAGTGTTTGGTTGAAATGAGAAGTAGCTTTCATTTAACTGTGTTATAATGATAAAGGCAAAGGATTATTATCGGCATAAACTTAAAACGTACGCGTAACCTTAAATTAAAATATAATCAATGTTAGCATAACTTTAACACTTGACACTGTTGAGACAGAGCATGCATGTTAAGAGTACTTCAGCAGGTTAGCGTTGTTACTAGGACGCAGCTACAAACAAATTGAAGTGCTCTGACACAGCCTTAAGTTGTTGTCAAACTCAAACCTGTTTCCTCCGCTCCAAATATTTCAGCTTAAGTTTCTCCACTGCATCTGTTACGTCGGTATTTTTAAATCTCTGGCTCATAGCTACTGTAAATGTTGCCGCTAATGTCGACTTCTACACTTTCAGCTGCTAACGGTGTCAAACAAAACCACAATAAGATTAACTTCCGTTTCGAAATTTCAAATTAAAACATCTTCTCTGTGAAATAAAGTGCCACGGGTGGGATAAAGTAAATTATTTTTTTGATGGTAATTCCATTTCCGGTAGTATTGTGTTTAATGTGTTCACTTAACACATCTCTAAACGGCCCTGTTCGTTCATTGTGGAAGCAAAACACAATCCAAACCTGGCGGATAATTGACCACGTGACTAAAAAAAAAGAAAAACAACGAAACTAAAGGGCGAGGAAATGGCAACAAGATTAAAACAATAATTGTTTTTTTAATAGCCTCAAAGACATTCGTTTGCAATTAAGTAAAAAACGTTTCCAGTAATATCAGCAAACAGTCTTTTTAATTTTCTTTGAAAAATGTATATAGGTCTCATAATGTTCTAAATATCTTGTTCTGAATAAATGACATCTTATTGGCTAATGTTTGGTCTAAAACCTGACTTTTATAAATGAGCAAATTTCACCTAATTTCAGTTTTGCATGTCCTCAGGCCAACTCATTTTTTTTTTCTCTGACTGATGGATAGAAAGTCATTTCCCCATTCCCGCCCAGACGCAATGCAGTTACCCAAACTAACCGGTTGGTGTCAGTGTTTTATCAAAGACAAAACGATCCCGCAGGCTCCCGTTTGTCTGTTTTACTTGTCATTAACGCAACTTCAACACTCCTTTTTTACCATGTCAAACCAAAGGGATCACAACAAAGCTATGAGTCTGAAGAAGTTTCAAAATAGGTCATGGTTATGTTGCATATATGTATACACTACGGAAATATTTACATCTCTAATGGCTAGTACAAAGTTTGATGTATATACAATCAATTATGATAATGACTCAGTTAATTCCTGAGGAATTTATAATTGTGCAGTGTGAGACTTAAAAAATAAAATAAATGCTGCACCACAGTCTTACTTGAAGTTCCATATAACCATAAACAGCCTGCACATTTGAGAAGCAACAGGGATGATATGGAGACATTAAAGTGAGTCTATCCACAGATTAACCTTGCTGCACCCTGAGCCCCGAGTCTAACCCACAGCTTAGCACTAACCCATTAGGTTTGACAGCCAGTGCCAAGTTTGCTCCAGACCTGAGTAGTCCACAACTACCCGTTAAGATTAATGCCCCCTTCCTCTGTTTGGCTAATTAGCAGCCGCTGCCATTAATACACACTCTCACAATTCAATCACTTTGTCCCTGCAGGCCTTTGCTTGACGTTGAGAGAAATTAGCCAGAAAGCATAATAACACAGATCTTCATTAGGGTGTTCTTTGCTTTGTCCTGTCCACTTTGTATGGAAATTACAGTTCTGCTATGTCACCCGGTCATAGAGACTCCTCATTCAGAGATCTTCTGTGCCCATCTCTGATACATGTGTACATTGGAATAGGTTTTGGTAGTCGAAAGGTTAAAAGGAAGGATGAAGCAATTTTCTCTACGTACTGTAACTAAAACAGTACTCATGGACAGAAGCCGTCTGCACACATATTAATAAAGAGCAGGCATGGCATTCTTGGAATCTAGAGTGCAACCATGTGTCTGTTTTTCCACACTGTAATTTGACAAAAGCGATCCGTGCGCATTAATTGGTTTGACTGTCACTGAACAGTGGGGTATTCAAATTAAGTGTAATTCTGCTCTTTATTGTGGCACAGCTTACGGACCCTCAAGGCCAATGTTTGAAGCACGCTGCTGAAATTATTTGGCTGCGCATGTCCGTGCTCTGCCTGTGTACTGTATGCGTGCAAGAATAAACTGCTAATAGATACAGCACAGACAGTCTTAAGGGATGTGGCCGGCAGTTATCGTCTGCTCCCTCTGTTTTCTGACAAACACATGTGCCAGCCCAGGGGATACAAATAGACAAAAGCAATCAGCTCCAATCATTGGATTTACAACATATTGCTGGGTTGTATTGCACAACTAATTAACTCTTGTCTCATGATACAAAGACGTGCACATGCGCATGCAAGTACCCTTGCTCTCAATTAAAGTGACGATGGCAATGCTCTGCTGTGAAAATGATTGCTTTTCAATTGGCATGACTCTTTGAGTCCACAGAGCAGTATTATGTATGCTAATGCAAGCTGTAAAAACGGCTCTGCAGTTCAAGCGGGTGGACCCGGAGCAATTAAAATGCCTCTTGAGCCCCAGACAAGACACTTCATCCCTGGGCATGCCAAGCAATTTTACGAGTTCTTTCATATTAAAAATATATTTTTGAAACTTCATAGGAATAAGACTGTAAAAATATGAGGCCTAATAGATACCTCGTAGATGGGTTGATGCAGCAACAATCTTTGAAATTAAAATGTTATGAACTAAGAATAGAGCTTTTGTTTAATCTCCGAGATTGTTATTAATTTCAGGAGTCTGTAAAAAGTGGTAACACTGGAGACCTGAAGCAGGACGGCTGAGCCAGATAAGATTTCCTCAGTGTCTTCAACCAGCTGGACTTGCCCTGATAACTGAAGGCACTTTGGTGGCATCCTGATGAGATGCCTGAAATGCCTACTCTTATTGTGGCATGAGTCATGACAGCATTACTGTTTACACTGCATCAGTTCACCTGCCAGTCTCATGCTCAATTTTACCCTCACTCCTGAAAAATACTCACAGATACAGCTCTTGAACTCCTTCACTTGGAGCAGCAGCTCCTTCCCAAATCAAAGACAGCGGTGCACTGTTCTCTAACAGGCCATAGCTTTGGACTTGGAACCGCCCCAGTGCATGCTGAAGGTCACAGATTGATGAAGCCAACAGAACAGAACCACACAACAGAAACCCAGTTCTAAGATCCAGAATCGGAACACTAACTTGTTTGACGGCTCACCCAGAATAAAGCCACCGTTCTCATTTTGGTCACAGAAGAGCTTGGCTTCTTGGCTTGTATCAACCAAGCAGGTAAACCGTACACACAGGGCATCCCTTGAGACACATTTGTTTGTCCATAGAACAGTCACTCTGGGTTGCTAACTCATCAGTGGTTGATATTGCTGCTCTTTTCTGGCTGCAGATATAATAATACACCCACATCCCTACTTAAATTGTCCTTATCATCACTTATCACTGCAGGCATTGGGCCTACACGGTTCCTACACTGCATTCCCTTTTCATTCTGTTCCTACCTGAACCCCATGGGTTTAGATTACAGGGACATTGATCAGTTCGTTCTCGTCTTTACTCTTGGACTCTTGAAACATCGTCACTCACTGCCTAATCACTATTCCAACTCATAGCATAGTCAAGATACCTGGATGTGTACTTGCCCTGATTGTTTTATCAAGGCTACACTGGGCGGTGACTTGCAAGGTGACTGCGCCTTATCATGCACGTTGCTATTCTAATTCCAGAACGACCATACGGCGTCCTCCCGTCCTCCAGAGTCCTATTTTAGAATCAAACTTGTCAAGTCCAAACTCCCAAGTATGCAAGTCCGAAGTCGGCATACTTGGCATTGATAAACGCCCTGGGAGGGGTCTTCTGCCTTCCTAATTTTAACAACTGTCAAAGCACAACAAACACAGTGAAAAACAAAAGAGGTTAAACATACAATGATATAACTGGTTGACACTCTCAATCTAAAGCAATGCATATGTTCATAATTCATAGCACTTCAGTTAAAGAGCACTAACCGTTAATAGTTCCCCTGTCCAGCCCTATGGATTTGCGTTGAGAACTCTCATGCAATCAACATCACCACCAAAGCCCTGCAGGATTTATCCCTATAATAACTCCTACTGTTTAAGGGCCTGTAATAGCTTTGTCAGGTTATATTTATTAGATTAATTTCTTCCGATTTAATTGATACATTAATATTTTAATGTTTACCCGCACTGTGAAGGGCCTTTGGGGGCCCAGGAAGCTGGGAGGAGGAGAAGTAAAGTAAATCCACTTCTGGGGAAGACCCCTTGAAACCCACTTTTTTGGTAATAGAAAAGTGTGAAAATGTTTTAATTATTCAATGGATTCATAGAGTATTCAGACTTTTAGATTTGCCTAATTATTGGGGTGATGAAATATTAATGGGATTTAGTGATTATAGTAAAGTAGACGAGAATAACGCTGGATAAAATGTGGCAGAACGTTAAGAAAGTATTACAGAAAGACTTCTTTATGTAATATACTTCTTCTTGGAACTATGGGGAAGGCAGACGACTTAATTTCTCTCTTTTGGCCTAATAGGCTTCTTGGTCTTTCAACCTTTCCAGATTCTTATCAAGATTCACCTTTCTGTGCAAACTGATCTTTATGTATGTGTTATATATGTTTAAATGTCATCATTTGCTTTTGTGTTTGTTTAGTTTTTTTTTTTTTTTTTGTTGCTGGTTTGTTTGCTTCAGGTGTGCAGAGTGTGCCTTATCCCAGGGTTGGGCTGCCATCTCACTTGCTTCTCATCACCCAATCAAGCTGAACCGTACTTGAGGACTTTCCACCCTGTGGTAGTGACATTAGAACCAGCTATTGTTACTTAACCGTTTTCCTTCGTACCAAATCCAAATAACCTGTTTTGCTTTCCTTGCTCCAGGTGCAGCCCGCGCTCCAGCCTTTTTCACCAGCCAGCTCCTCCTGATCTTGGAACACTGCTCTAGCTTTAATGTCCTTCGTGCTGTCCACACTGTAACACATACATTCAGTTACTTGATTGTATAATTGTATTCATTTTATGAAATCCAACTTATTAAAAGATATACCTTACTGCTGTCCCAGACATGAGCATGGAACACTGTATTCTTGCAATTTGTGAGTCACAGTCAGATGTGAAATGGGACACTGGCACCGTTTGCGATTTGCATCTAAGTAGTGCTTGAAAATGACTTTTGTGAAACAAGCCTCAGCCTGCCAAATTACATCTGAGGATGAGGATGAAGCTTCATAAAATCTGAGTATAACCTTAATCATTACATAAGGGTTATCTCATCAGGTTTGTTTATGACTCAGGGCAGTCAGCGTTCTCCCTCATTCAAAGTAATGCCACTTTGAATGAACTCCACGCCAAAGTGATATACATGCAACCTCGCAAGGACACACCGGACATGACTGGAAGGTGATCGACCCCTTTAAAATTTTGAAATGGTCACTTATTCCAAGCCCCCATTTTTTAATGCCAGCAGCCCTCCACGCTAGCAGAATGAATTGAATCACTGTTGAACAGATAGCCGCCGAAGCCAACCTCTATAGGAGCTGAATACATCAGCGCAGTCAGTGTTCGTGAAGTTTGACCTCAACTCCCACTCACAATACACACAACATTCCTCTGAGTGTGCGCGCGCATGTGTGTATGTGCGCTAACAACCTGGTAGAGGCACTGGCATTTTTATTATGCTGAAATTAGTTATATTTAGATGGGTCCATTTCCCACTTGGAAAACAAAACAAATATTCAATTCTATGATTCTGTATCTCTGATGGAGCATTTTCATTGTGTGGTATTAAAACTAAATGGAATCTAATATAGAGATATGATGTGTCACTAGTGTATTAAGAAACTTCAAGAATGCAGCAAGCTCATCCAAAGCCAATATCAGCGTGAACTGATCTGTGTCCATCACATCTAGCCCCACTGGGGGATAATTTAAAGGATCATCTTATCTTGTCTTATACCTTCCATTAGAATCTGATCTCAGCTCAGAAACATTTGCAGAACGACAGACATGTCCCTTTTAAACCAACTAGCCTCTTTCTGACGTTACTATACAGGACTCAATATCCTGAAATGTAAGTAATCTCTCGGCGCGAAGCCTGTGATGTTCATGCCCGGATGGAAGGACAGAAGAGACGGCAAGATATTGGCTGGTGATAGGTGACTAAACTGTAATCTTAAACATGAGCAAGAGACAATGACTTCAAGCATTCTTAAGCGTTACGTTCACAAAAGGTTTCATGAGAAACATAGCTGCTTGGAAGACTCATGTTTGGTCTGTATTATGTCTTAGTTCATGATACATAACACTTCCCTTAAACCCAGATTACCACTGTAAATGAGAACGTATCTCAAGAGAATTCCTGGTTATATAAAGATCACATAGCATATAAAACACTCATTGGCACAATAACAATAGTGCCATCCAAAAAATCCACAGTGGAAACATTAGTGTTCATAGATTCCTCTAACAGTTCCAAAAATGCAGTGGCAAGCAGTCACTGATGATACACAGTAAAGATGATTAGCCAGTGCCTAGTATCTCCATATAGTTCTCTCTATCCAGTGTAGGAATAGTGAATGAAGTGAGTGATTCTGGACACTGCATGAGCCCTGTGAGGCTATATGCTGTTATGCTTTGATTTAGCAATTATTATTTTTGCTTAGACATCGCATCAAGCATGTAATTCTGCAGCTTCTCTCTGAAATCAAAACAACGATCAGATCTCAAATCTAAAACTTGAAAAAAAAAAAAAAAAAAACAGTTCCTCTAATGGCCATTTGAGGCTCCAAAGGCAAGTCAATCCTCATAGAGCCCCATGTTACGAGTGGTCTCTGTAGGCAGTTTGACTGATGTCAACCGTATTTGGGGTGCATTTTTTTTATAACTTTCCCGTTTTACGGTTATAATAATTATATTTGAATTAGGAGGAAGTTAGGATGAGTAGGCGACAGCCAAAATGGAGACATCTAGAGACACTTCACTGAGCTTCAAAGCTGCTCATTGTATTTTTATATACTCCATGAGAACTCCCCATTATTCCAGCTGAGCAACTCTTGAGTAGTGCCCCTAATACACTAACCTGACAAAAAGAACTCATCAGGATAAGCAGATATTTGACTAAATACTGATCTAACATATAAAAGAACATGATGATGAAACAGAAGCAGAAGAACATAAATAGACAGTGAAGGAGTTTAAACTGTGGAGGGACTGTATCTATGAGAGGACCTTCATCAGCGACCCTGGCGGTGCTGTAATTCCTGCAGAGTTGAGTCATGTGGGATGTTTCTGGGTAGTCTCAAGGCCCAGAAGCCCTTTTTTGGGAATGTCATGTTTTAACAACTCCTATGCCTTTTAATTCCCGCTTCTGAAACTCTGTCTGGAAGTACTGGAATGTGTGTGAGGCAGCAGGCCAGACGCTAGTGTTTGGAAATAAACTGTCTATCCAGTCTGATTGGCCTCATTCTCAGGGACGTGGGAGCAGCGACTCTGCCAATACACAACACACTCACACATGCGTGCTCAAACATGGGCTGGGGCTTTCAAACGTACCTTACAGAAACGGCTCTATTTGCATTGCATTCCGACTCGCTTTTGCGCTCTAAAACATGCGCATGCAGCCAGCTTGGACAAACATAGATGAAACATTATGCATAAAACAACACATGCCGTGCAATGGCAACCCCGCAGGCACACACAACATGCACGCAAATTCTTTAATCTAAGTAGAAATCTGTGCACATCGAATGAAAGAGAAAAAGGCAGATTCCAGGGCTAATTTTTTTTTGTTAATATTATTCCCACTGCAGTGCTGATGAGTCTGATGGAGTGGCTGCAATTGAACTGCGGGAAGCTCCTGGGAGACTGGCAGACTTAATGGACCATGTGTGTTCATATTATCATGTGTGAGCGTATTTTTTTGTCTACAAAGGAGGAGCAGTGGAGGAGTGTGATGAAATAAGCTACAACAACATAAAAGGCACCTAATTGTTCCCTGAAGGCACAGCATTCAGAAAGTGGTAAGAATAGCTCAACCTCCCACATCCGAGTGGAAACGTTGGCAGCCACGGAGGAACTGAGGACACACCAAAGTTTACAATATTCTCTTTAACATTTGATAAAATTGTGAAAAATAAGGGAAGATATCTTGAGGAAAATGATGTGGGGAAGGGAGAAATTTTGCTTTCTAAAACGGAGTTGTCTTTCTGCCCAGTAGTTTGCAGTGTCACCTCACAGCAAGAAGGTTCCAGCCGGCTGGTTTGTTTCTGTGCGGATTTTGTACGTCGTACGTTGAGTTTTCTATGTTTGCTCTGGCTTCCTCCGATAGCCTAGAGACATGCTTTTTGGGTTCATTTGTGTTTCTAAATTTGCTGTATGTGTTTTTGTGAGTGGTTGTTTGCATTTCTGTGTTAACAATGTGGTAGACTGCCGACCTGTCCAGGGCGTACCTAACCCCTTGCCCAAAGGTATAGGGATATAGGTATATCTGGGATAGGCCCCAGCTCACCCATGACCCACAAGAGGTCAAGCGGTAACAGAAATTGAGTCAGTCAGTCATCTTCTAAACCTGTTTAGTCCTGTTAGGGGTCACGGGGGTCTGCTGGAGCCTATCCCAGCTGTCATCGGGCGAGAGGCAGAGGAACACCCTGGACAGGTCGCCAGTCCATCGAAATGAAAATATTTTTAATGAATTGCGAAATTCTTTACTTATTGTACTGTATGTCAATGACATGTTGAGCCCCTGTTGGCAGCTTTTCAACGAACTGAGCATTTTAAATACCCAGCTGTGCCCATCAGTAAGGGGGGAGAACGTTCACACTCATTGGCTTTTCATTTTAATGAACCAATGCTTGAGTAACATAAACCATTAAAAATAAGCCTACAACAATATCAGTATAGAGAATGAAAAGGCGTGGACCATAACAGAAGCATGTAAGGCCAGCAAGTTCTTCTCGGCTTCTTATCTATTGTAACATTTTGGTCCGAACACACCCGGAATGAGGCAACGTCTAAGTCGGCCTTCCTTGGCAGTGGTTCTTTGATGTCAGTTTGGTAACAATCTTCCTTGCACTTATTTGTTTCTTGTCCTAGGAGCATTATTTCACAACATCCCTACCAAAGGTTTCCTTTCCAGAACAGCTTGGCAGGTATTCTTCAGTTTCCGTATGACCTATCAGTTGGTTTGTATACTTATGATTTTCTTTGTCATAACAGCTTTCACATTCCTTCTTTTGTCTGTGGACTTCTTACACTACCATAAACTGTAAGTCTTCCCAGTTTCTTGCAGATGTTTCCGGCAAAAGCCCAACATATGTTTAGGTCCACCAGGCTTGTCTGACAGCCTCATCCATCTCAATCTCGTTACAAGGTCTAGATAAGTTGACATCCAAGCAACTTCTCTTCAAAATGAGGCCACAACTGAAAAGCAGGGCACTGCTGGTATCCAGTTGTGTTTTTACATACTATTTATGACTGGAACAAATGCAATGATATGCCACTGAAGACCAGGGAAGGACGTTTTCACCCTTTCAGGCAATCTTTTTCAGTGGTTGCAGATCTACAAAATGTTTACTTGCCCAGGCATTGTTGTGGCTCATGTCTATGCATCTACTATAGCTCACTGAACAGACTTAACCTGTGCTGAAATCTAAATGTTGCTTAAAGAAAAGAAAAGAAATCAATATTAAGCACACTGGTCTAATTCTACTTTAAAGTGCTAATATGCTGCTGCTGCCAGGCCTCTGCAAGGCCCATCAAAGCTCATATAAACACATCAAACACATACACCCTGGCATGGAAAAACACAGAGAAACAGCTGTATGTAAGCATATGTATCCATGAGTTCATGCACGTAGAAGTTTCAAATTTTGCACATGTGGGCACCATACCTATGTTAAGTTTGGCATCAGGCAAGCTGGCAACGTCCCTGCTAGCGTGAGAGCTGGAAGGACCTGTATAATTACTGAGACCAGAGAGAAGAATGGGCTTTTCAGCAACATAGTAGTTCACAGTGTAGCTACAAGATAAACAGAATGATGAAAGAGGAGGATTATAGGATGGAAAGCGAGGGAGAGAACGTCTCTGGAACAACCTGCCTGAAGAGTTTAGGCTTGTGCAATCAGTACTCTTTCTCCAATCACAGCTCAAAAGCGCATTTTAGAGACTTGCTTTAGTGGGTTTTACTCGTGGGTTTTTGATTTGGCAAAAGAAAAGCTGTAGCCACAGCTGCCCACCAGTGCAAGAGGTCAGTGTGTCGCTGAAGTTAAACAAGTCTGGTAATGAAAGTCAGGCTGAATCAAAGATTACTTGTGTAACCATGGTTCTATGAGTGAAGAGATGATCTCTCAAACTCCCACCAAATCATATTTCAAGCAAGGAGATCTTAGTCCTGTTAAGGGTCGCAGGGGTCTGCTGGAGCCTATCCCAGGCATCATCGGGTGAGAGGCAGGGGTGCACCCTAGACAGGTCGCTAGTCCATCGCAGGGTATTTTAAATAAATCATTTTAAACCATGCATTCATTTACTAATTGGACCTCTTTTTACAGTATATCCGTGACAATTTAGGAAAATTATATTACCTACACATTTGGTTCTAGTCTGTCAAAAGAGTAAAATTGATTAAGCTGGTTAATTGGTTCTCCAGATGATTTGTTCAATGGCTTAACTAATATGTAGGAGTAGGAGTAGGAGTTCATGTGGTGTTGGGATAATCGGAAATATAAATTACCTAGTGTAAATATGCTGGAAATATTCACATGATCTCCTCCTCAACAACCGGTCATGGAAATTTTTGGTATACAACTTGCTGGCTTGTTGACATAATTTACAAAAACCCGGCCGGAGTCATTAACCATGACCCGAAGTACAGTAAAGGTGCAGCTTATCACTTTTTTGTGACTCATTTTTTATGAGTCGCACACTCATGTTTGGATCATATGCCATTGTGTTCTTGGTCTGTTTCATTTTCTAGTCATTGTTACACACATGCAACAGAGATCTATGTAATGCATAAACAAATGGAGCAATAAAAAAAAAAATAGTATGCATGTCCGTAGCATTCGTCTTGTTGGCAAATTCCTACTTGAAAGTACAGGAATACACTGAAGTCAGTAAAACTATTTCCCAGCAGGAACTGAGACTGTCCAACCACAACTTACAATGATATACTAGCATGCGTCTGCTTTTAGTCAGGACTAGGCTTCCAGATTTTTCATTGCTGTTTTCAGTATTGTCATTTTTTCACTTACCATAATCATGGTTAGATTACCATTAATTTAGTTTATTTTGAAGTTGTTTTGTCTAAAGGCAGAACCAAATCCATATTAGCTATCTACTTGAGAGTGTTTGAAAATCTGGCAGCCAAATTGGTCCACTTGTAGTGAGATATGTAACCCAACAGAAGGTCTGTTCTCCTCCAAGGCTCATTTGCATTTTCCTCTCAGTTAGCGACTCTGCATCAGAAAACTCTTCCCCTCTCTCGCACATACAGGCACGCACACACACACAGATGCTGGGGGGTGTGTGTGCGTGGGCAGATAGAAAGCAGAGGAATCCCTGATAAGCCCAGTAGTCTGGCGGACGACACAGAGAGCGGAATGGCAGCTATGCCGGGCATTCACAACACTGTGTGGTGTCACCAAACAAAGCCTTCCCTTCTCCCGCCTGTCAAAGACACCATTGTGTCACGAGGAGAGAGCCTTTATATCGCACACACATTCCACACATGCTGTCCTCCATAACACACACACACACACTTATGCACACACATAGAAATTCTCATCTTGTAAAGTGACATATTTAAGCACTGGGAAGTTATTTGCCTTTGTACTAATAATATTAACACCAAAAATATAGACTCAGACACAAAAAATACATAATTTATATGTGCACACTATTTCCTTATAGTAAAGATAAACATATAGAAATTCACTCTCCAAGTTTCCTTGTCTGTGTAGACAGGATGGATACTCCTAGCAGGAGAGGCTGGCATTCCCAGCATGGAGCCCCCAGTCACCTGCGAGGGGGCGGGAACAAGGGGAAGCTCCCCTGCACACTGGAAGTCTGGGAAGTTAATGACAGCTGACATACTCACAGGGGGGTTGACAGCGAGAGTGTATGAGGCTTGTTCCTGTAACAGAGAGGGAAGCCGTCTGTGTGTGTGTGTTAGCCTCTTCCTGTGGCTCTGACAAACTCCTGACTGCTCCTGCCACCTCCACCTCAGCCACAAAGGACTCATGGGAAGGTGGACATGACAGGAGGGTGGGACTCCCATATGCCTCGTGTCCGAATTTCCAGTGTGGCTATGCAAACACCTGTCAATCACTGCTGGGGTTGGGGCGAGAGCTACAGTACAGCTGGAATGTGTGTGTTTTAACATCTACAACAGAAAAGCAGTTGTGTTGCTTTTTGCAAATTCTCTTGAATATGGGGTTTTGTGCTCAGGAGAACTTTTTATTTGAAAAAAAAAATGATGTAGCCACTAAATGTAGAGCCATACTGATGTAATTTTATTAGAATACTCTTTAAAGAAGGGTGAGGTATAAAGAAATGATCCCAATTCTTTTTTTCTCTAAAAATACAGTGGAACCATTAATCTAAATCTAAATTACGTCATGTAGTTTGGAAGATGTGTTTGTGGAGAGGGGCAGTTGAGCTGCCAGTGCTGACAAGTTGAAAGTATTTGGGGCCGGCACTCCTGTCAGCCACGTGGAGAGCTTCCCAGCATGGGGGTCACCATCACAGAGGAAGCTCCAAACTTCACTTCCCCAGCTTACAGTGACAGGGCACACTGGGATCCTGGGCCTGGACAAGGGGTCCTGCTGAGCGAGTCTTGGGCTGCAGGGTGCCTGGTCAGATTGGAGGATAAAGACTCAGTCAGCAGGGGTTGAGTACGAGGACAATGCAGATACAGTAGAGGTCCGGCAGGGGGGGAAAGAATTACCTGCCAATTAGGAAAAGTTAATGTGAAGAATGATGGGTGTCAACCTGTCAGAACCCAGGGAGGTGGGGGATCAGCTGGATAAGCACCATGTTATCCCTCAGATTACACTGTCTACTGACATGATCAAACAGACACACAGGGATACAGGACAAACAGGACTGAGACAAAAAGCATAGTCGGAGAAGAAATATAAAATGCTATATTACTGGTCCGCTTGTCCGTGTGTTGCTTGTGTATTCTGTTTCGCTTAATAAATACAGGGAAGTTTTTTTAATTCAATTTGTGTGATTATTGGTTGAATGTAAAGAATTTAACTGTTCTTTCATTTTGGAGGCATCACATCTGAGCCTGTGAGTCACAACTGATTAGTAAAGAACCTAAACCTGTTCCAAATGAATTAGCTGCGTTCAGTTCAAGTTGCTTTAGCCAGGCTAACTGAAGGAGTTAGACCTTTTGGTTTGAAGTGTTTAATAGGGGCAACAAGTTTGGAAATTAAACTGATATTAACCAATAACACAATAACTAGCTGCAGTGTATTAAAGAGGCTGAAAGAGCTTGTTTTTGCAAGTGACAGGCTCAAATTGTTTCCTAAATTTGCTTCCTTAAAACAAGGTGTCCAACCTCAGTGTCTTAAATAAGAAAATTAGCCATTTTAAAATGCTTTACCATAAGAATTTAACCATAAGCCCACAGCCCCGGCTTTTGCCCCTGCTATCAGTACTTGCATTTCTCATTTGCTGTTTGATGGAAGTGGAATTATGTTGATCTGAAGCTGAATAACATTTGAATGTGGGTTATATTATCTCTCTGTTTTTATAAGAGACATCAGCTTGTTACTCTAATGAGGCCCAAGGACATAAGAAATATAAAAAATGGCCACATGTCACTATTGTCACATGTGAGAATGCAATATATGTATTGTCATATGTCTTCAGTCTTTGTTTACACACATTAACCCTATTCTCTGTCCTCTATAAAGACCTATTAACTGCATTGTTTGCCGCTGCACAGCATCTCCCTTAGGAAACCGCTTGTTATTTCAGCGCTGAGTGGAAACCTAGTTCCTGTGACACTTACAAAGTTAAAAAACAATCTGGGTCATTGGTCGAGGAATGGCCCTCTGTGGCTCCGGTATGTGTGGTATGGTCATTATGGGCAGCATGGGACAGTAGCAGCGGGTTGGGTCGCATTGCAGAGGCCGGGATGATTGACAGGCAGGTGGCAGAGCAAGGGTTTGCCTACTGCTGAGTAACTGTGTGTTTTCAACTCATAGTGTAAGAATAAAACACAAGAATGTGAAAGTTGTTTTTTATATATATATATAATTTTACAGCTTTAGAGGTATCTCCAGCATGTACACAATGTTGATTATTCACTATATATTACAATTTTATTCATGCCACTTTAAGCTCATAAACACCTACATACTGTCATCCCTTTTGATTAAATGCCTAAGAATTGTCTTTAAATCACAAACAAATATTTGTCCTGTTGAACTGTGCCAAGTTCTGACCTCCCTTGTCTGAAAAGAGAGTTTTATCCCATTAAAGTGTACAATCACTGAACATTTGCCATGTCTTGAGGGCATTATGAATAAGATGATTTAATTTGAAAAGCTAATTTGGAGGAAACGGCGTGTGAAACCCTGAAATATTATCCAAATAGTCAATGTAATTGGCTGATTAGAGCCTTCATTAAAAAAGCAAATGTCAAACAGTCAGTCTGCCTCTTGAGTGGTGCACATTCATCCTGAACACTGTGTGTGACTTGGTGTTTATCAGCTTTATACCGGTATGATCATTGTCACTGTGTTATTAGAGATTTGGAAGAGCGTGGTTGAAAACAACCGTATCCTGTTAAGGAAACAGACAATTCCTGTTTGTTCCTATTGTTACTGTTTCTAAGTCTATAAGAGAAGCCATAATCATATTTGGTGTTAATGCTGAAGGAATAAACGTTGTAATTGTGTAAAATACAAAATATAATTTGGCAAGATTTAACAACAATAAAGGTGTATTGTCTTTGAGTTGTTACTAATAGTCCAAGCTGACATTTTCTGTTATGAGCTGCCCATATATAGAGCTATTAATCCGGATTTATAAGAACAACATCCAGCTTCTAGAGAGAAATGAACATTCTGTAAATGTTGAATTTGTTGTTGACGCAGCTTGGAACAGGCTAACTACCGCTGTAAGAGTTGGCAATAAAAATACTCTCTTAGCCACATTCCACAAATAGCAGTATCAAAGTATGTATGAGTTAAATCTCAGCTCCTCTAGACGCAGGCAGAGCTGTAGTGGAGCAGCCCGCAGTGGAGACTGAGCAGGGGAAACAGGTGTTGGTTGCTAAATGTGCTTTCAGTGAGCAGAGGAATGACAGCTATGTGCTGGCCTCTGTGGTTACTGGCACGTTACCCAGAGCAGAGCTGACAGAAACAGCCCACTGCTGCTGTAGCTACTTCGGCCTTTATGAATGGAGCGCCTCCCCCTCTGAAACGAGATTCATTTTGGTTGAGTTAAACTGACTTGGCAACCTACAACGAGATCTTTATAATCATGATATAATCGTATACACCTAACAAACTGAGCTTCATGATGTTTTTGTAGCAGTTGCAGTTGTGGTAGGATCTCACTCACAGGTGAGATGAGTTTTCAAACCATCATGTAACCCTTTACTCCTTCCATCAGTATTTGTTATTGTAATATTTCTCATTTTGTAGAAAAGGGAGCTCTATCAAGAAACCTGGAGAGGCATCATGATGTATTTTTGCTGCTCTGTGTGTGGGCATACAGAGGAATGTGGCTGGCCTGTGTTATGGTTTTGCTGTACATTGTAAACAGACATAAATGTTGATCTTTTCCTGTGGTGTAACTGTGTATTGATTTTTGATTTAACAGCCTTGCCTTGGCTCTTGGAGCTCAAGCAGACCTCATGCACGTAATGCGGAGGATCATGGACCTGTGCAAACATTCCCTCCCTCATGCCATATGGGAGTACACATCTCTGATCAGATCTCATTTTACTTTTTGGTCTTTTCTCTGGGTTCTAATTGAACATCATGAAGTGATAAAAGTGAAGCCACACTCAGGCAGTTGCTCAATGAATTCAATTTTCTGCAGCAAAACAAAACAGTTAGGGGTGCTGATGTCTTTAATAGAGTGATGCATGTTAGTTTGCTCTCTTATACAAATCCACACCCAAGCCGGTCTAGTTATCTTTCAAATTCAGTCAACTTGATGCTAAATGAAAGACATAAGAAATGCAAGCAAGATAGATGAAAACAAAAAAAAAACCTTTTATTGTCTTTCAGCTCATTGTTTTGGTTCTTTGGCTTGCAACTTCACCACTGAGGTGAAGTGTCAAGTCTCTAATTCACCCACTGTACTTACTCAGAAAAAATGTGGATCAGCTATCATGAAGCTCGGTTTACAAATGCCAATCAGGTATACCATTATGACCTTCTGAGGGTGTCCTGTGGTATCTGGCAACTGAAGGGTGTTAGTGGGTGCCTGTGGGTTGATCCCACAGATACTTGATTAGTTTGGGATCTAGTCAGTCTGGAGGAGAGGTCAACACCTTGTGCTTTTTTTTTTGGGGGGGGGGGGGGGGGGGGGGGGGGTTGTCAGTGTGGTCATAATGTTGTTACTGATCCGTGTATGCAGATCTGCAGTAAACATAACAGAATAAAATAAAAAATAAAAAAAGATTAGCTTTTTCCAACATTGCTGATAGCACTGAATCCGTTCAGTGGATGAAGATAACCAAGACTGAACCCCAGTGAATCTGGGTTATGCCAATGTTGATTTTGGCAATGTCACGTCACATGTGAGGCAAACAGGTGTACATGTTTCCAGAGAGAGAACCACTCTGATTGACATGGTTATTAGGCACTGACATTTTACATGGAAACTGTGTCCATGTAAAATACGAACTAGAACTGAGCTGGAAAAAAATTCACGAATCATCTCCTGTCGAGGTTTACTGAAATGGAAGCAGGTGTCTACAACATTACTCACTGTGGCTACCCTATAAACCCAATTTATTGTACAACAAGAGGCACTGAGGGTGTGGCAGAGTGGGAATAAAAGACACAACTCTCCCTATTAAGAGTCAGTGTACCATCAAAATGATTTCAAAACCGTTATTAATAGTTGCGTTATGTTGTATTTAGTTCAAATGAAATTGCTAAGCTGATTGTGTGAACAGCAAATGTTGCACATTCACATTAACAGTTGTTTTCCAGCATCAACATATTCATATTGCCTCCTCTCTTCTGCTCTGACCTTTTCTCCTTCCTGCTGTCATTATAGTTTAATCTACTCTAAACTCAATTAGATGAAACTGTAATGATGTAATCTAGTCTAAATTTGATTAGAAAGCTTAAAGAGTTTTCAGGTTTGATCATCCACTACACAGTTTGTTCATTAGAATGGCAGCATTAAGTAAAGAACTGGCAGTGCAGAAGGAAAGACTGAAACAGGTTTTTACCTTGAAAAAGCAAAGCACTGATCTGATATTGATGCTACAATCCTTAGGAAGGAGAACCGCTCCTTGGGTGTTCCAAGTCGCGTATTAAAGAGGAATCAGGTATCATTTAAAACACAGAAGAGCTGGTGATTCAAGTCTAATCAGCAGGACAAGTGTTCTGTGACAGTCCCAGCACGCTTCATTAGGCTGCACTGTTGTCAGAAACAGAGTGGTGAAAGCTGAGCCTTTCACTAATACCACTAACACCCTTAACACTTGTGCAAGGATGTCAAATTAGCTCTGATTACCCCAGTGATTTGTAGGCACTGGACTGAAGCTGCTGCATGGGATGGGAAAGTTTGAAGCAAAGGGAGAAAGCGCGATGGATGTGAGGAGGGACTGTGACTGTCGTGTGCCACTCTTACCTGCTTTGACACTTTTTATTTAGTCTTGTCTCCCCTCCATCCTGATCTCTATATTTGTATAGATTTGTGTTTCAGACAGCTGGTGTTGTGTTGCTGATTGTGAGACTAATCATCCGCTCAATTACTCTGGAATGTGTATCTGGGCCGTGTTATGACTGATCAGCTTTCGCTCTTTCTTTTCATCTCTTTTCATGGAGTGCGGCTCGCTGTAGCCTGCCACTCTAAACATCTGGTCTCTGTCTACCCTTTAGCTTTTATTTAGCTTCTTTTGCTCTGAACAATGCTAGCATGCATTGTGTTGTGTTTCCACATGTTTTAAATGAAGGATGCCTTTCAGATCAGCTGTTTTAACACTTTTAAATATCACATACAAATAAACTACCAGACTGGAAAGGTATGTGCACAGTTATTAAACCATGAATCCGCTGACGGCCTATTCTGTTTTCTGACACTGTGGGCATTGTGCACCACAAGGTGCGCAGAAATAGATGGTCAGTGTTCTTGTATTTCTATAGCGCTAATTTTTGGGTACTCACGGCAACTCACAGCAACACATCTACCCACTCATTCACAAAAGCACACAGCAGTTGTCGCCACTGAAGGCACCTCGGGGCTCAGTGTCAAGGAAACTTTGGGCTTGTGGTCGGTGTACCGTGGAATCGAACCCCTAAACATCTGATTTGGCCAGAGTAAACAGATGAACTGGCTGCAAAGAAAGAATAAATGAATAAGGCAATGACACAAACTGGAACATTCGTAATGTAGGCTCGCCAGGTCAGCAGAAAATGTGAATTCCAAGAGAACAAAAGAGAAAATAAAACAATTTTCCTTCATTTCTCAAAATAAATACAATTCTCTGCCGCAGAAAGGACAGAGGCTGGTCACAGAAGAAGTAATCATGGCAATGAGGACATGAGTATCCACAACCACAGATTGGCTCTGAGCTTATCTTTTTCTCATTTAGTATCTTTTGTCAAGGTTATATGTGTGTGTGTGCGTGGGTGAGTGTGTGTGTGTCTAGTAATTTGGTTTGTCTGATAAACTGATCAACCACAACATTAAAACCACTGACAGGAGAACTAAAATTGACCATACTATGAAAATTCAGTGTTCTGCTGGGAAACTTGTGGACTTGGTATTCATGTGGATGTTACTTAAACATGTACCACCCACCTAGACCAGACAAGGCACCCCCACCCCACAGCAATGACACTCCTCGATAGCCCGGCAGGATGCAGCATGGAGGAACAACAACTCAAAAAACATGAAAAACAGCACAACATGTTGACCTGGCTTCCAAATTCCCTAGATCCCAAACTGATCAAGTGTCTGTCAGAGGCCCCTCCCCTCAACCCATAGCTCCCATAGGCCCCCACTAACAACATTCTGTTACCAGACACCACAGGACACCCTCCGAAGGCCCAAACTTCAAAACGTATTGCATTGAAGATCTTTATTATTATCAGCACAAAGCAACCGCTGTTAAAACTTTAATTAAAACCAACCTTTACACATGCAACATTTCCTAAATCTCATTCTCCCCCTTTGCTCATTTTCTAATAGACAAATTAATTCAATTTTATTCAACTTCCAGGACCATGTTTCTGTATTTTTTTAGTGTTCTCCTTCCTGCAGTGGAAGTGCCTGTGGTGATTCTCCGGGGCTGCCAGTGGGATGCCTGTTAGCATCTAAGTACGCTACATGCTGATGCAGAGGCTACATGCTAATGCTAATGAGCTGCTCAGTTGCAAATGGCAGGCCTGTGTTTTTTTTGTATTGTTTTTTTTTTTTTACTCCTGAAATGAACGTGGCGGTAAACCTTCCTTCATCGACATCTAATACGAGAATAAGAGAAACATCCATAGTGATTTTTTAAGAAGGGGGCAATGCACATTGGCGACTTTGAATTTGACCTTTACTCGACAAAGTAAATGAAGCAATGTTTGTAAATTTAGCATTTTTATAACACACAGAAACCATGTCACTGACTAAATCAGTCATGGCTAAACTCCAGTTTCAAGTTCCTGGGATTGTGCAGGCTGCCTTACTGCCACGCTGTCCTGGCTTGATGCAACTGCATCAGCGTTATTGATGATTCACATTCACTTGCCAGTTTATTAGGCACACTAGTGAAGACGAATGCATTCTGATATAACAGTCCTGCGCTAAATCTTAGCTTTTAAGGATGTTATGGTATTCAACATTTGTTTCAAATAACTTAGAGCTGTTGATTCAGCTGTGTTTTCATTTTGGAGGCTGTGGTTTGTAGTTCTGTTGAATTGTGTTGTGTTGTACTGACAAACTCCATCCTCTAAAATGATCACACAGTTCAATTATCACCTTTCTTACACTGTTTAAACTGAACATAGCAGCCATGAAGGTGGATTTTATATTAGAACGCGTTAGTTTTCACTACTGTACCTAATAAACTTGCAAGTGAGTATACATTTGTTGCACTTTCCAGACTAGACAGTACTTGAAATTAGTTTTACATTGCATTTTTTCAAAAATCCAAAGTCAAATCTGACCAATCTGCGCACGCCTGCCTGCCAGCTCAATTGAAAGCGAGCAAATATCGTCAATACTAGGAATTGAGTCAGTCCTTTTTTTTTTTCTTTTCGATGGATCGTGAATTGTTGATGCTTGGGACTGGAAACCCAGCTGCTGTGTTCCAGATTTAAAGTCCTGCTGTTTAGTCGAGATGGAGAATGAGATATGTGGGAGCGGAGGCTGGAATGTTAGAGGGCTGGTGCTGCTGATCATACCACCTGGTCAGACCACTCACCGCACACTCACTGGGTTTCCTTCACTTCAGAGGACCTTTCATTGACTTGTATTCATCTCCCAGGGCCTTAACTATATAACAGGAAACTTAAGTTGAGCCTTCACCCTACAATTTTATAATTTACTGTACATTATGGACTTGTCACTACAGATTAACATCCCCACGCATGATTAATAAAAGTAGCCTGATCAGTTGTTGATTGTGTCGTATGATTAATGTGGTCCCTGTCTCCAGACCTTGTAGAGCAGACATTCTTTCAGGATTCCAGACATAATTCATTGTGATCAGTGCATGAATTCTTCAAGATGATTATCAGTCCATACCCTTGTTAAAGTTCCTCATTAAATTTGTCTAATATCGATCATACTCAACCGAACCTAACTCTCGCTGCAACACGTGAAATCTGCCCTTCTGCGTGCGTTTGGGCCGTCTGCCGCTGTCTGACAAACTTCCTGCCCAGACAGGAAATGCATTCTTCTGTGTGTCTCTGATGGTCTGGCAGTGCGTGCGTCTCTAACGCGTGTGTTTGTGTGGACACAGACAACAGACATGTCATGGTATCTTACAGTAAGTGTCTATAGAATGCGACCCACTTCCCTTGGTAGCTCAGCTCCTGTTAGCTTCATAACATGCAACATGTGTTCATACCTGAAGCACTGAAGTTGAAGGAAGTACTGCAACCACCATTTTTGTTGTTATGTGTTTTAGAGCACTGGTGCATATTTCAATGTGCTGCAGGTAATGACAATCACCATCACCCTTGTTGTGTAAGTGGCAGTCTCGTGTGAGTGCGCCTTTGTAGCCTGTGTACCGGCTCTGTTGAGGATGCTCCACTCATCAGCACCAGACTCGGCGATGTAAGCGTCTTCTATTTTTGCAAAGAAATCTCATATTTTTTCGGTATTTGACCGCACGACTGACTTTCTGAGCTGGACGTTCCGAAGTCTCGGAATCCTGCTTCATGACAAGCTCCTGTTTTTCCAGTTGAACGCTTTTAACGTGAAGCTGCGGCAGTAGGAAATATTCAGTTTGCATAGCAGTAATCCCAGAGTTTATCGTGTCATGATGAAATTCAACATTCTGCATTTATATCGAGGTATCTGTTTATAGAGGTCACATTAGCTGTAACTTAAAATAGCATCGTTTCCTGGAATGGCACCGCAGACATAACGCTTACAATGATACAAATATGTAAATATTGTTCATCAGTGGGACATAGTCTCAGTCACCATTTTCTAATTTCATTCTGCTATAGAATGTGACTAAACGTATATTTCTCTGATGCCTTCCTCTCACAGTGTGTGAGTTTAGGTACGAGATGATAGAACAGAAAATTAGGAAATGATTTCAACATTACATTTTTTTTGTATGTGTGTGTGTGTGTGAAATAAATGTCAAAGGTTGTACAGCTGATATTTGTTATAAAAATGGGGAAATCAGAGCATAACATTATGACCACCTGTGTAATATTGTTTAGCTCTGCCTTGTGTCTCAACAGATATGACTCATCAGGACAGGGAGCATCTGTGGGTGGCTCCATACTTGATCAGTTTGGGATTTGGTAAATTTGGAGGCCAGGTCAACACTGTGTGCTGTTCTAGTGGGTGGAACATGTCTAAGTCACAGCCACATAAATGCCTGCTCCAAATGTTTTCCAGTAGAACATTGTATTGTCACAAGATGATTGGTATTATTTACTTTCCCTGTGGTTTTAATGTTGTGGCAGATTGGTGTATTTCTTGGGAGGTTACCTTGAACCATCCATTTTCAATAAGAAAATGTAGTAAGTGTACGTCTGAGAAAATAAACACAAAGAAAATTCAATTTCAAATACAGTTTAACAAATTTATTACTTAAACATAAAGTACCAATATTTACACTACATGTTCCCCGATAGGCAAAACGGTAAAGGCAGCGTTCAAGCAACAACTTTAGCCATCCAGCAAACAACAATTAGGCACATGGCAAAACTGTACACACGCAAAAAGCAATTTACAGTTAACAACAAACATTTACTGTACAAAACAAACATGTGGATCAAAATCAAGCTCTTGAAACAGAACCACTTGGTCTCACATTGCATGTAAAGGAAATGGTGTCTTGTGCCAACACAGAGGGAGCCTTCCAATTTTAAAGCTAGTAGTCCTTTAGTTTTATTTGTATTGTTCTTCAAGGGCCTTGACGTGCAGCCAAAGCCTTTGATCACCGTTATTTAAATCCAAGCCTGAGTTCATAGCCCATAATAGTCGTGTGGACAGTGCAGGACTCGTAGACTGAGCTACAGTTAGCGTTCTATATCTACATTTTACATTACAGTGCTGGTGTTGCAGCCACACATTTATAAAGCCACAAGTCCCTTTTTGGTGTGAACTGATAGTCCATCTTTTTGCCAGTGCATCAGCTAGAACCAAACTGATGTCTTTGCTTTGGTCTGATCAAGAGCTGCAGAGAGAAAGGAACAAATTATTATAGGTTTTCTTACCACTTATTGCACCCGTTACAATACATGTGACGTTTGACAAAAGCTTGGAGTCGTCGCTCTGTGATAGCTACCTGAGTCAAATGTCTCCAAAGATCCGTGGAGGGCAGAAGGTGTCCAGGTGACAGAGGTAGCCGTGACAGGGCTGTTGCTGCTAGGATCCATCTCTGTCTTCACCGCCTCGCTGTGTGGGGAGCTCGCCGTGCTGCTGGCTGGCTGGTTCTGGCTCCTAACACTAGGCAGCAGAAGGGGACTGAATCTGGGATCCAGCGCTGGGCTGTGGGCTGGGTACGGGTGAAGCACAGGGTGGTGGTGTCTGGTGTGGATGTGGGCGTGGGGGTGAGGGTGGTAGACGTCGTGAACACTGGGGTAGCCACTTGCGCTCTGGGGGTTCAGGCTGTAGGCCCAGCTATCGGGTGCAGGCGGGAGGTTGGCCTGGGGGAGCATGTGGCTGGCCCAGAGGCCTCCATCCGGGTGGTTGAAGGAAACAGGGCTGGAGGAAAAGTCCGGATGGACCGAGACAGAGACCGAGGGGAGGCAGGAACTGGCCTGGGACGGGTAAGTGCTGTTCCAAGCTGAGCTGCTCTGACCCTCAGTGATTGGTCCTCCATCTGAAACAACCACATAAAGGACTTTAACACACACATTCTTTTTATCATCTTCAATTCTTATTGATAATTGAACCAAGTGAATATCCAAAAATGCTGAAACAAGAGTAAGTGAACACTGGATGGCTGAGCAATTCTGAAGGACCTACTTGGGCGAGTAGCAAAACATCTTAAAGAAACTCTACAAGTCCAGTTTCCCTGGTTTTAAGCCTCTTTTGGATATACCATGACCTGGATGATTGACGACATCGGTGAACTATATAGGTAGATCTTTTCAGCTTTCTTGCCCCGCTCACCTTTCCATAAGCCAGCAGTAGCTGATGCAGATGGCTGAGTCACTCTGATGGGCTTGGCCTCGCTGCTGAAGGCGTTGGATTGACTGAGAGCACGGGAGAAGTGCTCGTCCACCACGTCGCCGATTTCGCCCTGGAAGTAGGTGAAGAGTATACACCGGGAGCTCAGGTACTCCGCCTCTGCTGGCTGAGCCCCGTCCTTCAGCTCTGAATCAGACGGCGATCCGCGGACCGACTCGGCACCAGAAGCGGCGGTGCTGTGGCGGAGGCCCTGATCCCTGGGCAGCATCCCTCTGCCTCCTCCTTGCTGCTGCTGCTGCTGCTGCTCCATACACTCCTGCATCTTACTGTAGACACTCAGCTTCCTCTGGAGGGAGATACAGATAGAGATCAGCTCACAGATGCAAACAGGAAAACACAAAAAGACCATCAACCATCAGAAAGAATATCAAAAATATATAAAAATATATAAAACACTGGTAGAATTTGTCAAAACATGTATTTTTAGATGTCATAAATAAATCATATCCATATCCCAGTCATACTGTACTCGTAATTATTTGATCTGGAAGCAGCCTGGCAGTCGTGTGAAAATGACTTTCTTTTTTCCCATACTGCATTCCAGTTTTTTTTTTTTTTTTTTTTCAGTGTGCCTGATCCACATTCCTGAGTGACTGACTGGGTGTCATTACATCACCCATTTGACCGCAGGATTAATAGTTCCGTGTCATTACGCGTGACCTGAAGTGAATACCAAACCCCAGACTGGAATTTAGTCATTCAGAAGTTGAAGTTGAGTTAAGAAATGTGTGGAAACTTTGAGGTGGTGTTCTGAACACAAATCAACACAGGATTAACCCTTTTGATACAATAAATAAATAAATAAGTTATTTTTTTGTTTTGTTTTTTACAAATAATCCAAAAGTTTGCGTGCTTTGGGGACACGGTCCAACTACTCTTCTAATGTAATTCCTGGCTTTGTGGTGGTCTATATAACATATGTTATTCTCATAAATAGATATTACTTTCGGTTATGCAGTGAAAATAAAAAGTCATAAGTAACCGGAGGTCACCGGATCACTTGTTGAACCAATTCATTGTTCTTAACTGAGAAGAAAATCCTCAAGTCAAGGTTATTTAGTGTTCCCCATGAGAAGTTACACAAGTTCTACAGTCAGCGCCTCACCTGTTGTTGCTGGTGATGGTGGTTATAGTACGTCGCCTTGTACGCCGCTGCAGGGAGGTAGTGCGCTCCATAGCTTTGGTGGTACATGACATCCAGGCAACTCATAGCGACGCAGCGGAAAGGATAAGAAGAAGAAAACGTCCGAGGAGAGAAACGGGCGGAACACAACCGAGGGCAGCTCTCCTTGAGACCTTAGACGGACTGTGTCCTCCGAGCCATCAGCGGCTCCATATATGCCCAAACTCATACAATGGCCATGTCGTCCAGTTTGCATACAGACAATGCGCCTCCCGCTGTGCGCTCCGCCAGCACCACCCGGGGCCACAAAATGGATCAAAACGGTATAAGACACACACTGTATCCGGGAAAGAAAAAACTCTTCCCTAACAAGTTTTCAGACTGCTTTTGATTGGGGATGCATTCCGTTCGGTCTTTTCTCTCCTTCTTTCTGTTTTAGAGGGGAGTTATATTTAGAGAGGGCTGTGGCCATTACGCACGCCCACCGGGGAAGGGCCTGTATGGCGCAGTGGAGTTAAGCAAGGCACTGTCACGGCTGTGAGAGAAGGACTCACATGCGAACTAGTTAAACTGATAAACTTTTTCCTTTTTTTAGTTTGTCACATTAAGAGACCACCGCTGAAGTGCCAAAGCTCAAAATCAACATAAATGGATCCAAGTCCGGACTCCATAGGGACATGTAACTGACCATCAAAGCCCAATTTAATTTTTCATTTTAGACCAATTTAAGTGACCATATTAGTCTACCATATACGTATTAATTAACATTTAATTCATATACTTCTTTCCATGAGCTGTATGAGTGCCTGTCCCAGAGAATGTGCGGTCAAACGATGTCATCTGTCGGCCATCTTTGAGCAACAGGTGCAACCTCAAGCCTTGTGCATTGTGGTCAGCAAAAATCAGATTGGAGCAAACTCCCACTGCTTTCGCTCCTGATATGAAGGCCAGGACAAAAAGCAATATGTATTTTTAAAATATCATCATGAACTAAAAGTGTGTGGTTGACCAGGTCATCGATCAGTGGCAGTGTGACTTTTCATTCTCATTGTTCCCCAGGCAAAGCTCACTGAATGACTGATTTGAGCTGTTTGCTGCCATCTATTGGCGAGACCGTTCACATGACATGGTTTATACCAAGAGGAGGCAGCAGAAAATCAAACGGACTCCAAGTATTTACACATTTTGATGTGTGATCTGAATCATTATGTGACTATGTATTGATTTTAATTAGTAAATCGAATGTGTTTAAGCCTCATTTTAAGGCTCAGGTCAAGATCAACTTATAATTTATCCATTAAAACCAGTAATGAACATGTGAATATAGATCATTTGTTATGGTGTCTTTATTTCAGAATAATTGTGGTTGTTTCTTTTGTTTATTTGTACATTTCTGATATCATTAACGTCAGTGTTGAGAGTTGAAAGATGAACCAAAGGTGACTTTTATTTTGTCAAAATAAATCCAAAACAAAACTTAAAACTGTTTGTTGAGGGTAGACTACACTGCCTCCCACTGAAGAACTGCAGGATTTGTCAAGTACGCCAGGAAGTGCAGTGGATATCATATACATATTTCTGTATTTCTTCACAGGACAAGCGGTTACAGAAGATGAATGAATGAATGAAGACATGCCTAAATCGTGGTCATGACAGTAAAGGACATGAGAGACATTTGCATCATTCTACACACAGGACAACTCTGCGCTAATTTGTGCTGGGTTAACGCTCCAAAATGAGTCAAAATCCTGTGCCAAAATGTGTTACGTCCCTCGTGCCTTGCAGTGGCCGTGCAAGTGTCTCGTGCATGGGCTTAATTACCTCAATTAGCCACACCTGAGAAGGTGTGGATAAGGAGCATGGCTGGAGAGGCCCAGGATTAGACGCCCATCATCTGCAGAAGTGCACCATGTGTCACCCATTCATTTTTACTTTGAGTCGTCACAAAATTGATGCTGCTCAAGAGGCAGGCAGCTGTTAGGCTGATGACACCCAGCTCCTTTGCTCCTTGAAATATCTTGTGTGAAGAAAAAATGCAACAAATAATTTCCAAGTTTTGACTTATGTTGCAGCATGTTTATTTCCTTGCAGGCCTGTAAAAATATGTGTTCTGACAAAAGATATTCATATTATACATGAATCCAGTGCTGGCGGGGTGCAGTGGTTAGCAATGTCACCTCACAGCATTAAGGCTCTGGGTTTAGAGCATGCATGTTCTTCCTGCTGTCCAAAGACATGCATGTTAAGCTGGAGACACAACTTCCACTGTCAGGATCTCCTATGTTTTTTGTTGGGTGTGTCTGTCTCTGTTTTCTCTCACTAGAGGTTGGTCTGGAGCTGGGTGGAACTGGAGCCGCTTACATGCACACCAGCAAACAATGGAGCCTCATCAGCCACCTACTCACCTTGTCCATATAATCCTGGTTTAGTCCTCCACTCGTCACCAGATCGTTTGCTTACATTTGTGGTGTAGTGCTGAGGCTTATGTTTCTAGTTGTTAATTCTCCTGCTGCATTACTTATTTTTGTTTTCCCTGTCTTCAGCTCTCAGATCCATCAACTCACCAGTTCTGTCGTTTTCTCCTTGGAATCCTCACCAGCTCCACCAGCTCCACCAGCCTTCCTCCCTGCATTTCTGCCCCTACCCCCTGGTTCTGATCCATCTCCATAGACCTGCTAATCTGCCCCCACCTGCTTCCTCTGTTTTCTACAATAAACCTGTTAAATCATTATGACCACTGGCTTTGGCTTTGTGTCTGAATTAGAATGTCCACATCATATCAGCAGGCATAATATTCACAACTTTATAGGTTTTGAAAAGACACAAAGTTCCCACTAACAGACTGGCTTTGGCAGATTTTTGTATGAAGACTGAAAGACTGGGGGCCACACTCTTAACAACTGTTGACTGGCAATGTTGAGGGTTGTGGTATCCGCTGCAACTTACATTATATAGGCACTCGTGCTCCTGCCACAACTCGAATAATCTCTCCTCCATTTGTGTGGTCCAAGTTTGTTTTGTCTTCTAACATTATTTCCTGTGTACCAACCTTTCATTGGCTGTTAGCAACACATGTTTGCAGTTGGGTCATCAAATTTTTTTAGATTGGCTGAGGTCAGACTGGGTCTGTTCCCCTCCCACACTAACAGATTTTTGCGCCAACTACCCACGCCGACTGTCTCCAACAAGTGCAGACTTTGCCCAACTGGGGACTTTGGGTAAAATCTGCCAAAAAAAGTCTCATGTCCTCGGTTTTAGGCGAACCGGTGATTCTAAATTGGCTGTAGATTTGCATGTGAGTGTTACAGTGTGTCTGGGTTAGCTCTGTGTTAAAGACCAGTCTAGTGTGTACCCAGAGTCTTGTCCAATGCCGGGGATGGACTCCAGCCCTCTGCATTTCTGTATATAATAAGCAGTTATAGTCAGTAGTTGAATTCAGTGTTGCTGAGGCCTACAAAGATTTGGAGACCCATGGAAGCTTCATCAAGCTATTATCTAAGAGGCCTTTTCCCTCCCAGCATTTTAATCTGTCATCATAGAAAAGGCACATGTGTTGAGTCCAACTGGCCAGCATGAAATTGAAAATGGCTGAACAGATTAGTTATTTGTTAATCAGATCAATTACACCTGATTTTTCCGACTCTCCAAAATCAGTAAATGGTCTTCTTGGAAAAACGACGGCCTGAGATCACTACTGATCAGTACTCCAGACCATTTGTTTCCAGCACAAGGTGGTGATTACGCCCCATCCACAGGTGTTCTCCATGTCTGAACTCTGTATAATGTTTAAAGAAAATCAAGTTAATATTGGATTCATGCACGAACTAAACAGCAAGCCCAACCTAAACAGTAATTATTGATAGTTCTTTTTCATCTGATTTTTCCCTTCTCTTTGCCTTACATTTTGTCAGAGCACATTTCCTCCACGGTGGGACGTGACTGAAGATAAATGTTCAAGAAACACAACAGGAAGATTTATTATTAATTTTCTGCCCCTGCCCCGCTGCGTGCCGTTGTTGCCACATTTGAGTCACCAGGTACGATGACACTTCTGGGACTGTAGCGAGCGACAGTCTCATCGTTTTTTCACTCATGTTTCATTCACTTTGATGTGACAGAGGGAGCGTGAATTATTCAGTCGTAAGCTGAAGATTGTGAAGTGAGGCAGCACTGTGCAGAAAGATAACGTGGAACATAGGAACTGCTCAGCTGTTCCCTTAAAGGTTCATGATAAGAGCATGTTTGGATTAAAATTGCCGAAGGGTGGAAAGCTAAGTCTATAAGAAATGTCTGCTTTTGTGTGACTCATGGTGTTCTCAGGTATTAATGCTATTTAAAGAGGAGTGATACCAGCCAATGTGACGACATTTAACTAATCAGCTCAACAATGAAACAGCAGTCAAGTCAAGTCAGTCATATCCAACACAAAAAAAGACAGAGAACTGCAAGTGGGACAGTTTAAAATACACATCATTATTTATAAAGTATTTTGAATGTCTAGATCTGACACATCCGTGTGACAACACAAGCAGACAACGAGACGGATTATAAATTTGTGCAGAGGTGGCAGAGTTTGTCTGCATCCCCATCTAGCGATCTCATGGAGGAAATCTCGCTGCTGTCGCTCTCTCTGGAAGTGGGTCAGTGGAGCACTCCGTAGCACTGCCTTGAGACAGTGCAGGAAGCGTCAAACTAGCGGATCTACAGTGGCAGCACACGCACACATCCGTGCACGAATCACAATACAACAGATAGAGTACTCTTAAGTTCTCTGACACAGACAACAGACCTCCGGGGTTTTTCCACCAAACATCTGGAGCAGCGTCGCGCCTCCACTCCTCTCTGCTCCTTAATGAGGCGCAGAGATGATTATTAGAGGATGTTTCAGAGGGGAAAGCAGAGGGAGGGAGAGAAATTAAAGCGGTTATTGGAGAATTGTTTGCTTTTTCCCTCAAAGACAGAGGGGGACCTCGGGTGCTTTTGATCTAAAGAGATTTCACAGCCCTGATAAACTTCCACCACTTGAGATCACAGACACATTTCAGAAGAAGAGAGATGAGGATTTTGGGCATACATCCCAAGAAACCCCCCCAAAAGAGGTTATACATTTCACCAGAAGTGCTTCCATTTGCTGTAAGTTTTGAGCTTCACGATTCAGACCAGTTTATCGGTTTACTCAATCTCCTACGCAGCAAAAACTGCAGGGTCTTGCCAAATGATTATTTTCCCTAATTAAAAGATCTATCTTCTTCAGCCGAACGCTGCTTCACCTGATGAGGCAGGTGTGAGGTAACGCTGAGCACCGTTGATGATGATGTCTCACATTAGGCAGAGTGCAGCATCATGAGTTTCGCGGTGCGGTTGCCATGATTCCTTTGCCCCGGAGAGAGTCTGCAGAAACACACACCTGCCTGGGCCAGCTCTCTACATGACCCGATGATGGTGGTGATGATGGCAACGAGGGTGGTGAGTTGAAGATGATGGAAAACGCTTCATACACAATGCAAATCCATGCAGATTCTTTTGGTCTGAGTTGGGAGTCTAAACTTGGATGGGTTTGAGCTGAAGCTTCCAATATTTTCAACAATGTAATGCTTCATCCACTCCTGCAAATCAATGTCTAGACAATAGCACAGGGTTTAAAAGTGATGCATTAATACCAGCACATGTTTAATTTTTTTCAGAAATCAAATTGAATAGTTTACCTCTGCAACATTAAAAAACATTGTGTTATGAAGAAACAATGTGAAGAAACAATACAATACAATGTTCTGCTGGGAAACGTTTGGACCTGGCAGTCGTGTAGATGTTACTTAGACATGTATCAACCTAAACCAGACCCGGCATCCCGACACCATAGCAGCTATCCCCAGCAGGATGCAGCCAGGAACACACAAAAATGAGTCAGGAACAACTAAAAAAACATGAAAAACAGCACAAGGTGTTGACCTGGCCTCAAAATTTACTAGATCCCAAACTGATCAAGAATCTGTGGGATGATCCACAGAGGCCCCTCCTCTCAACCTATAGGACCCAAAGGCCCCCACTTACAATATTCTGTTGCCAGACACCACAGGACACCCTCAGAAGGACCATGTCCATTCTCTGATGAGTCACAACTGTTTTGGAGTCACAAGGGAAACCTTCACAAAATTAGGTCATTATGTTATGTCTGACTAGTGCATAATATATAAAGTGTGTTTCTGTGCCTTTGCATTCAAGATGGACATTTTACTGCATTCACAGCTTTAGAAATGCCCTCTAGATAATCTCTGTTCGTAGTGTGTGTCAGAGGTGGGGGAGGAGTGGGGACTAAGTCTAATTAAGGAGTCATTAGTGCATCTCGGAGCACATGGAGTGATGCAACGCAAGTTAATTTTTATTCATTATCAAGTCATATTCAGACTAGCCGGATGTACAAGAAACTTTTCCTCTCATTTAAGGCTACAATGAGTCTTGATGTATAATTCAGTTTTTTAAAGCCATGCAAAAAACAACATGGCCGGATAATTTGCAATGTAGGCAGCCCACTAATGAGCAAAAAAAGAGTCATTTGTAAGTTAATGGAAATTAAATTTACATGTTAAGCCAAATGAAAAAGGAAACAACTTCATTATCTCCGTGATCTCTCATTATTCCCCTGTTCTTGTACATTTTTGGACATTTTTAATGGAAATGAGACTTTTAATTGCAAAGTGTAGACAAAGAGAAGTAATTCCCTCACAGCGTGCGTGCTCGTGTGTCTGGCTGCCTGCACCCATACTGTGTGTCTGTTCCGAAGTGACCAGTGCACATTGGGTTCAGAGTCAGCGTGCTGACCTCGCTTAAAAAGCAGATAATTACTCGGCCCGTCCTCCAGTTTTAGCTCGCATTCTGCATGTGTAGAGATAATGGGAGCGGCCCGGGCTGCCTGGACGAAGTTAATGAGATGACAGCGGCTCAAAGGCAGGGTCATGGTGACGGAGGGGGGATTCACTTGACGGATGCGGCTCCCCTTTAGAGGGTCACGGTGGAAAAACAATCCCTTTGGCGCAAAAATGGACAAGTTAAATATGAGAATCCACAGGAAATTAGAAAAAAGTACGGCATTGTTTATGCTGGACTTTTGGTGAATGTGCGTGAAATTAAGTGCAGAGGTTTCACTCGATAACACTGGGCACTTTGCCAAGGTAAATGTTCATGTCTGCTTAAAACAATGACACGGAGAAGAATGTCAGAATAGCTTCATAATTTCTGTGACTGTAATGAAAAGGCTCCCAGCACAGGTTTGAATTAAAAACACAGGAAGAGACATATGAATCCTTGAGAATTGGGGAACATATCTAATCTCTCAAGATCAGGACCGTCAACCAGATTTAAATATATATGAAAAACAACAACTCTTTACTGAATATTGGAAACTCAATATCGGATTAATAAATTCTCTCATTTTACGTGCTTCACACAACTTCACAAACCCCTCCCTTCTACAGAGCGACAGACTCGTCCTCCATTGCCCTTCCAGCTGTAATGAGTCTAATTCCCCCATGCAAATGGTGTGTCTGAGCCTCAGCCCCTGCTGGGACCACCAGCCCGCTTCTTGTGGTCGTAGCCTGGCTCCGGGGCAAGAAGGACCACGAACCAGAGAGAGGCAGAAAAGAGACAGAGGAAGGGCAAAAGAGGGTTCTGGTTTGATACACGTTGGACCTACCATCAGACAGATTGGCATCCCCAGGCATAAAGGACCTGTGGATAAAAGAGGGTGTCATTGAGTGGTGTGTGTGCCTCACTGAGTGTGACATCCAAAATGAACGCCAGCAGCAGATTTAAACAATAACACCTTGCAGTCTGACCTTACACACGAAACCAACAGCATGCTGACGTGTGAGACGTGTGTGTTATGTGTATGTAACTCCTAAGCACCTGCATCTAAGTGCCATTCCTTCATGCTTGTGTCTAGGTGTGTGTGTGTGCTTCCCGTGAGGCTGGGGGCTGGCAATGATGATGAGCAAACACTACAGGGGAAAATAATCTCTCATTACCCACAATTCCCTGATGCTCCGTTGCGCCGGTGAGCGCCACTAGATTTGTCCCAAAGGCAGAAATGAGTGGAGTCACTCACTCGATTTATTAGACAATCCCAAACTCCCGTGCCCTCTGCCTCCCCTGCTGCTAAAACCCTCTTTCCCTGCTTCCTATCATCCCTCTGTCCCTTCCCACTCTCTCAGCCACCTGCTGTCTTCCATATGTCCTTAGTCCTTTACTTTCTACTTTGTTTGGGATCTGAAGAAAGTGTCTTGTTAATAGTTGATAATGAAAGTTTTCCACAGATACAGTGGGAGTATCAGAAGCAGATTGACCTAATTAGCTAGAATGGTTTGATATTTTGGAAAACACAATTAATTACTTCATATCTGTATTTGATAACTGTGACGCTGCAGCATGGCTTAGCTTAGCTCCAAGACAAAGCTCACTGACACACATTTTCAGTTTTAGGCTTCTGTGTCAATTTGATGCTAACCAGAAATGTAACTACACACTGTGGTGACGTAGACTGCAAGAGCTGTTATTGGTTAGCTTGGTAGTGGCATGTTTCCAGTTTAGTATTTCAGGTTACTTCTTCATCTCCGCAGTTTTCAAACTGACTGTTTTGGATTAAAGGTGGAAGAAGGTTTGGAGATGATTGTTCAAAGTGAAGCAGGAAGTGGAAAGCGAAGCAGGAAGTACAAATGAAAATGAACCTGACTGGCAAAAAAGACACAGCGCGGCTAGTGTTTGGGTGGCGTTTTACAGAGCGAGCCAGACTGACGAGCGCACAAGTATAAATGACTCGCACTGGCATTGGCTACATGCGTAGGTCATGGCGTCTGTGTCCCACAGTATGCTAATTGAGCCTTGAATTCTCTACCTGGCCAAAAAGCAGTCTGCTCATAGTGTCCTCTAAAATTAATCTTTGCTCGAATTAAACAAACAGAACACATTAGTTTATCCTAAAAGTCACCTGGTTACAGTACCACATTTGAGATGAGTAGCTATTGGCCGTGGGGAGAAGCTTATTGACACAAAATATCAAACTATTCTTCAAATGAAAAGAAAACATCATCAGTGTAAACTTGTTAGAAGTCCTCTAAGGGCCCCAGACATCATTAATGCAAGCACACTGCCGCCAAAACATGCCACCCTTGTGAGTGTAAGATTTTAAACACTACAATCTTCTCTTCTCTTCCAAGACAAGAGGTGACAAAGTGTCCTAATATCCCCATCTACATGGAGATGTTCAATAAGCTTGCCTGCCACGTTCATTCTGAGTGAAAGTGAACCCAAACAGATACTTTGCCCTAAGCTTCTAAATTATTAATGTCATGCAGCCATACCTTGTGTTATTTTCATAGTTTTGGGTGACACATGTCATAATGCAACATTACGTTACCCTGTAACTTGAACCACATTTGTAAATGTAAGGAGTTGTTTAAAGTGTTCCTTCTTTCTCACATTTTCCCTGATCTCCTGCTGTCAGCAGACCTCTGTCTTTATTTGTTGAATTCATCAATCCCCTTTCTTCTGCCCCGCGTTCTCTTGATACTACTGGAGTCCTCACTGCCACTCTCTTCCTATCTATCTCTTCCCCCATCTGAGCTGCAGTGAAGTATCCATCCATCAGACCAAAGAAGGTGCCACTGAAATCCCATGTCTGCCATCACAGCCATCCTTGTCTCTCTGAGTTTGCATGCAAACATATTTCAGCATATATTTTTGTGTTAGGATGAAAGGAAGAAAACATTATATTTTCATAGATATCGTATATGCTACAGTGACACTGGATTTATGCTTTCTTGTTTATGCAAGGGGGATGAGATACACACACTGGGGAGGCCTTGGGGAGATTCACTGAAATTCTATTGCAAATGACAAAAAATAAATATAATTGAATTTTGTGGCTCTGCTGATATATGGCACAGATAACCCTCGACTGGAAAAACAAGACATAGTTTATCTTTGTTGAGTAAAAATATTCTGCAAGTGTTTCAGGTTTTTTTTTTTTTGTGTATGTGTCTAATTACACGTTGAAAGAATGAAGAGGTAGGTGGATTGACATGACATTTGCAATTGTTGACCGAGGACACACTCAGCACCTTGTTTCTATGTTCATGAATTGGTTTATCTGTGAAGAAAAGAAAAAAAAGCACAGTTGTTAGTAGACTGTAACAACTCCACAGTCATCAAGTGCAGGGATTTGTGCGATTTGTTCGATGATACCTTAAAGCTGAAAAGCTCAATGTGCTTTATGGCCACGACTCCCACTGATTGCGAGGAGATCTCATTTCACACATGATCGTCTCCCACTGCCGCTGCTGCTGCGTTAGTGTGTGTGTGTCCATAGAGTCTGTAGTTAGTGCCTTAACATTACGCGTCTGCTTGCCCTGGGCTAGAGCACAGAGAGGAGGAAGAGGGCGGAATAGATAGATGGAGAGATGAAGAAAGTGGAGAAAGAAAGGGGCAAAGTGAGGCAGAACAGAAGTGGAAATGATAACAAAATCATTTGTTACAATTTTGTTTGTTTGTTGCCTTGCAGTTTATTTGAATTTATATTTTTCCTTGATTGAACTTATATACACTTGTATCTGTATCTGTAGCCAATACGTTTTACCATATATATATGAAATAATATGTTTGATGCTAAATAATTTGTACTGAAAAAGCTTAATATAACAACAATGATTGAATAAAGCCCATTTATATGGAATATTTTTTCTTTAGAATATACCCGGGTAAGAAAACAAATTGAAAATTTGATCCCAAAATGTTGATTTCCATGCTGGAGCTTTGTGCAACACAGCCTGAGACAGATACAGGCTTCGCACCAACAGGCCCTCTGGGTGCTTGGGACCAGATTTATCACCACCGGGGCTCTCTGATGATGAGGCCGTTTAGTGGGGCTCCCTGTAGTCCTCCGCTGATTAGCACCAAACATCTTCCCTAATAACCTTAACAAGAACAACGCCTCAGGACGACATGCCGATGCACTCTGGCAACTGCACACACACACACACACACCTCCTTGGAGATAAAGAAAAGAGCTAAGGGCTACCCATCCTCCTCTCCCTCTCCTCAAAGTCACCCCTCTCTCCTCTGCTCCAGCCACAACTTGGCATCTCGCACTATTTCTGGGGATGAGACTCCCCCGCCCCTCCCACCTCACATCTTCTGCCTCCCACCCCCACTGCGCACACTAGAACAAAATTGAGTTGGTTATGGTTCAAGAGTCCCACCACACCACATAAAGTTGCTCTCAGCATCAATATGAGATAAGACAATACGAATATATGAATACAAACTGGAGTGTATGGGATGCCCTCTCTTCTGGGGATAAAGAGGCGAGGGATGAAATTGAGTTCAGACTTTATGACGCTGTGAGAAACAGAGGGAGGGAGAAACAGAGTGATTTTACAGACAGTACCCTCATTTGTGGGTCGTTTCCTCGTGGCAGTTTACATATTAGTGTGTCATGACATATCTAGAACCATAGACCATGTGAAAATTTAAGAAAGTAAAGAAAAACAATTAAGACATTTATTTAATTTATACTTTAAATGTGAAAATCATGAAAGAAAACATTAGCCCGGGCGTTCAGTCCAAAAAAAATGTCTTTGTTGCAATCAGCGTTTTATTATCTACTGTCCTGCATTTATGTTGCATTCAAGTTCTACTCGTAAGAATATGTTGAATGGAATCCAATAACAGACAAATAGTAGAGCCAGTAGTTTTCAGAAATGTCTGGCTTTTACGATTGCTGTGGTGCACAGATATAAACAATAATTAACACACACTTTTCTAAGTCTTTTTGTCGCATAGAAAATAGATGCCACTGTATTCACCTTTTTTTAAACTGACTATTTTTTTCCGTGGCGGTCATTTAAGTCTAAACACAATTTGGCATTTGTACGGAGTACAAGTGAAGGCAGCATGAGAGTCCCGCCGTGACGTCACGTGGAGCCGTAGATTCAGTCAGCTGAGGGAGGAACTCCGACAAGAGAAAGTCAACCAGGAAACACAGGCGGCTAAACTGACCCACCGTACCCTCGGTCTGACGGCTAAACGACGGTGTATGCGACAGAAACCACACCTGTGTTAGCGGTACACGACTTGTATTCGGTATTTAGGTTGACATAGAGCAGCGACATGGCTTCCCTTTTCAAGAAGAAGACTGTCGACGGTAAGTTTGCTCGGTGTGGAGAAAAAAAAAAAGCTAGCTAACTTGTTTTTAGCCCAGGCGTTCAGTTTTCTTCCCAGCTTGTCATTAGCCGTCCCTGTTCAACTTGTTTTACCTGTTCCGGGTTTAGTTGAGTCACAAGTCACGCTGCTGGCTGGAGCCTGGCATGGAAACGCTGCCTAACTTAATTTAGCTTGGATGAACATGCTATTTTTGTATGTAGCTGGATTACAGCGTTACCCTTAACAATATCTGGCGTAAATATGTGCTGTGTCCACTTGAAGTTTTGCTAACGTTAGCTCTTTAATCTATAAGAGTTGTTGCTACATACGATGAAAAGTGAAGTCATTGTTTTCCAGTGACAGAGCAGGAAGAAGCCAAACATTATCACGTCATATTCATCCCAAACTGATAACACGTCGAATATACGATGTTGAATAGCAGATATAACATTTGCTTTAATTATTAAAGATTAATTCAGTTTCATCTGTCACATTTATACAACATATATTAACTTTGTCAGTCGCATCTACAAATAGATACTAATTCAACTTCCTCACTGTGCTGGAAAAAAAACTGATTAGATCACAAAGAGTGTCATAAAATTGAGTAACGTCAGGCAGGGCTGTTAAAATATGACCTCATTGTCAGGCTGTCATTATATATTCATTTTAGTAATGTACAGGTGTCAACATTTTGAAAAGACCCTCCATCTAAATATTTCTGTGTTTTACCTCCAGGCTAGTTAATCAGTCGCACAAGGTCAAAATGGAAAATCAGGCTTTCCTTTTTATAAGTATCAGACTTAATGGATCAATTATTCTGTTTCAAATACTGAGTATACTGACTCCTGAATTTCCAGAGGGAAGGCAGACTAACCTCCACCTCTGCTGTACTTGAAAATAATTTTTGTGGAGGATGACATCAGAATCTATCAGCTTATGGTCTGTAGGTCTAAAAACAGGCTTGGTTTGTGTAAGCAAACCTTCTCATGGTACTGCTTTCGTACTCCTCCCATCATTGTCATTCTGGTTTCACCCCATGCACATCATCTACATACTGTACTTACCGTTCTGTGTTACCTGTGCTCCTTGTCAAGCCATTGTCATGTCGCATTCCCCATCTCATGTCGTGGATTTTTCTTATCTTTCACACTCTGGATGTTCTCGTTGCCGGCCTGGGTCGGGGCGGTTGGAGTGGTTTCTCGGTTTCTGGTTATTTGGCAAATTAGAGGTGGGGGGGCTTAGACTGCACGTATTTGTAGGACGATATCCCTCCCACTCTGAGACGTTGGCGGCACGTCACCTTATACGTATATGCGGCGCTCGCACCAATGGTCCTACGCAATGATGTGTCTTGAATAAGTTCATAGTTGCTGAACTTTTCAGAATAATTATGCCTTTTTTTACAGGTAGTGGTCCACTTTATTTTTAAAAAGTGACATTTTCTGAAATCAGTAGCTTAAAGATCTGAATCAGCTGATTGGAAATGAATTGGTCAGATCTTCATTTCTTTCCAATAACAATGTCTAAATTCTGCATGTGTTCCTGCATTTTTGTGTCATTTTGTACACATCTACACCTGTCTGACTGGAACAGGGATACATCCTTTGTTTCTTTTTCAAGTGTTTATTTCCCTTTTCCAAAGTTTCTTTTGATTTTTTTTCTCTTCAGAACTGAGGTTTCAAAGAAAGATTGTGGTGTTAGCGATACAGATTAGAAAGCCTGTTTGAACAAATTTGTAATATATACATTTGGGCTTTATCTTACAACTTGTTTTGATTAATATATTCATTTCTGTATGTTTTTGTCCTTAATCTTAAAATGGGTTTAAACGTTGCTTTAGGTCTTAATAGTCAAAATAAATCAGTCAATAAGTCTAAATCTTATTTAGATTATAAAACGGCAGATTTCAGGTCAATATCCACACAGTGGTTGTGCTTTTGTCATTTCTCACTCTGGAGCCACGGATGAATGTGTGACTTCAGGGTCATACACTATCTCACATGATGCCACTTTAGTTTGTGTGGGTGGATTGGGGCTGACTCAATAGTGGTGTGAGCTGTCCAGGCATTTCCACAGTTGTGTGTGTCAGTATGCCTTCTGCTGTTGAATACTGTGTGGCATTTCACTTGAGTCTGGGCACACACCCAAACAGGCTCACTGTTAAGGGATTGGCTAGATGTTTAAGATTTTTTCCGAAACCATACAGCTGGTCTTTGCTCTGCCCTTTCTAATTGTAATGAACCAGAAATGCGGTGATGTCCAGTTTGAGAAAATTTTATAACCATAAAAAAGTCAGTCCTTCTTTGCATCTATAGGATACCTTAAAAAAAAACATGAAACGTTAGAGGGCAATGTACAATAGATTCAAAAACAGAAGAAGAAAAAAGATTGTACCACATTATTACTGTTGTTCTTTGTGTTTCTGTTAAGCAGTTCGTCTCTGAGTACTGTGCAGGTCTTTATTATTATTATTATTATTATTATTATTATTATTATTATTACTACTACTACATTGGGATGGTCTCACAAATCTATCTCACAATCCTTCTTTCTTTTTGTTTGCACTATCCAAAGACATAATCAAGGAACAGTCTAAGGAGCTGCGTGGCACTCAGAGACAGATCACCAGGGACAGAGCAGCACTGGAGAAACAAGAGAAACAAATGGTACGAATGCAAACACACACACACACAAAAGAAATATCTGAATGCAAGTCATTTTCTAGAAATTTCTACATATTGCATCAAAGCTATATTAACCTCCCCTGCTTTCTCAACACACACATTCCCAGCCAGATGCACATTACATTCACCTCCTACAATCTGGGATTCTGCTCAATTGGCTAATGGGTCTAAATTAATAGACAAGAATAATCTGGTGTGGTGGTTTTGCTTCAGGCAAGTAAGACTACTCGCAGATATCCAGCGTTGCACGATGTGGCTTTATTCACAGTGGCATATAACATTTCCCCTCTCCATGAGATGAAAGAAGCTGACTGTGTCCTCTCTCCTCAGTTGTTTTAAATAAATAGCATACAGGACATAATTACCTCCCTGGGGAACCCCATTTTTATTCTTCATTAACACTTTACACTAATTAGTCTAGCTTTTAAAAGCTTTGTTCCACCTTGTGAATAAAAGATGCCGTGGCTAAGAAACGAATATGACCTATATTCGCACTTTAGCGCACTCATGACCATCTATTGCCCCCCACCATGCTCACTTTCAGTGTGAGTAAATGACAGGGGGGGCAGAGATCATCCCACAAAGACACACTGTTCATTTAATGGGTTTTAATAAATTTCAGATAGAATTTAAAAGAGGAAATAAGTGTGCAGATCCAATTAGGGTACACATATGTTATTGTCCTGTTGGGAAAATAGTTTTTTGTCTATTACTCTTAAACTTGATCTGTTAGGCTTTACAAGACTTTCTTCAGGCTCCCTGAGACATTGAAAACATTTTGACTTGTTTGTTGCAAGATTTAAAAAAAGATTCACCGCTGTCTGCATGTGTTGCTCAGAAAACTCTGCAGCGGTTTCTGGCCTTGTTACTACATTAAAATTCCCCTTTCCCGCAGCCTCACAGTTGTGTTCTGCGTTCCTACACGTCTAGGAAAGCACGATCCATCCATCAACCCCTCCACTTCCTCAATCCTTTTCTGACACGGCAGTAACTAAGACATTATAAGCTTCCTATCAGCAGCACTGCTCTCCTCTCTGTTTATTTTTCAGGTGACACTCTAGTTGTTGTTATTATTGTCACTGAGGGCCTTTTAAAAAACTCCTTTTTCTCTCTGTGGCATTCATTTGAATTGTATACAAGCAGGCAAATACAGATGCAGCTAATGCAACTGCTCTGTTTGTAAGAGACAGAGAGCTGAGTGGGGAAAGCTGCTTGCTTTTGAAAAAAAATCTTAACATAAATAATTGATTATTTCCTGAAGAGGATGCTTTATGCACATGCACACAAGAAATAAACAAGACATGCTGGAGCTGTTGCAGCAGCGCTAGGAGTTCTGGCTAGTTTACTGTAACCTGGAGCTGCTGTCTCGTCTCTTGGGGACGCACACAGACACACTCATGCCCACACACTGGATCCCTGTAGGCCTCAGTGTGTTTTCTGATGTTTACCTAAGCTAAAAGCTTCTATTTACTCACCAACAAGTAACATTTGATCTGAATGACTTTATTTACCATGTCTGTATTTATGAGCACAATGGTCTCTCTGCAGCTTCAGGATATGTTTGTTTATCAATACAGTGGATGTGTGTATTTTTAATGGAACGTCTATAAGACATTCTTAACAGAATTCAGGTTGGGTCTCACACCATTTGGGTTTCATTATGGGGCATGTTTTAAGAGAGAGAGAGGGACAAGAAGAGAAAGTGGGAGAGAGACCTCTGCACGCCATTAAAACTTCCTGCAACAAATAAGAGAAATGAATTATGCTTCACAACAAATGCCTTCATCTGTGTAAACTGTCAATTTAATCTCAATCAGTGTATTTTACACTGGACGTGATGGTAGCCATTTTAATATGAATAAAAGCAATTCAGAATGGAGCAACAGGCTGAAATTCTCCACTAAAATATTCTTTTCTAAAACACTCAAAGGTTCAAAGGTAGTATGGATTGGTATTGTATTAAAATAGAAGCCTCTCTGACAACTGATGGATAACTAAAAACCTCCATCCTCCATCCATCCTAATTATCCTAAAACTCGCTGTGGCTTTGGATATGGCTGAACAAATTACTGAAAGAACTGGAAAATTGGTAGCAAATGTTTCTTTCTTCTAGTGTAGCCACTCCACAACAGCTAATCTGGTTGGTATGTCTCAACCCCTCTGTTATTCTGAATTCACGTCTAAGTTTATGATGGACTCATATTTTTATCCTTGTCTTTCTTTCTGCAGGAAGCAGAGATCAAGAAAATGGCAAAGAGTGGAAACCGGGAGGCGTGTAAGATTCTCGCCAAGCAGTTGGTCCAGCTAAGGAAGCAGAAGAACAGGACATACGCCGTCAGCTCCAAGGTCACCTCCATGTCCACGCAGACAAAGGTCATGAACTCTCAAATGAAGATGGCCGGTGCCATGTCTTCAACAGCGAAGGTAAAATGTCGTGTCATTCAGATTTAAAAATTGTAAATGTTTGATTAGCGAACTTATTTTAGTTTGGAAGCAGAAACGACAACAGTGTTAACAACAAGCAAAAAAAAAAAAATTGTCAGCATGTGTATTTGTTAAATGACAGGCACAGGTTTTGTGTTTTACAAGTGTAATTGTGTTGTTTTAAAGTATGTTGCAGTTAAACAATTTGATATTTACTATGATCCGTAGTCATAGAAAAGTTATGTGTTGCTGTTCTGTGCATGAGCTACTTACAGTGTTTACACACATCAGTATTTTAACGTTGTAATTAAAATATAAATGGGGGATCTGTTCATGTTTAAAACCAAGTGTGGTAACAGTGTTGTTAATGAAGTGTGAGAGGTATTAATTGGCCAGGAGCAATGTACTGTACAGAGTCAGTCTTCACAAACACAGACAGGTCAAATATAATTAGGCTTCAAATTAATGGAGTGTGATGAGGACTACGAGAGGTTGTGTTTGTGGGAGAAAGACACACACAAACACACACACCATTTCTCTTGAAGAAAGTTGCATCGTTCATTCAGTTCATTCAGTAAAGCTATGGGTTAGCACGGTTTGGAGAGGTAAATTATATTTTATCTGTAGGAAACTGAATTGAATTTGCTTCTTGAGAAAAATATGAAGGTTTTTTTTTGAGACTACACAAGGATATGCATATCTTAGTCAAATATCAAAGATGAATGCTCTGACCTTCTTTTCATAATGTCTGCAGACAATGCAAGCAGTGAATAAAAAGATGGATCCTCAGAAGACGCTGAAGACAATGCAGGACTTCCAGAAAGAGAACATGAAGATGGGCATGACTGAGGACATGAGTAAGGACACATAATGCACACACTGCTCTTGTAGCAGTAGGCTCACTGAAACCAGATTGGCATACATGTATGTGAATGGTGTGAGGAGTGATTCCAGTCTGTGTTCGATCCTAAGAGGAAAAGCTATCTCATGCTAAGGTCAACACGTGTGACTGAAGATCAATTTGTCTGACTTTAATGTCCTTATCTCCTCCCTCCCTGTTTCACTATCCGTCCAGTTAATGACACGTTGGATGAGATCTTTGATGAGTCTGGGGATGAAGAGGAATCTCAGGACATTGTCAACCAGGTTCTGGATGAGATTGGCATTGAGATCACAGGGAAGGTAAGAAATTCAACAAGAGAGCAAAACTTTCTACCGTTAGAATACACTTAAAGTTGAACAAGAATCGAGCCATTTTTGGTGGAATAAAAACATTTTACAGATGTAACCACTCTAAATGAAGCACACAGCCCGCAGCCAGATAAACACAAAGTTCTCCTCATTGCTTTTCCTCTCAGTGTTTAAATGTATTCCAGCTGCCACACGGTGGGGCTAGCCTTCAGCTCTTCTAGCACTGTAAACTGCTTTCCTTGTAACTGCCAGGCTGTCCGTCTGCTTTGTGTCTGGCTCCCCCTGGGGAGCTCTATGAGTTATTACCTCTCACAACACCTCGCTCAAACTCACAAATTGTCCAATAAACAAGCCCACAGCTGGAGAGAACAAACAGGCGGTTTACTAAAAATCTGCATAACGATCTTTGTTTTAGAGAAGGCTAATTATTTTGTGCTAAATCACAATAAAAGACTGAGCACACATTTGCCTGAATGCAAGATTCCTAGAACAGCAATAAAAGTTATTTTTTTATATATTTTTTTCAATCATGCCTGAAAGGAAGCTAGTCTCATGAACCGTGGTAATTTGGGAAAATATAACCTAAACAAATGAGCATCCATATGTTTTGTTCATGTTATGTTTAACGATGGCCCGTGTGGAAAATACCAAATGCTATAAAGGTAATGTGATCATTCTGAATAAAGATCTACATGGTGCTGGCAAATAGCAGCACCATGTAACACTTATATTGCACCATTTAAGAATTCCCTAATATGTGATCATAAGCCAGTACACCTCAAGACATGAAGAAAGGTCACAACGAGCAACTTTGACTTCATAATGCAAAGGAAGTGTTATTGGGATAAAAGCCTTTAAAAAAAAAAAAGAGACCTGCGTGTATTAAAGCTGATGTTGGCTGTGGTATTTTAAAGGGACATTACTCATTCATGTAATATACATTATTATATGCTATCTAATGACAGTAATTGTGATTAAATGTGAATAGGTCTTTTACATTTGGCTTTGGAGTGGCAGTAGGCAGCTGTGCTTGACAGCCAGTTTTATAACAAGTACCAAGCTCCGTGTTTGTGTGAGTGAAGTGGATGCGCCTGCTAACGGGACTTTTCTACTTGTGTGTGTGATTCCAGATGGTGAGAGCTCCAGCTGCAGGAAAGGCCGTCCCCAGCGCCGCCTCGTCCTCCAAACAAGCCACCATCTCTGACGACGAGATCGAGAGGCAGCTCCGAGCTCTGGGAGTGGACTAATCGTCCTCTTTGTGTTAATGTTCACTTCATAAACCAGAGTGACATTAACACTGATTGATACAGACTCTGTTAGACACACTGGTTTTGTCATGGCTCAAATGCAACAAGAGCAACACCACACACTCGTTCAAAGGCATCCAGGCAGACAGATGCAAATTAACACATACTTATTCTTCTGCAGGTTGCCTTACAGATCATAGGAGAACATCTGATCTATTTAAATAGAATATTTATTGAAACATTGGAGAGGGCACAACTGGAGCAACAATATATGCTTGACCCTAAAGAACCACCTGCACTGTTGTTTACCACCCAGCTGTCTTTCTAAGGGCTACAAGTGTATATACGATCTTGGAACTGGCTTTTCCCTCCTGGTGCTTTGGTTTATTTTGACTTGGTCCTACTATCTATCAGCTTTTACATGACTGAAGATGGGAGGATTTTTCTCCAGCAAGGTTTTATAATTAAAACATGGTAATTAAGGAGCTTGAGGGTTGTCAATAAGCAGATGGAACTTTTTTACTCTATTAACCTGCTGTCTGAGTTCATTTTGAAACCCTTCAGATTCACTATCTCTGAGGGGAACCATGCTTGTTAAAGCACTCCTTAGACATGTTTGCAGTGTTTTGTGAGTAAAAAAAAACCTCTCTTCTATTCTTTCCTCTGGTATTGGAGATAAGACAGATATTTTACCATGTGAGTGAGGGAGTTAATACATCAGCATACAACTTAACTAGCTGATTAATTACCATGTTTTAAGATGCTACCATAGGTGCTGGAGACAGACATATGCATGAGAAATTTCTAACTTATAATAATACCTTCAGGCTTGGTTATTTACTTGCATGGGATGGTGAGACAGATTGATCTGATGGCCAACTGGCTAGCATTTTAATTAGCACCCCAGAAGTTGTGATGCTCCAAAAGACGGCGACGAATCTTAATCAAACACAAATTAGGACTAATGAAAGACGGCACGTCAAAGCGCTTTGAATCGATTGTCTGATGCTACGAAGTAATCAAATTAGTTTTATTGGGCCTTTTTTTTGGGGGGGGGTGATATACACGGTGATTGTGGGATGGTCCGGGTCCTGCAGTCCCTCTTCTCTTTCAGCTGCTGTGCAGTTACTCTCATTTGTTATTTTGAAGCTGCCTCACTCATAAAAATACACACACACACACACACACACACACTACAGCGAGAAAATGATGGACGTGTTTGTTAAAATGACACTGTGATTTAAGAGACGTCTCCTCTTCTCCGAGGCAGAAGCTGGCTTTTCTACAGTGATTTGTTAATGTCAGCCAGCTTCATGAGAGGGAGACTTTGGCCTTTTGTTTCCATATTAATTCCTATTGCCAAAAGAAAGGTTTGATTTTTGCATGTGTCCGACACAGTCAACCCACATCTCATCAAAATTTCACAGTTCATTTGTTCATCTACCTTAAACTGATCTCTATTGTGATTGTAGGCAGAATCAATGTTTTAACAGATTTTGACATTGTCTGAGTGCAGTTTCATAGTTAGGTTTTTAAAGGTGTGCGTTTAATCATTTTTGTTTTCTTCGTCATTGAAAACGACTCTGTAAAGGGTTATGGCTTTTATAAGGAATAAAGATTGTTCAGGTACAATTTATGCGGCTTCTGTGATCAGTGTTTCCTCTGGGTGTTAAACAACCTTTTCATGCCTCTAGCTGGAGCATTATGCTCTTTTTTTGTGGCCACTTCATTCTTATGAGTGTGAGATCTGGATAAATTTGGCACAAAGTTCGAAAAGATGAACATTTTTTAATTTGATGGTTAAAGGTCACTGCGGCCTCGCACAAATAACACTCAAATCATGATGAAATTCCACACAAATGCTTTGACTTTGTGATGACATCAGAATGTTATGCACAAACAGTCTTTACTACATAAAGTGTGGATTGTCATGTGAAAATGTATGTAAAGTAGATGTATTTCTGCTTCATTTCCATATGAACTGTAGACTAGCTTAGTTAATCTGTGTTTGTTAGCAACACACATCAAGTCTGCATTAGTTTTCATCTAAGGGACGCCGTGACTGCAGAGTAAAGCCAAGAAACTGCACAATCAAGGCTGGAATGGTGTGTGAACATACATCTAAATATTCCAAAGACATGATAATTGTTTAAATTGTAATGTGGAATACATGCAAACTCTATTCTGTTGGAGAAAGCAGGTAGTCTAGGCACGTATCTTGCTTTAAAAAAAGATGCAGGAATAAAAACTAAATTGCTATAATAAATCAAGTATATGAATTAGCATATTTACATTAAGATACAGGAGAAATTAAAAAACAGTAATACATCCGTAAGAGCATTACTGTGTGTGAGACTGGCTTGAGAAGCTACTCAGTAGCTTTACTAAGTGTACTCTGTAACTCTCCACTGTCCACTCTCAGAAATGTGACAGCAATCGATGACCCTGCTACATTTATTTCCCCAGAGAGTACTCCGGTTACACGCCACAAATTAGTCACAGTGGAAACTGCTTGTCTCTGGACAAAGGTGTCTTGTAGATTTATTTCTGAATCCCCAGTGACGCCCCGATGAACTGTAAAGTTTGTGCTGTAGACCCGACCAGACCATCTCTCCTAATGTATGCATTCATATGGTAATATACAGCGCTGCAGTAAAAATGAGAAATGACACATTGTTCATCATAAAACACATTTTACTGTTTGTATAATGTAAGAAAAGCTGATTTAAGTTTCAGTGCGTGGAGACTGAAAGGGACAATATATTAAAAACAGGTGCAAAAGATTTCTTTAATAACCAGCACTTCCATGGCAGACAAGCTGACACTTTGTATTCATCTATCTGACATCCTCCTATGGCACATATTATTAAGTCAATATCATCTTCTTCCAAACACAAATAACTGGCACATGATTTAAGTCGAGTATATTGGCTTTTTGTTGTGCGATATTTTGAGCTCGATCCCTCTCTTCATTGAGATGACTTGCATCAGTCACCCCAGCCAGGTCGGAGATAATTGAGACCGGTGACGGCAAAGCAAACACGTACAAACAAATATGAAAAATGGATCTGACACCAGGGAGACAGCACACCACAGATCCACCCGCTGTCAAAAAGTTTCACGTGTCCCTGACTTCAGGTCATAAATCACATCACACAGTCACACACGGTAAAAGTAGATGGACACGATTTATTAGCTCTCAAATAAATAGGCTGTCCTGAAACTTTAAATATATCCCTGTTTAAGCTACGGCTACTTTTAAATAATCACATTTCATAAGACACTGACAGGTAATTAAAAAGGTTATCACATACACCGAAAGGAGTCACGCAGATATACATACATGTAAAATGCTTCATCTCATATATATTAAAATTTCCAATCTCTTTCAGAGTCAAAGACAGCGTTTGTTAAAGTGACACTGTGATTTCAGAGACGCCTCCTCTTCTCTGAGGCTGGAGCTGACTTTTCTACACTGATTTGTTAATATCAGCCGGTTTCATGCTTCATGAGAGTGACAATTTTGTTTCCATATTAATTCTTATTGCCAAAAGAAAACGTCTGATTCTTGCATCTGCTTGACATAATCAACTCGTGTTTGACTGAAGCGCGGCAGATCATTTGTTCATCGACCTCACACCGGTCCGTTGTGATTGTGAGCAGAATCAGTGTGTTAACAGAGTTAAAATATTAAATTTCCACACTCTCTTTCAAGGTCAAAGCCGGCGTTGCTGATGTGTGTTTTTGGGAAGGCACCGAGCTGATCTTCACCAGCGCTCGCCTGCACTACTCTGCCACTGGCGGATTAAATTAGATTTGCTCACTTTCAGCATTCACACGGCAAACAAGGCACAGCTGAACATTTAAATGTCAGGACATCATATGTGATTAATATAAACCTTTAATCATCACAGTTTCTGCTTCAAAAATACGTTTAAATGGACGGGCTGCTCTTTGACATTTATAGATACTGCATATCTTTATTAAATATATTTTTGGGGATTAAAAACTGTCTAAAAGTCTTTATTATCCATTTTGTCCTGTTTCCTTTTAAATGAAATTCTTCCACGTCACAGTGGTGTGATTGCTGCCAGACTTGTCATCAGGAAGTAACACATTCTCACTCTCCGAGGGCACGAATGAGAATGAGAGCTGAAGGGACACGTATCTGAATTACGTCATCGACCTCTGTGTTTTACTCATCTGTGCTATGCAGCTTGGGTTGAGTTTGGTCAAGCAGGAGCTGAGGTTGAGGCTCGTCTTAACGCGCTTCTCCCTCTGGCGCCTGTTGCAGAACCACACTCTGACCACCTCCTTCTCCAGGTGGAGGCCCTTGGCTATGCGGGCTATTTCCTGAGAGGACGGCTTATTCTTCTCCACAAAGCTGCGCTCCAGGGCCTCCTTGGCTCCGAGGCTGCAGCGGGAAACAATAGATGGAGGAGAACAGGAAAACCCCATCAGACTAAACCTATTGTGGTTTAGATGTTTTGTAAGTACAGTCTTTGCAGTACGCACCTGATAGTCGTTCTCCTTTTTCTCTTCCGCTCGTTCATTCCTAGTTTATCGTTGTACAAGGCTGCAGGAAAGTCAAAGAATGAGCTGTTCAGTAATGGCATAAGAAAACCCTGTTCAAGCATCACGTCGAGGGACTGAATTCTGGTTGCTAATAGCCTGACCTATGATCTCTAGAAAAGAATGGCAGTGCCGCATTTAAGTATTTTTTTTTTAGCTGTGAAAATGTTCTTATAAAACATTTCCAAGACTTCTAGATTTCTACCCTGAGCTTTGGAGCCACTCCAGGATTTCATTTATTAAGTCACGTGGGACAGGAGGAGAAAAAAAAATGAACGTTTTTTTTACAACCTGGACCTTATTTCTGGCATAAAATACGATCGTTTACACACACATACGTATCTGACGAATGACTCCAAATGACACTAAAATTATATGGGCGAATAAACGATCGTATTTTATGCCAGAAATAAGGCCCAGATTGTAAAAAAACAGTAGTTCCCCTTTAAGGTACCACTTCACAAAAAAAGAGATCTTTGGCCTGCTGTACCAAAACATGGCAACACAACACAGCAGCTCTGTGGAAGTGGACCTGCTCCCTCTGTTAATATGAAGAGCTCATTCTAAGCTGAAATGTATTGTTACAGTTCATTATAGACTAATAAGAATATTACTGTGAGTACTATATATTAGTTCTGCTAATTGAGCTCCCTAAATCCTGCGCTCTGAACCTTTAAAACGGCATTTGTCCTTGCTGAATCTATCTCAGAAAAATGTTGCCTTTTCAGAATTTAAAAGTTATTAAAATGAAACGTCTGAGCTGAGGAAACCCTTTTCAGGTGGATGTATGCGTCATGCATCACAAGTAGATTTAGGTTGATGTACAAAGGTTTGATAAGAACCATCATCCTAGAGGGTGTTCTAGTAACTCTCAGTGACTGTTAAGCTTGCAATGCACTACATCGAATAAGCTGGTGCTACCCGTTTGAGATCAGATGCAAAAAGATCTCAAAAGGGTGTCGGTGGAGTGGATGTGCGTGACTCACCACCAGCCAGCTCTGCTTCGTCAAGCCATTTAGCCAGGATGGCCTTGAGTTTGCAGGCGTTCTTGAAGCTCAGCTGCAGATTTTCAAAGCGGCAGATGGTGGTCTGGCTGAACTCTGAGCCGTGCACTGCAGCAAGAGCCTCGCCCACATTAGTCTGAGTGTAGCCTGGAGGTCAGAGCCGAGCAGGAATAGAAATGCTTTAGAAAACACGACGCACAAGCGGTGAAGTGGCAGGGTGGGTGGAGATGCAGGAGCACACATGCAGCACAGCGTCTGACGGTGCTGGGTAAAGTCACGATACTCACCGAGCTTGATCCTCCGTATCTTGAAGTCGTTTGCGAACATTTCCAGCTCCCGTATCTGTGGGGAGTCCATGGCGGGGGCATCCTCCGAGTCCCGCATGCTCTTCCTCTGGGGGTCAGTTTTCATCTCGCCGCCGGGGCCCCCGGGGGCCTCATCAGTCGAGAGGAGGGCCGAGGGCAGTGAGGAGAAACCGTGGCTCAGTGCGCAAGAACCACTACTTAGACCGTGATCTGGAAACTTGTACAAGCAAGGAGTCAGAGAGCCTGAGAAAGAGAGACGGAAGATAGTTGGAAAGGTTCCGAAAGCCACTCCACTATTCCTACATGTATCCTTAGTGCCTTTATTTCAACACAAAAAATGTTTTGTGATCCCCTGGGAGCTACACTAAACTACTGTAAATAAGAACTGCTGGAACCTGAAAGCTAATATTTCTTTTCGTTGGTTCTTCATTTTGTTTTAGAAGCCAATCCTTTCAGCTTCCTGCTCTGCTCTGCTCTGCTCTCTGCCTTTCTCTCCGTCTTGCTCTTGTTTTTCTCCTTTATCTTTTAATCCTGCAGGTCTGTCCATGCTTCTGCTACTTGATCTGTGCTCATCCTTTGTTCTTGCGTTTCTAGCTCTCTCACCATTTCCTCATATATTCCTTATCAGATTCCTGACCCTTGTGTCTATCTCCACAGTGATCGGGTTCTGTCTGTTTTTCTTTCTTCCTGGAGCGACCTCTCCTGTCCTCACTTTCGTGCTACTTTGCGACTCTTATCCCTGCTTTATGACCTCCTTCTCTCATCTCAGCTTTCATCTTTCGGGACAAGCTACCCATGGCTCAAAACGTTCACCTCAGCGTGCAGCCTGCCATTATGGCGTGAGAGGCCCTGGTTTTGAATCCAGGACCAGATTTTTTCCCCAACCTGGCTCAAACTATCAACAAATGAGGTTCGGTTCACACAAAAGGTTAAGCTGGCTCATTTGAACATTTCTCAAAAGTACGCCGAGTAGTGTAGGAGTGCAAGGCATCATTAGAGCGACGGAAGAGTGTTGCGTAAGAATGCTGCAGGGGACCTGAGCATGAGTGGAAGACTGTGCAGAGAGAATGAAGGCTGACTGGGAGATAGGACTTTTCTAAGCTGCAGCCTCTGAGAACATGCTAACAGACAAAACTCAAGCAAATGAAGAAACTGTCTTCATCAATGAGGGAACGCAGAAACGTTTTCAGGAGACCTCCAAAGTTTTTTTTGTTATTTTTTAATGTTGTAATGTTTGCATTTTATTACCTAATTCAAATTATCTGGTGAAACAACATTTGCAGATTGGCTGCATTAATAGATTTATTAATACACTTTATCGCTTTTGGGGGGTTCCTCTGGAAACGTTTCCTTTGTCAATGGTACTATTTGCAGTACAAATTCTGTACTTGCTGGTCTTTAGACAGACAGACAGACAGACAGACAGTAGTGCTTTGAACTCTCTCTGCCACCATGTCCACCGCTGAAACCTTTCATCTCTCTGCAACTCTACCCACAGTGCTGCTAAAAGAAAACATGGCAGGCTTGTGCTCTGTTTTTTTAAATAAAAGCAACAGCTTCCCTGTCCTTCCAAAATTCAGGTTTAAACCTTAATCATGTCCTTCCCCTTCATTTTATTTTCTCCCGAAGCTTTTAAAATACCACCATGTAGCACTTAAACAGAGGAACGGAGGCGGCCGTCATTATAACATCTTCACATTGCTGTGTTTGCATGGGTTCTTGTTGAATAAAATCTCATTTTAGAAGTCCCACACTCGGGTGACGCGATGACACCTGAGTCAGTTCCATTTACTGATAAAAACAGTCTGAAAACCCCAGTATGCAACATGAGTGCTCAAATCATTTGAATGTCTTTTCAGGGGCCTGGTGAATAAGCCTTCTCTCCCAAGTCCCTGGCTTTAACACGTACATCTCAGCGTACACATCAATTAACAAACAGTTTTTCCTTTCACATAATCCTCTCATCCTTGGCTTTAGCGGAGTTCTCTTGTGCTTGGTTTACAGAGTTTCTACTGAGCATAAATAAGTGTTGCACAAGCATTTGAAAGCATATTGCTTATGTAACACACTGCTGTAACCTTCATTTTCAAGATAATCTATCGGTTCTACAGATGTCTGTTGATGTGAAGTGGTTTGCAGGAGCAGATACTCACCATTAGCAGATTAATAACAGATCACTGCCATATGGGCAGGTGACTAATTGTAATCGGTGCTGTCCTGCATGAGTCACCACTCTGCACAGCTGCAGAACAAAAAGGCCACAGACAGGCCCACTCCAGTGTTTGCCATGTGGACTGTGTGCTTTTAATATCATCAATAACACTGGGAAGGTATCTATAATGAACAACACAACACTCCCCTCTTGTGTTAGTGGGGTTGCAGTGCAAACAGTATTATACCGTGGAAGCAGGCTTTAGATAATAAGATCCCCTTGTTCAGTTCCAGCTCTTTTTTATCCCTGACTCTCGCAGTTTAATGTAAATCCTCCCTTCATGAAAGTTATAATATTCTACTTTTGTTAAAACCACAGGGACAGAGAAAGGTGTCAGTTTATATCTGGGAACATTTCAGAGCTTTTTGATATAGATGGTGTTTGTAATATTTTGCAAACACAATTTACACAGAAGCTCAACTAATCAACATTCATTGTTCACAGATCTTTTTACATCTCAGAGCAGAGTCCTTTGTTTAATTCTGCTCATCCAAAACGGATGAGTTTAGTTGTTTTCTTAATCTGAGCGTATGCAGCATATAGCCGCATCTTAAATTCTACAGAATAAATCTAATCTAATGACGGCTGAGCCATTTTAGACTCCGGAGCTGCAGCTGTAGGATAAATTGACAGAAATACAGGTAAAACATCTCACACGCTCCCCATATGAAATGGCTGGGTTTGTAAAAGCAGAGAGGAGAAGAGGGAGCTGTCACTGACCCGGAGCATTGTTCGGTTGGATCTGTATACCAGCTGGAGAGCAATGTGGCAGATTTGACACCAAAACTGCATGCATCAGTGATTTTCTGCTCTACTCGGGGGTTGGAGTTCCTTGCTCTCTCTTGAAATTGCTTCTCTAGGCTACAGGTAGAATACGTGTCTGCTATTGTGGCAATAGCCTTAAGTTTTCCAAGCCATTTGTAAAGCTTAATTGACAGATGTTTCTGGAATTACAATGGACTAAAATACTATAATCAACATAAGGAAAGCCTGATTGTCCTGTGTGCAGTATCCCTGCGCCTTGCAGTTGTTTACTATTAGCGAGCACTCTTTACGCCTGAGAGCAACTACAGTTCTTGGCCGATTGTGCTGGAGGCATCCTGCGCTGGCGAAAGAGAGAAGACCTTTCCTGGTCTTGTTCCCTGGGGAGCTTACATACAGCTATGCTGCACTGAACTCGGCGGCAGCTTGCGTGCTGTGGAGGCAGAGTGAGCGTCCAGCCCCGCTCATAGCACATGTGGGCTTACTGGCTTTTGCGAAAGCACCCCACAAGCATTTGTGTACACGGGCATGGACCTTCCAGCTGCCGCACATTAACACCGTCCAAAGAGCTGCAGCAGCAGCAGCAGCAGCAGCAGCTTAACGCCGAGCGAAGACGGGAAGCAAACAAACTCGTCGATTTGATGCTGTGATGAAAGATGAACAGTCTAAATCCAAAGAAGTGACTTGTTATAAATAATATATAATATATTATTAAAAATGTGTCTATCAAATAGGAGCCTGTCTACACATTAGGCAGATAGGGAGCATTGATTTGGAGCGTAGCGTTATTTTACATCTTTTTTTTGGTCTCAAACCACCTACATTAAATGTGCTACTTCCTGGTAGCATACTGTTCGGGGTCTCAGTGTGCTGTTGTTATTTAAGTCACCTCCTTCTGCAGGGAAGATGAGGAATGATGAGGTAAAAGACAGACCATCTGTGATTAACTGCAGACGTGATAATTCACTGTGAGGTGGTACACTCACATTTGATGCATTGTTAATATAAAAATGATTTAGAGCAACTTTAAATGTGATTTCTTTTTTTCTGTGACCTCAGCTCTTATAATCAGACTTCTGTTTAATGATATGAATTCTGCTCCTGCTCTTTCATCATAAACACTCCTCTGCCGACTGCCGCTGCTGCTGCTGAACACTTTGAACGTGTCTCATTTAGTGATTCCTTAGCTGTGATTTCTCACATTAGTTCCACCACATACACCCTTCACATGCCTCCCACTATATTGCGTTTATAAAGTGCTTTGTCAATCTTCTAAGTGCTCGGCGCCCCCAAGCAAAACAATATCCCTTTGTCTTACGACATTTTTCATCCTACACACCTTTTCTCATATTTTTTTATTATTATTTTTTTCTCCCAAGATTGCAAGCAAAGGATTCATGCTGCTCTTAAACAAGTGGACCGACAGTTATATAGGTGAGGCCTCCAGCCGGCAATTTGATCACTTAGCAGCGAAGAAACCGAGATTATTAGAGTGACCAACTACCTCCTGGTGTTAACAAGAGTGGGCACCTGTTTAATTTCATGCTAATTTGTTTCAGCACAGCCCTTGAGACCGTGGATGATAACATCATCATCACAGGACCGTTTACTGGTCTACTTTGAAACAGCGTTGGCTGCAAAGACAAACTATTTTATCTCCTCCTGCAAATTGTTCTGGGCCACCAGGGTGCATTTAAGGACATTAAATGCACCCACAACATTGTAATATAATACAAAATGTTCAAAGTTTAGTCAGTTTTTCTAACTGAATGCAACAACAACTGATTCTTGTCTACTCCAGATCTTAAAGGATTGTTCAAATGTCTTCATCATCTTATTTTTTTCCCATTTCATTTTACCTTATTCAAAGTTATCAGTATCCAGGGCATACTGTTTGATGGTGAAGTCTACATATTGGAAAGGTCTGGGTATCTCTTATGATTTGAGACACAAAAAATGTTGTACTGAGCTGGTACATGATAGAAGATTTGGCAACTACACAATACTTGTCAGGCATATTACACTACATATAAAATTCTGCAATTGTGGAAGTTTGTAATGTTAAAATTAGTTGATGGAAGTCAAAAATGTAAAAAACTGCAAAAATCACACAAAAGTCAAACCATTTGGAATGTTGTTGAATATAAAAAAAAACTGGCTCAGGTCTTGCTCCTGACAGTTTTCAACTCCATGTTGCGGAGGAAACTAGCGCGGCCTTTCACAGCTCTGTCTAGCAAGGGCGCTAAAGAGCTAAAGGGAGGTAATCAAGGTCGAAATTGATTTTAACAGGTACCAGATTAAAAATTAAATGGAAAATAAACACATTTTCTGCTCAATTTGGAGAGTTTGACTGTGGGCCAGGAGAGGCAATGTGTGTGCGTGTGTATGTGTGCATCAGCTCTTTACCTTGCAATGGGTTTGCGCCACTCACCATGTTAGGGTGAGGGACACCGCACGTCTGCAGGATACGAGTCTGGGAAATGCTGGCGGACAGCATCTCCTGTGCTAAAGAGAGAGAGATGTATTGTTAAAATAGCAAATAATTATGATTAACTCCATTACTGTTAGTGTGGCATCAGTATTACAGTAATCAGGATGGGTTTCAGTGTGACTCTGAAGCAAGACATCTGACTGGCTGCCTTAAACCCAAACAAGACTTTGTTAACCTGTCTTCAGAAGCACACCAGTGTTTTCTGCAAGCTCAGTGGGTGACATTACTTTCAGCATGCAGACAGTGAACACATGATGCTCACTAATGACTGAAACTGAATAATTTAAGCGACTCAGGCCACCTTTTACTGACTTGATTTCAATGTTTAGTTCACATCGAATCGTCGTTGTCCTTATCATTACCATCTACACTATGCTATCAAACCATGAGTCACTCTAAGTTTTATTTTTCAGTGTCTGCTCTGTAATTGCTGCTAAGCGACCTTCTCATTAGTAACACTTAGAATAATTTAGTACTGTTAACTAATCATCTAGTTTAGATAAGAATAAAAGATCCCATTAGAATTCCTCAGAGCCTAAGGTCGCAGTTTCAGCCCAAAACCCAGACATACAGCCACAAATGGGAAATAAATAATTAAACATCCGCTTATTTCATCATCTGTGATCATGATAAATGCCTAAAAATGATTGATTTTGATGATCATCTACTAACTCGTAAACTGTATCATTGTGTCACTGCTAGATTCACCTCACATCAGGGCTGTGATGAACCCAGACTTAGTCATCACAGATTCTTCCACCGCCCCCTTCACCTCCACTCACCTGTCATCATGCCATAAGTAGCCTGCTGGTTGCTGTAGTGACAGGGGGTAACCGGGTAATGCAAGCTCGGGGGGCCGTTGCCAAGGGCGTTCCCAAGGGGCGAGGTGGAAAGGTGCATGTGGGAGCGCTTGGAGGTCTGACCCAGGGACAGCCCAGATGATACTGATGGAGACAAACGGGGTTACAGTATGAGCAGGAGGGAAAGATTACCTGGATTGTTCTCACACCCACTAAACCTTAACACTAAAAAAATAATAATTACTTTTCAGTTGAGAAATATCATGTAAATTGTTCTGGCTTTACCCAACTATATAACTGGCTGGTGTGAAATCAGCCTGTGAGCAGCACAGATGTTCCGGCAAAACCAAAGCACCTGCTTCCGTCATCGCTCCTCTTTCAAAGTACTGTTTCACATTCCATTGTGACTCCTCTCTTTCACAGAGTACATCTAAATAATTCAGATACACTATCCCCCTGCTAATTACATAATTATTCATGTATTCATCTTATGCAGTTTTGCTCCGAGCGCTAATAATTGCTTACTGGTATCGGTAAGATGCGCTCTGAGTCGGTACAGTAGTGCAATGAGCCAAAAGGACTTGATCTTACTGTTCTTAATCAAGAAAATCTCTGTAAGTCTGAGGACAATCCAGACGTTATTGTGGATTTTGCTTCTTTTACACAATCTTTCATTTCGATGTACTCAGTAGAAGAAAAGTAGCAGTAGCCTCAAAACGCTGCAAGTTAAGCATGAAACAAGAAAAAAATAAACTATTTTACAAGTAAAGTACATGTCTGTGAAGGTTCTCAGTCATCCCGGTCATGAGGATAAGAAGGAGTTCACTCTGCTGCTATTTAAACGTACTGTATGAATAATGTTCTGCATGATCTGATCCTGTCTATTCTGAGCTATGACAATCAGCAGCCACTAAAGCCCCGCAGGAAGTTTCCACCACAATGCTCCATCATGACAAAGACCTCGGGGAGTTTGTCGTACTGATAACATATCCTCAGAGCAATTATCCACTGAGTAGAGACAGCTGGGCCAAACTAGCTGATTACACGCATTTACATAATTTGGTTTGGGTTTGAACAAATGTATTTTTTCAATTCAATTGTTCCTCCCGATTGCCCTAAAAACCCAACTGTGTCTTGATGAGAATGCATCGGGGCTGTGACCGAGCACGTCTGGGTCAATTATAAGTCTATAGGGGGCACCTTGAAGCCCTGAAGTGTGTGTGTAGTCACAATGGTAGGTAAATCTCGTTCAGAATACATTAATACACAATTTGCCACTATGGGAAATGGCACAATGCCAACATCTTGCGCTGCACACTGAAGTGATTGTTCGGATTTAGCATCATGACACTACGTGGATTAAGGCTCATGCTAATAAGACGCTGTGAGATTCTATTTTCCGCTTTCTCTGCAACGGGTATTGTTGGAGAACAGATTAGTTAGAGGTAACGCAATCGAGAGGAGACTTGCTGAACGTTCACAAGGCAGCGGAGCATTTTTACCTGCGGAGACCATGCTGTGAGCGTGGGAGCTGGTTGGTAGGCAGTCACTGCTGGAGCCATGGTGCATGAGGATTGGCAAGGGTGAATCTCCTGTCAGCTGGGTGAAAGAGTCAGCGCTGAATGCCTGACATGCCATGTTTCTCCGGCCTCTCTCCAGTGGTCCCAATGGTGCGCTTGAAGTTTGACGTGGTTTCTTGTCTGCCTCTTCCCCTTCTCTTGCTTTAGTTGGTCTTGCCTACCATTGTCACCTTGCTGGCCTGTTCCTTGTCCCTTGCTCTGCCTCGTCTTACTTTGTCTTTCCCTTTGTCTTTCACCTTGTCTTCTTTGGCCTTTTCTTGCTCTGCCTTGTGTCTCGTCTTCTTTCACCCGAGCATCGTCTCCTTGTCTTGTCCTTTTTTTCTCCCCGGCTCAGTCAAGCATACTTCTCCCTTCAGTCTCTTGAGAATATTACATTACTTTTTTTTGTCAAAGAGAAACGGTTGTCAGCACTTCAGCCAGAACTCTTCGCAGTTTTAGGCACAACCCTCTACCCTTAGCCAAGACTCTTGAGGATGAATAGCGAGCAGCTTCGGGTTCAAGTTACAATCACTGGTATACCTGCTGAAATGTGTTTCTCAGCTACAGAGATTTCTCTCATTAAGGCCTCTGCGATGCTTCCCCGTCTTTTTTTTTATCACTGTTATAGATGCAGGCAAGCTAGCGTCTGTCATACCCTCAGCATTTTTCTGCCCCTGTCTACTGCAGGTATTTATATCCCACCCACCTACAACTAACCACCCCCTCTCGACCTGTGAGATCCCCTACTTCCTATTGAGCCGCTCAACACCCCCCTCCACCACCCCTCCACCTACCAATTCCATGTCAATGCTGTAATTGCTTGTGTTTGTACTTACCTGTGTTCTTCTCATCCCGTTTCCAAATCCAGGATTAGGGTACAGAGCGGCTGAGAAACCTGATCCCAACCCTGTCTTCTCCCTCTCTCGCTCTCATGTCTCTTTCTGTGATTACAGGGTTGTGTAGCGGCGATGGGAAAAAAAAACATTAAACACTTTAAACACATCTTACAATTGCAAACACTTTTGAGTGACCATTGATAACATTGGCGTGGTTTGGCATGATGCGCTGCTGCAAATTGTCTCAAATTAATTGAATTTTTTCTTCTACACCAGCGTGACCCCGGCTAATTCTTGGAAAAATCAAAAAAATAAACTTGTTTTAGCACACACAATGATTTGTCTCGCAGGAGCTTTCAGCTGCAATTTTTCATTTATTTATTTTTTTCTCCAGGATGAAGGGGCTTGACCCGGAGGTCAGGAGCACTGCTGCTGCTGCTGCCGCTGATCTCTCAGAGACAAAAAAAAACTCATGTAGCATTAGCGCAGAGTGAGCGGCCATTGTTTCAGCGTGGTGTCCATATTGTGTCGGATGCGGGGGGCTATAGGTAAAGACAACAGGTCTCATCAGGGTGGAGAAAGGTTAATCTGGAGAGCGTGGCCACCATGTGCACTCTGTTGTGTCTGTTTGTGTTTATCCTCAGCTCTGCTTCACTATTGTTGATGTAGGTGGGCAGCAGGTGGAAAACGGCTTGTGGGTGGCAGGCACGATTCAACTTGTTTAAGCACAGTGTAAATTTGGACTGGATGCACTTTTGACAACGTCTTCCCTGGGAATAAACTTAAATTCAGATTACTCATTCTTCCAGTCATTAGGTTAAAGAAATGGACTCTGAAAATGTTTCTTATTGATTACAGTGATGGAGTCACTTCAGTGTGATCCATTTCCATATTAAAATCTTAAACAACATTATCCAGAAGTCTGTTAATGTTCATTTGCATGTTCCATTTATTCCACTTACAGTGAAAACCAAATGTCAAACTGACACTGCCACCCTCTCCCTTTAATATGCAACCTCATTAGAAGCAAACCTTAACTCTGCACTTCTGTTAAACTAAACACAACGACACTAAGCACTGATGATGGATGTCTTTGTGACAAATAGCCAGGCAAATTAAAATGGACTGGAACAATCTCATTTCGCCCGGTTCGGGTTTGTAATAAACAGAACCACAATATTATGTAGACAACGAATGTAATGGTGCGTGACAAGAGGCGAGAATCTCACCAGCAACAGTATCCTCCTTAAAATACTCTCCACTCGTCTTTCGCTTCAGACTCCCACTCAGGCTGGAGACCATCTTTCCAGCCGGTGAGTGCGGGGCTATTTTTGCACCCGGAGATCGGACCACCTCTGTATGAATCCGTATAGAAAATAGATAAAGAAAAGAAAAGCTCACAAAATTAATTTATACTTTCCATACTGTGTTTCGCTTCTAAATATGCCCATAAATTTTCCGTACCAATCAGACATATTTTGTCTGACTACCAACGTCGACTGATATTTGGTGAGCACATGTATGTATTTTATTGTTATCTTTCACAAATACAGCTAGTTTTAATTCATTATAACTCAAATGACTTCAACAAATTGGAAAAACCACCAAATGCCATAATGTATTGAATTTAGATGTTTTCGAAATACCAGTAAACGGGCAGCTCCAAAGAGCTTTGATCAAACCTGGATAGAATGAATGTGCTTTTAGACGAGTTAAAAGAAAAAAAAAGATAATCAAAGGATGAGGGGGTGGAAGAAGAAAAGCTTTCCCATGGATAAGCAAGTACACACACACACGCACACACACGCACATGCATATTCACATAAAGAGCTTTAACTTAATTAGTGAAGAGACCATGAGTCAAAGGGGTTCTCTTAAAGCACCTGTCCCAGATCCCCCTCCTCCTTTCCCCTTTACACACACACACAGAGTCGCACACACACCGTTGAGCACACACACGCACACACACACACGCACAGGAACAATGTTCCAATGTTCCAGTGTTCACAAACTGAACTATTACTCTAATCTCTAATAGCGGTGATAATACACTTTGTGACAACAGAAATAGGCAAACAAAAATGTAGCCCCGACACCACCACAAACACACACAGAACCACGGAGACACACACACGAGCGGCAGAGCCCGGTGATCCGCCGATGCAGTGGGAACAGTGCAAGGTGACACATTCTCACAGGTATCACATCCATACATACAGTGTACCAGGTGTGTTTGCCAGTGTCTGTGTGCATGAGAACAACGGAGCGCGCCGCAAATGAGATGGCACACCGCGGGAGGTTTATTCTGATGTGTAATAAACTCGTGTGCGGCGTGCATGTGTGTGCGCTTGCTTGTCGCCTACTCGTAGAGGATGCCGTGACCCCTTACGCCACATGAAACAAAGCATGGTGTCAAGTACTGTATACTGCAGACTTAATTGCCTGCTCATTAGCAGTTTTGCAGCCTCTAATGTAATGTCAGTGAGGAAAAAAAACAACCTTGTGTGCTTGGTGAAAGCTGTTAGCAAGAAATAGCATGCTTTTCCTGGGCACTAATGATTACCAGATACATGCTGAAAGTACTGAATCTGGCCCCGGTACCTTTAGGTGTAAGGGTTTGACGTTGTTTTATTAAATGGATCTACTAAACTTTTGAAAGTTTTAAAGAAGCTAGTTCATTGACTAGCAAAAGGGATTTTCAGATATTTTGTTTATTTTGTGATTTTTTTTCTTGCTATAAATCTGATGGCTGAGTGTGGGTGCGTGTGCTTTCTCTTAAATAATACATGGTGAACTTTGTTCAAACAACAGCCAGCGCCCATGTGTTCTCCAAAACGACACCAACGCAGAATATCCCTCTGTTTAAAAAGCCAAACAATGACAGAGGTGAGGAGGGAATGGAACCCAGCAGAAAATGACTTTTGTGTTGTTTTTTTACTTTTTATTTTTTTGAATTTCTGCCCCATTCATTATGCAGGGCTGAACCCTGACCGAGGTCTGCTGGATGCTTGAATGCATCACGGCGGAGGTCAGCTCTCCTGATGAATATCAAACGAACCTCGTGCACCGGCCCGACCACCATCTGCCCAGAGCTGCGCCTGACTCACAAACCACCGCACAAACACCGCCGGGACGCATCCGAGAGGGCTAATTTCATCAACATATTCAACAAACCCCATTCGAACGGCAAAGGTTAACTGTGCATTGGAGGAAACAAGAGCAGGTCGAATCAGCTCTCCCCGTCTCTCGCAGATTACTATCTCTCTTCATTAAGTAAATGTCAGCTCCACATATTTGCTTGTAGCACAAAAATATCTCAACCTTTATTTACAACTTTCTTTTTAGTATAAAGGACCAATTCAGATATTTTCTATCACTTGAGAGCTAAAGAAATGACTTTATATTAAATTATATCTATCATATCAAACACAGTAAAGCTTTAGTTTTCTTTCATTTAAAAGTGCAAGAAAGTCACCATTAATCTAAGCCTTAAACAGATTTAAACAAGGGAAACAGAAAGCATTTTAAATTGGCAACTAACCTTTCATTTACATCAAGAGCTCCACGTCTTTTCACTCCTTGTCTTGCACAGTTTGTATGAGAGCTTCCATAAATTCTACTCAAATGAATCAAAAGTTTTAAAATGTCCTCGCTGACAGCAAGGTAACCGGAGCAAAAGTTTAGCGCATGCATCACTTAACAAAAGCAATGGAGAGTGTAAAAAAGCGAGTAGTGAGAGCAATGCAGTGAAATTAAACAAAAAAAGGACTGGAGATAAAACAATGGCTCGAACCTGCTGTGAAATTCCTGCAGCTCGTCCACTTCACTTCAACCAGAAAGCCTCATTTCAAGCACTGAGCCTCAGCTGTGAGCACACGCTCCGCTGTCCCTGTATTCCTTCTGAAAAAAAAAAACACGCACAAAGGTTGTTGGACTTGCTAAATATATTTATTGCATGCTGAATGTTTAAAGAGACTTTTATTTTACAATCCATATACAGTTGTGGCACCGGACGAGTCTCGCCTGGAGCCTTTACATAGTCAACGCCGATGCTCCACGCTGCCTTTTGTGACTGTTCTTGTCATTCTCTTTGCAGCGCTCACTGTTTGAAGGACAAATGAATAACAGAATGCTGCAGGGAGATAAGTCAACCTAACAGACAGATGACTTTGCTGAAAAGCACTAACAGGAATGAAGAAGGGGGGAATGGTGATACCCTGGGCCCGTGATGGACCAGATGATGGAGTAATTGTAAATTACAATTACGTGACACAGCCTTAGATCCAAGAAATCTGCCAAAGCTCCGCTAGTGATTCGAGTTTTAAATCCCAGTAAAATCTGTCTTCCCAGTGAGTTGTGTATTCCCCTTGTTTATCACAAAACAGCTAGCCTTGTGCGCTTTGCAGCCTCTACACCATCTCTTCTTGAAGGCAGTGGTGCCAGGCTTCCCAAAAGGAGCATAATACACTGGCTTTCGGAACACTGACAGTGGAACAAATGAACTGAGAGGGAAAGAGGCAGTGGTGGGTCATCGTAACAGAATGAGGCATAAAGGCACCTATGGTACACGCTGTACACACGCACACATCGCACGCGGGCGCAATCAGCTTCATTCAAAACGCGTCTCTGCACTGGTCAGAATAAATAGAAAATAAGTAGAATAAAATTCATGCAGGATGGATAGGCGGTAACTAGGCAACAGACACAGAGGCAGGGCAGTTTACTCATGTGCCCTGTACGTCTACATGCTTTATGAGTTTATCTCTTCATTTGTTGAAAAAGGGCTGTGTCCTGTAGGTGTCTACAAATGAAAGCAGCTGGGGAGGGAAGCCCTTTTGTATCTGCAGGCTGTGCTCTGTTACTGTTAACCTAAGAGGTAGAATACATGTCTCAGTTGTCATTGGTTCTGACACTTAAGAACGCACAGGTCTGTTTGCTTTAAAGCCAAATTGGCCATTATGGACGTTAAACTCACTCCACTCAGTGTAGTAGATCACTGGTCTGTTAAATTTGGTTTGGATATTTACAGTATATTTTACTGTGCATACATTTGTGGTATAACTTCACAGTGCAGTAAAAGGTTAAATCTGTGTTCTGCTGGGCCAAGACGTGGCAGATTTTATGACATGACTGTGAGTTTAAACCCTTGAAATTGCATTTCACCATCTGTCGCCCGGAGCCTTTGCCTCACCTGACCACCAGGAGGCTTTGGCACAGAGAGAATCACAAAATGAAAGAGAGAGAGAGAGAGAGAGAGAGAGAGAGAGATGCTCTGACCCCTAAAATCTACCCTAAGCCCAGAGTCCTTTACGTTCTTTTTATATATGGCCACAGTTTCATATTCACTAGGGACACTGTGTCAAGCTCCAGCTCATCTTCATGCAGTGTATTAAACTGAGAATTTAGAGCTGCTGAAAAATAGGTACATAGGATCTGGGTATTTGTTGTTGGCAGGCTACAGCAGAACATGTTTCAGATAATGACAGGCTCCTGACGGTCTGAGGGCTAGCCAGGTTAACGCCATTTTGGCTTATTTATTTATCTGGATTCACTCAGGCTTGTAACTCACCGGCAGCTGTTCACATGCAATAAAACACAATGCGATGTTTACAGGTGCAATAATTAAAGTTAAAGCGGAGAACGAGGCACAACAACCTCCCGGACGTGCTCATCTGTCACCGGCAGACAGCAGTTCATGCAACAGTTTCTGATGAAGCTGTTAAAACCGGTTACCTGCATCTGTTCTGCTGAGCTACGAAGAAACAAGTGACTGTCAGAAATGCAGAATGGAGTGCAGTGGTGCCAAGTGCTGCACCATGCAGTGTAAAGCTATCTGTTTTTACTTTTAATGAATATGTTTAATGACTTTTTCAGTGAATTCAGCAGTGAAAACACTAACTGAGCCATGGACTCTTTTAAACATCACAAAGCTTCAAATGTGTGTTTGTTTTGCTGTATTTTCAAAGGTGCATTAGTTCTTATTAACTGATGGCTCAGCGCTACCCCATTCTGCTTTTGGTCAATTCTTACATTTTCTTTGCAGCTGAAGTTGCTGCTATAGATCCAACTAGATATTTAATTCAGAAGTTGAATGTCAGATATTTGCTGAGTTTCCAGACTCTAAATGAATACTAACCTTCTTTCTTGTTTCCTGGGTGTCTAAATGAGCTAACATTTTGGTAGACTTTAAAGGGTGATGGTGTGATTGTAGCTGTGTTCAGACCTTGCGTCAATATTTATAATGAGCAGTCCGTTCGCCACTAGCCAGCTTTCAGTGATCCATTTGAGTGATCCGATCTCAGACCTCATTTGGAGGTGATCTGGGATGCATTTGACCATATTTTTTTGGCAATGTGAACACACAGTGTCTCCTGGGTCAAGTTAAAGCCGCTCACCCAACGGTGGTGCTCTTGTGCAAGTGGAATTTTGCTACAGTTTTGTGCAGCTTTCAAAAATAACTAACATCAGAGTGGAGATAAATAAATATGTAACAACTTACTGTGTGTGGAGCTTGTTCTAAAATATGCATCATCTCCTCAAGTCATGACACACACACACAATGAACAGCTACATGGCCCTGATGTTCATTTGTATTCAGAGGGCGAAGCTGAGATCGGATCTCAAGTGCCGGCTGGGGACGCATGATGAGACTCATTATAATGCCAAGTGTGACCACACTGTAGGTAAGCTGGCCACTTGCGAGCCAGTAGCTAAGATCAGATGCAAGGTCTGTTCGCAGCTAGTTCCACCGATGTCTACCTTCAGTAACAGACTTTTTAGACCAACTGACCACCACTGCCACAAATGTCACAGTGAAACTGAGAAAAGAGAACAAGGGACAACTATGGATGGGGCAGCTAAAAGAGTTTAAAAGCAAAGAAGTTTGTGATTTCGGTGATCTTCAGAGTTTTGTAAAGCATCTTGAGACAATTTGTATTCTTATTGAGGCTATATAAGTAAAACTGAATCGTATTTAACTTTACATTTGATGTGAGATCACTGACTTTAGTGAAGTCTTCTTTGCACTTTTTACCTTTTTATTTTTATCTCTCCCCAGATCCCTTTCAACAGTTCTCAAATTTAACGTGGATTCTCCAATTAAAAGGTTAATCCTCACCAAGTGCAATAAGCAAAGCCAATTTCTTAGTTCCTGGAAAGTTGACCTTTCTAAGACTCAAGCTGACAGCGTCAATAAAAGAGCAAGCTCAGGCTTTGGAGGAAACCAACCTTAATTGAACCAGTGGGCCTGTTGGCCATTCATGCCCCTGACTGTCTTTGATGGTGCCATGGGGGCAGATTAAATATGAAAGGATGACACTGACAGGCACGGGGTCTGCCGCTGGTACATTGATAAGCACCAGGCAAGGCAGTGTACTAGGGCAGCCCAGGGTTTAATATGCAGGCCAGGTCTCGTCTGTAGTGACAGGAGGACAGGAAGAATGAGGCAGCATTACATTTCAGTATGCCCATGGCTCTACTCGCCTCAATTCAAAGGGCTGGTATGATAAAAGCAACATAGCAAAAAATAAAATAAAAGGGGTGATAATTACACAGATGATAGCACAAATATCAGTAAAGAGAGAGAGAGAGAGCACAATAAAATTTAAAAACAATGACTCTTCTCTCCTTCTATTTTTCACTCTCTTTCAGCGAAGACCAGAGGCTCAGATCAAACGCGGTCGTGGTGATGAAAAGAGCAGGTCTCCCTGGGCTGATAGGGAGAGGAAGGGGTGAGACACAGAGATCAGAGAGACGGAACAAATAAAGGCTAATTTGCCCTAATGATCCAGACCGTAACTTAAAAGCTTCAAAGAGTGGCAGCGTGAACTCAAACTCATTGGTCAGATTGTGTGATTGTACCCAGATCATCTCAAGACGAAGGGCCTGTACAGTAAAATGCATCTTATTCCTAATCACCTTGCCTTTGAAGATATTTTCACATTAGTCGTAGACTTACATACTCGTTGCTTTCTATTGCTTCTGTCACCTCTGCAGAACAGCATTTGAAAGTAACTGAAGCGAAAGGTCCATTTGCACCGAAGCGGTTTAAAGGTCACTGTTGAGGACATACCAAGCTACTTTAATATAAAGCTGTATAAATGGAATGATTAACCCTCAACTTAATCTATTTTTATTATATATTTAATCTACCCTTAATTTCACTGGGTGGAAAAAAAAAGATCTATTGTACAATGACATGGGCATAATAGCAACAAATTCAATAAAGCTGAAATGCTAAATACTCGTCACAGTGTCACATAAACACAAATAATCTACAACTCCAACAGTAAGATACCACAATAAAAGTGAGAAATGTACTCCCTCTTCCAGTCCAAAGAAATAATTACATCTAAGATATGTTTTGTTATAAGTGTAAGTATTTTGTACAAATACAATATTAGAGAGTACACAAATGTGTAACTTGTTTAGAATGGTCTTGTATATTAATACGTGGCAGTGCCACCCAGCATACAGTACACGTGAATTTTCTACACAAAGTTCCAATGTAGTTTTAAAAAAAACGATTCTCCAACCAAATGGACAGTTGCATTTATATGTATCTACAATCTCATCAAAGTTGTTAATATAGAAAGAACAAACTGTACTCTTAGTGGGTGCAAATAACTTCTGTTTTATTTGGTCACAAATAACACAAAGAAAATAGGCTCTAAAATAGATCCTTGGGGAACTCCCTTTCCCTGAACAGCAGAACTACACACATTACCAGACCAGACAAATTGCATCCAGTCTATTAAAATAACCCTGAAACCAACAGGCCACTTTATGACCAATACCCTAGCCATCACCAGGATGTTTATTAACACATTATGGGCTACTGTATCCTATTCTTTAGTTAGGTCTATAGAGACTTGGTGAGTTATATTCACATAACCCACCAACAAGCTTTCTGTTTAACCTTTACGACAGTGGATGGGAAATAATTATATGGAACCTATACAGTACTTAAAGGTTAAACATTGATGTCTATGTGTTATAACTAAAGGTTAAACCCCCACAAATAGCACATCTTACCAAATGTATAAGAGCAGGGTAGCACTCCAGTGTCATTGAAGTAGTGGTTTTAGATTTGTTCAGGCATACTCAATTTGTAAGGATATTTCTTACATGCAGTATTTGCTTCTGTAGTAACTTCATTGTGAGAGAATCTAATATAGCTTCGATAGAACTAATGCTGCACAGACTTTACCCATTTGCCCTAAGGTTTTGCTTTGTCTTTTGAGACAATGCAGTGAAATAGTTTGATCATAAGCAATGTAAATTATTCAAGCAGAGCAAACCACATCTCCTCCTACGCACATTTGTGCACTGCATGCCAGTAAATACACAATTAACCAGGCAAACAGAAGAGAAATAATACAAGGAATTGCTCATTTATTGTTAAGCAAATTAACGGTTTTATTTTTCCTCTCACAGTGATTGCTGTTCAAACTGAAAATGTCAAGGAAGTTTACTGACATTTATGTTTGTGTTGGCAACTGAGATTTTGGTTCAGTGAACCACCATTTTAAACCTTTAAGGAACCATTAGGAGTCTGTAACACACAACAATACAAAATAACAAGTTTCCCTTACTCTCTATTTGAAGAAAGAATGAATAATTATATTGTGAATTAACAGGAAAGAATTAACACTCTGTTTACTGTTCTGTAGCGCTGAGCTTTTTAAGACGTTCTAACTCATTGCTGACTCACAGTGTATGAAGTTTGATGCTGCTGGCAGTGTAAATAGGTTTGTCTTAACTGCATTGTCTCTCTGGGGTTTTAATATGCCACTGTTTGCATCTTTCTGTTCACAAAAAATATGCAATTGTAGGTTTCAGGCGACACAAACCATTTGAGTAAGACAGGCTGTGATTATTTTTAAAGGAAACCAATGATAGTGGGAGGGGGGATGCAAACCCCAAGTGTCACATGCCATTGTCTCACTCCCAACACCCATTCATCTTGACCTCCTACTCACAGTAAAAGGTCACTTGTCAAGAAAGTTATGTTAAGCCTTAGAACAAAGAGCATGTTGTGTATGATCTCTATTTCCTTCAGCTGTGGATGTGGCTAGCAGTCCCTTATGGTGTTTGTAGCTACAGTATGTATGTATGCAAAATAGCCTGTGAGTGTGTCTGGTTGGCTTTAAATTGCAGCTTCTATTGTGCTATCACACCTCTGTTTAAGCGCTTCCCCTGATGTCTCATAGCGCTTGTCACATTTACTAATAAAATGCCTCTCCGGTGTGAAATAAGACTCGCATGCCTTGAGAAAACGGGAAACAAACCAAAACACTGTAGACTATGCCTAAAGTTACTTAGTCGCCATGGCAACAGCAGATTACTTGCCAATCAAGCCATCTCATGGTGAGCCGGGCTAATGGATCTGTGAGAGCGCCTTTGCTAAAAAACAACAACATGAATAAATAGACTGATTAGACTGGTGACAACAATGCATTCTTTCACTGTCAGAAAGAGACACATGTAAACACTACAATGGGCGGTGGTGCAGTGGTAGCCGCTGTCACCTCATGGAAAGGAGATTCTGGGTCCAAAAAAACGCTGGCTGTTGGGTATTCTGCTGACCGCAGACCCACATGTGTGGACGAATGGTTGTCAGACACTCTGTTTGAGCCCTGTGAATGATTGGCAGCCTTTTCATGGTATAGCCCACCTTTCGTCCAGTAGGAGATAGAGATAAGCATGTACAGCAAATGGCATTATGGTTTTTAACAATAACCACTTTGTAACTGTATTGTTTACGTACCTGTTTGATTAGCTGTGTTATGTTTAGTTCTGTTAGGTTCTGTTAGTTGGTATTGTTGCTATGGTTGGAGAATGTGTGTTGATGGCTCTGACGTCAGTGAATGTGCCATGCGATAAACGGAAGTTACGTGAGAGCAAATAGTTTGTCCCAGCAAGAGCCGTGCATTGTGCGTCTGACTGTCGGTGTTTGTTGTGTTGGCGTCGGCTACGGCTGACAGTGACCCAGGTTCAAGCTTAAATAAACTTGCAGAAAAGCATTTCTTTTGTGTAGATGGTACAGTGTGAAATCGCCTGACCATGAATAAGCCACATTTCTACAACAAATCAAACTTCATTTACAACTTAAGAGCTGTTTTTTTCAGTTTCCCCGATGATATAGATGGACACACTCACCATTTCATTTTTGCATATTGTTTCTGTCACACCGCATTGCCTAAAGTTATTACTTGTCAAACTGAGACAACAGCCTTGTGGGGGAAAATATGATGATATGGTTCGTGTGATTTTTGATGTTCAGTTTGTGTGGAAAATGTGCTACTTCTAAAGAGCAAGTCCAAACACAGATGTTTGTGTCATAAAGGGTTATTCCAGTGGAGAAAAAACTAGAATTAATTGTAAAACCATAAAAAATCTAAATGACAAAGATGGAACTGCATGTCGGGAAAGACATTTTCATGAAATTAACCATATTTCTGATACAGTTAACAAAAAGAGGAGCCGATCTCGTCAACATCATCTTGATGTTGAACAAAATGCCATGTTACCAGTACTTTTGACAACAACTGAAGCATCTTGTGAGTTTGAATTCTGTTCACACAAGATCACAAGCAGCATCTTTTGTCAGCGGATACTTTCAAAAATCTTCATTTCAATTGCATTTTTCAATTAAAATATTTTTCCCGGCAGATCGGCGTCAACGGGCTTGCACGAGGCACTGCTGTCCACTGACGATGAAAAGACGATGTCAGTGTAGCCACAGGTCTATTTGATTAGCCCTTCTCTTCACGCGACATGACCCACGTCTCCGTTCAGGCGTCATTGTTTCAGGCATATCTGCGGCTCTGGCAGGGAGCGGAGACACTTGAGAGCACTTGATTTCCAAATTGAGAAAAAGCTCATCTAAGAGTGCGGGCGACTTTGAAGTGTAAACGAGGAGTGGGAGAGGAAGGGGAGGGATATGTGGAAGTCGGTCAAAATTGGAAGAGAAAACGAGTGAGGAGGGGTGACGCTGATGTAACCCTGGGAGGAGGTGAGGCGGCAAACGAACAGGAACAGATAATGAGAACGATGCGGTGATGAAAGTAAAACGAGGAATGTCACAAGCAGACTGATACGTTTTAGATAAAAGGAGAAAAAAACTGTAATGTCTAACAACGTTCTTATGCCAAAAGTTAAAACAAGGTGACAGAGAAACGTAACAGCACTCGTACTAACACCACAATAATAAAATAAATGATCAAGCTCTAACCGTAAGTCGTGCACACTGGGACGTTATATTTGGGTCTGTGTTCGATAAACTGTCAAGTGATCCCACTGGAAGTCTGTGTTGGCTTCCCACACTTAAGTTTTCTGGCCTGAGTAACCGAGTCCAGTGCTGGCTGTGAAAATCAATAAACACAAACCCACAAAACCTAAGGAACTTGTGCAACCTGCAATCCAAATGAGCATCGTTATTTTTTTTTCTTTACTTATAAATTGTATTGATGCTGCCAATTTGGAGGAACCAGAACTCTGTGAACGAATGCATGGTTCATTGAGGAGAGAAATGTTGGCAACATGAGCGAAAAAAAACCAAAAAAAAAAAAACGAATCACTCCTAAAAAGAAAATCTAAGAGAATATGTAGCAACTAAATAATTCAAAACACAAGGACCAGCGGCCTTGGTAAATGCCAGAAAAACCGGTGCAAACTTGTCATTTCTCTGTTTAATATTACTGCCAATTATGTATCCTTGTGCACATATGTCCTTCAGTGCTGCACATTACTGTCCTCCTATCACAGCAACATTATTCAAAGTGCACCGCAGCTCATTACCACAAAGTCACATGAAAAAAGGAGGGAAGGTGTTCAGTACCTGCACACCACAGGAAAAAAAAAGCTGATTAAAAGAGAGCATGGGCAAGATTGCAGGCATATTAAACTGTAATTATCTCACTGTGGCAGCCACAAAGCTTCCTTTCACTCTGCTGTTTTTGTCTTGCCTGGACAATTCAAAGAAACCATAGACCACAGAGGTACTAATCAATGTTTGAAATGCTGGGAAGGAGCTGAATGTTTTTTTTATGTATGTATGTATTATTTAGTTCCTTTCTTAATTAAACCTTCAATAATCTCTTATTTATTTATTTATTTTGCCCACATAGTGATGAGCAAGGCAAATTGCAAAAGCAACACTGGCTGGAAATGTGGATTTTCCTTTCAGGCAAATACCAGTCTCTTCAGGTGCCACACTGTTGCGCCAGGTAGACAATCATTTAGTCAGTTTGTTTGCAGTCACTAGAGTCAACACTATGAGAGTTATGAACAAGTAAACAGTAGTTTTATAACATCTAGCATGTGGACAAAAAGGCTACAAAATGTGAGAAAAACTCAAAATTTTAATGATAATTATGTCCAATTCTTAATTTGTTTCCTGCTCCCTTACCACGACGATTGATTTTTAAGGGGAAACTTAATGTCATTATTGGTAGAACGTACTGTGTAAAATCATTTGCAAAACAATTGGTCATAAATGTCTCACTGCATAAAGTTTTAAGCATTTAGTTGCATAAAATAGAAATATATACGTATATTCAAGCAAGGGCAAGCCTCAAATTTGAGTAATCTACCAGGACTCACTGCAGCATCCTCTGCAGTCATTTGGATGATTTCACTGTTAAGCTCTGGGATATTTCTGGTAAGAAATGGAAGGAATAAATAAAAAGATGCACGGAGGTGGACTGACAGAGACCAAGATGAATCAGCACCTTTCTTTGGCTGGTGCTGTGGTGAGTGCCATGGAAATACCATGCCATTAAAATAAAGAAATTAAAATATAATAAAACTAGAATTTAATATACGGTATTTATTTATTCATTTATTTATTTATTTATTTATCTATTTTGCACACTGGTGATCTGGTATCCTTGATCTGTTCTCTAGTTGCCTAACACCAGTCATGGTCAACGGTCAGCCTTGATTTTCATTTCATTTAAATCCCCCAATTTTGTCTTGCTTTTCATAGCGCCACCAGCAGGTCAGAATTACTGTGCAGTACTTTTCTGTGGATGGTAGCATGCTAACACACGTTTTATAGAACATTACATCTGCTTAAAATTACCACATGTCACCAGCCTCACAGAGCCGTTACAGAATGGATGCAGACTGAATTTTGAATTTGTAACAGCCTTTTGAATTTTACGGTTTTCATGAATATCTGTATTCCTAAACATTCTGTTAAAAATGACAGATTCACTTGTTAATTACTACGTCAGTGAACATTTCCACAGGAATCCTTCACCTTTCATTTTACGATATGATCAACACCATTACATTACCCATCACTGTCTCCTTGAGGCCTATTCAAAAGATCAAATTCATTTCATTCCTCCTAAAACAGAGATGCTGATTTTTAATTAACGCATTTTCAAACTTTTCTCGTTTGTTGTACATTCATGTTTCCTAGCTTGATTTCTTAATTCTTCTTCTGTGCTGTTGTGGCATCAACACTATTCTGCTGATTAACAGTCGGTGGCTGATGTCAGCACCGAAGAGGAATTAAAGCGACAAGATACGACGTCGGGGATCTGCATGTGTCCTCATTACGAGCTAGATTAGAATCCACTCGTAAAAACATTTCTCCACATACAGCAGCTCTGCTCGTGGTCACAAACTCACAGGCGAGGCCAAACGAAAGGAAAAACAACACCCCTTTGCCTGACGGTTTGACCTCTTTTCAGTGTCACTCAACGGAAATTGATCACAGCCAGAGTTTGAAATAAAGTCACTTGCTGTTGAGCTCCAGCAGAGCGGGTACAGTACACAGCAATTCGCCTCCATTCCCGGCCCAGCTGGATGATGCACACAAATGCACGGTTACTGGGGCGTTTGTTGCTTTGACAGAAACACAAGGTGAGAATGAGGAAAATTATCACTGCAGTAAGTATATAGTCTCAACCAACACCACCACGGCTGACACACTGAAAAATGCGTCAGTGTCTCTTCCTTCTGGGATCTCTCCGTGCAGCCTTTTCTTATTGTACCACATGACCCCATGCTTTCACCATCTGCTGAAGCCCATCTGTAAGTAAGCTCGATTACATTTGCAGGAGAAAATCCATCTACAGTGCTGATCATCCCACAGAGACAATACCCTGTACGTTTCTTCAAATTTACATTCTCAGTGACAACAACTGCATCTGCTTGTTGTGACGTCAACATTAAACTGTAAAATCCCTTTAGATAATATGCAATTTAAAAAAACAAAACATCTCGATGGCCAACAGTACAAAAAAAATCTTACATACCTGCTTATAACACTGGGTAAAAGTTCAGAAATCATTTAGTCCATTATTTCCTGCTTTTGCGCAAGTTGTCATATTCAGCAACTGCAAAGGGACAATAGACTGCATGAGAAAGCAGAAAAAAATACTTAAAAACATATTTGGTATTTTACTCCTGTTCAGTCCAGTCTTATATTAATTTAGTAGCTAATTCAATAAATGTAATCTAGCATATCTGGAACAGCATACAGACTGTAAACTGGGACATTAGGATTTGTCTTTCTCATGTGTAAACCATGCATTCATGTGTCTCTCAGCCTCACGAGCGATACTCTGCACTGTTGCTTTCTTGGCTAGAAATGGATTCCATGACAGATAATGTGATCCTTTATTGAATTATGTTTAATATAAAATCAACATATCAGGATCTGTGTGACCTGTTCTTGTCCTACTTTGGTGATACTTTGAATTTATGTGGCATATTGGAAAATAGGTCATGAGGCAGAGAAGATTGGGAAACTACCCAAGTGTTAATATGGAGCCTTGAAGCCAACTACTGGGGGATTCTGTTTACGTGACACTTTCACAGAGTCTGCAACAGCCTGCAGGTGGTAAACTAAATTGTGAAAAGCACAGTTGTCGACACTGTAGGATACAGTGGGTGACGTTACTCCCCCACTTGTGTTTTATACCTTTTTGACAAGGATTGCATTTGTCATTTCCGGACCCTGCGTGCATTTTCTTTAAAGCCCGAGCTACTGGCAGCCTTTTATTGGCTGCTTCAAAAGTTGTAATCCTGGCGGTTCGTAAGGCTACAAATCCATAGCAACGAGATTTGACAGGGTTAACACAAGCTGCACGGCCCCAACTGCTTGTTCACTCCTTCTAATGCCCATATGTCATGTTCCCATGGTACAGTTAGAAATAGTAATCAGATCATTGAGTACTGGATCAGAGGACCACATCAAGTCAGCACAGCGGTGACGTTTTTCTGCTAAATACTCCACTACATCTCTCTGACAGCACGTCGATGCTCTGAGCCCAATTACATTTTTATAGTCACTGACCATCCAGCCTCTCCGACGTGAGGCGAAAGAAAAGAGTTTCCCACAAGGGATTGTGATGTGGAGCACAGCCACATACACTCTGTGAGTTGTAATTTAATTGAAACCGATGCTCTACTCCATTTATTTAGTCCATTGAATTGTGATGTAACATAAAATCCAGTATAGCTAAAAGGTGAAGTCACAGGAGTAGTCAGCGGGTGCTCTTACAGTATGTCCTACAGAGCTGAACCACCAGGGGAACCTGGTTCTTAACAAACTTGTTAGGCTAATTGTTTAGTTTTTCTGTTGCTCTGATTATCACCTCTGCCAACTCTGTTAAATGCAACATTATGTTCCGAGTGTCTGCTGGAGCTCTCATTCCCAGGACGAGAGCCGGAATCGCAGAGGAACGCACCTTAGGCATCAGTGGCGTGGCTCTAATGTTGACCCACCCACAGCAATATCTGATGCCATGACACCCTAGGAAGATGTTCTTCTCCCTGCTGTTCTCTTATTACAGCCTTTCCTGTTCGGGCAATGAGAATTTCCTCTTTGACCTGCAGTTTAAAACCTCTATCTTTTTCTAAACCTGAACAACTACCTTTGGTGCCTAAACCTTGTCAGGCACTTTTGGAGCCTGAGCATAAAGCTTAAGTGTAAAAATATTACAAAACTATTCCATGTGGATTTAATGAAACCTCAGTCTCTTGAGTTAAGGCCTGCTCTAACCTCCCACAACAGACTATGCCACTGTTAAGTGGAAACACTTCTTTATATCACTGGAACATTTGCTCTTGCTGTATAAATATTGCTCCATGTGGGTTAACACTGCAAACCTGGTGCGTGATGGCACCACAACCAAAAGACTGAAGATTTGAAGCTAAATGTTGCTGCCAGTGTTGTTTAATACACTGTTGTTCTGAAACAGCGGCTGTATTACAATTATTACAGTGATGTAAAAAATTGGAACTGTCAGGTACAATTACTTAAAAGTGAATTAAAAACAACAAGGAAGTCTTTCTTGTAATCCAGTATTCTTAAACCTATGAGACACTAACATGTTTTTGATAACCGATTCTGACACTTGGAACTGTTCAGCTGCGAGGGAAATGCTGGCGTTTGGTTCGCCTTGAATATTCTGCACTCTGGCTTTCTAATGAGCACAGCAGAGTGTTGCAGCTAACAACGAGTCACCACAGCTATAGCTCTCGCTCGCTGCTGCAACACACAGCATGCCGCACCAATTAGAGACTGTTTTCTGTGTAGAAATTAAATCCTTTCTGGTTTTTATGTCTCCCACTGCATCTCCGGGAGAAAATGACGAATAAATGAGCGCGCACGCTTTTTATCTGCTGCGGTGCGACGCGCTGAAGGGTATGCGTCCAATTTTTTCATAATACTATAAAATCATTTGTGTGGATGCAAGAATGTCTGTCCTTGGCATGCAAGCAAACTGCAAACTGTTAGGAAATTGTGTGTGCACCTTATTTCCTTCTGAGCATCCTCCTGACATCATGAAATACCATCCTACATACGTGCCTCTTACTTGACATTTACGCCAACTAAGGACAGGAAAGTGTGCTTGTGAATCTGCTTTTGTTATTGGATGACTGATAAGATCTGATAATAAAAGAAGACACTGACTCTAATAAGTGCCACAGTGTGCACGGACCTGCCCACGCAAGTACAACACCTGGTCTCACTGGAAACGTCCAGGTTCTTGCAAGAAACGTCAGCGCCTTAACAACTATTCATACTGCCACTTCTAGTACTGCTGCAACATTGGGGGAGGGAGGTGTTCTAAAGAAACTATCAATGAATGGTTTGTATGATTCATTTCTAATGACATGATGGTGATGGTTAAGGATAAATTGAAAAAAAAAAATTGAAATAAATGTTCGGTTTTGCACAGAAAGCCTTTTTTCCCCCTGTTATTCATAGGTTGTGTCTTTCCCTTTCTGTGGGTATTAGGTGCTGTGGAAATTAATACAGGAAGTCACTCAGGCAGAGATAATCCTGCACTGGTGAGAATGAGGAAATACACACTCTCAGTGAGGATACACAGATAATCAGCGCTCAGTATTTCCCCAGACATCTAGACTGTAGCCGTACGATTGTCGTTTTCATCACCTGTCCCTTCTGGGTTCTTAACCCTCTAACAATAAAAAAAAGGTTTCAAGGCAATATTCAAGGCATCAAGCCGTCTTTTATCAAATAGTTGTCACTTGTCTGTACCGTAGGAGCTGCTGTGTACATTGTGAGCGCTGGGTTTCCTCTCTGCCCTTTCATAAAGTCTCTGTCTTTTCTGTTTCTTTTGGAGGAGATCAATCTGGCACTGTTGTGTTGGCTCACAGTCACAGTCCACTGAGGACCAACCGACAGTGTCCAACACGGCGGTAAATTCTGACAGATACAAACACCCCGACATGTACTACAATTTGATTGCTGGGGTTGTAATCATGCATCAGTAGACAGAGAAGTGAGAGTGAGTCCAATAGATGTCAGATAGGTTTGGTGTAGAAACACACCAACAATTGTGCTCTTGGCAAAGACTTGGATTGGAAATTTAAGAAACACTCGTGGAGTCTTGAAGACACTAAACAACTTAATAATGACAGACAGAGCCTTCGGCAGATCTCCAACTGGAACAATATGTGTTTTCTCTTCTTAACACCATCATCGCCACCTTAATGACTAATTCATCCACAATGAAATTACTTCACTTGCTGTTGCAGACACATTTGCAGTGGGACAATGTGGGACATTTTATTTGCGTCTTCAGGTATTCACACCCTGGGCAGTGTTAACAGAATCTCCTGACTAATTTTCCCGGCAAGACACCTTTCTTCATGCACAGCTGCTCCCTCACAACTACAGCGGATACTTTCCCTTAAAAGGAAAAATAAACCCTCCATCACTAGCGCTCTTTGGTCACACCCTGACTTGTCTTCCAGTGCCACTGTGAAGCTGACATGTGTGGTTTGAACTGAACTATTCCAGCTACTGAATGGACTGCCATGAGATTCTGATGCATTAATGCTCTGTAGACTATGTACAGATGTTTCATCTAGCACTGAAGTATCTCACCAACGACCAAAGGGATTTCCATGAACCGCGGACTTTTCATAACACTGAAAAGACCAGCACAGACCAGCACACTAAGGAAATTATGTCGACCCACAGAAACTTAACAGTTGCCTAGCATGATCATCATCTGTCAGCTGAAATGAGCTGCAGATGCTCAGTCTGTATGAGACAGTTGTTAATCTGACCGCTAATGTAATAGCTTGAAGGCTAGCGCCTGTCCTGCTGAGAGGAAGCTCTCGCCAGCAACTCTTGTCTGGTTTTCTTTTTCTCTCCTTATCTTTCTCCATAACTATCCTGTTTGGTTTCTTTGTCTCTGGCATGATTGTCCCCACTGAGAGTAATGAGCTAGCTGGAGACACCTAGTTGGTCACAGGAGATTGTATCAACTCAGCCCAAGTTTGGAGAAGCCATTCTCCCATTGACAGCCACCTGAAGCTCATGTGACCGGGGTCTGTAACGACCATATATTCACCTGTCCTTAAAGGCAGGTCCAGTTCCCGTTGTCTTTGGCTTTGTCTTGTGGATATACTAAGACCTGGATGACTGAGAACAGACATGTTGGTATTCTGCATTACTCTATTATTGTTTGCAGCTCTTTTATCAGGTAGTCAAAATTACGCATACACTCCAGTTCATTAGGTACAATAGTCAAAAGAGATTAATTCAAATGCATGTCCCAAATCTTATCTTCATGAAGGTTGTAAAAACACTTGAAGATAATAGAAACGCTTAGGGTTTAATTCAATCCAGTTTAGCAGCACCACAAACTACACCTTCCTAAATTACCATACATTTGAATAACCTCAAAGAGGGACATTCAGTCTAGGACTGTTACACTTGAATGCATTTGCTTTCACTACTGTACCTAATTTACTGTCCAGTGTGGGCACAGTGACTATATGCTCATGATAATTAACCAAGTAGAACACAAACCCCAGGAAGCAAAGCAGAAAAAAAATTATCTGATCAAAGCATAGCAGAAATCATCACAAGGTTTTAACTGGGTTTAACTCCAGTGGATACGCCCAAATGTATCTAGAAACCTCAATCAGAATTACTTGTGCGGGGACAACTTGAGTTGAGTCACTGCAATTTCCTTTTACTTTGTAATGAACAATAAATGAAGCCTTGACCACCCACTCAGCAGCTGCACAATGAACATCCTTGGGACTGAAACATTCAGAAATTTAGTGTTACAGGAAGCAAGAAGCGTCTGGCATCTCTTCGTGTTTCTGCGGCTGAGGAGATAGATGTGAATTTCTATTTTATGGGATCCACTATAATGTCCTATTTGCCTTACTTACACAATTACACACATGTAAGCAGACAAAATGTCTAAGAGATACAATTTAGAAGAGAGGGGACAGCTTTAAGGAATATCAGTATAGGCTACAACATGGATGTCCTCCAGTCTGTGACACAAAGGAAGAGGACATTCATAGAGAAAATCTTCACTAAACATGTCAAGCTGAAGGCCATTAAACTTGGAAACTCAAGTGGAAAAGTGTCTTCAATCTTTATCTCATCATCATCATATTTGCTGGGAGAGAACAGTCGTTAGTCTGACGGATCAGTAACTAATATATTGACATTGGTCATTAAATAACAGACCTTGTTAATGAATACCTGGCATACACTTACAGTCAAGAAAGTGGCAGCATTCTTCCAACAGAAAACAGTGGGTGACTAACAGTATACAGTTAATTCATTCACATTGCCTACTTACCAACTGGTTTCAACAAGGTTTTCAAATTTTTACATTCAGAACCTGAGTCGTTCTTTCCCTTGGCCTGAGGTGTTCTTCAAAAACCAATTATTTCTCAAACTTACCAGCGATCCCTCTGTAATTATGCATGTGTTAAAAGCCGGTGCAGCTGCTACTCCTGATTTGCCTTTATCTGGGGAATGACAGCAATGCTGCTGCACGTCCACTGGGTAGAAACCACTGGAGAACAGTCAAATAGGCGGCTACGGGTCCCCCCAGGGTTTTGGGTAAGGCATGACCTTTATGGTGTCAGTGACAAAAAAAACACAAAAAAAACACAAGAAAGTGCCACTGTATGCTTTATGATATCATAACGATTTCTGCTTCGGTTGAAAAGGATTATTTGTTTGACATCAGACAAAGACAGGCACTGTCAAATGAACAAAGCAAACAAATTACCTGCCAGGAGCCAGGTCCACTCCTTGCCGGGCATTATCTGCGCTTCCATTATTTGATAGCATATGATCTAAATGGAAGTGGACAGAAAAAATGATTTTGGTGCAGTTTTCCATGACCCAGCCTCTGTTTACAGATCTGTGCAGAGAGAAGGTAGAGTGGGCCTCTTCAGAAAATCAAAACCATGCTTGGACAATGTTATTTGATCCCATCTGTAAACAGAGCCTATAATGAGTGACTCCTGGCTGTCAGATGGATGAAGAGCAAATCCAATTTAGATTTTCCTCAGACATTTACTTGTTTAATCACAGCTGGACCTTAAAGGGATGATCTGACATTTTGGGTAATATGCTAATTTGAAAGGAGCAGTCAGGTGAAATCCCAGTAGCAAAAACATGGTCCTTCAATCCCACATCCCACAGTGTAATAATGGATTAGGTAGTCCCACTGATGTTACCGACTGAAAATGAACTTGTATTGCTCACTGCTATCCCAGGTTTGTTTGTGTTTCACGTTATATCTGGTTACATGTCATATGCCATATATTATCATCAGACATTGCAAAGTGCTTAATTGCCCAATCAATTCCTGTATTTAAGCACAGGGTCAGCATCAGTAATGACATCACTGGGCAAGACCATGTGGGAGGGGGAAAGTAAATTAAGAATGTGTTGTCCTACTCACACGTAGTGCATGATATAGTTGGTCAGTTTATAAATGGCGAGGAAGGGGTGTGCTATGATAAACAGAAATGTGTCCCATTGAGAGGAAGGTAAAATGGAATGCATTTGCCACTTACCTGTTGCTGGAAGGTCACTGTGCCTCGTGCATGGTTCAGCCTTGATCGGTTCCTGCTGATTGAGGCGACTATATAAGCAGAGTCATGTTCGATGTTAAATGGAATGGATGAACGAAACTGCATTCAGGTTAAGTTAAGATTTGTTATTACGAGTTTAGTTCTTTTGGTAATTTTTGGTTACACATGTAACATTGTGACAGTTTTTTTTTTGTCTAAATAAACCACTTTGTATTAACGGAACACATTTGAACAGTCTGCCACTCTAGCCACAGACCAAATGCATTGTAGATCTAAAACCATTAGATTAGCTAGCTAAAGTACTTTCAGACACAATCATAGCATCGAAGCATAGTGTTCTGATTTATTCACATATTCCACTAGCTATGCACATACATATAGTAGTCTGCAGTATTATCAAACCTGTGCAATACACTTTCTTTTAAAATGATTCTGCAATACTGACATTGTGTAGCTGTGAGCTGCATGTGCATGTACAGGAAGTGCACATACATTTTATTGTATGTACCGTGGAATGAAAATAAAATATGTTGGAGCCTATCCCAGCTGTCATCGGGCGAGAGGCAGGAGTAGACCCTGGACAGGTCGCCAGTCCATCGCAGGGCCAACACAGAGAGACAGACAACCACTCACACGCACACCTACAACCAATTTAGAATCACCAATTAACCTAATGAGCCTGTCTTTGGACGGTGGGAGGAAGCCGGAGTACCCAGAGAGAACTCACGTGGACACGAGGAGAACATGCAAACTCCACACAGAAAGGCCAGCCGGCCCATGGATTCAAACTGGTGACCTTCTTGCTGTGAGGCACCTCGCCACTGTGCCGCCTGAAAATAAAATAGATCTTTATCATGTGATTTTATCTGTATCTGCTTTCCTGTCTTTGCTGTATAGCAAGACACTTTATTAAAACATTTCCCTGTTGGTAGTGCATCCAGCTGCGCAGCAGCTTTTAAGGCCTTTATTGCCAGCAGACAGAAATAACAAGCCTTAACGCAATACAAAGTCAATAGAGAGTGAGGATTTGTTTTTCTTTTCTCCTCTGTGGTCGTCACTCACTTGCGCTTTGTCTAGACTAAAATGGGTTGAGAAAGACAATGAGATGAAATTTAAGCTGAAGTGCTGTGATGTTGCATTAAGAAGATCTGAAAATATTTCTCCTTGAAATCCTTTTTGTTGTCAGTGCTGTATGAATGAACAGGGATAAGAGGACACAGAGTTGCTGGTAAGGCTGAGGTGCCACACACAGAGCTGCTGCTTGCTGGCGCAGCAGCCCCCCTGTTAGGGAAACTTATGATTGGTTTTGGTCACTGAAGAAGATGCAAGCTTACCTCACTTTTTTGATCCTGATGTGTCTTCCATTAATGCATTACTGTGTAGTAAAATCCAGTGACTCTCTGTATCAGTTTACTGAGAGAGAGGGCAGAGAAACTCAAAGTACTGTTGGAGAAATACTGACATATTAGAGTATATCCAGTCAGGCGTTGCCTCTCAATTGTGATGGGATTACATATCTGTTAATAATTCACTTGTGACAAGCTCCAATGAACAGTTTGATTGATCTATTTGCTATTGAGTGTCCCAGAGGCTGATGAAATTTGGCTGAGACCTCAAGCATTTGGGGCTGGTGGGTGGAAACGAAAATGCTTGAGCCAATGTCCAGATTTAGAAACAAAGGATGCCAGGTAATAGTAAAGGTGTTTTTTTTTCTAGGCTTACGCGATAATTATTTTTCCTGCACAAGCAAAAGAAACACATCCACCTCTCTTGAGGACCATTTGTGTGTTCCTCTGCCTCCATCTCCTGATTGGGCGAGCAGGCCTCTGCGAGTGTGTTTAATGACAGAGGTTCATTGTCATTGCTGTACATCAGACTGGACTGGTATTATCTGTCTCTGTTTTTTAGCATTGCCTCAGCTGTTGCCGAGATGTGGAAGTGACGGCTTTTCAAAGAGTGACTCATCTCGTCCCCTCAACTGAATTGGACACGTGTTTGCGGTTGTGTACGAGCTGGCTCGTGCACATATGCGTTTGCGTGTATGTGTTCTTTTTAGTGTGCGCCAGCAACCTCTATTATCCTATTTGTGAACCTACCCTCAGATGACACTTTCCACTGCTGTCTGGGTGCAGAAGCCAAAGCCACTGTAATCTGCAGTAATGTGTCGACTGGCACAGACCTGGGTCTGACTGATAAGTGCATTTAGATACCTGATTCTCATGTGAATTTCAGTTTTAGTTCTGACATTCTGTGCACTTGGTTTTTACCAAAAGCTCTCCTGAAAAATAAGCGTCGACAAGCTCGGTAACAGCTTTTGGACTATCAAAGGACACTCAAACAAGCCAGCAAGACAGACTAATGAGGGCAGACGCTAACATGCAGCTCCATAAGGCAGAGTGACACAGGTTTTGTTAAAACCTCCCACACAGTTGATGGTGCAAAATACGAACTGTTATTCAGAAGATATATTTTGGCTGTAGTTAAGCTGCACTTGAGGAACTGCAAGCTACAGACAAGCATGGCATGTCAGAACAGCCTTTCTTATCTAGCACTGCCAGTGAGATGTTGACTTGAATTTGCATTGTATATGGCCGTGCAAGGTATCACACTGTAGGAGGTTTTTAACTTTCATGTTTATCTTCAGTTTAGATCTCACGCTTATGTGAAACAAAAGGGCTTTTGGCTATGCTAGCTGCACTCCTGGGATGAGGGATGCAGTCTCAGTCGGTCCACCGCTCGGGTCCAGATGGAAATATCCAGACAGAATTAGAGTTGGCAGCGCTGTTTGTGTAAACATGATCTCAGAAGTTGTGACATTGAAATGTCTCAGAAAGCTGAAAAGATGTAACAGATGCTGCCTCGTCTCTCGTGACAACAACAATGGCGATGCCGATACGCTGAAGATGACGGGGGCCGCGGTTATCCTGGCTTAATAACAAGCTGGATCAGCCGGCCGCCTGACTCGCCTCTCATCCTGGATACCAAATGACGGCGCCAGATGATAGCGCCCCACAGATGTGCCTGAGTATGTGTTTGTTTCCCGGTTTGTTCATACAGTGGCAGCTGATACTAACCGTTTACTCAGTAGCTCTCATTTCAAATGAGTCACTGATTATTTACTTTTCTAACTGGATGGAGGATAACATTCATGATTTGTAAGCTATCTAGGATGAGGTTCTTATTCAAGATTCTTATTCATATTCAAAAGTTTAAATAGATATTGATACTATAATTTTATATTTGAAAATATATTGCTTAAATCAGTGACTATTTTATTTGGTGGAGGTAAAATTATACCATCCAATGCAATTCAAAACAAGGCCACAAATCCCATCTTTTCAAAAAATAAAAAATAAAACTAGAGATAGATATACTAACATTATAAGTATACTGTAAAAATTACTGACTTTCTTATCTTTGTCCACTACTATTTACAAACTGACACATTTTTTAAAAACTGGCCTTTGTAATGCAGTACAAGGCCCCAGAATTTCAGCTGAATATGGTTTATTTATTTTTATTTATTTATGTTTCTCCTTTAGTGTACTGTATTTGTTAAAACCCCTTGTACTGGATGCAATTTAATTAATGTGATTTTGGTAACACTTCAGTTCATGAGCCCACACAAACCTACACTGAAGCCACACTTTGCACTTTTGCACCAAATTTAAATGGTGAACATTAGCATGTTAGCATTGTTATTGTGGGAGTGTTGCCAGCATGTCAGCGCACTCATCTCACAACGGTGCCTAATTACCTCACATCACCAACCCTGTCTCATTCTTGTCACACTGTTCAACTGAATCCATTTAGTGTTTAAATTAGGGCATTTACTGGATGCTGTGCAGCCCAGAGATAAAAGCATCCACACTCTGCTATAATTGGAAATGGTCATTGGCAGACGACAGTTACACATCTGAGCACATGTGAGTATAAGGGCCGCTTTACAGCAAATATAATAAATAACATATTTTCATTCAGCTACATTGTGCACGGCCCTGGGATAGGCTGGCGACCTGCCCAGGGTGTACCCCATCTCTTGCGCATCAAGGATCGGCTCCAGCCCTTCCTGACCCTCCAGAGGACAAGGTTACAGCAAACGAATGAATGAATGAATTTACTGTGCACAAGCTCTGAACACAAAAATGAGCGAAAACCTGCACAGTACAATGCAATGGAAATCCAATCACACCGCATTATGAAGCGTTTAATGTGCTTTTTCTGTTAAGACTGGGCCAGAGTGGTGGTGATTCAGCTTGCTGATCATTTTCAAAATTGCCGTTTGTGGTGGTGCTGCATTAGTTGTTCATGAGAGTGAAGGCTGCTCAAGCAAGAGCGTTTTTCTCCTCAGTACTGAACATCATATTTAGAGCTGCAGTCCTTGAAGCACGCACATCACTTGTGAATTAGATTTTAGGATTTTCCCCCGTTGATCAAAACTGCTTTTTTATGTTTAAAATCAACATTTCTTTGTGTGAGAATATGCCAATACTTCCGCACTAGCTCTCCCAGAACCTGAGGCAAGTAATTAGAGATTGCCATCCTTACAAAAGGGTAAAAAACAACAAAAAACAAAAATCACTTTATGAGGTTCCTTTCTTTTCTATTCTCTCCCTTTGATGTGAACATGTCAGTATTCCAATAGCTCAAGTTAATGTAATGAAAAGGGAAAGTTACTCAACTAACACCAGAAAGCGTTAATTCACACCTCCATTTTATTATTTAATGATTTTCTCTGTCCCAGAATTTAAGTGTTTTAATTTTTCAGTATATAAAGTCCAGTTATTTACCTTTATAAAACTATCTATATACATATTAAATGTCCTTCTATTTAGTTTGAGAGTTACTGTGCATCAAACTAGAGGAAGTGCTAATTCATCCAAACATCTTCAGCACATTATTATTATGTATACAGTATACTGTATAGGAGAAAGAGTTCAGTCTATTTCTATATTGTCTTGACATGGAACTTGCCTGTGTTTTTTCTCCTGTTTTTGTCCATAAGTAGCAAATTAAAGTTGACTGACAAATATGTAAAAGAATAAAAATTTTTCCTGCTTTGGTCCTCATAGGTGCAGCTGTTTCCGTGGCTGTGCTTGATAATGTCAGCTACACTTGGGCTCATGCTAAAGCTTTAGTAAAATTAAGGTTTAGGTAGGTATAATATGTCAATCTGGCATCAGCGTGAACACCTGGACACAGACATTCCCGGCTAAATACTTCCCCCACTCCCTTCACTGACTTTTTCCCACGGTGCATTGTGGTCGTATCACTTTCCGAGGGAAGGAGCACACACATATCTGGCTATATCAGTGCAATGTGAAAGAAATCAGCACTCACTGAACCAGAAGGCCACTCTCCGAGTCTATCTGTCTGGCTTCACAGTCCCAGGATACAAGGTACTGTTATAGCTATACTCTTTGTGAATTGTGTGACATGACCCTTTTTGTCAGAAGATGCTTAGACTGCCCAATGTACTGTAAGGAAAGATTTCAAATAATGAAAGAGATTAATATCCTTTAAGACTGTTTTGCTATGGCCAAGTAACATTATGGTTCTGATTCACTGCTAAGCAACAACTATACACTTCTGTAGAAGAAAGTAGGTCTAACATCAGGCCAAGTGGACATAGTAACACTAAATCATTGTTTTTTGATGTCCTACTCAGAGAGTAAGACCATTGATATGCCCTGGATAGATGTCATTTGTAAGTTCAGCAGTAAAAGCCTATTTTAGTATTCATGAAAAATGAACTGACTGCTCACAATCATTTCATTTTGGGTGCAACAAATTCAGAAATAAAGAGCAGTGACACTGGCGTTGTTAATGTGCAATGAGATTAAAACATTGTGTAAACACAAAGAGCAATCACGTAACTCTATTTAAAATTACACGACTCCTTTACTTTAAAATGTTAGTAATCTCTGTCCCTCTCAGTGTATTCAGGCATGTTCCTCTGTTTGGAGGGTTTTTCGACCAATCGCCCAAATGGAGAACCCCCCATGAAGGCAAGGTTGTGTCAAGAACCACGTCTTGTGTTGCTTGGGATTCAGGATGCACCCTGTGTCGTCACTGCCTTGGCCTGCTCCGACTGTGCCTGTTTACTTCAAACCAGAGGGCTGGAAATCATTAGATAATGATTGTGTCACAGTGACATTAAAGAAGCCTTGCCATCCATCTGTGTCTCTTAAGTGACTAATAGCTGATGGTTGAAAATACACTACTTGGTACTCGCATGTTATACAAGGGTGACCCAAGGTTGTTTCACGCTGTCTACCTTCACTACGGTTCCCGCGCTGCAGGCAGAACATTTGGTTCAAGTTATTCGTATTGCTTTTGATATGCAATTGCGTAGGAGGTGAAATAGCTGGTTTGTTTTGAAAATAAGTTCAATAAAGCAGAAAAGTCATATTCAAATGCTCTTATGCCAAGTGCTTTCCCATCCTTAAACATCTAATTCGTCGGCCTTGTAGCGAATAGCTGTGCAAGTCATTGGAAGCATGCAATGAGAATGTGAATACAGAAGTAAGATGAAACAATTCTAAGTTCAGGGAACATATGGTCTTTTTTTAATCAACAGACAGGTCAGCTATGACATGAGGTGCACACACGCAGACACACTCCGATGATTCATCTGAGCCCTAATCATCTCCAGAGCTATGTTGTGACACATGAGAGGCTGGCATCTCTGCAGGGGTGTCATCACAACTTAAGCATCTTCTACTGATCTGATACTATCCGTTCATCTGACTCCAGCTACTCATCAAATACCTATGAAGCCCGAGGAATGAAAGCAATATCAGCACTCCAGAGATAGTGACGGTAAACAACAATAAAGTATCTTCACTCAGCCCTCTCAGCTTTTCTCAAATGTGTGAGAGGGACGACTCAACTTTGCTTCTGAGATCGAACCTTCAACTTCTTCATGTGTAGTTTATGTTCATTAGATCTTTTTAGATCACAGGGAATTTTTTATGGCTGGACAAGGTGCCCGCTTTCTTGTGTTTCATCACTGCATGAACTTTGAACGACTGTAGGTTCTGGGGTCTTTTTACCTGCTTCTTCAGAGTAGGTATGTACATTCTCACAGGAAGAACCTTAAATGCAGTACAAGCAACTGCCATAAAACAAAACTAAAAACTGTAGAAACATTGGTAAAACATTATGCTAGCTCTTAACTATGGAACAAAAATGTGAAACTGGATTGACAGAGAGGACCAGCCTTTATGAAGCCTCAATAAAATGTTGTTGCGCATTATTGTATGTTGCAAAGAACAAGGCCCCGTTCAGACCTTGCATTAACATGCGTCCTGGGCAATCCAATCGCAAGTGGCTAAGTATGTGGCAATAAAATGCGCCTTCACATGCATCCTTAACCAGCACTTGAGATCCGATAAACACAGACATTCTATTGGATGCAGTAGAATAATTTAACAACATCTGTATATGATGAAATTATTGCTGTTTCAGCACCATGAACAGTTATTTATTTATCCCCACCCTGTTATTTTAGAGATCTGCATGAAACTCAGATTACAGCTACAACCCTGGAGGCTTCCATACACATGTGATAACATAAGAAAGGTAAAATGTGACCAGTGTTTGAGGTAAAACGCTTAACTCCATGAAGCCTCCTTATATACCGCGCCAAGAGTTAATAATTAACCACATGCAGATATGTTTTTCATGACAAAATCATTCGATGCTCTCATTAAATAATTCCACTTGTTAATTCTAGTTTATTATTTAGTTAGTTAACAGTTTAAAAAGCTTCATTACTAATGAACAGACGTTTTTTCAGGAGGTCATTCATTACAGTGGTTGTGTGTTTTTTCAGAATGAGAAGGACCCAGGATGCATTGTGCACTCACTCAACCGAAGGAATAACCTCCAAATGAGATCGCATCTCTCACATGTGTCCTGGTTGTGTTCACACCTGTACTTAAAGCTGGCTGGTTGCAATCCGATTGCCCAGAATGGATGTTAACACACTGTTTGAACGGGGCCAAGTGACTCCACCAACTGCCAGCTGTCTATTATATCCTTTCAGCATTCCTATTGGCAGGAGAAAGTTACTATTCCTCTTTGCAAAGACACAGACTAAAACAGAGTTTCAGGAGGTGAAACATTTGCATAGGTCAGTGCTGCATTTGAGGAACAAACTGCATTTCAACTACGAAACAGGGAATTAATGTACCATTTAAGAGTATATATGGTCGGTTTCCAGCCTCTGCAGTGTAACGAATGCAGACTTATTTCTGGATTCTGGTCCCTCCAGTGCAAAGGTGAGCGGGAAAGAATGAGTTTTACTTAATTACAGGAAGTGGGATTGTTTCCGTCTCTTTCAACATTTTTTGTGATTCCACCTTAATTACCCCAAAACATAATAGTCTTTCTTACTAAAGAGCTTAGAGTCGTGTTCAGCTTGAGAAGGTTTTGTGTTTCACATCTTTACAATTCAAACACATTGTGTGGCCACAGAAACAGCACTGAATAAAACATAAGTCCATTTTGATGTAACCCATTTGCTATTCTGAGCCATTTAGAAATTCCATCTTTGCCAAAGAACTAACGACCTAAGACCAGTTCTATACTCTTATGTGGCAAATCTGCAGGCCATGTTACATAACTTGTATGACCACATTAAAGAGTGAGTAAAACAGAGTGTACAGTAGCAGGTGTAGACAAGAAAATACTGTATTTTTATTTCACCGTGGCAAGCATGAAATATTTGGCAGTCGTATCTTTTTAAAACAGATGTCTGTTGCCAAGACATCGGCGTTTGAAATGAGTCCAGTCGTGAGTACTGGGCTAATTTCATACACAGCAAATAATTTATTGAATTCAGTGATGAATCAAATGGCAAACTAATTTACCACTTACATTTAACGATTCAGAAATGGTCTTCTGTTTGGCATGCAGCGTATATATGTTAATAAGCAAGGCAGTATTAAAGCTGCCTAATGCAGCTGCAGTTTTCAAAACAGTGGCAAGCAGACACACGTGACTGAATTCTGATCAGAACCTAATTAATTTTACCGTTTAATCTTCAAATGTGACAGGGTGAGAAACAACTGTCATGGCTGATTAGCAAGAATAACCTTGTTGGCAATTTCCCTAATAATGGGTCCAATTAAAGTCTCTTTGTAATACAGAATGTAAATAACGCCTTGGTGTGCATATGAAGCTTTAGTATTAAAAAAACAAAAAAACAATGATGAGAAACTGTTTGTAGATGTTAGGTAAAGATAGAAGACATTTGACAGCAAAACCTTTGTTTTCAGTTCAAATCCATAGGCCTGACTGCGTGGGTTCCTCCCACTGTCCAAAGATATGATCATTAGGTTAATTGGTGATTCTAAATTGGCCGTAGGTGTGAGTGTGAATGGTTGTCTGTCTCTCTGTGTCAGCACTGTGATAGACTGGTGACCTGTCCAGGGTGTACCCCACCTCACACCTGATGACAGCTAGGACAGGCTCCAGCCATCCCCAGCAGGATGCAGCTTGTCCCTTCACAGGACAAACGGTTACAGAAGATGAATGGATGTTTACTTTGGAGAGCAGGCTGTCCAAGAACACACAGGGGAAGTTACACATCTTGTCTGTAAGCCTGACTGCATCCTTCAATGTGACTTCTTGGGCTTTCTCTGCCAGCACATAGGTAAATGGTAACTGTAAACGGTCTTGCATTTATGTAGCGCTTTTCTATCTATTAGTACTCAAAGTGCTTTACAGTCACAATGACACATCCTCCCACTTGTTCACTCAAGCAACACACATTCGGACGCCAGTGCACAAGCACACTTTGGTATGTTGTCCTCGTATCAAGGACCACACCATTAAGCCCCTGGTGTGTGGACAACGCACTATACAAGTTCATACAAATATGCAAATATGACTTCCTTCAATTTAGCTCCATCTAATACATACATACATACATACATACATACATACATACATACATACATACATACATACATACATACATACATACTGTACATACTAATATTTGCTTCGCAGGTAAACTGCAGTTTTGCTTGGTCTCATCAGCAGCATTATATTGTTATCGTGTATGCCTCTACTGCAGTGGTGGATTGTGCCAAAGCTCTGAACGAGGGCAATGCTGGCACCAGTAACCATTAGATGGTTGCCATTTATCAGTTCTGCATCAAGGGATGTAAGGTCAACTACTTTCGTGTTAAAGGGAAACTGATCCAAGACATCCCACCTAGTCACAGTAAATCCAGAATAAAAAGCTGGGGTTGATAATGGGCAGTAAATTAAAACATTTACAATTCAACCATTGTACCATAACCGCCATCACATATCTCGCTATATAAATTACATTACTCGCTTATTTCGAAACTTTGCTCATCTGTACTAGTTCCATTTTACAAGAAAATTATGGTCATCCTGAGTCGCACATCGCACAGAAATGTCTTGATTGGTGGCTACCTGGCGGCCCAGCAGGCAGAAGAAAAACAGGTAATGCATGGAGAAAGCTTGGAAATGTCTGCAGTTTAAAAACAGAGAGTCTCTCAGGCCAGTCCGTGCCATTTGCGGCCACAGTGAAATCATTTGAAAGAGACAGGAAAGCATGATACACGGCTTGATGCTAATTGGACTACACTCAGAGGCATGAGGACAACATTTCTACAGCACAGACAGTTGCTGGCAGCTTGTTTGACGCTGTGGTTGTATATCCTGTAGAGCGTGTGACAATGTAATGAACACAGAAATGATGCATTGCTTTAAATACTACTGTGTAGTTTACTAAAAGACGTTTTTTTTTTCACTTCTGCATTTCATTTGCATGTTGGGGTGTGAAGACATGGAAATTACTGCAACTGGTGTGATTTGGAGGTGTTCGGACAATATTTAGATCACCATATAGCCATGAAGTGGGAGTGACTGGGGCAGCAAAACGCAGCCTCTTAATGACGCATTAACTGCTGTGAAGCTCATTCATTTCACCAATGTTTTGTCATGACACGTTAGTGCTATTCCCCGTTGAGTCTGGAGTTACCCGTTATTTATTTGCGGACGTGCAGCGGTTTATTTCTTTGGCAAGCTGTTCCACTCTCTGCCTCCTCATCCTCCTTTCAACGAGCTCCTCATCCGTATACTCTGGCTAAAAATGGTAAGGACGTCCATCATAAACGAAGTCGTCGTCCACACCCTCAGAATCAGAAAAATGTTCAGTCATGTTGCAAAAAAATAGCAGTAGCAAAATACAGGTAAACCAGCCGTGCTCAGAGAGGACATCATCCAGGTCAGAGGTTAGTAGGTCAATCTACAGACCCCGGATGATGATAACAGGTAACTCTGGATTCAACAGGGAATAGCACTAAACAGAATATTGGTGAAATTAATGACTTTCGCAGCAGACAATAAGTTATTTAGAGGCTGCGTTTTGGTGCCCCAGTCTCTCCCACTATATGGACATTCGCAGATCTAAATATCGGTCAAACGACTCCAAATGACTCCAAAGTTGTGAGTAAATGGTGGTATTTTATGCCAGAAATAAGGTCTAGGTTGTAAAAATTCCCCCTTAACCACAATTCTCCAGAGGAACAAGGGCTCTTACCGCCCTTTGCATGGCCATAGAGGAGCCCAAGAGCAACTGTTGCAGATGCATTTTAGAAAGGAGGACTTTTTAAAACATGTTTTTACTAAGAATTGTTAGAAGCTGCTGTTAAGCTGTAATGTACCTGCTGGTAAACTATAGCATTAGCTTTGAGATTTGTCTATAAGGCAGTTCCTTTGCTTTGAATGTTGTGCAGCTCCTCACCAAGACACTTCAAAGTACCATATTAAGACTTATCACTAAGAAATTGAACATTTGTCCAAGAGTCATGCAATAAAGTGATATAATCTTTTACTTGTTTAAATGGAGGTTTGGCAACAGACATTTGTTCCCAGTGACTAATAAGAGTTTGAGCTTCACCGAAGTGTTGTTGTAGGCAGCAGCCGTGAGACTGCTTTGCCAAGATAAGTGACTGCGTACGCCGCAGGAAATGCCCAGCTTAATAACCAATCTATTTACTTTTTTAGCCTCATGTTATTTTGACGAAATCAAACAAAACAAAATCCCAGCCCTCACAGCACATCGGCCCACACATCACATCTAACCGTCCACATTTGTATCTCCACCGCGTGCTATAAAAAACAATCAGTGCCCAGCAGTCAGTCAAGAGAATGTGAACATCAATCAGAGATGCCTTGACTATACTTTTACATAACAGTCGGCTAAATAAACAGCGCAGAACAGAGGGAAGTGAGTTGAGGGACGGCTCGAAAATGTAACACCTCCGACTCCAGCTCACAAGCCAGCTCTTTTTTTAATCTGTATTGTACAGTTCCTAATTGTGACCGTCATCCCAACCGCTAAGGCAACCAAACTCCCATCTACTGGCTCTTCCTTTCCACCAACTTGTGTGAGCTCTGTGAAGAACCTCGTAAGCACCTCTGCATGAAACCTGTTCACAGTTTCCTGTCGTAATAAGTGAACGTGTTGTTGCGATATTGTGAAGTAACCTGTTAACGTGACCAAAGAGCACATTTTAGACATTTTGCACAATGTACGGAGGCCCTTTTAGAACATTTCATATTCCTTTCCACAGGAGCATTCGTTTGCCACAAGTTATGCCCATAGTCTATCTGATCCATAAATATATACATTAAAGGGGGACTCCTGGGGCTCTGTCAATAGATTTTATGGATTGGAAGGGACTCCTGGGGTATTTATTTTACAGATGAATACATTTTTAAACAGCGGCTTAATTTTTCCTCGGAGATGCTTCCGGATGACCCTGAAAGATACTGTTTTTGTGTTTTATTAATTCATGTTTATAGAAACTTGTATTCCAGTATGATAACAGGTTTTTGGCAGAGAAGAGGGAGAATTTCTGAAAAAAACAAAAACTCACACTGTCTTTTGTAAAATTATTTTGAAAAAAAAAAGAACAGCGTAACTGCACAAAACTGCGCCGAACATCTTGTTTTTGCACCTTTTAGCCCATTTCTACCTTATGAGATTACTAATGGCCTACATGAATAATACATCGCGAGATTAGAGTAAGGTCACTGTGAACCTCAGACGTATGTGACCTTTACGGTGCATCTGACAAAGTTTTATAGAAGTCATAAACATAATAATACGCGAGAGAAAGCGCTTGTCTCTTCATCTTCGTTACTGGAAGACTGTTATTACTCTTATCTTGTCTTCACACCTCCTCCTCACTGACGCACCTCTCTGAGCTCCTGTCTACGGCCAAGTAGCGCGCTCCCGTCTGCGCGCCTCCACCCCATCCGTCGGCTCACTGTACGGGTGTCGGCGTGAACCTTCGGCGTGAATGGACATTAATGGGGATTGTAATATCTTCTTCTTCGTCTTCTCCCGCTGCCTGCTTTTCGTCTGTCGTCTATTCGCTGCAACGGAAGGCGGGTAAGTTTATTTCCACGCAGGTTATTGCCACATTTATGGAGAGACAGGCTGGCGTGCAGTTTCTGAATTGATGGGCTGAAATTGGGAAGTACTTTCTAGACAGGCTGAGATTCATGTGTAGCATGCGGGTTAATTGGTGCGGCTTGAATGCGCTGTTGACATCTTAATTGGCTTTTGAAAACATCACATTGCAGCGCTGTCTTTTTCCATTTATAAATCTAAGCAGAGCACCCACTTTGCCTGCGGGAAGCAGAACTATTTTCACGCATGTAACACCTCAAACTCAATAAAAAATCTTTCATTTTCATAAAACAGCGAGTTCAGCACATCCTAATCAGAGTGTGGTTTTAATCATGTAAGAGAGGAGGGGAAATAATTAAAGTACCTGCTGCTGGTATAGAGTGTTTTGTATTAACTGACTGTTGCCAGGGTCTTTAATGGAAATGCTTCATCAAGTGAAGAGAAAAGGCTTCTCTAAAGGTTGCATGTTTGTTTGCGAGTGTCCACTACTGTATGTACACATCTGCTCACCTTCACATCTGACGTAGATTTTATTACAAGTGAGCAATAAGCTACCTGCTGGAATTCTGATATGATCCTTTGACCAGCTGCGGGGATGCTCACTTTCCCAGGATCTACCCATGATGACACATCAGACCCACAACATTACATCAAGTGTGATCGACGAGGAGGGTGCGTGTGGCAGAGAAAGAGATCTTTGCATGTGAAGGGAGGTTGTGTGCGCATACAAACGCACACACGTCGTGGGACAGTGAAGTAATTACGGGGTTGAGACACTTTCATTTAATTCTGAGAGCAAAGCATGCATCTCACTGCGTGGCTATTCATGCAACCCTAGTGCTAGACAAAAACATCACCACTAGGCAGTTTAGTAGAATCCAAGCTTATCTTTGTGCCGTGACAGCTGCAGTACTTTGGTTAGAGTGCAGTTTAGGTTATGCAACAAATACCAGGCAGGTTAGATACAATCAGAGACAGTTTAGCAATGAGAGTCTGTTCCTGTCATTTCATTTTCCTGTGTCATGTCAGTTTTGCATCGTCTTTCCCATGTAGAAGCCTAACTGCTCATTTAGAACAAGTGGCAAGAACCAAAACTGAAAAATCCGACCAATGTGGAAGTACCAAAAACATAGATTTTGTATTTCAGATGAAAATTCAGTTCATTTTTGGTCTAGAGTGTCTTTTAAGCCAGTGCTTAGTGAGGCGGCACACTCCAGTATGCAGTACCACTGCTTCTAAATGTTACCCTCTGGCGTACTGGAACTTTTCCTGTCGTACCGGGAGTTCTCACAAGCAGCCCGTACCCTCTTCTGCAGACGCATAATGCCACTTAAACTACATTACCCGGGGGAGGGGGGGGCTACATATTGCTTGCCTCTTTCTGTTCTTGCCAGCGTTACTTGATGCTTCTCACGAAAGTGTACCGTCATGCAGAGTCAGAACACCTGCAGAGTCCTCCACTGTAGACATGACGCTGCACCACACTCCAACACCAGTAGAAATAGTTGATGTAGTTTATACAGCCGGAGGGGAAACTAGACTAGACCGAAGTTTGTTGAATAAATTTACATTGGGAATATCTGTGTTATTTTCTAGTATATGTTATTCACTGTAGCAGTGCAGCATGCGATATGCAATTATTTGTAGATTCCAACTGTTGAATAAGGACAGAGATATCATCAAACATTCCCATGTGCCATTGCTAGCTAAATTTTGTAACTGTTAATAATATGGCTGTTAGCTAATGTTATAACAAGATAATATAAATCTTTCCATTAACCACATCACGTTAAGAACACTTCTAATCGCAGATGGGAAGACTATGCCTATACCATTTAATTCCATTATCGCAGCTTGTAATGAGTCATCTTAGAGCCGCTATGATTGAAACCACCGACAGTCATCATCCACTAACGTTGGCACAGGATGTAAGTGTCGATCTTAATTCCCAGGATACTGGGTTGGTTTATGCATGGACATAAAATAAAGTGCCATGGTGCCCCTTCAGAAGCTTGAGGACAGCACTGAGGACCCTCTCATTTAATTGGTTGAAATATTGAAGAAATGAGCCATACATGGCTCATTTTGCCCACGGAGACACATTTACTCGTGGCACTTAATTACAGCAGGCGGTCTTATCTTGGAAAGCAAAATAATGGACACCAATGATGATTAGAAGAGTCAAACCAAGGACAAGTCGTAGCTGGTGATGGTTTGAGGCCACGGAGCTGCAAGCATTCAGTGCTTCTACCCTGGAGCACGCCGCCAAGTGCAGAGAAGGCACCATTCCCACTGTTTCCCTGTGTTAACACGTAAACTCAGCGCTTATATCTGTGGGCGTTCTCTCCATTTCTCATGTAAAATGTGCATGCTGCTGAGCATCATCACGTTTATCATGAGATCATGTAGCTACATGCAGTGTAATTATAAATGGCACTGTCAGTACCAGCATCAGTTCATCATTTATGTTCAAGAGACTCTTGAATACAGGGTAAGATAATGTATATCATTAACTGTAGGGGATTATAATGGAAAGTGCATTAAGTTTGTCGAATTCTACTGTATATGTGGACACTTCTGTGCATTTCTTCCTTTCTAGTGATCTCACTGCCTTCTGCACAGGCCTTATTGAAACAATAAAGCTTCGTATAGCTTCACACATTTAATGTCAGCCAGATGGAAAGAAACCATGTCCATTTTTAGATGGAATTTGCAGGATTACATCTCAGAAGTGGTTCGCAGCTTTGATAGTGATATATATTATACATTGTATAATAGGAGTCTTTATTTAAACAGGTTAAGGTGACCTTTACCCATATAGAGAAATCAGTGAAAATCAAGAGAGAAAACCAAAGGAGCATCAACACTAAGAATAAAAGTCAGAATAGTCACAGAAAATTCAAAACATGAAACACATGTCAAGCGTTCACGAAAGCTTTCCACTCCACTAATTCACCCAGAGTGCATTACGCAAGAAACGATAAAAGCATCACTACAACTTTTTGAAATTCTGATATTTGCACCTCGCTGACAGAAACAGTGACAGAAAGTTGAAAAAGTGGATTTGAGAACTTCCTAAACTTTGTTTTTGGCATGATCTAGACGGTAATTTTTATTATCAATATTCCAGCGGGATGAGCCAGAGAGCTAAAAGCCTAGTGTCACTACTGAATCACCCTCTGTGTTAGGGCCGTGAATATTTTATAGATGTTAACTTAGGATTTACGACCTATGACAGGGAACTGGCAAACGAAATACAGTAGATGTGCCAAACTGAAGATGTAAATTATATTTGCTTATCTTCACAATGATATGTATCCAGTGTCCTCTGTTTATACTGTACAGGAGTCGTATCCTCACAAAGACAGTTTTGTTTGTATTCTCTGAGGAAGTCGGGGGTGAACTGAGAGTTTATTGGTCTGAACTGACAATTATATAATAAAATATGAAAAGGTTTGTAATATATGTAGTTTACGTTGGTTTATGTGGCAGGTACACAGCCACACTCCACAGCTCAATAGTTTTAATTTGGCCTGCTGCTTCTGTTTCATAACACTTTATAGTTTGATGATGGACCATTTGCACTGGTGAACCGCCTTTGAGGTAAAGAGAGCTTCTTGTTCTTTGACTGGACAGGAAGATTTGTTTCCTGATTTCTTTTTGTTGATCTGAGTACAGTTTGTCCTTTCCTGTGACATGCATGTTTAGCATTATTTCAACAGAGCTAGCGCAGTTTATCTTAGGGTTCTAACAAAGAGATGGAGACTGACACAAATTTTTCCATAAAAGTCTCTGCTTATGGTAAATGGTAAATGGTAAATGGCCTTGCTTTTATATAGCGCTTTTCTACCTATTGGTGTAGCGTTTTTAGCAGAGTTTGCTCTTGATGTCTTCCTTTTCCCCTCCTGGCTATTAACAAAGCCTAGACACATGGCGTGACACAGAGGCGAGGGCTTCAATCTCAATCTGTCCAATATATCTTATATGTATTGATGTCAGACAATGAAAACTCCCTGTCTTTTAGCAGCGGCGGCTGTGAAAGGAACAGCATAAAGGCCTTTCAGCTGCCTTAAATTAAAGCCCGTAGGCCTTCAGGAATCACTGTTTAATTAATTGTCACCAATCTATGGCGGATGAGAAATTCAAATTAGGGGTTCTCATGCCAACATTAGCCGCCAAAAGCAGCCAAATTCAAGACAGCACTCATTGTTTTTCTTTTTTTTTCACAGCTCTTTAAAGACATTTGAATGCTCTTCAAACCAAGACGGCAGAATGCAAACATAGCAGCACTGCCACGTGATCTTTGTTTATTTGTGTGTATGTGAGAGAGACAGTAAGTGCTTACAGCGGTAGAAGTAGAGACGGATGAGAGGGAGCACTCATTTGCTTGTCTTAGCGGCAGAAATGAATGCAAGGGATTATAGAGTGACTGACATAGCAAAGGTGACAACTAACTATTGATAACCTGTAGGCCTCTAAAGTGATAGACCCAAAGAGACTATCCATCATCAGACCATATCTAATGGACTGGACCCTGTTCTGGACGCTGAGAGATTGTCTCCCCCCCTGGCAGCTTATGTGAAATAGATTTCTAATGGAACAAGAGAAAAAGCCTAGAGCTCCACTAGTGGCTCCTGGAGGCTGTATTGTCCATTACACTGAGTACTGGAAGGAATAAATAATAATAAAAAAAAGTACTTACTTACCTGCTCTTTTTTTAGAGTTTTATGCACTAGCAGGAGATAAGGTTGAAAGTTTGTTTTCAGGGTGGAATGGATAGAAGAACATGGGGTCATGTGTGTCCATCCATCTATTCTATGTCTACTTACCCTCTAGGTAATGGAATTCTTTAGGAAAACTAAAAAGCCACGCACAATTCTCCCCAAAGAAAGAGCCTACCTCACTTCCAAAACCTTTTCTGTCATTTCTTCCCCCCTGGATTCTTAGAGCCCCTCTACCTCCACCGTGAAAGGTAATTAAATTTTTATCTGGTAACAGGAAGGATGAAACAACTTCCAAAAGCCCTCAGGTTGTTAACGTTATGTTTTGCAAAAGAGACCGCTAAGTTAATCAGGCGCAAGAGTCTTCTCTGTATTCTGTATGTCGCAGATGCTTTTTCTTACTCGGGGCCCGTTTACCAAATTTGCATTTGACAAACCTTCCGTTATCAGTCCGCATGTAAACAGTGCTTTGTGAAATGAGCCTCACAGCAAATTTGTTTTTGAGAATCAAAGAGTTTCATTTTTGATTTCTCCTGCTAACTTGTTTCCCCCATTGTCTTGCACACGGCTCTGCAACACCCTCAACTAAACTACAAGTGTACCTTATTGCTTTCTAGAAAGACAGAAGCAATTTTTGATGTCCCCTTTATAAGTTAGATTTGGTTTACGTTTAGACTCAAACCTTGGTGTGGATTAATGGAATATAATGACTTGAGTCACAGTAAAATGCACACGGTTAAGGTTATGGAGTAATGGTGGTGATGGATATTTGATGGTGGTGGTTATGTTTGCTGATTATTAGATGGTTATTAACACATCTGAAGTATCATGACCAAACATTATCTACCTTTCTATATCTATATTTATGTCTTTCTTCTGTGCTTTAATCCCTCCATAGAGTTTCTGTCAGTCAGCCGCTGATACACTTAAAACAGATCGCCAACAGAATCAATGCTAACCCAACGAGCACAGGGTACCATATCAGTACCAAGGGCCGCAAAGAAAACACAGTTGCATTTTCCAAAAGTTTGTCTGGCAATGTTGCATTTCCATTCAAAGGCAGACTGACAGACACTGAAACTGTGTTGCAAGGGTGGGGAAAAAGATCTGATTGTCAAATGGAATGAGCTGCAGTATATATTCACTCTACCTACATACTGTATATGGCTTTATGTGAAATAGCCGCTGGAAAAAGATCACCGCAAACAACTGCAACCCCTGCCATTATCACAAACTTGACATTTACAAAGGCTGATAGTTGAAATTCCAGCCTTTTCATTTGATTAGTAAACATAACGCTCTCTGCTCTCCTTTCCTCTACTAGGATATAGCCTTGTGCTTCAAGGAAAGCTCAGGTCTTTGTGTGGCTTATATTTATATTGATTTGTGCCTAAGCAGTGATTTATTCCATTGATGCAAAACAATGTGTGGAAAAAGTCAAAAGATGTTTATCGCTTGGTGATTTGGGGACACAGACAGGAGTCAGGGCCCCATTGTCATGCAGCTATGATTGGTTTCTACTGTAAGCAGTGTGCTCTAAAATGATTTTCACTGCTGTTCCAGGAGGAGTCCAAAACGTTTGAATCCGAATTTCACACTAACGTTCCCCAGTGACTCTCTTCACTTTGGGTTGAAATACGGTACCATTTCAGATCGTTTGTGTCAGTTCAGGAGTTCTTCATAGACCATTTAGGCCAGAAGTGTTGAACAAGTTCTAAATGCTTGATAAATGGGGAGTACTTGAGCTCATGTTGCAAAAGTTAGTCGCCCAGTTTTAGTGACTCATCTCATTCCCATGTGTGATCCTTAGAAAGAAAAAGACAAATTCTGATTGTACGGCTCTCGTTCATTACTCATCCCATGAGAATTTGCCTTGACCTGGACGACCCACTCCAGCTTCTTTCAAAGCTGTTAACTTTGTATTCGTGGGAGGGTTTTAGATGCAGGCAGGATAATGTTGCGTGTGACTTTGTGTTGAGTTATGCCATAACTGTGAGTATTATTGCTTTATGCAATGTGCGACACATTGCTCTTTCTGTGTCTAACTGATATACAATAAAAAAAAGCACTGAGCTGGTGTGTTTTTTGCAAGATTTGGTAGCTCCATGTAGTGAGCGATTCCCTGAGCTTTTAGGGGCACTGTTTTTCCCAGCTGGCTGGGGTCTTTCTGTGTGGAGTTTGCATGTTCTCCCATTGCCTGCGTGGGTTTTCCCCATGGGCTCCAGCTTCCTCCCACAGTCCAGAACCATGCTTGTTAGGTCAAAACGTGAATCTAATTTAGCGGTAGATGGGCATGAGAGTGTGAATGGTTATTTGTTTTTCTGTGTTACATTGACTGGCAACCTGTCCAGGGTGTAGTCTGTCTCTTGGCCAATAACCGCTGGGATAAGTTATTAAGTTATTGAAAGAAGTCAAGCTGATATAGTACACACTTGTTCACAATTCAATATTGACTGCTGACTGAGAAGAGGGCCTTTGGCTTGATAGTAAAAGTTCTGGATGCTGTTCTTGTAATGGAAAAAACACCTTCCTTGAGATCATTGGTGTCAAACTGATTAAAGCATCAGCTGATAAACTATTACAAAAGTCTTTATCAAATATTTTTTTGCATGTGTTAACCTGAGAAAATACTTTGAAATCTGCCTACAGAAAATTTGAAGAAATGGATGGCAAGCAGTTCATAAACCTAATGAGGCCTAGGATGGGTCAAGTTAATGAGTTAAACGGATTTGACCATAGCTAGAATTTGATAATGGAAGAAGTCACGTCATAATGAGCCTTTACTGCAACATTTCATGATCTGGTTGACTTGACATCTGTTGGGAAATGTAACTTCTAATCTCAAAGGGTTGGCTTGTCCAGTGTACCAGTTACAAGAAGCATCCGTTAAGTGACTCCCTCTTTGCCGTACTTGTGACATAACTAATCTGATCTTTTTGCCACAATCATTTTAGAGGAATCCATAACTGAGTGTGGTGCAATGAGATTATCTTACTGTAACCATGAAATTCACATCTCAGCATAGATTCATAGTGTGGAAGCACTGCACTTCCAGCTGGTTGTGATATGCCCCAAGTCCAAACAACAGAGTGAAATAAATAAATAATAAATAAATACAGGGATTTAAATGATATTCTAACAACATTAGTAGTCGTGGTTGTAAATGAATAAATAATGTTTAGATTTTTCCCATCACCAATTGTGTAAGGTAACATACATACAAGTAAATTCACTTAAGTACACTTCTAAACTATGTATTCTTTACTTGAGTAAATGAATGTTATTGCACATTCTACACTGATGATTCTGCATTTAAGAGGGAAATCCACCACCTTCATCTGACAGTTGCAGTTACTTTACAGCAGATCAGGATTTTGAAAATATCCCATGATGTAACGAACAGCATAAAGTACAAAAGACTTTCAGTCAGTAAAGCACCTCTATCTCAGTTGGCTGTGGTCTATAAATACCGCTGGTAGTATACCATATACCAGTAGAACATGGATGGAGACTGTTTTTGTGTGTAATGAATACTTTTACTGTCAATTTTTTTCTGGTCATACTGTATAGGTATACATTTACTTGCATAGTAGTTTGAAATTTGAGTATTGGACCTTAACTGAGTGTTGTATTTGTAAATGATGCTTTTGCCACTTTATCTGGGTAGAAACCGGAGTTGTCTTGCCATTATCACCATTGTGGAGGCATCTGATAGGCCCCAGCTTATTGCACAGTATGACAATGACAAACATACAGCTAGAGGCATGAAGAACAAGTGAGAAGAAGTAAAAAATAGAAATAACAATTGCAGAAATCTGATGTCATCATAAGAAATAGAAGGAACTGAGACAGCCTAAGTTCAAAAAGGCAATCTTGCAACTTGACCTAAGTTCCCTGGAACAACATATTTGCCAAGTACCTTGACATTATGTGTGAATTTACAAAGGAGTTGTTGAAAGGCAATGGGTGTTCTCAACATCTCTTCTGTAGCCTGACAAATGGTGTGTTACCAGAATATGTGTCTGGTAAAATGCCATTGGATTTCATTGTGGGCTGTGTTTCAACCCATGCATCTGCACGAACCTTGATAGTCCTTCAACCAATCAGAGACATTTTGCTGGAAACAAATCAACTCCATGGCTCTCTGAGGATGTGAATGTCTACATCGCTTTTACGCTTCTCTCCATCACTGCATAGAGACCACCCAAGCAAGTTGATTGGCGGGAGAAGTTGTGTGTGCACATGTAAACATTTGTAAAATGTTAAAATTCAACATAAATCAAGCTTCATTTTCTTTGGCATCCACACCTCTGACTGAACTTCTCCAATCCTCCAACCCTAACCCTGTGTTGGAACCTTAAACTAAAACTCAGCTGTGTCTAAAGATACCGGTGCACTGCATTTCAGTGCAGCATAGCAGTTTCTTTGCCTCAGAATGTAAAGTGCACCAGCAGGTGGTGAAATCTACCAAACAGAGCCCTGGCACCCCGTCGCCCACGACTGAGAACATTTACTGTAAATGCTGCATGGGCAGGGCCAAAAGCATTCTCGAGGATGTATCCCACCCTAACCTCCTCCCATCTGGCTGGTATTATAGGAGCCTGGGCTTGCACAACCAGCAACAGGCTCAGGAAGAGCTTGTGACCCTGCAGACCTTCACGTTACATCACTAAGCATTTACTACTGCACAGCTTTAGTCTCTTTTGTTACATTGATCATTCTAGTGGTAGGTGTATGTTGTTCAGATTATATACACAACAACCAGTACGCATATTACAGCGTTCACTGTCCACTTCCATCAACATATTGCATGGTTCATACGCATACTGTGTGATAATCAATATATATGCATTACTACCCACTGTCAATACCACTATACATGGTGTAAAAATAGCACCACCTCTGCTGTTGTGCTCACTATGCATTCACTTATTCGTCAATACTGTTCTTTTGTTCTTTTTGTGTGGTGGTTGCATTTTCAAACCTCCTCATTCAATGTGTTATAGTGTCAGTGTTGTGAAGCATAGCGATACCACTTCAGGTCACTACCAGTTCAGGTCAGTATTGGTAACACAACTGTTCTTCTGGAAGGACTTGCTTTATGTCATCTTTATGTCATACATTAGCACATGTCCACTTTCATTAGTTTGTACTTAGCGCTTCTCTTTGGTCTGTGTCATGGGCAGTAATAATTTCTGTTCTCCTCTCTCAGTGTTCTTTCACGTTTAATGATGTCATAGGCCTAATAAAGAAAAAAAAAAAAAAAAAAAAACTCCAGCAGTGATACGATCCAGTTGGTTATTTCTTTGTAATTTCTTCAACTCCTGCACTGTCACTCTTGTTTTAAGCTCCAGTTCCAAAGCTACCTGCTGCTTCTCTCGCACTCAGACTTTTCTCTCACCTCACCTTCTCTCGCTTTTCTCTCACCTTGCAGCTTCTAATCACCCATCTGTTTCCAGCAGCGGAGTGCATGCAGCGTAAGTCAGCAGGAAATCCAAAAAAAATACAGTAATTCCAATTAGCTTTTCAAGGGGGTTTATCACTTGTTCTTTCTAAGTGTTAGTAATAGATGCTACAGCACAGCAATCCTAGAGTTTTCCTTGAATAATCACACGTAAAGGGTGCCGAGAAACTGCTTTTTCCTTTTTTTGTATTGTCCACTCCTGTCCTGCAGTAGGGCATTTTCTGTAATCGCACTAACTGAACCGTCCTTGCCAGAATGAGGGCGTGGCGTCTGACCTCATGACGCTGATATCATCCTGGTGTTGTGAAATTACAACAGCTATATGATTGTGAAGATAAGCTATGATAGAACAGTGTTTTTTTCCCCTGGTTCTGATGCATTGAAGGACATTTGACATATCAGAGATGACATAAACAAACCCTTTAATAAGAAAAACATGAAATGAACCTTCTTACATAAGCAGAATACTGTATAGTTAAATAAAGGACACATAACTGTATGTAGAAATTTGCATTTCTACATAATATATTTTTTCTTATGAATTTCACATCACCCTAGCTGTACGCTCCATTGAGCTTATCCAATCAATTTACACTAAGGTGCTCTCATTACAGTGTGACTGTTGTGGAAACAAGCGAACACTTGCAAGGGTTATTAGTTCCTGCTGGTTGCTTGGGGAACTATGCATGACTTGAATTTAATTTCAGTTGGCTGATTATGTCAGTATTTAGGCAAAAAGTAATGGAGTTATATGACGTTTGTGTGGCTTAAAAGATTAAGCCCGAGACTTGACCAAGACACTGTCGAGTCGGTATGTTTCAACTATTAGGTTTAAACTTTAACCGACTTGTTCTTAACAAAGACTAGTATTATGAGGCATCAAAATCATAAAATTGCTTATGATGAACAACATTTTTCCAAAAAAAAAAAATGTGTATGAAGGATTTATTTTAAACATACTGCTGGTGCAGCTAGTAAACGGAATCAGTATAACTAAAGCTCCAGAGCCGGCAGAACCAAAGCAACACTGTATGAAAAGTTATTGTCACACTTCAGTCATTGGTTTGTAACACAACACGACACATTAGCTAAAACAAATTGAGATGTTTGCTGATAGGTGGTGGTTGTGTATGACAGCTTGTGCTTGGTGTTTCTCACTCCGTTGAAAGGGCCCTGCAGATCAGAGAGCCATTTCACACATTTAACACGTTTATCGGTGCATATACAGTATTTATCACATTCAGATCTGGCTTTTCTCCAAATTAGTTCACTAAGAATATACATTCTCACTATACCAACATGATATGACTATCATGTGTGCACAGATTAAATATTTAATCAATTCTAAATACCAAGTGGTTCTTATATCCCGAACTTCCTGGCAGTTCCAAGTATATGCTTCTGAAAACTTGCTGTTTGAACTCAAAGTTATATGCTGCCAGTAATGATGATAACCAATAAAATGTATGATAAAATTACTGTAAATACATACCTGTTACTATCCAGCACATTATGTAATAGAGGGACACAAATGCACGGTAGTTGAAGCAATGCAAGGACTGAATTGTGCCAAAATACCATAGGTTTGTTTTGGAAATGCATGCAGCTGATGTTCCAGCTGGATACATCTTCAGTTATGTGCTTGGCATCTTCAAGAACATTAGGAGTTTTGGGTCTGCCGACATCACACTCCCTCTTTCGGGTGACCTTAGCAGGATATGGTCTCTGGAGAATGATCCCTGCGTCCGAGCTCTATTGGCAAATATTTTTTCTCTCCAGCCCAATTGACCGCATTGGTTTAGTGATTAGCCTTTGTATTTCTTACTGCAGTGTGCAGTTGTTTACCCAGGTCCACCGCCATCTGCTAGTGCAAAATTTCATTGGGCATTCTGATGTATGGTGAACTTCCAAAAGCGATCAACTTCTCTCGGGAATGGACTTGTTACTTGTTGCTTCAGTTTCGTGCAGTTTCCATCTGGACTTGATTATGTTCCCAGTGGTAATGGCTATCTCCAAATGGGTTTGAGTAATCTCAGAGATTGTGTTTAGAGGCTCCATGCTCAATCTGGATTATCTACTGTACTCTGTCTCAGGTGTGTAGAATAATAGAATTTGGAAGCATGTCATACACTGCCTGCCAAGCATCTTTACTGTATAGGCGTTGAGCATGGAGGAAGTAAGCCTCCAATACGACCACTGAATCTTCTTGCAAAGGTGCCTATGTTCTTCCTTGCTTGGGTTGGCTATACGTGATATGTATTTAGCACTCTCAGACCCTCTCTTTCCCATTTCCTGCCTGTCCTATCCTCAGTCTCATGTTTGACCACTTTTGGGTCTGCTAACTGCTGTTGTAGCAAGACCTCCTTGATCCTGGCCATTTTAAGCTCTTCTTCCACAGATTTCAACGGAAATGTTTGTTGGCGATGCCAAACAGTGCAACATGACTCAATGACCCTAGGTGTCTGAGCCATCTGCGGCGGTAGTTGTTCACCCTCTCTTCCTACGCCTCCACTGTTGTTATGGCAACTTGGCAACAAAGGAGTGGCTAGAAAATAAATCAAGGTGGTCAGTAAAAGTTTTAAGCCTATCCCAGCTGTCATTGGGTGAGAGGCGGGGTATACCCTGGACAGGTCGCCAGTATACCGCAGGGCTGACACAGAGAGACAGAACCATTCACACTCACATGCACACCTACGGCCAATTAAGAATCACCAATGGATTCAAACAAGGAACCTTCTTGCTGTGAGGCATCAGTGCTAACCACCATTCCACTGTGCCGCCCCCACAGTTAAGTAACAGAACAGTGCATTTAAAACCAAAGCTATTTAATGTACATGGAACTGCAGTGACCGAAGAAATAAACAGAGGCATATCCATTTGAATGAAAAGACTGATTTATTCATTGTCAGTCAAATGGCTAAACTATCGTATATTTGCTATTTTATATCGTATAAATATGATAATTATTGTATATCTGGCTGTTTCCTGGTGATTTGGATGCCGACAGAGAAAAGCTTTCTATTGGATACGTGTGTTGTCTGAATGTTTAGTGATGCTGAGAGGAAAATTAATTTTCATGCAACTGTCTGCCCATTGCTTCACACACAATGTCATCATCTCCCAGATGCTTGTGTGGGTGTAGTGTCACAACGTCCAAAATGGTAAAATCCTATAGGCTTTAATCCAGGTAAACATTAAATTAGCATGTTAAAAGACAATGAGCTTTAATTTAGCACTTTCACACTAAAGACTGCAGCTCCAACATGGAGTCTAGAAGAAACAGGCGCAGACCGACAATGGGAACAATTAACCAGTAATTTTAAACTCTGTTGGCATTTATATTGGCATTTTGTATATAACCACATCAAACATGTATTTTTGATGTGAATTTGGTCAGCGTTCTCTCTAATGCTCTGCTCACTACATGAAGGTGTTTCCTATAATTGCCTATCTATCTAGATTGTCTAGATAGATAGCTTTACTGATCCCTTTGGGAGGTTCTCACAGGGAAATTGACATCTCCATCACATACAGCACTGTCAGACATACATGTACACGAATTATATAGAAAAGCAGTAAATAAACCCAGAGTACCTAACACCCGTTATAAAAATGTACTGTACTGTACTGTACTGTACTATTGCAAAACATGTAACGAGCAACAGGACATTTCTTCAGAATAAGAAGTGTGTTGTGTTGTGTCCATAACTCTTACTAAAATTGCAGTTGATACCTTCAGTGTAATTTTGCATATAAAATTCATCCCGTGGGCCAGATTGGACCATCTGGCGGGCCGCTTTTGGCCCCCTGGCCATATGTTTGACACCCCTGCTATAGCGTAATTCTCACTATCTAAACCAGAGGCTAATTCCTGTTTTTATGTTAAAAACTGACCAGCAGGAGAGATGAAAAAATGACTACAATTATATGGATGTATTTCTGCAACCTGGTTAAAATAGATGCATGTGTTTACATTCCCAAAAACATCAGTCAGAAGAAAGTTCTTTGTGACTTTTATGACTACCTATAGGTCTCCCTTGTGCCTCCAAAACAGTTGTGACTCATCAGAGAATGGACATGGTCCTGTGGTGTCTGGCAACAGAATGTTGTTATTGGGGGCCTTTGAGGGGAGGGGCCTCTGTGGATCATTGATCAGTTTAGGATCTAGTGAATTTGGAGGCCAGGTCTACACATTGTGCTGTTACTGATGTTTTTTTGAGTTGTTCCTAAACTGTTTTTGTGTGTGGGTCTGTGTCAGGCTGCATCCTGGTGGGGATGGCTGCTGCCATCAAAGAGTGTCATTGCTATGGGGTGGGGGTGCCTGGTGTGGTCTAGGTGGGTGGTACATATCTAAGTAACATGAATGGGCCAAAGGTTTCCCAGCAGAACATTGTATTGTGACAAGAGGGTCAATGTTACTCACTTCTGCTGTCAACAGAAGAAGAATATGCTTTCTTCCTCAAAAGATGATGCACCAGGATATATCCACAGTTTTGATGTCTGATTGAGGTGTTCATGTGACTATTATTAGTGCTAGTATTAGTACTAGTGCTCATGTAACAGCAGCAGTTTTCACTCTTCACACTGAGCTGTATTCAGACAGTCTGGACAAGTCCCTTACACAAACTTGGTACTTCTGACCAGATTCACTGATAATGTATACTCTGTGAATGTAGTTTCATTCAAATGAATCACTTCAAACCAATGTCCAGCAATATTAGCCCTTTTTGAAAAGTGCAGAGGAGTACATAATATATGTTTATGTTCATTTAACTAATGAAATCTTTAGCTTCCAATATGTCCACATAGACTAACTGCACACGGATCAGAAACACAGATGTAATGTACTGACCTTTTTTTAAGTTAGAAATTTTTTCAAGATCATTTAATTGCAAGGAATAAGTGTAATATAGCGAAGCAATAGTAATAACACCCAGCAGTATATGTGTTTCTTAAACATGTCTGGAGGTGACAGAGACTGAACACCCAATATCCAATATCCCATTACCTGTTCTATTGAATGAAAACAGTAACATCATAAAAAATACAAAACAATCCAGCGGCTCGGCCTGCGTCTGATGAGCGCTTGAACCTGTTCCATCAGATTCAGCCCACAGGGAGGGGGGCTCCTCGCCAGCTAATACTTCTATCTGCATGAAGCAGGTAGAGACGAGCCTACATAGTGTGCATCCGCTTGCGCAGAGAAACCCCAGCTGTGACATGCATCAAGCGAGACAGTGAAGCATAAAACGAGGACACAGGTCAACGGATGAGAACTGTGACTGCTGCAAAGTGTACCTGGGAGAAACGTAGCCCTCTCGGAATAATGGGACTGATAATACCCTTTTGTTGAATGCAAGTCGGCGATTGTGAGTCAATAAATTTGACACGCATTAGTAATTAGCACATCTTTTAGGCTGTTGTCATTATTTTCCAGAATACTCGACACAGAGCGCTGTTTACCCTCCAGTACTTTTTAATCTTTATTAAATACTGTTGAGCTGTGATTAAAAATGAAACACAGTTGAGAGAAAAAAAAGACACTTAGGGAAATGTTTAGCCTACATCCAGCTTAATCATATCATCCATTACCATATCATTAAAATACAATAAACTATGTTTCGGTATCACTATAATATTTTAAGGGCGACAGTCTCTCATTTTTGTATGATACTTGTTTGTTCTTCAAAACAAACCAAACAAAAAATGCATTTCACCTCTGGCATTTAACTGGCCAACTTTGTCATTTCCCTCCTCCACGAACACTGAACAAATGAAAGATATGATAAACACATACGAGAAAATGAATGGTATTCGCTTGTGCCCTTGTATTGTGCAGTAGTTGGTTTACCACGTTCCAGAGCTGTCAGTCACGCTATCAGTCGGCTTTTTCACAACTCTCCTCCTTCGCAGCGACACTTGGCAGCTTGATGTCCTGCCTGGGCCAAACTGTTTGCATTTCAGAGATTGCGCCGCACGTGACAAATACACTTTCCCCGCTCTTGTAGGAGGAGGAACAGAGAGGGAGAAGAAAAGGGATTGAATGTCAGAGGGTTGACACTCTTTTTTTCTTTTTTCGCAATTGCCATACTTTTGGAGTGAAGTTGTTTGTGTTTACTGGTTTGTGGTTTGCTGTCGGTGAGATGAAATGGATCAAGCTAAACTCTACAGCATCATCTCTTAAAGTATTTCAGTATGTCCCTGCTTTGTGAGCCTTTCATTATTTTAATTTGAAAAGCTTGAAGCTTATAAAATCTGCTTATATAGAGCCCATTCAGAGTGACTTAGCAGTGCTGGTGGCTCATTTATCTTATCACAACATATCCATATTGAGCAGATAAATGCTGAATAGTGAAAATAACGTGACAACGCAGAAAAGACAAGCTGGAACGTTACTGTGTAATTTCTGAAACAATGTGACCATCAGTTGGTAAATGAAGCTGTTTTTCCAGTTTGCAGAATTCATGCGGAGGCACTGTTTTTTTTCAAGAATAGAGCAGAGCAGATTCACGGCGGCTCACTGAAGCTTATCTTCAGATGGCCTTGAAAAGAAATTCTGTGTTTTAGAACGTTTCAGGACAAAGGCAGATGATTTCTTTGTTGCCCATAATGACAGGCTGACGCTGTTGACACATGCGTCAGTCACTGCATATACATACTGTATGCACGGACACGTGGGCATGCTGAAAACCCACCCTAAATATGCATTTGTGCACCAACACGTAAACACATCTCATAAAAAACAAAACAAAAAAAAACAAAACACAAAACTATTTTCGGATGCACAGCTGAGAGTACATCAGCGGCACAGAGTGCACCAGAAGTGCAGCAGTAATTATCATTTATCTATCTGCACAAAGTAATCTGCATATTAAGTACTGTCAGGTTTTCTTGCAAACTTCTCCAGAGCTCCATCATAAGGCAGAGCAAAACGGTTTTATTGTCTTAAAAGGCTGAAAGCATTGTTCATTGTTTCTCTACACAGTAGCAAAGAAATTCACAGAGGATTACATTTGTGTTTGACATCTCTAGCAAAGAGTCAGCTTTATAAAAGTTTTTGGTGACACCTCCCCTTGATGAAGTGATAAAACCTTTATTAACACCCCACATAATTTGTTAAAAATAAACAATAACCCAAATGGGTGTCTGTTTCCGCATGCTTTATTAAAAGAAATCTGATTTCTCTTATACACTAAAACCATTGCACTAAGCAGAGCCCAGGGCCCAAGTGACTCAGTCTGCGAAGGGATGGCCAGTGCCCACACCGTGAATGAAGAAGTACTGGAACAATACTTGTCACATGCCTCTGCACTGATCTGGGTGAATTTCAACTACATATTATATCACTGTAATCGTGATTTCACCAAGGTTTTGCATCTGTTGCTACCTTCATCATGGGACATTATGTCGTGTCACATAGCAGACTGAGTAAATTATATCAGGCACTTTGCCGTATGTTAGGGTTAAGCCAATTTAAATCCCTTATCTTTCATCGTTCAGCTGTCATGTGGCCTCACCGCCCCGCTCGTCCTCCCATTTAGCCCCGGACCCACCGCCAGGGAATCGAACCGTCTCAGCAGAGACCTAACAGTCAGACTCTGGCTGCCTGTGCTTGATCACCGCATTGAGTAAAAGTACTGTACGCCTTGTGTTTCTATAGCAACAGCTTCCACTCATATCTTCAGGATACTAAGCAACAAAGCGAGTGAAGGAGAACTGCAATGACGGTCCTGTCTGAACATTTTGATTTAATCTTAGAGGCTCTTGCTGAATTGGTTGTTGACCGCAGCAAATTACATTAACTGCAAATAGTGGTACTTTTGAATTAAAACCGCTGATATTGAATAACACAGAATGGTAATCTCCGGGTTAAAGCATACACATATTATTTTTTTAAATTTTGTGTAGGTGTGTCTTAGACTTTGAAAATGTGAAAAGCCTTTAAAATAGCATGTTATATCAGAGGAATTATATGAGAAGGTTGATCATATTAGTGACTAACATGAAATAAATGACTATACTGAGAATAGTTAGAGTCCATTAGTCACTAAATACTCCAGTAGATCAAATGTGATGAACAGGTCCACGTCCAGATAGAGTGATTCACATTTATTCAGTGCATTTAAATGGAATCCCAACAACAAAACATTGGCTTTTGAAAAACTATTCACACCATCTGCAGTGCTTTTAGTGTTGTATAAGAGTCCCTGTCCTTGGCTGTATCTGTACTTTGTTGCTTTTAATTTTTTTTCCCCCTCTGTTCAATCTTCTTCCTCTCCATTTTCTTCTCTGTCTCTTTCTCGCAATTTCTCCGTCTCGTTCCCTCTCAGTCTCTGCCTCTCCCAGGTGTTGATGAGTGACAGAGGGGCTGTGATGGCAGAGCTGGCAGGCAGGACAAACCAGAGAAGGCTCTTTGCTGCACACTGAACAAACTGGGTTCAACAGGTTAGAGCCTTGACAGGTAGGACTGGATTACTATATTTAGCTTTCAAGGGCTTTTGGCAAACTTTTGTGGGCACAACAAGATCAGAGCTTTGTCATCCAAGACATGCTGAACGAAATAGAAACGAAACTGTGAATACAGTCTTTAAAGAGGCATTTTTGATTTGCACATTCCTTTTATCCACATTACAAAAAGCCAGATCATTGAAAATGAATGATTAAATGAACAAGAAGAATTCAGCAATATTGCATCCCTGATCATTCCACAACAAGTAATATGCAGTTACAAAATAAATGTAGAATCTAAAAAATGTGTCTTTTCTTGAGAAGGAATTCTGCAAGTACAAATTCTTTTATCTACTGTGAAGTTTAATGCACAACTCTCCTTCCATTTTGCTTGCAGAATGGATTTCACCAACTGCACTGAAGGGGCGTTTGCCACAAGCAGCAGTAGTTACGACTCACTTGACACCACTAAAGTCCCTCCCAGTAAAATCTTGCTCACCCTAACCCTGTCTGTGGTGGCCATCCTGACTACCTTCTTCAACTGCCTGGTGATCACAGCTATTGCAGTCACTCGCAAGTTGCACCACCCAGCCAACTACCTCATCTGCTCCTTAGCAGTGACCGACCTGCTGGTGGCCGTGCTGGTCATGCCCTTCAGTATCATGTACATCCAGAAAGAGACCTGGGTCATGGGTCAGGTGGTGTGCACTATCTGGTTAAGTGTGGATGTCACCTGTTGCACGTGCTCCATCCTGCACCTTGCCGCGATCGCCGTTGACCGCTACAGGGCCATTACTGATGCGGTGGAGTACTCTCGCAAACGCACGGGGGCCAGGGCTGGTGCAATGGTGGCGGTGGTGTGGCTCTTGTCCATCCTCATCTCACTTCCTCCTCTACTGTGGCGGCACTACAGCGGGGATGCAGAGGATGAAGACCAGTGCATCATCATCCACCATCACATGGCCTTCACCCTTTATTCCACACTCGGAGCATTTTACATTCCCCTGCTACTTATCCTCATCCTCTACTATAAGATCTACCTGGCTGCTCAGACCCTCTATATGCGCAGAGAGGCTAGCCGGGCTAGCCGTCACTCATGCATGACCAATGGGAGCATGATCCCTTCGTCCTACCCTGCCGGAGATGGCGATGTTGATGGTGGGCCCCGAAGTCCGCAGCCCATAAGTCCACCAGAAAAGTCTTTCTCTGAACCCTCAACTGAGGATCCTCCACGTGAACGGGTGCGTGTCTCAGTTAAAGCTTTCCAGTGCAAGTCACGGCGGCATGAGTCACGTAGTGAGTCACGTCGGAGCCAGCTCTACCAAGGACCCCGCATCTCAGGCTCGCGAGAACGCAAAGCGGCATCCACACTGGGGCTGATAATAGGGGCCTTTGTCATCTGTTGGCTGCCATTTTTTGTCAAGGAGGTGATCGTCAACACCTGCGGTTCTTGCAGTACGTCGATGGAAATGGCTGACTTTCTGACGTGGTTGGGTTACGTTAACTCTCTGATCAACCCCCTCATCTACACCATCTTTAATGAAGACTTCAAAAAAGCATTCCAAAGACTTGTAAGGTGTCATTACCTCTGATGGTCCGCTATGCATAATCAAACCCATACACCATCATATGTGTCACTATCACAGAGAGGGAACGAAACAAGTGGTTTCAGTTTGAGAATACTCAATACTCACTCAGTGTGCCTGAGAAAGTACATTCTCAAAGAGGAAAAGGATTGACACTCATTTACAGACACTCCATCAGCTACTCCAAGAGCCCAAATGGCACCAGGTCTGCACTGAACTTTGCAGCAGTGTTCCTCTTTGAAATCCATCCTGCTAATAATAGAAAAGCCTGAGATCTCCTTAATGTTAATTTGCGTGTTTGAAGGGACAGTGGCATGTTGATTTTTGAGGAAATGGGCCATCGCTGACCTTTTGAGGTCTCGGTTAAGAGCACTGGTGGTCAGCCCCATTTAAAGGTCTTGAAATAGCTGACCATTATGTCTGTTTCATTTAATGACTCCCCTTCTGTCCACACTGCTGTCCAAAATACAGTGAAAAGCCACAGCCTATCAAGGTATTACTTTATGTGGTCGCCGAGACTGACTTTTATCTGACTATTGTGAGGATTGTTACCAGAACTAGTTGTTGAAAAAGGCATGTATTAATTCCTGCAAAGCATTCCTACTAATAAGTACATATATAGGGCAACTGGACTTGTAGAGTCTGAGTAGCTTCTCGGATGAGTGATGAAACGTCTTCTCAAAAAAACCTCTACAAGTTCAGTTGCCTTTTTTGAACCTTTTGTGGATATACAATGACCTGGATGACTGAGAACCTTCACAGACATACATATATAGGGTTTAAGCTTCTTGTTAGGTTGGTGGTAATGGTAATTTACTAGTTAATTGTTTTGTTTTTTTCCTGGACCTTTATTCTATCAGTTTTACACTTAATGAATGTCCGTTACATTCAAGCCCTTTCCAAATGAGCTCACATGATGCTGATTAAGTCTATCAGCGCCAAGTAAATCTCTGTGTGTTTCGCAGTATCCTGGAGTGTTACATCTGGTGTCTGTGCTCACATCCCTGCACTGGTGCAGCGGTGGTAATTTGTTTTATGTTTTCCAGCAATGACTGCTTTGCCATAGTGTAAGAGGGAAGCAACTATAGTGACAGAGATGGAGTAGCCAACAGTGACCAGGAGGACAGGTGTCCGTGGCAGAAAAACAAGATATGAATGTAACTGAGATTCTTTCAATACGCTGTGTGTGTCAGACAGGTTGAAAGAAATAGGAAGCAACTATTGGAAGCATCCAAGAAAAGCTGCAGATCCAGGTACAAAACATGGCTTCAACTAGCTCTGGAAATCCAAGGCACATTTTTAGAAATAGTTACACACATACACATGTCCTCGCTTCCAACACCGTAGGCCTTTATGGCTATAATAGCTACATAATATATTAAAAACATGTAAAATACTTGTTAAAGTGCAGTAAGAAAACACCCCTGTCTGCCCTCTGGCCCCTCTCTGCTTTCAGTCTCCAACAAGTTAAACCACACCAGTGATAATCTGTGTTAGCAAACCAGATAGAGTAAAACATGTGTCTCTCAGATAACTTGAAAACCCCAGAACCCTGGGATGGTCTATAATATTGAGGTAATGGGTCATGCATAACCACTCCCGCTATAAGTGACATTTTTGAGCAGTCTTTTTTCGCTCCTGTCATTTCTTAAGGTATGTATTAAGTTATCTTTCCTGGAGCCATTAAAAACCCCTACCCTGCTTCACTCCCACACCATAAACAGCATAAGGTTAATTAATGTGAGAGTCACCGGTGGAGAAATCCTCATTACATTACTCCCCCTCAAATACTGGGAATAGAACTACTATTTTCTTTACTGCCTCCAAGAGGGCACATGATTTGTTGATGAAAATATTATGAATGAGTCAAGTGTGAGGCTGAACTGTATGCCGGTGAAACGCTATGAGGGGTGTCATATACAGTGCTTATATATGTCTCTGACAGTATGACTAGTAAACAGTTTCTTTCTGTCTTTCACTGTTGAAATAATCAATAATAAATGGTCCACAACTGAGATGATGGTCCTGTTCTTCTCTGAGTTAAGTCATTTGCCAGTATCTAAGTATTAAGTGAGATGAAAAGGATATTTAGCATTTCCCTGTTAGAGTGGCAGCTGAGGTAATTGAAGTGATTACACACGGATAAAATGTATATGTAAATGGTTGTTATGCTATCCTGTCTGTTTAATACGAAGAGACAAGATGTTGGTGCCCTCTTGTGGCTTTTAGAAAGACTGGCAGACTTTCCAGCTGAATTATCACTTTCACGACTGCAGCAAAGAGTATAAATATAAATATAATATTGTCTGTTCTGCATCATTAATCAAACAAATAAAAGCAACTTAAGATCGATGTTAATGTGCAATTCCTCTCTCAAACATTGATGGAAAATACTGTCTTTGCTATAGAAGAAAGATTCTAAGGTTTCCTACTACTTGCTTACTGTTACTGTTACTGTTCATGATGACTACATGAAGTCCATGTGCAGATATAGAGGGAGGTAAATGTCAGTTTCATTCTCACCTCTTCTTCCTAGTTTGAAATACCCAGCATTCCAACATGGACATGTTATGTGACATAAGTTGACACAATTCCTTAAAGACTATTTCACTACTACAGTGAACTGTACAAGAAAACTGACACAACAAAACCATGAGTCCTGCGTTCCTTGTGTTCATTGGAACAAACAACTACTACAGAGGTACGCTGCCAGAGATAGCACCCATCTCATCAATGATTAGCAACTGTTATACTTCAACACACATTATAGTCTGGACTACGTCCAATGTATGGTTTGATGCTGTAATATAAAAGTTAAATAATGAAATAACGTTTCTAAGTGCACACAGGCTTGTGAGGCTCTGCCCACAAACCCATCAAGTCCACATTTGTTGTGACCAGAGATTGAATGCCCAGCTTGAATCCATAGCACACGGGCAGCCGCTTCAGAATACTACCCAGGAAATAACAGCACAGGGACAAAACAGAGACAAGGCAAAACCTTTTATCTTTAAGCTTCTCCAGGCTAGTGTTTGCCCCAAGTCATTCTCACCAGGAGTAAACCACTAAAAGGTAGAGGGATGCTGTGCACAGCCCACTCATGCTGCGTCCTGATACAGCAGGACACAGCAAAAAGCTTTTGGTGGACAAGAATGGACAAGATGGACAAGAATTTAATAGACACTTGTTGGCCATATTAAAATGATGGTTTGGAAAATGCTTTAAACTTTTAATAACCATTTTTTTTATTTAGCTTCAATAACAATACAAATCGTTTCAAGACGCTTTACAGAACCCAAATAAGTCAGGGGACAAGGAGACACCAACAAGGAAGAATTTCATTTTAACAGGAGGAAACCTTGAGCAGAAGCAGCTCATATTGGTGGGATCCATTTGCTTGAGACCGGCCGGGAAGAGGGTGAAAAAAAAACCCAGAACAAACATTTTAAAGAAATATTGAGGAATACAGCAAGTATAGAGGTATTTGATATCTAAAAGCAAAAGTTCCACATGTAACATTAGGAACAGCACAAATATAAATAATTAATGAATGATAACTGCTTCAGTACAGCTTCAGAGTCCTGCTATTCTCCATCTGTAAACAGAACAGTTGTTTTTCTAATGTTTCCAAAGGTCCACAGTATAATACAATAACAAAATGTGCACCACTATTATTATACACTATTACACTATATACTATTAAAAATGTATCATTATTTTTTTATGCATAAAATCCTTATTCTGCTGTCTTTCTGTTTAGACAACAATGCTCTTATGGCTTTTAGGATGTTTTTTATTATTAGTATCATTCATGAAAAAAATAGTTTTACTATTAAACTATCTCATGTTCACTTCCAAGTCCACAATCCATATCTGACAAATTGATTTTAAAAAATAAAGTTGAAAGGATTACTACTCTATGCACAATTGCACAATCCACGTTTCATAAAAGTTTCTGTTACCGTGAAAATGAAAATGAAAACATTTTCTATCCCTTCCTGAATGCACGGTTGCCAGGTATCCAGTGCCTTGTCGTAGGGGAGGAGGATGCCGTTTCACAAACCTGGCAACTTGGGCTATGCGCTGGATACAGCAGACAGTATGGCGGACAACGAGAGTGATTTGGAAACAGACGGGCTGGAATTAGCCCTGGACACGCTGTGTGTTAGACACTGCAGCGACGAGTTGTCTCTGAAGAGCAAGGAATACTGCTCTGAGTTTTGTGGGGTATGTTAAATTCATGTTGTTAGGTGACCTACTGAGTCGGCGTTTGTTTATTGCTAACGCTACTAGCTTCGCTTGCTATCGTTAGCCCCCAAGCTAGCTCTATTTGTAGTAGTGTAGCTAGGACATAGCCCATCACAGATACAACAGAAACTGTTACCCACATTTTGATAGTTGAAGTTGTGCTTTTGGCTGAATAACTACTCTGCAGTAACGTGTTCTGCCTGACATTTAATTGTTCGCAGCTTTATAGCTAGCCAGTAATGCTAAGCTAATTAACCAAACGGTATGAGGTTAACCAATGCTTTAGCTTGGTATTAATGGTGTTAATAGTTTAAATGAATTGTCCGTTTAGGATAATACCAACAAGCTTTATGTTACAAACTTAATTTTCAGCTACAGTAGTAACGTTTCTTTAACAATCCCAGCACACAATGTGCGCTATGTTTAAATAGTATTGATTAATGAATGCAATGCTATTCCTGCTAAATGGAACTGCATTCATCAACAAGAATGGTGGCATCAGCCTTTTGAAGAAGTCAGTTGTTTTCAATGAGATGATGCATCTCTCTCTCTTTCATGGTTATAAAGGAGCATTATATTAACTCTCATTGCATTTCAATGGTTAACTGTGTATTGTACTGTTTTCCCCTGCAGTTAGTTGAGGAGTACACAGGGCAATGGCACGTTCCTCTCCCTCAGCTGAAGGTGCTGCGGACTGCCCTCTGTAATTTTACCAAAGCCACTGCTGCCTTTCCAGATGACTGTCAACACATCCACTATGTTCTCAGCAGTATGGCCCTGTAAGTAGTTACTTGAAAACCATATATGTTTCTGTTGATGAAAAGGTACACTGTGAACTTTTGTTTAGCATAATAATTAGTTCTTTTAAAAGAGCCAAAGTAATTGTCAGAGGATTCAACGTGAAACTATACACTACTGTCACAATGCAGACTTTGCTCAGCACTTTGGTTACATTGTCCAACCGCAGTGCTACAATTTTTGACTGTTTTAACAAAAAACATTTGAAATACAACTAATGAGCCTTTTACGTGAATCATCTGCCAGGCAGTGGCAATACAGTGGGGAAACACTTCTGTGGGAAAACAGCAAAGGGCTTGATGAGCTCAATTTACTGACTAAGACTTTGGCTGACTTTACTGTGAGATTTGTTTTGGCAAGCTGACGTCCCCTCTTGTTGTCTTTCAGGAGCTTTTTTGAACTGATGCTGTTTTTCAGCAAGGAGGAATTTCTGGAAGAACCTTTAAAAGACATCCTTGATTCTTTTCAGGTAACGCAAAACTGAACTAAACTTCTCTTTTTTAAAATTCACACAACACCTGCATTAAATGTTCTAAAGTTGCTGAAAGCACTGTAACACAGCCTATTAGGACTAATACCAAAGTTTTACCATGAAAAGAACAACTGCTTCAATGTTTGCTTCCTCTACTCCATATCTGCTCTTGTTACAATGATTGCTGGTGGTTGACCAGCTCACCTTCAAACTTGCACGACTTGCACCAAAAAGTAGCATGGTTTTAAGGGAGATTCTGAATTGGCATTGCAGGCGTGCCACTCCAGACTCCTGAGGCACAGGAACATCTACCTTCATCATGTAAAACAGATTATCAAGGCAGGAGGCCCATGGGAGAGTCCACCTCTGCAAGGAATCTTGAAGGAGGAAGATTTGCCACCAAACGAAGGTAGGTTCATGAACATTGTTACAGCAAATGTTGGACACTGCATTGTCGAACAGGACCCTGAAACCAGAAGGACTGTAGTGTCATTAGGTTGTTTGTCATCAACAAACCTAGTTGGTTTGTACATGTAGAAAAAGAGTGGTAAAAATCTCCATGCTCACGCCTCACCCATTATTCAGTAATCACTTTTCCACTTTTAATCTACAATGTTCAGTTCTTTTAAGTTGTTATGTTGAGTTGTGCTACATACGAATCTGATGCACAAACATGATTCCAGCATTGGAGCCCCAAGTATCGGGGTGATGTAAAATTTGCCGGTGTTTCAGATTGGCTGCTGACTTCACCAGTTTCAAGATGATTAACTGTATATTTTGCCAGAAGTTCAAAAAATGTTTCAGATCTAATGTTCGGTTTGAATTCTAATGACTACACCATCAGTGTTATTTTGACATTACCCACAGCGCAGTTCATCAGGCATCCAAGCATACATCATACTGAATCAAACACTATTCCCTCCTGTACAGTTGAGGCCTACTTGAGCTCAGAATTGCCGGTGTTCTTGGAACTGCGGATTCGATATCTGCAGGCCTGTGAACGAATAAAGGAGGCCATGGCCCTGGCTAAAAGCTGCATGGAAAATCGTGAGGCTGGAAAGCATCTGTTCTTCCATCAGGCCTACCTGACCTGCCTCTACAAGGCCTCGCTGCATGAAAATCTTCACAAGAAGGTAAGAGATAAATTAAACACAAGGTAACTAGAAAAGACTAGTGACATGAGATATTTTGGGGTTTTGTACATGAGTACATTTCAGTGGCCTAATAAGTAATCTACAGTCACTTGCCAAAGCATTAGATACCAGAGTGTAAATGTCCTAACATAACAGTCCTTCACTAAATCCCCCTTCATGACTGTTCGAATGTTCATTGAAGCTGAAATAACGTAAGTCAACTTTATGATCAGTTTGGAGGGTGTAATTTGTGGTGCTGTTAATCTAGATTGAATTAACCACAAAAGTGTTTCTGCTGTTCATCTCAGTCCACTGACTAAAACGGGGCTGTGAAAATAAAAGCAGTGTGTCGGTACAGCACAATACAGTTCAGTACTACTACAAACCGCAGCCCCCAAAATGAAACCACAATAGCTTGAACACAGTTGATGAGCTATTGAATTAATCAGCAGCTCACTACATTATTGTAAACAAATGCTGAATACCAGAACCTCTGTGAAGCAAGGATTTAGCACGGGACTGTTTCATTAGAATGAATTGAACTGACAAACTAGTCTATTTTTAAGTCAATCAAAAAAACTCAAAGCTGGTAAGTAGTAGGAAATCTCAAATATAATTATAAAAAGAAATAAAATAGCAGTTGTTTGGTTGAATGGAGCCTTTTATTACGTAGTAAGCTGTTGTATTTTTAATGATCTTACAATCTTCTTTCTCAGATGGCAGAGATTGACGGCCGTGATGCAGTGGAGATTATCTGCAACACAGAGAGTGTTGAAAAAGATGAGCTTCTATTGTCGCTGTGTAAAGCTTTCCTTACCCAGCAGCTACACAATGGAGACATGTATTACATCTGGTGAGTGTCACTTTCTTACATGTACAATGGATTCAGAAGGTATTCAGACCCTTTCATGTGACTGCACACGTTGTATTGTCGATCTAGTTGTGATTAGGTAAAATTTTGAACATCACTCTACAAACATGTATTGGGTATTTTTAAAATAATAAATAATAATACCTTTATTTATATAGCACCCTTTAAAAACAGCATTTACAAAGTGCTTTGACATTCAAGCATGAATAAAATACTCAGGCAAAAGGAAAGTGAATTACAGATCATTAATTCAGTCATACCCTTAATTAGCACGATTATTCTTATTACTTAGGTAAGTCTCTACAGACGAGCTCGGGCAGTTTATCTCATTCTTCCTGGCAGATCTTTTCAAGCTGCATCTGATTAGATTGGAGGGTTTTATGAATTGCACTAATGTTCTGTTAAATCTGGTATTACCGAGTATATGACCAGAGCCTGGCATCCACCAAAATAGGGGCTTCGGGTTTGACCAAATGGCAGTTTTATCCATTTACTATAAAATCTTCAAAACAGTGAAGTGTTCAAGATATTGCAATATCTTTGTGCAGCATTAGGATTCTATATATCTTGCATTGTTGGCTGTGTGTAGAGGGTTCATACATCAATCCTTCAGTAAGGGAAATAGCTGACATAGTGCTTTACATTATTTTATGAACTGGTACAATACCTCTCTGTATTGACTGATCTGACTGACCTGAGCGTTGTGTGTTTGACTTGTCATTTGTCTGGCTTCATGCAGGGACCTGGTGTTCATCTGGAGCAGGTTGTATCTTAGGGCCCATCCCTCCAGAGAAGGCTTCTTGGCTGAGTGCTTGCAGCTGGCGTCCTCTGCTACCAATGTCAGAGCCATCTTCCCCTTCATCAAACTGGTCACTGCAGAGGTAAAAGTCCCATCACAGCATCACCCAACTCACCCAGTGTTGTGCATTAATAATAATAATAATAATACATTTTATTTAGAAAGCGCCTTTCACGCCACTCAAGGACACTTTACAGCAGTTAAAATCATCAATAAATAATACCAGACAAAACACACAGCACAGAATAAACAACATTAAAAGCACAAAATAAACAACAATAAACACATCAGTGAGAATGAATAATGAAAAGAACAAATAAATAAAACTGTGCAGAATAAAAGGGAAGTGTTAGGGTGAGGGGTGGTGGGGTGGATAGGCAATTTGAAACAGGTGGGTTTTGATTTTTGTTTTGAAGAGAGGGAGAGAGTCAATGTTACGGATGTGAGATGGTAAAGAGTTCCAGAGTCGGGGAGCAGAGCGACTGTAAGCTCTGCTCCCCATGGTGCTGAGGAGAGCAGGGGGGACAGTGAGATGGAGAGAGGAGGAAGATCTGAGGGAGCGTGCTGGAGTGGCAATGTGGAGAAGATCAGACAAGTATGGAGGGGCGAGGTTGTGGATAGCTTTGAAAGTATACAGAAGGATTTTGAATTGGATTCGTAATGTGACCGGGAGCCAGTGAAGTTGCTGTAGGATGGGAGTGATATGGTGGGAAGAAGGGGTTTTGGTGATGACACGTGCAGCAGAGTTTTGAACCAGTTGAAGCTTATGGAGAGACTTGTGAGGGAGACCGAAGAGGAGCGAATTGCAGTAATCAAGACGGGAGGTGACGAGGCTGTGAACAAGGATGGAGGCGGTGTTGGGAGTAAGGGAGGGACGGAGTCGATTGATATTACGTAAATGAAAGTAGGCAGCCCGAGTGGTGTTATTGATGTGAGATTTGAATGATAGAGTGCTGTCAAGGATGACATTCAGGACAAGCAATAAGAAAACAGTCTGTATGAAGCTTGTGTTTGAAACATGACGTAACAAGCAGATGCCTGATTCAATTCTCATACCTGAATAACATTTTGGATGAAAAAGTACATTGTTGGTACACAGCTTTACTTAGCCATCACTCCCTCCAGAAAACAAGGCTTTAAGTTGGTGCCTGTAATCATATTTGGAAGAAAAAGTAGAAACAACTTTTTAACTGTTGCTAAATAGTAGTTCATCTCTGTGTAACAAAGCATGTGTTAGCTGTGCAGAAGTCTTTGACAAGAGTTGACTGTTTCCCATCTGGGCTCTAGTCATTAGATTTCCCATTCCACAGTTTTACTTTCTATTTTCTAATGTATTTTTTTTTTCTTTTGCATAGCTGGGTGGTGAAGGAGTCCAGGTCTCTGTGGAGCTTTGTGCGAGGGCATTGCAGCTGTGTGACATGCAGGCTGACTCTGTAACCCAGTCACTGGTCTGCAAGACTATTGCCTTCCTGCTCCCTCACGACCTAGAGATCTGTCGAGCATGTGCTTTGCTCGTCTTCTGCCAGGAACGAAGTCTGGAGGCGTACCGGACTGTCTGCCTACTTTACATGCATCCTGACCAGGACCAGCATCCTCACAACAGCCTTGTCCGGACGTGTGTTCGATTCCATATCCTGCAGGTTGGAGAGAATGAAGAGATATGTAATGATGTAATGCTATTTTGGCTATAACCACATAATCATTTGTTTCTACTGTGTGTTTCCAGATGCTCAAGGAGCGCCTGTGTTTTGACCCTGAATTTTGGAACCTTCTCACCCTCAGGACCCATTGCTTAGAGTTGATAAGTGACAATGTCATGAAGGCTGCTGTTCTGAGTGAGATGAAGGAGGAAGAAGAGAAGGAATACCGTGAAGAGCTATCAACAAGTAATTGTGTAACTGACTCATGCACTCATTCATGCCACTGCACTGGAGTTGCATTTGTGAACCAAGACCTTCCAGAGGAGGAAATGATCGAAGAAGAGGCAAGAACGCGTGTTGTTGCACCACCTCTGAATAGCAGGAGATGGAGGAGAAAGCTGAGAAGGAGACAACTATCTATATCTGATGATGAGTTGGATCTCCATGACGATCCAGAGTTCAAGTACAATGTCAAATCCACTTCAAAGGGGAATACGCCAGTGTACTCTCTAAGACGCAATCACACTAACAAAGAAAATTCTGCCTCTGCAAAGCTCCCTATAAACCGCAAGAGAGAATACTTGTCTAGATGTGTTAAGAGCCAAATTTTAAAAAGAAAAGGTCGGAAGAAAAGATGGTTGCAGGGTCTTCCAAGGCTGGAACCTGTACCTGCAGTCAAAGAGAAAAATGCCAAAGTCAGAGGGAGGAAACCGGGCTGGAAGCTTTTACCAAAACTGGAACTCTCATACCCTGACAATGAAATACGCTATGCTGAAGAGGAGTCGGGTTTTGTGGACAAAACGGACACAGAAGACAAAGAGCAGGATATGCCTCATTTAGAACGTGAAGTAAACATTGACAGTGAAAAGAAAATAATCAAACTTGGGCAAATGAATGACCTTGAAGAAGAACATACCCACATGGTCTGTGGAAGCAGCCTTGGTGACGAAACCCAAGAGGAATCTCAGACACAGTTAGGGTCCAAGCTTTGCCATGGTCCTAGTGATGGTAAACTTGCTTCTCCTGCGGTTGAAGCAAATCCTGAGCTTGACGGTCCACCACTAGAGTTAATGGAGTGTCCAGTGGAACAGTTGCACAGTTACTCCCTTAAATCCAAAATGCCTGACAATGAAAGACCTTCAGAATCTTCAGTATCTGGTGAACTTAATGGTAACTCAGAACAGGATGACCAACCAACAGAGGAAACAAAAGTCTCAAAAACTGAGGTCAGTAATTTGTCTTCATTTAGTTAAATTTTATGGTGCAAGTCTAATTCCTAGGCATGTGTATCCCAAACGTCCTGTTATCTGTTAATTTTAACAGTAGCTGTGAAGTACTTGTTAGGGAAGCAGCTTCATGACCATGAGTTCACTTGTTTCTATTCCCCTTCTCCATGGCTGAGGTAGCTAACCCCCAAAGTACTTCCCGGGCACCACACAGGTGGCAGCTCACTGCTCCAAGTGTAATTCAATGTGTGATTGAATTAATGGAAATTATATTATTATACTATACTGTAGTGGTATCAGTGTACGCAGACACACTTGTGAGTAAAGTAGTTTAGGAGACCTGAACAGACACTACATATGTAAAGATGTGAAGTTGTTTAAGTATTTTAGGAACATAATTATGTGGTTTGTTGTCTTCTATTCAGGTGAAAGCCAAGAGCGCATGGAGGGAAAGAGTTCTCCGTACTCAACAGTATGGGCATTTGGAGTACCACTGCAACGTCTGCCACAAAGTCTACAAGGGCTTGAATGTTATGAGGCATGCTCTGTCACATCTCAAGACTAAAAAACTAAAATGCATACTTTGTGGAAAACGCTTTAAACAGCTCTCATTTGCCAAAAAGCATGTTCTGGAACACATTGAGACAATGTGCAAACAAAAAACCCCTGATCAACAGCCGGACCCTCCAGCTGCTAATGGAATTGTAGATAACGGGGAAGGTCGGTGCCAGACTCCTGAACAAAAACGGGGAAGTAAAACTAAAGTGTCTAGCCTCAGGAGAGAAGAACGAATCATCAGGAACCTCCGCACACTCATCAAAAAGACATCGGTGCTTCACACAAAAAGCAAAAAAAACGACTCCAATATATTGAGGCAGGTACACTTCAAGGATGAGCAGGTGGTCATTAAGGATGGACTGGTGATAGTGAGCGATACATCTTTGGTGGCAAAAGAGGAAAAAGTGGAGAGTACGGAGACGGCAGCGGGAGAAAATGGCTTCAATCTGGACATCACATATCACTTGTGCCCATCAGAGTCCTGTGATAGGGTGTTCTTGAAGCTCAGCAGCACACTGATGAAGCATGCCATCAAATGCCATATTAATGAAGAGAATGTGCTGGAGAAGACTTTTGTTTGGTCAAAGCATAAATGCACCCTCTGCCTCAGGTAAGAAGTAGAGTTAACATGTATCTAAGCTGTCATTAAAATGTGTTGTGTTCAATTTGAACACATTTAAGGTCTAATTAACATAAGCAACTACATGTTTGTTTGTTTTGTTCTAGTTGTCTTGGCAGCAAATTTACAATTCTTTACAACCTTTGACTTCACAACACTCTAGTTTGTTCTTATTTTGTGTCTCAGGAGTTCTTGCTAAATATTCTTTACACCAAAATATGTTCTAAAAGCCAACTGTGCTGATTGTCCTTCCTCTCACAGGCAGATACAGTCTCTTCAGCATTACAAAGACCACATGAAGCTCCACAGTTCTCCACTCCCGCACTTCTGCTACCACATCGAGTGTAACCAGCGCTTCTTGACGCAGCCAGAATTAAAGGAGCATGTCAATACCCACAAGCCCTTCAGACCTCAGTGTCCATTCACAGAATGCGAGAACCTTTTCTCAAATCTTCTGGGTCTCTATGACCATGAATGGAGACATTATGTTCCAGTACCTCAGAGAGGGGAGCCAGAATTGGGGTCAAGCAGACAGAAGGAGCAAAGTGCTGAAGCTCCCTGGAAGCAGCGAGTGAAGGTAGAAGAGATATGGCTCCAAAAGAAGGGGCAGCAGGAGAGTCCCACCCCTGAAGCCTCCAGTTTTACGGATGTCATGGCAAAAGTCCAAACTAATGATCAGCAATGTGAAACAAACGCTCCAGATAATATTCAAAATGTCATTAAATCTGAAAATAGTTTAGGGAATGTGAGTTGTGAGCACACGGACAATGTCAAACCCACCGTCAATGGATGCGAGGACAGGACAATAAATGTGTCAGAGAGAACACAAAAGGATGCTGCTGTAACCACAAAGACTAAGAGGATTCGGAAAAGACCAGCCATCAAGTTGGACCCGTTAAATGTCAAAGATCTTGAGGATATGGCCACTATAGCCGAGGGAGTTCAGAAGAAACTGGAAGAGCCGCACATTGCTGAGCATAAAACCTTCAAACCCGAAGATCCCTCCTACGCAACTTTTGTCAAAGCCCCCTTTATCCGGCCGCCACCCTCCACCTACCTGGATGAATCTTTGCTCTCGATGCGGAAGAGGAGGTCCATCGAAGAAGCTCCCCCCAAAAAAAATATTAACTGGAGTCATAAGAAAAATAAAGACGCTGTCTCACAAAAGGAGCAGGTCGATGATGTGGCTCCTGAGCACAAAGTCAGGCAACGCTGTGACAAATGTCTTTCGTCCTTCAGCAGCTCAGAAGAGTTACAGAAACACAGAGCCCTTAACACTTGCTCTGCACTCTTTGGCTTCGATTCGGATGATGAAAGTAAGTGTGCATGACTTGCTGATTATAAAAGGTGTCAAGCCATTACTGCACAGATATTTTTAACCCTTTCGAACTGTTGATAATCATTTCTTTATTTTAATTTTAAGGTTAGTCGTGAAACGGAGCTGCAACTGGAATAATCCTCTGCCACCTTCTCTACACCTTCGTCCTAATGGAACACTGGAACCCTTTCTTAACACTGTTACAACTGAATATGAAGGTGGAGTATGTGCCAAAATATGTAATTGGATAAGAAGTCATAGAACTTTGGAAGCAATAATTCTGACACCTATAAGTAGTTTTGAACACATGGTCATACACATTAAGAGATCATAAATCTGCATTGGGGCTAAAATAACTTCCATAGATTTAAAAAAAGAAAAAAACAGACAAAAAAATCAAATGCTCCCATCACTGTATTGGTGTGTGCTGTTTACAGATAGTTACATGCAGCCTTAAAAAAACTTGTGGACACGGTTTTCCTATTTTAGGGGTCACTAATTTAGCTCAGAATTCAGAGACTTTTGTTTTCTACTTTTGTTTTCCTGAGATGGACTCCTTTATTTTTATTTTGTTTCACTTTATTGTTTTCTGCAATGGAACTTTAAGACGGCTGGTTAAAAATAATTGACTAAGACTTTTTTTTTTTGCCTGTCTTCCTATGCATGTCTGTGGGGTGCGGCTGAGATGTTATTAGTAGGAGAACTGCTAGTGTATGGTAGGTTGATAGTGCCATAGGATAATCCTTCATTGCATTGGTTGTACAGCCTCACAGCAGCATAAAGGACCTGCGGTAACGCTCCTTCAGTCAGTTACTGAAGGTGCTGCCCAGTGCCATTATAGCACCAAGGAGGGGGTGGCATTGGTTTTCCATCAGGGATGAGAGCTTTGCTATAATCTTCCTGTCACCCACCACCTCCACAGGTTCAAGAGGGCAGCCTAGAACAGAGCCGGCCTTCTTCACCAGTCCGTTTAGTCTCCTTTCGTCTGCCACTCTGGCATACCACTCCATAGAAGATACTCTATATTGCCAAAAGTATTCACACACCCATACAAATAATTAAATGCAGGTGTTCAAGCACCTAGGCATGCAGACTGCTTCTACAAACATTTGTGAATGAGTAGGTCAGCTCAGTGAATTCCAGCGTGGTACTCTGATAGGATGCCACCTGTGCAACAAGTCCAGTCAGGAACTCCTTGCTGCTAAATATTCCACAGTCAGCTGTCGGTAGTATGATAACAAAGTGGAAGTGATTGGGAACTACAGGAACTCAGACACGAATTCAGCCACGACGTGGTAGGCCGCGTAAAAGATCGCCAACTTTCTGCAGAGTCAATTATGGTGTGGGGTTGTTTTTCAGGAGCTGGGCTTGGCCCCTTAGTTCCAGTGAAAGGAACATTGAATGCTTCAGCATACCAAGAGATTTTGGACAGTTCCATGCTCCCAACTCTGTGGGAACAGTTTGGGTATGGGCCCTTCCTGTTCCAACATTACTGTGCACCAGTGCACAAAGCAAGGTCCATAAAGACATGGATGAGCAAGTCTGGTGTGGAAGAAGTTGACTGGCCTGCACAGAGTCCTGACCTAAAGAAGATAGAACACCTTTGGGATGAATTAAAGCGAAGACTGTGAGCCAGGCCTTCTGGTCCAACGTCAGTGTCTGACCTCACAAATGTGCTTCTGGAAGAATGGTCAGAAATTCCCATAAACGCACTCCTCCTTTCTAGAAGAATTGAAGCTGTTATAGCGGCAAAGGGTGGGCTGACAAAATATTAAACCCTATGGATTAAGAATGGGACGTCACTTAAGTTCATATGCGTGTAAAGGCAGATGAGTGAATACTTTTGGCAATATAGTATTGTTGATGCCACCACAGAGCTATAGAAGGACCTCAGGAATGCTCCCTGCTCCCTGAGAAAAGTGTCCTTAGCAAGTGGAGTCTGCTCTGGCATGGAGTGGTGTGCTTTAACAATGACTTCACACTATCAAGGCTGCTGGAGTTCTGCTTTTCACTGACTCCATGACACCAATGGAAGGATAGACTACTCTTTCATGTGGGAATCCTTTAATTTGGCACCTTCCACCTGCTGTAAGTAGGTCTCTCTTTTAGGAGGATTGGTTAAGTGTGCACCACTCCGGCCTCAATGCAATGAACAAAGTTGAAGCCAGCTCAACTTTGATTTGCAGCCTGCCATGCCACGTAATGAAAATTGTCAGGTCAATTTGCAGTGTCATATCGCAAGAAAAAAAGGTGTTTCTCAGTATTAGTAGTTTGGACAATACAGGAGGAGCAATAACAGATCCAATCATAGGAGAAATGCAGAAAACGTTTAGCCTGTTGCTTTTTGACAAACGCCTTATGATCTATAGCCTGTAGTTTTTTTCCACAGGCACTATGAACGCAGCACTAGCCGCCTGCCATACACTTATCTGCTCTGTGTCTCCACACAAACACAACAGCGAAAAGAAATAAACTAGTGTGTCAGTTACAGTAGGACACAGCAAGTACTCAAAAGAAACCGTGAACATTAACGAGGTCAGTAAAATACCTGAGAGCTTCATTTGAGACACTACATCCCCTTAAGAACTTTATACTTGTCTTGAAACCATTTCTTTTATGTGATGATACGTTTTATTCATTTTTGGTTTGACCTGTTAACACTAAAAGGTTCATGTCTATCAGAATACACTGAGGCCTGATGTTACATTTCAGAAACATTGTCAACATGAACCTAATCTGGCGTCAGTAAACTTAAAATAATCTACTTTAAACATGAATTCTTTCATGGACAAGGATAATTTATTTTACTATTCATAAATATATTTTACAAAACACAAGTTCTCATCAAGGATCTAGCATTGAATTGTTTTTTGTTTTTTTCTTCAGAGCTCTTGGTGGCAGAGTCCTGTCATATTCAAAGAGTTTGTATTTATATGTCTGATTCGCACAGATAGTCTTCCAAATAAACACTGCACCACTCAGTGTTGGCAGTGTAGAAAGATGAGAATAAAGTTGATTAGGTGTAGTCAGAAATAATGGATGTCTGGTAATGGTACCCTCTTTCTACATTTCTATGCTGTTAAATTTGGAATAAAACCTTTATCACTTACAGCAACATTTCAAACGGTAAAAGGTGTTTCACTGTTGTCATGAGTGGGCTGGATTCTGTAGTCACACAGGATTAGTCACGTATTTATCACAATGTCTGAAATCATGTAACTCTGCCTTCATACTGTCAAACTAATTCTCTGTACAGCATAAGAATCATTCAGTTTCATTAGTGCCAAGACTGAGTCAGTGTTTGAACTGTAAAAAGACAAACATTAAAATCAGTTACCGTTCGCTTTGAATCTTTGAAAGGTTTAGCTCAATGATTGTGTGTTTCATAATGTAGTACACCTCACTGGTTGTCATGTATAAACTTTCCAGATGGTTGAACTTTTTAATGTCATGTTTTTATGGGACTGTGCACTTAAACCTGCTAATTTATATGTACAAATGTCAATAGGCTGGATTTGTAATGGTAATAATTCCCCATCTATTTTTCTTAAAGAAAAGGTGATTTAAATTTGTTTGAATAAACAAATGATGAAAAGAAACACCTGTTGTTCTGGATGTTACATTGGTTTGTAATATGTTTAACTCGCAAATGATAACTGGACAGTTTTCCTTTAGTGTCTCATTAAGGAGATGTTAGAATAAGACAGAAAGCAGACTCAACAAATAGATTTAGTTCAGCATTGCATATTTACTATTTATTAACATATTGCTTCATTGTTTGCCCCAAGAAATAGGGATCATGTTAGAACAGTTTGTTCAAAAAAAAAAGAAAAGTTTTTGCATCACATATTCCTGAAACATGAGGTCATTTTGTGAAGGAAGTACTGGAACCATTAATACAGTTTTCTGTTACCATCAGTCCACAAAGTGTCTTACACTCAGTCACTCAGTAATGGAGTTAAGTGCAGTGCAACCAAACATGGATTTGTACTCCTATATTTTAATATCAAGCTTAAATGACACTTGAGGTCCTATTAATATATCTTGTGGCTAAGCTTACAGGCTAGGAACAAAGCAGTGATACAGAGGCAGTCCCTGCTACAGGCCAGCATTCAAGATGGTAGGGTTGTCCCAGTATCTCATGCAGCGATGCATTCCAGCTCTGGCACACGCTAAAGAAACAGCTTGCTTTGGTGCCACTTGTAGCTTTAAGAAAAATGAACACCTGCAGTGAGCAAGATATAAACACACAAGACTATTTTGCAAACAGACCATACAGAATGAGATGATATAGCTAAGACAGGAAATCAACGTGCAGCGTACAGTGCTTTGATGATCAGACAACCTTGATCGTTCCACTCCAATTTTGCTTTGACCTGAGGTAAGGAAATTCTACATTATAAAACCCCCGTCATATAAATTTAATGTGTGGGCATCACACTGGAAAATGAAAACATCTTAAAAACATTTTAAGAGCAGGTAGAAAACAAACCATCATTTCAGTTACATTTTGCAAACCATATCAGGTGGAATCGAATCACACTGAAAACCTACAAAAACTTAAATTTAAAACGTACGTATTTAATCGTATTAACAATCAACTGATGTAAAATCTAGACGGGACTAGACTGATAGATTTTCCTCAGTTTTCTGCTCACATGCACATTATTCACATATGGACCAACAGTGAACATTTGTGAAAAAAAAAGTACAAATAGTTCTCGATAGCATTCAAAGTTGGCGTTAAACATGCAAAGTGTCAGAGTGCACCCCCACAAATGGGAGTAGTCTCGATAAATATTTGAAACTTTTACTAAATATCTGCGCTTAAAACACAGCAATAGCACTTTTCCGATGTACAGTGGAAGACTTGGATCTAAAACAAGGTTGAGAAGCCACAAAGAATAAAATCGATTAAGAACTGATCAAGCGCTGCATCTGTTTGTGTTCTACAGCAGCACACACACACACTAACTATACTTTATAGTTCAGGGACTGAATCAGACTTACAGTCAACCCAATGAGCTTGAGAATAGTTATAACTGTGCACAGACCTGGGTTATAGATGTTAATGAAAGAAAAGAATGTCTTTAGTTATTTCTCCAAAGGCTAAAATCTGTTAATCTACTGCCACAAACGGAGTATTAATATCAGTGTGTACAGTAATATTCATTTCATTAGGTATTAAATCTTTCCCACCAGAGCACAACATCAAACCTGTTTACATCTGTGGGTTCAAAGTGTTGAAATGATGGACCAGACTTGTGGAGAATCTGCAGTCTGCTACACATGAAGGAATGGGTTAGTAAGTTCAAAAGGTTTTGATATGGCTTGTTCAGGTGGTGAGCCTGGGCTCCAGTCTAATGAAATGCTCCAAATTAATGAACGGTGTTGTGGACTGGAGGGGATGACGATAATCTATGACTCCTGAGTTGTTGACACGGACAGATTAGAATGCACGGAGGCCATAAAGTTGATTAAATTACACAATGAAATATTAAATGTGAATTTTATTTTATTAATTAAGCTGCTGGAGAACGAAGCTTTTGTATGTGCAATTTTTTGTTTTTGTTTTTATTACTTCCAACCCATGAAACATGATGTACTGATCAGTATACATATGTATGACGCCCACAGATGACTTTAAAGCGTAACAGAATAAGCCTACAGGAGAACTATGATTTGATGATACAGTGCAAATGTGCCCCTCTCACCACTGTGACTTAATCTATGTTTTGCATAAAAAACATTTGCATGGCTGGGAACCAGCAGACTTCATTTGGTATGCATTCCTATCACCAGCCCAGGTGTATCTGTGTGAGCATGCTCAGTGGGAGCTGTTGGAGCTCCAGTCATATGGGAGGAAGCTGACTTTGGTCTTCCCGGCAGAAAGGACGTCCTCCAGGCTTGTCTTCTTCGGAGAATCCCCCATGTGCTCCAGCACCCATTTCAGCAGCTACGAGAGAGAAAGCAGAAGAGGTGAGAGTTTATAAAATAAAACCAGAAGTACTGCATGTGTTAAGTCAGCGTCTCTGACGGACGTAAAGCAAGCTGGAATCAAAACTACCTTCTCATCTGTGCCTCCGAAGTCAGCCTTGTACCACTTGAATATCTGACTGAGTCGCACTTCTTTTTTCTCAGAATCGACCACACAGGCATCGTCGTTCTCCAGGAAGGCCTCAGCTGCTATGCGGAGTTGGCTGTCAATGTCCTGAGGGGGATGAGTAGATGAGAATTGATTTCTTACCATCTGTGCTCATGCTTTGAATAAGAGATGTTAATATAGTTCACTGCTGAGCATATTAGCAGCACTTATAACTAATTACGCAACAGTAGAATTGCCCACCTGTGGAGTATATGTTTTAATAGGTGGGCAGCCCTTTGCACCACAGTTCAAGGCAAAGTGAATGAGTGGCTCGGCATCTGGAAGCGCCACCTAGTGGATGACAAGAGGACGTGCATTTAGTTACTCCAAAGAATGCCGTCTTCATGTGAGTGACTGTGATTTAACATGATGTCTGAATACCTGAAGTCGTGGGTCCGTTTTGGAGAAGGGCCTTCGAAGCTGTGCAACTCCTTTTCTGTTTCCTCTGAGTACACCGTTCTCAATGTCCTGTAATGTGAACACTTCTCCTCCAATCAGGTAACTCACATAATTGAAGAACTACAAAACGGGAAAGAAACAATTCATTACAATGTAATGTCATACATTCGTACTTAGGTACCTGTAGATAAGAATGAATGCAAACTAAAATGATTATTATTTTTAAATTAAGACAACAAGGCTGTTCATCATTTATAATTTTACTTTAAGTCCTCATGGAATGGCTAGCAAAAAGTTTAAAGTTTAAAAAGTTTCAGCTTCATTGGATGCAACATTTGTGTACGCCTCCAAGTGCAGGATGACTGGGTAGCATTTTTGAGTCATATTCCAGAAACTGACAAAAACTTAAAAATCATTAAGAACACCTATAAAATTCATTTTTGTCAGATTGGTACCGGCTATAAATAAAAACTTTAATATGATTTAATGAGGACTTTAATATTTCTGTGTGAATGCAAAATAATAAGATTATTAATATTTACACAAAACAGCCAATGCTCAATATATTCATCCCATTAAAACAACATGACTGACAATAAATAATATTAGTTTGTGGCAATGCACAGGCTCTTAAAGGAACACCTGTAAGTCAACCATGTAACTCTGTATCAGTAGGAAAGTTTCAGAACGTGGACCCTGAGGTTATTGGGAAACATTGTAGCTTTGCTAAGTGCAGCTGTGCAATCCTACCCTGTATCTCTGAAAAATGTTGGTGGGGGCCCCCATTCGTAGGTACCCATGGATGACTAAGGCGTTGTAGATGTTGATGAAGAAGGCCAGCTTCTCCTCCCGGCTCAGCGAAAGCAGCTCCACCCTCTGCAGCTGAATGGCTAGCTCACAGTAACGCTCGAATGCAGGGTTCACTGACATGCCTTTGTAGTCCACCGACTGAGGGAGTGACAGAGCAGATACACACATTTTGTCCATATGTACTCTGAACACAAAAACCTCTCTGAATTGTGTACTGTGCACTGAAGTGAAGCTTGATATGATGGTACACTATACACTGCCATACACAACCTTGTGGTTACAAAACAGCCACATGTTCAGAGGAGGACACAAGCATCCTGTCAGTGACGACATTACCTTGCCATCAGCAGAGAGATGCTCCGAGAACAATTTCAGAATCAACTCCCGTAAAAGCAAAGAGAGCTCAGCAGCTGTGAGAGATGGACAGAGACAAAGTCAGGGACAGCTGGTTAATGTCTGATATGATCGATGGCTAGCTTAGAAACCAATTTCTGAATGGTACAAGCATGTACTGTGTAAAGAACAAAGAAGATTTTACTGAAGCTTTAATCTAACTCAATCTATGATTGATAACATCCACATTTCCAACATTAAACATGAGCTAAAATATCGGGTGCATAATTAATGAATATCCAGGACATTAAAAAACAAACAACAAGAAAACAAAAACATCCAAATTAAAGTTAGCTAACTTACATGTAGCTCAAAGCAAATCAGAAAAGAGAACTGTGACAGATTCAAGAAGACGATGGCATAACAAGACTTTAACAAGCAGTCATTACTATCACGTCTGTGCTGTACAGCATAGAGTAGCTGTTAGTATGCCTCGGGGACTGTGCAACAGTCAGCACAAACACAGCAACACACATCACTATGCCTCACCACCACCACAGAACTTAAGAGACATTTTAGAAGACACTTAAACCAACCAAGACCAGAGCAAACCTGCAGCAAAGCAGAACATTTTGAAACAAGGGCTTCAGTGTTATACTGTACACTTTCTGGACATTTTTGTCAGTTTAGATTTCTGAAAATAATAAATAATAAAAAAATACATAAATAATAATAAAAAACACAAAACAACTGCAGTTGTTTTGTCTGAGGCCATTATTTAGTATACCATTAACCTCCACCTCAGCTCATAACATCACTGTTATAATACACAAACCCAAGCCAAACCAAAAGCACCATATACCAAGCCAGCAGCCAAGAAAGGAGAGGTGTTAAAGAGCGTTTCAAGACATTAGTGGTCAGCATGTATCGGAAAAAGCAATGTGTCCAAGCCTCGTCCAATCCCGACCTACCCTGTATGGGACTGCAGGTTGCTGTCTGTCCTACGTTGAGGGCTGTGTGAGGGTCGTCCTCCAGCAGCCTGTACAGCTTCTCCATGGTGTCTTTCCCATCACCAAAACTTCCATCCTGCTGCCCAGAGCCATTCACACTGACCATGTACTTCTTCTGCAACAAAGCCTGGCCAGTGGTCAGGGCCACATCCCTGGCTAGCACACATACGGCCACAGTCAAGTGTTGACAGAGCTGAATTTGACGTCTCGTATGAATCAGGGCTCTGAGATAGCCGAGTGAGTGCTTCAGCCGTACTTACCCATGCCCTTCTCTTTTTGCAGCCACTCAACCAGTTGGCTGCCTGAGAAGCACTTTTTGTATGAAGTCAGTCCCTTCCTATGACTGCCAATCACACCGCAATGTTTGAGGTCCTCTACCAGGTCTGCCAACTCATCTCTCTCACACTGAAACTCTGCGAGGGAATGGATATTTCAAGCCAGACATGCATAAAACACTCAGAAGTCATCATATTCCAACTCACATGGAAGAAAGAGTAAGGTGCAGTGTGAAAAACATCTGGCTGGTGGAATAGGCATTGCCTGAAATGGGTCAGGTCATAGCTCTTTTTAGTCTGACATAGCCGCTTCTCATTGTTTCTGAAGTGCTTCTACTTGAGAAAAATTAAAATATGTATCAAGGCCTAATTTTCAAAAGATTATTATTAGATGCCCGACAAGCCAACACTGATCAAATAAATCAAACTTTATTTTCTATGTCCTGCGCTGTGTCCACGAGTCAGATCAATGATGGCAACTTTTGAGCTGATTCAATATGCTGAAGGCGTTTCTCATCTTCCACCTTCATCTAATCTGAACGTTCAAATATTTTCACAACACGTCCTGATCTACCACAGGGTGTAGCCCTTTCTAGCTTCCTAGCCTTACAGCTATTAAGAGCACTTCTGGTTTTCCCCTTTTGACTAACAAATGCAGACACTGCCAACTGCCAAGTATGCGACATATGTGGTCTCCGCAGTGTGTTCAACTGCAACTCTTTGGCCCCACACAGGTGGCATGAGGTTGCCGGTAATTCTTTTATTTGGTTGGGTTGGTGTGGGCCTCAAGATATATGAAACATAGTATTGCTCAGAAGAAAAAAATAAGTTTAAGATTAACACGAGTGTAAACAACGCCCATTGTAGTATCATTAAAGCGTATAAGCCAGACTGGCAAAGAGCCAACAACCAGTGGAATGGAAGCTTTATCAAACTGTGCACCAATACATACCTTCCTCCTAACTGACTAGTGATGGTGTTGGTTCTACTACATCAAAGCTAATAAAAATATTTCTCCACAAGTATATGTTCCCCAGCGAAAAGTCTGTTTACACAGTAGGCAGCTTAATAATCACATATAATGAGGCAGCCTGGGGCAGCCTGGTGCTGCTGGGCTCATCCACAGGATCAGGTTTCCTCTATCAACTGTCTGTGTTGGCATATGCAACAGGAGATGAGCACGAACGCACGCACACACACCTAAACATAACACCATGCTCACATTAACCAGCACTATTCTGTAACCACTCTTAGCTCTTGGTTCATCCTCAAACAGCGTGAGAACTAGCCTTTTACAACCAGTTCCACAGAAGACAACACCAACCTTGTTTCCAAGACATTTTTTAAACTTTTTGGAATTAAAGAAGCAAAATACCAGAAGGCACTTAATAATAATATTTCAGCACATCATGAGTGGTAAATTGTGGCCAAAGGTCACAGCAGAAGACAGTCCATGTTTGCATAACAATTGCAGCACAGTAAACTGATGAAAGCAGAAACTCACCTCCATCGTTCTCTGCGGCCGTCTCTTCCAACTGACTTGTCTCTGGTAAAGGTGGAGCGTCTGCTCGTAGAGGCTCGTCCTTGACCAGATTCACCAGTCTCTGAAGTTCTTCAGGAGGCTGTGAATTTTTGTTTTAAATAACAGTAGAATCAGTTATATTTCTTCATCAAAATATTCACACTAAGTGTTTACTGGTCAAAGGTAGAAGTTATATCTTTCATGAGTTCTTCCTCACCAGTTTCTGCAGGTCGTCGTTACCCCCGACGTGAACGTTGTTAAAGAAGATCTGAGGGACTGTGCTGCGTCCTGTCAGTTCCTTCACCCTCGCTCTCAGCTCGGAGTGTTTACCAATGTCCACGTCGCACACTGGTACTCCCAAGCGCCCGAGGGTGGCCTTAGCCTGCATGCAGTGTGGGCACCCCTGAATGGAGTACACGGTTACTCTGCCCAGCACGCTGCTCTCAGACTCCTCCATCTGTAGCAGTATTGGAAAGACAAAGGAACAACGTGCATAGAGTTTGAGAAATGTTTCCATTATTCCTCTTTCTGCTCTTGGCTACCGAACAAGAGGGGACAACGCAGTGGGTGACTTATTCAGTGCAAGTCCCCATTTAAATATGAGTCATACAGGATAAAGGCTGCAAACTATTGTCAATGTAGAATACACTGACGTGACGTATGTTTACATATATCTCCAATTATGATGGCTCTTGCTGCCAGGAATGCCCTGAATAGTGTGGACATTCACTAAACAGAGAAAATTATATAGCAGCAACAGTATTTGGACTATTACAGAGTTTTGCCTGATTCTTGTCATTGTGCCCTCATTAGTTTTTGGGACAAGAACTGAACAGATGCTCTCATTTTGCATTTGCAAGTTGTTTTTAGTGCATATAGACCAATAAAACTAAACAACGATGGGCTTGGTGCAAACAGCTTTATGCAGATAAATAATAAGCTGCAGGCGGCACTGTATGATTATATTTGAATGAAAGTTTAATAGAAAAACTGTTCTATTTATTATTTAGCAGTTGACCAAATGTTATTCACCTACTCAGGCAAAAGCTGATAGATGGCTGGGACTCTTCAGAGATTTAAACCAGTAATCTCACAGCTCCTCCTCTTTTACAAACGTGAACTGGTTCTACAATTAGTGAAGTCACTGATGCAGTTTCCTTCCCGCTCATTAACAAACACTTCTTTGTGTGGCAAGGAGGTCAGGTGGTGTATTTCCTTGTGTGAAATGGACTGATTTTTTTTTTTTTTTTTTTTTTTAAACAGGGTTTGCCAACAGCAGAGTTCCTCATTCACTCTGACTCAGCTTTTAGGGTAAAAGTCAGTCAGTATTAGTTTATCAGCTATCACATTCCACATCTCATGTTGAGACTAGCTTTAAACCACGGACCAAAGTCCTAGGTTTGCCATGTCAGTTGAGGTAACAGTTAACAATGACCTCGCACATTCACCTGTATGAGGACTGAACGGAAACCAGTTGTTCCCTGCGTGATATTATGCCACACAGCCATATCAAAGTAATACAGGAATATGGATATAATCTTACATTAACTGGGTACATTTTGGAATTAAGTTCACACGATAATCTCTATTTGTAGCATGGTGCTTACTGATTTAGATTTAGGAGTATTAATTTAAACACGCGGTGCTATATTAAATTACGCATAATGTTTACGTAGACACCACAAGTGGACAGAAATATAACCGACAAAATTAACAACAGTTACTTTGGTGACACTATTTAACCCTGAACATAGCATTAACCGTATACTAGCTAAGCTACATTATGGAATAACAAACTGAGGATAATATTAGCAAATTACCTTTCGCGGTTTGGCTCCCTTGCTTGACTCGGGACACTGCTAAACTGCAAAACTGATCCTCTTAGTCCCGTCAGTTAAAACATATTAAGAAATACATGAGTTATGCACCACCTGAAAAGGTTTATCTTGCAGGTAAACGAACCAGCTGGTGCATCGCCACTGCGCAGGCTAGCCCGCATTAGCTGTAGTAAAGCTAGCTAGCTTGTCTTGTGATGCCTTCAGGTGCTCAGCAAAAAAGTTGTATTATCGTGCCGTTACTCTTGAATCACATTACCACTGCAACTACAGTACTGTCTGTTCCTAAGCCGTGTTGTCATTATAAACACAGAGTATAGCCTCTCCACACCCTAGTCTACATTTAAAAATTTAATAAAAACTGTAACTATTGTACAGACTCTTAAGTAATTACCTTGCAATTGTATTGACAGTTGACTGCACCCGTGAATCCTAAAAGACACTGAAGAAGGTGTGACACTTAAGGCGTGTATTTATGCTGTTTCCGCCCCTGACTGATCCAGCTCTCTGACCCAGTGCCCTGCAGCTCTGGAACTCTGCCACCACTGTTAGCTGCCAGTCTGCTCAATGGTCTGCTCTCAAGCCAGAGCTGTACTCACCTTTCCATTGTGACATTTGTCACCTGATTACACCAGAACAATAACACTGCAACATACTCTATGGCAATATAATGGTTACACAGAAATGACAGCTTTGATGTGGCCTGACAGCAAAGTGATCTAGTGAAACCCAAGCAATCAAGACAAGCAGTGAGTCAGTTGTCCACATTTCTATTTGGTAAGTTGGCCTATAAAACGCTGATGTAGAGATTCACATAATTTGTGTGTTGTGAGTTATTTTACGTGTCTAATTATAACTAAATTATATTTTATTAATTTTGAATCTGCATCAGCAAGTGACAATTTCCCACCATTAATACTTTGAAACTGGTGGTGAATTGTTTAGATATAAAGATGGAAAGGATATTCCAAGTTTAATGCCGAGCCCTAACTAAATAATTAACTTGGGTTCCCGCGAGAAGGTTGTCCTCATGTGGCTGACAACGTGTGGATATCTGGACCATCTGAAGAGCTCATTTAGGATAAGACTGACATGGGAGACTGCCACATAATTAGCATACCTTTTTTTTCAGAGGCTGGGCGAAGCTCCATGTAGTAAGGAACGCAGCAGTAACACCATAGCAACCACGGCTTTGCGCGGACCGGTATAGCTCTGCTAGTTGTTTCCGCACGGACACATTTCTAGCTGGACACGAACGGACGAAAACGGTTGAACATTTGTTTTGCCAAGATGTCAGGACTATCAGAAAAAGAGCGTGCTGGATTTACAAAGATACTGGGCTTAATGACAAAAAGCGACTTACTGTCACTTAGTGACACGGTCACAAATAAGATGATAGTTGTGGAAAATATGGCGGGTAAGCGGTCAATCTGTACCAAATAGCAAACAGGAAGTCAGTTAAACTAGGAGGCTTTTACATTTACGGCATTTACAAGCCGTAAACTAATTACTAACTAATTCATTGCTTACATTTAGCAATAAATAAAGAAGAAACAGACAAGATTTTGGCATGAGCTGACACCAGGGACACCAACACAAAAATGCAAAGCTGTTATTTCCCTTTGACTTAGCTAAGTGCATCACGTTCAGACAATTAAATCATTGATTTGTTTTCCACATCATGCACGTCTGTCAATGTAGAGGCTACGGAAACGATCCTGTCGTTCACTAAAAATGCAGAGGAGCTCCTGAGAAGGAAGAAGGTTCACCGTGACCTCATATTCAAGTATCTGGCCAAAGAAGGCGTGGTGATGCCCCCGAGCAGCGAGAAACACCAACTGGTGAGAAGGACGCTGCAGCTTTGGGCCTCAGTGAGGGTAGGTACAGGAGGTTGAGACAGTAGTCTCTAACATGCTTACACGAATCTGTATATGGAAGAAACACGAGGAGCAAAAAGCCTTTGACGTTAGACTCACACATAAGTGTAATGTAACATAGAGAATAGTAAGAACATCTTGGAGGCTGATTGGATACCATGAAAACCACAATTTCTTCAACCATGTGTATGCATTTGCCATATTCCTGCATATTTGAACTCATTTGCAAAAGTTCCAAGTACTAGTTGTTCTTATGAATAATAATGTTTGAATGAATCAACAGTGAGATGTTGGGATTGATAAGCGTCCACCATGGTGAAGTGGCATATATTATTAGTAGATCACATGTGGCTTGAATCTTAAGGACACGGTTACATGCCTCCTGCTCAGTTTGTATAAAACAGCTATAAATCAACTAGTGGACACTTCATTTCCTGAGATGATTACAGTATATTGGTCATGATGTTCTCTACAAAGTATGTTAGAAAGATCATTTTAATAAAAAGGTCAAAGTTGACCTTATTCTTTCTGTAACTGGTCATAGTTTAAGCAATCTTCATGTGCGGCTTCATCATAAGATGAAGTGTTGTGCCATGACTGGTTCTTTTGTCATTAACAAAGTGTCATTAACAGAATACTTCTAATTTTAATTTAGACACCAGCTGATGCCGTGTCACCAATCAAGTGACCTTCCACATAATGTTGATTTAATGTTTTAATAAGAATAATCTTTATTCCTATAGCACTTTTCAAATCAACATTACAAAGTACTTGACAAAAACAAATGCAGTTTTAGAAACGCGTACCTCAAACAAAGTTAATTAAAACAATAAAACACACAAAACCTATATGTTTTATGGTGAGATTTAAAGGAAATCACAAAGTCAGCACACCTGACTTCCTCGGGCAGATCCCTCCACGGGCCCTAAGCTTTGTCCACTTTGGTTTTCTGCCAGGCAGCTTGTTGAGCCATTTAAGATGCTTGCAGGAAGGAAACAACATCTGTACAATAAAATGTTTGCTGGACGAGTCCAGCGTTCAAAGCAGTGCATCAGTGCTTTAATGCATAGTTGTTTTCCTTCAGGGAAAAATGTCAAGATGTAGCCACCTAAAGCATGGAGTAGGAAGTATACAGGCCACGTAAAATGTTCTCATTCCTGAAATCTCTCATTCCTTTAAGGCTGCTGATGGCGAAAGCGTTCAAGGAGAGTTGGATGAGTCTAGACTGCGACAGACCACAGAGACGTCTTCTGATTCCACGGATACGAAGGCTGGCGTGGGCTTTGACCCGCTGGTGCTCGGTCACCAGTTCTGCCAGTGGTTCTTCCAGCTCTTGAACAGTCAGAACCTCTCACTGGGCCAGCCGCCTCAAGACTGGGGACCACAACACTTCTGGCCAGATGTGAAGCTAGGCCTCTTGTCCAGGTAATAACACCATTAACAGCAAGATTAAACTATAACTCCATCCGTCCCATTTTTCAAAATGTGGAATATGGAAACAAAACGATGCCATGTTTCGGGTTAGGATTCAAAGGTCACAGTGACCTCTCAGCACACATCTAGCTGTAAGAATCCAAATGATAATTATGAAGAAATTCTCACAAATTAAAAGTAGGAGTGCTTCCTCCTCATTTTGTCTCCCTGGATGAGAACCAAGACAGCATGCCTCCTGTTCCTCTATTAGTCTGCCAAAAGCTTTTTGTTTTTTCTGATATTGTGGTTCAGATTAGATTCATTGGACCATGTTATAAAAATACCACCGTCTGTAGTTCTTTAAAAATAGTGTGGAAAATGTTCAAAATGGGGTCATACATGTCAGTAAGGTAATAATTTACACCTAATACTTGTTTCGTCATAGTCATATATACATATACATATTAAAAATCATCTTTTGTATTTTTAGGCTGAATGGTGATACCTAATGTCCCTTTTCCAACACTTTTATTAAAAGAGACTGTGTCCCAGACAGTTTCCCTTTTCTGTTTGAACACACAGCTGTAAAATATGAATATGAAAATTCATTTTCAATATTAAAATAATAGACATTTCCAGGGTTTCTCACAGTGGGTGCAGATAAGTCTCAGCTCCCTGCTGAGTTACTGCAGCATACGCAGCTAAGAGAGGGAGACACTGCAGTGGTACACACTACAACGTGCCTCTTTCTCTGTTGCAGATTAACTGGGGCCGGGTCTGTTTGCAGATCCAGTGGGAGAAACTGTAAGGGCTGCATGGGGAGTGTGCGAGAGAAATACAAACACAGACATGGCTTTAATGCAACAGCAAGCTTCTGAAATATAATTAGGGTTGTGTCTTTAAAATTATATTGATATACCTTAACAAGTAAATATACCCCTGCGCCTTACTGGATATCGAGTCTGGACGAACTTGGATTTGGAGTCATACATTTTCATGAGGCTAGTTTATTACAAAGTGGCTTGAAGAGGGAATAAGAACCCCAAAACAAACTCTGATGACAGAGGTTTGTCTTTCTCAGAGCTGGCAGTGAACAGATGGAGGAGTTCCTGGGTGCGGAACTGGTTAGCCTTCGTCTCTTGGCCCTGACCAGGGAGGAGCGCCTCCTCTTCAGTCCCAACCTGGAGCCTCACGGTCTCAGGGCCCTGGCCTCCCCCCACGGTTTGGTGCTTGTGGCCGTGGCTGGGACCATCCACAGAGACGCGGCCTGTCTGGGCATCTTTGAACTTATATTCGGCCTTATCCGCTCCCCGCTGGAGAACAACAGCTGGAAGATAAAGTTTGTCAATCTAAAGATCAGAGGACAGGATGCTCTGGGTGGGACGGAGGTGGCAGCACCTGCTTTGAGCTACAACTCCAGTGAACTCCAACTTCTCTGCAGTTGATGACAATCACAATGAAGATTTTCTTCTTTCACTCTATTGTCCCCAGGCACTTTTGATTGTGCATGCATTCTTGTACTCTCTGCACACATTATACAGACAATTAGTAGATTGACAGATATTGGGATCTTGCAACTTTATTTTCACAAACCAGGTATGTATGGTACAGGTATGTAGACATGGTTGCATTTATTTTACTTGTTACATCATTAATTCAGCTCAACACATGGGGAAATTCCAAAAAACCCAAGAGTTTGTCAGCTTACTTGAAAAGAAACGTCTCTGCTGCTTTGTGGTGTGGAAACATTTTGGTAAAAGGTTAGACTTCTGTACCTTACTGCAAAGCACGGTGTGCTTTAGCAGCCTGTGCCTTATGTAAAATATGAATATAACCTTGTTGATATGTAAAACAAATATATGTGCAGACATTCTAATCATATACCGTATATGATCTAATGATAAGTAGGTGATTACTTGCAAACAGAAGAAACGTTGTGGTTTCATATAACAGTACAAAGTCAAGTAAACTTGATTTCATATAGAATTTAAGAGCCCTTTGCTTTTTTGTGGTGTGAGTAAAGGTTAGTCCACATCATTTACAGGTATATGTGGTTAGTATTTTGGCAATCGAGCAAAAATGAGTACACTTAATGTCTAATATTTAGACCTAATATTAAGTCCCAGATCTAAAAAGTTGTTCTTTCTGGTATGTCACCTTTAAACCATTCTTTATTTCTCTTACTTACATGGTTATGTGCATGTAGGATTAATAAAAGAACATAAACCCATGTGGTTTAGTATCCGTGGCTGTTTGTTTAACTTGTGCTCTTTAAGCTGACCATTTTAGTTGTCTCTACAATTAGACACGCTGGCACAATTTTTGTTATTTATCTGTTTACCAAATTGTATCGCTCGGAGTGATTGCGGTTGCGTATTGACTGGTGAGTTCTGCGACGGAGAGCGGCCTGGATGGATCTGACAACAGTGCTGGATGATACCAGGGTCCTTTCCATGGTAAAGTAAAGCCCCTTCTCCACATCCAGCCAAGTGAAGAACACTGCAGAAGGTAGCCAGGAAGCGAGCTTGAAGCAAGTATTCATTATACGTATGTTTTAGTAAACAACTATTAATGAGTCAGTGTCCTAACATCTAGCTAGGTGTCCTAGCTGAATATTGTTGTAGTGTATTTGTGTTTAATTTTCTGTCACTCCCACCTCTAAATGTCAGAAGAGGCCAAGCATACACAGCATGTATTGAATGAAAACATCTTGGGCTTCTGCTAACCAGAAACATGCAGCTCTGGGCGTCCTGACTAAATAGCAGCCTCTTCTCCAAATGAATGGACAGGACCAGACACTATTTTAAGTCCAAAATTAATATTTTACCATTTAATGCCCTATAGGCTGGTTTAATTGCCAGTGACGTTACGGGTTGGCAACCTGCACAACCTGGAAGGACTGTCAGACGTTTGATAAAAATAAGCACTTGCTGTGGTCAGGAAGAAAAGCTCCACTGCATCATGCGTGACTTGCTATATGACATGCATATGTATGAGTCTGTTCCCGTTCCAAATACAGCTGACGACACCGGGTCACTCCTTACTACATTCGCTGACAGGAAGTACAGAATCATTCATAAAGAAGCTCATTGTGAGTATATTGCCCCTATTTTCTCATGTTTTAAAATGTAACCTGTGTCAGTGCATGGATCCATATGAAATGGCAGGATTTGTTGACTTTTAAACACATCTGGTATGATCCAGGTCATACATTAATGTGCAGATGTAAATAGGACATAGGTTCCAGCATCTTCATCAGCAACATACTACCTCAAAGTAAGGTCCAGCAACCAATAAGAGGACATCATCAACTTGATCCCTATAGCAGTCTTGTCTTTCTCTAGCTCATGTTTTCGTCACATTTCAGCTTCACAATACACTGTTTGTACTTATGTTCTGTGCAGTACGTGCCTAAAATAAACAACTAATATATGTACATTGTCTAAGCTCCAAGTTGACTCTCTGTTAAGTGAATCTGGCTTTGCGCTGATTCCATTCTGCCATCCCAGTCGGGGCATGTACAGCCTGGTGGCGCACATACTTCACCAGCATGACTCTGTGGCTTTGGTGGGAAATGTTGCATGTGGGAAATTATTCTTGGCAGCCCCTTTCAAAGGCTCCTGGAATAGTTAATATCGGTGACTGCATGGGTCGGAGCCGCGTGGCCCTTTGTGCTTTACAGAGCCATAGTTGTGGCGAGGGGAAACCACTTCAGCCATTGATCTCAGCCTGTTCACCTCTCAGAAAGAATAATAACAAGCTGCTCGCCTTCTGTCTTTATGGCATTTGGCTTCCCTGCGTTTTAATAAGCGGTTTGGCCATGGGCGCAGCTCTGACGCACTGGTTCAAAAATACCGCTGCAGTGGCGTCTGGTGATGGTTTTGACTCCAGAGAGTCCTTTCTTTTTCTTTTTTTTTTTTTTCGTTCCCTTTCTCTAATAGGGGAGTGTGTTTCCCATATAGAAACATGCTAAAACTTAGATCCTTGACTCTTTGATATAGCGTATGGGTGGTGAACCGTGGAAACTGCTGCTTTAATTGTAAATCCATTTTTTCCACTCCGTGCACTTACTTTGTGACTGAGTGGATGTCCGTTGTGCACCAAGAAACAGCCTCATTAGTTATCAAAGATGACTTTATTAAACACTTCACGCTTCATGCTGACAGTCTGATGGCTTTACAGATCTATTGATGCTAAAGTGCGTGTTTTTAGAGCTTTAAAACTATACAAGGGCGTACGCTTTCAGTTCAAGGAGTCCTTGAAGTGGTTCCAGACAGTTTTTTTGCCAAATAAGTAATAAGTCTCATCTTAATAGTGTCTTATATGAGTAGAATATGTACAGAGGACGGTGAGTAAGGCTTTTACAAAGACTTCCACGTTAATACAGATATACACTAAATACTGTGGCTATAAGTGGCTATATAGAGTTGTTTTTAGATGCTAGACATTGTTATTTATTCTTTTGCAGTCTGATTTGGAAAGACATATTATCTGAACAGAGAATATTATTCTCTCTCATTTATTAATTGGTATTTTGGGCAGTTTTAAGTCACCATGACTGGACTCCATGACAACATAGCGCCAGAAGAGGGCAGACAAGCTGCATCAGAAAGAAGACAGAATTAAATCCCTGTTCATGAAAAAAAATAAAAAATAAAAAAGCCTTTTAACACTATTGAGGAAACTCATCAATTTATAAGAGCAATCTGAGTGAGCTGATGTTACCTGGCAATTTCTATCTGGCCACATCCGTGAGGAAAACTGTAAATTTTTCAAGCCTGAATTGTCCTCCATTAAAGTAATGGGGTTCTAAAAGAGAGCCACGTTAAACTGTTGGCTTTCATAGGCACAAGAGCACGTATTTCACAAGTTATTGAAGTGTCGGTAATTCATCTGTGCTGGTGAAGGTGTCAGGGAGCGCTTTAAAACAATATTCTACTCTGCATCCCCACGACAACATGGAGCAGGATTTATGAATGGGAGGCGAAGCGATCAATAGGCTCTGATATTTCTTGCGCTGACAAAACATGTCGGAGGAGAATTCAATCAAAGTTTGACAGAGTTGTTATGGTCATTTTGTTGGACTTGCCCTCCAACCTAGCAGTGTTTCATAAACCCCTACACCCTAAAACAGCACTGCAACAAGCACATAACTTGTGGAGGAGGAAATGAGGGCAATAGTGTTTGGTGTTAAAGCCGCAATCCACAGTTCTCCAACCACCTCCAATGTTCTCTTTTTTCTGAGAAGTGGTTCCGTTTTCATTTTGTCTTGGGTTTATGGAGCTGTTACGACCTATTGCGACGCTTTTACTAGGATACTTCCAGTGTTGTGCCTCTAAACTTGACTCCATTTAGACTCAAGATACAAACAAAGTGAAACAATTTACTTTTCAAGGACTTTAAGTGGTATCTCTAGAACCATGTTTGTTTGACCTTATGATCTTTTAGGCCTTGCTGAGAGCGTACGTTTTCTGTGCGCATCTCTGATGACCCCTGTAGCATCTGTCTTTATTACATTCCCCACGCCCTCCGCTGACATCATTGCCGCACTTAAACACAAATTGTTCTGGACCGACGAAGCTGCCGTCACAGTTCATATCAGCCCCTCTCTCAGCCTGGCGGTGTATCCTTACACATGCATCATTATCTCACGTAAACAGTGGAAACGCGAGAGCGTCGGGGGAACGAAGCGCCATTCAAGGCAACAAAGCGGGGGCTGAGTGAAAAGATCCTGGGCGGTGACACTCTCGTTTAGCGTCAATTAAAGAAAACAACAAGCAGAGCCGTTTCTGAAGCCAGCTGCATCCGACGTGTTTATTTATACTGGGGCAAATATGCAAGCTTGAAGGAATGCATGCATTCAAGGATGTTTCAATCGGAAAAACATGGGGTAACCAAAATGTGCCTCACATTGAGATGTACTTGAGCTCGCACACAATGCCCTTCCCCCTCTTCTCTCTCTTTATCTCTTTATGTCCCTCTATCGCTCTCTTTCACACATAGTGGCTCCACTGTGGAGCTTTGCAATGAGTCCCTTTCGTATGCAGTGCGGGGGCTCCTGTGAGTTCCTTCCCTTGGCTCTCAGTCTAAACAGAGAAGATGGTGTTATCTGAATGCTGCCAGGAGGTTGTCAGCCTGCGTTGGGCCTTGCTGACCAAGTGGCCGATTGGTGGATGCGTGTCGATGCCAGGCTCCCGGTGCCTTCCCTCCGCGTGGACATCTGCTGTGTGCACTAAAGCTGTTTAAAGAGTTTGTCTGCGGTTGCATCTTAATCCTCCATCTCTCCAGCTCCAGCCATGCCTGGCCGAGCAAACCAGCAGCTCTGCTCGCTATGCTTGTATTAATTGCCCTTGCCTGGCTCGCTGTTTGCTTCTGATTACACTCATTAATTTCAATTCCCCTGGAAGCCACTACCGCCGCAGCTAGCTTTAGACAGGCACACACATGCAGACATGCACCAATTCCCACATATATGTATTGATGTGAAGAGCGGTGAAAGAAGCATTCGTTTTGAAAGCGGAGGAGTGTGGAGGAGCTTGAAATCGGCAGGTTGATGAGCAGCATGTAAAAGGGGATGGAATTCAGGTGTGGGGCCTTTTTCCCTGACCTGTCGCAGAGTGATGCTGAGCTCCATCGCTGTCAATTGCTTGACTGAGTGGAGACGACCGTTCTTTTGTTCTTATTTTAACGAGCGTTGGGTTTAGTTGCTAAAATATAGGTTTTTACTAGTGTACTAGTGCCTGGTCTGGTCTAGGTGGGTGGTACATGTGACATCCAGATGAATGCCAGGTTCAAAAGTTTCCCAGCAGAACACTGTATTGTCACAAGGTGGTCAATGTTATTTACTTCTCCTGTCAGTGGTCATAATGTTGTGGCGGATTGGTGTATTTAAGAGAGATTGTTATTCATAACATATTGAACTCATTTGGTACTCCCACTTAGGTATGTAATAGCTGCCACTGAGTGGGAGGATGGGTGTGTTTGGGTAGTGTTCTAAATATTATACTTCATGTCCATCACCTTAAGTTATTTGTTAAACTTTTTTATGACCTGACTTACCAGAATTCACAATAGAAGACAAACGTAACAAAGGGTTTTTCTATTTCAGGTGCATACTATATTTGAATCTGTGGGAGTGCTCATTATCGTTGGCCTCATGTATCAAATTTACTGTTCGACCAGCTGCGAACACACCCACATCGTATCTCTCTGTGTCATCGGTGGCCGTCCATTTGTACGTCGTTAGCAGCTGTGGCTTGCGCGTCCGCTTTGCACCTCGGCTGCTTTCTCTCCGAGGCGGAGGGTGGAAAAGAAAGTGGCTCTCGCCTGCTGCTCGTGAGTCTGTGTCCTTGTATCAGCAGGTGGACCACATCTGGTGCAGTCCCAACATCTGGGCTGGTAGGTCGGCCTCCTAAGTGCCAGAGACTTGGCTGAGAATTGCAAGGGAAAAAAAAAATCTGTGTCAAACCGTATTATTACTTTTGACTCGATACGTTTTTCGAGCTTGTGCGCCAACACTTCCCATTAAGTCAATGTAGCATAATTAGCTAAAGCCCGCATTGAATCTTACAGTTTAAGTGTTTAATTCAAGAACACTACAATATTCCAGACGTGTCCAGGTGTGCACATGGATGTTGAGACTGTATTAGACCCAGAGTACAATCATCAGCTTGTTTTTTGACCTGTTAAAAGAGAAGGACATACCAAGTGGGGCTGCTACTTCTCCTCAGCAACCACTGAGCAGATCTGTAAGGAGCCGTAAAACTTTCTCATAATACCAAGCTGTGTGGCCTCTTGCCTCCTGTCACCCTATCACCTCAGAACCTGGGGTTTTCTGGGAAAGTGGGGCTCCCGGGCTGACTCATCAGACAGCTGTACCTTAAAGGGCCTCATGGGGGCATCACCATGAGGGTCACTGGCCCGGGCTGTGATTTGACGGCCAGGCACAAATAAAAACCCCTGAAGCTTGACAACTTCCTCGCCGAGCCCACGTAACCCAATTAGCGAACCAGTCCTCAGTCGGAGAAAATGAAAACATTCCGGACTCGAATTCCCAAGGCGGCTGTATTCGTTTATTAAATCCATTTCTCGTTTCACCGTCTTCCTGAGATTTTCTAGAAGCGATTTTAATGGTTCGCCAAGGAGTGACTCAACAACTCAATGTCATGCTAGTGGGTTGCAGATATACTGCACTCCTGGCTGTGCTGAAGCCTGCAGACAAGCCGGGCTACTTTACATCATTATGTTAACCTGCCGCTATCTTTCTAAAGGACACCCAAGTAATGAGCCCCGATTGCATCAGCTCTGTGGGTGCTAAAAATCTACATTACCCGGTGGGCAGTGTAAGCCGAGGAGCTGAACGCGCTGGAGGGTTTAGGCAAAAGAGAAGAGGAGAATCAGGGCTCTAAAAGGTCATATTGATTGATGAAGCACCCTGCGGATTGGGCTGTAGCTTGCTCACCCCCCATAGTGTGTTTGTTGTGGATACCCGACAGCCGCCTGAAGGCCCTGAACAACAGGCAGAGACAGGCAGCCAGAGAAAGACGGTGAAATCAATGGCTGTCTCTCAAAGGGCTCTTATAAGTTCTCCCCAATCATCCAAAGTGGCTCCCTTGGCACTTCGATTTGCACCTAGCTACGCTTGGAAAAAAAGCGTGATTTGTTAAAGACAGTTTCGTTTCAGGAATGGTTGGCAAACACTTCCTGCAATGCAACTTTGTAGCAAGAGTGAAGAAAGGTTAATTTCTCTTAAAGAAATATATCCTGGTATTCAAGCACGACCCACAAATTCCATCCTGTGAAAGATGAGGATGATGAGAAATGCATGAGAGGAAGGCTGCATTTGCCTATCGAGACCGGGCCCCAAGTGTTTTCTCATTCCCTTGTGGACCTCTGACAGAGCCAGATAGTCCTCCTCTGCGCTGACAGCCAAATGTCCTCATCCATCCTCATCCAAGAGGCTCGCAGGCGTCATCAACCCCGTCCAAATTTCCCCCGATGAAACCCCAAAAGCAGAAATCTCCTGCCCTAAGCACAGCAAACTGATAGAGCTGCGAGTATCCCTGTGGAGCCTCTGTCAATATGTCATCATCGTCATTGCTGCCAGTTGGCAGCATAGTAACGCGCTGCAGATGTGTCAGCAAAACAGCCTCCGTTTTATTATTATTTCTTTCCACTGAATATCTTTGCAGGACACTCTGTATTCACACCGTAGGCCATAACTCGAGCGGCGCATGATGAGCTTCCCGTTCTTGTGATGGAAAGGTATTTGGGATGATGAACAGACATGTGAGGGAGGGGTGGGGTGTTTGTTTTGTTTAACAGGGGGACTCTTGGCCGGGTGGAGCTATATGCAGACGTAAGCACTTTGTGTCCGACCCGGCTGCACCGACAAAACAATTTTAGTAGATTTGGAAAGCAAACCAACCGTTTACACACCTTCAATACAAATGTAGCACATGAATTATTTAGGTTTATCTTTGTGTGTGGAGCTACAAGGGAGAAATGTGAGGCTCTGACTGTAAAGAAATACTTCAGAAGTCTCCTCCTTGCTGCAGGAAATATGAAAACCCTGTATAGGAGAGCAGGTATGGAAGCCTCAAGTCCATATGCTGCAACAGAAAAAAAAAAAAAAAGATGGTGCCTTTCAGTCACGCTCTGCACTTACTGTACAATAACCCTACTTTTAAATGATGCCGCCCAAGCTACTGCAATATATAGTAATAGTCTGGACAGTAACTAGAACAAGATTTCCTCATTTAGCTGTGGAAGTGCCCTGCAAATATGAAACACTTTACTAAAAGCCAGGAAATCGCAGTAATATCTTGGCCATTTGGAAAACAAATTCATACACAGAGGAACATTTCTAGGCTTCTTGTCATCAGGCAATAATTGACCCCACTGCATTTAGCCAGAGAAAGAGACAAGCGGGATAATAGGGAGAAATTAAGAAAGAGCAGTGGCAGAAGGAGAACAAGTCCCCAGCAGCATGTTGTCCAGAAATAATACAGGAAATTGCAACTTGTGAAGAATTAATTCCACGTGTCAAGGAGCGGAGCTGAACAAGTCTACACACGTTGGCTTGACCTTCCCCTAGGATGCGATGTAATTCACGGCTAATAGGGGACAGGATGACTGTGAGATTACATTTCAGGAGCAGCAGCGGTAATGGCAGAGATGATGATCATGACTGCATTACGTGCAATTGGATTGAAAACATTTTAGATATTTTGTTTACCTCCCATGAGATGCAAGTAAATAAAGCTTTCTTCTGCCTTTGGGGCAAACAAGAAGCTTTAACTGCATTTTAAATCGGTGTGCAGTCATTTTTGACACTGACTTTTGGATGTTGTACAGTCTGGCATTACAAGTTGTAACCCTTTAAACTTAACATGACTGGGTTGTGGCTTGACAGGCCTGCTCGTGGGGCGATGTGTGACCTTTGACAGGGGAATGTTTTTCATAGCCATCTCATCCATCTTCATTTTCCACCGGTGGTTATTGTGCTGTGCGACATTAATTCCAACAGCTCGAGGTGTTTGGATAGCTCGCGCCATTCAAACACACCCAAGTCGTCCAAAATGACACCCATCAGTCAAACTTTGTTTCAATAAGGGATCGGGTTACTGTAACTTGTGTTATCACTTAAAGCGATTGAACTTTCGGAGATCGCATTCTTCGGCTTCATAAAATGTGCAGACAGGCCTTTTAGAAATTATTCCAGGGATCCGGAGAAACCGCAGAGGGGACCCTTCATATTTTACTTGCTGAAACTTGCAATAACAGAACTTAATTCCTGCTAAATTTATGTTTATTTTTCTGAAATGTTTTACTGTTAGCCTACAATTGGACTTGGTTCAGTAACATTTGCATTTAATTGTACTAAACTGGGAGCGGCAGAGCGTTTTAATATATTAATGGGATAGCAGAACATCAGTTAACATGAAAAAAGAGTCTTTTTAAGTCTGCATAAACACTGACAGCTACAAATAAAAAAAAAAAAGATACAGAGAAGGATTTAGATCAGCTTGTTCCAGCAGCAGTCAATGGCCAGCCTCTCATGGACATTAATAAGTGCTTTATGCAGCTTTTGTTGTTCAGTGGTATTGAAGACACTCGATTGAACTGTATATTGCTCTTAATAAGGGTTCTGGCAAAGGCTGGATGCTTTCAAAGTGGTCCTATGAAACACTGAGATGCACAGAAAGGGAGGGAGACTCAAAGAAGGTCAGAAGTAAGTGAAGTGTGCTGGCTTTTTTCACCAGGCAAACACAGGATTTGTGACAGTGACACATTTTTATAGATTAGAGCTGTAATGAAACAATACCTTTGAGGATAAAGTGCTTTCTGACAGCTTCAATTAAAATCCACATTCTGTCAGTCTGATATAGCTGACATGAATGGGAAGTAAACTCAGTCTGTTCTGTAGATCCTTTGTGACGGATAAAGTTTTACCACCAGATATCAGTGCCGTGTCTTGCTCATGTGCTGCCACGCCTTCACATCTTCAGTTTTGTCTTCACTTTGGTCTGGTAAAAAAAATGAAATTCAGAGAAATTAAGTACTTGATGAGTTACCGTGGGTGCTTTAATCTGTTTACACTGGGTGGTATGGGGATCTTAAGTACCTAAGAGTCCTTAGCCAAGACATTAGTCATGCCCAAAGGCGACTCTGTCCTCCTCTGAATCTTCAATCAGGTCTAGAATATGACATCTATTCCCAGCCATGTTTTATTAATCCATCTGCATCCCCCCAAAACTAGGCCAGTCACACAGAGCCCAGACTATCCACTTGTCTTTTGTATAGATGCTAATACATTTTTTTCTTTGTACTTTCTTTATATTGTTAAATGCACTGGGCACTGCTCTACTCTCTGTCATGAATTGTCTTTCAGGGTGACAAGGGATGGGAAAACATTTACGACAGATAGAAAATGACACTGAATGTCACTGTTTGAGTGCACATTCTCCCAATGTGACTGTCGTTTTGTAATCACAGGGACCTGTCTGCACAAACAGCAGTGAAGAGCTCCTTTAGTTCATCGGATTCCTGGTTGCCCTCTCCCCAGCCATCTTCTTTATAAATGCCAAAGGGCATGTGCTCAGTCTAGACGTTCGACCACACAAGGCGACACTGGTTGGCCCCAGTCTTAGACGCTGCCATCTGTGTGTGAGCTTCTGAGTCTGTGTATACCCAAGCCACTTACACAAAAGGAAAAAGAGATTCATGTGGCACACATGTGCACCACGTGGCTCTGACAGAACGAAACTGAGTGTGAGACGCCCCTCTCCCCCTCGTGGGCACGAGGAATCCGTGGCAGACATGTCACCCGCCCTGGCTACTGCTTTAATTAAAGCACTAATGATAGGCTTTCAACTGAGAAGCAACTTATCATCGCACATAATCGCTCGGCGCTAGTTAGCGCCGGCAGAATTGCAACCATCTGCTGTGCTAAGAACACATACGGAATATTATTTATATAACAGTAGCAGCACATGTACAGTATTAGGAGTTGAATAGCCAAAAATCAACTTTTGGGGAAAGTTTCAACATGACTGACATATACTGTACGAGATGGTTGTTGAGGTCACATAGACAATTGGTTGGGTATATTTTATTTATGTGAAGTTTTCCACCACTTTTTAAAAATGTACTTATACTCACTGGTACACAGTGTGACCCCCTCCAGCTGTAAGGGGAGAGTAAAAAAATGATCTGTACAGCAAAGGCAGCCCAGCTGTTGTGAGACAGCTTATTTATTTGAACAATCAATCTGAAAACTCCCAAGATGCACTGGCTAATGACAAAGCTGTCTCTTAAGTACAGAGGGCGTACATGCAGGAGCGTATTCATTTCAAATGTTTGTTTCTGTGCGTGCACCTAACTTCAAATCAACAGGAAAAAGAAAGGACTGATGGAGGGATGGGTGGTATTTAGAAAACAACAAAACAGCACACATTAAACACAAAGCAAAGAGAAAAAGTTTAGTTTCCCCCTGCCAGAACTGTCTTGTTTACAAAGATAGATCACAAGTCTGCATGTTTGATCAGTTTTCAAAGGGTATAAGAGCATAAAGGCTGAGGAAAGAAGCTTTAAATTAACACCCACATACCACGCTGTATGAACAGAACTAGTTTGATCTGGATGCTACCGTTAGCGGGCCCGTTACTGGCTGGAGGGTCAAAGGTTCGATTCCCAGGACTGATAGGGCGAAATGTGCGAGGGTGGAGTGAAAGGGCTGCGCTTTCCCATCGGCCTCCGTGGCTGAAGTGCTCTTGAGCAAGGCATCCAACCCCCTATGGCCTCTTGGCACTGGACTATAAAGTTTCTTTTTCTTTGTTGCTTAAATTCTTTTGTACATCACAGGGAATCATGTAGACCTCTATTTCAAATTAAACTGCACAGCATGTTTTAGTAACTTATTATCTGACGTTTGCGTTTGAATGTTTTTTGACATTTGATTTGTAGACATAAAATAACTTACTAAGCTACAACACAGCTTTTTCACACTTTCATTACAGCGTTTCACTTTGCGTGCCCACAGCAATGAGATTTATTTCCAGCGAATCAATCCGAGGTCAAATAAGGAGCACTTAGGGATTATTTACCAGCTCCGAGAAAGACTCATAGTCTAGCTGACAGAAATGCTGCACCCTAAGAGCTGATGTAATTCTCCTCCACGTTGGGTGCCTCAAATGCTTCGCTGAGAGAAAAAGCCTTGGCACAGCAAAGTGATGAGAGCAGCTTGCCGCCACTGATGTAAATCCTGCTCCCGTTTATGAAGGTTTCCTGATCAAAGGAAGGATGGAGAGGCTTGAAATAAAGGGGAAGTTGCAGGGTTGCAAAGCTGAGTCACTGTAGGTGTGTGCTTGAGGGTTGTGTTAGGTTAACAGTATGTGTGTGTGTAGAGGGGTGTTATGGTCCGTATTAAGCAGAGACGATACCACTCTGAATTCATATTAGAACAGGTCACTTTTCAAAGCCTTTTTAATTATGCCAGTGCAATTAATAACATTGTTTTTTGTGCCCTACCCCTAATAGCTAGGAGTTTATAGATACAAAAACCTTTATTTCAGGTTGTTTATCTATTTACAAATGAGTCGGGTCCCCTTCAAGTTCACCCTGTGATACAACGTCTCCCTCCCTTTCTATTTTTTCTCTTTGCCCCCAGCTGAAAGTGAAGGCTGGATAAAAAAGAAAAGAAAAAAAAGGTTTGCTGTGTGCCGTGTTTGACAACCTCTCCCTGTGGGGCTCTTTAATCATTCATGCTTCATTTACTGGCGATTTGTTATCATTCTGCATCCCTCTTTTGAAGGGGATATGAGAGGTGGAGGGTTTATGTGGCAATAATCAATTTTCTCCCCAACACAACGGTGGCATTTTTATCACACTGAGCAGAATAATTTTCAATAAAGCAAACTTCTGGATCTCAAAGCAGGTCAGAGGGTCCGAGTGCTTTGAAATGATGCCGGTCAGCAACAGCTATAAACTCTTAATTGACAGAAAATTATTCACAACTCATCATTTTTTTTGTTTTGTTTTTTTAATAAAAAAAAAACCTATATAGTTTTAAAAGCATCGTATGATATTGCTCACAGAATCTATTAAAACGTTAACCACTGAGTCACACTTGCATATCTCCATGGTGACAGGTCTACACAAAATATTTGAATGCTGCACCATGACAAGAAACATGGTTGTAACCATAGACATATATACATAGACGCCGCATCGACTGCGCCGCCATCTTGGTTCAGGGCTGGCAGAGGCAGCAGTGCATGAACATACGAAGGAAAGAGGTACTCCTCAACCTCAAAGTAGATTTATTCACTGAATTTTGGACGTCACACATGTAACTATGATAAAAATATGGTTTTACTACCCAAATACAAATTTTATTTAATGTTATCAGCAGACTAGCTTGTGACAGAGGATTGTAAAGAAAAGATGGCGAACTTCAACTGAACGATTTATGATCACTTTTATTGTGTAGAAACACCATTCCTCCATAGATGTAATGCACTGTAGGAGCGAGTGGCCGCCCTGTACGCACGCCGCTCCAGTAGATGACAGCGCTCAATGAGGCGTCTATGTATATACTATGTCTATGGTTGTAACCATAGACAGAATGAACTAGCCAAAGCAAGTAGAGCTCCCCCGGTGGCTGACTGCAGTATAGATCATAAGCTCCACCCCTTCCATGTTAGTGGATGGGGCATGCCCCAAACTTAAACACCTAACGGTTCCACAACGTATTCAGTTCAAAATCCTCCTCCTCACACACAAAGCCCTCCATAACCAGGCCCCCTCCTATCTCACTGACCTGCTCCATCACCACAATCCTTCCCGCAGCCTCCGTTCATGTGATGCAAACCTCCTTACTCCGCCACTTAAGACCAAGCAACGAACCTGGGGCGACAGAGCCTTCTCTGCAGCTGCCCCTTCCCTCTGGAACTCTCTCCCCAAACACATCCGCGACTGTGCCGACCTTACCACCTTCAAATCCCTGACAAAAACCCACCTTTTTAAAATTGCTTTTAATGTATAGCTCAGTTTATTGTGTTTTTTGATGTTACATTTCACATTGTTTTGTTAATTTGTTTTAGTTAGTTATTTGAAACAGGTTGTGACATAATGGCGACTACCAAAAAAATAAATAAATAGTACAGTGTATGATCCAAGTGAGCAATGTGGATGTGTGGTCAGGTCATTGTGGCTCCACATGACTTCTTTCGGCTCCACTCTTGGACCGTACTGCACAGACTCTAACTGTCGCAAGATGGCGCTGCTCGTACCGCTGGAAATCATTGTGGGGACGCATCCATCGTCCATATTTATATACAGTCTGTGATTGCATTGTAACTACTAAACCCTGACCAAGTTAGTTTCACCTGTAAGTGGACCAAATCTCAACTCACACTGGTACCAAAGTGAAGACTGACCACCGATTGGATCAAGTAATACAAAAGAAAACATCTAGATGTAACTGCTTGCTCTTAACATTATAGGATATACAGCAATAAAAGTTCATCGTTTAGGACCCTGTTTACAGAAGTAAGGAGCTGGCATCAAAGGTTCAGTGGAACGAGACAGAATGTCTGATTGGATTCAGCTATTTGGGCCTGAGTCATGGAAGATAATGCAAACCAAATGGCTGTGCTGATGTTGGCTTTATTTCACTAATAATAATAATGGCAATAATCTGAGGTCTCATGCTGACAAAACCTGCCTCGCACAAACCAAGAGTATGTTTTACTTTCTAAATATTTTGTTTCTTAATTTGTTGCACACTTGCCATGTACTTTTTCTTTTGTTCGCCGAATCAATCACACTGAGCACAGGAAAAAAAACAAAAAAAAAACAAGCTAAACACAAAGAGAAAGTTGAAAGAAACTGAAAGGTTTGAGGTGGTTTGTGGCCTGTTTTGGAGGCAGGGTTCTGTATGTTGTCAGTGAGAAAACTAAAGAAATGCATACAATAATGAAAAATGAAAAAAAAAAAAAAAATGCTGACATAATATAAACTGTTTTAGGTAATACAGGGCTGGGTAAATTAAAAATAAAGAGACAAAACAGAGCCAGCAGTGCAATTTCAACCTGAGAATGGAAAACTAAAGTAAAGTAAAACTGCTTTTCTGTGTCAAGATTGAGCACAGTCGTCATATTTGAGTACACTATATTGGAACTGTCACCTGGATCTGGGTAGCTTGATCTGCATAGTGTTAGCAACCGAGTAGTAGTAATACGGCTGTGCATAAGGATTGGTTAAAATGTGTAGCTTGAATAAATATGTTGTGCAAAACTGATAACTAGCCTTTGCCCAACCTCCAAAGGTGGATTCTTGAATCTACTTTTTGTTTAATTTGTAATTTTGACATTAAGTTTCCTGCCAAACTGGACATACACAGCTGTACATCCCAATGTTTTACGGAAAGACCAGGTTTATAGAAACATGTAAACTCAACTAAATCTCTCCCTCAAGTAAATGTATCTGTCTTTAATCACAGATCATAGGACTAATGGGTCAGGCACAGTGTCCTCCTTCCCACATCTCAAAGTGTCCTTGAGTACATTATTTAAAAGACCAAGGTTCAGCACTGTTTCAGCTCTGAAGATAATGTGTGTGTATATATATATATTGTCTTCCACTGTATCGTAACGTTGTGTCCTCTTTGCTTTAGCTCTTGACTGTCTCTTGACAGTCTCTGTACATTGTCTTGAGACAGTCTCATGTATCTTTACTGGGACTGTCTCTCACCAACTGGAGGAGGGGAAGGTAACAGTTTTGCTCAGATTGATCGGGCCCAAGCACGGTATTGTGTCATGGCTTTGTAGAGCTGTCTGCTACCACTTGGTGGAAAAACTGTGTGGAACGATAAACACAGAAATTTACTTTCCTCTTGTTGGTGTTTGTGAGCCTTTGCTTTGCCCCTGTCGCACGAACGTCTGGTCAAGCAACTTCTTTGTAGAGCAGCAAAATCACATTTTAATATAGACTGACATTGCAAAGTAATGACCTATTACTTGCCCTCTTTGTTCTGTTTCTTTTTCTTTGTACTTCGTGTGCTGGACTCTGCTGTTGTCTTTCCCTGTCTGGTTCAAGCCAACCTTTCGACCAATCACCGTTTGACCTTCACATGGCAACACCATGTGATGTTTGCTCATTGGACTGCACAAGCGTCTCCATAGCTGGCCACATTTGCCTGAATTCCCATAATCCTTCACTGTAGATGGAGAGGAATGCAAACAAACGCCAATGAGGGAATCAACCTTAACTCTCAAAAATGTAAAAGGTATAATATAGAGTTTTCAAATGTGTTTTCACACAGTTTGTGTTGGTCTTCCAGAGGCCTCACCAATGACGACTTAGCACTTTCATATCGTTTTACTGTAGCTAACTCAACTTTAATCACTTTCTGATGCGATGACTATGAGTTCTTTGGCTCAGCTGTAGGAAAACAAGTCTCCCCTGTCATGTCCGGTCACTGGCTCATGTGTCAAGTAACTGTTTTCATTTTATTTCCTAACTATTCTCATCCTTATCTTAGATCATAAACTTTATAGGTGGCCATCGTCTCATTTAACATGTAAAATGTTTCTGTTTTATTGTTACTTATGACCTGAAATTATTTGAAAGCTTGTTTATGCCTTTCCTGCTCGCTACGTTGATCTCCTCCGACCGTTTACCGCTGCGAAGCTCAGATTTAAATGTGTGTCGCTCATGAGCCATGACATACATTACAGCCATTGCTCTTCACGGCTAGCTTCCGACCAATGTATCATGGCAGGCAATTGACTCTGTGTGATCTCTCCTGTTCCTCCCGCTGAACTGTGGAGATATGATCAGAGCTGGGGTGCAGATGCGAGGCTGGGAAATGGTGGCAGTTCACCGGAGTTGAATTGTGCCCCGGAGAGAAGGAAGTGCAGTTTTTCTATCAGAAGGAAAGATCAGAGGAGACGGATAATTCAGTTATCACATCTGCGGTGATTAGGGGGACAGGACGCGGTTTGTCGATAAGGATCTGCCGGCTTCTTGGAGGCCGCTATGTTATTAGGAGAGTGAAAAGACTATCTCCATGCAGCGCCTTCTTTTTGGAGAGTGTGTATCTTTTTTTATTTTACCTTGTTTAATCTAGTTTCATTTTTGTCATCTCAGTTAAGAGATCAGTGACCCTGCAGGACACTTTCTGTCCTCTTTTGCTCTTTGATCTGATCTCATTTCATCTCGTTCTGACTCTTCTTGAGTTGTCGCCTCTCATCTAGTCTAATTCTGTCTTGACCCCTTCGGCCCCCTCACATGGGATTTACAAATTGCCAGTGAACGTCTGGGAAAGAAACACCAGAGCTGCATCCTTCTTCATTAATTCTGTATTGTGTTAGCGTAAAGTAAAAGTCCGAAAACATGCCAAAGACTAAAGAATGTCACGAGAAAAATATGAAACAAATAACATGATGCACAGTCGAAGGAACCAATCCAACCATCTCATTTAATTTGTTCTCATTAAATCTCTTCTCATTTATTTAAATCTTGCTGTGTCACATTTTGGTGACCCCCCTTTTTTTCCCTTCTTCGTCTTATTTCAGTCTGCCGTGTCTCATCACGATTCCTGTTGCCCCATCTCATCTCCTCGCGTCTCACACATTTCATATGGTGTCATGTTTAATCTGGTGATTCATGTTGCCTCATTTCATACAATCTTATCTCACTCCATCTCACGCACTTTGCATGGTCTCAACTTTCGCCTTCTCCCGTCTAATCTTGATTCAGGGTTCTGTTTGCTTTCCATACGCTTTATCGCTCAAACTTTGTCTCGTCTCATCTCAGCTCACTTGTCATGTGATCGTGTCATCTTATCTCGCACACGATTTGATTCCTGCTCCCTGATCTCACGCTATATCTTCTCCAATCTAAATTCTTTCCAGTTGATTTTCTCTTTCTTGTTATTGTTGTTTGCCATAGTTCCTCTTTCCCATAACATGTAGAGAGATCCTGTTGGATTGAGATAAACTCAAAGCCATATACTGTACCTTAAAGCCAGGCACAAACTATAATTGAATTAAATGATTAATTCAATGTTTCTTTTTTTTTCGTATATGGAGACTTTCAGTTAAATGTAATGCTTCAGAGATTGGGCAGGCTCTTTCTGTTTTTATTTAAAATTTGATTCATGGTTCGGTTTGATAACCAAAGTGCAAATCAGTGTGTTTTACTCCATGTTTGTCATAATGAAATGTTAGAAACACCATTACAAAGACAGGCTAACATCAGCTCCAGTAGGATACACACATGCACACATGCACACACACACTTTCCAAGGCATAATCACCTGATGAGCAATCCATGTCCTGCCATCATATCCTTCATGTAAATCAGTTCCTATTGTCAATACCACCTTGGGGCTGATGTGAGAAGCGTTCTCGCTCTCTCTTTCACAGTAATTAACAGCCCCCTCTGCCTGTCTGTTCACGTACACGCTCTCTCTCTTTTTTTCCTTTTCTTTCTCTCTTTACATTTCTGGACTGTGCATGGCTCATGCTCGTCATTATCCTGTCAAGTCCGTCCTGCCAGATGTCATCACAGCCCGCTAAATTGCTCCCGAAACCACATGACACAATGCGAGTGTGTTCATACAATACGTCCCTGTGTGTGTCGGTATGCGTCGGTATGCATGGGACTGAGATTGTTATGGCAGTGTATCGTGGAGCCGTCTGCTGCCAGCGGGCTGAGCAGAGCTGGAACTTGCAACTCTTCATCTCGGCCCCTGTTGAGTCTAATCGCTGTGTTATGTAAATGAATCATGACTCATAAATATTAATTAGGTTATATTTTGTCAAGTGCGGCTTGATAATACATAACCTATTTGTTCAATTTGCGAACAAACAAAATAGCTTTTCATATTGTGTGTCGAGAGCTATTCAGTGGACTTCATTGTTCTTAATGAATGGATTGATAGGATTTATTTTATTGCTGTTATTTAGTTCAAAACATTTGTGTGTCTCTTTCAGACTGGGCGTTTGTTTTCAGTATAGCACATACTGGGTCCTTGGTTGAGAGGCTTGTATTTGCACCTTATGACCCGTCTGGTTTGTTGTTTGTTTGCCAGCTGTTTTTGTTTTGTTTTTCCAGTCTTATCTTGAATTCTGCAGGACACGAGGAAAGGAGGCCTATCTTTTAGATATGTAAATTTATCATTATTGTTATAAGCGGCGCAAACGTGACGAGAGTCACCGAATGCTCTTCTCATCTTCAAACCTTTCAAAATAAACACCACAGCTGCGCGACTCAAAATGAAATCCACAAAACTACCGGCTCAGATAGGGGTGATTGGTAAGATCTGGCACCAAAGCTTATGTGCGTTTTGGCAGCTTTCATTGGCCTAAAATCTACAATACTCAATGAAAAACATGCAGTGAGTGGAATCAGATGCGGAAAACGGACAGAGCAGTGAACAAACACATGGTTTGTTCACTGCTGCAGTTGGTTGCGTCAGGCATAAATGGTACTCCTACTGTCAAGCAGGTAAACGTTGAGTTTGTTTGAATGCAACTGAGACGGACAGATGTAATGGAAGCAACAAATTGTGCTCAGAACATTATTAATGGCTGTTTCTCACAAACGGCACACAAACAGAACTCCCCATTTAACATGGTGTTAGCATTTTACTTTGTTTCCATCCAAAGTGCATTCAGTGTATGGGTGAAGGCATAGTGTGCAGGACGTATACCAAGCAGTTAGCAAAGAGTTGTAGCTGCTGTGATTTGCTTTTCAGGTCCATATAAATACTGAATTTATTCATATTACTATCCTTGGCTTGTTACATAGGACGCACGTTCATTATATTTGTCCTTGTCCCCTCAACACTCTTTTGCATACCATTACGTTGGTGCATCAGATGGTATTTTAACAAAACTGGGCAGCTTTGTCTGCTGTCAAATTTATGCACGACCGTGCAGCCTTATGCAAATAAACTGAATATTGTAAGACCAACAGAAATTGAAATACATCTAGTTGCTGCACGTGCATATGCCGCACTTTGTATCTACACTTTTTCTCAGTGACACTTGCTGCACTCATTATGTACTCATTATGTACTTTTTTTTTTACTCCTTTGCATTAAATTAAGTGGAAATGGATTCAATGTACCATGGTGTTCTTTTCATGATAACTGTTTTTTCGTCTTTCACCATGCATCAGAAATCGAGCTAGAAAGCCCTCAAGGCAATAATATGCGCCGAACCCTCGGCTCAGTTTTTATTGGAGCGGTTAAATTCTCTCAACATTGACCCTAATCAACCCATGCGGATCAGGTGTTCACTTCAAAATGTAAACATTTCAGAAGTTGCTGATGCGTGATTGTTTCCACACTCCACTGGTGCGGAAATAATCTAATCTAAATGATCTAAAGTAAATACCTGTGGTCTGGTTAGTGGGTCTTGCAGATTTACGAGGTTTAATTTCAAGTACCTGTAAAAATGCGGTGCTTTTTTTTTTAACCATTCACCCACAACATACCTGCAAAGTTTAATCGACATCATACAGGGTGGATGTATAGATTGCAGAGTTGGTGATATAGTGGTTAAAACAACTAGAGATTCACCATATAACACAATATCTGTTACATTTGGGGGTAATTATTAAGTCACACAGGCTGGTCAGAGATGTTAGTTTTAGGGACTTCTTTCTGACCTGGACATTGATAGAAATGTTGAATAGAAAAATAGAAAATGAATATATATACCATTTCCAATCAATGTTTAGCTGTTTTCTGTTTGGAAAGGAGAAGTGTGTGTCCTCTGGCCACTGATCAGGTTCTCTGATTGTGTTGTCCTGTAATCACACTGAACAGTGATGAAGTGCATCACTGCAGCGAGGTGATAGGTTAAACTACTCCACTTTGAGGGTTTCTGAACTTCTACAGAGATTTCAGTCAAGGAGAGCTGGCAGCAAAACTCGCTTACCTTTGTGAAATCTTTGGGGGAACTCTCTTCAAGTTGGCAGATAAAGTGTATGCATTCAAAGCCTGAAACTGGAACAGCGGAGACTGCAAGTGGACAGGAGCGCATTTCACAACTTTCTGAACGTTGGCTGGGATTGTGTCAGACACTGAGGCTGGGCCGTCATTGTGTAGTTCAGCTATAAACACGATTGTCATGCCCGTTTATTAATACATTCGTACTGTGGCATTTTGGTTTATTTGTGTTGCGCTGTATTTCAGTTTAGTGCAGAACATGTGCGTCTTTAAAGGTCTGTAACCAGTGTGGAGTGAAAAATATGGATGTGCCTGCTGCCCTCTCTTTTCCTGCTCCTCTCTGTGTCTCTCTCCTGAATGTTTGGGTGTTTCGGTGGCTCCATGATTGCTACCAGCTCCCAGCAGCCAAAACATGAATTTGTCATCGCGCTTACCGCTCTCATGACAAGCTAATGGAAAGAAATAAACTGTGCCCACTCGAGGTGACTGTGACAGTTGGTGTGGGCCGGGGACGTGGCGGACGAGCGGCTGTGCCGTGGAGTGCCGTGGGGGCTGTGGTGTAGCTAGCTGGAGCTCTGGCACCTACATTCACCTGCGTGTCCGCTGTGCTCGTTTGGGCCGCGCTGGCTTACTAAGTAAGTATTTGCACGCAAAGCGGTGTTATCGGATCCACCGCAGTGTCAAGCGCTTCCATAACTTTAAAAATTGAAGAAGAGGAGGTTCTCTCGCGGCTCTCAGCTGGCAGTTTGATTCAGATTTTATTATCTGTGCTTGGTTCTATAATAAGCAGGAACTGTCCTGTTCGATTAGGCATGCTTGGCGGCGCTCTCCGCCACCCCCTGAGTTGCTCCACCCCGCCACCCCCGTCCGACTCCTTACTTAGTGAGAAGAGGAGGAGGACGAAAAATCTCCCCTCTCTCTCTCTCTTCCTCTCTCTGCTTGGGCAGGGAGCAGGAGGGGAGTTGCCCTTTTGAATTAACCCATTATTCACTCTCTCTCCGTCTTTGGTCTAGGCCCGGGCCTATCCGGTGTTTTCCTCAACCCCGCACGTTAATATGAGCACACACGTATATACGGTTCATTAATATTAGCCTTTTTCACATTAGCTATGTTATCAGAATTAATCATGTTGGATGGCCTGAATAGCTTACATTAGCCGAGCTCTATATTTTCTCTCCCAGCCAGCCATGTGATTGGTTGTGTGTTTCTGTTAGCAGATGCCGTGCGAAGTCACGGGTGAGCGATGTGGTGGCATAGACCAGAATACTGGAGCTGACAGTAAGGCCTTAATATTCCAAAAAAAATAAGAATTCCCCCGTATATCAAATAATAATCAGAGCCATATACAAGAAGCTCCGCATTTATCTGACACAGCTGAAAATCAGAGGTATGTGTTTTTCTAATTTCTACCATAAGTTGAAAAAGTTACATCCACGCTTTTTAAACCCACTGCAAATGCAGTTTGATTTGAAACTGTAACTGAACTATGATGTAAAAAAGAATTATAATAATATGGCAGCTCTTCAAAGCCACGAATGTTGCTGTTGCAGTAAAATGCTAACAGATGATGTAAAATATTGATTCATACATTGTTTCACATTCATCATTCTGTCTGCAATGAAGTCCTGGAAAATCTCAAGCGATGATAGGCGTGTTTGTTGTTTCCAGTGCAGCTGGACTGCTGATGTGTTTCTACGCTTGATAGCAGTCCAGTCAGCAGTTGAGCTGTCGATCCAGTCTTGGACGTCTCCACACCAGCACCAGTGTCTGAGTGTGTGTCTTTGTGTGTGTCTATATAATAAGCTAGAAGAATACTAGCGATGGGATTTGTGGCTCTTTAAAGGGAGCCGTATCTTGTGGATCCGTTCCTTCCAAAGAGACACAAGCATGGCTCATTTTGATATTTCAAACTTTATCAAACTTAGACGTCCCACCAATACATATTCTGTTGGTGGAGTGTCAGAGTCATCTATATCTAAAATGCAGATTCTTCTCTTATCTTTTATTTTTGCTCTGACCGGGAATCAATCCCCAGTCCACTGCCATGCTCACCACTATACCATCTCCATCACCAACACCATCTCACTCAGTGGAGCAGCATCTTTGTACGCATCTCTGTGAAATACAGCAAACAATAAAAAAAATAAAAAAATAAGCAAACAACAAAACAGAACAAAAAAAAAAATGAACGGCTTGCCAATGTAACTCTGGCTCCCATCATTCATTTTAAAGAGCTGCTCAATAGACTCGATTCATTAGCAAATGTCACAACACTAGATTTACTATCTAGTAAATAGTATCTTATTGTTCTAGGAAGTAAGAAAAATACAAATTCAAACCCACAAGAGAAAAACCTAAAAAAAAAATGAAAAGTCAAACTCGTAAACAACCAATCAAGACTAGTATTAGCATTTACATGCTGACAATGCCATCTTGAAAACTTTTCATTATAAACAAATAGTCTTGCACTGTGCACCACATTTCATGCAAGTCATAGTCAGTTTTCATTTTAATCCTTTGACTAAAACTTTATGGCACTCATCGCGTACTTCCAGTATTTATTTTTAATATTCATAAATCGGATTTCTCCAAAACCTTGCCGAATTAAAATGTGGGGTCTACAGCTGTGCCCGTCAGTGGCTGGTAAGAAGCGCTATATATAAAGTTACCTGATGAAATATCTTTAAGCTCCTTCCTTGTGCAGTGTGAGGCTGTATCGCTTGGGGCAAGCTGGCAGGCTTCTGCTGAAGGGAGGGCTATACAGCACACCAGGATCCATACATTCACATATGAAGGCTACACACAACCTCCTGGCCGATTTCACACGGGGCCTTGCTCGTAAAAGAGATTTTTTTTATCTCAAGCAATTTGCCTGGTAAAATAAAGGTTAATAAAACTTCACAAAATATTGGGCAAAAATGCGTCTTACACAAATGAAGAAGAAGTTTGTTTACGTAATTTTATCACGGCACCAGAAAATTGACCCAGGACTCGTTTCCAGTAAATAGGACAAGCGTTGCATATGCTGTCTGCACATTTTGTCGTTTTCTGGGAGGGTGGGTTATGCAAGCCCCCTTTCACTGCTAATTCCATCAAAGCTTTGGGAACAGTTCTAATTGGGCGTCTCTATTTTTGGTTGTCTTCCAGCCCTGTTTTGCTGCCTTTGAGAAAAGGCAGCGCAGCGAATGTAAAGCTGTGTGATAACAGGGCCATTCGCCACAGTACCGAGTTTGACCCTGCAACCAGCCTCCATGACGGATGTGAGATGATTCCTAGCCCTCCAGCTCAGCACGACACACTCAGCACAACTCAAATACACTCTCCCAATCGCACATTTTTCCTGTGTTCCCTGTCTTATTCCCTCTCTCTTGCTCGGTCTCGCTCTCTCTGTCAGTCTCTGTTACTCTACCGAATGACTCCGTGCTGTATGGCATCTATTTAAAGCAGCTGCCATAACCACCCACTGCTGCTTTAAGAAGTGGTGACTCACCTAAACAGATCAGGCCAGCGTGTGCGCGTGAGTGTGTGTGGGAATGTTATATCATCTCGGCTTCAGTTCTACTTTTCTGGGCCCTTTTCTGTTTGCTGTCAAGTACAGCTGTTTTCTAACGATAGCACTTGTCGTCAAACTGGTGTCTGCAGGATCCCCACGTTAACGCAAACACAGACACACAAACACACACACTGGAACGGAATCTGTGCACTTAGTTACTGAGTTATGTGTTATTCTGGGTGCATCCAGGGGACGTCCGGTTTATGGGAAATGCAAATGAGCGCATTTGCATTTCCTCCACTTTGCTCAGTAATGGGAGACTGTGCAGGAGACTGTAAGGGCGCAAAATGAAGTGCGGATGACGGCTGTGCATCTGGGAAGACTAGGTATGGCTGCCAATTAGAAACAAACAGGGCAATGCATATGCTGTGTTCTGAATCTGTGGCAAGAGCTCGCAGGCAGCCAGGCTGAGCAGTTTTCAGTGCCATGGTTTTGAGTCTCCCCCTCGCTTCTTTGCATTATTAAATAAACCCTGAATAATTCACCGCCTTTCCTATCAAACAAATATTTTTGCAACTTGCACCTACAAATAGGTGAAGGGAGAGCTAGTGACAAATAGTCAGCCTGAGGAAGATGGGAGCAATTGTTTATTTTTGTTATTAATCTGCATACTATCCAGCAGTATTGTTTATGTATAGGCTAATCAAACCACTGTGGCTTCTCTGTCTGTACTGCGTATTGTGTTTGTAACACATTTGTACATCTACCGGAGGCTTGTGCTACTTTTTTTTGCGCTCTTCAAAGCATATCCCAGTTACATAAAGTGTGTTTACTATCTGGAAGTGAAACAAATGGAGTTTGACTTGGGCTGACCAGCTGCTGGGATCAACATTCTCATCACCTCCAGTAACAATGACAAAGTGAATTGCTACAATACACGCAAACGCTGTGCGGTGAAGATTTTAAGACGCTGCCCGAGCGATGATAGGCGGCATCTAAATCCCAGCGATGACGCCGCACTGTCATGGCGGCCGAGGACTGACTCGTGTGCTGACTTATTAGTCATGCTTTGATGCACAGTTTAAAGAGGACTCCGGGAAGCCTGCACAGAGCGCATGCGCGCGCCACACAAACGCGGAAGACTCACACATTTTTTTTTTTGCACGCTTGCACACAAGAACACACAGACCCTGAGTGCATAAAAGGAAAGCAGATCATTCAGTAGTCTGACATGATACATTGGGCGTGTGATGCAGCTGTGTGGTGACTTTAGAGCCGTTTAATTGAACTGTTTTTTTTTTTTTTAAATACAACTCAAATCATGATGTTTTGGGAAGAACAAAAATGATAAATGACAGGGTCTAAATTAAATAGTATGTTTTATTATTATTGTGACATAGTGCGCTGTTTAATTTATGAGATGGCTTTTAAAATGTGTGCCGCAACACACAATGGCTGATGGCTGCTGTTTGTGAAAATTCTTCACTTTTGAGGTTAGTGATATTTTACATAAATTTAAAAAGAATCAAATATCTAAATAATGACATTTTATTTTTTTTTATTTTTTTATAAAAGAAAAAAAATTCAAAGCTTCTTTCTCACAACTTTGCTTCCTGTTCTGGTTTTTAATAGAGTAATAAACGAGGTTTAAATCTTGTTAAAACACACATGCCCAACCTTTCCAGTTAATGCACAAACGTTTTATAAAAGCACTGCTCCTGGTAAATTGGTGGTTAAGGTAATTAGGGTAGGCCAGGAACAGTGAACAATAATAATAATAATCATAATAATAAAAACTTATAATAAAATAAAATATATTTTAGTTTCTGATAAATTTATGAAAACAATATTTATTTTTATTTATTTTCTCAAACCAGAATAATATGGAAAACCTATCCCATGTCGTATTTCATAGCAACTTGTGCTAATAAACTCATTTATGTTATGTTATATCGGCATATTCAAATAATAAAAAAAATGAACTTAAAGAAAGAAAAGAAAATCTTGTTACTATAGTCATAAAAACATTTCTCTTTTTTTTAGCGATGCTGACCTCTGTTCAGACATATCATTAAGTACTAGTGATATTAAAAAAATAATAAAGTAGACATTAAATGAATACCAAAAAAATATAAAATATAAAAAAGTACTAATAAATAGAAATAAATTGCACACATTTTTATTTTTGCTTCAATACCTATTTTAGACTGCTTTTTATTTTGCTTTTATCTATAAAACATGTTAGTTTAGTGCGGTAAAATGGCATAATAATTTGCTCGACTACTGTACTCTTCCACATTTGTGTCTTCCTGCTGATAAAACAATGCACATAGACAATTAATTAAAACTCTAAATCTCCAACACATGTTTCAAAATAAGTTTAAAAAGTAAAAATACTTACCTATTATTCCAACATTTTTTTCTTTTTTGCAGGCCGTGCGTGAACAATACTGGCCTCTTGCCAAAATTTTGCTAGCGGAACTTTACACGGTTCATTTATTAGAAAGGTGCTGGCTCATTATTTAGCAGGACGGAGTGAAGGAAGTCCAGCAAGCACTGAGCAGCTGTCGCCGCTCTGTCTTCACATGCAGTAAAGTTTGTTGCCTCATGTGGGGGATCTCTCCCTCTTTTTGAAGCAGACTTTTTTGGTCCATAATTTATACATTTACCTTACTTGCTTCTGCGTGCGTTTGCCTCCTGCATTTTTTAAAGGCCGGGTATTGAGGGATTTTCTGTCATGCTCTCTTGCTTTGTTCTGATCACGCAAGCTGCTGCCATCCCACATACGGGAACACTGGCAAACGCAGAGGCCTTAACCATGGCACCACGCTGAAACAGAAAAAAACACATATGCACATAAATGCACAAGCAGTTCCATGCTAGCAAATGGTGAACACAGAGAAAGAGGAAGGCCCATATCCTTCTGCCAAGACTCTGGGACAAACTGTCTTTTGCCACTGGTTGAGAGTTTTTTTTTTTTTTTGCACACACCAAAACTAAGCCATCCATGTGTGTCTCAGCAAGCAAAGGGGTGTTGAGTCTTCCCTTTACACCCATGCATGCGGAAGCAGTCTTCCTCCTCTGTTCCCTGTGGAGAACACATGGCAGACAAAAATAGAGAAGGAGGGAGAGCCCAGGATGAACAGATTAAGCCAAACAGAGACATAGTTCCTGGATAAACTTTGACTTCTGAATTATTCTCTCTTTATGTACACACATAAATCACACACCACACCTCACAACTGAGAAGGGGAAAAAAAACTATCAAACAAACACCACATAAAAATTCATGTTACCCCACACTATTTGGAATTATATACAATATGTAATTACTGTATATTATTTGAATAATGAGTTCCTGTGAATAATTTCCAATAACAATATAATGCACTGAAAAAAAAAAGAGAAAATCACCCAACAAAAACATTTGCACTAGAAGTAAGCATCACAACCGTTAGGTCCCATATACACTGAGTACATATGCTGAGATTAGTACTTAATTTGTTTTTCACTTCTCCTGTCACTCAGAATCCATTCATGTTATTGTTGCAGGCAGTAATAAATATGTATCCATTATGAATATGGATTTTCTTTCACTGATGGAGTTTACCAGAGCTGGGATATATTTATTTATGGATAATGTATGTGCCCTAAGCCAACTGATATTAAATGAATTAATGAATATATTTAGTTTTTTTAGTAAGCAGGTCTTCCGTTCAGCTGCAGAGCAACAGGTTCAGCACGCAGTTGGAAAAGCTTTTTTTTTTTTTTTTTATAAATGTATAAACATTCAGAGGTCTTTGACAGAGAGTGCATTGTTTTTATCGTATAATACGTTTAACTTAATTAGATATTATGTTGTAGTGCACCATAATATTAACAATGAAACTCAGCAAGTATGTAAACAAACTTAAGACATGATTTAATTTTACACAGATGGTTTGGTTTACAGTTACATACAGGTTTTAGCTTTCCTTCTAAGTAGTATCGTGCTAATGTTGTGTATTTTCTTTTATTCTTTTTTTATAATCTGCCGTTCCAGGTAAACAAACATAAAATCAAAAGCAGCACATGATTCCTCAAACATCTCAAAACAACTAATGCTGAGTTAAATGTGGCGGCAGACGGACAATGAAACACAGACGACACTAAAAATCTATAAAAAGAAATAGAATGTCTTGTATTTATCCTCCGACATTTCATTTTTCTTCCACTGTTTCTTGTCTTATATTAAAAAATGGGACAACGGCTCCCTCAAACTAATATTTTTTTTTCTTTCGTGGTCACAAAACAGTTTAAATTATTAAATTATTTTATCATAAATACTTACTAGTATCAGTATTGGAGTTTGATTAACAATTTAATTTATGAATTTATTTAGATAAAAATGATGCTAAATCAATACTATTGTAATTTTTCCTTAATTTGATAATTTCTTAACTATGTTTTGCTGTCTTTATTGCAGTACATGTAGTCTAATAGTTGAATCTCTAAAAATAAAAATAAATAATTAAAGCTATAACTTGGAATTATATATGATCATTTTCTGTCTCCATGTCCCCCATCTGATAATAAACATTAATTAAACTTATCTTAGTGTCCAAGTCCCTGATGGACAGACGCACAGTCCTCATCTCTTGGTCTCTCTCTCTCTCTCTTTCTCTCTCCCTCCCTCCTTCTCTCCTCCGTGTGCTGTCATCTAGATTCCCTCACTAACATGTAAATTTAGGTCAGGCCACAGTCTCCTCCGGGCTTCGCAGGAAAACGTGGAAATGGATCGTTTCTCACAAGTTAATCTTATTGGGAAGGTGGGAGGGGAAAGTGAAAACAACGCGGCCTAACGTGGAGAACAAGACGGCATCGAGGTGGGGGGAAAAGATGAAGAGGAGAGGGTGCGAGCTTAAAAAAAAGATAACCGAAGAGAATTACATGGGAGATGGGAGTAGGGGTTAAAAAAAAAAAAAAAAGAGAGGGGGAATGGGAAAAGAAGGGAAGAAAGTACTTGGAGACGAGAAGAAGGGAGGGGACACGAGGCAAGATGAGGACAGAGGGATGGGCAGAAAGACAATGTAGGAGGGAGGAGGAGCAGAGATGAAAAGAAAACAAAAGAGGAGAAGGAGGAATGAGGGGAGCGGGGAGAAAAGGAGAAGAGATGAGAAAAGAGACGAAGACAGGAGTATGCCACTCACGTCTTATCTCAGTGCTTTCTGCCAGCGTCAGAGCTCTCAGTGCTGGCAGCTCGCATACTAACAGACAGGCCATATGGCTTCATTATGAGACACACACACACGCACAATGCGCGAGGACACACCACTCTCAACAAACTCATAACAACGCGCACACACAGACGCCCAGACGCGCGCGCACAAACACCACAACCACACAGGTGCAAACACGAGCAGGGAAAGGAGAGGAGGAGGTGTGTGTGACGAATCGAATGAAGGGAGCGAGGAGGAGGATGTAATGGCACGTTGAGTTTTTCTTGCTCCGGGGGCTCCGAGGGAGAGCAGAGCTGGCCCAATTACTGAGCCTTACATGGACACACACTCACACATATGCATGTTACACACTCGGTCACGCACGCCTTTTTGCTCAATCTGGGGAGACTGGGAGAACATAATAATTATGATCAGATAGAGGGTGAGCAAATATTTGGAATAAAGAAAGTGCAAATCACAGTCTTTATGCAGATGTAGCGAGTCCTCAAGCCTGTACACACACGCACACACACACACACACAGACTTCAAGGGGACACCTAGGAGGGAAAGCCTTACAGCTGTGGAGGTGTTTTGGATGACGGGACCGCCTGGGCAGGTTGCACTTACCGCTGTGTAAACCACTTGACACATATTACAGCCATTAGTATCATGATCCAGGCGGTCGATGTTCCCGGTCAGGAGTCCCCAGGGGCCGGGCCCGGCTCTCGGTTGGACCCCCTCTCTTGGGGTCGCCGGAAGAGTTCTGGAAGCGTTCTCTATGGACCACGTGTGTTGGAATAGGGATAACTGTGCTTTACGGCAAGGACGTGAGGTTAATGTGAACACTTGTCAGTCACGCAGTGAGGTCAAGAAGAAAAAAGATACAACTTCAGACAATATGAGCTGACGCAAAAGCTGGACGAAAAAATCTAACTGATGCTTGTTTCTGTGGAGGCCGTTAAGCACTGCTACTACTGCAGCTTGTGTTTATATGTGGGATCTATATGTGGTCATTGTACATTAGACACAATTTAATTTAAAGTTGCACCATTGCTAGATTACAGGAAGGTGCTATCCAGCAAACCTACAATAGCTTCTCTGTAGGACACTAAAGGTAATTCTTGTTGTGGTGGACATTCTGCTTATTCATTTTAAATAAATTATATGCAGCTCAAAAAAAAAAAAGCAAATTATGTTTGCATAAAAAAATATATATATTTTTTTGTCATCAATTTCACGGTAACAAGTTGTCTATATTGTTGCTAACTAGTTTGCCACATTAATTAATATTCATTTGCCGTATATGCCATTTTCAGAAAGTTTCAAATAATTTTGGTCCAAATATAAATATAAATTAACACACACATTCTTTGATTTTTATTTTAAATAACTATAGGTAATGAAATATTATACTGTGTGCGTCTCTTGCGGCCATGGTTGGAACTACTGACAAAGGCTATATGGAAAACTCAGCTTTATTTAAACTATTTGTACTTCCCACAAAAAGACATTTGCTCTCTGTGTCGTGGTTTTCTCCCCTGCAATGAGTCCTCGCGCCAGAAGAGTTCAGCGCACATTACCTGGAACGACCATCTCTTATTTTTAATTAAACATCCAGATAACTGTGGCATAAATGGGTTTGCTGTGATCGATTTCGAAACACATTCACCATTTCGTCCGCGTTTCCGCAGCTCCCTCGTGAGCCGGAGAAGACCACAGAATGTATTTGACCTTGCAAATGAGTGAAGTTTGTCATGAAGCCCTGTATTTCTCTCCCCCTGACGTTTACAGCCGTCCATGTGGAAACATTATCGAAACAAATTCATTTGATCCTTAGTCTGTTTCTCATATTTTTCGCTCCAGTAGACACACACACACACTGTTAATGATCTGTAGTTTATGCTGTTTTATAATAACTATTTGATTAGTGCAAGATGATTTACTACTGTTGTCTGTTATTGCTCTTTTGTAATCAGCATCTTATTTCAGAATTGGCATGCAAACCTAAGGTATTTAATAGATTTAACAGAGTCCTGCAGAGCGGCAGGCAGACATTTTTATCAGATGATGTGGTAAGTATGGATTTTTCTGCGGTTTCCTATTACAGTATACACCGGCTTATTGAATTCAACAGAGCATGTAATCCTGGAATTGCTGACTCCTCTTCATTTCAGATCGCTTTGTAATTCACTTGACATTATTAGATACAAAGACATGTTTTTCTAATAGAATGACTTATTTGGGTAGCTTGAAAACGCATCAGTGGGACATTTTGATGGCATTGCGCTAAAGTCACCCAGTGATCCTGTCTGTGAATGCCCTGGCCCACGGTGCAATGGGGTTCCACCAAGTTCAGTGTCATTTGAGTTTTAAATTACTTAGCAGGCCCAGACACAAACACACACACATACATCAAAGGAACTGTCAGGTTTATATTTCATTCTTTTAAAGGAAATAAAATAGGAACTCATTCTATTGTCTGCGGCCCATTTACTTAAAATATGTGTGCATCTTGTATCGGACAGGGTGAGTGAACTAAAAGAAATTGTAGTTAGATATCTGCGCAGTACAGCTACAAAGGAGTAGGCGCTAAATCTGTTTTCACCCAAAAAACAGTACAAACTGAACATTCGGTTTAATTGCTCTCCGTGACAATGGCCAACTCTTTACGGACCCTCTGTTTCCATTGTTCGGGTTAATTCATCTGGGCCAAGTTATAGGAACAGATGAACTGAAGCTGATGGAAAGAGAATGGAGCCCTGCAGTCTCAATCACCGCAGGACGGGTGCTCTCATGGTTCGGCTGGGGGGAGGGGTGCCCGTTGCCGGGATACTGGCCGGATCCAGTCTGGAGGTCCCGCTGTTATATTGGACAACACGCTTGACCCTCTGGTGACCCCAAATTGGCCCCTGACCCGAGTAGTCACACCTAATCAATGCAGCCAAGCACACGCTGACTCAGGGAAAGGTTGGTGCTGCCTACCTGCTGGCAGAGACCCGGAGCACAGAGCGGCACGGCGGATCAATATCATACAAAGTGACATCTGCAAGCATTTAAAATCACATTTGCTATAATCGCTCTTTGATATGTTGTCATGAACATGACATGTGGCATCTCAAAAATTTTAAGTGGTTCCCCAGTTGGTCAAGGATTTTGGAAAAAGCAAAGTAAATCAAGAGAGAATGAAACATATGCCCCTGATGTATCTATTCAGGTGCCTGGGTCTGCGTATACTTTGATAAGTTTGATAGATCTAAGTATATCTGTACAGCAAAAAGTGTCACTTTATAGAATAACAAAATAAAAATCTGGGACTTTTCTATTTTATATTCTGTTATTATGGTCAGAACACATACACGAGTAACCACGGTAACAATATTTTGACTTGAGAAGGAAAATTTTGTTGCATTTCATACCACATTAGGTATGTTTACATGGATTTTATTATCAGTCCAAAGCCGACAGATCACAGACCAATGCAGACGGGTAGTTTGGACCTTTTCATAGTCGTTCAAATGAAAAAAGTACCGTGCAAACCATCTAGCCTCATAACTTTTCCGGCTCCGTTCTTTCCGTGCGTGCCCTCCATCTTGATGCAAATGCGTGGGGACGTTCTGTTTCCCCACCTCTCAGAAAAATGGCCGCTCCCGAGCGGAACTGCATGGTCTCCTGCGGAGGACGGGCTCTTTGCAAACTCGCGAAGGATTGAACTTTGGCGGGCGCGTATTGCGCGGTAAAATAACAAGAATGAACTTGAACATGTGCCAAAGAGATAAGATGGCTGCTGAGGAAGGAGGACGCGTGACGTATTCATTTTTTGCGCATGTCACACAGCTGTACCAGTTGGATGAGTCAGCACACTGTAGGCATCAGACCGTATTAAATCACTTCCCAGGTAAACAGCTGACCTAAAACTGATTTGAAACAGACGTTTGTATGTAACTGCAGCTTCCATGTCTGTGTGCTTCATGACAAAAACAAAAATATAAAAAGATACACATCGTGCTCAAAATGACAAAGAAATAAAAGATATTGGTGAGCAAGAGGCAAAACTGTTTCAGTGTACACAAGTTTAGATTTTCCTCCAAATGTCATTGGTTAATGGTTGTAAAAATGTTAAGGCACATAACCGATATTGAATGCCCAACACATTCTAGTCTCGACTGTTGCTCGCTCTTCATAACGGCAAACACAGCGCGCTTTGGGCGTGGCACGCCAAATATGAAACCCTGCCTCGCGATCTGGCCCCGTCGCCGGGCTGTCAACAAATACAAACCGTGCACTAATCCCACAGATTTCTTCATCCCGCGGCCTGGCATGAGGAGAAATATGATGACACACCCAGCGATCTCTCAGATTGCTTTAGAGTGGCCAGCTGTCTCAGACTGGTGGGGCAGATAGTGTGGGTGTTGCGAGCGCACACACACAAAAAAGGAACTAAACAGAAACAAACACCTCTGTGGAGGAGTTTAGAGAGAAACTAAACATTTAAAAGGTGCTTTTTAAATACTGTATTTCAGGTTTATCCTCTGCTATTGCATCTTTTTTTTATATACAGAACTAAATGTCATTTGGTTTTAAAGGAATTTTCAATTAGCTTATATACGTGTTCATTTGAATTATCTTTACAACACGTGTGTTTAAACCTATCCCCACATTAGAGCAGCCTAGCATGTACCGCAGTGATCCATCTTTGAAGCCACGTTTAGTGTTTGAAAGAAGGTTGCTGTGCTTACATTCTACTTTTGTGACGTTATAGCCGAGTTTTGGGCTAAGTCAGCAGCGTATCCATCACTTCCCTTCATCCAGCCGACTGCTGGGTTCTGCTCTGCTTAGCTCCACCGTGGTACAGCGCACTTTGTTTCTGCAAACTTTTCCCCGAATCCGTTTTTTTTTTAAAAGGAATTCCACTTCTTTTTCTAATTATTGTAAATTTTTGAGTCGCCATGGTTCCACATTAAATCACCACAACAACAAAACGAGGGAGGGTTCGCCAAGGATTCTTTAGAAAGAAATATCCTAATGTGCTTTAATTACTTCTAGCTTACAATGTTTCATTTCATGTAGTTATGAATCATAGAATGTGTACATGTTGCTACAGGGAATCATTTAAGTGTTTGCTATGATGACTCACTTGCGGTGCAGACCTAAAGAATCATTTTCTGCAGCAGTGGAGAACCTTTTTTTTCTTTCTTTTTTTTTTTGTTGTGGCTCCACACTAATTATGGTAGCTTTCCCGGGGCCTGGGCCGGGATAATTTACTGCACAAAGAAGTTTTCAGTTATTCTAGTTGGAAAAAAAAAAAAATAGAAAATTAGAGGAGAGGAGCTGGTAGGGAACCACTGACAGAAATCCAATCTGTCCGGCTAAACACAACATGCGCCCAGAATAAACAGAATATTAACTTCACAACACGGAATAACACACATTCCTACGGGCTGTGACGGCTTCCAACTTGTTTCATATTTAACATTCAGTACGGCCAAGTTTAGGGTCAGTTTTTTCTTTTTCTTTTTTCTTTTTTACAACATCGAATGAGTTGCAAAAAAAAAGAGGACATGGCAAAAATGACCAATAAACGTTGTAAGAAAAACTGCATTTAATGTGGCTGTTTTCAGACCAGTTTTAAAATCTTTCGGAATTTGAATTTACAAGTTAACACTTAAATAATGCCTTTTCCCTTGGTAAAATAAAGTTACTGGTGATAATTTATATTATAGCCCATTTACAGTATCATTTTGTTCTATGATTTGGTAGCATTTGGTAATCTACTGGTTCCTGTACTGTGGTACAGTAAAGCAGACTGCGGGAAAAAACATAAACGACCATGTTTTTACTGCGTATTTAAGTAGCTACAAAGTGGAGAACAGTCAAACACTTGATATTACAGCCTGCAAACTTGGTTTATCTATGCGTGCATGTGAGAACTATCTGATTAATTCAAACCATTTCACTGCAGATAATACTGTTTTTTTGTTTGTTTGTTTTTTTACAATTTCCTTCACATCGCTTCACACTCAGATTTTTTTCCATTCTCAGGAGAGGGGACTGCCGCTTGTGATATTTCTTTGACATAAAGGCTACTTTTTGTCACCCGCGTATTCGTCTTTCTCCTGGAACAAGGTTTGAGACCTCGCCGAGGAAATCTCCCAGTCGGAGAGGGCTGTTATTGCAGCTGCATTTTTCTTATTTATTTACACAGATATAATTTATCAGCGTAAATCAGCCGGTCTATCGGAATGATTAGAAAGTTTGTCTTGGCTGCCGAGGCTGCAGAACCCACCCACCTCGCCAGCTCGCCAATCTATTCACCTGACCACAGCACCTCTCCTCACATAAATCTGCTGGATTGCTCTGCTTCTGCATGTTGGCTTTTTTTTTTTTAACAACCTGTGTGTTGCTCTGTGCAGCTTTGTGTTTATGTACATTTGCATGCACGGTACGCCACAACCGTATTTTAACATTTCTTCTGGACGGATAGGAGGTTGCCTGATCCGGGGCGTGCCATGCACATCCATCACGGTGGCGGTCTGGTTTTCCACTGATTTAAGACTTACCCAAGCGGCCACGCCGGCCACTGTACTCTGACCACGGCCGTTCCATCACCCACCCGCCTCCTAGTCTCAGTATCACTGCACAGAAACCCAGCCGCTCTTTATCTCTTGCCCTGTGGGTTTTATAAGTAAAACTGCTAAATGCTAAAGGTCTAACATAATCGTAAAATATAATTTTAATGAGAATTATATTGCACATCTGCTTTCTGTATAGTCTAGAAAAAAAATAAATAAAACAAGCCGAAGACATTAACACAGTTCCAACAAGCAGACCACATAACTCTGACATGTAAAGATGTGAAGGCTATTTTAAGCTTTAATTCCTCAAGTCTCTGAAGGCATTGAGAAACTACATTAGTAAAAATTCTTGTGGCATGGTGATGATATAATTTTGTACAGTCCCTGAGTTTTTTCTTTTTTTTTTTTCGTATTAGAATTTGGAGTGACTATTCTCACAAGTCCTCTCTAGAAGTGTTTAAGATGACTCTGTTTCAAGTGATATACGTCTATTGAGAGTACAGTCGCATCGTCCTCAGCTACCGGCTTGGATTTTTTTTTATATATTCTTTTTCTTTTTTTGGAGTGCCGGCTGTCCATTTGCACAAAGCGGATTTTGCATCAGCCAGCTTAGAAGTGAGTGTTTCTTTGAAGTGCTCTAATCCTTCCTCTACCTTCAGACAACCTTTCCCGATCCACAGTGCCAGCTAACTGCACCGGCAGCATGGTCCACACCCCCTCACGTACCCATATGCTAAAGATATATAGTGTAATACTATAAAATACATGTAACAACACATTATCACAAAGACAAGAAGTTATAGGAGGAAAGCCTCACATCTATACATTTTATCTAAAGCTCTTTAAAGAGGACTCTTAAATTGAGTCATTAATTTCATAAATCCCCTGATTTGTCCTGCAACCATTTCCTGGGTCATTTGATGGGCTATAGTGTTTCTAGGCAGGCATGCGTGTTCTGGGAAAACAATGCATGAAATTCTATAAATGAGGAACCAGTCAATTTGAATTTATTTTACAAGACGTATCCTAAACAACGAACTTCTGAGGGGGGATGAATTTCCATAACACACACATTAGCATATGGATGTAAACAAGCATGGTACACGGTACATTTCAAACATCCACGTGGGCACACACACCAAAGCAGTCGGGAATCTTACATCAGATCCAGCCGAAGGCCTCAAATTCTATCTCAGTGAAAGTCCCGCGCTCCACTGAAGAGGCAGAGCTGTCAGAGTGGGTGGCGTAACCGAGCTGACAGACTGCTGTAGACTGCTGCTCTTTATTTGCCAGACAGAGATCAGCAATTTTCAATTTCCTCCTTGCCGCACGCCTAAGCCCACACACTACCAAGGCACCCTTCAACAACAAAGGCCAACTTCTTTGAGTGAGAAAGATGACTAACAATTGCACAGAGAAGCGGGCTATCCAATCGGAGCTGCTGTTGCTGGCGGGTGGTCGGCCTCTTTTCCCATACTCCTCTCCCTTTGGCCGGGAGTCTTAACCAATCCTCTGCCAGATGGGGTCACTAAAGTCTCACCAACAGCTCCCCTATTGGCCGGGGTAGTCCACTGAGTGAGGGAGCAGAGAGGAGAACAATGAATGAAATCAACGATACAACAGGCAGATGCTGCGTGCGTGTGTTCTGGTCGATATGTTTCAGTCCAGCTTTCAGTTCAGTAATATTATAGACTCGTGATCAATCCGCATTCCTCTTTTGTTTTGCTTGCCTGACCACTTTTATTCCTCTCTGTGTGTGTGCTCATTCTATCGGTGCTGGAAGTAGAGAGTGTACGTTGGCCTCCACTCTCTCTCCCTCTGTTCTCGGTGCGCCAGCTCTCCTCCTGAAAGGAATCCCAGGCTTTCAAGGCGCTTTTTTGTGAACCGCTCATCAAAGCCTCCTCGAATGCTATACCGCTGGTTTTGAAGTCAATATCCCATTTTTACTTTGGAAGAGATCCTATGGTTCCGGTTGTGCGACTCTCTCTCTCCTCGCTTTTTAATCATATGGACACGCTTCAATTCAAATTGGCTCTTTTTCTAAAAGGATATTGATTGAAATTGACAACATTTTTAACTGATCTCCATAGCTGGCCTTCATTTTTATACTTTTTATACTCTTTTTTTTTTCATGCTCTTTGCGTTGCCTTTGACTTCTACGAAAAACCTTGAGGAAAAAAACAAACAAAGCAACCTTCAGAGACACCCTTAAAAGATGGACTAAACATTTGTAGCAATTCCCTCAGGGTTTTTACTCATAAAATGCTGAATGTCGCCAAAGGTGCTGCCCATAAAAACCTTCAATCCAACGAATAAAGTAAAATAAATACTGTGGACAAAAAGGAGACAAAACTGTTGACTGTATTCTATTATACATTGCCAACACATTGCTAGACAGTGGAGTATTTAATTTATTTAGAAATTACTGCTTGACGTGATAATTGGCTTAGAAACTGCTCCAAATCATGATTAGTAAATGGGGAAAAAATTATCTTGCTATTATAAACAGAAATCCACATCCACTGCCGAGCCCCTGTGTGCCCTACTTTGGATCACAGTCCACAGTGCATACCTCTCCAGCAGAGGGATTGAGTTTTTCCTCCCTTGTTTTGCTCTCCAAAGGTTTGGCCAGACAGCCAGTGGAAAATTGGAGAGTGAAATTTTATTGGGGAGGGTTAAAAAGCAAAACACCGGCAGGATGATAGGGAGCGATGGATTCAGCTTATCCGCACGAACACAGTGGAGGTAAGATGACACTTCTCCTCCCGCCGAAACGATGAAGACTGCTTTGTCATTCTCCTAATTGGATGTGATTACATTATAACTGGGAGGGAATGATTGTGCTCGCTGGCAGGGGTGAATCCGTGTGCTTGTTCTACCACAAATTACCTCTTATTGAATTAATTTTCTTTGAATAAAAATTGGCAGGGACTTCGCGTATCATCAAAAGGCATCGTGGCATAGTTGGACACAACCGTGGCGGTGGGTGGGTTGATGTGCTGCACACAAACAACAGAACACAACAAAAAAACATGGCGGATGCTTACGTTAAATGAACCAACATCCGATACACTTGGCACTCATTAATTGGAGGCCGCTTTTATAATGTTGGAAAATGCACAAACGTTTTTAGAACCAACCTAGAAAGTCGCATGCTGTGAGGTGTTTTGATGGTGGCTCTATATAGAAAGTGTTCAAAATGTAAAAATCCCTAAAATGATTTTAAAGGCTTTGAAATGAGTCTGAAACACAAGCTTTTGTCTATTTCTACACTATTACTTATTTTACATGTGTACAACCTTTCTATACAGATTATAGAAACTGAATGCATATACACTGCCTGGCCAAAAAAAGTCATCACCAAAAAAAAGGTTGTTGGACCACCTTTAGCTTTGATTACAGCACTCATTCGTTGTAGTATTGTTTTGATAAGCTTCTGCAATGTCACCAGAATTATTTCCGTCCAGTGTTCCTTCTCCAGCACATCCCAAAGATTCTCAATGGGGTTAAGGTCTGAACTCTGTGGTGGCCAAACCATGGCCTCATGCTCCCTGAACCACTCATTCAATATTTAAGCCCCATGAATCCTGGCATTGCCCGTGCCATCAGGGAAGAAAAAAATCATTGATGTAATAACCTGGTCATTCAATATATTCAGGTAGTCAGCTGACCTCTTTCTTTGGACACATGTTGCTGAACCTAGACATGAGCAACTGCAGCAACCCCAGATCATAGCACTGTCCCCACAGGCTTGTACAGTAGACACTAGGCATGATGGGTGCATCACTTCATCTGCGTCTCTTCTTACCCTGATGCCCCCATCTCTCTGGAACAGGGTAAATCTGGACTCATCAGATCACACGACCTCCTTCCATTGCTCCAGAGTCCAATCAATCCAGTCCAATTTATGCTTCCTAGCAAATTGAAGCCCTTTTTTCCAGTTACCCTCACTGATTGGTGGTTTTCTTAAGATTACACAGCTGTTCAGTCCCAATCCCTTGAGTTCCCTTCACGTTGTACGTGTGGAAATGCTCTTACTTTCACTATTAAACATAGCCTGAGTTCTACTGATGTTTTTCTTCGATTTGATTTCACCAAACGTTTAAGTGATCACAGATCACGATCAATCAGGATTTCTTTCCGACCGCATTTCTTCCTCTAAGACATTGGTTCCCCACTATCCTTCCAGTTTTTAATAATGTGTTGGACAGTTCTTAACCCAGTTTTTTTTTGCTTGATGCATGCCAATGATTTAACCCTTCTCAAACAGAGTAACATCTTTTCCACGACCATAGGATGTGTCTTTAGACATGGTTGTTTAAGAAATGAGAAGCTACTGTTGTCAGCTGAAACATTATCACCTATGCAGTAATTATCCAATAGATTCTCCAGTCTCGTACCTATTTGGTTAGTTAAATTCACGTGGCAACTGGCCAGGCAGTGTATAATATCACTATGGATCACTGAAGAAAAACTGAGTGCATTCAGATATGGCCAATGAGGTTGACAATGATGTTGACAATGATGTTTTCTTACTTTAAATGATTGTGGCTAGCTTGGGCTTTGTTTACAGCCTCTATGACGGCTTCCCTCTTCTGGTGGCTTGTGTTCGTTGCCCCCTTTGGCCCTGTTCTCAGTGATGCTGCCTTATTCTGAGACTCCCGCTCTTACTGTGATGCATAAATTGCACTGTAAATTGTGATTAAAAAGTAATTTTCTTGACGTTCGAATGAAAAATCCCAAAAAACACACCTTGATGAGAAGACAAGATTTAACCGTGTGTGACCAATCAGACGTTAACTGTGTTTCATCGTTCCTCCTCAAGCGTGGTTTATGCCCCTGCGGGTCATTTATACTCGTGCACTTGTCAGTCTGGCTCACGCTGTAAAAAATGCAACCCAAAATTACTCGGTTGTGTGTTTTTTTGCCAGTCGGGTTAATTTTTGTTTCTACTTTCTGCTTTAGTTTTAACAATGGCGACTGAAACTTTCCACCAAAACGTTCAATTTTGCCAATGACCAGTTGTACAGATGTTTGTATCTCCGAGTCTCCTCAGTTAACCTTCCCTTGATGTGTTCTGTCTGTATTGATCCAAAACAATCAATTTGAAAATTGTGGAGATGGAGAAGCAGATGGAAATACTAAAGCATAAATACACCACTACTGAGTGGACCAATCACAGCTCTTGTGGTCTGTGAAACATTTCTGGGGAGGTGTACATCAGGTTACGGCGTTAGGGTCTGCCTTACCTATGGCGTCAAACTGATCCAGAAGCATAAACTGCGCACTACAGTGTGCATCCTCCTCAAGATGTTATACACCTGAGGGGAAACGTTCGTTTATCAGTTGCAGATATTCTACCACAGCCATAAATCTTCACCACAGACACAGCAGTGGTATACTGAGGAGAACAGAAATTCTATGCATAGCGACACAGTTGCAGATCTAAACAAAAATAATGTTGCTTGTGAAGTTAAAGTTATTAAACTTCGGTGAAACACGCTGGCTCCATTAAACTGCACTTGTCAATCCCGTCTCGGTACACAAAGCTCTTAAATAGTGGAAGTAGGCACCGTCAGTTACTATCACAGTTAAGCTGTCATCATAAACATTCAAGTCTTTCCTGGCAAATTAAAGAAAGTGTCACATGCGTCTGTTCGAGGCAATTTTCTCATCTACTGTAATGGATGCGAAGGGGATGATAAGGAGGAAGGGAAAGTATCAGGTAAGCAATTAAACTGAAGCGCCCTCTTGTCATCCCTTTTGCGTCTTCCTCACTCCTTCCTACCCAACCTCCTCCTTTGTGCTGCTCAGCATTCATTAGGCCCGACTTCCCCAAACACTGTTTTATCTACAGGAAACTTTACTGTGTTGAACTCGTGATCACCCTGATAAACCGCCAGGCTAATTAAACAGAGCCTCATACAATGTGTTCCTGCATGTGTATATGCATATTTATGTGTGTATGTGCGTGTGTAATCCACGGAGTGCGTCTCTTTATCTCCTTTCCAGTCCCCCTCCCTCCTCTCCCTATCCCTCCTTGTCTGTTGGGCTCGGGGAAATGATGCTGAATGCTGAATGCTGAAAATATGGCACACGCTGAAAGCAGCATTTAAATCTTGACAGTGGCTGGGATTAGCTAGGTAACGAGGAGGACAGCTTGGGAAAAACAAGCCAGCGAGGTGAACTCGAGGACAGGGAGGCGGAGGAGAATGATTCCGGTTTCTTGGGCGCAAGGAGAAATGGGGCAAATTTCAGCGCGAAGTTTCATAATTATCCCCAAAACTATCAGTAGTGCATCCCAAAGTTTCACTTTGAAGCTTTTCTCAATTTTAATGATTGTCAAGCTTTTTTTTTTTTCAAATATCCTCCCAACAGGAACTTCAGCTCAGATGGCCTGAAGTTTCAAACTCCTCTTGTAGCCTTTTTGTGTGCCATCATTATCTGTGAAAAAGACACCAAAGTTCCTTAAACAAACACACTTGAAGGAAACTGTGTCTTCCTTTAATGCTCCACTCTTTTCCCACACACATTTTAAATCAGCTCGCATTTGCTGGGCTAAAAAGCAAACACGATCCCGGTTGCGTCGTCGCCCGCGTATTGCCCTCGGACTGGACTGCAGACTGCTAAATCCTAATCCCCTCCCCTATGAGTCTTCTGCAAACCTCAGCTTGATGAACATGTGCTGAACTCGCTCTGCGCGCTTCCTCTTTGGTCTGGAGAGAGGATGAGGTAGAGAAGGAAAACGTGAGTGGGAGAAAGATTGAGAAGGAGAGTGGGGGTGAGAAAACGTTCCAATTAAAAAGCTCTCCGCTAAGGCCACGTCGTCTGACATTAACATGTGCACACGGGGCAAGAATACGCGTACAATGCATACACTCAGCTCCATGATTGACTTGTGGTTCCTTGGCTGGACCAAAAAAAAAGGGAAATAGGAGGTTACACCATATGCCTGCCTGCCTGTGTGTGCATTGCATATGCAAAGCCCTAATGTTTTATGCATAAGGTGTTATGCAATCTCTGTGTCAAGGCCTTACAGTCGTGCTGCATTTCTATTCAGACAGCACAGGCGTTTTTTTTTTTTTCTTTTCCATTTCATATTTTAGGCTATGCATTGACATTCACTTATATATATATTCCTTCGTGTCAGTCTGAGCAGAGATGTGAGCTTAAGTGGAATGAATAAAAGGGCAAGCTTACCTCAGCTCAAGTGACAAACACCCAACTTAGAGAATGGTTTAGCGTCCCTTCTGGCTGAAATGAATCCATAACCGTGCGTAATGGTATAGAGAAAATTACGCAGACGCTTGATCTTTCAGAGGAATAATGATTTAATGCCTTTCAGGAAGTACTATGTGATATCATGGAACTGCCTATGAATAGCACACCACTTCACACGTATTCATGGCGACACATTTTAAACGTTTCGTATGTTGGTTTATGGCATTAGACAACACGCAAGATGGTTAAAGTTGGAGCCAAGGACGAGGGGGTGTAGGTGGTCCTTCATGTTGACAATGTGGCGTAAAATAACACGCCAAAAAGTAGTTACACTCAACGTGACGTGGCGTGTTACTCATAAGCTGTTAGATGAGACCAGGATGGAAAATATATGTTATAGCTGTAAGAGCTTTGTGTTAGCATGTGAGCCCAGTCATCCACTAATGTGGTCAAATTTCCATTACTTAAAAAAAATAAAACACTTCTAACAGCTCTGGTTGTTATTTTTTTGAGGGATTTCTATGGAGTTCTTCTTGAACTATCTGATCCTACGTCAGTCAGCCTGCGCTGTATTCTTTGGAGCCTCTCTTTATTTTTCCATTGCAATTATATTAGCTATCTCCAGTCAGGTCATTTTATTCAGCAGTTCTGTAAACTTAGTTTCTGCCCATTAGCAGATAGTTTGAAGGAAATATTTTAAGACTGACATGAAAGGCTAGTTTTTTTGCAGAGCGCCAGCATCTATTTCAATTGATCTCAATAAGAAGGGAGTTTATGTGGCCTCTTAGATAAAAAGATCTGCATCCATCTTTTTTTTTTTTTTTTTTTTCCAGAGCACTCAGAACGAAAGAATAATCAGCTTTACTTTAAAGTATGCTTTGTTTAAATGTACTCTAGTTGTCACTGGGGGATGACAAATGTGCACTCTGTAATGTGACTCATTCATTTAGGATGTGTTGTTGAAATTTCACTTACAAAACTACGCTGTACAAGATATGGACGCACAAAAGTCAGACGATCTAGATTAGGCCAGGTCATGCCGCCTCCTATGACTTGATGATGACTCATCGATACAACCACATTAGAAAAAGGTGTGATGAAGCACTGGTTTAAATATGGGGATGATTGTCTCTCCTGGGAGGTATCCTTAGTGTTGCACCTGAACCATTCACATGAGAGGTGCTAAAATGAAAAAATGAAAAAAAAGTAGAGTTTGAGAGAGAAGTTGAGAAACATACTTACTTTGTCACCTCCATACGCCTGGCCAGTCACTGCATGAACTTTAAATGTCAATGTAGAGTTGGAACGGACAGAGTGTCGGGTTTAGTCCCTCTAATTCTGATGTCAGTGCAGGAAGGTGTAGGAACAGAGGGTTTCAGAGGCTGTTCAATCATCCGACAAGCAGTCCTGATACACCTGCACCTTCAGATCAAGTGTTTGATCACTTATGCCTCCCAGCTATAAGGTTCCAGGCCGATTAGGGCCTTTCTGTGTGGAGTTTGCATGTTCTCCCTGTGTCTGCGTGGGCTCTTTCCGGGTAATCCGGCTTTCTCCCACCATCAAGACATGCTCATTAGGTTAACTGGTGATTCCAAAGTGGCCATAGGTGTGCAGTTGTGTGACAGGTGTGTGAGTGTGAATAGTTGTCTGTCTCTCTGTGTTAGCCCTGCTATAGACTGGTGACCTGTCCAGGGTGTACCCTGCATTTCGCCCAATGGCAGCTGGGATAGACTCCAGCCCCCCCGCAACCCTTCACAGGACAAGCGGTTACAGAAGATGAATGAATGAATGATGTGGTTTCTGCTGCAGCCTCTGATCTCTCTTCTTTAAGACTCTATGGGGATGGACATAAGGAAGGTTTGATCGCCTGTGACGCCCGGGGTACAGCTGGCTCACTGATGTCCTGAGGCCTGGGGTTTCATACCAAGATTTCTGGACTGAAGCTGGCGATAGCTCACATTTCGAAAAATAATTAAATATATTGATACAGTATATATACTCTATGAAGAGGGTTTCCCGTGGACTAGTGCAGTATTGATTAAGTCTGTAACGCAATGTAATTAATCAAACTACGTTTCATTTATTCTATAACTGGAGCATGACAGTGACAGGTATAACCAATTTTCAAGTAAAAAAAAAGAAAGAAAAAAAAAGCAACTTTTGGCCCCATTTATCAGTCTAACCTTAGTTGTCAGTGATGTGTCAGTGCTTTAGCGCTGTCACTTTACTGTCTGTCAGAGAGAAGCCCACAGAGAGAGCCCAGACAAGCCCTCTGAACTCTACCACTCACTGGTTCAAACCCTGACACATCAAGCACGCATGCACACACACACACAGACTTGACTGACAGAGTTGGTCGCAGGAATACTGACCAGGAGATGACCATGGGAAATGATACACAAGGTCACTTTTGTTTTCTTTACTTCTTTTTAGTCTCGGCACAGCCAGCGCATGACATTGAAAGCCTCGGTTGTGCTTTTTGTTTTCCAGCCATTTATTTATTTTTGACTCTTTTCAGCTACTGAAAAAGCTTTTGATTGACACATGGTGAACAAATGCCTCATGCAGTTATATTCTCACTGTTAAGTCGACCCCTTTGTTTTGATATTATAAATCAGCGTTTCGTTTGGCTACACTTATAGATCGGGATCAAAGAAGAAACACTCTTAATGCTTTGTGTTTTTTTTTGATCCAAGCATTTAAACAACATGTTAGTAGGTGTGCTCAGCTGTTTGCGAAGGAAAGTGATAATTTGTCATGGCCGCCCACGGTGCTTAGATGATGTACTATGTCGTTATTACTCTTCTGTCCATCACCACATAAAACACACCCAAAAGATTTGATCGGTGTGAAATTCATCTGGGTTCCAGGCTACCATGTGTACCATGCACTTTCCGAGCTGTTGCTATGACTTGGAGTGTCGTTCACATGAATTTTCACATCGAGGTACGAATAGTATGTCAAAGTCCACATTTAAACATTATGATGACTGCAGGTAAAGTGAAGCGGCATCATTAAACCACCATCGTGGAAGGATGTTTGATCTTTGAATGTATTCTGACATAATTTCTTTTAACACGTTAAATGAATCTTTAATTTTTATAGCTATTCTCCATCAGAGTTTAAAAAACAAACAAAAAACTAAACATTGAATGTTATCTGGATGTTGAAGAAGAAAAAAACAGCCACATATAATTTCCAGTTGGCTACAACAGTGCGTGTACTTTAGGGGGATGCAGAAAATGCGATAATGGCAGAGCAGACATGCGAATAAGGATAATGTTGGCTTGCGAGAGGTGCATTAGAGGACAGGACAGATGTAGGGAGGCATTTCTGTGAGGTAACAACAGCATAATCGACTCAGGAACATTGAACGCTCCCCTGTTACCGTGTCCTCTTATCCTTGTGGCTCAGTGGCAGCCTTTGTTATTTCTACAATGGTGGCGTTGTGCTGGCATGTCATCCTTTCACGGTCATTGTTTCTCACCTTAGCCCAGCGACATGGGAGGATGTCCCTGCGGAAAAGACTGTGACCTCCCGTCGTTCGTTTGTTATTGGATCAGTCTCTCATTTCCTCTTTGTTTTTAACCCCTTTGTCTCTCCAGATTACAAATTACTGTTATACTGCGTGTTTTCCAAAGAGGCAGGAAAATATCTCCCAGCAATATAATGTCTCCAGATTAGTTGAAAGGGGAAAGTATCTTGGAAAACAGTCAAAAGCCAACCGAACTGGAAATTTGTGTTTAGATATTTCAATTCCACATTGAGTTCTATAAACAGTATGGCATTTTTGTTCTTTCTTTCTTCCATCTCTCTCTTTTACTCTGACCATCATTAAGCATCTTGCTCGTTTCCTCTCACCCACATCACCCTTGTGGTATTAGTGATATCTCTGAGTCAGGGGACCAGACACATTCACTCACGCACACACACACCCTCACACTCATTACAGAGCAGCAGCTGGAGTCTGAGGCAGTATTAATCCTATTTCTGCTTGTTAATGGGATTATGTCTTTTAATTAAAGGCAAGTGGAGAGCAATTATGAGCAGTGAGAGGATGTGACACAGTTCACTGTCGTGTCATCGTGTCAGCTTTCAAGGTGCTCCGATGCAGGTGGACATGGATATACGGCGATGCTGCTCCAGTGTTGTGCGTGCTGTGTTTTCTTTTAGAAGCGGTATTTGCTTGTTCAGTCAAACAGCTTCATGTGTCACTCGTGTATTGTTGTCATCTCTTAAGTGGCAGTCGTTTCCATTTCTGTGCCCCACATGAGGAACACGAGTTGGTTTATGAGGCCATTCAGCTGCCTCAAGGGGGAAGCTCTTCTCCTCTTTTGCTGGATTATGGTGACAGACCCCGCTAGAGAAGTATTTGAACAGAGGCCGGCAGGGATTGAGGAGCAGCTGTGAAGACAGGTGAGTTGTTCAGGTGAAAAGCTCAGGTGAACACTCTGCAGAGACAATTGCTGGGCAGGTGAGGGTAGTTGGGTATGCCTGGAGAGGAATGATAAAGGATAACAGGAATTTAATACAGGAATTAGAGGAGAGATGAGAGGACGGACCAGCTGTTGTCAAATCTGCTTTGCCTAACTCTATTCATTAATGTTTTAATTCACATGCAATCATTCTTTTCTAAGGATCCAAGATTCACTCACCAGTTTTAAGTGGGAGTTTTTCTGACTCCATGGTATTGGGATCAGATGCGATGTGGGATCAGAAGGTCTAAAAGTTGTCCATATAGGCTATATCTGTTGTATTTTTAATGTAAACCTGTGAATAGTCATAAAGTGTAAGGTTTTAGAAATGACAAACAACACGAGAAGCTGTGATTGTTTCTGATTAATAAATCAATTTAAGCTAATTTGCATGTAAAATGCGATTTCCTTGAGTTGTATTTTCTCTTTGAAGCACCACTCAAGTTGATCTGATCTACTCATCAGAGGCTTGTTCAAGTCAGTTCATTTGCGGCCATTGTTCTCTGTTATCAGGTTTCCAGCAGAACATCGCTTACTAAGTAGGACTGTGATCGTGTGAAGCATGACATCTGAACCAAGTGAAGGTGTCAGAAGTCAGATGTTATTGTAATCAAAGAGGAGCTTTCTTTATATGGCAGTGGTGGGCCGTGCATTTTCCACCTAGGCCTTCGATGACCTCAAACCTTATTCAAAACGCTTCTTAATATGATCCTTATGTCACCGCTGCTATAGAAAACATCAACATACGGATACGCAATAAAATCCAACGTTGCGTCGTAGACAGATATCTCAAGATGAATGCCATTAGTAAAGCAAGAAACTCACTTGGAACAATCCAAAATCTCCTCTCACTCACTGAAGACACAGCTGCACTGCAGCTGTACACACACCACACACATCAAATCCATCCTCTGTCGACCCAACAAAATGACAAAAATATACATAAAAGACGTAAAATATAATTTGTTTTACTCAGCAGAACCTACCAGAACTCAGCCTAGGGTAGCATTCATAGTTGCTGGCCAGAAAGTGGTGGACACACAATTTCCCCAGCTTGTTCAGGCTAGCTGGTTGGGTGCCCCCTTTTGTTGGGAATAATTGAATATGATTAATGGGAAAATATTAATATGTAAGTCAGTCATTTTGATAAAGTTAGGCCAGCAGAGAAGGCTTTGCTGGCCCTGACAACCCACCACTGTGATATCATATCGAGGCTAGACTAAAGGTTACTGAAGGGCATGACACTGCAGACCTAATGCTCCAAACTTAGAGTGACCACGTCATCAGAAAAGGAATACATAGAGATTTGCTCACTGTGAGATAACTAACGTCATCAGGAATACTGATATGGAAATAAACACAAGACTCCATTCAGTGAAAGAGCTGCAAAATAAGTTGCCCAGTAGTGATCTCAGAGTTCGAGTAGCATCTCCAAACCACTTCCAAGGAAACAAAATAGGGCCAGACACTTGGATGGGATGGACCAAGGTATTAAGAAAGTTGAGTCCAAGTTTTAGAATTGTTCCAATAAATAAAGGGTGCAGGTTAGGAGACTAATAAGACAGAGAATCTTATTGTTCATAATCACAGTGAAACATGCTGGTTTAAGTATTAGACTTGGACACTTGGACTCAACTCTATGATCAAGATGACGTAGCTTTCTTCAGAGACATGCTAGACTCTCTGGTGTGCACCTTTGTGGAGAAGAGATTAAGTCTGCTGCAAGATAATGATCCCAAACACACTGCACCTACTTGAAAACCAGAGACAACCAAGGAGTGCTGATAATCATGACTATTCTTTTCCAGTCACCTCACCATAACCCCGCTCATCATACAGTTCAGGAGGTAATTTGAGGATCCCCAGTGTGTGACACTTTCCATGGTGGGTGCCATGTCAACATAGCAACATGAAAGATCCTCTCTAGATGTGTTTGGTTGTACATTTTGTGCGATGGCAGAAACATGGAGGTCAGCATGGAATGCTAAAGCACAGTGACTCATAGCTGGACTTGATTTTCAAGTAGAGAGGTTTAAACCCGCTGTGTCAAACCCCCTCGTAGACTCCCTGAAGCAGCTTAACGTCTACATGGACTGACTCACTTATGGAGCCAGCCTCAAGTGGCAATTCAAAAAACTGTGATTTTTGTGACTGACATTGGCTTAATTTATCAGCCACTTGTTAGTTATCTCCTAAGAGACCTCCTTAAAACACAGACACACTCGGCCCTTAAATTCCAAACAAATGCAAAATAGAAACAACTTCCAGCTGTAGATAGTCCCACTCATACTGTGTGCATTTTTTATAATATCCTTGCACATATTGTAGCACATTTAAAAAAATGATTGATGACTTCATCATGCAGTGAGATTGTGACACCAAGAGGACTGGAGAAACTTGAATATGAATATGACACAATGTGACCGGAGCTGCTGGTTTCACTCCAGGCTAAGATAAAGTTAAAACGTCTCCACTGATAATCCTGTGGGTTAGGTATCATTTGCCCTTTGCGGTGTTCCACAACACACCCGACTCCATTAGCAATGTGAGAACTGCCCTCCATGTTGTGTTTGCATTATAATCCACTTAGAGGCATCTTATAGGAGAAGGTGACACTGGAGTGGAAGTTGCTGCAGTTTTAACAGTGTCTGAGAGAAAGAGCTAATGTGCTGCCATATGGCATGCACTGCTACACACCCAGGTATTTGTACTCGTAGCACATGCGGGACACTCTCAAATATGCATATACAGACACACACAGAGGCAGACTTAAATGGTCTCTTTTTGATCTCCCTTTTAACACTCCCTTGCTCTAATTACCTGCAGTTGCAGACATGATTCTGTCTTTATCCCTCTCTGTTTCTCTCTCTTTTTTTTCTAAGAGTACTGGGGAGGGTTTTGTTCCAATTAGTCCCAGCAGACAAGCTTCTAGCAGCCACCGAGCCTGCCCTCAGGGTGACTAAACCCAACACACCTTGCACTCCTCCTCCAACAGATTAACATGCAACTATGCTGCAGGCAGAGAAAGACAGGGGTGCTAGAGAGAGCAAAGACGCACAGAAAGAGAGGAGCCGAGCGAGAAAGGAAGGTAAGAAAAGGAGACAGCATAAGCGAAACAGAAAATTATGCCTGACAGGGGCGACGGTGGTGAGAAAATGAAGCAAAGACAGAAGGGAAAAAAAGAGGAGATATGTTGGTTCTTTTGCATGTTCGGTTTCTGCTTCATATCAAAGAGTTTGTCAGAAAAGAAGGATCTTGATTCCCTCACGCAACAAGACAGAAGACGTGTTTATTAATTCTTTGTGAGGCAAGTGTAGATCTTCTCTTATAAGAAGTGCTTTACTGTGTATACAGTTTCTGTACCTACTGTCAGAGCTTTGGTTTTGGTTTAGATGACTCAAGAAGTAGTGTTTTGTATTTTATTAGTTTTATTTCTTATTCTTTTAAATGACTACCTTGTGGTTGTATGCCTTCAAGTCAAGATGCTTTTTATATCCATGTCAGTCCATAATCATGTAATAAAGGGTTTGGATAAAGGATTTTTTTGCAGAACATGATTATGACGCAGTAAAATTGACCTTTGACCTTTTATTATAAAGTGTCATCACTTCATCATTGCATTCATGAGGTGTGAGAGGTGTGAGATAATTCCATTTACACATTCCATTACACCATCTGCTGACATACTCTGATAATCCTACTGGTCGTTTCAGAGGTCAAAGTGTGACCTACTTAGACCTGCGGTCACCAAATTCAGTTCATTGGCAAGTCCAAGTGGACATTTATGAGGGAATATTGCGTTTGTTAAAATGCGGCATGCGTACAACTACTCTGACCTTGACCTGTAATTAGTTCAGACCGAGTGAATGTGTCGCGTTTGAAGAAATGTTCTCAAGGCGTTCTGGAGACATTACATTCAAAGGACATACGTAGCAAGTGTGTACAGACAGGTGACCAACGTGAAAACATAATGAACAGAAGCATGATGAGAAGCTAAGACTTCAGAGTCAGAGCTTCATTTGAGCCACGGTCCATGAAAATCCATGGTAAATCACAGCTAGTTCACACAATTCCAATAACACTTTGTCCATTGTTATTTTCACCCTTCAGCTCGACAAGGTGTTGATTCATTTGTCACACAATTAATTTAAACTTGGCATAACGCTTTGCAGCTATTAATGTATTGGACTTTTACAGGGAGAGCTGTTTGTGTTGATCACAGTTCACTGTAAATGTTTTACTATAATACTCAATAAACTTTTTATTGGCACCACAGGGTGAATCCGCTCCACAAGAAAAACTAAATTACGTAGATGGACGGTCTGCCTCAGATTCACAACCTACTCACCAAATATAGAGTCAGTAGACAGTACATACACATATGGAGAACCACAGTCCTTGAGCTAGCTTTAGCTTTTCCCTTCACCTTGTGTATTGTCCCTTCCAGCATTGCTTGTATTGGTGTGAAATGGTTAAAAATACTGAAAATTTCCCAGCAGAAGCCTAAACTGCCTATAACCCAATCTAATCATCAGTGTTCTCATTATTTAAGAAACAACGCCCAAAAACATCCTTTTACAAACTGGATGCTTACACATTTTTACTAACTGTGAATGTGGTCTGAAAGAGAAGATTGTTAACTCTTCAAGAAATTGATTTGTGTCTGGCAGTCAAGACGGTAAAGACGGTCATCAGATCAATGATTTCAATCTTGTTAATGTATTTGGCTAGATGCAAACACATGCGTTGGCACTGAATGTATCAGTAATATCTTTTTTTCAGTTTTAAAGTAAAATATCTGCTCTCGTAACTCAAACCCAATCGAAGACGAGGAGCACTCTGCATCCACTCTTTCTGCCTCCTCTAGCGTCACAGGTGCATAAAACTAGAATGTGAGCAGGTGAAGTGGTCACTGGTTGTGACGAACTTCTGTTATCACCGGGAAAACAGCTCCCCTCAGTTTTATGGCGCTTTAGAGCAAATTGAGTAACTGGCATGAAACTTTATTGTTTGGTTTCAGTGTTATACTGTACTCAGCAAAAGAGCTTTAAAACACAGCAGAATACCAGCTGTTCAATTCCAAACCGCAGACAAATAAAGTTAGCAACTACCTGGTGAACATAGTCGTGTACTTAGTAGCTAAAAATCTAAATATCTCCCAAAGGACTTGTAAAGATTCATTTACACATTCCAGTCTTGACATTCTCTCCTGTCCTCATTTCTTTCTCATTTCTCACCCTCTCTTCCAGTCCACCAGCAGCATGACTTTCACCTTGTTTTCTTCAAACACAGACATCTCCCAAATTAATGTAGGACAACTGTACAAACACAGTCATTCCTGGCTCCAGTGTGGCCACACACAGACACACACACACTCACGCAACATGCGTAGTAATGGGGTACATAGCATAGGAAACTAGAGTGTGTTTGGGGTCCTGTGTGCTGTTAACAAGGTAAACAGTGCTGGGGGGTCAATGTGGGGTAATAAGACTGTTTATCGGGGTTGACCAAGCCAGTTTTGCCATTGACTTCTGTAATGAGATTAAAACAGATGGGGAGGAGCTGGTGGAAAAGATAAAGCGAATTGGAGGAGGGGGACGGGTTTCCCTTGGCTAGAAGGTTAATCTTAAAATGCAGAGACAAATTGCTTTATAAGGTGAAGGGAAGTAAAAGATAACATTTGGGTGATCCTTCCCATTGCTATTCCCATAGCTTCAATTCTCCTTAATCTCCTCTTTATACTTCATTGCTCTCATTGACATATTTGCTCTGGCAGTTTAGTTGAAGAAACATAACAGACGGAGAGAATTTCCTTTTTCACAGAAGACTTGGTTTTGTAAAATGTTGATTCAGATTGTGCATCAGGCACATTTGGATTATTTCCAGCTGCTATATCACTCATGTGACAGTGACAGGTGTTTTACCTCACAATGACGACATGCAGTATCACGTGTAGTGGATTTAAGATGACCCAGCTTTAGCTGACAGTATGCACAGTGATGTTTTTGATGAAAGGCTGACTGCCGGTGATGTATTTGATTAGTGCTCAAAGTTAAAACAAGCTCTGATGCGTTTAACCAAGGGAATCCCACCAATCAACACGAGCTGCCATCTGTGCAGTTCGGTCATTATTTTCACCGTGCCCGCACAAGCAACAAGGGTGAGGGGTGAAGGGACTATGAAAATAAAGTAAAAATGAAGGAGTGTGTGTTTTCATGTGTATGTGATGACTCACTTTTCAGCTGTGAGGATTACACGCGCTACCCAGAGCTCTGCAGGGATCTATAGGGACAAGAACACAGCATTTATGGAAGTCTGGGCTAATTAACTCCCTTCTCTCTTTCTAATAGCCTGTCCACACATTCCATAACCTTTTACACATCCTGCTGACCTGCACCGACGCCCGCACTGGACCTGAAAGCACCGGAGTAATATGAAAAGTATTCATTTCTCCAAGTACTGCTTTATGCACCTGGAGGCATCAGCCTCAGTGAAATTATATTGCTCAAGGAGAAGCTCCCCACTGTGTCCTGGCAGACTTGTTTTCCCACTAACCTTACTTTGGTTTCTGCTTTCTCCTTACAACTACACTTCTGGTAAAATCTTAACCTCCGCTTTAACATTTTTTTAAATGGTGCCTCGCCTTCACTGCCTTTATCCAAAGCGGTTTAAATGCTGGCCTCTTGTTAAGCACGTTTGAATAAAACATGACAAGAGCAAGATTAGAACACTGTGTGAAAATCCTCTCCAGTACATAGACGTGGCATTCAGCTAAAATATTTAATTAGCTGTTAATTTAAGGGATCGCTGTTGCAAGAGGAGTCAGGGGTCAAGCAGGGACTAGAGTAGATACGTCTGAGGGAGCTTCTCTGTTACCCAGCTCATGGTATAGCTGAGAAATAAAGCTGAAGCAAAGGCAGCTGGACTTGTTAAGTTTTCTTTAAGATGTTTCTCCACTCAGCCAAGTGGCTTCTTCAGTTCTACGACTGTGGGATAGTTTAGGGTTTTATTTAGAACATCTGTAGGCGTTGCCCACTTGAAACTCACATGACTACTCACCTGCAATTAGACAGATTGTCCATATAAACTTGTGTTGTGTCATTTTTTTTCAATATCAGTGGTACTCTGACTATTAACCAAAAAGTCCAGTTGTTTAAGTTTTGTTTTTTCCCTCATACAATCTGGTGTACTTATAGTCTGCTGCATTGCCAGACAGCACCACGGTGCTACGTGAGTGTTGCAGAGAGGTCTGGCTTCATGTATCATCATTCTGGTTTAGGTGGGACAAAAATGCTCAGGCTTGTTTGAATGTCTTCAAACCACAAAGAGTATAAAAGATGTACATCGTGTTGGCTGTCAGATATGATTTTTATGTTTTAAAAATGGCAAAGACAATTTGATATTTAGCCCGTACTTTAGCTTGGATAAGCTCCTTGGATTGCATTAAAACCACTGATGATCAGCTAGCTCAGTGTGGCTTGTGCAGAAGTGTATTATACTAATATCACTGGAATTGCTAGAATATCCCTGTTAGACATCAAATGTGTTGGATATATTGCAAAAAAAAACAAAACCCAAAACCAAGAAGGCCTGCCTTATTGCACAATCCAAGCCTAAAGTTTATGGAGGAGTTTCCCATAACAAAGGGGGTTTTGAAAATTGTAATGTCCGGAAAGTGGAAGGGGAGGAAAATATTTTGTGAAAAACCCAGACGGTTCAGATATGCACACTAATGAGTCACGCTACTTTTGCAGTCCTCTCTGTAAGAAGTTGTTCAGAGTCACTGATTATCTGAAAAACATGTTGAACATGGGAATCTTGGCTGTTGGGGTCTGTAACTATTTTAAGCTCCTGTGTTTTTACCAATAAGTGATAGATGGAATGAAAAAAATAAAAATAAATGTGACCTTCAGTTCCACTTTCAATGCCTACCGCCTTCAATGAACATGACCACCCAAGTGGCCGTCTCATAGCCACACCTGTCTCACTTTGGAAAGAGCAATGATCAGCGTGTGGAGTCATTGAGGAGTCATGCAATGATTTTATTGCGCAGATGTTAAATCAAGGCATAGGGCCATGCGGGCACTCATGTCCACATAAGAATGTAAAAAATGAGAAATATCCCACAATGCAGAGGGCATTTACTTGGAACTCACACACACACACCCATGAAAATCCCCTAAGGTTTGTCTTGGAATTCCTTGGGAGGACACGGCCCCTGCATTAGGAACAACTAAGTAAAGGGATGAATGTTCTGCTGCTTCAGTGTTATTTGGCGTAAGGGGTAAGAATAGTTAGGATTATAGTTAATATTAACATGTATTTGAGTGCATCCTTTGAAACAAAGTTGTCGCCTGAAACAACTTTCTCTGTGTAAGCATGTGCTGTCGGGTGACAACAACGCAGTGCATGCGTGTGAATTTGTGTTATCCCCAACCTCAAACCTTTGCCAGACATCAAACACAATTCCAAACTTATATTCGGAGGTGCAATTAAATTCCCAGCGCTTTGCTATACAGCTCTGTCAGCTAATGTCACAAATTCCATAACAAATCACATTAGCACAGTGAAGCTCCTTTGCTTATCTTTGCGCCGTGACTACAGACTCGAGGCTCATGCACATGTGCAGCTTCAGTCCTGATGTCTTCATTTGGGAGAAATCGTTTTTCACGCAGCCCTTGACTGAGCTTTCATTTCTTTCTCGCGTCAGCCCTCCTTTGTTGTCCTCCGTGGTTTACTGACAACTTGAGGAGTGTTTTTTTTTTTCAGTGTGAAGAGCGTACGAATGGCTGGCAGAAGCGCACACACAATATGTTTGATCGTCTTAGTTTGTGGTGTGCACAAATTCCTTAGGTATGTGCTTTCGGAAGTTGCCAGCACTCTGAATGTTTTAGGTTTAAGTTCATTGCATAGAACATTTTAATTGACGAACGTCTGTTGAGGCGTCACTGATCAATCTCTTTAATATGTGGTTCATGGAAGGGTGTAATTTCTCCAGTGGCCCAGAATTTGGTACAAAGCGGGTGTGACAAACATTTATGCAGGCAGACGTACCCAAACCCTTAACATATTTTCACTCCTTTACACAAACATGCGTGCGCACATTGTGGAAACACACGCTGTACTGCCTGGGAGGACCACTCTATCAGCATCCATGAGAAGGCTGGGCTCTCGCTCTGCTTACTGCCCAATCTGGCAGCACACTCGCCATCAGCCCTGCCATCTGCTGGGCTCTCAGCAGCTTGTTTAGAGGTTAATAGCTTCATGATCCTCTCTATCAGTCCTGCCCATCTTCAAATGGCTAATTCTTCCTCTCTGGCAGTGACTAGCGAGGCCTGTGGCGCAGTCTCCTCTGTCCCTTTTTGGCATCATCAAGGCCATCATCAGGACAGCAATCCCTGCTTGTTACCGGACATGCGATATCAGACCAGAATAGATTTTGCAAAGTGCGTAGCCACAACAAAATGACACATCTGGAGCCGTTGGAGATAGATCGATATCCCATTCTCGGAGGTATCGGGGTTCGTAACAGGCCCAGCCCTCTTAACAGCCAGCAGATCACACTTGGAAAGCTGCTAAATAATGACATTTCTCTCAGCTGACAGCTTGATAGCGGCAAGATATTTTATACATGTTTAAATGCATGATGTGAATTACATTTGGTTGCAGATTTACGTTTCCATAAATCAGTGCAGTGGTATTTTTTTGGTCGCATGCCGAGTTCTGTGTACGTCCCCGTGCATCTACAAAGTAGAGGAGAGACAAACAATCTCCAGATATATAGATACTGAAATCTGCCCTTGTGCAAAGTTCATGCGTGTTTTTTTCTTTCCGCAGTCCTCATAGGTTCCACAATCTCATTTGTAGGACAAGCTGTCTGCTGCTGCACTTGAATCCTGTGTGGAAACTGATGGAGATTCTCAGTGTTAATGTGGTAGGTAGTGGATGTGAAAGAGTGCAGGCGCAGTAAATCTGAAGAGATCAGCTTGTGTCAGGGCAGCAGGGACCTCTCTGCTCCCTGGAGGAGTTTGCCAGTTTGACTTCTACTGAACCCTATCCATAACTGACTGATTTTCTTAGAAAAATCTCCAACTGCCTCTCATATTAAGTTTAAGGGATTTTTTCCATTTGACTTCTGTATGACCCCCGTGAATTTGCATATTACATAGCTGAGAACTGAATATTAAGCGCTTGAGCGAATTACTGTCTCTCAGTTGATATTCCCTGTGCAGCTTGAGGTAGTGAGCAAACGGGCGGGCGGGCATTTAAAACCCCTTTTGAAGATAATGTGATTTTTTCATTTGGCTGATAAGGACGTGTCATGGAATGTTTCATTATTTTGGACACTAAGCATTTTTTTTTTCCCTTCTCCTACATAGCTTACCGAGAGGAACAAAAATTAATCCAGCGTCATATTATTGCTGGTTCAGATGAGGAAAGCGGGTGGGGGAGTTATTCACTGTGATTGCTGTCGGATCGTCTTCGGGGATCTGCTCTGATTCTGACGATGCTGGCAGACGTCAAGGCTCTTAGGCTCGCGGCCGTGAGATGACATGCTTTCACACCAGTGGTGCGGCATTAGCTAGTTTTTTAGGAGATGGAGCACTGCTGTGTGAATCACCCTCACCCTGTAATGCTTTCTGCCATGGCTCGCTTTCCTATAATCTGGATCTCTGTGTTTTCTGGAGAATGATTTATAAGACTCCTTGTTCATATTTCATAGATTTTGCTTGTCTCAAACGTCAGATGCTGACCATGTGTTTGTTTGTAACCCCGGTCTTTACCTTCCTGTGCAAAATCTCAGATCCAGAAAAAAATGTTTTGCTCTGTGAAACCTTTTTCTGTTACACTATGTGGAATTGGATTTCTGGTTTCAGATGATTGCTCCAGCCCATGCATATGCATTATATAAACATGAAAAGGCCCGATAGCTCTAAGGGAAACTATGATCTCTCAACACATTCTAATTAAAGATTCCTCCCTCCTCTCTGGCCAAAAATGCCTGCATTCCACTTCCTCTCACTGTTATTCTCAATTTGCTCTCCAGCCGCCTGTCTGTTTTGGTGTTTTTTCATCTTGCCACATAAACACTGATGTCACAGTGTCTGTTGCTAGCGAGGATATTCCATATTTTTTCCTCTGTTCCTTTACGTGGGGATTTTCTCTTTGGTGATAATCGGTGAGCAGTGAAGGGTCTTTCTTTATGGCCCGAGGACAGTGGGTGCTGCTGGGCACAGATGAATGGCTGAATAAGGACACTCAGGGTTCTCAATCCCCCCTGCCCACCCCTACCTTTTTGTCCACGGATGGAAACACTGAAATAGATTCATGAGCTTTCCCATCCAGAAAAACCAGAACAGAGTTCTTGACCCTTTGGCATACTGTTGTTTACGTCTGCACTCATGACATTCTCCTCTAAATATTTAGTTTACATTAATGTGAACAATATGCTGCTTTTAAAATGCTCACATTTGTGCCACAACCTTGTGTCACTAGAAAACCTTGCAGACTAAGGTTAAGTGAACGGCCAGTTGAGATCTTTGTTGTTTTTTTTTATCATGTTTTATGCTTGAAGCAGCCCGAAAAAAGAAAACCACTGCCTTCCTCTCTAACTTCCCTCTCAGACAATGATGAAGTGATCAGAATGTAATAATGGCTGTTTGTCAGAATCCTGGAGATTTTGCCAGTGTTTGCCTTTCCATGATCTTGGGTCAAAACTTTCTAAACAAAATACACGCTCTCAAACTCATCCAATATGTTTCTTGAGCTCACTAACTGTCTTAAAACTCTCCTAAATATTTAGACAGCATGGGGTAGGTAATCGCTGCATGGCCGGTTAATACCTAACAAATGTGGGCTGCAGGTTTGTCATGCAGGGCACTTGTTTAAATGTTTTGGTGAGCTGAGATCAGTGTGATTGTTGGAGTCCTGTCCAAACAGTGGGATACGAGGCAAACAGTGACCTCTCTCAGGCTGATCATTCCCACCACATGGAGCGTGTTTGTACAGACCTGCCGTGGCTCCAACCCAGGAATGCATGTCCGATTTCTTTGCATCTCTGCATCCTTTTCCGCATCTTTACAGCACCCTGTGATGCGAAACAGATCCCAGAGGAACAAGGGCATTCTGCCGATTAACATCTGGTTTGTTAAGAGACAAAGAAAAAACTATTACAGCATACTGATAAATGACGGTGTGTCAAACCAGTAATTGATGATGAATGCCCCAGTTAGCACCAGATGATCTGCATACTGGTTTGTTGTAGTAGGGGGTTGCTGAACTGTGATACGAAGTCAAGATTTTCCCTTATCGTTAAGAAGGCCCTGTCACCATGCTCACATCTAACATGTGTCCTGGGTGATCAGATCACAAGGGGCTGGCTCTGACTATACATCCACACCTGGCACTAGAGTACATTTCCAGTTGTGTCACCACTGGTGATCAGATTTTATTTCACTCCCTATCAGCATTTTGAATAATGTAAATGATTTGGGAAGCATATGTATGCACGGTAATGTCACTGCTGCACTGCTGGACTGTACTTGACCGCTTGACACTGAATACTGAATTACAAATAGCTTAGTCATATTCATTATCGTCCAATTCGTCCGTTTGTTCTTGTTAAGTTATATTTCTTAGTTTAGTTCGTTAACAGCTCCAAGGACAAGGGTTGTATAAACTTAAGAAACTGCTTAATACAGTCTTTTTACTGCGTTCACACTGATAAAAGAACGTGGTCCAGTGCCATCCAGACCACCTCCAGATATGGTCCAAGCAATCAAATGCCAATGCGTCCTCAATGAGTATCTGGTTGGTTCACACCTGTGCTTCTCTGGAGGAATCAGTAATGGATGCTACACTATCAGGTGTATAGCTCCTGCTCCTCACTGGATCTGGGATTTTTCTATGTTTTACTATTACCTGCTGTAATATGCCACAAAACCCAATGCATGATTTATTGCCATGGGTCATGGAATGCTAGGTCTTTACCTTTGTCCTGTGAGCTTTAGCTTAAGCCTATTTTGTATCCCTACAGTGCTGAGTTAGCACGACGCCACATAGCTAGCGCTTAAGTCTACGGTTTTGCAAAGTCAGCTGGGGAAAATAAAGTCAGTCTCATAGAACTGGTTTATAACTTAGCTAAATGGGCCACCAGCAGTTGTCATTTCAGTCATGCGTTGACTGGAGGTTAGCCTTGTCTACATTCCATCTCAGAGGCACACAGGTCTAAAAAGTATTGCTAAATTGTTACTGTTATTGCAGACTTTACTGGCAGCAAAGTCTTGGTAGTTGAGACCTCAGAATAGCCCCTGGGCCTCTTCATGTGAAAACAGCCAAGGTCGTGGGCTCTAACTCACCTTGAAATGTCCAAATGGAGACCTCCTGTCTCTAAGATATCAGCATCTCACTGTTCACTACTATCCTTGTGGAATGTTCCTGTATATTACAAATTAGAATCCACTCTAGTATGAATGTTACTGCTGGATTTTGAAGGATTGAAAAGAAACCACTGTGTACTACTTTGTTTCCGTTTCAGAGCGGCATGGTTTGTATTCAGTTTTTTTATCCTAATATGTTGCTGCAAAGACCAACTATGCCCTCAAGGATAATTAAAGTTTCATCTGATCTTTCTCAGATCTCAGTTTGGTAATCTTCCCCAATTGGTTATGGATCAGAGAGGTCAGTCCACGGGTCTCAGTGGTAGTCGGTGGTGATCGCTACGTCTCTGCTCCCGCTCTCCATGTTTGTTTACATGTGTGTTAACGTGAGATGGGTGAACACTCCTCATAACCCGATAGCCTGAGGGTATGCGACGCAGCGAACGCGGTTTCTTTAAGGTTGGACATAATGTTTGGATTATTCATATTAATAGTATAATCAGAAGAAAAATCACGACTATGAAACCGAAACCATATAATTTGCCGATAAGCTTGGCGTACTTCAGAGAGAAGTAAATTAATGTCTTATCCATGTTGCAATACAAGGAAATAACCACAAAAATCCTTCTGGTACAAAGATAGTTTTTCCTTTTTTCTTATGTTTTCCTAAATCCACAGTAACTAGTCTGCTTGTTTCAGAATTCTTGCTTTGTTTTGTTTCAAGAAAAGATCTATTATGTACTTTCACTATTTTTAATACTATAAATAACTATACTATACTAATCTATGAAATTTAAAATTTAATGTTTCTATGAAATGTAAGTTAATGTTATCCTCATCAGGATTAAAAATAGATTATTTTACTGCTATGCAACTTCACTCAAATAAATATCAGTGTACAGGACTAGAAAGTAGAAAAGTAGAAATGATACTCTTAACTGTAGTTTGTAATAATAATCATAATAATAGTAATAATGTACAAGAATGGAGACAGACAATTCAAACAATCTAGTTGTTGTAATATTAAGAAAATATAGTTTTTAATGTGTTTTTTAAAATAATTTTTGATAGCACTCAGTGAGTGTTGACTTGATCATTCCTGAGTTAAGGTCACCTATTGTTTTCCTGTTAGCAGTGACTATCACCAGAAAAGTCCCTCTATAAAGAGACCTCTGCTGTCCTTTGAGATCCGCCTGTCTCAATGCAATCAATAATCCAATCTTTTGTGGGGGGAGAGTGCATAAGTGCTTGTGTATGTGTGTGTGTGTGTGTGTGTGTAACCATACACCCCTGATAGAGGCCACCAATAGGGGGAAATGCTCCTCTCTGACCTCCAGCAGGCATCATTTTCTTCCTCCCTCTGTCTGCCGGCTCTGTCGGTCCAACATACATGTCTCCATTTTGCTCCTCTGATCCCTTTCTTCTTCCCCCAACAATCCTTTCATCTCTTCACCTGTCTTCATGCATCAGTGTGTCTATCTGTCTATCACCGAGCCCCCGTCAGTAATAAATTGGTGTGCTCTCCGGAAAGTCTTTCTTCACATTCAGCGCTGATTACTGTCAGTGTATCTGTCATCTTCAGTGCATGTCAGACTGATCGATGGCGTGTGTGTTTTTCCGTGTGGGTGTGTATGCGTGTGTGACATTAGTGGAGCCACCTTGCTGATTTTGGTTGCTGGATATAAGAAGGTCAGGTCTGCATGGCCCCAATCAATGGCTGTAGAGTCTAACGGTCTATCTCTTTATTACCCCAAGACACAAGCACACATACACACATAAACACACACCTTATATCAGTGGCAGATAAATCGAAGCTCAGTGATCAGACTCTAAACAAGGAGGGAAGAACCGGAGATGACAGGTCACCTCTGCCAAATGTCCAAACCTTAGGGACTATGTTGTGTTAAAGGGTGCATGGCCACTGCTGGGTCCCTTGCTGAGATCAAAGGTCTAATAAGGCTAGGCAGACTGGCATTATAATATATTTGTGCCTGAGCTCCTCTTACCTCTGTCATTGGGGCGGTGAGGACAGGAACACCTGCCTCTATTGTGCGTGTGCGTTTCATTTATCTGCAAATGAACAAGGAGAGTTTAATTCATGCACCTCATCCGAATCTGGGGTCATCAATCAGAAGCTTAATGGGAAGAGGAGGAATAGGCCGGTCGCCTGCGTTGCCTGCGCAAACCTTAGACATTGTATTCTATGTGTGAAGTGCGCGTGGCTGAGACTGCAGCTGGTTTTGAAAAAGCTTTTAATTAATAGACTCATTACCTTCCAATCTCCCTGTGCCCTTTCGTCTCTGTTGTCTCGGCCTCCAGAGGGAAGCTTAGTGATTCTCATCTGTAGTGAACAATCACATCCCTGGAAACAAGACCCAGCGGTGACCCTGTCTTTGCCAGCTGGGCCATCGAGAGCAGACACAGTGCGGTTAAGGCGGAAAGCAATTGTAGGGATTTGGGGACCTTGATAAAGGATGAGAGAGAATGCACTTTTCAATAAAAAGGGCAATGAACTGTTAAGGTTAACGGCAAAAAAAGCAACAGAAAAGATAGATACAAAACAATTGGATTAAAAAAAAATTTACGTAGTACATTTGATTTCATATGGTTATAATCTGTTACAACTTTTTCTCACCACTTGATTTAAAATAATTTGTTTAGTTTCAAGATGCATAGAGACTGAATATTCAGTTACCTAAAGCACACTCTCTGAAATACATTTTACAGTAAATGACAAACATAGAGGGAAGAAGAAGAAAAATGAGAGAGACCGAGTATGATGAGGGAGTATGTTGACCTCTTGCATATTTGACGTTTTTGTCTGGGCAGTTAAGCGCTCATTACCATAGCATTGGCAGTCTGAATAAGATACACACCTCCCACCGTTCAAGCTTCACTCACTCAAGGAAAGCCCTAGAAGGCATCCTGACCTACTGTCTGAACCAACTGACAACAGGCTACGAAAGAGAAACAGATGTGTTTCAAGCTCTTTTCAGGTATCTGAACTCCTCATGCTCCCCCTGAGGGTGAGCTAACATTTCAATTTCACGCTGCATCTCACTATTGGTCACGAGCAGCCGAGGACAATGTAGAATTTACTGGTAATGCATCACACTGTGGAGTTTGTAACATACAAAATTCAGCTCTTGCTTCAGTTTTACAATGACGAGGCAGCTTGCAACAAAGGTCCAGATCAAAGGCCCCAAATTTCACTTTTGCCTGGAGGGTAAGTAAGCTGGCCTTGTTTTTTCTCATATGTAGTGGTTAACTTGGTATTGTGGTGCAGAGGTGTACTCCACAACCAGGTGCAACAGGACACACTTCCAGCATACTCAGCCACACCACTCAGCAATGCAGGTCATATCAGTCACTACAATCTGACAACATTCATATGCACTTCTGGGTAAATGTTAGCTGGTCTTGTATTTACACCAATCAGCCACTGGCGGGTGAAGTAAATAACATAGATCATCTTGTACCAATTCAATGTTCTGCTGGGAAACCTTTGGACCTGGCATTCGTGTGGATGTTACCTAGACATGTACCACCCAGCTAGACCTAACTAGGAACCCCCACCCCATAGCAATGACACTCCTTGATGGCAGTAGCCATCCCCAGCACACACAAAAGAAATGTGAAAAACACAAGGTGTCGATAGAATTCACTAGATCCCAAACTGATCAAGTGTCTGTGGGATTCACTGGAACAAGCCTGATCTACAGAGGTCCCTCCCCTCAACCCATAGTATCCAAAGCCCGCACTAACAACAATCGGTTGCCAGACACCGCAGGGCACCCCCAGAAGGTCCATTCTCTGATGAGTCACAACTGTTTGGAGGCACAAGGGAGAACGGCACAATATTAGGAAGTTGGTTATAATGTCCTAACTTGTACTCAAAGCTGGAAAGGACTGGGAACAGCCTGGAGTTCAGTGTTTTGCTCAAAGGACACTTGGGCTTGTGATCCATGCATCGGGGATCACATGCCGAACCGCAAACCATCTGCTTTGTGGACAACCAGCTCTATCTAATGAACCATAGTTTAATGACCTCAGTAACCTCCACCAAAGAGATTTGTAAAGCTTCCTGAATCATCTGACTCTTCCTCTCTAAAGTGTAAGAGGAAATTGAATGAAAGCACCATTAGCCTTAATGCTTTGACATACGAGATACCAGGAAAAATAAGCACGCATTAGAAAACACATGCATTTTAACATTTTAACATGACGATGACGACATGTTCTTTGCCAAACATTTTGTCACTACTAAATACTAGATCCTTGGGGTTTTTTAATAACTAAGCAGACAAATGAACTCACACAAACACAGACAAGATGAGCTGCACAAAACCCAACACTTTCCAAACACAATAAATGACAGCAGACAAACTGTTCTACCGGGAAGTGAGCGCACGAGTAGATTTGTGCTAATTTGTATGACAGCTTATAAATGATAAATTATGCATTATGCGTAAATCCTGCAGACCCCAACTGTTACTTATCCTAATGACCATGACCACAGAGAGTTTCATTAGTGCTGAGTTAGTTGACCATCCTTTCGCAGTTTGTTTTGCTCACTCCATCACCCAGGGCCATTTAGCTTTCATCTTGTGCTCTTCCTTATTGCCTGGTTTTAATCAGACCATTGTGACCTCAAATACTGATGTCCCTTGCGTCTCATATGGGTGAGTGAGGCGGTAGGAATTATGCTGGAGAGAAATATCAGGGCGATATTTTTCATTTAAAAACAGATGACTGCCAATCAATCTGAATATCTGTATTGAGATCAGCTGTATGGAAGACAGATTTAGGAGCTGTCTTTGGCTCTGTTGGCATTCTTATTCGCTTGTCCACACTCCCTTAGTCCATCATCTTAGCTCATTGATTCTCAGTATAACATACAGCCAGCCCAGCCTCTTAAGTCCCAGTGCACTCTTTTTTATTTAAATATTGCTTTTTGAGCTTTAAGGACGAGCACTCACATATGACAGTGATGTTAGGAGGACTTTCAGACACACTGAGGCCATATTCATCTAAATGAAGGCAGCGATCACAGCTGGAGAATCTGCAATGAAAATGTCACCATTTACCTGTTGACTGCAAAACATTCAGGGTTGTTGGTGCGGTGAATCTGATTACTTATGTTTAGCTGGAAACAACTTCTTTACTTTTCAAAAACTACTAAGATGCAGTAACATACCGAACAATACAGTGACCCTTGAAACTCAATTTCAATACATTTGCAATCTTTGCTAAACGTATAGTTTTCCCTCGTCTGTCTCATCTACATGCATATTTCTGCTGTAGTTTTAAGATCTGTAATCTTACATAGTATGTGAGCAAATGTTTTTACTTGGATAGTTCTACTTTACCTCTGCATTTGCTCACATTTGTGGTCCTTCCCAGCAATGAGTGGGACTAATTGTGCTGCTTGTTTAGCCCACCCACACTTTAGAAGTGCTGTGAACTGGGTGGCTACAAATCTCCCAAACCGGAGCTCTAACAGGGTGATGGATAGTTCCCACCTGTCAATGTGACATTTGTAATGGTCCCATCCTTTGTGAGAATTACGGAAGGGAGGAATAAATGGAGGGTGAGAAATGGAGAAAGAGAAATGTTGTCTTTGGTTCTTTGTGTCTCCATCGTAATGTACGGTGCAGGGAGCAGGGCCGGGAAACAGCAGGCATGATTCACTTTGAAGTGTGAACAATAAATGCAAATTGCAATCAACAGTTGTGCTCCCTGTCTCTTTTTTTCTTTACTCTCTCTGTCTTCTTTAGGTGCAGCTAAATTCCCATCTCACTCCTGAAGACAGCCAACGTTCAGACATCAGAAAAAGGCAGAGACTTTTTTTCCTGACAGAAGTCTCAGCGCAGCTGATGCACAACTCCAAAACAGTTTTAAGTCCAATCGAAGATAAATAACAACTTACACTTTATGTATTTTGTCACCCAGACTCAACCTTACAGCTTTGCTGTCAAACAACTGACACATCCAACCAGATGTCACAGCAAATAAATACAATTTCTTCCATATCCCCAAAGTAGCCATATTAACAAACTGGTTATGTGAACATCAAATTTGCCCTCTCATCCAGCTAGTTGCTAGTTCCACTGTTGAAAGACACATCTCATCAACTAATGGATGGATTTCCATGACTAAACTAATGTAAGGATCATTCACAGAGAATGCATCCTACTATCATTCAGTACCGTCATCACGTTTTCACTTTTTATTTCAGCATCTACTACCAGGACATGGAACACACACAAAAACACACATACACCGGGGAATTTGTTGATCCTCTCTATTACTCTAGCACAAGCATTTTCATACTCACAAGACTAGACTAGTTAGTCACAACCTGAATATTAATCAGTGTCTGGGTAAACAAGCATTTTACATTTACAACAATATTATCTGTTATATTATATGTTATACTTAAAACCTCAGCTTTAAACTTCAAAAGTTTGATTGTTGGCTGACATATATTAGAAAAATATATTTGAAGCACTGTAGAACAATGCAGAGTCCTTTGGTGGTGGCTGCACCAGCACAAAGTAACAGCAGCAGCAGAGCTGAAATCAGAAAATGTTCACCACAGTAGCAGAGAATCTTTGGTAATCAGCTATACAGATGGTATAATGTATATCTACATTATACTGCACATACACTAATTATGAAGAAACCATTATGTTGGAACAACTCATAGGTCATTTTGCTTTGTCACTGCACATTTTTGTCTCTTTGACTTTCTGATGTTGTCCAACCAAACATCATCAACAGAGTAGCTGTACAGAGGCGTGTGCACGTCCACTGTACACTGTTTGGACTCTGCAGCTGTCTAGAAGGTTGAAGAAAATGATTTTATTGGAGCGAAACCAAATAATGATGATAAGTATGCTTACCCAGGCTGCCATTCCTTTAGTTAAGCAGCTGTAGTAGTGGGTGCACATTTGAATCAGGATATAGAAGGAGATCCCTAGGAACGTACATTTTCCCCATTTTCTGGCTGACGACAGTAATGCTGAATACGAAATTGCACTGGGTGTCTGGCTAGTTGGACAGAGGCCAGCCTGAACAATGTGTCTTCAACTTTTTATAGAGCTGAAATTAATATGAATCCATACCCATGTGATTGCATTGGAGAGACATTCATCTTCTGAAAAGATGAGCTTCAGTGTTATAGGTTAACTGAGGTGTATTGAACTGTTCCTCAAATGTAATGATTAATGATTAATGTAATGATTAAATAATAATTTTAAACTTTAACAATGCCTAAATATTATTACATGAAACAAAAAAAATGTTTTCCATAATAACAGAAGATGGCACAGTCAATAAATCAATCAATAGCTATAGTTTCAGACACAGCCTAGATGTAAACACAGTGGAGTGGTAAACCTATAGGTGCATAGAATACTGGGACATAGCTGAAAGAAAAGGTTGCATGTCAAAACAGTCTCTATAAATACACCCTTCTCCTTTCACGTGTTCCTCAAGTACAGCTTGACGTGAGAGAATATTAATTATTTTTTTGCTGCTGACTAGAGCAGGAAAGGGTGCAAAACAACTACTTTGTCCTTGCAGGGAGGTGTGTTTGTGCTTGCTTTAGAGAAACCCTCTGACTGTGTGTGTGTCTGTGTGGCTGTGCGTGCGTGTATGTGTGTGATAGCTGACTGAAAGGCGAGACAGCAAGCCAGGAGAGGGAAGACCCAAGTGGTAATTGATGACTGTTGGTTTGAGCTGCTCTTATAAGCACAGCATATATTTAGTAAGAGAAATAGAGAAGTAAGGGTGCAGAGAGACGGGCAGTATGATTTCATTCAAGTATCAGTATCAGTGAGTTTTGAGGGGATTCTTGAAATGGTTTAAATAAATGACTGGCTTCTGTTTCTGTCAGTTAAAGATACAGCACGGAATGGTTGTCTCCCCCTTCTGGCACTGAGAGTAATTACACAAACGGCGACAACATATGTGTATACTCTCAAAAGTGAGGAAAAAAACACATGAATGTTCTGCGACACCTACTTTGATGCCAGCGTTAAAGTCCGATTCATAGAACCCAAGTTAGCAACTTGTTATTTCCACCATATCCCTTGTTGCTGTAGGTCGATCCTTTGCTACAGTTGCTCCAGTTTCTAGCTTTGGCAAACAGTCACTCCTGGTTCACGTCACTACCAGTACAGCGATGGAGGAATGTTGCCACAGAAAAACAATTTATACTGTGAAATGCAACGAGATTTAGCTGGAGCTGATGAACTTAATTGGCATTGTGTGCAAACGTTTGACAAGGACTTAAATGTAGCAGGCATTTATTGGTATCTGTTAAAAGAAACAAACAAACAAAGATAACTAGCAACTCATTCATCATGTGCTCACACTTCTTCACTCTTTAGTATTATGTCCGAAAAGTGGAAGAACAGGAAATAAGTTGTACTTTATAGTAGTACCATACGGTTAAACATAGTTTCTATGTATGTGCAGGGTATTACTACGTACGCATGACAACACGAAGGCCTTGGCTTGGTGTTTTTAGCAGTGCAATTGTGTGGGTGTAGGATACCATGTCCGAGCACAAAGCAAATAGGATTTTCAAGCATCTTTCTCTCACAGTTTTTTTCCCCCCTTGTGTGTATGTGTGTGTACAGAGTCTACTCGATATTGTGAGGTTTAGTTTCCCACTGTGGTCATCCAGACTGCCAGTTACCACAGCCTTTTGTACGACATGCTAGATAAATCCTGTTTGCACGCACACACGCATTCACCCGCGCACGCACGCACACACCAATACACGGAAGCCCTCTGAGAGCCAAGAGATGTGGGCTAGCGGGTTCAGCTTAACCATGGTGAACTCTGGTTCGTCCAAAACAAATGAAGGCTATGCTGGGATGAGGTTTTTTCAAAGGGCTTGATCAGACTTACATATTCTATTGGTGTAACATCAAGGATTATCTTTTACCATTCTTTGACTGTGGAAAGTTTTTGTTCTTTTGTTTTGGAGCTGCAGAACCTAAACAACATCAGACATGCACTGCGCGAGAACCTTTAACACGAAAACCAGGCGAAGAATGTAGAATATGTTTCTTTTTTAAGCTGAACATCAACAATCAATTCTTTCCTCTACGTGGGGGAAATTTCACATAGTGTCTTCGAAATCAGTGTCTCGCTGCTTCCTTGGCTTATTTAAAAATTTGGATTGATTTATTTTGAAGTCGAAAGCTCCTCATATCAAAAAGGTAATTAGCGGTCTCTTCTGTTGTTGCAGCAAACAAAGATCCTCGTCATTTTAATTTAATGAGCTAAGTCTGGCTCAGAATGAGAATCTCTGCTGGAATTTAATAATGGTTTCCATTCCGCCTCGCTCCGTAGGAAAGTCTAAGGCTGCAGACTAGTGTTGTCATAGTGTTAGGTAGCATCCAAGGATATTATGGGAAAACAGGCCCAGGCAGACTCATTAGGGGAGATGTCCATGCAGACTGAGATACTAGATTCATGACAATGCTAATGCGCAGGCGATGTGGCTAAGCTTTCAATTGAAAAATGGATGTTTTATATGGGAGGGAGCAGATGACAGTACTTTTTCACGGAGCGCCATGACTCTGAAGTGTTTTGACTGATTCAGTTGTTCCAGTAAAGAGTGAGAATCACACTCCCTCACACAACAATGAATGGACACAGAGGCAAGACGGCCATAATGCACAACAGATAGCTCTATTCTCACCAGAATGACAGACTTGTGAAAGCAAACAGACCAAAGCACATGGATGAAGGGTGAAAATATGTGGGCATCTTTAAAGTCTTTATACCTTTTAATGTTTTTTCCAAAAATACATTAAAATGAATTATTTTACAAAATGCAGTAGGCTACTGTACCATCTGTTATACAACACCCTGTTCTTCTTGGTGCAAATGATAGTAGTTTATGACCCAGGCTGTGTGTTTGTGATCAATTTCATGCAGCAGAACAATTATGGGACTGATTAGATGGCAGCTTGATGGATGAGGACCTATGGTCATACAATTGTCCCACCCTCCCCAGCTTGTTTGTAATCACACTACTCCCTCACTTTATGAAGAAAAACCTCTGCCATAGCACCAGTTCATGATTCAGTTTTACCTTATAGCTAGTGTTCAAGTTGGGGATTGAGGGTGGTTAGCAATCATATCAGATTAATACCAAACAAACAACGCCTTGGTCTACCTCTTTACAAAAGGCTAGGGCATGGTACACTGGAACATCACCTAGCATGAGTACACTTTAATATCTAACGTGTCCAAACTTAAATTATATCTTGTGGAAAAAAAAATAATGCCTGAATTCAGTGTTCCCACCCAGATTACATTGTTCAGTATGTCTTCATTTGCATGGAAACAGAATGTGCGGGGTTACCATACCATTGTTCGTTTTAGTCTCATGGAAATCCATTCAAGCAAACACATGTTAAGACTTAAAGCGTGGATTACTAGCAGACTGCTGTGTGTGCTCCTGGCACGTCTTCACAAAACAACAAAAAAAAAAGCAAAAAAAAGCAGCAAGTTAGCGTTCAAACTGAGAGGTATAGTATTGTGGCACTAATGGAGCATTAGATTGGGGTTAAGCGCCTGAATGGGGAGTGGTCTACTCGGTTTGGCCCAGGGCTATGCATACAGGGTCACCGCTTAGCATTAGCATAATTGCAGGACACCGGAGCACACCAGAAGGTACTGAGCATTCCCCGTTCCAGCTCACCTAATTCACTCTGATTGAGCTGGGGGGACTAGTGCTGAACTCCATGAATGGCCCTGGGATGGGGGGAGAGCATGGATGGATCTCTTGATAAAGCGATTAGAGAGGATACAGAATTGCATGGATGAAGACATTACACTGTACTGCAGTGAATGATCTGTGATTTAGTGCTGGATAATTGGATAAATATTACTGAAGAAGGTTAATTAATAGAGCAACTAAGAAAAGACCATGAGCATGTCTAGTATTCACGTATGCCTTAATAAATGAGCTAAACAAGTCTGCATCACAATGCTTAACAGACATAGAGAAAGAGAGCTTACATATGTGGCTGAGCACAATAGTTAGAAGCAGGCTCTCTTTCGCTCCGACTCTCTGCTCCCCCCTTGTCCCTCTGGAATGGGTCCTATTTTGAATTTAATGAAAGAGGAGAAAACATTACATTGCATAGGGCTCGAATGGTACCCCGGAGATTCCAAAACAAATTTTGTTGGACAATGCCTAAAAACAAAACCAGAGACATGTACCGCACTGATGAAACACAGGCAGATAGAAAAGTAAATGTGTCTCCTAGAGAGAAAGGGCTGGAAATAGAAAAAGACGTTTCACCCAAACAATAGTGTGGACGCTTTATATAAAAAAGTTAAATTCTAACAATGTTTTTTCGGATTGTTCTTTCTCTGTTGTTCATAAACTTCAGCCAAGTTTATTGTATTGTGCACATTAGGACAAAGTAAAACATGTACATATTTGATATGGAGGATATTCACAACTTAGCCGAGGTTGCTCTGAAGCTCTGAAGCTTTTATGATCACGAGCTTACTTTGATGAGGAATAAATGGGAGGTTAGCTGTGAAGTGGGATTGGGTTAACACCTTGCCATGGAGCTCCATTTTAGCACACCATCAGGCTCAGCAGTTCCTATAGTCCAGGCCACTGGCCTCTACACAGCTCCTGCGAGGGTTCCCTGAACCCAGACAAGTGTTTCCCCTCCCACCTGGTGCTATTGCTCCACTCCCCTAGCCTTGGATTCCTATTCAGCCTGTTTACCATGCCACCAGGCCTATTCAATCCTCAGTCAGCAGGTCTTCCAGAGCCTTACAGAGCCACTGAACTCTCCCTAACCTACTAATCAGACCTCTCCTCCCTTTCAGCCCTTAAACATAAAGCTCCATCTTGACCACCATTTTGTAGGTCAGCCACTGTGGGCTTTGTGCAGGCCTAAGCACCACCAAAGAAAGATCCTCCTCCTATTGATGCATCTTGAGCAGCTCCCCAGACACCTCCCCCTACAGACGGAGGCATCCAAAGACATTCAGTTTATTAAGCTGTCACTGCACATCTAAATCTGTTCCTTATTGCCATGGTACAGACCTTTCTAGAAAGAGTGGAAGAAAGCCTTTGTGTGGCACCAAGGTATTCAGAGAGCTATATAAAAAAAAAAAAAAAAATCACACACACTAAAACTGATGCACACACACCGGTGAAATGAGATGCAAATCCGACAATTCACTTGGCAGTAAGGGTATGCTTTTTCTTTGTGTGTGTATGTGTGTGCATCTTGTGTGTGTGCGTGCGGCACTTGTTGTGGTGTGTTTGTGTGTGCCTAATTCCTGTAGCATGGTCTCAATCTGTGCTGGCATCCTAGCGCCTGTACAGTTGAGCAGCCGTAACACAGTTGTTGGTAGGAGGGCATTGTGCGACGGTGGCAGGGAGAGAAATTACTTAAGGAGCTTGGACAATGTCTTGGGTTAAACCAGGCTACAGCGAGGGAAGACGTGCACGAAGACACCCTCAATGTAAGAGATGAGCAAAGGCGGGCGGCAGAGATGTGGAGAAAAAAAGAGGGATAAAGGAAGAGTAAAGGCAGACTTGGATCCTGGTTAAAACTTCCAGCATCTTTCTCTCCACTGGACAGTCAACACTCATATATTGGATTTGCATGGCTAATGGGAGTTAAGGCTGTTATTTGTGTGAAGGGGGTTCAGATTGAGCTGACATCTGGATTCTAGAACCCTAGCCTTAGCCTCAGCACAAGCACGGTCCGGTATTTTAATTCCTCCTTGTGCAAATGCAAAGATGTTAATGCACCATTTCTTGAGTGGAGGACTAGTGGGTAGACATTATGGGATCTGTTAGTAGATTTAAACTAAGTATTCATAATTATGTTTTTATTAATAGCATAATCACCTGTAACTATTCGGGATTTTCATTGGCTTACAGTAAGCCATATCATATCTCCTCCATACACTGATGAGGCATAATATTATGACCACCTTGCTAATGTTGTGTAGGTCACATGTGTATCTCCAAAACAGTTGCGACTTATCAGAGAATGGACATGGGCCTTCTGAGGGTGTCCTGTGATGCCTGACACCTGACACAGAATGTTGTTAGTGGGGGCTTTTGGGTTCCATGGTTTTAAGGGAGGGGCTTCTGCGGATCAGTGCATCCCAAAGATACATGATCAGTTTGGGATCTAGTGAATTTGGAAGCAAGGTGAACACATTGTACTGTTTTTCACGTTTTTTGTTTGTTTGTTTGTTTGTTTTGTTTTGTTTTTGAGTTGGTCCTAAACCGTTTTTGTGTGTGTGCCTGTGCCAGAGTGCATCCTGATGGGGATGGCTGCTACCATCAAGGAGTGTCATTGCTATGGGGTGGGGGGTACCTGGTCTGATCTAGGTGGATGGTGTCTAAGTAGGATCCACCCGATTGCCAGGTCTAAAAGTTTCCCAGCTGAACACTGACCTGTAGCCCAAAAGAGACAAACCAAACTGAGGGGTAACAAAAGTCTTTTCACACTTATGTGACAGCCTGATAATTCTAAATCCTACACACTGGTACTTTAAATGATACATGAATGAAATAAAAAGAGAGACAGTATTTCTAAGTAGCAGACTGGCTAACTGATTACATGGGTGATATGTTGCTGGGTTCCAGATCTTCCATGGATTTGCTGGTTTCCATGGATCTGTGTAACGCAGGTTCATATACTTGAGAAAGTAGCTTTTTATGTGTATGTGTGTGCTGTTCATACAGTGTATGTGTAGGTGTGTGCGTGTGTGTGTCAGTGTCAATGGGTGTATATTTGGCTAAGGACTGGAAATTAAAGGCTCAAGTGGTAAACGCTGGCATTAGGAGGGGAAATGACCACTGAGCCGCTCAATAACGCCCTTCGTTGTTAATGATTTCTACCACGATTCAGACAGCGACACAGTCTGAAACACATACACCTGAGCAAAAGAAACAGGAAAAGGAAATGAGCAAGTGATCCACTCCACCTTCTACTGTACATTCCCACAAAGATGTAAAGATTTCTCCAAACCTCTCTGAGGACCGGATTCCGCCCCATGAAAAGCTCGAGCAGGTTGTTTTGGATCCAAGACAATCATTTTTACCCCCAAGCTTCTCTTCTCGTGCACACGGGGAAGTCCCTACCTTGGTTAGGCATAAGAAAAACATTTCAGTCTTGTGCGGTTTAGTATCAATAATGGACTGGTTTGTGTAAGTGCTGAAATATGACCCAATTAACAAGTGCTGCAGTTTTGTTTTTATTTCTCCCTGAATTAATCTTATGGAAACTGGAGCTGAGAGTAAGGGAGATGTTTCCCATGGTGTGGCTCTGTGAAATGGGTTACACATGTATGCTCTCGGCCCACCGCTGCCCTCTCACGTCGGCGATCTCTTCCTCTGTTAGCTCGAACTCCTTTCTGTGCTCGGCATACAGTCGGCCATGGCTGGTCACCGGCTAAACCAACAGTATTGCCTTTCCTCCTTTAATTTGTCGATTTGGTCTGGTAATAATTTGAGGTGAGAAGATTGAGACTAAACAGTGAGCCTGTATGAGCCTTACACATGGTATTATGACATGATAGGTATAATTGCAGAATGCTTATAGTGCTGGTTAAGTAAACATACAGCAGAGATCAGGTTGCGGCGCATTGGCCTCCCTTGTGCATCATTGACTGGTTTAATTATGTTTTAACTGAAATAGAGGACATTGTATACGTGGCTTATAATTTTTCATACTTCTGTTTGCCACAGTAAGTGAGTGGCTCATGACAGAAATTATCTGTCACTATACCGCATGGTTTAGAAGAAATACTGCCAATTGGCGATCACAGTATCTGGTGTTAGTGTCTGAAGAAAAATGTATAAACTAGAAAAGTAAAAAGTAATTACATGAAAAGCCACACACATAATAATATATAGTCACTTTCAGAACACAGAAAAGACAGGAAAAGAGAACAAATGTTTTTCACTTTTCAGTCGTTAACTGTATACTGCAAGTGCACACTATTCAGGGGAAACAATAATTGTAATGGCCAATTGTTTGGCCTTTTGGAAGATCTATTGCTACTATGAATCACAACAAGATGCCTAATGTATTAGAAGTGAAAAAGAAATAGGCAAACAGCCCCGAGCTGCAAATACCAGACACATTAAAGCCTGGAGGACGTCCAGAGAAATCTTTCAATTACATAGAGTGAATACCACTGCGCTTCAAGGGAAAGAGTGATAACTCAGAGAATGGGCTGTCAAAGAAGTAAACTACACCATGGATTTAATTAGAGTAACACATCTGGGAGCTTATAGTTGCTTGAAGAAGGCTGCGTCGAAACAGACAGTTGGACGGCAAATCAATTCTTTACCCAGAAGGTTTGTATAAAACACTCTGAGAGACAAAGCAAGATGGAAGGGACAAAGGAAAAGTTGGAGCCAGGGTTATCAGTTACAATTAGATTTCCAAATCTGACTGAGGCAAAAATTACTATTAAGTTGATGTGTTTTTGAGAATTGGCTAAGCGATAAGTTAAATGATCTTGGCTGACAGTTGGTAGGAAATTGGAAATTACTGGAATTTCCAGTGCTGATTTTGGTGTTGCCTTTTCTACTTGAATAAGCCATTTTTATTACACCCAATGCTCATGTTTTTCTGAAGACAACAGTCTCTGAATAGTCGGCCATGACCACCCACTGTTTGTACTTTAGGTCAAGCTAATATTGTGGAAGGGGCTGCATATTTAGTCTTCTTCTAAAGGCTTGGCTTGGACCTTCACAGAATACGTCCCAGGACAAGACAACCGCATTTACGTCAGCAACAGTGAGAAGCAGCACTCTTCACCGTGAAGAATGACGGCATTCAAATCTTTAATGTAAACCACATCCAATCAAGGTGCAACACGGATTCAATAAGATGCGTGAGAGTTAGAAGAATAAAGTGTAAGTGTCTGTCAAGGAGGTAGCACTCTGTGAGTTCTCACTGACTTGTGAAGATCTCTGAATGCCAGGTTTATTTAATAACTTTATCTAATCTTTTAAGATCTTGTAAGATTCTTCCAAGATCATATCCTTCAGGCTTTCAGTTGGTCCGCCGGAGTTCCTACCAGATCCTACAGCATCCACTCAGTGAAAGACCCGTCTGTCACTGCACTCTGAATCACTTTCTGCCAGACATGTGGTTCCTATTTTGAAGCCAGAGGAGCAGATTAACATAAAAGAGGGTGTGTAACAGTTCTTGCATTCAAAACCCTGCCCGAGGGGAGAGGAGGAGAGGCCGCAGCTGGATTACCTCATTTAGGATCCTTTAGAACACTGTTTACCTTGCAAAGTGTGCATCTCAATGAGGTATCGCAGCGGCAGCAAGCATAACAGGGTCAGTGGTATTAACAAACAATCTTCTTGAGCAGATAATTTTACTTGGCCCAAGGATCCACACAAGGTTGGGAGTCACAGTGACTCATGATATGATACTATGACAATATTTAGTCCAGTGTACAGACGATTCTAAAGCACACAGAATATCACTGTGTTATTAACCGGAGACAGGGACAGAACCTCAGAAAAGAGACGAGGGTTTCTTTCTTTCTTTCTTTTTTTTACCAAAGTAAGGAGGAAGAAAGCAGAAAGTAATACTTTATTTGAGAAAAGTTCTTTTATGACCTTAAAAATAGTTAAATGGGCAGTTCTTGAACTTCTGATAATACTGCATGATCTTCATCAATTGAAGTTTGTTCAGTTTTAGTACTTTTGTATATGTCCAATATAAACATAAGCAAATTCCCTATAACAGCATGTGTTTAAGTTGCTATGATGATAATGATTCCTGCAAGCAAATACAGAGATTAGTTTTCTACTGAGAGCGAAAGAGGAAGGTCTGTGTTACAGAGTCACAAAGTCCAGGTAGAAGATGTTGGGGCTGATGGATGGAACAACAACACATGGGATTTTTGGAAGGCATGGCCGAACCATTAATAATGGTTGCACTGACATGTTGTTGTGAAGGCCATGGTCAATTACTATGAAGGATTGCTGGTACATGTTTTTGTTGACTTTGAGCAATTATGAACTCTATTGACATTTCTATAATCAAACAGAAAAGACGTCAGCTAACACAGACACACGGTTGGGCTTAATCAAAAATCAAACAGACGAACAAAACGTCAGTTTTGAATGAGCAAAACTCACTTCACAGACATAGCCACAAACCCTACTGCCGACTGGAAACTGCATTCACAGGTGAGAACCATTTCCCTCAGTGTGACCCGCTGACCTGTGCAAGGAGCTACTGGCTAGTTCATGTTCATGTCTTTACATATCTAATGTACGTCTGCGTAGATGATTTAAAGCAAAGCAGACGTTACTTACACAGTGCTGGACGAGAAACAGTACAGGATTCAGAAGGCCGTAGTAATGCCAGAAAGGATCTTTCCTGTGCGACTGTGTGGAACCAGATTGTTATGGAGGAAAGCTGCTCCCACACATCACCAAATTATTTATTTTCTTAGGCATTTATTCCTTAATTTGACAGTCATCAGTGTAGGGACATAGCATTTAAGGGCAGAAAGAGGAAGGTGTAAGATGTAACGAAGGTTGAAGTTGCCTCTCCAGTACGCATCTCCACCATTGGGTCACTGTACCAGAAGCTGATTTTTAAATAACAAATTTCAGATTTGTAATCAGAAGCCAACACAACCCGAACAGCACTTTTTAAAAAATTCCATCCACAATTTTTTTAATGCCCCGTCCATTAAAAGGTTCTTCTTTTTGCTGGAGAACTTTAGCCATAGGCATAAGATTTTCTAAGTAACACCACTGACCTCATCCATGCACAAGGCGAAAAGGCCACATATGAAGGAGCCCTTTGTCAGAGAAAAATTAATATAACTCCACATAGTTTGATTAAATCATAATGCGGCAGGTAATGAATCTCCACCTTCGCTATTTCATTACTCAGTGCAGTCATGTTTAAACCCTAAATATAGCCTCATTATATATTCCATTTCTACCAGCTAGATCCAGTCCTTTCCGAACGTCAGGTGTATATTTCACTTTACTGTTCATACAAGAGCCGGGCCCCCTCTCCTTTCCTTTTCTTCTCCCTCTCACTCCATCTCCTTGAGTTATAGCCACCACTCACATCTACCAGCCAGATAAAGGAGGCCTTTGCAACTGGAATTGGAAATAGATGAGAGAACCGGGGTGAAGCACTTGGATGAAAGGTTCAATTATTTTGACGATTGGTCTCAGGAAATGTTTCACAATGACACTCATTTAGTCCCAGTGGTGCTCTGACGAGACTTACTTATTGCGAGCTGTGATGTTATCCTCACCCTCTCAGCAGTATATCTCTGAAATCAGCAGAGCAATTCTGGCCATTGCTATCGTTACCCAAACATTTTTGTAGGATTTGTCGGCCTTATTTGAATCTTAAACTTTTAATCCATCTTCAGATGATTCTTTCTTACCAAACATATCCAATTAAGCAAGGTAAATCTGTAATTAGGACACTGCATAATGAACTTGACCCCTGAGGTGGGACAGATGAAGTCCTAATCAGAGTCGATGAGCTAATCTATCTCGACAGAAGGGTCAAAGGTCACAGATGAGGCTGCGATACGAGACAGGCCTAATGAATAACAATAGGTGGATTAACTGGAAGCCAATCCCTGATAGGGAGGAGATTTGGCCAATAATGTCCCACAGATTTGCACGGTGAGAATAGAAGTAATTGTGTCCTGCAGGCAGGGACAAAGTGTTATTTTGGGGTTGGAGTTTTTATCACTAAATATTCTTGAGCTCCAAGGTCCCTTTATGAGGCGAATGTCAGTGTTGGAAGTTATTCTGGAGAACAGCGACTGGAAAAATTGTACAAAATCATTTGCCAATACTGCTGGGATACTGTGCCGCACACTCCATCGCTAACAAACAGTGTCTTTGTTTGTTTTGCAAGAACAAACTGTGTGTGAGCCTCTGTGTCTGGCTAGGCCCCAAATCACTTTCTTGTCATTGCCAAAATGTCCACAGAATAATTAAGATTTTACTAAACAGATTTTTCTTTTCGCATTTAGTATTTGTGCAAATTCCAATTTCACAACACTGAGTTTGTCAGATGATGTCTCACAATGAAATCTCACATTACTGTTCACTTCTGTACCGAATGAACCATTAAGTGTTTATTATGTAGGTCGCAGGGAATTTTTAAAGTATGTTAGTAATGTTTCTGTGTGTCCACCAACATTTCTGACAGTGTTTGAATGGTCAGGTAAATTGATTTTATTTCTGAACACAATGGCCTAGACACATTTACAAATGAATTGGGTTACTGCTGATCTACAAAGTGTTGATTTGCTTCAACCCTAGATCACTGAAGTCGGGGGATTTTCACTTACTTGATTGTTGTCGCGTGATTTTCGTGATTCTCTGTTTGTATATTAAGGAAGACCGTCGTAATAATTTGCAATCACTAGTGACCCATTTTTATTCTTTGATATTAGAGCCAGCTAAACGGGCCCAGAATTTGCATGTTAATCGTATATAGTGTAATGCTTTTCTGACTTCTGACTGATACTAAGGACAGTAACATAACTAACAATGGTCTGCTGTATTGTCCCTTATTGTGTCATAAAAAGCTAAATGTACGTGACTGTGGAGGTGTATGGGTTGGCAGTGTGTATCACACATTTACAACTTGGGTTAACTTGTTTTCTTTATTTTTTTTTATTTCATTTTAGAATTAGTAAAGCATAGTGTGCACTTGTGTGTGTGTTTATGTGTGTGTGTGTGTGTGTGTGTGTGTGTTACTGGAGATCTTCCCTGGGGGTCTCCTCAACAAACCTTAACAAAGGTCATCGTGGGGGAGGACACACACCCTGGTTTGACCCTTGGGGTCACAGGAGGCCTGGATGATGGAGATACCCAGAGAGTGTAAGATAATAGAATAACAATATACATGGGGTCCGCTATATGTGTGTCTGGCCTGCATACATTCACAAATCTCTCCATTCAGTGTGTTTGCACACTAAAAGCGCACATGCATGCCAGTTGTGTCCGCGTGCTGGCGTATTTGCTTTGTCTGTCGACCTGTGTGCGCAGCATGGCCAACGGTCAGTCCAGCATTAAGAGCTGGGCAGTTGGCTGGTCGCTAGGTTAGCAGATAACTGTGTTTGCATCTTTGCCTCCCTCCACACGTACGAGGGGAAATCCTTGTATCCACAACGCAAATATTGCTTTCTATTTATCCTATGGATTATATACTACAGATAATTGGAGATAACAGGCTTGCTTACTCAGTCCGTCAGTGTTGCTTTCCAGCACCTGGTTGTGTGTATATTCAATTTGAAATATCAACATTTGCTCTTTGTCTTAAACTAAAACTCATCGAAAGCTCATCAAAATAGCCGACGCATGGATACAATAATCTAATTATTTTAACAAAAACTAAAATAAAATCTTTATATGCATTGCTAATATAGTCAGTAAAAGTAAACAGTTTCAGTCATTTGGAGGGTGGGTTCTTCTGATTCATCTTTGGTTCACAGCAGATGATAATTATATTTCAGTATGTCTCAGTGATGTCTCAGTGACATCAGTAGGGACGGACTATGTACTATATACATATTATTCATTCATATACCAAATTTTTATTCATTTTGATTATTTTTCAGTTTGTATAAAAGAAGAAGAAACCGAAACTCTCACAGAAGTTTGAGATAAAATACACTTGAACACTGATTTATAGTCTTTTCTCTATCAATTTTTTTTGTTAGATAGGGGAGTTTCACTTTTATTCCCACTCATTACTTTCTGTGGTTAAGTTCACCACCAAACATACTGTTGCTTTGTTATTGAATAGTTCTGATCCTCTTACAGAGGAAAGAGTTGAGATGGCTTTGCTGAAAATTCCTGTCATGAATTATTTAAATAAGGTCATACAAAGTTAAGGTCACTTCTGTGTCAGTATAATCCTTTGCTGTTTTTTGTTTTTTTTGTCTTTTGAAATTTGTGTATGCTTAATTTTTCTCTTCAGATGAGCTCCAGATGATATTTTCTGCAGTAACTGCAGAGGTATGCCAAACTCTAAGGTTCACATTGCCTCAGGATTCCTCAAGTTTATTATGAAACACAGAGGATTGACCCAGTCAGTGCTCAGTCGTCACAGGTCTGCAGGGTTCACTGTCAGCCTCGTGATCCCGAACTTAATTGTCTCTGCTGTACAGTAGTCAGAGGGCAGTGAAGCCTAAAGTCGTGATGTTGCATATGAGCAGTCCGCGTCTGCCGTATGTGCACCAAATAACTGTGTAATAGAGTGTATTTGCACACATGAAGTCCTCAAGTGCCATTATCTTTAAACAAACCCTTCAGGCAGACATGTGTTCCTGCTCAACCTTATAAAACTCATGGTGAACTAGTCCACGTAAAATATACTGAACGAAAGCACTTGGCGCAAAAGCTGGGGAAAAATCACATGTGTGAATGTCCCCCTCCTCCAAGGAGGGCTGATCCCGTGCAGATGCCTACGGTACACAATGGTTACAGAATTTTCTCCAGACTGACTTCAGCTGGAAAAACAATGGCAGTAGTTGATTGTGTAGGAGATGCTTGCACATTTTTTATTCTAAACTGTCCATACACACCATTTAAGAACTTTTGGGGGATTCAGCAAAATTCAAGAGTGCCACACTTGTACCTACATGCACAAAAGACAACGGGCGTGCTGAACCACCACTCATTTAGTAATTCGGGTAATTTGTTTAAGGTGTCAAATCAACATCCTCAGTCAGATTAATTCAGTTCATTTGAAGGATTAAAAACTTGTCTTAATGCTTAACATTGGCTTCAGGACTTGCTGTCTGATCCTGGGTTATGCTGTCTGCTGCTGATGGCATGTTTCTTGATAATGGTAGCTCACTGTCCAGTGGAATATCAAACTGCACTCCCAGCAGAGTTAGAATCATGACTCCATGCACTCGTCTGTGTCTGTAGTTTTGCCAGTTTCCATGGCCTTAATAGTTTGTATGGCAGCAGACAGTTGCTTTTTGGCATTCCTTTTCAGATTTAACTATTTTACACATACGGCAGGGTGTACCACTCTGTGTGCTTGACAGGATGGGTGACACCATTGTGCGAACACTTTATTAAGTGGATTTTCTACCTCTGCAGATGAAACCATAATACTCTTCTTCGATGCCATTTCTCATTTCTTTCTTTTGTTAGGTCTGCTTCTCCTGTCTAGTATAACGTAAGCTGTGTGATTGCAGTGGCTTTTAATTCAGCTGGCCTTATAGGAGTTAATTACGGCATTTCCTTAATTGCCCAGTGCCTGGCACATGTGTCCAGCTGAAGATCAAAGTCCATTAACATACGCAGGTGGTAAGAACAGAATTGGTTTTCTGCACGCACTTCATGAATCTCATGAAGAATTGTCTTTTTTATCATGTTTTGGGTTTAAGTAAATAAGAAAACATTCATGCATGAGGCAACTGAGTGACAGAAAAAAGTCCCAATACGTGACATGGACATGAAGCATATAAAAAAACAATGGTCCTACAATCCACAATCTATTAATTGTGCATGATTTCCACTTTCCCTAGTTTCTTATGTCGTGCTTGCTCCATACAGTTATTGTTGGGACCATCCTATCAAAACAGGGGCAGATAAACCCTGGTCAAGCTGTGGATTTATAAACATAAAGAGAGACAACCACTTACATTCACATTCATGTTGTACATATGTAAATATATAGTTTTCTATTGAGCTAGCACGCAAGGCTTTGGGCTAGACAGAAAACTGGAATAGCTGACAAAAGCAAACTTTGCCTAATATGAAGTGACATTACGGAATGTGTTTTTCAAACTGAACGATCACTTCTCTCTTTCCACTATCTCATTGTGTAGCTGTATTTGTCATATATAAAATTTCTTGACAGCCTGACAGTCCTATATTTTTTCCTTGTTTGGGAAACAGACAAGAGATTGCTTTAGGGTGCCAGTAACCTTTATACAGCCATGGTCAGGGAGTGCCTTTTTCAGCTTCGGCTGAATGCTGAAGAAAAACAAACAAACCACAAATGCAGCAGGTGAAAGTATATATATTTTATTTCAACAGTAATTATTTTTCTTCTTATTTAGCTGAAATGTAATATGATTTTTCTTGTCTCACTTTTGTTTTTGTCTACCAAACACCGGATTTTCCCCTCATGCTTCCTTACCCCTCAACCACAGATACAGGCAGAAATGCCGGGCTAATACCGGTCTAATTGCAGCACTGGAGCCCTGAATCATCTCTTAGACAGTTTTTCAGAAAACTTAATCGTGTGGACAGGCAGAGTGAACTAATTATCTACATGCTGTTTTCCCAGCCAAAGCTGGTAATTTAACAGCAATTGACCTCCTGCAGTTTGCCAGCAAATGAAAACATGCAGGCCAGTCTGCTAACGAAGGGCCTGAAGACCCCAGGGTTTGTCTGGGCCCCGCTCTGCACAGTGGACACGGAACCCCTCACTTCACTTCCAATTTACTTCTTCACCACCTCCAGGGGAGACATCATCGTCCTCACACTGTGTAATGGCTTGACATGGCTGCAGCAGGCGAACGGCCTGTTGGGAGAACAACTCAATACTGTGATTGTCTGCAAAACAGGATGCACTCCTTTCCAAGATGGTTCACTGATGGCATGCGGCCTTAATGTCTTCAGCTGGAAAACGACTTTAAAACTGAAGACATTCATTATATTTCATGAAACATTTTTATGGTTAGGATTTAAAGTTGAACAAATATAGACTTTTAAAAATAATTTTAACTGCTGTCTTTGAGAGTTTCACCCTTGGCAGGCTGAGAAAGGCTTCTTCTGGGCATTTTAAACATTTAGGATGCAAGCTCTCCAGTGAAACCCAAACTGATGAGTTTCTTTTTCTGTTCAGGTCAATAAGTAAGAATGTTACAACAGAATGTGGACGATACTTTACATGATATTTTGTTTAAAAAATGCAAGTAAGATTTCTGCAGTATGTCACTTTTTCGAGTTAAGCTGCCTGCTTGTCCACTCACTTCAGAAAAATTACACAAGTCTGTCTCACAGTTCACCGGTGATATTGTGTAAGACCACAAGTTCATGCTGTATCCATTGTCTTATTTAAAATCACTTGAGCTGGAGCACAGAGCTGGAAGACTAAAACATGTGGGACTTCACAAATACTTGGCAGTGGCAATCTGCAACATTTTAGCCCTGGTTCATTTGTCAAAACTGGTGGTGACAGCATATGACGTTCAGTGCTACACGTCACAGAAATCTGCATTAATATTTTTGTCATTTTTAATAAGTAAGCCAGACTGTAAAAGTTGGCTATTTTAAATCATTTGGTCTGAAACCGCGGTCGTATTCCATGCAGCTGTAGCAAAAAGCTGGGGGTCTACACCGCACACAGCATGAGTCTGTGAACTGCAGGGATTGGTTACTTCAGCGAGAAGTTTGAGGTGTAGAGCCTGTTGCCAGCAGCCAAGCAGCTCGCTGTGGATGCTCCCTCTTGTTCCTGTCTCTCACTTCAATTTTTCCAACTGACCATTGTCTTTTTTCGTGGATGCATTTTTAATGAATGACAGCATTAAGTGCTAAGCTCTCTTGGCATTGGCTGTGTATTATCTCATAATAAAAGTCACCTTTTATTTTCCCAGTTAAATGCTCTTGAAGTACAGCTGCAGCAGTAGGAGATGTTCATTTTATATTAACAGCAATCTCTGAACCCATCAATGATTTAGCTTTATGCACTCGTTTCCAAACATTTGTACGTTAGCAGAAACTCGATAAAGCATTTCTCCCGGAAAAACAGCCACAGATACCCAGGTCACAATAACGCAAATATATAAATGCTACAATGCTTTGATAATGCTTCAGTAACTTCACAACTGTGTTCTTCACTGTGAGTTATCTCTGGGATGCTGAGAAGGAACCTTAAAGAGTTTTTTATTTGGGTGTTGCGTGTGTGTGTTTGTTTCTGAGACAAACACGTAAGAACTGAAAAGTTAATTTCCTTTTGCGGTTGCTTAAGTAAACATGATCGCTTTACTGAGAGTGAGTAACTGCACCACCATGATGTGTTAATGTGTTTGTGTGCGTGTGGAAGTTCACCACAGCGATACGGTTAATGGTACAGTTACAGTGACGATAGTTTATTAGCAGTTTGTGATGCCAGTAACTGGCTGAGACACAGGACATCTGTCGTCAACATGTTTGGAGCACACTGACAATGTGGAAGGCTTATCGACTAACCTTCAGACAGGAGAAAGACATTCAAAGTCAAAGCTATTCGTTCGCTGTTTGTGTTTGGTTCACACACTGAGCTTCGAGGCCAGTATCAGGCAGGATGTTGCTTTCCCTTTTTCTTTCTGTTTTTTCTTTTAACAGATTATTCATGTCAGCTTTTCCCAAATGAAAACAGATAAATGAAAAATAATAATAATAAAAAACACAGTGTAAGTATGTAAATACACAAGAGATCTTAACTACATTTTTTTATTACTATTCTTTCAAAATTGCACATTATTAATAGTTTTTGTCAACTTCCCGTACACTGTTGCTAAGTTACCGTTTTCTGCTGTTTATGTGCCAGTTTTGTTTGTATTTGATGTTTTTGTCATATTCGAATGATCAGATGAATTTTTTTTTTAGCCGAGAAATGCAGCTACAGCAAGTAAATCTGCTTGGATGTAGCTTTATTTTGTCAACACCTTTTCATTCGTAACCAACAGCTTAATACTAATTTGTTGCCTCCTACAAAAGAGTGTGGAAGTAATTTGAAGGGTTTTGTGTTTTCCTGAGAAATATTTCACCTGTGCCCTGCCAGCTCCATCAACAACCATTCAAGCTCAAACCTCAGAGAATGAAAACCTTTCATCTGGAACAAAAAAACGCACATATTTTATATATTTAAAGGCAGTCCATTATGGTGCCAACATAGCATCCGCTGTGGAAATGTGATTGCCTTTGCACAAATGATGTCTTTTTAATGACCTGTTCCTTAACCTCAAAATATCATTTAGTGTGCAGCTTTATTACCAGACCTCTATTGAATATGTAGTGTTTTGAAATGTTACAGATTATAGTATTCTTTTCTGGCTCATTTAGTAATCCACACACAAGCAGCACCTCACTGCGTGCTGAAAGTCCATATGAGCACCTTCGGGAGCCTTTACTGAGGGAAGTGGTGACCTTCTTGGTCTTGCATATTTTCCATTATTTTTCAATCTCTTTAAATTAATTCCCATATTCGAGAAGTATCTTGCATGCATCAGAGGTCATTACTTGAAAACTGCATCAACTGAAGTTTTTTGGCCACTTGGGGGCCACTTATGTAAGTTTTGAGGTTCATATAATGAGTTTGGTAGCAGGCATCTGCTTACACATTCACAGTTATGAAGTTACATGGCAAATAAATTGCCATATGCTTTTGGAGATGTCCCATTGCTTTGGGAAATATTTGGCTCTTGAGAGGCTAAATTCTCACTAGCTAATCATTGATCATTGACTGTGGCGTGCTGAGAAAGGTATATTGTGATTTTTTATTTTATTTTTTTCTGTGTCCATTCAAAGAGCAGGCTGGACAGTCAAACAATGTGCTGAAACTTCCTATTAAAGGGAAATTACCATTTGTTTTTACAACCTGGACCTTATTTCTGGCATAAAATACAATCATTTAGATTCATATGGACGATATTTAGATTCACGTACATCCATATAGTGGGAGTGACTGTGGGACCGATACGCAGCCTCACACGCATGGTGCTCAGAGACGACATCATTCAGGTCAGAGGTTAGTAGGTCAATCTACAGTTGATAACAGGTAACTCCGGACTCTGGGGAATAGCACTAGTGTATCATAATACAATAATACTGGTGAAATGAACGAGTTTCGCGTCAGATAATGCGTTTATTTAAAGGCTGTGTTTCGGTGCCCCAGTCACTCCCACTATATAGATATGCGCGGATCTAAATATTGACTACTCCAAATGACACCAAAGGTGTATGGGTGAATCATCATATTTTATGCTAGAAATAACGTCCAGGTTGTAAAAAACTGTAATTCCCCTATAAGGAGAATGGCAGAGATGATAATTCTTTGTAGATACATGACTACTAGCAAACATTTCTCATCATCATGTCACCTTGTTTTTAATGTAATAATTATTTTATTACAATGATAAGGAGCTAAACACATTAAAGGCGACAGATCTGATAGATAGATAAATCAGAAGATAGATCTTCTGCATTAAAAAAACTTTTAACTATTAAAATACCATAATGACTGTTTAAGGCATGTATTATGTTTATTTTTGGCAAGATGTAGGTCCTAATTAAGGATACTTAAAAGATGCTATTACATTTGTAAGTATATACAACCATCAGGTGCCAGTTTCCACAATGCACAAGTTGGTCATGCTTGGCTGGCTTCGTTCTTACAGGATAAAAAATGGAGGTCGGTTTGTGGGCTTCTGCAGCAGCTCCGGCCAAAACACGTAAATGTTTTCAGTGTCGGTAAAATGCTGTTCATCTATTTCCCATGAAAGTCATTGTTCATCATCCGCTGCTGACTGTAAACATTTGCACACTGAGCTGAGACTAACAGTGGAGCAGATTGTATACAGTATGGCATGCCGCTATTGTAATCAGAGGATGTAGCTGCATCCTTGTCAACCCGTGGACATATTCCTTATGTTTGCTCAGCCTCCGTTGTATTGAGCTGCCATTCATGATTAGTTTTGATTGGTTTCATTTGTTCCTCGGTGTTTAGACATCAATCATAGCGCTTCCTTTACTGGATCTCTGCTGCCGCCCAGCTGGTTGTATTTTATGTGTGTGAATGTGTGTGTATGTGAGTGCATGCGTGCTCGGTGTGTCAGCCGCGCAGGTGGTCCGCTGTAAATCTATAGGTGATCTGAGAAAAAAAAACAGAATGTAAAGGGCCGTGAGGTGTGAAGGTGGGAGTAGGGATGTTTCTTGGAGAAAGCTGTCTAAATTCTGGCCCACTGCTCTGGATGTCTGCCGACGTGTGTGTGCAACTGGTTTAAGTCAGCATATCAGTTTGCAAATACGCCAGGCTGAATATATCTTACCAACCAGTCATACGAGTTAGTCACTGATCTCTATTAGAGTGGGTGTACATTCAAAAAGTATTCGACAATTATTAATAGTGTTGTTACGTCATGTTTGGGCACAGACCTACAAGTGCTGTTGTGTTTACTTGAACTGACAGACTGATCCAGTATTTGTGTGAGGCTAGCTGAGGATATCGGAGAAACTCAGTGTCCTCTGAATCCTTGAACAGACATCCCAGATGTCCGACCGCCCTGATTGCGGTTATTTTGACACAGGACTGAACTGCACTGCCCTTCTCCACAATATGATTTATTGCTTTGGTAAGAAGTAACATAATCCCTCTTGTAGACCTCTGCCACCTCTTGGTATCTTGAGGAAAAGTGGAATGGAGGAGTGTAAGGATGCAACTTCTGGCGCAACAGAAAAGGGAGGCTTCCCATGAGACCGTGTGGGGCGATGAGGTGTTGGGTTGGCAGAGAAAGGAGAAAGGGAGGGATAGTGCCTTAGAATGAGACGTCTGACATGTGTTGGCTCTTAAGCATAGACAGCAGTGAGGGATGGATGGAAAGAAAGACAGAGGAGACCATGTGTTGAGAAAGAGGATAGTGCATCCCTTTCCTGTCTAACCAAACAGGTCAGTTGTGGACTTTTTTTTTCCAGACAGTGCAATTACAACACTGTTCTCTGTGGAATTGCCCATGTGGTTCTGCCCCTGGCACGCAACCTACTTTGAATGGATGGGAGGATAGAAGAGATGGAAGGACAGTGGAAGTGGAAGCCTGGGTGGGTTGGCAAATTGAGCAGGATCTAAGTGGTGCCTGAGTACTCTGGCAGACAGGATGGCACCTCTAATCGCATTCAATCCATCCTCTTTAGAAAGTCCAAGCCAACATCCCAACCAACTTTACCATTCTCTTACTTTCTCCCACGAATTTCTCCAGTTACATCTCCTGCTTTTTAACTAACTGCTAATTAATAGACCATCGTGAAGCAGGTCTAAAATACCTATCCTTCAATACAACTTTGCATAGTATAATCAACAAAAGTGGAAATGTATGCTTCACAAAAATGAATACAGAATCCATGACACAAACTAGTTCTTGAGTAGTGATTACTAAAACAAACCGAAACAACTGAACTTGCTTGACATTTCTTGAAGATGTTTCACCCCAATGGCTTCAAAAAAGAATTTGAGGTCAAGTCATTGCTAACTAAAGGCTTTAATGAAGAGATACATTTTCAGATGTCTATAAAAAAAATCTGACATCTCTATGGAGTGTGGTCCATAATTTTGATCCATAACTGACAAACTCTGCACCCCCAGTTTTCTCTGAACTTTTGCTGGGAACCTCCAGTAAATCCTCTCCAGGGGAATATTCTTGAAGGCACCTTGTTAATAAGGGAGTTAGTAATGTATCTTGGTCGTAGCACATTCAGAGCTTTGTATTGTCTTCACAGCTTGGCAGCTTGGCCTACTTGCTGTGTGTGATTGTTGTCAAGCTTTGTGAGCTGAGTTCACTGTCAGGACGTTGTTGAGCAAGCTTCCTAATTTTTGACTTGGCATGTTTTCACACCTTTATTTCATTCTGATATATTGATGATATTGTAATTGATACAGTATTGTAATACTCTATTGTCAATTATAATATGACCGACATTTCTAACTGGGCTGTGTTTGTCCGTGCCTGTGTTTATACCAGCCCAAATGGACTGACCTGAGGGATAAACACTCCTTGTTTTATAACAACAATTTCAGGAGTTAATTACTCATCACTGATTGATATTTTACTGTTTTGCTGAACTGAACTGTTACCTTTGGTAGAACATGAACATTATCTATTATGTGAAACTGTGTTCAGAAGTGGCCCAGAGCTTTTTCTCATGATTAAATTGCTCAAGTGTTATTTCCTCCCTAAAATTACCCATCTTGGCCTCCTTGGTGTGTTTCATTATACATCTGAAACCAATTTCTTTATCTCAAGATGAGTTTGCAACATGAACATATTGTACACAAGCATTGGTAGGCATGTCTCACAAATGAAAAAAAGTGTCATGCCCTGATGTCTGTTTAGGTCCAGGAACAGTGGATGAGAGAGCTATCTTAAGCTAAGAAACTTTTTTTTCTTTTTTCTGCAATGACTGAAATTAAGTGTTCTCATGTGTGAACGCCATCCCTGGTTAGACACTCCACTGACCAGAGATAATTACTTAAGAACAGCACCAATTGTCTTATGCATTGTTGTACAGACTGTCTGGCTCGAGGCCAGCCTCACATAATGACAGCAGGACTCAGAATAAGTGTATCTTAAAGCATTTCACTTGACTGAGTGATATGAGGTATCTCAAGGGTAACAGGGTCCGCTGTAAGATAAAATGGCCATTTGGATGCAAGGTAAGAGATGCCGTGATCTTAACCGTGTGTGTCAGTGAAATTGTGCCAGTGGGTTTTTGTCACAACGCTTTAGACTGTCTAACAAGCATGCGTGTTTATATTGCTTGAGTTACTCACGCAAGCCAGGGATCCCAAGGCCAATTTAGTATATCGTGCGCTTACACATGCATAATATGCATACGGAATTCTGTTTGTTTCTTTGTGGTTGCCCTTCTCTGATGTTGCCCTCTGTGTCAACAATGAGGCAGCGTTGCACTTCAGGATTACAGTAGGGCTCGTATCGTGAGTTGACTAATGCAAACTCTGTCTGCTATACTTAGGAGCGTTCTTAGTCACGTCCCATTGTGGATTTCCTGCCTGGGCTTATCTTTAAACAATAATGAGACAATTGGACATGAAAAAAAAAAAGTGCTTTAAGTGCAAGTAGACAGGACTATATCAAACAATTCATTAGTGCACGCAGAAAGACAAACCTTCAAGTTTCAATAAACCACTGAATATAATCAACACCCCAAGGCACTGGTGTTATATTGTTAAAGCTCCCGTTGAATTCAGAGTAAAACTCCAGCCACACTTCTGACCAGAACTCTTTGAACTTTAGATGTACTCCATGCTAACTCTTTACCTGAACAGACAACTAATCATCCATAGAACCATAGAAAGCAATGCAAAAATATCCTCTAATTGGGCACAGTTGCTGTAATTTCCGTGTTTGTTGGTGCCTTGCAATTAGCAGCATTTCAGCTGCCAGTAGGATGAGTGCATGCTCCGTAATTTGAGTCGCAGTGTATTGCAATCATCCATATATTAGAATGGATCAAACAACCTCTCCTCCCCAGCAGTTCAGATCTGCAAGGATAATTCATTTTCTACATTCACTCAAATGAAATGAAAACTCAAAAATACCCCTCACACACAGCCAGCTCTCACAAGTGTGGATGGGAAAGCTGTATGATGATTCTTTTCATGGAAGTGCTCGTGGCGCCGTAGGAGGTTGGTGCCAGAATTATGCTTGTTGATAAATTCCTGTGATGAGATTCAGAAACAGCTGGCTGCTCAGGGTAATTTTCTGGGCTGTTGTCTTCTAGCTGCTTTAGCACACACTCGAATACAGGGAGCACACACACACACACAGTCACATACACACATGCACGGATGTAAGACCAAAGAGAGGAGCATGAGACACAAGAGTCAAGGTGAAGTTCATCTCTGAAATCCCTCCATTACTGAAACAAGCGCACTCATAGATTCCTTCAGTGGTTTAGTCTACAGCTATCTTAGCAATTACAGCAGTTTCCCACGGGCTCCGGCGAAGGGCCTGTTAGCTAATATGCTAATGAAGACAAATGGAGGTAATCTCTCTGTTCTCAAGATGGCTTTGTAGCAGAAACAGGGACTTGAAGAGACAGAGAGAAAGAGAGACGCCGGCAGTCCACATTTCTGAGGTTCTTAGTGACACCTTTACTCCACCTACCCACCCAACGCAGATGAAACCCAGACACACAGGCACAGAGACGTGCAGCGTTCAAGCGGCACGTCCGCTTATTAGTAAAAGCATGTAAAGCCCTCTCCAAGATGCATTTCTTAAACAAGACAGGAAGAACACGAGACACTTCACATGAAAGGCAGACGCTGTGGGATGGCTGCTGAGCGTTTTAGCATTCGCTGTTTCGGCTGGATGTGGTACAAACACACTCTCATCACTGAGCTGTTTCTTGGACTATGCGTGTGTCATAAAGCGAAGCAGCATAATGACACAGGGCCTATTACACACGGTATTTAGAGATTAGACTAACACTGTGGTTTTGTGGTCGGAGTTGTGCTGATGGTAACCATGTGTTCCAGAGGATATACATGCATAGACTGTGCTGACAAATAATGACCTGATGGATGCCAGCATACCTGCTCCATGATGAAGTGCCATGTGGGTTTTTACGGGAACAGGGTTGGTTATGATGAGTAATGATAAGAGTCACTGCTGCATTTAGACCTGCAGTTTTCATTAATTTGTGGATGTTTTAATATGTCAAGGCTGAGGGCAGTTTTAGCTAGCCAAACACCCATTTAGCAAACAAACTGGTTCGGATTCCCAGAACAGAAAATAAAGGGATTACATATTGTGTTCAGGAGCCTCGGCTAAGACACACATGCACAGGCACGTTGAACGAACTCTGGTTGTACTTAATATCTGCCGGGCGTTATTGTAACCATTTGTACGGCTATAGAGGATCGAACACGCCCAGCAGACTCACTGTGGGAAATGGATGCAATTTCTCGCTATTCATGCACGCCGCGTTTTTTTTGTCTGAGTGTGCAAGTTTATTTGACTAGCAAGCGAAATGAGCGTCGTCAGCGATGTATAATCACTAATGTGACAACCTCTTATTATGAGCTGATTATTTTCAACTGAACAAACATAATCGCTCCCAGTACAAGATGCGCGCAGTTGTCCCCTAGCTCACATCAGCGGCTCAGCATCACTTTTCTCAAATGCTTCACTTGTGAGTTCTCTGGCAGAGTTTGCCTCACTGTTCCGTGGACAGCTGCAGTCGCTATAAAGCTTTCAGTGATACATTGTCTCCGTGTAAATTTATGTTCATGACTGCATTCAGGAACAACAACAAATATTATTTAATACTTTGTATAAAACCAATATCTGTATATTTACAGTTACTGTCAACGCGGTTGACAGTCACTAACTGTATTTTCATTTACATTATTCCACTGTAATTACACTGTAATGCAGTTTAAATCACACAAAACAATAATGTAGTACTACAAACTGTAGTAATACATTACTAATGATACCCATCACTACTAACAATATAATGGGAAATTATATAAATTATATAATATATTCTAATCTATTACTGGTTCAGAAAAACTATAATAATGTACAATGTGTTTAACAAAAAATACTTTTGTTCAATAAATTGGCTTCAGCTTTTAAAAACATTTTTAAAATACTTTTTATTAAAGAATGATTTAGGGACATTTTGAGAGGTTAACCACTTGCTAAATAGCACTCTGAAAACTACTTTGCTGTACTCTAGAACATGAAATCCTAAAACATCCTGTTAAAAGTGAAAAACATTACTACTACAAAAAAACAAACAAAAAAACCCCATCTCCCACATATCCAGTGTGCATCATCAGGTCCACTGCAGTAATGTTATTGATCCATGATGTGACATCAAGGGACACCGGTATTATTACCCTGATATATACAGCCAAGCTACAGCAAGGTTGCAGTGAGCTCAAAATATGCTGTAAAATGTTTCTGTTAAGTGAAAATGACCCAGAATGCAACACAAGCTAAAGTATATTACTGCAATGAGGGAGTGCAGTCTTGTACTGCAGGTTTTTACAGTACTCTACAGCTAAATCTGCAGGAACATTTAACAGTGTAGTTACAGGCAAGAATAAATCTAAAGTAACTTGTTTGCTGTGTTGCAGTTGTTTGATTATAAGAAGGGCCTGTCCCTTTTAAACACATTACACATCGTGTCATTTCCTGCCGCCGCAGTTTAAATCAGTAGAAACGCCTTGTGGCTGAAAGGTTTGTCTCCTGATGTGACTAATGAATAACTGTATCGTTTGCTGTGTTTTCTCGTGGCTTGTAATTTGCATATCACGCATAGTAGTGCGCTCGTGAGCTTTGCCACAAACAAAACAGCATTCCAGCGAGACTTCCAGTGAGGATTTAGCCAGGGCACTTATACTGTTCTAACACAAGGCCTTACTAACGCAGCAGATTAAATTTGTAGCTGTGCACCACACCCATAGCCTTGGTTTTCACCATGCTTGCCAAACTGTTCGCGGCTCCACAGGCAAGGCTAGGAGCAGCTGACAGAAACACAGTAGAAGTCCACACACTGCGAGGGTAGTTTACAGTGTTAAACAAAGACATTATTATTAAGAATTCTGCGTTACATCCTGTTCTGTTTTAGCTTCAGCTGAAAACCGCATCGCCTCAAAGTAGCACTTGTCTTACGTCATGTAAGAGCACATTAATCCTCGTGAAGTTCTGTATGTGCAGTTCATGCTTCTGTGTCAAAGGCCCTATAGCCCTTAGTGAAACGCTCTGTCTGAGGGAGTGTAATGAGTAGGTGTTGAAATAATCATCTTAATGCAATATAATTAGTATACAGGCAGGACTGTTCAGTGTCAATCAGTGCTCCGGCTGCCTTTTTATTTTGACTCAACAGCTTGACTGTCGCTCAGGTAACCTTAACAACAGCCATGATTAATGAAAGAGGAAGAAGAGGAACTCCTCATTTTGTAGATGTACACAGCTCACAGCAGGCAACAAGTTTGTAGTTGCGTACATTACGTGTGCGCTTTTGCTTCCCGACTCAGCGGTGTCTTCTATTTTGCCTCGTCTTCCTCTCCCAAGGCCCCAGAAGTAAACACAAACGTCTGTCGCAATACACCACACTTTGTTTTTGCGGATGCCAATAGTGACTGAACGTTTCTCCGCATTGTGCACGTAGGCATTCATGCATGTTTGTCGTAAAAGTACACATTGATAGATGGCAAAGATACATCCGCGCACGTAGACGGGCATCCGCAAGTGCAGCAACAGTCTAGACAACGCACCCAATGAGAGTGAGGGATAAGCAGAGCCATCGGCCAATTAGCTGCCATTATGGAAGCTGTGCCATGTTGTGTTGGGGCGCACTCGCACACAAACACACACAACTTCAGGGCGTGTACTCCATCATCTGTATAATTAAGGTGCTTTTCTCCTGAATATTTTAGTTAAATGTCTTTGCAACAGTGCAGCAACAGACCTGACTTTCTTCCCAATGAGGAATGCTGCCCTCGGAGTAAAACCATTGGAAAGTATACAGACATGTACACGGGCGCAATAATATTACTACAGTGACTGATAGAACTTTAATGCCATTAGATAGATTAGTGCCCAGGATACATGTGTTGTCACTTAACATTGCTTTGAATAACATTTCTGTTACATTTGTGCATTTATTGCCGATCAGCCAAATGTCTTAACTAACTACGTTAGCGTGTGTGTGTGGATGGGGGGTGGCGGGTCACGGCTTCAACCCTGGAGCAGATGGGGCAGAAATCGTATCCAAGACAATACTGGCCGAGGGAACAGCAGACGGAGTGAGATGTGAGTTAAGACTCTGTCCCTGAAAGATTGATAAGAGCTGATTTCATGACAGACATACAGAACTGCCTCCCAAAAAACAAAATTGCTTCCAGTGACTTAAGCTAATTATCTCAGACAGGCCATGACTCTTATGTTGCAACATCATGCAATTAGTTTATTATTACAGTAAAATTAGTGATCAAGTATTCTGCTTCCAACTATTGTTTTTTTCCCTCTATAAAGTAATATTTCTTTTTAAATTTCAATAACCACATTTACTTCTGATTTCAGTTTTAGCTCAGTTGGACGTAAGACCCTGTTTTTTATGTAAAGAATTCAGTAATAAGTGAAAACAGATTAGTTATGGATTCATACTCATAAAACCTAAAGCACATGGACCATGTGGTTTTAATGATTTACAAGCAACTATATGTTTCCAATTTTTACTCTCCACAAACCAGTTGTGTGTGCGTGTTTGTGTGTGTGCGCGAGAGAGAGAGAGAGAGAGAGAGAGAGAGAGAGAGAGAGAGAGAGAGAGAAAGAGGGAGAACGGGTGAAAGCGCTTCTGTCAGCTTGTTTGCATTTTTGTGTGTCTCCTTGCGACAAAACCTCAATGCCATCAAGGAGACCAAATGTTGTTTCCTCCCTCTCTAATTACCAGCTCTTATGGTTTAGCCTTGTTTAGTTGTCCTACACTAAATGAACCCTTATGTCAGATTGTTTTGTTTCGGGCAAATCTCAGTTGGAAGTTCTTTGCTGGCTAAGTATGTTTCCAGGTAGGATCTGATTTTGTGTTCATTCTTTTTCAGAGGAAACATTATCCCGCTTCACAAGAGCTATCTTGAAGTTGACACATTGAAGTTGACTCGTTTGTATTCACTGTTTAAAAACTACTTCATGTTATCAGCTATGGCTACTTCCCAACAGAAGTGAGTTATTGCTATAAAATATTAGGCAGATTACTCTCAAAAGGCAAGCATGTTGGCTCATGGTGTAACACTTTTTTTTAATGATTTCTTGTCATCATCATTCACTTGCAAGATATTTCCTTGGTTCCTGGTGGAATGGTGCAACTCAATATCATGTTTCAATCTTTTTCAATTTTCTTCCTATCTGCACTGATTATAAAAGCTCCTCAAAAGTATTCATATGGATTTGTTTTGCTTCAGCATTACTGATAGGACCAATGGCGTACAGTTGCACTAGCCAGGTAGGCGCGTCCCAAACCATAACTCTCACAAAAGTACACATTTCATAACTTGCGAACAGATAAATTCAGTTTTCTAATGGGTTTGCTCTTTAGGTCAATCTTTCCCAGAGAGGAATCCCCATGGTGTTCATAATTTTGCTGGCTATATAATTCAAAGTGGTTGTTTTGCAAGAGCAGCAACCCTGAAAATGACATCTACTGTATATGCAACTAAACAGCCAGTATGCGCTGATAGAAATGTGATTGCAACAAGATAAAAATTCCAAATAACATAATATATTTACGTTATTTTTGAAGCTGCAGATATGTTTCATTACCATTGTCATTGACGATTCCCTGAACAGGACCACAAACAGGACTCTCTGTGTGAACTCGGCCTACCGGGGTCAGAGTTGTGCGCCTGTCACCCGCCCCACCGAGCCTTTTGACAACAATACAGTAAAATGATAAATGTGATGATTCAATCGTTCATTCAAGAAGAAGAAGAAGAAAAAAAAGAAATGCTAACCAGCTGGCAATTATGTTGCAGCCAGCTATAATTCAGAAAACAATAGCTGTAAATGAAAGTAATTTGTAGGCGACAGGGTTGAGCAACTGCGGCCACCCTGAATGAACAGACAAACATTGAAAGAAGCGAGAGGAAAATAATCAGCGTCCGGAGTTTACTGGTGACTTCTGCATTTCCAACACAAACTTTACCGTGATGGATTTACTTTAAGAATGTTGTTTTGGTTTGAGACACATTATTACATTCTTACAGGAGTCTTTAGTAAGATATTTAATAAATACACAATAAAAAGAATACATGGTTTGGTGTTCAGCTGATCTGAGTATATTAAAGCACAAAGTCTTCAGAAATGGACAGAAACCAGTTCTATCTTTGTTTAGCTGTTGTTTATTCTGTAATTATTAAAATCCAGAAACCCAAAACTAAGCTCTTGTCCATAGCAGTTAATTAACAGTGAGATTCTGCTGGAAACAGTTCACCATTTCTTCAGCATTAGTTTAAATGTTCTGATGAAGTAACTTACTGTTGCATTACTACTTTTATTCAAGAAAGAAAACCCTGTTTTCTTTCCAGTGCTGGGGTTTGCTTTGTTAAGTTGTTGTTTTTCTCACAGAATAACACAATCATCTTCTTATGTTGCTGTCACTCACACAGACACATGAGTGACCATAGATTTGACCAATGTTCATGCCATGGCAGCAGCGGGCCTGTGAAAAATCATTTAGGACCACAAATCACGAGAAACCAAAGATTGGCTGAATAGCGTACTGATCGGTGCAGCCACTAAATGTCCAGGTTTTATTGAGAGGGAAAGTCTATTCCTTAAACAATGGGTAACAATTGTTTTTTTTTCTATCCTTCCCTTTCCAAATTTATATATGAAAAAAAGCCCATGACTAAAAACCCCAAGAATCTACTGCCAGCATGCTTTATGCTTTTTATCCCTGCCAGCCCCTTCCCACTGAACTGTAACAGTATGATGATGGCTGGCTGCAGACAGAGAGTTTGCTGAAGGAGGCCCAGCTATGTCTCATTCTGTTATGGCTGGCCGGTCATTCCTATCAGAGCCATCTCTCTAAGGGTGAGAGGGAGGATTTGCCACATAAACCATAACCCAATTAATCACTGGTGCAAATACGGGAAATAGAGGGGCACTTGTAAACAGACGCACTCAGCTGAACATTCTTTATAAGATAAGAAAGGACGCCGGTTGTGTGCGATGCCGGAGTCACCATCCATTTCCAACACAAAGTGGGTCCTCAGCTCGACATCACAGACTTTCCCTGACTGTTTAAAACGTGCAGGAATCACATCTTTCGCTGATTTGGAATTAAGTCATTCTGTCTTTACTTGCTGCTTTCAAAAGACCCAAATATTTATTGCATGCTCGTTTGATTGAAGCTGACACACCATTAAATATTATTTGAACTATTAGTACTATTATAAAAATTATTATTATTACTGCAAAAAAGATTATAGCTATAATTGCCATTATGCAATGATATAATTGTACTTTTAATAAGAAAACTGACTAGTCAATTGGAATTCCCTCCTGTTTGAGAACCTCTTCTAGAGCTTTAAGAAAATAGAACGATGAGGGAACGGGTGAAGAACTGTGGCGCTGGCAATGGTAAGAAAGCGTCCGTGGTATGATGTTTGGTGTGGGGGGATAGTGTTACATGCCAGCAGCCCGCTGGCTTCTCCTCCTTCTGTACGCTGTGAGTATGGAGGAATGTGCCGCCTAAGAACCACAGGGAGGAAGAGGGTACTGACAGCAAGCAGTAAACACAGTCAGCCTATCTGTTTGTTTGCGCGTTACCGTGTAAGAAGGCCAGATCTTGGCAGCTTCAAAGCCCCCCCCCCCCCCCCCCCAAACAACATCTGTTCTGTGAGTTCAGGGCTCCATACTAGCCTTGTCAAGGCACACGATGACTTTACAATTGCGGCTCCTAAATCAATATTTTCCTCTGTCTCATACAGGATTGTTCCACTGGCCAGGGTTCAAGATGGACAAGCTCTCATTGAGATGAGAGAAAAAAAATACGTTGGAGTGGATGGATGGGAGGGACCCATCGCATTCTTCCAATTCACCACAATCAGAAACAGATTCTCTGCAATTAGTCTGAACTAACTTCCAGGTTTATTGACTAAAAACATTGTGACAGTGCCTCTCAGACAACCAAATGAAAACAATTACTACTGATCGTGTTGAACTGTCAGCATGAAGTTCCTCCAAATGCCACACTATTATCATTGTCACTCATTCTGTAAATGCTTGTGATCTTCATCTTTATACCTATACTTTGTAATGTGTTGAATAATAACAATCAGACTGGTCAGTTTGAATGTTTGTCTCAAGTATGTTCAGCATTTTGTCCATGCTCATAATTATAACGTATGAGGAAAATAAAGGAACATTTTCAGCTGGAACTAAACCTTGTAAACGTGCGAGCCCGGAACGACCGTCCTTCGAATTGATTGTTAGCTGTGGGGCGTCCCGTATTAATCTCTCTCGGTGTGTAATAAGTGAATTAGTGGGATGTAGAAGATGATGTATGACAAAGGCTGGCATGTCTAAAACCTGCTGTAAATCCACATGCCACAGTCACTTAATAATGTAGCCAGAGACCTCCTGGCATCATTCTTCACCGTATCCATTGACAACCCGAAACCCGTAAATCTCTCCGAGTTGGCCGGCTGTTAAGGTATTTGTTCTAAAATATGTGCGTTAAATGCACTGTAAAAAGTCGCCAATTAATTTTAAAGGACCTTTGAACACGCGGCCTGCTACTCACACACTGGGCATGACGGACGATTTCAAAAATGTCCTGAAAATGCAGCCATGTGTTAAATAGTCATTTTCCGTAATGCTGCTTTTCTTCCCATAATGCTTGTACACATATATTTAGAAGTGTTTTCCACTGTGTCATCGCGGTTTCTTTAAATGTTCATTCGGTGGCAGCTTAACATTAACATTAGTTAAACTGGATGCCTGTCAATTTGCATCGCTATCTCAGTTATTAAAATACGCTCGGTGAATTACAGTTTTAAGTTCTCATTTGATTTTAGGTCGATAATTGATTTGGAAGCGTGCCCCGCGAGGAACCTCTCCAATCTCCGAGTGAGCCATTGTGCTACAGCTAACATCCAGAAACGGATCATTTAAATTCAGGACCTGCTTCCCCAAATCCGAGAGGAGCTATTGTTGGCCTCGGTGTGTGCTGTCTCCTTTAACTTTTCCCATACATCACATGCCTTCCTAACCTCCCAGCCTCCAACCCCCCACCACAACAGCTGGCGTCTCAGCGAGGGCCCTGACGTTACACTGCCACCCCAGCCTTTCAGTGTACATCAAGTATTGTGGTGTCAGGGGCCCCTAATAGCCTCCGCCGAAAAGAAAAAAAAAAAAAATGCACACAGTAGAAGCAAACACGAGCACGTCATGTGTCCTTCAACACAGTGAGGAATAAAACTGTGTCCTTCAATGGGTGATTACTGTAACACGGAGAACAGTATAAACAAAGATGTAGATTGTTTTTGCACAAAGTAGACCAGTGGATATGCTAAAGCTAAGTGTTTAGATGAGCAATATGTTTAAGTATGCTTCAAAATGAAATTAGAAACTGCCACAGTAATATGAAGAAGAAAAACAAACACAAACGCTGTATTTTTTTCCAATATTAAAACATCACAAGGTATTGTTAGCCATTCCAATTCAAAGCCAGGACTAAGGCACTAATGGTTGGTCCACCTTCAAAATCAGTTCCAAAAATCCCAAACCCGCGCAATCACAGGACTTTCCTCTCTCCTTTGCTAAAAATATCAAGTTCCAATTGGTGATTCAAGAGGTTTGTTTAAACAGAAATCCACACTGGCATTTAAGTAGCCTTGGTCTGACTTGAAATGAGAATGGTAATTGGGTCAAATAAAACTCCAGAATGGCACTTTGAAACAAACTGCAGGTATTTTATCAAACTACGTAATTAATATTGAGCTAGGATTGTGCTAGAAATCTGATGGTATAGAAAAGAATCTGGTACATGTGACTGGATTTTAACTGTAGCAAGTCATAGAATATGGCCCGAGAGATAATTCTAATGCTCCTCTCTGTCACGGCTCTCCATTTCAGAGATTCGCATTGCATTTTTGAATCCGCTCCGATTGTGCAATGCATAGCTGAATTTGTCAAGCACGTCAAAAACAAACCGCTCTTGGTGCGCAGATTCCAAACTGACCTGTGATGAACTTGAGAACTGTGTATTTCTGCCTGTCAGACTCTGTAGGACCCAGCGGAAAACTGCTCCAACCGGAGGGAGACGGAGCAAGAGAGAGGGAGAAAGCTGAGTGGAGAGAAGACGTTCCCAGATCAGTCAGTGGCTTCATGGAGTTATGTACCTCTGATCCGCCGCCATGGATTGCAATCCGCGATCACTCCTTTTCATTTTACTTCTTTTATTGTCCTGCGCTGTGCCCGCGTTCCCCATCATCTACCCTCCTAACGAAGGTAAGGGAAACTCTCAAGCCTCGGACATGTGTGTTTATGCGAGTGCGTGCGCGCTTGTGTGTGCGTGTGTGTGCATGAATGGTGCGCTACGGAACACATCTCGACCAGTGCTGTGCGCTCGCCACAGACTACTTGCTGTCCAATTTATCTCAGAATAATAATAACGAGGTGATCCCAAAGCGAGTGAAGGTGACACCGGGCATCACAGAGAACCCGGATCAGATCACTTACATGCAATAAGCCGACCATAAACTTGAAGGCAGAGCCAAACAAGCCAGACAGTGTAGCCCAAATTGGGTCAATTTTCGCCAATGGGGGTTGATATTTGTTTAAATGGGGATGAATGAACTGAACGATGTCGAGACTGTAGCTCCCAAAGCGCCCGTGTGGAGTTTATAACGCGGAGAAGAGATTTGAAGAAACTCCAGCGTCTGTGTTTGTGTGAGAGGTTCATGTCTGTCTGTTTTATCCAAGAATCCATTTGGGGTAGACGCCCCAGTTACTGAGTGACTGTAAGCCGAACTCGATTTAAAGGCAATAAATAGAAGATGAGCACATTCGAGTAGTGCGTAAAAACGCGTGCGGCTGTTTTTTATGGTTCTGACCTGAATAAAGTCCTACAGGCTACTGCGGGGCTCTCGTAAACTGGCATCTTAAAAAGAGGTCCTGTAATGACTGCGTTTAAATGTATGTTTAAATTCTATCTCAGATTCAAAGGGCTGCAGAAACGCGTCGCGTCTTTCCCGTCAAAGTTCCAGTCACTTCGTAAACGACTATGAGCGTGTGGCAGTATTTTAGAACACGGCAGACCCGTCCACTCTCAGCACTTCTTCGAAACGCGTGAACTCGAGTCGTCGTAAACAAGAAAAAAACAATCAAGAAAAAATAAAATCAAAACAGGAGCTTGATCAACTTTCTCAAATGTTAATACACTGACTATAAACACTTCTGGATTAGGGAGGAGAGAAAATACAAAACGCGTGCTAAAGATGCGGAGTCCCGGCCGTGACCGTTAATACTCCGCAAAAAAGGGGACGCAAAACCCATCTGAGTGTCGGACATTGCAGAGTTCAGTGTAGATCGCATCACACATGGATACGAAGCAAAGTCATTCCCCGCAAATCTACACGAGGGTTAAAATCCACGCTGTGCTCGCATTAATCTATCACTGAGAGGTGATTCAACGCGAACTGTAACCTCGCTCCAACCTAAAGGTCTCACTTCAGATCAAGGGTTTAATCCTAATATCTTGAAATTAGCTGATTTAGAGTTGATGAGCCTTCAGTGGGTGTAATCTGCTCCGTAATTAAATGTTCAGCGTGTGCTCAAAAGCACGTTCTTTATCTTCCTGCCGTTTGTTTAGACGACTGCAAGAAAGTGAGACTGGAGATGAGTTTGGAAAGTTTTGGTCAGGGAGTTTATGTGCAGCTCCAAACGATCAGGCCTAACTGCTTGAATAATTCCAACTTTTTATAGATCATGAACTTAATGAATGAAACGATCGATGTCCAGACCACTGGCACCTGCGTTACTGTCGTCTCCTAAATTACACTGGAGTTCCTCCTTATCTGATAGTCTCGATTTGTCAGAGTTTTCGTTTTTTTAGATGTTTTTTGTTCATTCAATTTTGAATATAGGATGATCTTTTCATCAACGAAAATAACCTTCTTTAATGTTTTGAGTCAGACACATATCTCTGAGTAGCTGTTAATGCAGTGCAAGAGGCCAATAGGCTGAACTTTCTGGTGCTTATAGGAACAAGAGTGGAATTCCGTGATCAAACCAGATGAAAAGTAACAGAGTCACAGTCCTTGGGCCTACTGTAAATCGGCGTTTTTCTCACACTAAACAACTGCTAAGTTATAGCCAAGATTGAAGCAGTTGATAGATAACACCGATAGACAGCGTGCGTTGGGCTCGGCGATGAAAAAGAAACAAAACCACAAAAAAATAAACATCAACTTAACAAAAACATACAGTAGTCTACTGTTAAGAGTGTGTTTATGCGTGTGTGAGCGTGAGACGGAGAGAGAGGGAGAGAGAGAGAGAGAGAGAGTTAATGGAGAAATGAGAGAGAGGGACTCAGTTGGTGTGTGCGGCTCTAAATACGAGCAAAGTCAGATAGATAAATCCACTCGCCGGTTTACAAGTTAGCTGGGACAGGAAAAGTGCCAAGTGTCAATACAAAGAACAAATCAGGTAATTAAATTCACCTTTCCGAGTCATAAATCTGCCAGAGTGTGTCAGTATCGAGCTGCTCCCTCTCGACATGATATAGAAAGTCATGCAGCAAAGATATGGATCAAAAAGAGGGTAAAAGACTCTTTGAATTAGTGGAGCGCTGCTTCTTTAGTCTGGGTTAAATGTTAAACAGAGCCCGAGCGAATGCACAGTGATTGTGTTCCGTCGGTGCAGGCTGTAGCCTCCACCTTCTGAAAGTCTCAAACCAAACACATTTTTATTTATTTATTTATTTAGCCTATGTATTCTTTATGACTGATAAACTTATATAAAGCCACAAGGCAAGTGGTGTTGCCATTTAAAAATATATTCACGTCCACACAGACAAAAAGTCACGGTTCACATGACCAAAGGATAAGTAAAACTACACAGACTTTTGAGTATTTATCTCTGTATTATTGCTATAGTCATTTTATTATTATTATTATTGGCTGTCAAGCTGCTGGTGACCGAATCTACAATATAACGCGGAGTAACGCGGAGTCGAATATGAGAACAAACTTTTTTTTTTTTTCCCCTTTTTTGAATAAAGTAGAAAATCGATGACTATAAAAGTATCGTATTTAAATTCGTTGACCTATTTCTATTAAAGCTGACAGAAAATTAGGAAATTAGTCAGTGGCCAACTTACAGATGAACTTTCCACAGTCTTGACAGACTAAAACGAATTAGTTGCATAACTATGGAAGATAAATGACAGAGGAAGTCGGGATTTATTTGTCGTTTAATATTCCACGTAGACATGGTGCCCCAACAAACTTTTTATTTTTTTTAAATTTTATTTTCACTAGATCCTATGACTTTGCTTACCACTTCTAAGGGAAAGTTTGTGGAGAGAGCCTGATGAATAATATTCTGAGTTTCGGATTCAGACGTGAAATATCTGATATTAACTTTTTTTTTTCCATCCAAATTTAATAAAAAATAAAAATAAATAAATAAGAAAATTGCTTTGGTGTAGTTCAGCGTGTCCTCTTAGCTGGTGTAACGTTGGCCCGCTGCGGGACGTCAGGAGGCCTCGGGTATTTTTAGCTGGCGGTAGGGAGGCTTGGCCCGGAGAGCCCGGCGCAGCAGTCCCGCCGGGACGCACGGGCGTATGTGAGCGATGGTACTTTTTTCACTGGTGCTAGAAATGAGCGGACGAACAGAATAAACCCATCTTCTCCACATAGCGGGCCTATATTTACATTCGCGTTAGCCAAAAACGCTGACCTAATCATGGGGATCTGGATCCTCGATTTCACCGGCATGTGTTCTAACGATTCAGGTGAAATGATTTTTATTTGCGTGTCTGTGAGCGAGTAGGGCTTATGTGTGGACATATATGGTTATAGCCTATGTATGTGTGCAGTGAGTGAGTGGTGGATCCCTGTATGTGAGGGAATCTGTGTAAGGGACGTTTAAGGTATAGGTGCAAGGGAAAGAAAGAAAGAAAGAAAGAAAGAAAGAAAGAAAGAAAGAAAGAAAGAAAGAAAGGAATGGGGGCAGAGGGGTTGGGCAAGCAGCAGCAACATCAGACAGAGCGACTCTGTTCTTGAATAATTCATAATGGGAGGTGAACACTTCACCCTTTAACACAGACACAAGTCGCCTTGCTTTGCCTGCAGTGCGGCCTGCCAACCTTCACATGCACAGAGCCAGGCTGCAAAGACAAAGCCACATCTACTTTTTTGAGATGATGATATCTCTTTTGTATTGTATTCTATTGTATTCCAGTCTATTCTATTCTGTTGTAGAGTTTGGATGGACTCTGATCAAGCCTTTGGCCCCAGAATTTTAATTCTATTTGACTGTGAGGATTAACTATCCATGCATATCCGGCTGTGAAGTGGTTGGTGCAAGCTGAATTAATATCTGTGCCGTGCACTCATTACATTGTTGGCCTGGATGTTAAATTCCAAAATCACAGTGGTCATAATAAGTACTCTGCATATGTAATTTGCCCCAGTTGTCCTCATATGATGTAGTGACACTAGGTCACAGAGAAAAAGCAAAACAGACATCCTCCATTTGTCAGGGTTAGTTTCCGCATGTGGTGTTTGACGGGTGGTTTAGCGTCACGTATCGACTCACGTGTTTCTACCTCTGTGATGTTTTGCACTGTCCCGAACAGTCTGCCTGAGTTTGCTTTTAATACTCGTGGTTCCCGTTCAGAGGCAACCTCCCGACGGGGCAGGGGCTATATGCCTGGCTGACGCTAGCTTGCTAACAGAGTGCGAGGGAGTTGGAGTAAGAAAGACGAAGCAAACGTTGGTGTGCTCCTGTTTTGTGCCTGCTTGGTTGCGCATGTGCGGCAGTAGGTGCACGTTTTGGGGATCGTCTGAAAGAGAGGAGTGCATGGATACCGTGGAAAGGGCATGTGCAAATGCGTGTGTGCAGCATTTTGCTACCTCTTTTGTGCGTTCATTTCTCCCGTTTCTTGGATGAGGATGCAAATTTGCGGTGTGATCTTTTCCCTCTCCTGTTCTTTATGACAGTCAGAGCGTTTGTGCATTGTGTTTGCAAGTGTACGTTTGTTTGTGTGCACGTGTGGGTGCTGATTTCTGCAGCCAAGTGCAGCTGGAGGGTTTTTTTTTTCCTCCTGCGATATGAGAGCTGTCTAATTTTCTGCTCTCAAATTCCCTTGCTCGGCTCAATTTGAGTGGTGGGCTCGGCTCGTTGAGAAATGTAAATTGGAAGCAATGGCCCTGGATCCTGAGCCGCTATTATCTGACATGAACAGATAGCTTCATTAGACTCTAATAGGAATGTGTCTACTGCCACTCAGCTGGCTGAGTGGTTTAGCACAGCTAACGTTCAGGTGAGCCTCAATTTAGTAGTTTGTGAGCCTAGAATTTGATAATAAGTCTCCATGTGCGAGTCTTCCAGTTTTTTCTTTCTTTTTTTTGCAACACTTGCTGATATTTAACAGACTTGCCTGGAGAAAATGAGGATCCCCATCTGAACCTTTACTCTGGTGTGAAACAACAATTAGCGCGGAGACCCGCAAAATCACTTCCCTCTGCACATTTACTTCATGCTGCTGGTGAGGGAGGCGGAATTGTGTTTGACTTTAAAAGCTCTCACTGTGCCACAGCAGTCCTTTGTGACCCACAAATATTTTCATTGACTTGAGATGTGTACACGCTTGCTTACTGGAGCTTTGAGGAGGACGCAGGGAGAATGTATTCCTCATATTTTCATAGTGAATCGAGTCACAGCTGCAGGGCCTAGCTGCACTGCTGCTTCACTTGGTTGTACGTGTGTGTGTGTGTGTGTGTGTGTGTGTGTGTGTGTGTGTGTGTGTGTGTGTGTGTGTGTGTGTGTGTGTGTGTGTGTGTGTGTGCGCTCGTGCGGGTAAGCCCGTGCGTGAGTGTACGCTTGATTGTGCGGGTACAGCCGTGGACTGCTTGTGCTTTCGGCAGGATGAGGACAAAGGAGATGAGTCAGTTTTGCTGGAACAGTGGACCTTAATAGCGCTTTATATATTAACGTTATTGGTCATTTGCTTTTTCGTGCAGGTCACTTAGTGTGCATCAGTGTAATCATACAATATCACAAGCTTAAGGCTTTGGAATAAAAGCTTTTTATTAAAAAATAAAATAAAAATAAAACTGAAACACATGGCTCGATATGCGTGCGGATAACGGTCACGTGCATCGTGGTTGTATCACCATTTATCACACTTCAGCCCACTGGAGTTTTATCTGTTTATTTTCTCTTCACACTACACCAGCTTCTCATTCACAGCTAGGCATTGCATTTTTTCACAGTTTGAGAAACATAATAATAATAATAATAAATAATTCATTTAAAAATGTAATTAATTTAGATAACAAACACTGCCAACTTAGCTCCAGGGGTTTTATCACGACTACATTTATCATATCTCAGCTCGAAGTCAAAAGCATGTGTTAGTGATCGTCCTTGTTTGTGCTACGAAACAGAATTTGTGCCGAACGGCGCATTGCAGTTCGACTAACGAAGTGGGGCATTCATTGGGCGTAAAACTGCCTCCGCCTTCCTCACTCTGTGTGTCATGACGCATACGGAAAACTTTGCAGTTTATCTATTTGTGCGTAAGGACGATACTGTATGTTAGAGTCAAATTATCCATGTGTGGTTAAGTCACCAGCCCTTTCCATCGTCTGTGTTTACGCAGATGATGCTTCAACTGGAGTCATAAAAGATTCCAACGAAACCTCTGAATAAAATGATCCGATAGGGTTATTGAGAAGTGCCAAAGAATTATTTCCCCCCAACTTTATTGACAACACTGAACTCATTCAAGATGACTAAGACCGGCCTTTGTTTTCAGCACCGCGGCACATTGATTCTGGCTTCATTTATCTTTGCAAACGCTTGTTTGAACGACCTGGCCGTGTTTCTGCCCCTCCTAGAAACCTGTCTCGTCACCCGATGTTTACCCCACATGGGGCAAACATCCATACAAAGAATGTGTTTGTTCCACTCAGGGAGAAATGAGTGGGTCGAGCGTTTATGTGCTCAGTGGGTGGCTGATATTCTCAGCTGGATGGGTTATTACAAGCTTTAGGCGATCACTTTCAATCTGATTGGCCTTTCCTTTGGATTGGGTCACGTCAAACCAGTCTCTTTTGACTGAGATAGGACAAATATTCTGAATATAAGTGGAATACTAGGGCCCATGTACATAGCAGTTGTCTCCTTCTAAAGTTGAGCAATAGGTGTGCTATCGACAGCACGCGGTGACATAAAAAATATTTCTACTGTCCCACTGACATAGCTACTGTGCTAGTACCGTAACATTTTCTATATGAAACTTGTTTTTTTTCAAGCCAGAACCTCATTGCACCATCACGCCAACGGAGCTTCTTGTCTTCTTTGTCCTCTGTCATATTCCCTCTATTAGTCATGGATTTCCCCTCCCGGCTGCTTGATGTCTGTTTGAAAAGAATGGATTCCTGGCAGGACACACACATAAAAATTGTATTTCCATTCATTATAAATGGATTTATAGTTTGGTTTCAGTGTGGCCAATTTAATTTCTGACCAACCGCTGAAACTGGTGATTGCATTTGAATTTCGATTAGACGCAGTTTTGCTTTACCTGGGCGCAGTCCGATCTCCACGCGTGTATGTGCGGCAAGGTAGAAACGGGCCTCGGACGGGTCAAAAGCATTAGTCTTCAAACAGAGACATGTCTTGTTGTGGTTTTTGAAATGTCGGCTGCACTCGGGTTCTGTGCCTCTTCGGGATATTTCCGCTGCTTGCCCAGCCAGCTCCTGCTTTGATGCCCTCCAAAGAAAGAAAAGAAAGCCTACTTTCGCTGCGAACATGGAGTTTAGGGAGTGTGTATGTGCGTGCGTGCGTATGTGTGTGTGGCAGCTGAGTAAACAGAGTCACGATCAGTGCTCAAGGTTGGTGATCCCTCCTGTGGGATTAGATAAAGGCTAATTGGGGCTAACAAGGACTAGACACTCATATGTTGTCTTTGTTTTCCTCTCTCTTTCTCTTCCTCACCACAGTCAACCTGTTAGACTCTAAAGCAAGCCAAGGGGAGTTGGGATGGATTTCCTACCCATCACATGGGGTGAGTACCTTTAATCTCTATATTTACCCACATCATGTCTGAATATGCTTATATATATATATATATATATATATATAGGAGGCAGATCCACTAACATGAATAGAATGTGGGCTTTGTCCATGAAATCAGGATTGTCAAACTCCTGTGGTTCTCACTATGTCATGTTGAACGACTGAGCCAAGAGCAGATTAACCCACTTTTTTTTTAAGGCGTTTATTTTTTTTTTTTTCATTCTTTGTGTCGCAGGTTAAAGGTTAAGCGTCCGGTGCTTGCCATATGGTCAAGCAAGATGCTTAAGGGAAAATGTCCTGCATGTACTGTATGTGTGGGTGTTTGTGTATTTAAATGTGTGTGCGTGTGTGTTTAAGGAAAGATTAAGGCATTAAAGGATTTTAGTTTGTGTGCACAAAAGCATCCGCAATCGTGATAAGCTTACGGTCTTTTTTAGCAAATATCACATCAACAAGACAGGCGGTGTTTTTGCTGCTGCTGCATGTCAACTTTGGAATTGCACTGCAGACATTTCACTTGTTAATCCATTTGTTGCACCACTTCATTCCCCTCAGTCGCGGCATTTTAATACAGCAACTAGTGAATGTTCTTCATCATGGCATTTTTAAACGGGAGAGACGGTGAAGTCTCTGCTCAGAGACCGCAGCCGTTCGGTAATTCCAAACATCCTTTGCAAATAATTTAAAGGTGTGTTTTTTGCTTTCTCAATAGACGTGGGAATAGTACAGTTTTAAAAAAAACTAAGACAAAGCAAAAAAAATAAAATAAAAATGACGTTACAGCACTTTTGGAAAAAAATCTCTGCAGCCTCATCTATCAGTCTCTCTCTACCCCCTGATCCCTCCAGTGGGCTCTCGCTCAGCGTTTATTTGTCTAACTAGTTAGACTACTGTGCCTCGGGGTTGGCCCTCTGTCTCACACACACACACAGAAAGACACACACACACACACACACACACACACACACACACACACACACACACACACACACACACACACACACACACACACACACACACACTTCCTCGTTTTTCCTTTATTAAGTGTTAGAATTACTCCTTGGCAGTGGCTTAAGGTAATCCAGTCATTTGTTCCATGGAGCTGCCAAACCTTGTTTCCCTCGGTCATATACAGCGCTGGCACCGTCAGAACGCTCAAGAGTTTCTTCATGAGGTTGGACCACAATGAAAAAAAAAAATGACCAAAAGGAAAAACTGCAGCCTGCTTAAAATGCATTTAGTCCAAAGACAATTGCAGGCTATGCAACAATTGCGTGACCAATTGAAGGATGAGATTGATGTTGTGCTGATAGAAGTAATTCAAGTGTGAGCAACTAGGAAAAATGTGTGCGCTGATACTGAGCGCTTTATCCAGCAGTGGATGTTGGAATGTGCGACGGAGGTTATGCAGTTTGCGCAGCAATGTCTGTCTTATTTCAAGTCATTTCCTTTGAAGACGTTCAGACGAGAAGCTGTTTATGCAGTTCATGAAAACGCTGCAGGAGCGGGAGCCAATGTCATTCTTAAATGAGAATGACTCCACAGAGAAAGGGGAGGGAACGGGGAAGGATCAAAAAGAGGGAGGGAGATAGAGGCGGTGGAGGGGGGGTGGAAACAGGGAGAGGGGAGGACAGGAAAGAATGAGAGCGAGAAAGACACACAGAGAGAGATATTGCTGATGATCAAGTCCTCAAGGTGAATCATCTGTAATTACTCACGTCATCCACTGACTGCGCTCCGATAAGCAGCGTGCCCTGAGAGACTGCTGCTCACAAATGATTTCTCATAATGTGGCAGTGGCACTGAGCCCTCTCTCTCTCTCTCTCACACACACACACACACGCGCAGACCCGCATAGACAAACACTCATTCACATTGATGGAGAGGCCGTGGCTATTGGCCCGCCGAGACACAACGTGCTCCGGTCAGAACAAATTAAGAGCTTAGCCTCCCCTGGATGTTCACTCCGGAGCCTCCGACTGGACTGTTGAGTGTGTGCCTGTGTGTTTGAGTGGGTGTGATCCAGATATACTTTTATCTGTCTGGGAGGCAGACTGATTGCTTAGCAGTGTCCAGGGGGCTTAGCCCATCACTAAAGAGTGTTGAAGATTACATTCTTGCATGCTTTGAAAGCATTCTTCAGCAACAAACCAACACCCCAGACACTGACTGCGAATACAAAATAGAATTAATGGTTACATACAAACTGAAGCCCATTCGTACTAACAGGGAATGCGACAGCGCTGCTATTCCAGCCAGGAACTTTGCACTGATTGACAAGTTTCTGCCTTAATACAGACAAGTTTAAGACATATTTTGCTATAAAATGGATGCTTCCCTGTCTTCCCACAGTCAACATTAAAACATAAAAATAGGATTTTGTTTCTGCGGTAAAACATCTTTTTAGGCTCTATAGTACTTTGGCATTAACTAAACCTTTGTATTACGCTGCCAACATATGAGATCTTTAGAAAATAGCTTTGCAAATACATTCCTGTATGATACGGAATACTTTATTTCAGCTCTCCAGTCTGGAAGAAGAAGAAATAGGGGGTGGCAGACATGACATCTTTATATTCCACACTTCAGTCAGCCTGCTGTCTTTCTTGCCCTTAAAGTACAGACCCTTGTTTCATCTTCTTTAGTCACCCAAAGGCTTTTAAAGCCCCCTCCTGTGTTCTGTGTCCACCCCATCTGCGAAATCAGCCTGACCAGCATAAACCGCTCCCCCTTCTCCCCCAGAAAGAGCGAGAGTACAGGGAAAAGCCCGTCCATAAACAAGGATTAGCAGGGTAAAGCAACGGACTAGAGATGAGGAAGTGGAGGTATAAAACGTGTTCCAGCTACATTCCTCTCGGTAAGACCAGCTAATGCAAACACGTCCGTCTGACAGCACGTAGCGTATTCAAATTTGAATGAAATACAAACTATGAAAAGTGGTCCAAGGAAAAAAAAAAAACATTAGAATTCCAGACCTCACATCCTCCTTCTCCGGTGCCGTTTAAATATACACACAATCAGAAAGCTGAAGTGTTCCCAGCATCTTTCGGAGATTGCTGTCGGTGTGTCCTTGAGCAAACCATAAACAAGGATTAGCCGGGGCGAAGCTCGGAGGAAGGAGGAAGAAGAGGAGGCATGAAGTATGCATTCAGGTTTTCCTTTGGTAACACCGGCCGATGAAATGTCCTCTAACTGATACGCTGCAGTTGTCGAGCCGGTGACCCGGCCGACCTCTGCGGATCCCAAAACGCAAGCTGGCTCTGCATTTGCTGCGGACGCGCCGGCTCTCAAATCCCCTCTCCAGCTGTAGAGATGCAACGGACATTTGGAAATGCACAGCGTGTCGGTTTTGTTTTTGTGTTTCCTCTTTTATCTTTTGTGATCAAATAGCCCGTTTTGGAGCATAAAATAACAAATGGAAAATTGAATTAAAAAATGTAAATGCAAAATGATCTCAACCTGATTCATACATACAACATGAAGGAGCACTGATTTTATTAAAATGAAATAACGACAAAAACAACTTTTTTGTGACTTTGCTTTACTGAATTAAATTTTAATTCAGTTTTTTTTTTTTTCAGCACTATAAAATATAGACTTTGGTCGATCTTTCCAATAACTCAAGTGCTCCAAAAGCATTGTTACCCTATCCTGGTCCATATATTGGTCCATTAACTACCACTGACCTGTATGCCTTTGAAGTGGGTGAACTGGTGTGCTGACTCGGTGACTCTGAGACGTGCCTGTTGCCGTAGCTATGTCTTGAGCAGCTCGAGTTACCACACTTCATTTTACTGTCCCGTTAGCTGCTTCACCTACAGCACAGATCAGAGAAACCAGGAGCAAGATCACACCAAACTGTGCCCCAGCTGTGACCATCAGGGGTCGTGGTCAGAGGTCACAAGGACCGGTGTAGGGTCCTGGTGTTGTTATATATCAATTAGAGGGCAAAGGGAGGGGAGTTGGGCCCCCCTGGAGAGAAACAAGGGGGTGGCTGCTCAGTTTAGACCTTTATTTATCCTGGTTGACACACAGCTCCACACATTCACAGGGGGTGCTGCCTCTTCTGGTGGCAGAGCTGGTGGATAAACAAAAACAGCATAAAACAAAACCAAAAAAAAAACATTTGCTACACTGGTATAGTTACTACTCACAGCAAGATGTTTCTAGGTTCAGTCATGTGTAGTTTGTGCATGCTCTTCCTTTGCCTGGGTGGGTTTTCTCTCTGTGTTCTCTCTGTCCAGGGTGTACCGTGCCTTTCGCCGTAGCTGGCATTGGCTCCAGACCACCCGCAGTTTTTTGGCTTGCGATCTACCTTCACAATGACCAAGTCAAAATGATCTGCCTACGTTTAAAAATAATATATTCTGTATATATACCAATAAGGCATAACATTATGACCACTGAGAGGAGTGGTAAATAACACTCCTAAGTAAATAACACTGACCATCTTGTACATATGGTATACACCCCCACCCCATAGCAATGGCATTCCTTGATGGCAGCACAAAAACAGTTTAGGAACAACTCAAAAAACATGAAAAACAGCACAAGGTGTTGACCTGGCCTCCAAATTCACCAGATCCCAAACTGATTAAGTATCTGTGGGATGCATTGGAACAAGCCTGATCCGCAGAGACCCCTCCCCTCAACCCATAGCACCCAAAGGCCAGACACCACAGGACACCCTCAGAGGGCCCATGTCCATTCTCTTGTACATCAACCAAGTGTCAAACACTATCGTAAGGACAGGCGATAGACTAACATCTAAAACATTTTACTTTCCCTCACTACCTTGGCGATCTACCGATCAATCAACGCACTGGGCACCCAATGTGCTATATGTGTTTACTCTACCAAAACCTTAATCGAAATGCATTGTTTTTGACATGTTGCAAAGTGGTTCTGCCCGCGGTGAAGCATCAAATCTGACAGAAATATAGCACAGGACAATGAGCCCCCCCAGCTTTTTGACAACACTGAATTCATTCAAGAGAAGAAGATGACCAGGACGGGTTACTTTTAACGCCGCTGCACACATCACGTCTGGCTTCGTCCTCCTTCATCATCAACACTACACAACTTGTTGTTTTACCGCTGCCTTTTCTGTCCGTCTTGGAGACTCGCCACGCAACCTGATGTACCATATGTATATTACATGTAGATGAAAGGTGCAGAAAGAATGTATGACATCAAGCATTCTCAACATGTTTTTTATTCAGATTGAGCTAATATTGAGCAAAATATTATTGGTGGAAAACTTGTGCCCATGTAAACACACTATCTCTTTTAGCTTTTTACTTCTGGGTTTGGAGATGGGTAATGATACTCCTCACTCCCACTTCTTTCTTGGCTGAAGGACGCAGAAACAAGATTTAGATAACTAATGAAGGGAAGTGATTCAGGGTTGGAAGAGTTCATATTTATGATGTAATGTTTGGGAATGCTGATGGGGGAGGTTTATCTCTTTCGCTTACTTTGGCTGAAACTTCCTCAAGTTTAGTCACCTTCTCTGGAATATTACATAGTACATTTAACACACACACACACACACTCACACACAGACACGTACACGCATACCTGTTTGCCAAGCGCATGCTCTCGTTGTGTTTGCGTTTGGCAAAGATATCCAAAGGCGGCTTACAGCGAAAGCAGACAACCATCACTCACAGTTGCTTTAGATTCAGCCCAGGTTGCATCATGTTGGTGGACGTGAAAGTACATAAAGGAATTAAACCTCAAGCCTCTAGCTCACACAGACATCTGCAGAGTGAGACTAAATAGTGTGCATAGACACATTCTCAAACTCAATAAAACAGCAATAAAGAGTATTTTCTTTCTTAAATATTGACTGCTCTATGCATTGCTGTTTATTGAGACTAACATATACAGCCATGTACTAACTTCATGGTTCTATGCAAATATTTAAACTTCAAAAAAAAAAAGCAAATACGTGTAGTTCTATTTATACATAGCAGGTAATACATCTGCAGTGATTGCATTTGCACAAAAAGTCTTACATTCCTGGTTGTACAGCTTTTAAATCTGACAGAAAGACACTCTTTAACTATGACAGAAACATATACATACTCCCTAAATCAAGCTGGGTCCTAGTAGCATGCTTTCATCTCATTATCTTCAAGTACATTGTCTTATCAGATGTAATGTCAACACGATCACTTATCATTGTGGCAGATCCTGTCCTCCCGTTGCTTTCTGTTGACTCAAAGCCTATCAGCAAACATTTTTGCGCGTCATCACATCATTTTTATATCCATATTTAAGCTCTGTTACTCTTGTGGCTGGGTGAACCGTTACAGTCCAGCTTCACATCACTATATATAGCCCCGACCCAATTCTGCAGACATTTCCTTGTTATTGTTAGACCAACGGCGAGCTTGAACTTTGCTCTGATAAATGAGGTGGCGCCAAAGAAAACATGACGGGGGAGACTAAACACCAATGGAATCACTCCCCTCAGTTTTCCTTTCACTTTATCTCTTCCTTTTACTTTTTTTAATCTCTGTCACTTTTTCTTATCTTTTATCTTCCTCTTCCTCATTCTCTCTCTCTCTCTCCCTCTCTCTCTCTCTCTTTCTCTCTCTCGCTCTCTCTCTCTCTCTCTCTCTTTTCATTAACTTTACTTTGAGATGAAAAGAAAGGGAGCTCCTCGAACACCAGACTCTCGAAGATATGCTTCACACCCACATGGCCACACACAAAACTATGAAATAGAGAACCGACACCTTCATAGCTCGCCATTAATTTCTGCGTTCGGCCTGAAGGCACCTGCTGTGTTTGCCCTCTGTTAGACTATAAACACTTCACTTGAGCCTTATGTGAATGTATATGTGTGTGTGTGTGTGTTTTCCACTGATGGCTGTGTGTTGGGAGGGCTAATTTAGTTTCCAGTTTCAATAAAGTCTTTTCTTTGCATAATTCTGTCTCTGTAGAAAGCACTCATTCAGGCACACGCCGATGGAATAAAAAAGAAAAAAAAAAAAACGGACTAAGCATCCATTTGCACATTTGCGCCCATCCGTTCTAATGACTGTCATTTTAACCACTATGAGCCCACTCTTTCAGGTGTTTATCCATTCTTCATCGCTCTGATTCACTGTTGATTTGCCGGGACAGCAACGCCAAAGAGCATGATCAATGAGTCTTCCTGCTGTGTTGAATTCAAAAGGAATGACCCCGCTCTCTTTTTTTCTCCTCTCCCCCTCTCTTTGCTTTCTCCCAGTGGAGGGAAAATGTAAGATAGACACGAACGTTCCTGGTATACACTCACATCTGTCTTTACGTCGTAGCTTCTTTCGTTTCATAGTGGATTCAGCACGTTTCCTTTAGTAGCAGTAGTACTGTGATGCAAATAACCAAGACTGCAGCTTGAAAGTCCTCACTTTTAGAGAAAAAAACATGTTAGTGCAAGGGTGGGAAAAAAAAACGCTACCAGATTTTTTTAAATATGTAACATCAATTAAGCAGCTTCGCACAAGTTTAGGAAGATTGAAAAGGGGGTAATCGCACTTCATGGTTTTTACTCAGAGATGTTTTCACAGCATCCTAATCAAGAAAATTTGGCTAAGGCAGCAAGTTTGCTTTTAATTAATTGGTGTAATTTCCAAGAGATCTGGTAGTGTGATTTTTCACCCTTAAGTGTTTATTAGATGCTTAGTTTTCAGCAAGAGTGAATCTGGATCTAAATAATTCATCTGTAAATGCTTACAGGGTGGAGATAACTTTATGTTTTTCTCTGCTATCTTCCCCTCCTCTCCTCTCATTCCCCCTTCCCTGACTCCAAATACCTACTCTCTCATGGCTTCCTCTTTAACTTTCCTGCAATCTTTCCTCTCCCCTTGAACTTTTTACTTCATCTTTTCTATATCTATGCTTCTCCTGCCATCTCTTTCTTTGCATTCCTCTGTTATTTCTCTCTTTCTTTAATCTTTCCCCTTTCTTCCTGTTTTTCCTATGCCTGTTGTCCGTGGCTCTTTCTTGTCTCCCTCTGTTTCTCCTTTCGACCTCTCCTTCTCTCCATCTTTTCCAGTGGGAGGAGATCAGTGGGGTGGATGAGCACTACACCCCCATCAGGACCTTTCAGGTCTGCAATGTGATGGAGTACAGCCAGAACAACTGGCTTCGCACCAACTGGATCCCTCGCCAGTCAGCCCAGAAGATCTATGTGGAGCTGAAGTTCACCCTCAGGGACTGCAACTCCATCCCGCTGGTCCTGGGCACCTGCAAAGAGACCTTCAACCTCCTCTACCAGGAGACAGATGACGACCAGGGCACTCACTTCAGAGAGCATCAGTTCTCCAAGATTGACACTATCGCCGCTGATGAGAGTTTTACCCAAACAGACCTTGGTGATCGCATCCTCAAGCTCAATACTGAGGTACGCGAGGTGGGTCCCATGACCAAGAAGGGCTTCTACCTGGCGTTCCAGGATGTGGGTGCCTGCGTAGCTTTAGTGTCAGTGAGGGTGTACTTTAAAAAGTGCCCGCACACTGTGAGGAATCTGGCCTCCTTCCCTGACACTGTGCCCATGGACTCCCAGTCGCTGGTGGAGGTCAAAGGCTCGTGTGTCAACCACTCCAAAGAGGAGGAGCCTCCACGAATGTACTGTAGCACAGAAGGGGAGTGGCTCGTGCCTATTGGGAAGTGTCTATGTAACCCAGGATACGAGGAGAGAAGCAGCACCTGTCAAAGTAAGTCTTCTTTATTTCTCAACAGTGCTTTCCCTCACAGTTGCTTCATAATACACTGATTGCATGCATCTACTTTTCTTTGTATATATTTATGACTTATGCCTCCCCGTCACCTATCCCATTTTGGAACCTGTGGCCCAAACAGATTCCCAAGGCTGCAAAGGGAAACTGATGTGAAGACTCTCACAGTTCATATCTGTCAGGCCTGATGCTTTAAAGTCATACACCCAGTTTATGTGTGCATGGGCGTATGTGAGACTCTGAAACGAACCCAAGAACTCCCGGGTGTTTAGCGATAAGTTGGTAGTTACACATACATATTTCCATCCATGCGTGTGATGTGTTATCCAGGTCCTTGAACGACTGGGTCCAGCTTATAGTGGTAATCTTCTCTGTGACACATCATTAGCTACATGTTGATCTTAACCAGGGTAGCTAGGATGGGACTGATAACACAGAAGAAAGGAGAGGGCCGGAGTGGATGGTGAATAATGGAATAGTTGCGGTGATCGTAGTGGGTGCTGGTGAAGGCATGAGCGGGTCGTCATTTGAGTTGGTTGCAAAAAGCCATACATTATCTCACCGCAAATTTTGCCTTTCATTTGCCGACTATCGTGACCACTCTTGCTGTCTGCAGCATTGTCATCACACATGTTTTGCACAAGACTGGTTTTTATTGTTGGTAATTGGTGATTGGAGAGAATGAAAATGTCAGAATGATTGCAGGCACTAGATGATTTTCTGGCTGCTGGTGTACTGACCTGTGCCAGATTATGTACTGACATACTGCACTCTGAAACATCCCACGCCACAGTGTTTTGCCAGAGACGAAGACAGCTTGTGCGTTTGCAATTTCCCTTTGATCGTCCTTGTTCCTCCTCACATCATTTAACCTAAATAACTCAGTAAATAAGAACCGTATGACAGCCCCATATAGCCACAAACATATATGCTATTTCACAATAACTTTTTTAACCATGTCTTTCTTAATATTAGGTGCACATAACATTTGTACATGGAAAATACATGATTATAACACTTGAAACTGAACTGAACTGGTTTATTTATATACAGACGCGTTGAAGTGATGAATCCCCGAAAGACAGAAAATTAAAGGGTCATTCTGGGTGTCTGCGTATGCTGCAAATTGAAGCATACTGCCTGTAGTCTGAGTCAAAGTATTATTTTCAGCTAGATTAGATAAGCACTACGGCTCTCTAGGGAATCTCATCACTGGAAGTAGCCACCCTGGTTGGTGCCCTGGCTCCGGCTGTTGATCAACCTCTGATGGTGAAACGCTGACCTGATGTTGTCCCTCGTTTAAAAATTTGACTGGAATAAAGAGAAAATATAAATATATACTGATCAGGCATATCATTAAGACCACTGACAGGAGAAGTAAATAACACTGACCCTTTCGTGATAATGTAATGTTTTGTTGGGATACTGCTGGACCCGTGTGGATGTTACACCCACCTAGACCAGACCAGACACCCCCACCCCGCATAAATGACAATCCTTGATGGTTTAGGAACAACTCAAAAAACACGAAAAACAGCACAATGTGACCTGACTTCTTAATTCCCTCCATCCCACACTGATCAAGTATCTGTGGGATGATCTGCAGAGGCCCCTCCCCTCAACCCAAAGCCCCCCACCAACAACATCCTGTTACCAGACACCACCAGACACTCTCACAAGGCCCATGTCCGTTCTCTGATGAGTCACAACTGTTGTAGGGAGACCTACACAATATTAGGAAGGTGGTCATAATGTTATTCCTGATCAGTGTAATATATACATGTATACACCGGCAACACATGAACATGGACAAAAAGGAACACTGAATTAAATGAAATTAGGAGAAAGTATAGAAATTTATTCAAAGGTAAATCAATATAGTAACAAAAATATAATTTCATAAACTAATTAATTCCTACTTTAATATATATATATATAAAGATATATATTTTAAAGAATTTAATATCATATAACTTTATTCACTGAGATCTGTATTTATTTAGTTTGGTTTTGATTGTGCCCGTCTCTGGTCCTTAATGAGAATATGGCCTGTAACACTGAATGGGAATAGATGTAATACTGTAATATACAGTTCACTCACGGTATGATTTGCTGGTCCCTGTGTAGTTCTGTTTGATCATGCTTAAGAAAGCTGCTGAGTGAAAAATGAGAGCAAAGTTCCAGCTGCATGTGCCATAAAACCTCACTTGCTCTTTGTTGTGGAAAGTTTCCGCGGCCCAAGTTGTTCTATAAGCGTTCCTCTCCTCTCGTTTTCAGCGCGCTCCTCTCAGCTGCAACGAAGCCCATTGTATATTTGAAAGCACTTACCTCTGCACTGCGGCTGTCCTGCAACGACTTTAAAGTTAAAGCGGTTAAAACTTTCTTTTTGCGTTCTCAGTTATTGCACGTTGTTCCAAATGATCCCATTTTAGTCGTCAGCTTTCTCCTCTCTGGAGCCACTGTTAATTAAAGATCAAAGTCAGAGTCCCAGGTCAAGCCCCTGTGGTCAGGGGCAAGGGAAGCTCTTTTCTTCTGGGGCTGTGGACTCCAGATGAGTCAGTCTCACTGTCCAGAAGCGAGCAGAACCATAGTCAGAGCTGTCGGATGGAAACCTTACGTAGAATGAAAACAAAATAACCACACAAACAAGGAGTAGAGTGAGGTCAGTCAGTTGATCTAAACATTATGTTTAGACCTAAAAAGAGGTGTTGAACTCCTTGAAAGTCATTAGAATTGCTCTTAGCTTGAACTGACATGCCATTTGACAAACTTTTCCCAAGTGATATTAACAAAATAATGGGAAAGATATACTTTTTTTTTTTACATTTATGTAATACATATGGAATGTGCGTGTCTGCCCCTTTGACATTCTCCCCAAACTGGAAAGAACAAAAGGTGTCATTACAAGAATGGGGCATTATGCCGACAAATGGCAGAACCCTGTCTCCCTCTTACCACCCTCCTTTCACTTCCTGCCTCTCTGTGAATTGTGTGAATGTTTGGATGTATTTGACAATCTCTTATTAGTTTCAGAGTGGCCTAATGGACTCTAATAAGGTCTTATGTTACTCCGGAGTGGGACAGCTGCACCAACAGGCCCCCGCAGCCCCCGCGTGCAGCCGTCAGGGGCCCCATCGTACAGCTCGCTCTCCAGGCCCTCTGTGTTAACAGATAGATGGCTGAGCGGGGTTAGGTCACCGTACAGACAGATAGCAAAGAAGATGAAAACATATTTACAGTGCTGCAGCCAGCTAAAACAGGAAGAAACAGATGTCGAAAACATGGGTTCTCACGTATTTACATGTCACAGACCTTCAAACAGACACCCAAATCATCATGCCGTGAGCCTATATAAGGAGTCTGGCTGCTATTGATTTATTGTGAAATGGGCTGTGGATAGATGAGAAGGAGAGAGGGGAAAAAAAAGACACATTGTGTAGTTTCTTCAGCAGATTCGACAACATCCACATAAAACTTTTACAAAACTCCCCATTGACTCCTCTGTGACCTGAGAAATCGCTCACCGTATTGCAGTTTCCGTCAAATAAACAAATATATTATTAGCATGCTATGACAACAGAGGAACAATCAAGTGATTAAACATGCTGACTGGCAGCAGCAGCGAGGCTGATTTCAGAATGTGATGACGTCCATGTTTGGACTCAGGGCCGCTCATTCGACTGTTAGCTCAGATGAGTCGGATGAGGATGGAGCACCTCCTCTGAATATTTCATGCTTTGTTTCTTCTGACAAGATGCCTCGGCGCAACTTCCTCCGCTCACCTAGGTCTCCGTTCGAATTGAGCGAGAGGGGAAGAGAGAGAGAGAGAGAGGAAGCGAGAGCAGTTGCCTTTGTTTATGCAGACTCCGAAGTGTGTTTAAGGGCTTTAAAGGAGTACTCTTGAGTATTAGACTGTCATTATCTTCCCGGGCTGTGTGCGTCTGCATGCGTGTTTGTGCGTAGCCGGCGAGGATGTTTTCTCAGTGGCGCCTTCAAAAGAGCACATGAATTCTGTCTGGCTCGGAACGGCCTGTGCGAATCGGAGTTATGCAAGTGTCTGAGCATGGTGTGTGTGACTGACTGCGGCCCGCCATTGCGTCAAACATATTTCCGTGTTTCTGCACCCATATCAGAAGATGTCATCTCATTTTGTCTTGGCAAAAGTCGGTGAGCTGACGGGGAGTTTTTTAAAAAATCGCACAAGGGGAATGGACGCGTCAGTCATCGTCTGGATTACAGTATGTTTTGTGAGCAGCCTTCGTCCTTTCCACGGAGAATGTGAGGCCAGATCTAATCTCGCTAAGTCCGTCTTTCATCTGTCATTAGAACAGACCGGAGCAGGTGAACCAGCTCCTATCTACCATCGGTGTGAAATTCCTGCAACCCTAATTTGATCCTAAAACAGCAAACGGATGCCTGTTTGTCGAATGTGCGTGCGTGCTTGTGTGTGTGCGTGAGCTTTGTGCGTGTGCGTCGCAGACGCAAGCAGCTGTTCTGCTCTACGTCGAGACCCAGGTTTACATTCTTGCAGGATTTGCCAAGACACACAACCCCGAAACTTGCCAGCACCCTAATGCTTATTACGATCACACAATCATAAATCTGTATACAAATACGCGGCATCACACATGTGCGAGACCTTCAGGCGTCATTTATGATATATTTATATAAGCCATGAGCAGAGGAAGAAATAATAAAAAAAAACTTTTAAAAAGAAAATAACTTTTGTCAAGATTTATTGTAGATACATGTTCTGCAGTTATTTGTATTTGATGACTGCGGCAATCTCGGCATGGAAAATGTTTGTTGACAGACTTTCTTTGCTTCCCTTCTCCCTTGCTGCTCACCCCAGTGGCTGATGGTCTTGGCTGCCGGTTCAAAGCCCTCCGTCCATCTCATGTCGAATGTTTTACATCACTCTCCACTCTCTCGCTTAAGTGATTTAGCCGCTGCCCTCATGTGCGCGGCGCGGCCTGGCTTTCAAGCACACTCACATGATGCATCTTTCACTGACGTTGTCACGCAAGCCTGCATCAGCTCGGCCGATAAATTGCCTAAGCTTAGCTCGAAATGATTCGGCATTTTATTTTACCGTGTAACCGCTCCGATCGGCTTTTTTGTACACGCATGCAGTGGAGCAGATGTTTCCCTGTAATGTCACCGGGGTTGCTGGTATTGCCGGTCAGCTGAGTCTCTATTACTGAACAGTCTGGTCAGACCAGAGCCTAATGTCAGTAAATGCTGGACTTGTGTTCTGCAAGGAAGGGGATCCGAGTACTGTAATGGAACTCCAGTTGCTCTGTTTGTGACCGATTTGGTTTGTGAACTGTCCAAATATAACCCAAGTTTTTAAGCATATAGCGTATATTTTTTTTACCTAATGCCTCACTTAAATTCGTATTGAATTGCGGCTCTAATCACTTAACAAAAGGAAAGTATGTTCAGCATCACCGCTGTACTCTTTCAGGTATGCTTACTATTTTTCTTGTGGTTTTCGTGCCCCATACTGTTTTCCGTACAGTGTTTTTTTGTGTATTTTTTCTGCCAGACTGTTGAGTTGAGCGCTGTGAATTCATGGAACTCTTGGCTCTCCTCTGGTCCCTTGGAAGGGCTGTGTTTGTTTGTGTTGGCCATTATATAACTGCCCGGCTCTCACAAGAGCATGTCAGCTCTACACACACGCACACACACACAACGCTTTGAAATGCACAATCTCATAGCATCACATCTCCCCTCAATTGCGCTGGCTGTAATGACTATTTCTAATCCAGTAACAGGCTAATGCATTGCACATCATTCCCACTTTGTCCAAAATGCGTTGGCATACTGTACATGTGCTGTGCGTCTGTGTCTTTTAGCTCTTATGCATCCAGTTCGCTGAGTCCTCTGACATGCTGCTCCCTCTTCAAGCAGCACCCTGCTGCACATTGTACACTGTAGCATCATGCGCTCAGAAAGGAAGCAGCATAGCCGAGCACAGTGCAACCAATATCCTGCTAGGGCGTTTTGTTCCTCGTGAAGGGCAACCCCAGCCTCTATTGCTCAGAGTTGAGGTCACTCATAAACTCCCAGCTCACACATTTTCAGGACCGATCCGGGGAATCACATCAGTTAAATCTGCCCTGTGTGGAAGTGTGTGTGTGTTTGAGTGAATTGAGCATTATACTATAAGTGGCTCTGTTCTAACACTGGTGTTCCATTGCATCAGCCCTCTCCTCTCTTGTCGGTTTAGCTTAGCGCCGAGCCTTTTTTTTTTTTTTTTTTTTTCCTGTTGCAACCTTTTGGCTGTGTGCTGCCTGGCATTTAGCCCTTTTGGAGCTGAAAAGGAGAGGAGAGGCTGGAAGAAAGGACAAGGCTTGGATTGAGTGCTCCAGTGAGAAAGGTCTTGAATCGCGATGTTAACAGCATAACAGCATCGAGCAGAAATTGCTCGATGTAAAACTACACCCGGCTTCTTTTCTCCCTGAAATCACAGCCATATCTGCTAATGCCAATAAAATGGGAGGACACGCAAACCATAGGAACTGAGCACTCATGCTGGAGAAGGGGATCAAGATATATTTATTTATTTATTATACATATATTTTTTCATTTCCCATGAACTTTATACAGCATGCTTCAAGTTTTATTGAATCTCACTCTGTTACTGTTTTTTATTGACTTATAAACAGCTCAGTTGTGGCTGAACTTGGAACAAAAGGGATCGTGCCTACTCATAAACGTATGCATGCATTCATTTAATAATTACAATATATACAGTATTTAGAATGGATTACTGCGTTTAGAGATGCCTGCTATTTTAAGTTTGTGCGCTTTCCCTTTCAGCTGTTTCCATTGCTGCCCACACTACTGCTTGACTGTATGATAACCTTGATATGCAAAAAAACTAAACAAAAATAAAAGGGCAAATTAAATCATGCCGAGCATCCTGCAGCAATTATACTAACTCTCACTCGACAACAGAGTAGCTATGAGGAATACGCTATGTGTCTGCAGGGAGGGAGACCGAATGCACAGATTTGCTAACTATGCAAAGAAACAGTGATTGTGTACACTGTAAAGTTTATTTACACGTGCATAGAGAGAGATGCAAGCACAGGAGAAAGAGCGGGGAAGAGAGAAAGTGCACATTCATATGCTCATCCATTGCTACACGCGCTTCCCGAAATATCGAGTGAACATATGTCTGCGTCTGAATCCCTCTTAAATCACTGTCTACTTCTTCATCTCGGTGTGCACTCATGTAGTATATTGATGCTTTGTCGGTCTGGGGTGTGTGTGTGTGTGTGCGTGCGTGCGCGTGTTTCTGGCATGCGAAAGGCAAGGAAGCTGCAGCCAAGGATGCAGGAAAAGGTTTGTTCATTCTGGGTATTATTGCCTGTTTGCTTTTCTTTTTATGGGTCTTCCATTGGAGGCTGGGGGTGACGGGTAAGCCTGTCACCTCGGGGCCCTGGTGCTGCTGGGACTTCAAAGCTGTTGGTAACCACAGGCTCAGGAATTCAACGTAGCACACACGCATACAAATGTACACAAATGCACACGCACGCACGCACTCGCACACTCACACAACCGTGCCTACTACAGAAATGGAGGACTAGATAGATGGGGTGTTTATTTGATGGAGAGGCCCCTGCCAGTTGAGAAAACCCCTTCACAGTGGTAAGTCTTTGTGCGTTCGATTGGGTGTGTGTGTGTGTGTGTGCGCACATGTACGTATGCCTACATGTATGAAATGCACAGAGGCATGCAGATCTATGTATGCATGCAAAAAAACAAAAAACAAAGAAAAAATAATTGCATTGGTAGGTGTAAATACTTGCGAGCGTGGATATAAGCGTACTCCTGTGCGTTTTCACACATCCAGCTACGAGTGTGGCTCAACGTGATAACTGTGGCATAACTGCCATATTTGTTGTGTGTGTACGTTTATGCGAGAATGTGTGTCAATGCACAGACAAGGACAGAAGGAGGGACAGCCCGGGATGTGCCCCGCTCAACAGACAAAGTGAATGTTTGGATACACAAAGGGGAGTGGTACATGGGAGTCACTCCATCATTTCTGATAGATGAGCGAGAGAGGGGCGGTAGGAGGGGGGGTAGACCCCCGCTGATATGAGACGCTATCAGTTCTGCATTCTGTGTTTTTTTGTCTCTTCTAATGTTTTCCCTTGAATGTATCGTTTAAAATGTTCTACTGAGTTGGCCAAAAAGAAATATGCTTCACAACTACTAGAAGACACAAAGTTGTGTCAGTAGGATGAGTACCATAGAGTAGAGTACAACAGAATCCAGTGTACTGTCAATAGGCCTAATCATAACACCATTATTACCCATACTAGGACTATTCCTATAATCGAAGTACGTTTAGTGTTAGATTATGTCACATTCTGAATCAAAATCAGTGATAAGGAGCCCTCTTAAGATAAATCTTGTGCAGCGTCTGCTGTCCTTGGTGCTGAAGATATGCTGGCGCCCTCAGCTGTAACCTCAGACACATCTAGGGGCTGCGCCTGTCAAGTGTCTCACTTATCTAAACATGCGCCATAGACATGTATTGTACTGTGACACAGTAAGTAGTTGTCAGAAGCATCATCTCATTGTACAGCTGAGATGCGTTTAGTGAAGGGAGGCCTCTCGGTGTCATTCCGGTTAGAAAAGCCCAAGCGTTGCCGCGTAAGTGTCTGTCTTCGCGCAGCTGTCTTATCTTTGCTCTGCTGCTGCGTCACAGATGTCACCGTAACCGTAACATTTTAACAAACAGCGCGCTTTTTTAATGACAGCCGAGAACAGCAGCATGAGATGTAACACTTCTGCGAATAAGGGCACAGCATGGAAGTCTAGTGGTAATTCTGTAGTGTGGTCTCAGACATTTCAAGTCATGGCAGTTATCATTGATGTAATGACATGTTAATACTGCTGTTTTTATTTGTCAAAGAACTCTCAAAGCCACTGATGTATTCATTCTCTGCTTTGATGTGCTGTTCTAATGGTAAATTATGTGAAACATCTGTACAACACAATAAGTCACTGGCAAACTGGAGTATCAGCTTGAGTCCAGGAGGAGCATAAGATAACAGCATGTTAACTGGCTGTAGTTTTAAACAGATTATACTGCATTTGAAGTCTGATGCTTGGTTTATAGTCCTGCAACTCGCCTATGCTGCAGGGGGTTAAGCCGTCAAAACCATTTATACCTGCGCACTGATGTGTCTGTATTGTTCTGTTATTATGCCACTAAAACGCTAGGCAGTGACTGGCCAGCTGTGCTGCTGGCCAGCTGAGTTTTACACAATGCGGCTCATGTTGGAGTTGAATTTAACAGTTAGTTTCACTCAAATATCTGCAGCACAGAAGACAGAGAAGACATTTGAATAGATGGTTTGTAGAAGAGGATGCTGGACAAGAGACAAGAGCTTGCTCCCTGTCCGGCTGCTGAGACACCTGAAGAGGGAAATGCATTTTACATCCCTCACAGCCATTACGTTCTGTAATGCTGTTAGAGTGTAGGGCACACTTTTGAGGAGGTGCACATCAGATCATCTGATTTTGCTTAACTTGCAGCACTGGTGCAGTGCACTGGTGTCTGTTTCCACAACTCTCTATCTACAGAGAGTGCAAATCCAACCAATGAAGAGGCTATGAAGTTGCACTTGGATCACAGTCCTCCATCAAGCCAACAGCAGGTCACCCCTGGGTGATGACACTGTGCTGTTTGGTTGAAAGGCTGCCTTTAAGCTGAACGGGAATGACCACAGCAGAAGCGTGAAGCCTGCGTTTCTAAGCAGTGCTTGTGACTGCTGATGCAGCATGTCTGCCAGTATCAATGCTCTCCGACGTCGATCCATATTAAAACACGATTTCACTATAAATAAGTTCTTTATCCAGGCTATTCTGCGGCAAGGGCAAAGCCAAAATGCCTCAGACATGACAAATAGTACCCTGCATTTGCACATGTGCCACATATTTTTCGGCGCTGCCAAGGGGCAGCATACAAATACAGCACTTTGTGTCTGCAAGGTCTATTCGCAGCACCAGTGCATTATCGTGCCAGAGCCTTAAAGCAGCCCAGAGAGAGGATGAACTTTGTAATATTTGTATTGGTTAAAGACAGTCCAAACTTAAATACTATATCAAATAACACTGACTACAAACCTGTAAAAGTCATATTTATTACTTTGGATTTCCCCGTGGTTTTTGCTCACAAACTCCCATTTAACCCACACAACATTCCCTTCCCTCATTTCTCTTTCTGGCTCTCTCTCTTACACACAGAGGCGCACCAATCAGTTCCTAACTGATCCTTGGTTTGCCCTTGCTTGGTTTGTATTTTTTTTAATCTGTTTATTTCCTTGTAAACTGTGTTTGCTCGTGTTGTTGACCTTGCTAACGTAACCTTGGTGTTAGCATTGCTTGTGTCTGCCGCCGTAATCAGGTGTGCTGGAAGTGAGGCACCAGCGCTCCTCTGGGCTCTATATGTGCTTATGTATGTGAGGGAGAGAGAGGGAGAGAGAAGTAGGGAATGGGAACATGACATGAGTGTGAGTGGCATGCCTGTCAATATATACGGGTCATTAGTAAACCAGAAATGAGCAGAAGAGAGGAGAGGAAGACAAAGCGCTTACCGCAGCTGGAACTGCTTCTTACTGACACACACATACACAAATATGAGCACTTCACTAGTGCAGTGATTCTTTTTTGTCAATCCTTTCCTTAATCATCATTTTCAATAATGTTGCACATTTAAATTTCCTTCTGTCTACAGATATAGATTAAGACATCCCTTACTTTAAGGGTTTTGAACTAAAACATGCTGAAGTGGATCAAGGGGAACCTGGTTAGGGGTCTGTTTTAAATCCTTTTTGAGAACTGGAATGAAAGACTGTGGAAAGACATGTCTTGACTTTCCAGGTCCAGTTTCTATTGTACTGTTTCTAATGACTCTGCTAGCAAATGCTGAAGGAAACATATGGGAGAAGGTCTGTTACAAACTATATCGTTGGCCTTTATACTGTAGGCAGATCTGTAATAAGACATATGTTGACTTTAGGGGTGAGAGATATGTCCTTCCATTATGATGTCATATTTTTTTCCAGAATCTGCTATATAGTTTAGATTTATTTAAGTTTTCTATACACATGTGGATGAAATGGATAGTGTGAGGTTCCTTCGGCCATTCATTGCAAAGATAGTCCCAAAAGGTATGTGAGGTGCAGCTCATTTTTTGTTTAGACACTAAAATATGACCGCAAGCATGAACTTGTGCCTCAAAAACTGGATTTGAGCATTGTGGGCGGAAAAAACATTTCCTATAATGATTTCTAGTCCATCTTATTGTTTAGTGAAGAAAGAAAACTTGCACTAAAAGCAGCTTGCCTGCATGGTTATAAACCAAGTAAAGATGTCACATGCCACAAGGCAGAACTACCAGCGTGTGAGGCACCTATGTCAGCTGAAAAGATTTTATTTCTGTCTGTTGGCCTGCAGACATTTGGACATTCCTGAGAACAAAAACGTGGATTTTCCATGAATAGTGCAGAACCTTACCTTCTTTAACTGCCAAGTAAACCAGTAAGTGGACTCCACTGACTCATTGCTAAGACACACACACACACACTCCTCGTGTGCATGCACACAAAGCAACCAGGGGGAAATGTATTTCTCAGCTTGTGCCCTTGCTCAAGCCACTGATGTCCCAGACAGACCTGTCTTTCTGAAATGATGCATAGACTCAGACTCCATGCATCCTTGATTCTTCCTACTCCAGCAGTTGATCGAGAAGCAGCAAAAGGTCTCTGCACTCATTTATTGCCTACTCTAGCCATCCCCACCCAGCCGCACGCAGCCGAGTGGTGACATTTTACCTTCATCAGTGGCGGTTAACTTAGAAACGGTGTCAGATGGAACGACATGCCCTCTGGTGTGTTAAAGCGTGTGCGCGCGCGGGTGCGTGGACCTGCGGCAGAGGAGTGGATCATTTGCGTGGGAGAACTGTACTGCTGTTGTGTATGCATATGAGCATGTCGGCTTGTGTGTGCTGATTAAAGGCAGTCAGGCCTCAGCGATCAGGCCTTTAGCTGTCCCTGCACTCCGAATGCCAAACACAAGTGAGCATTCCCAGCGCAGCCGAGCGCGGAGACTGCAACGCTAGACCACACTGGACAGCCTTAAAGGCCCACAGCTGTGTGCATGTGTGTGCATGTGTGTGCCTTTTGGGAAAATTATTCACATTGAATAGACGATTTATTTATTTATTTATTTTTGACGATCAATTCCCAGCATATTGGGTCCTACGATGACAGTTTCTACAAAGTAAAGAAATTATTTTGTATGTGGAAAAAACAAAACCTCAGGTTGGCCATTTATTCATTTGAATGAAGGGTTGCAGGGAGAGCTGGAGTCTATCCCGACTGTCATCAGGTGAGAGGTGGGGTACACCCATGGCATAGGGTTAGGGTTAGGCCTAACACAGAGAGACAGACAACCATTCACACGCACATTCACAACTACAGCCAATTTAGAATCACCGATTCAGAAAGGCCCAGTCCGCCTGGATTTGAACCAGGAACTTAACCCCTAAGTAAAAGTGCTTTGGTTTTTCATTTTATGTTAGTGGTCTAATGTGTGTTTGCGGGTTTGAGCTCTGATAACTTACTTAGACCTTTACCTACGTCTTCTAAGTCCCCTAAGATGTCTTTAATATTTACCAACAAGTGTTTGCACAGCCAAAACTGTTGAATGCTATGTCCTTTATTCTGTGCATCCTGTCTTATGGAGGCCTGCATTAAGTGTCACTTAGACCACGACAAAGAATCCAACCTTTAAAGGTTGAGGGATACTGTGGAGATGAGCGCTGACCTTTTTCGCAAATTACACACACAGACACACAAATATGCGCGAGAGTTTAGGAGCGGCGAGGAGATGAGCGGAGCAAAATGGCAGACAGCAGTGTCCAACAAGATTACTGTACTCATCATCCACATATTCCCCTCCTCCGCCGATTCATTTCCCTCCACCTCTGTCTGTTCAAACGGATGGCACCAGACATTTGTCAAGGTGAAGGTAGCTTGGCCCACGCCTGGCGATACAACCAACCAATTTTTCCATTTCTTCCGCTCGGCTAGTCTCATGCTATTAAGTGTTCAATTTCAGCACCTGGAGGCGATGCCAAAGTGCAAAGCCTAGAGGAATGTTAGAGAAATCTCTCTGATTAATGCAAGCCCCCACCTCCATCACTGACTGTTTCCCCTGGCTTCCTCGGCTGTCTTTGTATTGCTGCTGACGCAAACATCTAAACTGATGTGTGGTTTTGCAATATGCGCGTGTCAGTTTCTGTTCTGCATGCCTGATTTAATGCTTTTCATTGAATCACGACTTCAAGCGGGTTTCTTTAAACTAGATTACAACCGCATAAAGCACAGCGCAATGTAAGAAACATCACAATGAACTCTGAATTTGTTTAGACTGTGTCACTCATAAAACACCAGATTTTACTTTCATTTGCATGTTTCCAATCAAGAGGCCTCATGTGGCACTGATTCCTGTGCGTATCCTGAGAGGTGGGATGGCGACGGCAGCCAAGGGCAAGTGAAGTGTATGGTATTGATGAGACCCCACCTCTAATGAGCTTCAGCCAATTAATCCATCGATTTACATGTAAATGGCTCCTCAAAGGTTACTGGCTGTGGCTGCCATCTGCATGTACTTATCATGCTAATGTTGCGCTGAGTGACACGCACACCCTCGACACGCGTGCAGAAATTTAGGGGTTGAGAGACGCAACGCGTGAGAGAGAGCGACGGGACGGCTTGATCGTTGATAGATTGCGCTGCATTCCATTATCAGCCAAATAAGGTGTTAATTACAATGCCATACATCAACCTCGGGTGCAAACACCTTTTAATTATGAGGCAAGCATGATTCATCTGTCAATCTCCTCCACGTCTCTGCTTTTTTTATGTGTTTTTCTTCTCACTTTAATGCTATTATCTATTTTCATTCATTATTTATACATATGTTCTATCAATTCTTGTATAATGAAAGATGTATTTGAAGCTACGCTGGACGGGTCTCCAGTCTATCGCAGTGCTAACACGGAGAGACAAACAATCATTCACACTCACACCTAGGGCTAATTTAGATTCAACCAATTAACATAATGAGCATGTCTTCGGACAGTGGGAGGAAGCCGGAGTACCTGGAGAGAACCCATGCAGACACAGGGAGATCGTGCAAAGTCCACACAGAAAGGCCCCAGTCGATTCTTCAAGTCAGTTTACATTAGTCCAGGATGTAGTAATAATGATGTGATGTGGATCCAATATGGATCTGAGCGCTCTGTGAATTCATTTCCATGTACATTTTTATTTTCTCCTTCTTATGTGAGGATGTTGCAGTACAGAACTTCTAATTCTGGTTTGCAAGAAAAAAAAAAAAGAAAAAGGCTCACTGAAGTCTTTCACCTAAACAATGCGTTATTGCAGAGTTCTGCTATCAGCCAGCTCACTGACTGAGGTTCAGTGTTAATTACCAGTGTGCTCAGCTTAACTGAGATACCCAGTAAATTGTCCCCAGGTGGGGAAAGAATAGGCTCTATCTTCATTTCTCATAACTGCAGTTGAGCTAATTATGATGAGTGTGTGCGCGTGTGTGTGTTTGTCACCTACGTGTGTTTAGGGCCACTTGAGAGCTTTCTATATGTGTCTGCGCGCGTGTGATTTGCTCATTTAGTCATGTCTGCGTGCATGTTTACGCGTGTGCACGTGGGCGTGATGCTTCAAAGAGCTGCCTGTGTGTGCGTGTGTGAGTATGTTTGTACATTCGAGCATGGCGAGACTGCAGTTGGCACGCGCTAAAACATGCAACTTCCAAAGCCAACAGTTCTGTTAAGTGAGATGTGTTGTGCTATAACGATGCCATCTATCACTCCTTTCATCTCTTCATTCCTTTATCCCCCTCACTCCTCCATCACTGTCTCTGTGGCCTCATTAATTTAGCCTGGACTATTTATGGGCCTATGAAAACAATAAGAGAAAAAGGAGAAAGAGTTTTACAGGCACGTAAGATATTTGTAGTGCATGGGAAATATGAGGAAGCAAGTTGAATTAGAGGGAACGTACCAAATTACTTTCAGTTAATTGCACTTGACCCATAGCATCTGGTTAACATTGGAGAGTACAGTATGCTGTATGTGTCCTGACATACACTGCCTGGCCAAAAAAAAAGCTGCCACCAAAAAAGGTCACACACTCGTTGGACTACCTTTAGCTTTGATTACAGCCTGCATTCGCTGTGGCATTGTTTCAATACACTTCTGCAAAGATTTATTTCCATCCAGTATTGCATTCCTTATTCACCAAGATCTTGTACTGATGATGGAGAGTCTGACCACTGCGTAAAGCTTTCTCTAGCACATCCCAAAGACTCTCAGTGGGGTTAAGGTCTGGACTCTGTGGTGGCCGATCCATGTCTCATGCTCCCTGAACCACTCTTTCACAGTTAGAGCCCAATGAATCCTGGTGTTGTCATCTTGGAATATGCCCATGAAATCAGAGAAGAAAAAAATCATTGATGGAATAACCTGGTCATTCAGTATATTCAGGTAGCCAGCTGACCTCATTCTTTGGGCACTTAATGCTGCTGAACCTAGACCTGACCAACTGCAGCAACCCCAGATTCATCAGCCTCTCTTCTTACCCTGATGCCCCCATCACTCTGGAGGAGGGTAAATCTGGACTCATCCGACCACATGACCTTCTTCCATTGTGAACTGAAGCCCTTTTTTCCAGTTAGTCTCACTGATTAGTGGTTTTCTTAAGGTTACACAGCTGCTCAGTCCCAATTCCTTGAGTTCCGTTCACATTTTACGTGTGGGGATACTCTTAGTTTCACTGTTAAACATAGCCCTGAGTTCTACTGTTGTTTTTCTTCGATTTGATTTCACCAAACATTTAAGTGATCATGACCAATCAGGATTTTTTTCCGACCGCTTTTCTTCCTCAGAGACGATGGTTCCCGCTATCCTTCCAGTTTTTAATAATCTGTTGGACAGCTTTTAACCTGATTTTAGTAGTTTCTACAATCTCCTTAGATGTTTTCTCTGCTTGATGCATGTCAGTGATTTGACCCTTCTCAAACAGACTGACATCTTTTCCGACCACAGGATGTGTCTTTAGACATGGTTGTTTAAGAAATGAGAAGCTACTCATTGCATCAGTTGGGGTTAAATAACTTGTTGCCAGATGAAAGATAATCGCCCATGCAGTAATTATCCAATAGGAGGCTCTTAACTATTTGTTTAGTTTAATCAAGATGACGACTTTGTTTTGGTCATACAGTGTATAACAACATGAAAACAGTATATACATATACAATGATGCAATTTTCGATGAGAATGCATTGCTTTAAATATTGTTTGTACTGTAAATGGTTATATGAATTTGAATAGGTAATAGATCAGTTGATGGTGGTGAGTATTTGGAGAGATGAATGGTAGTGGAAGGATAGAAGGTCCTAAATCCTCAAATCACTGTATGCACTACATTCAAATGTATTGCAGGTGTCAAGCAAAATATAATCCGTTACACTCCAACACACCTTCAGCTAAAGTTGATCTCTCAATTTGCTGTCTCTTTTTTTCACCTCCAGTTTTATCAACAGCATGTGTCAACTTTTTGTGTTTCAAGTTCCTCTCTTATTCAAATAGAAAAGCAAAGGCGTTGATCTTTCCAACTGAACTGTCATCAGCAAAAATAGACAAAAGGCTGACACATTGCCTCTTGACAGTGAATACCAGAAATTATCTGAACATTAAACCATGTTGAGTTTCCACTGCATATGTGGCTCTGATTGCGTGAACATACTGCTAGTCTTTTCGTAGCTCAACAGTTAATTGACAGCTGACTACTGTGGCAACAGCAAGAAGGCTTTCACTGGAAGAAATCCAGGATGATCACAGTTAGAGCTGCAGTGATGGAATATAACCATGGTCGACATTGGAGTGTCTCTCAAGTGCTTGGTGACAACATCGATGGAGGGGTTTAGAATGGCCACCGACTGTATATTTAACCTGGCAACAGGTGAACGCATATGATTGGTTGAACAAGTCAGACACTTAATGACGAGGATCAGAAGCACGTTGCATCCTATCACTGACTTCCATTGAAAATGTGTCGTTGGCTTGTGCACACCATTACAGTCATCTGTCTCCACAACCTCTCACCTATTGGACTATCCTTTCTAGCACTTGAGGTTCAAGGAGTTTAGACTTAAACACTCTGTCAGCTGGGGAACAACAGGGACCTGTGGTTACTGACACTGAAGTGTAACACACACTATAGACCAGTCTATGTGGCCTTGTAACATGCTCCTTGGCCCCTTTGAGGCTTTAAACGTGGGGGCCACAGAGGTTGCATGGCGCTCAAGGTCTCCTTGAATGGGAGGCCGCTCACACATGGTGTTGTCAAACGCAGTGGAAGGCTGGCATTGTGTGTCTGAGCAGTAGAGGATGAAGGAAACAAAGACACAGAGTATGACGTAAATACGATGAGCTGTTTTGCATCAAAGAGGTGTGATGCACTGTGTCTTTGAGGAACCTCACTCAGAAGAATAATCAGCTATCTAACATTAAAGCAAGGACAGGCGTACATGCACATGCTTCATGAACCCAAGAGATGTTCTATAAAGATTGTGAACTTCATGCCGCTTTCACATGTTTGCATTCACGTAACCATGTTGCGTTGTGCATCTGCCTTCAATGTCAACTCTTCACCAGGTTTCCTTTCAATGATGGACTGCTCTGGGTAACTGTTATTGGGGGAGAGTGGGGGTTATCACCCTTCTGCAAGAGTGAAATACCATGTGTTCGCCCAGCGGGAGAACATTCCTGCTGGCCCCATGATTTCCTCTGGTCATTCATGCAGTCCTCATCCCCACTGTAATGGCATTGTCCTGGGGCTCAGCTGCCCCACCAGGCCCCCCACGCTTCAGCCTTTGGCCTCCCTGACAGCACTGCCCTTCAGTTGCCTGTCAACCGCACCGAGTCTGCGGTGGCTGATGGGAGAGTGGGAGGGAATCGGGAGAATGAGGCCAGGGATGGGGGTATTGCTGTTTTCCGGTCATTTGAAAGTCATGGTGAAAATATTATTTTTTTTTAAAAAGAAAAAAATGTTGTTTACCTACTTTATTTTCACATTAAATGTTACCTGTCTTTGAATTTCTTCAAATTAAGTGCGTGAACTGAAATAAAAATAAAAAATAAAAATGCTGGCAGAGAAAAACACTCTAACTTGCCTTAAACAATGAAGCGGTTGAATTATTTAACTGTGTGTGCTCAACAGAAACTTGCCAGCGTTCTCTTTACACCTGGAGAGCTTTGGCACAAACAACACTTGGCGCTGGGAGCTGCGGTATATTTCTGCCTCAGCTTAACGTGGAAGTTTCTATACGTAGTAAGTTGGAAGCCACATTACAAAACAGAACCTCAAGCATTTGCAGAGCCAAATGAGGACACATCTTCTGCTATTACTTTATGTCGTGGTATGATAGAGATACGTGGACGAGGCTGCCCGGGCCGATCGGAAGAACGCAGTGGATCGCAGTGCATCTGCTGCACTGGCGATGTGAATGTATGGAATGAAAGCAATGGAGGAGGAACGGCATCTGCCACTATTTATGAATTCAACAAAGAGTACGCAGCACACATCTCTTCCCAAAGCTTCTCTTTCTCTCTGCATTCTGTGTGTGTAAAAAGGGCTGTTCATCATTATTCAAGGACGGAGCTGATTAAAGGTGATTAAGCCCTGCCCATCCATCACTCTCGCCTTTCAGCCTGTCACTGGCCCCAGTATTAAGGGGGGACACCACAGTATGCATGCGTGTGTGTGTCTGTGTCTGTGGGAGACAGGGAATGAGAAACTGTCCATCCAGCGATGTGTTTTTCCAAATATTCGCTATTACGCTAATTGCAAATAATTCCTCAAATAGAAAGTAACAATATACTCGGATCTTAATAACGTTGCTTAATCCTGGAATAATACACAAAGGCATTTAAATTGGAGTTCCAACTTAAATGGGCCGTGGCAGCTCATTCTTTACAAGACTCTTTAGCAACCCCATGATGAATGTCCACATTCTCCCCTGACGGATGACGACAACGAGAGCCTTTATTGGTCTTGCCATTCCTCATAACAACAAGCTAAAGTAATGCTAACCAATGTTTTCTAAAGGAAGGGACATTTTCTCAACAAGAAGTAATTAATTGATTGGTTTCTCTGGGGTCCCCTTGTTATGGACAGGTTTGTATAGATTGTGTGAAAATGCTTCCAGAACTCACATAAAGTTAACAGCTTGTCATTATATTCCATTATGTTCAGTAGTTTTGCTTAATTCGATTGTTAAAAGCATAATATTTGACATTTTTTCTCTTCTCGGGGTAGGTAAAGCTTCAGAAACGGTGTTCAGACTTTAAGATGGGGTTTCACTGCAGAGTATTGAGCTAAGGTTCACTAGTTGTGGTCTGGGAGGAAGCTGACACATAATGGCCTGGCCAAAACCATCCTGACAATGTGAATCTGCTTTGCTTCAGACAGTCCAAAGAAGTGCTTTCTTTGATTTGTATGCATGGGAGCAACGCAGATTGTGTGTGAATGTACATGTAGGCGGTCTGGAAGCTTCATGTTTAAGTCTGTTAGTATTAGTTGCCTTAGTCAGGAGCTAAACGCTCAGTCAGTATGTCTAATTCTCATGGTCGAACCCAGCCTTGCATCCTATTTTACAAGATTCAAGAATCATAACAACAACACAAGTCACGGTGTGAGGCAGACAATTCTGAATGTGTGGCTTCAGTTTAGGCACAACGCAGGTTTGTATACGCAAGCATATAAGACTGAGAGCAGCACTGTGTTCGCGCAGAGCAGCAATTTGGGCGAGAGTTGTAAGCATCGCTTTGAGAGGACGAGTAGAATCTGGTTATTTAACTTTTGTTCCCTCACTGCAGTGAGCCGGAGCTGCACAGACTCCAACTAACATTAGCTCTGCGGGGTGCCACACAAGAAATACGTGGAGGAGTGCTGAAGCTGCACTCCTCCGCTCCGCCATCAAGCATCCTCTTCTCTGCGCACCTAGGGCGCAAAGTCACAGAGAAAGTCGCGGCTGAGTCGGTCCTGAGCAAAGGTGAAACACAGCTGTGATGGCGTTTTTTGCATCTGTCAGGGCTCTGGATTGTAAGATCATTTGCATTGAAAGCTCTTTTATTTTTGTCACACATTTATACATTGCAGATTAACCATGTCATGTCTTTATATAATGCAAAACAAATTAAAATAATTGCATTCTAATATAATAACGTAAAGCTGAAACACAATAAAACCCCAATAAGCTATGGCACTATATTGTTATTGTTTAAACCTGCTGGTTGTTACAGCTGGATTACAACTACGACAGTGTAACTTTTATTCATCTTATAACTAATTTCTTAATCATTCTCTTAAATAATCTTCATACATATATTTCCTCTTTGTAGTCATTGTGCTTTATCTCATTTTGTTTCTGGTGGGGTCTTTCTCTAACGGATCTCCGAAGCATTTTCTAGTTGTATGTGATTTGTGTGTGTTAGTGTTTCTAAGATTAGTCCAGGGACTCTATCTATGCACGTGCCATCCGCGATGACTCATTACTCCACAAATGCTATGCGCACAATGTGTTGTTTACACACCCGGCAGGATTCTGTGACTACTCCCGCAAACGAATTTGTCCCGCGCTTTATTTTACTGAGGCATATGTGCGCTCCTACGGATGACGTGAAACAGGTCGTAGTCGCAACTGTGCGAAATGCAAATGTAACAAAGTGCAAAGATATGGCAATAGAAAATAAACAGCACTCATTAATTGTTAGCTTTGATTTGTTGTTTGCGCACCTTATGGGTGCAGCAGCTGGGGGTGATGGGAGAACGAGAGGAGGAGCCAGAGGAGAGTCGGGGTAAGGCGAGAGTCTTGATGTGTATTTGGATCGTGCCAGGATGTCTGGCCCTGTCTGTGGTTCACCTGCGCTGGTCTGTCACAGACACACACACACACACACACACATAGACACACATTTACAATTACCTTGACAGGATTAAGAACACACATTCATTCAGTTAAGGCACAACATACATACATACATCCTCTCTTTCTGTGTGTTACCAAAATCACAAGATGCAGATTTACAGAGGGGTTTTACTCCCTCTATCTTTCTCTCTTTTCTCTCTGTGACCCAGTAACCGTTACCCCTGGGTTTATCCCTCCCTCTCTCTTTCAGTCTCCCAGCAGTAACACATGGCTGGACACCCGTGGTGAGGTGTGTCATTTGAGGAGTGATTTAGTGCTGTTCTGCCCCAACCACTGCTGAGACACCTGCCCCAGGAATCCTACTGCGCACACACATTTATGTGGATGCACACAGATGCATGCACATGATGGACACATACTTGCAGAGCAGATCTGCTCTACCATAACTTCCTAACACACAAGGCCCCTATAGCCTGAGGAGACCCCGTTTTGCTGATTCTGCAAAGCGTTTCATAGTAGCCCTCAGTGGATCATGAACTACGGCGTTCAGTTATGGATTCCTGAATTCTCACTAGCTACTTAATCCTTTACAGAAGGATCTGGGACTGGAGGCTGTCCCAGCATGCACTGGTTTCAAATGAGGGGGGGATACCTTTAACAGTTTACCACTACCAATCAGTTGAAGATACATGATGTTTCCCTTGTTTTAGATATAGATTAATGTTGAGCCACCTGCTAAAAGACAGATAAACGGGACATACTGACCAGGACAACAGCTCCAGCAGCTTTTCTAAAACAATAACACAATATAACACTGATTTGTGTAAAATGTGCAAATTTAATTTTAGTTCAGTTCAGTTTACCAGAACAAACTAGAAGATCAAGTTTGGACGCGTTTAGGTCGCGTGTTGAAGTCACCCATTGACATCCACATCTATAACTTTATTCAAATTCTTCATTTTTTTTTCATTTTCTAATCCCATTAAAGAAGAAGAAAGTCAGGTTTGGAGAAACTCTAGGGAACCAAACAAAACCTCAAATGCAATAGAGCTCATTTGGATCCACAAGTGTAAGCGGCTGCAAGATCGCCAAGAAGCTGTGAATGTGGTTATTATTCTGTGATATGAAACCTTGATCAAATCGCCTCTCCTCATATCCCCCACGGCGTGCAGAAGAATACTATTAGCCACCTCGGGCCTGCACTACACAAATACATTCTGACCTTTCCTCCTCTGTCAGAGATTCATGTTCAGTTGTTCACCTTCAAGGTGACAACCAATGACATGTATGTGAAATATTTGGTCTGGTGTGATTTAGCAGCATAAAATGCTGTGGGCCTATTGACATATGGAAACTTTACCATACCTTTGCTGTTTTCATTTGTTTGTTCTATACCATTCCATCTGAATATTCTGAACATCCACAACACTGTTTTCTGTTGACTTGATTTCGTATGCCTCAATACACCGCAAGGCTTTGCACAATAGAAAGTTTGTGTTGTTTCTCATTACAACCAGATGCCATCCAGATGTTGGAATGCCAAATTACAGAATACCATCATTGGCGCTGTTGGTCTTCAGAGTGAAACATTTATAATTCACAAAATGCTCAAGGAAGAATGTCAACAATAAGCACTAGGGAAAAATACTTATATTTAAAACTATACCCTGTTGTAATGACTAAGTGATGTTAGGTAAACCCTCTAAATCCACCATATGTATTTATTTGTTGAAATACATGTTTCTGTTTTCAGTGCTTTCTGACATCCATTCTTCTTTCTTGGTTGTGCTCATCCCAGTGAGACTAACACAGTGGGCAGTATGGAAGCCTGAATGTCATGTTGTCTGAAGTGATACGAGCCCGGGGGCTGTTTAGCATATGGCAGCAGCTACGTGTCTGTCAGCATATGCACATAGAGGTGTCTATTTATTCCTGTAATGTTGCGTTTGTGTGCATGCGTGTATCCTTCAGCTGTCCTCAGGTGCTTTAGCGGTGAAGTCGTCTTTACATGAATTCACCCAGACCTCAGCACGCACAGTAGCATCTCCCCAACTGAGGCTCAATGTCAAACATCATAGATAAAGATTTTAAACTAGCGTCGAGTGTAGATTACAGAACACATTAGTTTACCCTAAAAGTCAGATGGCTACAGCAGCACATTTGAGATGAGTAGCTATTGACCGTGAGTTCTTAAATGTAAGGTCTTTAACATGTCTACAACAGAGAAGAACCTTTGAAAAGACATTTATATCATAAGTAAAACAAGTCAACTTGTATTTTGGTGTTTCCAATATAAAATGACTTGGACTTTATTTTACTGCCACTGACAAATATCAAAGCAGGAAAAACACAGGTGTAAATAACTCAGTGTATTTCATTTAGGTGTGTTAAATTCAGGGTTTGGTGCTGTACAAACTTGCTGGATAGGCTTACTGAGCTACTTAATGGAGCAGAGCCATCATTAATGATAGTAGTCCCTCCTGTGCTTAGGATAATTCAATATGTCTGCCAAGAATAAGGTCTGTTGACTTTGAACCCGTCCACTCCACCGACTCGAATGGTTCGTCTGGCGTGGTGACATGAAACAGAGCCTCCTCAGTTGAAAAAGTGGTCCAATGAGCACCATGGGAGGAATAATGATTATCCAATAAGCACCACGGGCAGGATTAACGCCAATGTCAATGTAAAGGTTTGAGTCTGAACCAAAAAGGAGCATTAACAGGGGTCACTGATATACACTATGTAGACGCTGCTATTGTTCTCACTTCACTCCACTCTAATAACCCCGACAAACCCAGCGGGATTGTGTCTGTATCAGCTTAATCTGATGTTAGATTTAGGTGGATCTGTTGGTCTGTAATTGGTTTGGGAAAACTGATTCCCCTCACCCACGGAAATCAGTTTGAAAGGCAATGTCAAACCGAGGATGGAAACCAGTTGAAAGTCTGAAGTAAAAATAAATACAATATATAGTTTTTAATGCATTTAAACATGCAAAAACATAATGCGACAATGTAATTACCGAACAACCTGATGTCAATTTCTTTGTTTAGGTCTTGTCGACAGAGCACATTGAGCGAAATGGGTCACCATCATTGTGTGTGGGTGTGTTTGCATGTGTGTGTGTGTAGCAGCATGGTAGATGACCTATTTTCCCTTAAAGTAGAGAGCATGTCCTCTCAGGCACTGGTCAATAAAACTGTCCTGGTGTCGCTTGCCTCTGATGAAGGGTGACCACAAAAAACCCCACATGCAATTGGAATTTATTTTATCTTTAAAAAAAAAGAATAGCTCGTACTTTCTTTCGCATTGCATGTCTCTCACACCCTCATTTACCTTTTTGTTCATGTTATACTAATCATTTTATGGTTACTATGTCAGTAACATGAATTTCCCCAGTAACAAATAATAATACTCTTTGTCTACTGGTAAACAATCTATTGTTCCATCATAAACTACTTCCTTTTCCCAAAACTCTCCACAGAAAACTAACTAAGCATTGTGTATTTCATAATCAAAGAAACGGTGTACATTTCACTCAATGTGAGGTTTGATTTTCAACAACAACATGTTCATTAACAACACATGCTTAAATGTCCTACTAACTGTCGGGAAATCAAAGTAAAGTATGGACATCTGCCTGAGTTCCTGAGTTCCACATCAATTTTCCCATATCTGCATGCAAATGGCATGTGGTTGCCACCGGCTACTGCTGGCACACATGTCGCTATGGTACAATACTACGGGAGGTTAAATCACCAAGATGACGACAGTTAGTGTCTTTGTGTGAATGCGTGCTTGGTGTACATGGCTGGTTATCTGCGTTGTTAAGAGGAACACAATAGTCCCACGAAGGATGAGTGGAAGCAAATGGGTTCAAATGCTGGTTGAGTTGTTTGCTGTGTTTCCAGGGACTGTAAGTGGAATGTGTGTGTGTGTGTGTGTGTGTTAGTGTGTTTGCGAAAGTGAGAGGGCAGGAAAAGGTCAGTGTCCTGTTCAAACACAGTGACTGCATCCACAGAGATACACGCACGTTAGTGAAAATGTGTCAGTGCTGTGTATTGTGGATTAAAGCAAATAGATGTTGGTGTGTGCATAGTTGGTTTTGGTGTGTGGGAAAGCTGCGATGCTATATGCTCAACTTTTTGATTGCGCCTACTCTCTTTCTCTCGGAGTAAAGTGATTCCTGTATAACTTGAACAGATGTGGAAAAAGAACCAGTGAATTTATTTGTGGAAAGTATTTATGTTGATGGGAAAGTTTCATCTCCTCACATTTATATCATTAACATTTCCTCAGTGTGTGTGTGCGTGCGTGCGTGTCGGCCGGTCGTCCTGGATTTCCTTTCTGACCTTGCTAATCTCTGGAGTGTGGAGTGCGTAGAAAACAGTTATTGCATCCTTGATGGATACAGCAGGGAGTCGATCCATGCCTCTGCCTGTGTGGGGTTTGTAGAGTATTTGCCCTGTTTTGTCCCAGTTTATTGTCCTTCTCAGCAGCTTCACACAGACACACACACGCAGACATACGCATTTCAGTTTAATGAAAGTGCTATTCTTTTCCCCCATCTATTTATTTAGGTTTAAGGAGTGACACGGCAGGTGGTATTCTTCCATGATGCCATAATCCAGACTAATGTATTAAAATGTACAAATGCATTATTCAAAGTGACTTTTGTAAATGAGCGTAATAAACCCGGTAAATGTGAGATTTCAAAGTGTCCATGACCTTCAGTGGTTTCCTTAGATTTAAAGGGTCTGACTGCAGCGCCTCAGTAAACCGTGTATTCTAACGGGCATCTGCTGATTTGATTCTCCCTATTTCCCACTGAACTGAAAAGGGCTTTTGTGAATATAAAAGGGAGAGAGGAAAAGGGAAGACTTCGGTCTCCCTCCCCGTCGCGAATATTTGAAGGCCAACATTTGCAAATACAGTGCAGTTATCACGCTGCTTGTTTTATGATTACATAACCGTAATCACTAAAATAATCATCATTCACTAACTGCGGGTGAACTAGTTTTTGAGAAACATATTGAGAAAGATGTTCAGTTATGCTGTTGTCGTATATCTAAAGCTAAAAGACATGCAGTGTTTGCTTTGTTACCAAGATAATGTTCTCATTTGGTTTTATCCATTTTTGCTTTTTGCTTTGCAGTCCCACAATATCAGAAATATGGAGCGTCCCACGTCCTTCCTCCTCTCCTCCTCCCCTCTTTCACTGCATCCCGTCCTCCTCCTCTGCGTCCCTTTATCTTCCTCCACTTCCTTTTGTCCTCCTCTTACCCTTCTCATCAGGCTGCTTTATTATGCAAATCAGTGTTGGATCAGATCACTTAATTAGGCTTTACAGGGCCAATTTGTGTGCGCGGTCGCACACACGTGCACAAAACACACTTGGAACAAACACTCATGGTCACTTTAACACACAGAGGAAGAAAAAAAAATGCTAAACTGCTGGTGGTTGTGAGGTATAGTGCTCGGATTCGCAGGCAAACACACAAGCAGAGCATCCGGGCAGCAGAAGCATCTTTATGAGTTTGTACAGATAAACAGAATAGCCGGGTCCCTCCAGGTCATTAGCCTGCAGTTAGCATCACATAGTTCAATCTGGGCCTCTGCTACTCGCCTTGTGAAGTCAACTGCTTCATCTCTGTCACCACTGAAGACTTATGTGGTCACGGTGATGGTAAAATGAAACACTTGAGACCTCTGTGAAAGTTTTCCTTTGACGGAGCTTGCTTCTTAATACAATTAAATAAAACAAGAGCTTGAGAGGAGCTTGAAATGTTTCGAATCACAGGACCCGATTAGATTTTTATCCATGTCAGTGCAGACTGTGCTTTATTTAATGTGAGTGAAAACTGTAAATCTCAGTAGGCATGTAGTATTATTATTATCATATGAAACAGCAGGAAAGAAATTCAACAGGCGTTTATACGTTTGGTTGACAACAATGTGCTCATTCTGTGAAAGTGAGATTGCATACGTTTCTCACCTTTATCTGCAGATTGACTAGATGGATTGAAGCTACAATTCAAGATGTCACTGTGAAATTTAAAATGTAACACACACACACACACACACACACACAAAAGGAACTCTTCTGCTGAACTTACAGCTATTTATATCCCACTTATGCTGTGCCAGCGCATGACTGAAACGACCACACAGTAAAATAATCAGCCCTTTGTTACGTTTTGATGAGCCTTAGTTGCTCTCATCACATTTGCCAAAACGAAATTACTTTAAAGGTTTACTTTGAGTGGATAATGAACGCTGGCTCTCGAGGTTCTGAGCAGTTGCAGATGTATAGAATAATTTCTCAGGCTGGCAGGGACAAGCATGTCGGTTCACCGCTACTGACACATGAACAAACTCCAATATGTCCCCAGCATGATTACCATAGCAAATGGCACAGCAATTACAAAGAGAGATAGAATGCGAAGCAATTTGCCCCCAAGACGCGACGTGTCACTTCTGATGATTGGTTTCATTTGTATTTCTGACAAAAATGAATTCCTTTTATTGGGTTACGGTCATATTAGCTTAAATAAATTGATCGTAATTGGGCATAATGGATGTCTGTGTCGCTTTGTGTGTGTAACCGTCATGAATTACTCAGATTCACAATGTGGCATTCTCTGTTGGTGATCGCCGTGCTTGTTATTGTGTTTATTTCTGGTCCTAGGTTTTGGGAGGTTTAAAAATATCAGTGTTTATCACATAAACTCTCCCCAAGATTACTTTCTATACTTTTGATAATGTAGATGTATTTTCATGGGTTTTTCCTCATTTGTCTCATTATTAGGCATAGAACATGTCTCACCAAAGTTTTTTTCAAAAAAAAAAAAAAAAGACTTTGACCTTTTTAAGATTCTGTAACTTGTTACAGTTTGGCCCACAGGGGGATTTCATGGCAGGGGGCGAGATGTTTACTGTTGCCATGTTTCCAGTAACATTACAAGGGCCTCCGGATAAGACTGCAAGCCAAATGCCTAAGCTGTCAAAATAAATAACTTTTCCATTTCAAAGAGGGTTTTTCCAATTAAGGGAAGTAGGCTGGAGCAACTGAAAGAGAAAGGAAAGCCACAGAAAAGAACTGGAGGAAGAGGGAGGTGGAGACGGACGGACGGAGATGGAAGGGGAGGAGAGTGAGGAGTGAAAGTCCCCGCAATCTTGCCGGAGTTAAAAAGAAAGGAGGCGTGGGTGGTATGGAAACAGGAAATCAATTGTTGGGTCAGTACCTTGCTTTGGCTTTGCTTGCAGCTACACGGAGCCTTGAAGTGTGTGAGGGAGGGAAGGCGAGAATGATCGCGGCCAAGACCAAAGCTTTCGGATTAGGTGGACAGAAAGGCGTGGGTCAAGGGCAGTCCTACTCTCCCTGTTTCCCTGCGTGACACCAATCAATTAACAAGTAATGAGCGAGGTCAGTGGGCCAAGAGGGCCGGAGCCATGTGAGAAGTAACATGCTAATGCGGAATGATGCGTAATCGTGTTTTGCTGATGATTACAGGATATTCCAATAAAAGCTTGTGCACGCTTCAAATGAGCTTCTAATTCTGCAGGGAAGAGGGATTCCAAATGTGCTGCCATTTCTTCTCTGCTAGCTGTTAGTGAGCTTTAGCAGCCATCCACTAACAGACTCCAGGTTCCATCTGAAAATCGTTAATCGGAGATTTCCTAACACCACGGTAGCAGAGAGGGTGCCAGAAAGTATTTTAGGTTGAGGAGGAAGATAACGGACCTGGACACTGCACTTTCTGCGTCATGCATAAAATTACAAAACACGTTCGATTTAGGTTAGGTCGCCACCGTCATGTTGCAAAAAGGAGGCCTTCACGTGACGACGAGACCCTCCAGCAGTCATGTTAATTATTGATGAGGGTGTCCTATGACCTAGACTATTGATTGAGCAAATTGCAGCCCCAGTCGTTTTACAACCACCATATCATGTGGCCGCTGCAGCTGTACACGCACGCATTTGTGTGTGTGTGTGTGTGTGTGTGTGAGACGGCTGTTTAAAAGTGAATGCAGAGATTGGGTTACACCTGCCACTATGTAGAAAGTAGCGAGACGTTGTGTTATACCCTTGTGAGCGTGTGAATATTTGAAAGAACTTCAACTTGAGTGCGTGTGTGTAGAGGCAGCGATCCCGTCCTTACATCTTGTTCCTGCTGCTGCTATTGATTTGAAAATAAATAAAAGATGATTCACGGGGAGAAGCCTTCATAAATTTGTTCTCAGTTTTTGTCAAGAGGGTAATACTTTGTTGAAAAGCGTGTATCTCTCTGTAAACATAACCATCGCCTAACCCTAAGCCAAGTCTCCACCCTGACATTAAATCATTTTATTTTATGAAGACTTCCTTTTTCGACCTTATGGCATGAGTAATACCCACACGCACAGCTTTTAATTAATCACACATACTCTGCCATCTGAAGAGGTGCTGTGTTTCCTCTCCACAGACACACACACACACAATGCTGCGCATGATATCATACCATCCGCTCCTGCCCCTGCACACACCGCTGCTGAATGTCAGCGTAACACATCTCGGTTCTCCTCTAGATGAGGAGTTAACCTGTGAGCCGAATCTGATTTTGCCATCAGCCGCTTTCGGAGACGCCTTTTTTAGTCTGGCAGACACACGGGGAGGAAACGGGACCTTTATTATCCTTTTCCAGCAGTTATAAAAATATTTTTAGGGTTGTGGTCAAGAAAATACAACATATCGCTATACTGTCATGTGAAAACCTCGTGCTGTAAGTGCAGCTTTGGTTATTAATTTTTTTACATCGAAGGTTTACGGGGCCACGTCTGTGCCTGATAAGTTTCGCGGCTGTGTTGCGCACCAACGTTTCTCCTTATGCGTTTTACTCTTAAGTGGAAATTAGTAGTAGAAATGAATAGTTTTTCTTATATTTGTGAGGTGTTGACTTGCCAGATATAGTCTTTAAAGTGTAATAAGATGTTAAGTCCAGCCATTGTTGTTGCTTATTATAGTACCATTGTAGTCAGTCACATCAATTCCTGCTACCATAAATATGCTCAAATGCTGTCGTGTCCACCGCTGAAAAAAATCCCAGCAGATGTGAATAATGCTTACTAAAAACTACATTTCCCAACTTTTAATTCTCAGTTTGAATTATATGACTATATAGTTTTGTCTTCAAAAGAAAATGAAGGATTTGGCTTGAGAGCTACAGACAGACTTTGGAAGTCTAGACTTTAAAGCAGACAACTGCACATTTTTAGATATTTTGATCACTCTCATCCAACAATATTGTTCTGACAAAGCAAAAGGTTGTTTATGGCTGGGGGGATCGGACGAAGGCTCAGTCTGCCACCGGTTTGAGATAAATTCCTTTCAACTTTCGCCTGTTTATCCACAATTTGCCTTTACGCATTCCTGGCAACCCAGTGGTTACCTTGCTATTTCTGTTAGCTGATTGGCTGGGGCTGCTGGCTGTCAGGTCCAATTTCCTGGCGTGCCCTCCAATCAGGGTGGTCTGTTTTTTTTTTGCACGTCAGCGAGCGTCGTGCTTGCCATTCCGTCAGTGGGATCGTACTGGGCTGTTTAAAGCCACTTCACATTCTATTGTGTGCACGCACGCACACACATGCACATGCACGCTGCAGAGGGGAGTCAGTGGAGTATTTAGTGCAGCACTGGGACCTTGGTGTGGCAGTGTCAGTGATGGATATGGCAGTAGTATCAGCACTGTTGGCTTTTGCAGAAGTGTGTTGTCCACCACTGGGATCTGTCAGACCTGTTCTGCTGAGCCCACACATTCTGCTGGCTCGCTCCTATTGCTGCTAGCCATTTCTTTAATGTAGTGTGTGTATGTGTGTGTGTGTGTGCGTGCACGGAATGTGTGATTGTGATAGAGGGAGAGCTTGTTTGTCTGTGCACAAAAGTGTCGTATTACTGTGAAAATTGCATGTTTGCATTTTAATAAAAATGATGTCTCGTCCAATCAGTGTCACCCACAACTTGTTTAGTGGACATGATTCGGTTTAAGGAGTTTGGTTACTCACTTGTTCTACAATTTAAAAAAACAAAACAGCATGCTTGTGTGTGGGAAGCTTTTCATTTGAAGCGAAATATTCCTACCACATAGTTTAACCACATGGATTTAAATACTGTTTCAGATACTCAGACACTTAGAACCTAAATAGGCATTTGAAGATATTGAATTTCTGCCACGTCTTTTAAATACTGCAGGAATTCTTTAATCCTGCATGTTATTTGAATTCCCAGTTCTAGCAGGAGTGCTCGCAAATACAGCATTCTTGATGTTAAACCTTAATGGGCCTGACCCTCAGTGAGAGAGGTTTAAATGCATCTTATTCCGTCATTGAATTCAGATAAGATGGCAGGAGTTCCAATCTGTACAGGAGAAGAAAGGAGCAGTGACTTTAAAGCTCAGTGGAGCTAAATATGTAAAAAGAGAAAACTATTTGAGAAAGTCCTTTTTATCCTGATTCCCTTCCCTTGATTTTCCTTCCTACACATACACACATATACTGTACTTGCATATCCAGCACGCTTTGCATAGGTGTAGTGTCACCCCACTTGCACAGATTGCAACAGTTTTGTGTTGAATAGGAGTTAAAAGAGCTGCTGAGTGCACATTTACTACCAGCGATATGTAAAGAGAACATCCCTTTTATCTGAGGGGACAATTTGCATTATTCATGCCTTCTGAGCACCGAAGACAGAAGGAAATAGAGACAAAGACATTTCAGAGAATTATTGTTTTCTACCAGCAGTCAATGGGTTCTTGTTGCATTAACAGCAGATTTACATTCAGTCTTCTTCCCACAGTTGCGCTGTGAGAGAGACAGAGAGACGGACAGAGAGAGTGGGCACTAAATACTCGCAATCTTTCATTCCTCACTTGCTATTGTAGGTGCCCTGAAGAGGAACGCGGCCATTATAGATCTGTGGATGTGCTGCTTCAGCATGATGCTCATGTAGCTGTCTGTGTTCTTTTGTTTCCAGCTTGCAGGGCTGGCTTCTACAAATCTACCCTCGGGAACATGGCGTGTTCCAAGTGTCCTCCCCACAGCTTCTCTCACCACGAGGGGTCGCTCCACTGTGGCTGTGAGAAGAACTACTTCCGCGCTGACGGAGACCCCGCCTCTATGGCCTGCACCCGTAAGTGTGTGTTTATGTATGTTTATTGTGGTATTCTGGCATGATGCAGGTTCCATCGTGTGTTTTGTGACTCTCTAAAGCCCTGTCCACATACACTATAAGCAGCCTACTCATTGCCCCTCAGTTTGTAGCTGAGAACTAGTCACTAGTGGATATGTGTACACAACCATGTGAACAACCATGAGTATATTTCCCAAGCCAAATGTTTTAGGGTGAAACGAACCCATCTGTAGTTGCGTTGTATACTCACAGTATCATTAATTCCTGAAATGCGACCTCAGGCGTCACAACACTGGAGACAGCGAGGGTTGTTTCCTCATGGTAACCATTTCAGGAACGTAATGTTGGTGCCGTGGGCATCTATCAATAAAAAATATGCAAATTTTGAAGTTGTGTAATGGGGGGATACATGATGGTCATTGTGGAATTAGAACGACAGTGTATTGGAAATGCATTCTGGGATACCTGGCTGTACCAGGTCACCTCCCAATGTGTCCTTGATAAAACAGGCGGGGCATGTGCACATCCAGGTTTTTGGCTTGTACTTGGTCAGATGCAAACTTTGAACTGGAACTGTACTTGGGAAGCGAGTGATGACTTTCCATAAGTCTACAAGAACCTACATTACCTGCTGTACCGTTCTCTCCCAACCGCGTCGCCTCAAAGTTGGAATTAGTTCAGCTGAGTACCTGCCCATTTTGCGTTGCCAGAGCTAACTTTGTTAAGTGTTTTCAGATGTTTTTGTATTGAAAAGCTATGCTTGTCCATACAAAACCTCCTCGAGCACAACATCATTGCATGTAGATGTATCACAGTTGGCGCCGGTTCTAATATAAACAGTGATAGGCTGGATTCCCACACTTAACAGAGTGGAAGATTGCTCTAATAACATGCAATTTCCAAATTTACCAGTAGAAATAATGAAGCTGTGGATATAATGAGTTAACGTCCCTCATTTATTTAAAGGTCAAGGAAGCCAGGCCCGCCCATGAACTTTTTACCACCTTTCCGCTCTCCGTATGATTCTCTTTTGTCTCCAACTGATGCAAATGGATTGCAGATGCCTCCTGCAAGCATTCCAAAATGCTTTCCCACTAAAACTATAAATCACTGCATTCCCTGATGTCAGATTATGGATACATCCGTTAGGGGCTAAGAAGAAAAAAGAAAAAAACCCACACTGTGGAGAACAGTAGAAAATATAAATCAACGCCCACAGCCATAGACAGAATCCTAATTAGAAAGACAGGCACGAAAGGTCCCTGTTGTGATTATCTCAACATCATCTTGTCAACTACGCAAATTTCACCTCACTGGGACAGATTGAGCGATGCAAGAGCTGAAAATGAATAGATAAGTTGTCGTGAAGATAATGATCATGATTATCTCAGGAGAGGCAGTTGACTGTTAGCGCTGTGACAGAGGTTGTTTCAAGTTTGCCGGAGAAATTTGAAAATCTCAAAGGGCAGGGAGAAAATTGGAATATTAAACATGTAAAAACGTTCGCCGCTTGTCTTGTGAAGGTTCGCTAGGTGGGCTGGAGCCTATCCCAGCTGTCATGGGGCGAGAGGCGGGGTACACCTCGGGACAGGTCGCCAGTCTATCGCCAAGACAGAGAGACAGACAACCATTCACACTCAAATTCACAATTTAGAAGCATCAATGAACCTAATGAGCATGTCTTTGGACGGTGGGAGGAAGCCTGAGTAAAAATGTTCAATAGTACTTGCATTTTCAGCTTGGTCCAGCAGTAGGAATTTCTGCATCAGCTGTTTAATGGGAACAATTTGTTCAATTTTACCAATGCATTTAAGGGTTCCCACACGTCCCACAACATCACATTCATAGTAGCATAAATGAACAAAATGCGCTGCTGGTCTGCCTAAAATCAAAGGGAACGAGAGGGAAATCACCTTCTCCAGAACTTTTAGCTACATAGATTAGTCAATACATATGCTCTGTCATGAGGGACTGGAGATTAGATACATATGCTGTAGAGTGCAAAGCGTTTAGGCACAAAAAGGAATGAATATGCGTTGGCAGGAAGCTTGATCCGTGAATCTTGGAGAACAATTCTTTTGTGAATATATGCTGTTGTTTTTTTAGGACTCTGATTGTTTGGTGTGGGCCGTTGCCATTCGGTGAAATGTTTGAGGGATGATCAGACTCCTTCCTGAGGGTGTTGTATGATTAAACCTAAACATCAAATGTGTTTGAAATGCTTAATGCACATCCTCGGATCTCACACACCTCACACGTCTGTTTCACATGATGAGCTCGACTTGTATTTATTTTTATGACATTTGGAATTAGTTATAGATCGAATGCATGTGCAGATCGTAGCTGATGTGAATTACAGGTCCAAAGCTTCAGTGTGGTCAGTGGAGTTATTAACTGAACATTATCATCGGAGTGGGTTTTAGTTTCCTTAACTGGTTTATAAATCATATTATCACCATTCAGAGATTTAAAAGTTATGGGTGGCTGTTTTCTCGTCATTGCAACCTTGTTGTTTTTGGATTTGTTCAATTTCAGCGTCGTGTTGGGTTTCCTGTCCGTCATACATGCCTTGAAAGGTTAGAGTTGTGAGAGTTGCAGACACCCTGATGTCATTACCTGATCCCCTTTACGGCTACGCCCTTTTTAGCTTAATTTTTTCTTCTCTGCCAAAAACTCATCCAGCGCTGCACAATGCAGATTACAGAGACAGGAGCTACGCATAGTTTGAGAGTGAGGTAGATTTGTCAAGTGAACTAAACAAAGCATTTTATTTCAAAAAACAACCCAGTGAGCTCATTTCAATTGCTTTCCTCCAACCGTCTGCTCAATTTCCCAGCTGAGTTATTTGGCAGTTTTGTTTTGTCCTCCATGTAATTAGTCCTAACTATTATATAACAATCTGGAAATCTGTTTGCAATAAGCCCTTTTCTAAATTTTTATATTTTAGTCTGTGTTTGACAGATACCCCCCTTCTTTGTTTTTTTTTGTTTTTTTTGAGAAACCCAGTGCTTTCATTTATGCACATTAACTCATCCCTGCGATTAACGAAGTTAAAGTAGAAATAAACAAAAGCTTGTGTACTCAATGCATAGCACTCACAAGGGCAATTTGCTTAAATGCAAATGTAAGTGTAGCTCTAGTTTGACATGTAGTGGATTCTGATAAACTAACAAAATTCACCTTAAGGTATTTAACTTCCTGGAAAAAATCCAAAAACATTTATGGGTTGATTAAGCAGAAAAACAATTCTAGTTCCTCTCAAAAAATATATTTTTTTCTTCCTTTGTAAAAATTGGCCATTGGTTTACACATATACACATATATTACACACTTGTACTGCAACAACAGTCTAACTCAAGAGGGCCTTTAATTCTTTAGATTCATCTTACTGCTGATTGATGTTGATTCTTCTCTCCTGCCGTTCTACTTTACCCTTTTTAAACTTTTTTGTATCAGCAAACTCTTTCTCATGTAAATCCAAAGACCTTCTACATCTCCCATCATCTCCTTCTCTCCTATGTCCTCCAGGACCTCCTACAGCTCCCCGGAACGTGATTTCTTCCATAAACGAGACCTCAGTCATCCTGGACTGGAGCTGGCCAGAGGACGCCGGGGGACGCAGGGATATCACCTTCACCGTCCTCTGCAAACGCTGCCGGGGTGCCCCCGCTAATGGCAGCAACAGCGGGACCCAGCGCTGTGAGCCGTGCCGGAGCAACGTGCGCTTCCTTCCGAGGGCCACGGGCCTCCAGAACACCACGGTGACGGTGGCCGACCTGCTGGCCCACACCAACTACACGTTTGAGATTGAAGCGCAGAACGGCGTGTCGTCGCTGGCACCCAAGATGAGGCAGTACGCCGCCGTCACCATCACCACCAACCAAGCTGGTGAGACGTTACAGCAAGATAGATGGGTGCATGCACTAAAATAATCAGAAAGACACTAACATTTTGCAATGAAAACAAAAAGTGTGAACCACATAATAGTCAAACAACTACCAGCAAGGGGAATTTTGATGAATGTGGCGAGTTGAAGGTGAACAGGCCCCTATAAGAACTGGCTCATTGAAGTAAACGCCTGGAAGCCACGTCCCAAAATCATTAAAGCTACGGTGATTGGAAAATCAAGTGTGCTCAAAAAAAGCACAAAAGCAGTGTAGACCTTAAAAGTAACTATGGTTTTAACAAGTACCTCCAACCCACTCTCAAGAGCCTGCAGGGTACACCTCAAACGAGAGATTTAGTTTTATTGGTTCATTGCCAAGTATGTACTTCAGTACTGAACACACAATCAGTCCTTACATGTGACATTGATCAATTTCAGCACCTAGTAATTACAATATGTCTCATATGCTTTTTAAATTTAGTTCAGTAGTGCCATCATCTGTCTATAACATTAATCATTAAGTTCATCCAGCTGAAAACTGTAGATTACATTGAACATAGATTTTATGAATGTTTGCAAAGCGTCTCCCTCTGTTGTTTTGCGACGCTTTGTGGTTAATGTATTTCTACCATCTTTGGCCCCTTACAGAGAGCGATTCTGCGTCCTTCATTTAAAATATATCCATCTCTCTCTTTTCCCCAGGGCCACCTCTTTACTTTAAATGTAGAGAAACAAGTGCGACGCGTATCTCTAATGTATGACGAAATTGGGGCAGCCACTGGCGTAAAGGTTAAGATGACACAGCCATGAACAGAAATGACTCCGCTTTGAATGTGACTCCAGGAAATGTCATCTCTTGTGCCTTTATTCCTCACCAGTTCGTGCATTCGAATAGAGCCCTAAAACATTCAAAAGTAGCTTAAAAAAACATTGTCAAAGGGTCTCCAGACTGTTAATCATCAACAGCTGTACTGTCTGGCATGGAATTCCAGGCATATCCTCACTGGGTCGTTCGTATATTGAAATCACACATGGTGATGAGTCACATTGTCATCTCAAATAAATCCCCCCCAAATTCTGTGACTGGTTCTTGTGATAGAAATCTAGAAATACAACCAGATTTTGGTCGTCTTTGTTTTAGCCGAGGAAAAGTAGAACACGTGAAAAATATGCACTCTGTTTCCCCTTCTCCATGTAAATAGCCATATCATATAATACGCTGGCCTATGGTTTACACGGCCTAAACATGTGCACTGGAACCATCAGCCCTGGACATTTACAAGACGATCCCAGACCACTATTCTCTTGTTTAACGGCCGGGATCAGATGTCTTCCCCCTTTGCAAAAAAAAATAAAAAATAAAATTCTCCTCCTTTTAACAGACTCACTTAATATGAGGATGGGCTCCTAAAACTCCCATTAATCTTTTTTATGAAAAATATGTCTCCACACATCCATTCCTGAGAAGAATAAGAAGGCAAAGGGAAGTAGTTCTGTGAATTCCAAGGGTAAAATAAATCCAGCTACAGTAGAATGTGCCAAACCTCAGAAATCCCTGACTCTAGCAAAGGAATGCGCAAAGGTCTCACTCTAGTTCATCAACATATATATTTTTTTACTTTTCCCACTCCACTGTCCCTTCTCAGTTTGCCTTTGTATTTAGTGATGGTTTTGTACCGACAGAAATCGTTATGTTTCTTTTCTTTTGTGCATCTTTGCATTCACAAGCTCTTCCCTTCTACCTGCTCCTTCCCCAGCCCAACACGCAGGCATCCCCCTCATATTTATGTCTTTTCTCCGTTTCTCTGTGCGACGTTTCTCTTCCGAATCTTGAAGGTTGATTTAGCACTCGGAAGGTTGTTTTTGACCACGGTGAACAGATGGGAGTTTCTCTCGTAAGTCATCACACAGCAAGGTCAGGCTCCGTCACGTCGATGATGATAGGCAGATGGCAAGAGCTGCAAATAAATTAAACTGAGCGGTCAGGGCAGGTATATCTTGAAGATTAATGAAGGCAGAATTGTTGCGCTTCGAGACCTTTGTTTTGATATGAATGCATAAGTAGGATCTCTGTGTCCTCGCTTCGTTTCAGAAATGTAAGAGATGACGGCTTAGTATTGCTGCATGGGTTGATTTTGCAGAGCGTCATTAAGACAAGATAACAATCACTCAGGGTGTTTGGTTTTTCTGAAGTCAGGAAAGATATCAGTTAGATATTTGATAATAATAAGAAAAAAAAATATATAATTTAAAATTTTAAAAATGTACTACAAACATAGTGGCAATTTAAAAGAGCTAGTGGGAGGAAGAAGATGGAAAACTTGGCTTTATTTATTTGAAATCTCCTGCAAATTAAAATTTACTTTACTATTCACATCTGCACTAGAATTCTGATGACTGTGTTTCTGTGTCAGTTCCATAAACAGTACATTTAACAGTAGTGGTTTTGGAGTATTTTCAATATCCTGCAGCGCCTGTTGATTTACATCGCTGCACAGAGTGGCATGAAGTTTTCAAGGAGAAAAAAGACTCAAGGGTAAACACACTCCAACAGCGAATACATAGTGTAAAGATAAGTGCATTCAGTCATACTTATGTAAACCCTCTAAATAAAAAAAAGCAACTTGTCAGAGTTCTTAATATACAAATGTGACAGGTTGTTTGTACGCACATCACACAGACAGACAGATGTCTGCTGAGTCTACTCTGTGTTGTCACAGTTGGGGTTTATTAGAAGTGACAAGGGACAGACATGACCTCTTTTAAGTGACAAAACTGGGATGAGTTGTCAATACAGATTTTGTGCGTGTTTGTGTGTTTACATGCGTGCACATGCCTCTTGACTGGGGATAACTAAGGGCACGAGTAATTTATTGTTATAAGGATAAAGAACAGAGGGATTTTTTTTTAAAAGAAGACAATCCAAATGAAAAAGGCAAAGTTGTTTGGGTAAGCTTTGGAGTCTTCTGTCAGTGAGTATAATATTCTGTGTGGTTAGTCGGGAGGTTGTCGCTGCAATCTGAATACATATCAGATTTGGAGAGGGCTTATGAACATTAAGAGGCCTGTGTGTGCTCAGAATGTTGAAAACTATCTTAACGTTCGAGTGATCACCAGAAAGGATGGATCACACACATGCACGCGGAAACTCACACACGAAAAAACCCAGACCTAAACACTGCACCCATCACCCTCGGCATAAACACTCACGGCCCTCTCCGTCTCTCTCTCTCTCTCTCTTAACAAATATCTAAGCTTGCAGCTGCACACTCTCCATCAGCCCTGAGAGTTTACAAGGATTAGGTATGTCAGTGCACTGGCCCCACCCGTCTATACACTTTCTCTCAAATACACACACACATATAGATGCCAAAGCTGTTAAAAGCTGGATTAAGTGTTTCCCTGGGAAGGAGCGGTGTGTCCTGGCGGTGCTGTCAAGGTGCTGTCAGATAGCGCTCCTCCCCTCACCTCCATCGCCCTCCACTTGTTGTTATAACTATGCTAACAACTGTGATCCACAAATAGTCTAATAACGTGTAGCTGAACTCAGCCAGCTCGGTTTGGATACATGCGCAGGGAAAAACCATCTTATTGGCATGATGATACGGTTGATGGAGACATTTATACCGAGAGAAAGCGAAGGAGATGTTTCTCATTCTCATTTGTCATCTGTTTTAAGTCATCCAACACCATCAATTTTCATTGGTACTACTACCAATGATCTTCTGTCGCTTCCAATAGTCTTGCTAGATGCGTTCCAACAGCTGCATCACGTCCATCAAATCAGGTCTTAATGACACAGAAGACCAGTTTTAAGACCATTACAGGCCTGTTGTGCTGTATCACTTTTGCAGTTATGCCTCAGACAGAAACAGAAAGTGACAGGAAATTAAGTGCTCGGTGAAAGACACGAAGAGAAATATAGAAAGCGAAGCACGGAGAAGGAAACGGAGGAGGAGAGGAACTCGAAACTGCCTCTGAGCGACCCAGACACAGTAAATCATTACCACCATAAACCACAGAGCCAATAAAAAGCGCAGCCTCACCCCACTATCAGAACCAGAGGGAGAGGAGGAGAGGAGAAGCAGGGGGTATAGAAACAGATTCTCCCCATCTGGATTCATTACGGGAGAAAAAATAACTTCCCGCGGAAATACACACTGGAGTGTGTGTACACACACTCAGACGCATTCTGCAGCCATATAATCACAATCAAGACAGGCTTGAACATTTCAAAGACAAACATGTTTTTTCCTGTGGTCTAATAAAATTAAAAGTCGATGCCTCAGATGCTGAGCTGGCCCCGGAGCTGCCTGGCAATTAGAGAGCAGTAAAAAAGGGAAATGAGAAAGGGAGTGAAGAGAGGGAGAGAGGGAGAGACGCAGAATTAGGGAGGGGTGCAGGGCCTGATAGAAGGAGAGATGTGCTGAATTACTACATTAGGACCATGTGAACTCCCTGAGGCAAGGCGACTCATGGGTGAAGGATTGGCAAGGAAGATTGGCCAGAGAGAAAGCACCAAACCAAAAGGCGTGGGGATGGCAGGGAGGAAGCAGGAAATAGAAGGCCTTCTCAGGTTTCAAACCGACAATTGTCTAGTTTCTCAAAAATTCAGAGGGACTTCATTGAATGCTGAAGGACAAACTGAAGGACAAACTTTTCTTTCTTTCATGTTTATTTAGCTGGAAACTAACATCTTTGCTTCAGAGACAACTTTTTGGAATCATAGACATATTTGTCTCTGAGCACTGTGTCAGCATTTAATGTATTTGTGTGTATGTGTGTGTGCACATTATCCTGTTCCACTCACAACCCAGGGCAACAGTCTACAATGCAGCCACGCCATGCAGCAAACCGAATTAGGCTAACAGGAACTATAGACAATTGCCAGGATTCAACACCGGGGACTGAACTTCCACTGAACCTTACTGTAAAGGGACTGACTCTATCCCTCTCTCTCCTTCACTCCCTTTGTCTGTCTGTGTCTCCTGTCTAGCTCCGTCTCCGGTAACTGTGATCAAAAAGGAGAAGACATCCCGAAACAGCGTCTCCCTGTCCTGGCAAGAGCCAGAAAGACCCAACGGTATCATCCTCGACTATGAGATCAAATACTACGAAAAGGTTGGTGAAAACTCTGAGAGCTTTACCTTATTCATCTTGCTCACGTTAAGCTGTGGAATAATTCAACATTTGTGTACATTAAGAACAAACCTTTTTGAGCACTGCGGGACATAGATGCCGTAGCCTAGCCTGTGCACGTAGCCTACTCACATATCCTACAGTGGTGCAAGCCATTTATCCTGTGCTCATCAGTTTGGCTCGCTCCGTAAAAATGCCACCCAAATCCTAGTTGGCCCTTCTTTGCCAGTCAGGGGTAATTCGTCCTTCTACCTCCTGCTTCACTTTCCACTTCCTGCTCTACTTCCTGCTTTCACTTTATTCATGCATCACTTTCAAAATGTCTTCACTTAAATTTTGCCCTAGGCAAGTCAGTTAACCTTTCCTTCATGTGTTCCATCTTTATTGATCTAAAACAAACAATTTGAAAATTGCGGAGATGGGGAATCAGCCAGAAATACTAAAGAGGAAATACGCCTACCAAGCGGACCAATCATAGCTCTTGCAGTCCACGTAGTTAAATTTCTGAGGAGGTGAATGTTAGCTACAGTGTCGGGGTCTGTCTGTGTATGCTCTGTGCTGTCACCGTAGCTTCAGCGTCAAATTGACGCAGAAGCATAAACCACTTATTAGTCGAGAGGATGGACTCCACTCCCTATCACTGTAAGTAATCTGAGGTCTTAACTGTGACATCAACTAAGCATTTAATTAGTGAGCTTTAGAGTCGATGTGTGGTTATTTTCAGGCTGCTGTTGTGTCAGCCATAATTGTATTAAAGAGAAATGGATGGCACACTTCCAACTTCTGGGGCCCATACAACTAGCACCTTTTGGGGCCTTTACAGCATGCCCACAGGAGCCTTTCTCTTGCAGACAATTTAGAGAATGCACATCCAAGATTGCGTCTGGCCAAGCCAAGCGAATTCCTGTTGGCTCCATGCACATATGGATAGGATAAATAATCTAATCATACTACCTAACCCTATACTTTCCAAATGGTATTAGATTTAATGGATACAATTCAGATAATTCAGTTATTTTTCTGGTAGTTCTGAGGTTCAGAAAAATCAATCCACCATGTAAGAGCCAGTCACTTTCTGATCTCCCAGTGAGTGTTGTGTGACGCCGGTCGTCGCGATACAAAGAGTGGCCGATACTGCACAATGGACTCATTGGACAACGCGGGGGGTTTAGATTTTCCCCTTTTTGGCAGTCTTTGAACTAGGCCAAGCCAATTTCAGCAGCATTTACCAAATAGATGAGAGCGCTGTAAATCTTTTCATCGAACCCTTTGCAAGAAAGTTTTGCCAGCAATTTCAAACTAAGCGCAGGCTGTTTTCGTTTTACGCGTGGTAGTCGTGTGTAACCGTGTCACGCTGCAACAGTCTATCAGTCTATCATCGCTTATATTACTTTTTCCACAAAATCACCATTTAAGAATGTCTATGCACTGCAAAAATGCTTTGACCCCCACCAGATAATGTCAGGAGCTTGCTTATTATAGCAATACAATATGATTACTTGCACTTTAAACCTAGCCTTGATATAAGACAAATTACACTAGACATGAAGTTTCCAAATGAATTCTTGCTGTGTATCACAACAAACGGTATAAAACTTGTTTTCTGTATGTACGTGTGTTACAGAGCAAACATTCTAGATAAAAGGAGTAAAACCGGTGTTTTCCGTGATCTCTGTTATAGCAAACCCTCTCTTCTTCATCTTATTACTCCTCTCCTCCTTCCCTTATTTTACCTCTCGTCTCCTGTTTCCATCCATCCCTTCTATCTCTCTTGCTGTCCTCCTCTCCACTCTGCTCCTTAATGGAGACAAGTTTTATGGCAGACAGTAAATGCATCTGTGGGGTCCCTCATTCCTCTGTGAGGGAAATTAGTGCGGAACGAATTACACTGGCTTTCAGCACCGATGCTGCGCTATGGCTGACATTTGATGGTGAAATTAGCCGTGGATGCAAGTTTAATCACTCTGGCAGATTCAGTGCGTACGTACGTGTGTGAGCGTCTATGTGCGCGTCCCGGGGTCGGCTTGCTTGAATGCCAACAGCGGCCCCTAATCTCTTGATTAGTAGGCTGACAGAAGCTCTCTAAACTCTGGTCTCAGTGCAGCCATCCTTACCTAAGATGTTAAAACAAGGCCGGAAAACGACGAGAGGAAAAGTTAATGAGTGATACTGGGTCAGGGCTCAGTGTGGGTCTAGTTCTCAGCTGTGGTTTTTCCAGTCACACACTCATGCTCACTCATCACAACAACATAACAATTAAAGAAGGGCAGGGACAATAGAGGGGTGGACTTAAAATACGTACGAAACCTTTGTGTCTTATAAAAAGCTTACATCATGATGATCTTCTGGGGATTTTCCCATTGAAGGAATTACTGTTGACATACAAACCAAGTTCCCAGAGGATTCTCCTCAACAGCCATACATAACCCGGGATTTTAAACCCCTGACAAAAGGCTTTTCCATGCAGAAGAGCAAACTTGGACAAGCAGAGGAGACCCCCATAACAATGTGAGATCGGGGGCCTCATGGTGTGGCAGGCGGAGGGACGCCGAGGGCATCTAGCATGCCAAGGATGAAGGCCACCGGAGGACAAACACTGGAGCCCAAATTCCGCTCACCAAGACCACACCGTGACTCACTTATGAGACAGAAAGAGGCTTTTAGAGACACATCCAAAACACGCACAGACATAATTGCATACGCACATAAACAGGATGGTGACACGGAACACAAAAACAGACCGACAGAGATTAAAAGAGAGAGCTTTTACCAAGGAAGCGATGTTCAGATTTGCAACATTAGCCAGGCTTAGTGCTTTTCTGTGGTTTCCCCTGTCTGTATTTACACAAGTTTAAAACCGACATCCACAGCCTAGACTCCTGTAATCCAATAACAATTCAATGATGACTTCAGCCTAGCTTCTCTGGCTGTAGAATTTTACATTTCACCCCTGTAACATCACTCAAAGCAAAAATACTCATATTGTCCTCAGTGGACCGATATATACTTTGGAGAAGGAGCGTTTTGCTAACGGCAAACACTGTACAATTACAGCAACGCTTTTGTTGCAGAATTTCAAACACAAACACCGTTTTGTTTAAGAAGCAGGGCAATGAAAAGGACCGTTAAAAAGGTGAGATATTTCTTTGGTAAATTTTAAATAAACAAAGACTGTTCCTCTGGGAGCTTAGTGTGAGGCAGAACAAAAATGTTATTTGTCACAAGTCATTTAGGCTCATAATGTGCCACTATAAATCCTACGTCGTTTTAAGTAATGCACCAATTTTGTGCAACATTTCCTGCCAACTGATGAAAACATGGACTTTAAAATCATCCATGTGGACCCAGTACGTCATTTCGCTTTAGTGCTGTGAGCAAACGCATAAACTATGTGTTTAAACTAAGCTGCTGAATGATACGAATGCTCTTTCAAAATTAATGTTATATATACTGCATATATGTATATCTCACATATACAAGAAATGTAAAAAAAAAAAGCAACAATATTGTGTAGTTTTTTGCTTCCTTTTTTTCTAACAGGAAATGGGACATTTTTGGATAAAACTCTAACCAAAGTCACATGAAACAAAGAAACACAAAGAACAATCAGACTCCCATTGTTGAGTTGAGTAACTTGAGTAAAATAAATGAAATTAGCTGAAACTTGTGACTGCTTTGAACTGATGAATTGACAGTCTCTACTTAGTGTACTGATACTACAATGGTTAAGTTAAAAGTAGTGAAGCTAACATATATAAATACAGCACTTAAATACTGTGACATTCTAAAGAATGTGAAGTCAGAAACCCTGATCAGATATATTTGATAGAAATACACTCACTTCACAGTTTGTTTGGTACAACAGGTAAAAGACATGCATTCTTATTTAACAGTCCTGCATTAAATCTTGGCTTCATGAAGGTTACGGTTTTCAGCATTTGTTTTAAACTCAGCGAGCTGGTAAATCAACTGTGTTTTCATTTTTGAGGCTGTGGTTTGTAGTATTATCGAATTGCATTGTGTTGTACCCACGCATGTTTCTTTTATTTTGACAACCCCATTTTAGTCAGTGGGCTAGGCTAAATAACAGAATCTGCTTACTTACTTCAACATAAACATTACAATAGTCATCAAGTGGGGTTTAGTGTCAGACTCTTACATAACATTTTCATGTTTTGTCAAGTAAATGTGCTACCAGGGGCTAATCCATTACTCTCATTGTATAATAAATATATACTTAATACGGGAAAATAGACGGAATTCTATCATTTACTGATATTTAATGTTATAAAGTTATATTACTGCAAACTGTGAAAAAGACCATGGTATATATCTGGCACGGCTCACACCTAGACTCATTATTTTTAATTAACCACGCCTAACGAGTCTTTTGCCTCTGGCTTTGCCCACATTGCTCTCATCAGCACTTACTGCACCACCGTGTTGCACGGTCGTGAAACCAGAGGCCGGAGTGTCCAAAGCGGCTGCTCACTTCCTATCCCGTGTATGGGAACAGTTTAGAAAGGTTTGGTGATATTCTTGGGAGTTCCCAACCAGAACGCTTCCCAGAAGAAGAGCGGTGTTTCATCTTCTGGAAATCCCAGGGTAGCTGCACGAGCTTCCTGACGCTTTAACCGGCTAAAGGGCGCTCCGCAGCCGATAAGGCAACTCCAAGTGCACTTTGTGAAAATAAAATTTGTGGGAATACACTTTGCTGATTGTTTTTGCATGTTTTATCACGGCGATCTAAAGAGCTGAGGGAGAGCTTCAAATCCGCTTTAATTTAAGCTGTTTATTTAGTCTTAGACTAAAAAGGAATCCTGGCTAAAACGGCGTATTCGAAAGACTTCTGCTGTACGTCTCCTTTTTTGGGGCCTGTGCGCGTTTGCATCTGTGACTCTGCGAGTATGTGCGTGTTCTACAAGCTATAATCCGCTGCAGCTTTGTTTACATTATCAAAGCAGAGCGCTGCACAGAGGCCATATTAAATTCTAACAGTGTTCTGGTGACACACAAACACATGCACACACATCCATAAGTGGATAGTCCGCAGTCGCACAGCTTGTCAGGCTGCAGTAAGCCTACAAGAGAGGTGTGGGACCTGAGTGTCTTTCTCTGTGTGTGCATCTATATATACAGTATATATAATGCATACACACACACATGCACACACAAAGGTGCTTGTCCTACACCTGTGTGTGATTTTCAGGGGATCATGCTGTCTTGAGCGGTGAACAGTGACAAGCTGCAAGAGATTTATAGTTGAGATGAAGAGTTGTCCCAGAGCAGGTCTGGTGTATCAGTTACCATCTCACACACATACCAGTTTAAAAAGCTTTGTGCGCCATAAAACTCTGATCCACTCCATTAATGAGCGTGAAGTTTCTTTTGGACACCCTGTATGCGAGTGTGTGCGTGCGTTCAAGTCAGTGCCCGTGAGTGAGTACGCCGCAGCCCGTTCAAATGAGCGCCCGTTAATAACTGGGTCTATAAAAAGAGGATTTGACAATGCCTGGACATGGTTTGGCCTTGAATGAGTTTTATGAGCTTGGCCACGTTGCAAAACATGTAGCTCATTTTCAGGATTGCTGAAGTCATCCCTAATAGGTTTTCATTAGGATTTAAGATTGGCCTTGTCCTATTTTCTCTCTGTTTAACAGTTTGTTTAACAGCATACAATTGGGTCATCAATAATGTGATTGAAGTCCAATGTGGGGCATGGATAAGCCTGGCAATTTTCACTCTGGCCTATTCAAATGGGCCTTGAGGCACAAAAAGAGAAACAGGGGATTTTTTTTTCCCCAGTGGATAATTCTTTTGTACTGTAAGTGTGTGTATTTGTACAAGTGAAAATCGGTTGTCAATGCTATTTTCTATTTACGCAGTCCTACAGTTGCATAGTTTGTTCTTTGGAAAAAATAATCTATTTGATGTAAATTACAGTGCTATATGGGACTGCTTTCTAGTTTTCCTCTTTCTGATCCGCCCCCCTGCCCTTTATTCTCTTCCCTGCCGTTTTTCTACCTTCCACATCTGGAAACAATGTGCCGAGTGCAGACGTGGTGTGTAAATCCTCCTGTTGCTTTATCAGTGGAGATCAGTAGGAGAGAAGTCATAAAATATAAAGGGCATAATTCATCAGATTGGGAAGAAAGCTGCCAAACTGTCTGGGATGTTTATGCGGATGCATGTGGGCACTGGCATGTGCGCTGAAATGGAAATGTGCACATCCCATACGGTGCCACATTGTGTTAGTCGTGTATCCACATTATGCAGTGTAAAAGATTGCACAAGTGAACAGTTTAATCATAAATGCCTTGAAATACTTTGTTCCCTTCTCTGTAACTCTGTCGTTCTTGTCTTGCAGGAGGAGCAGGAAACCAGCTACACCATCCTCCGTGCTAAAGGCTGTAATGTGACCTTGAACGGTTTGAAGTCCAACACCGCCTACCTGCTGCAGATCAGAGCTCGCACCGCTGCTGGATACGGAGCCAGCAGCCCCAGCTTCCAGTTTGAGACCAGTCCTGACTGTAAGCACGGAGTAGAGTCTTTGGCCTTCGACTGACAAACAGATAATAAATGAGTTTATGAAGCCATTGCTGATGAAAACCACACAAGTGTGTGTATTATTTTTTGCCTGCTTTTAAAAGGGGAGTGTATAAATCAGGGTTAAGTGTTGGTAGCAGCTGTTTCATGAGCTTTCCAACTCTGTTGAGAACAATAGACTTATTAGGCAGACATTTTCATCTTGATGTTGGAATAGGACGAAAAGGCTGTTGATGGGTTTACCAAAAATGAGGCAAACACTGCTCATCAGCTGTTGCTATCTGTCTTTCAGCGGCCTTCTCCATCTCGAGTGAGAGCAGCCAGGTTGTTTTGATTGCCATTTCCTCAGCCGTGGCCATCATTCTGCTCACTGTGCTGCTCTACGTCCTGATTGGCAGGTAGGTCCACCACTCGCTTGGTCTGGATTCTCGGCTTGATTGCTGCCTCCTCCAATTACTCTCTCCTGTCAGTGGCAATAGACAGCTGGCTCTGTGTGTAATTTTCAAGATGACATATTTACCTGTTTTGCACAACACAACGTGCTATAACTTTCGGTTCAGAAAGCTTCCCTTTATTTCTCCTGCTTAAAACCTTTTGAACACACTGTAAAGTCTGCACGTCGGTGGATTTATAGAAATGTGTGTGTTTGCATGTCTGTGTGTGGCTGGCTGGAATTGGCAGTCGGAAGTCAGTCTATAAATCCATGGCACATTATAAAACTTACTAATCCTGACTTAATGTAAAAGAGCTTGGATTACACACACGCGCCTTGCTAGACTCCAGACTGTGTCAATGGGTGAAGCCTTATTGGGACATGTGGCACTACTTCTGATCTTCCTGTGTTTGAACTGGCAGGTTTTGTTGCCGCAGCAAATCCAAACATCCTGATGAGAAAAGACTTCACTTTGGGAATGGCCACTGTAAGTACTGAGACCTGAATCTGTCCTCTCTGCACCTTTGTTATTTTCTCAGAATGCTTCCACACATCTTGACCAACAGTGGTTGATTTTAGAGCGGATGTCTCCGAGCTTGAAGTGGTTTCCCTTTCACTTTGGTTTGTTTGGTCATATGAGAAGACGATAATCAAAATGAGACCATGTTGAGACGGTTTCTGGGTCCGTTTGTAAATCAGTCCTGGAAGCTTTGGTTATAAAAAGACTGTTTATCTAGCCTGCTACAAGAAGAACACAGATTGAAGAAGTGGCACTCATGTGGTTTCATGCGAGTATCATGCGGTCAGGGTATCGTTCTTGATATGGACAAACACAAAGGGGTGTTTCATTTAACTCACTCTCACTAAGTTCCTTTACGACGTGTTATTTATATGGCGCTGTCCTACCTTTAACCTTGACCCAGGTGTAAGCCCCAGAACTCCCCGGGCGCCGAACAGCAACCGCCCCGCTACTTCATGAATTGTTGAGATGGGTCAGATGCGGAGCATAAATTCTAGCACACAGGGACGACTAAAATACAGCTGTATTACTGGAAGGATGGCGCCACATGTTTTTCAAGTCTGTCTTAAAACAGAACATGCCAAATGTGATGCTATTTTTCATATATATATATATTTTTTGCTTCATCCAAGCTAAAACGAGGTTCTGCAAAGTATAAACTCCTTCTTGCAGGGAGACAGTTACAAACAAAACAAAAGGAAGAGGTAACCCTATACTTTGTCTGAGCTACAAGTGTCTTTGTTAGAGAAGAACTGATTTACAGACTTAGAGACACCTCATAAAATGTGTTAGTCTCATAAATCAGCTGCATATTGATCACACATGTGGATCTGGCCATGATCTTTCTGATTGAGATTTAATTTCACATAAAAGAGCTCTGTTTGGAGATTTGTCATCTTGTTTCCTTGGAGTGAGCTTTGAGCAGTTGATGATTTACCCTATGAACTGACCATATCCTGACCTGCTCATTTAAGGAATTTCTTCACCAAGATTGAAACATAAACTCTCGACTATATCATCTTTGCAATTTGCCTTTTATCCATTCATCGACATATACCTACATACAGTGTAAGAACATTGGGATACACTGTTTTTTTGCACTCTTCATTAATTTCTGTAACTTTCTTTTGCCTCTGCAGTGCGTCTGCCGGGCATCAGGACCTATGTGGACCCACACACATATGAGGACCCGAGCCAGGCCGTGCACGAATTTGCCAAAGAGCTGGATGCCTCCTGCATCGCCATTGATAAAGTCGTTGGAGCAGGTGAGACTGGCCAAAGGGATATGCTTGACCACGCTTTGCTCAGCAGCCTTGCAAAAACTTAAACTGCATTTAACTTTCTAGCATTAGCAGTAACTTTATGGATCCACATTACCAGCTTAATGGAGTAATCAGGGGAAAAGTTCATCCTTGCTGAACACAGGCAACCAGAACTCAAAAAAGTAAAAATAGAAAGTAGATGAGAGGAGCTAGATCTCTTTTCTTCCCTACATTCATATCACAGTTTCTTCCCCGTACTTTTTTACTCTTTCACGGTCTATTTAAGTGACAGGGACACACTGAGTACACAAGTGCATGGAGAAAGAATAAAGTGCTCCTACATATCTACATTTTCATAGCAGCAGGTTAGTTATCCGTGCGTCATACACCGCACAGCTGGGATTGAGAAAGCATTTAATGCCCCAGCTTGAGGTCTCTTCTTCCCAGTGCTCACCTATGATGGAGGGAATGAGGGTGAAATGAGAAAACCTTCACTTGGTTCATGTCTACCCTTTCCTGCCTTCATTTTCCTCCCTTCTTTCATTTCTTTCTTTACATTTACTCCTCTCCTCTCCTCGCAGTCACTGATAACTTGAGCAGGAGTGCAGACAGGAGGGTAATGCATTATGATTCATGTCGAGTGCAGTCAGAATAGATGGAGACTAAAGCACACAGCACATAACAGCAGACAGGTCTCCAGAGTCCCACCAGCTCTTCACATTGTAAAACTGTCAGGATGGCCTGAGAGTCTAATACCTGACTCTACACTGGACTGCGCTACGCTCAGCTCTTCCCTAGCTGTTCCCCTCGCCATCCCTGCTGTTCACTTCTGATATGATGAATTTGTGTGAGATATTTTTCTGTTTATTCTGGAACCGATCAGTCCTACAGAGGGGGAGTCCCTCTACATTTCACGTGTCATTTATAAAACCAATTACAAAGATACATTGCAGGCAGCAGTAAAAACATTTCATCTAGCTTAACTTCAACCTACCACTTGAAACCTGGCACCCTCGCACACAGTGGAGCTCACAGTGAGGAAGGCCATGCGGTGCCTGAAATATATTTTTAATGTGTATAGTGCGAAGTATATTTATTTTAGTGCTTCTCCAGAATGACATAAAGTTCAACACTGCATTGTGAAATAAATCTATTTCATTTGGAAAAGCAACTTGTGTGGGCGAACTGTTTTAGTGACTAGCACAATAGTTTGGAAGCATGTATCCAGAGTCGAAAAAATCACGGAAACATTTTGAAATCATTATGAGAAACCTCTTTATGCGCGAACCATAGATGTGCAGATGCACGCGTCACAGAGGGGAAAGAGCGGGGCATTTGTCTTCCTCCTGTTAATCTGTTTTAATCCAAGGAACGGAGAACGCCAGAGGTGAACATTAAAGCTCAAGCCACCACGTAAACATTTTCGTCCATCAGCTTCAGCGCAACATACCACCCATCTGTGTGATTTTTATGAAGCCACATAAGCACTCTAAACAGTACACAACATACCTCCTCTTTCTCCATCCCTCGTCTCAACCCCCATCTGTCTTCATTAAACACGTTGAGGGGACTTTGATCTTCTTGCCAATCGGTGATTTTGTGTTAAAAGACATGAAACACATGCTCCACTCTGCTTACATGGGTCAGACTTTAACATCAAAGTGGGATACCTAGCTGTACGTACAACAGGAAAGGAGCGAGTGTCCCTAATCAAGCCTTAATAGGACGGGATCTTCTTTCTCAGAGTGACCACATGAGAAAGGTGCCTTGGCCGAGATCGTCTGTCCACCGCTGAAGGCCAGAACAATGGAGGAGGAAAGAACAGGCATGCTTTTGGTATTTAGACAGGTTGTAATTATTCAGGCTTAAGTTCTTCCAGACCCCAGTGCTTCATGTCCAGGGTTTGACCCTCTCCAATCCAGAGCCGCCATGGGATATGACTGTACGCGATGGAGAAAGAGATCTGGACGCCTTAGCTCTGACGTCACCTCACTTGTACACCCTCAGTATGCATGTACATTATGTGTACAGTAACACACACTCACATACAACACATACACACTTCACTCATCTTCTACAGTCCAGCCAAAACCCTGTCATCATAGCAGCCTTTGAAGTGGCCAGCCTTCATACAAACCTTACAGTGCCTTATGCACATATGTATATATGCACTGTATGCACCCACATGCACACACAGACACCCGCACACAAGTAGGGACTGAAGTAAACACACATATTCCCTCACCAGCAAGGAATGCTAATTGGACTCTCCAAGAGTGGTTGTTGAGTCATGCTGGGGTTTAATTCAACATAGACACAGAGCAGAAAGGTCCACATATCAGTCTGGTCAGTTAGGAGTTTTGATTTGGATTGTGGATTTAAGCTATGCAAAGATTCTCCAAAACCAACAACTGTATTACCTGATTAATAGAAGTTAATAAATGACAGGAGTAATCATCGGGGGCCTTTTTGATCTGCAGCCTCATCTGGCTGATACACTGGCATCTGTGAAAGTCATATACGGTCACACTCTGAACAAAAGTTGAACCCTTCTTCTAAATCAGTACAAGAACTGCTTGTGCAGTACCCCCGCCGCATGCTATGCTCATTAGCAAGCTCTCAGTGCTGAGACCGAACTAGCCGTAGGTTAAGTGACTCCAAACGTCATTTATTAGATGAACTGGAACTGAAACACAGCATCTCTTTCTGTTTGTTGGCTAAGGATGAAACCACATTCTCTGGACAAAGCAGGTGGTTTAGTTAGGCTGGAAGCTTCCCTGATGTAGATCCATGAGCTACAACAACAAATCCTAACAAAGCCAGTCGTTTGATATTAATTAGGCTACGTGGAGGTTTGTTGGAAAGGTTCAGGAGGCCTTCGCTGCTTGGGTTCACACTTGTTTAGCCGTATTCTGTGTTCACTGTACATCTGCACCCAGCAGCTGCGCTCTAAGCACATACAACATAATTACACAATTATAAACATTTTGACAACTTTTGTAGAGATAAATTAAGACATGGCGAGGCATGTTATCCTTTGATTAAATCACTTTGCTTGCTGAACAATCATGAAAGTGGTGTTAGCATCAGTGATTAACACACAGGTAATTCATTGTTAATGTTTTTTGTTTGTGGAGTGAAACTGATTCCTTCCGGGATCTAATCTATGCTGCATGAACATTTCCACGAGTTAAACCTTTCATGACAGTGACCACTGTTTGTCCTTTTAGGTGAATTTGGAGAGGTGTGCAGCGGTCGCCTGAAGCTGCCCAGCAAGAAGGAGATCTGTGTGGCCATCAAGACTCTCAAAGGAGGATACACAGACAAACAGAGGCGGGACTTCCTTGCAGAGGCATCGATCATGGGACAGTTTGACCACCCCAACATCATCAGGCTGGAGGGGGTGGTAACACGCAGTAAGTGCATGCTTGACTCGTGACTCAGTGGCACACTGAAGGGAACCAATTGTGAAAATGACTTTTCACTTAAGTTACTGCTACAAAAGTAATCTTTGTTATCTAGTGTGCCTCAGTATTTCATTGCTATGTGTTTCTATTCCCTTGCATAGGTGTGATTCTGCTGGTTGTTATTGAATAAAAGCAAACAAAAGTGAAATTTACACATTACACTTCACAGAACATTTGCATTCACATTCCATCACAGATCCGACCTCTCCAGAGACTTTTTAGCGATTCCGGATTTGGAATTGTCTTTGACAAATGGCTCTAAAGCGGCCGACACTTCTGTGAAAGAGCGAAGGAGTTTTATTGAGTTGCTGTGGTGTAAATCTCTGCAGATCAATGAGCTCTGATCAAAGCCTGTGTCCAAAGCGGGCATAAATCCATAAATCCATATCTTTGACTCGCTTCCCTCTGGGCCTCTTTATAAGACTATCATTAGCACACAGAAGGCCTCTTTAAAAGGGAATGACTGCAGAAAAATGGAAATAATGAGTCTGAACTTTGTCGCCGTAGAAACAGGCCCGGCATCTATCTCTCCCCGCGGCACATGGCTTGTTAAGCAGTTCTGCCAGTGCGCTTAATCTAAAGAGAAGAATAAAATACCTGGAGAACTTCCCCTCACTTTATTGTCCTTGATTGTCCTCTTTTTTTGTGTCTCATTTGTTCGTCTTTTACTCAGCTCCCCTTCTCAGTGCCCTAATTGCTGCCTTTAATTTATGCCCTTTGAGTACAGTGGCTTACCAGCATAACCTCTTTTAATCAAGAACAGAATTTCCAAATAAGGGACTCACATGTGCTCTATGTGCAAACAGACAAAACATTTTAACCATATTGTATTAATTTAATCAAAGGTCCTTGTGTTTTGTTTTCATGTGGCATTCTCTTGCGAAAGAAAGAAAGAAAGAAAGAAAGAAAGAAAGAAAGAAAGAAAGAAAGAAAGAAAGAAAGAAAGAAAGAAAGAAAGAAAGAAATCATATTTCTGACTTCAGATTCATTAAACATTTTGAGTTGCAACTAAATCCTCAATATTCTCAGAAGCAACTGTGAGACCTTGTATTGTGGGATTCTTTTCTTTTGTAGAATTGATAGAGGGCACAACGCTTTCAAATCAGGTTACTGCAGCCTGATTTGTTTCCTTTCAGAGAATTTTTCATCCAGAATTTCATCAATTTCACCAATTTCCAACGGATTTCACCAAAAATGTTGGGATAAAAGCCCTGTGAAGGACGATTAAAGTAAAAACAACCACATAAACTCAGTCACATGTTCAGCTTTGTTGCTAGAACCTTTTCATCCAGCCTTGATTACGGTACATCCTGAAAGCAAGAGTGCGCGTCCATGTTTGCGTGCGTGATCCCTCATCACCGAAACTGTTTGCCCAATACATCTTAAACCACTCCTCCTGCTAATGTCCAGCCTGAGAGAAATGATGCAATAACACAGCATTGTGGTTTCATTTGCTGCTATGAGACTAATAGGCAAAGCCCAATATTCAGGACTGTGCACGTGCATGTGCGTGTGTACATGACATTTGGAGGGATGCCCTGAACACATGTGCATAAGTTGGAGCAGCATGAGTGCAGGGCATAGTTCTAGGAGGTCCATTTGATATGCTCCCACACACCGACAGGCACCTACGCACACACACACACTTGCATTGCTGTAGGGTGATTTATTAAGCTGTTCCTGTTAATTCTTAATAATCCTGAGACTTTCACACCCCATTTACCTTGCTGCTGCTCTTGGCTGATCCACAGGCTGCCTATTTGCAGGAGCACACACACAAACGTGCGCATGCTCTCCTCTCTCTCAAGCCCATACACACACCCACACTTGCACTCATACGCTCGCACTTGGGTTCCCAGAACAAAGGGGCTCGGGGGCCTTTATCTTTGCTGCCAATGTTGAGAATAGAGAGAAAGAGGGAAGGGAAGAGGGCGGAGGACAGGAGGGAGAACCGCGTGTGTGCGTGTGTGTGTTCCCGTCTGCAGCTATAAAAGCCGCTCACTGGTAAACGGAACAATCCATCACAGCCTTTTAGGGACTGGGTGTGGGTGGAGGGTGTTTAGCTGGATCTGTGACTGTGTTTAATGATGACAGATTTTTTTTTTTTTCCTGTAAGTGAAAAATGTTGCGACTTTCGGAGACAATTTGCGCTGTTTAGAGAGTTAAATAGTTAAACTGGCAAAAAGAACAAAAGCCCATGTCATGATGAAAAACCGATGTCAGATGGAAGGAAAACTGAAGCAAAAAATGTTGTGGTATGCGTGATTCGCGGTAATCACAAACGGGATGATGTCGTTTATTTTTTCATCTCTACATCCCTGATTTAACTTAAGTGCACCATTTTTCTGGACTCATCTACATTAAAGGTGATTATTGGTCATAAATAAATAGAATCAAGCTAAATTGAGTCAGAGCTGGACTGACAGATGGGGACATTTTAAGTAGATACTCACACTGGAACATTAGTTCAGATGGGCTTTGATTTAATTAAAGGAATCGAGTCAGCCAACTTCCATCATCATTAATACAAAAAGTAGGTTTTTTTTCCCCCACTTAGTTTAACAGATTTGTTTCCTTTAAGAACCGGTTTCGTCACCCTCTCCACTCAGCCTGTGTCAGCCCTTAAAAAAGGAGTCCCCGTCTGACCAGATGTGGAGAGGGTTCACTTTATTACATGCGAGAGGTTTGGAGAGGAGGAGGAAGGATGAGGTGATGGGGAAAGAGAGGCAAGGATGACAGAGAAAAGGTAGGTCAGAAATGAAAGTGGGCAGGAGGAGGAGGTGGAGGAGGGGGTAGGAGGGAGGAGGAGGGGGGAGGGCACATTAATCAGAATAAAAAAGGAGAAGAAGCATACGGCTGGTGGTAAGTCAAGAGTGAAACAGAGAGAGCGAAGCCATCTGGGACGCAAACAAGTCCCAACACCGACGCTGTTCATTTAACAATGGCTGATTTAAAGGTTTCTTAAAGATTTTTTTTTTTTTTTTTTTCTTTTTCCCCCTGTAATAAACCTTGTGTCGGCTGAAGACTGATCAGGTACAGATGATAGTAGGCAGAATGGAGTTACAGCCCCTGATCTTCCATAGAAATAAAGATGTCACACTTTGACAGCTGACCTGCTGGGACCCTAAAACTATGACTAGAATCACTGCATTTTGCCATGTGTAGGTGTGTGTGTGTGTGCAACTGACAGAAAAGAAAGTGAGTTCAACCTGGTCACTATCAAGACCCCGGGTCACCGCTCTTCCTCTTGACTTCAGTCTTGGAGAATAAATCTAAAATCAATCTGATATAGATTGGTTTTCTGATATTTTCGTTGCGCACCGAACAAATGTCATTGCACTAATTTTGTGAGCATTAAATCTGATATGATGTGACCTCTGTTGCAGGTAAACCGGTCATGATTGTCACAGAATACATGGAGAATGGATCCCTTGACAGCTTTTTAAGAGTGAGTAACAAAACTAATGCATACCTGTGGAGACCAGAATGAGTTCATCACATCACAATGAGCATCACAGGAACCCAGTGTAGTTTTGGGATACTTCACGACTAAGTGACCATTAATAAACACTCCTTAGGGAGCTTCTGCCTTCAGTGCCTGCACATGTCACTCAACGCTCAACAGCCACAGGCATTAAAGTGCAGCACTCTGTAATAACATAGACTAAGAAAGTAATGTCTAAGTGGGAATGACATATGCGTTATTTATGCTTTCTGAATGTAGCATCATGCCCCTGTTGGATGGAGACCTTTGCAAACCATAACATTAAACATTGTAAGAAGCTATTTTTTAGAGGTACTTGTAATATCCAAAAACCAAAGCTGAAACAAGGGAAAGAAGACTTGTTGGGTTTCTTTCTTTTCCCTCCTCTAATCCCAGTATCTTCTTTCCAGTTCCAAATGGGGTTTTTAATAAAACCCAGACTCCCCACCAGTCACTGGATGAGTGGTGAAATGTCTTCAGGAAACAGGATACAATTTTCTAGACTGTACTGTACTTAGTACTTAGTTAGATTAAACAGATTATTCACTTAAAATAGTGCAAAGAGTGAAAACTAAAAATAGTGTGTTAAATTATTGCAACAAGTTTTTGGGTCATTATTATGACTATAATGAAAGAAACTTCTAATGCGAAGAAAATGTGAAGGAAAGAAACACTAGCTTCTAGTTTCTAATAAATACTGTACCTGGTTGAGTTTAGCAGTTCTGATCATTTTCAGCTGCACTGCAGACAACTTATCAAATGACAAGGTCTTTGAGTTGCTGCTCTTCCAGCCAGGCGTGAATTTGATTCTTGCCATGGCTCTGTCTCATAAACAGGGATTGACCTGCCTCACTGAAATTAGCTAAAGCACAGCGGCCAAGCCGCAACACTGGCTCGAAAGCATTTGTACTGCTGCCTGTTTTAGCCCTTTTCCACATGTGCACTGCACTGCATCCAGACATTTCCAGGGTGGTTAGCTGTTGTTTCCTGGTGCAGAGGCCTGGACTTCATCACTGGAAATGTGTCACATGTACCAAGACGCACGCAGACACACATGAGGATTCATAGATTATGTAATATATCTTATGGCTGTGTTCAGAATCTGCAAAGCTTTGAAGTGAATAAACCAGGTGGTCTGGCCACTAATGGCCCCAGCTGAAATGGAAGGTGAGGTGGGCCTGGTTTTCAAAGGAAAACACACGTGTTGTACACTCATCTTGCGAAGGATGTGGTCTTTGACAAACACAGAGAAAGCCTGTGCATGTAAGGAGTAATGTATACTCACACTCACATGCTGAAAAAACAGTGCCAAAGATAAACAGATGGATAGATAGACACTTGCCATTGTAAGCCAAATACTCCTGTTTGCCAATCCAAACAGAAAAAAAATAACGTGTTTTGTGTTTTTCTTTGTATGCGCTCTCACCACTAAATGTCCAAGACCAAATCTATTGTTAAATGCCACTATTGTCCTTTAGAATCATATAGTTGTAATGAAGGTGTGTTATAGGTTAATTTATCCTAGCCAAAACAAGGGAAAACTCCCTGAAAACTGTATAAATATGATACTAAAACTGGGAATTATAGTAACCTATACATACATATATATATTCATTAACACTTGGGAGGAAGCAAAATATCACAGCATACCATGAGAAGTAGATGACTAACTGCAGGGATATGTAAAAGAAGAAAATTTCACTTTTATTCTAATTTCCATACATTACTGTGTCTCTGGCTTTGAGATTTCACAGTTGAGTTGAAAATGAGGTACAGAATGTCAAAGGTTTCTTTTAAAGGTTAATGAAAATACTGTGGATACTAATGTAGAAGGCTTTCATTTTATGCAAATTGCCAAAAAAGGTCAGGCTCCCGTTGTGTTCCATAGAATGTACGCGGCATTAAATCACATGTGCTTCCCTTCCCTTTATCCCTTATTTCTCCCTGTCTGTCCTTCTTTTAGAAACATGACGCCCAGTTTACGGGAATCCAGCTGGTTGGCATGCTGCGCGGTATCGCCTCGGGCATGAAGTATCTGTCAGACATGGGCTACGTTCACCGAGACCTGGCAGCTCGAAACATCCTGGTCAACAGCAATCTGGTGTGTAAAGTGTCAGATTTCGGCCTGTCCCGAGTTCTGGAGGACGACCCGGAGGCTGCTTACACCACCAGGGTGAGCTGGGACACAACCACAAATTAATGACAATCAATGATAACATGAATGAATATGTTGGGCATGGACCACGTCATTCTTTTTTTGGTTTGAAGTTGATTAAAAACCCAAGTATGTTTATGTAAAGGTAACTGAATACAGCACTGAAATGTGCTCGGTTTCCCTTTACTGTTGTCCAACAATTGGCTACAACATCTTATGGTCTTATTTTTCACTTAAACATAAATGATGAGAAAAACAAACTGATAGTCAGTCTTTTTGGCTTTACTGTTGACACCGTTGATACTGTTGACACAAATGGACTCTCCTTGCTCTCAGAGTCAGACGCCCATACTGTACATATTGCACAACTCTCCCACTCGCCAAGCATGGCGAGGGGGAACACATAAATAAAAATTATTGTGAAAAGGCGGACATAAATCCGCACACACCAACTGGAAGGTCACAGGGAGGACCATTATGAGTATGATGTGCCACAGAGAATTTGTGCGTGGTGGTCACGAACCACCCGCCACAACAACCTCTGACTGGTTTTAGTTTTTATTCCTGAAGTTCGTTTGAAACTTTACAGGATTTGCAATTACCCATTTTCCAGAATACCCAGAACTTTGAATATCTATTATAAAAGTGCCATAACCTTTTCGGGGAGGCGCAAATGAAATTACAGCAATGACTGTAAAGTGCCAAAGTCCGGTTTTAAAAGGGGTCACTCGGTCACCAGGAGTCACCGAGTAGAATGAGACGTTGTTTTTAACTGGCTTTACTAGTATCATCTACTCTACCAATCAAGATGTGAGCAGTGCCATTTCACCAGATCAACCTCCTTTGGTAGACATTCACAAAAAAACTAAATGACACACATGCAGCAGCCGTCATGTTCTCCAGGCGCTCATTTGTGCTTTTTAGCAGTGCGTGCGTGTGGTCATTTCCAGCATAGGATCGTGTGGTCTAAGCCATGCGTGCAGCCCCTTTAAACAGAGTATAATTGGCTGGCTGAGAATTGCTCGTCAAATAAACAGTCACTGTACCGTTTGCCTTTCTCCCAGAAATACATAATCCAAAATATAAGACAGAATAATAAACTCTGCCATGTTACAGTAACTGACAATGCTTCACACATGCTAGCGGATTCACATCCAGGCCGCACTGGAACGTTCTTTTTTTTTTTTTTTAACTTCCCCCTCGTCTGCACTTTTTCAGGTCATGTGTGTGTGTTTACATGTATGTGCGTCCCGTGGGTAAGTTGATTTCTGCCACTGTAAACTTTAATCTTTTTTTTTGCGCAGCTGCAGGATATCATATGAGACTGAGATAATATACTTTGCGTTTATGTTCTGTTTCATTGCACACCTCTGGTCATTTATTCCACCGTGTGTCTGTCTGTGTGTTTGAATGTCTTATAGGGACACTGTTCCCATCAAGCGGTGTAAGAATGTGAATTTTCGAGGGCAGTGTGTGTGACTGCACAGCACCAGACAAGAGTTCAGTGACTTGGCCAATGTGTCTGTTAGATTTGGCTGCCACTATCCTCCTTTCCTAAGGGCCATTATCTTCAGAGAATGACAAACGCAGCTTCACTCACAGCTGACAAGTGATGCCTTAAACTTTGGCTTATGATTTAAAATTAAACAACATTATTTTTGGTAGAATAAGGTCCAGTGGCTCTTTATATGACTGATCTTTTAATCTGTTAATTTGGAAAAGAAGCACAACAAAAACATGTATAATTTATTATCAGGATGTCTATAGACAGTCTGGGAAAGCAAATTCAAATTCAAAGTCAGTCATATGATTCATAAATTCTTACAGTTTTGGATATGCAGCTCGGATCCCCATGCTTCAGTCCAAACCACAAAGCCCACAGAGATATAAGGTTTTTTGACAGCTTATAAAATTCCCTTGCATGGAACATAAATCTGTGACTCGGATCCAGATCACATACCAAATATTACTCATGTCTATCTAGCGTGCAGTAGGCCTCGACACTTTGAAATGTAATTTTCAAAAGCCTTGCTCATGACGATAATCATAACAATCGCGAAAACTGCCTGTGGGCGGATTTTGTCCACCTCATAGCTTTGTGGCAGTTCAAGATCAACTTTACAGGGATCTAGCTCACATCCAAATAAAGTCTGATCTCCTGATCTCTTGCTCAAGGACACTTGGCATGTGGTCTATGGATCACGAATTGAACATCTGACTCTCTAGTTCTCTTTATCTGCACGCTAGATACAGTCACAAACCGTAACAGGAGTGTAGACTACAAAAGATGTATGGGTCCCGTTGTAAAATGGTCTCTAGTGTAGGGTACAGTTTGTTTGATATCAGTGGGTTCATCCGCAAAAGTAAGCCATGCTACATGTTTGGGGCATATAGTAACATAGTCATGATCAAGAATATCTGATTGAGTGACAGACTTAAGAATAACTGATTTCTCTTTTTCTTTCTGTATTTCAGGGAGGTAAGATCCCTATCCGATGGACAGCCCCAGAGGCTATTGCTTACAGGAAGTTCACATCAGCCAGTGATGCCTGGAGTTATGGCATTGTACTCTGGGAAGTGATGTCATACGGGGAAAGGCCATACTGGGAGATGTCCAATCAAGATGTGAGTAGTGCCATTTCACCAGATCAGCTTCCTTTGGTGAGGGGGATTATTGCCACACACCTGGAAATGCAAAGTTTTACTGGTAGGAAGTAAATGATTTAGTTGAGGTTTAGTTCATGTTCAAAAGGTGAGCTGAAAGAATTTACCTTATGATATGATATACAAAATGCTTACCTAATCAACTACTATACAAGTTCAGTGTGTGCAATGTGTTACAGTATATGTCCATAAGGATTTTTGTTCATTTTTACAACTGACAGTTACTAATCCGAACATATGTCTACCTGTTGTTAAATCCTGCCTGTTCCTACCTACAGGTAATAAAAGCTGTGGACGAGGGTTACCGCCTGCCTCCACCCATGGACTGCCCTGCCACCCTGTACCAGCTGATGTTGGACTGCTGGCAAAAGGAGAGGAACAATCGGCCTAAGTTTGAACAGATCGTCAGTATCCTGGATAAACTCATCCGCAATCCTGGCAGCCTCAAAATCACAGCCAACACTACATCCAGGTATCATGGGGGCATTCCACTCTGTTTTTAGTTTGCTATGGTCTACACTGTGCTTAAACACTAACTATTGAGGATTTCATTTTGGGGATTCTGACCAGATTCACTGTCAGTGAATGGGGTACAGTGAAGCTACGTCATTAACAAATAGCTGGCAACCCATAACTGGGAGAAAGGGCTCAACCTTTGACATGCCTTGGGACATGCCTTGTATTTGCATGGTGTTGCATGAAAATGATCCCCACTTATTGGAAGCTATATTAATCTTCAATACTTACATTTATATTTTTTCAACTTTCCCGTTCTCTTCCCCTTTGTGAAGCCTCAAAGCATATTTTTCTCTACATTTTCTCTCTCTTCTTCCCAAGTTACTTGTCCTCCTTATTTTTTAACCTTCCTTGTAATTCTGTCCTTTGTTGGGATGACCATTCGCTCCCAGGGGACACTGGGGAAGCAGGGCAGCCCCGTGTAGTGTTGTCACTTCTGGGCAGGGAAGGATACAGGCGCTGGGCCTGCAGCAGACAGCCGTGGTATTATGGAGACGTCAAAGCTCATAACATTGACTAATGATTTCTTAAGAAAGTGAAAATAGGTCCCTTGGAGTTTGCATGTAATTTTCCTGATTGGCTTTTAACACTGGGTGAGCCAAGGCTGGCCGACAGAGGCTGGTGTGGTGATTTATGAGAACTGGGTGTGCGTGTGTGTGTGTGTGTATGTGGCAGCGGCGGCAGTTGCACAGCGGGAGCAGCTGCACTCAGCTCCACACACCTCGTTTGTCTCAGGGCTGTCTCGGCTGGCTAATGCAGCAACCCCTCCTCCACGAAGCCCAGACCAAGCCCTGGGACCAAAGCAGAGCATCTGGAGACTTGGGGGGGAGTGGGACCTGGTCAGAGTTTACTGTCCCTGCATGTGGATGGAGAGAGACTAGGGTCAGTGGGCCAAGGTTAGCTGTCAGAGAATAATTATGGGCCAACCGGAGTCCAGCCTGGGTCAGAGGCCAGTGTCTGTGTGATTTGCTGCTCCGGATGTCCAAAACTTATGAGACTGCACGAATCCTGTTTTCAAAATCAGTCTTACATTTCTTTGTATTTAGCAAAGGATGATGATTGCTGCAGCCAAAGGATGAGACTACAACTTGCAGTCATCTGAACAGATATGGAAAGGAAACCAGCTAGGTGCACAAAAGAGCTTAGGAGGATAAAGGAAGAGGATAGCATCTTCCATCAATTCAGAAAACTGAGCGGAAACTAGAGAGAAGACAAATGGTGCAAATACAGTGCACTGAAGAACCAATCTTCAGTTTAATTATCCAAATACCAATACATGTCGTATTCGTTAATGAAAAGGTTAGCTCTTTCAACTTGCTCAGACCACCTGAGTAGAACTCATTAAAACGTCATCATATCCATCGGAGCAGCAGAGGCTGCAGATACCAAAGGCCACATGTCGACACAGAAAGGGTCACTGTTGACCCTATATATCAGTCTAACCTCTCCCAGATACGCCCTGGGAATTGTCCCAGTATCTCAGTGAGAGGTAATTTCTTCCCACACTACCCGCCCCAACATGTACTTTATCTGTTTGAGCTCCTCTCCCCGTCCACCTCTCTTCCCCTCCCTTGTGAGCCCTAAAAACAAGAGACTATACAGTCGTGGTTATTTAGAGGTCAAAAGAATGAAAGATAGAGCAAAAAAAAAAAAAGGTGGAAGGGAAATGACAGCGAGAAAGGGGGAAGACTTTATTTTCTCTCTAGTGTATTTATACTTCCTTCTGTTCAAGCGGGTGTTTTCTGCATTGCTAGAGGCCGCTAAATCCACAAGGGGTTCTAAAAACTGCGTCCGCCGTCGGACAGACGCTTTCCTTTTTCTTTATTTTCCCCTTCGTCACATCTCTCTGTTTCCTCTCTATCATCTTGTTTCTTGAGTTGCCGTGAGATGTTGCTGAAGATGTAACAACAAAGGAAACAAAGAAAATGATACGAGAGGCGAAACAAGGTCATTTACAGTTTACCTCTCGGCAGAAACGGCACAGGGGGAAAAGAAAGCAGAATATAGGAGAAGATGAGATCAGAGAAGGGAAAGAAGAAGCAGCGTACGAGGAAGGAGAGGAGATCAATAATCTTGCAAAAAAAGGAGAATTTATAACTAGACATCCTGAAGTTTAAGAGGTTTTGGATATACTGTATCCAAATCTTTGTCACAACTTGTTTTCCAGTGAAAAGTGAGTTATAACCCTTATAATGCTTTCTTGTCCCTTAAAAGTATTCCACGTTTCGTAAGAGTTTCCATTGTATCTCAGTAAGATTCACATCCTTTTTTTTCATTTTTTTTCTCATACATACCGCCCTCAATTCCGTCCCTCTCTGAGAAACACTCTCTTTCCAGGGGGTCCTGGGGGGCCCTCAGCATTTTGACAGACCTCTGATCTGGCAGGAAAAGACTCAATCATTGCAACAACACCCACTCCACCTCCTGAAGTGCATCTTTTTTCTCCTCCCTTTCTTTTCTTTTCTCCTGTCTCTGTTTGAGATGTCATCTCACTTTTCTTCCCTCAGTGTACCACTTTGCAGCCTTGCTGTGGTGGTTTCGACGTCGCTGCGTAACGGCAGCTTGATGATTTTCTTTCGTAGCTTCCTATTGATTGCACTTTGCTTATCCGAATTAAGCTTAACTGATTATTAGTTCATTGCTTCATTTGCATCAGCATGGAGTGTACAGAGAACATTTCTAGTATACTGGTGTATTAAGGTACCTACAAAAAGGAATAACAAACTGCAATTACTTTAGCATGTCTTAATATATATAAAAAGATGATAGTTCATACAGAATAACAGTATGCTCCAGCAGTTGCATAGCCAATAAAAGATCCCAACATCCTAAGAGGGCTAAGAAAGAGCTAATGCATTTTGCATTTTATTAAATGTATAATTTTACATACATTATTTTTAAGTCCTTTGCGCTTCGAATTATTATATATGTTTTGGGAATATCATCTTCCGTCCATGAATATTTAATCCCTGAGTAATAATTCTCAAGTCAAGTGGAGGTGGACTTCCTGGTATTCTAATGAGTTTATTTACAATGCTATGAATAGTATTCCCCACAGGAGAAATAGCCTTTTTTCCCCTGTCCTATCCTGCTTTCTTACTGTATTCCCTTGTGTGCATGTCGTGGCACAGGTGCTTTTGTCTGATCTGCGAGACAGGTGTGGTGTGTCCTTATACAGTGTAAATATATATATATGAAAAACAAAAGAAAAAAATTGTGCCTTTGCAACCCAGTTCTTTAATGCCACTCACAGATTCAACAGTAAACACACGGAATGCTCCGATGTTTGACAGATCATTGTATCAAGAGCTCCAGTTTGACCTGATGTGGTTTGACCTGGTTTCCCGTTCCCTGCCTTAATGTGATCTGGTTTCACAACAGCTAAGGGGACTGAATTTGTGCAAACCAGCGTCAACTGTGACACCCAAAATTAGACACTGGTAAAGAACATGAGTTTCTTTCCGTCTTTTACAGCTTCCCTCGCCACTCTCTGCCTCCAGTGTTTCACCCTTTGTGATTTCTCTTCACCCCTTTATTGTGAATCAGAGCCGGTCAGAACAATGCCTGCAGCCTTTTCTTCACCCTCCGCCGTCGACTCAAGCCCAACGCAGTGCACTTAAATTGATTTGATTCAATTGAAACCATCAAGTCTAATCACAAGTCTAATGTTGCAGTCTTCCACATGGTATAATGTATACACTGTAGGTAATGAAACTAGACAGAAACCGATACTGATTTGTTAGCAGTCGTGTTCCTGAATAGGTATGTTAAAGTGTTTCGTGTGACAGTGGGATCCTCTCATTCTGTTCAAAACTGTTGTGCAAGATTAATATATGTAACATGCATGAGAGCAGTTTGTGTGTGCCTGCATATGGCTCTTCAAATCTGTGATACTGATATTACAGTTTCGATAAATGAATTAATATCTAATAAACACAAAAACATATCATAAATGACATTTGCCATATATTATAAATGCAATAAGACTTTCCTTCCCATGTGTCAAAAACATGTAATCTCCCCCACCAGCAGACTCCATGCAACTATGTATATACAGTTTATACATCAAAATAAGTCAAAATATTCAGTCGTAGGATTGTGCATTTATTGTAAATGTGTAAAGTAAGCAGTATGACATCAGAGATAATATATGGGGTTTGCATATTTCAGTCCACATCAGATGCAACCACTGCAGATATGACTGTACATGCAATGCCCGCTTGCCATTTTACACTATTGCACTCGCATGAGACATGCTACTGACTCTGTAACACACACTGAAGAATGTCAGTGAGTTTCTGCACTGCTCAATATAAACAATAATGTAACACTGCTGCTCACGTAGCATGTCAGGACCACTGCCTCCATAGTGTCCACCTGGAGGCTGAGTCCCCTAAGGGGAAATATATTTTTATTGCACCTTATTATTTTCTGTGTTGGCATTATTGTATGATTCAAGATCAGCCTTGACACCAAATATCAGGTCTGTACATACTCTATTTTCACATAGTCATAGCTCTGTGTTTTAGAGTTCTCTCGTCATTACGTACTCACAGTTGTTAATGTGCTCTGTGACTCTTTTCTTTCAGGCCGGCCAACTTGTTATTGGACAGGAGCAGTTCAGAGGTCCCCTCCATGGGAACAATGGGTGACTGGATGGATGGAATGAGGACCCTGCCCTGCAAAGAGGCCTTCTCTGGGGTCAGCTACAGCTCCTGTGACACCCTGGCCAAGACCTCCACAGAGTAAGACAACAACACACACAGACACACACATTAAGCTTCTCTACCTATTGATGCCAGTAGAGTTTAAAGGGTTCCAGTACCAGAGGAAAGGGCCCAGGAATTTGAAGACGCTCTTGGTGAAGAACAGACACACAAATACTCTTGTTCTCCGCAAGTGAAGAACACTACAGAGCTATTACTAAAGGTGTCCAGATTAGACTCCTGGTAACTCACAATGACAGGTCTTTAGCCACGCTTTGAATGTTGCAAGTATAACCATAGGGGGAAGGTGGAAAGGAAGAAACAGAGTAACAGAAAAGAAAGGGGGAGAGAGAAAGCAGCAGAGCTGGGGAGTTGCAGGAGGGAAAAGGGAATAAGAGAGAAGCTGCTGAGCAAAAGGGGGGGCTTTTAAAGAGAAAGGCATACCAGTCAAGTAGGTGTGCAAAGATATGCCACTCTCAATGCTATGAAAGCAAAGGCCAAGCGGAGATTTGGAAGCCAAATCTAGACAGCCTCAGTTGGAGAGGACCCACTGTAGGTGAGTATGCTGAGGGGTCACAGTGACCACATGATGACCTCCAGATACCTCATGTATGGGCACTTAAGAAGTGCTTGTAATATATATCTTCAACATGTTAACAACACTAAAAGACAGTATGTGTGGATATACTGCAATGCTTTGCAACAATCCAAATTATTCATACATAGTATATTGTATTGTAGCTTTTTGTCACATCATAGCTACAAGAGAGATATTACCAGGTATATTGAGTTTGATTCTGCTGACAGGACCCTAAAACCAGAGTCATGTACTGGCCATTTGAAAGGAATTATGAATTCCAAGCACTGCAGACTGGGCGGGTACACAATTAAATAATCCTTTTAGACTCTCAGTCCTTAGTGCAGCTACTTGGTTAAATGAAGTGCATCCAGTTTATTTATATCCTCTAGTGTTTCTTTGATTTTTTATTATTTTTTTCCAGAAATGTCCTCTCTTGTCACGCTCTCCTTGCCCCTACCTCTCCCCCCCCCCCCCCCCCCCCCTCGGCTCTGTTGGCCTGCTGCTGCCTTAATTGATGTGGAATGTGACAGAGTAAATAATTGGACATTTTTAATCATTGTGATCAAAGCGGCCATTCACCGTGGTGATGGCAGCCGTGGGGGCAATCGGGGAGAGGTGGTCACTGCTACAAGCAGCCGTAACTCAATAACTGCACAAACCAGGCAGTCATTAGCAGCGCGGGGCTTACTATGTTGGGAGGAAGCAGAGGCATTATACATCCATTTAAATAAAGTTGAATTGTGGAGTTGACAGAACTAGTTAGAGGGCAGTGGCTCTTAAAACTACTGTGGAGAAAAGACCAGTTTATTGAGTCCTAACTGAGATGTATTAGAATTAAGTAACACTTTGTATTGAAGTTGCCATGGGCGTCAAAACATGAGCCCATGTGCTTAGTTATTGTTGTAGAGTACTTAAACTCTAAACAAGGGTTTTTAATGTTGTCCTTGGTACTCTCCTATTATATTTTTTCCTGCTGTAGCCATTGTCTCCTCTCTTAGTGGTTCCTATCAAAATCTACTTTTTCTGTTCTCCAGACCGTTCAATCAATGAATGTGTTTAGTCAATGGAAATTTCTCTCTAGTCAACGTGTTACAAAACACAAAAGCTTACACTGCAGACTGGGTGGAAATACACATTGAGTATTGACACAATCTGCACTAACCCCGCACTAAAAAATCCTATTGGGCTACAATGGTTTTTCCATGGTTAAATACTAAATTGGATCAGTGCAGTATTAATCCACCGAAGGCACGGTCTAACTCAGCTAGATGTCTAGCAGCCTTGGCTCAAAATATGCATTGCTCAGCATAGATTGCCGTATTGATTTGTACAGTCTTAATCTAGTCTTTGATATTCAGCACACAGCTTGGCAATCATCTGACCCCTGAAGAACATACTTGGCTGCAGCATGCTGACTCATCTTCTGGAGTAATTGATTACTGCTTTTTTTTTTTTCGAGGACAGGATGGACCGACGAGGAAATAAGGCATCATAATCTGAGTCTTTGGGAAATTCATTTCAGGCATTTGTTTGAGGAAACTGTAAATCTGACCCAAACTGTTGCACAAATGATCAAGCTCCACTACAAGTCTGTGCAGAGGTGCTCTCTCTGTTTGAGAAAAAAATAAGTGTCATGCTCGCAGTTTTTTTTCTAGCAACACTTTTAGCAAGAGAGACAATTACTTGTTGCATTTTTTAAGTTGATATGATGGATAGGTTTGTTTGGTTTCTGTTCACCAAAAAGCTGTGTAGCAAGTTCAGTTTAATGTCATTTGGTGAGCAAATAATAAGTGATATAAGTGAAGAAAAAAAATTTAGCTGTTGGTGTGTGATGGTATACACTGATCAGCCTCAACATTAAAACCACTGACAGGTGAAGTAAATAACACAGACCATCTTGTAACACGTGTGTTCTGCCAGGAAACGTTTGGACCTGACATTCATGCAGATGTTACTTAGACATGTACCACCCACCTAGACCAGACCAGGCAGCCCCACCCCATAGCAATGACACTCCTTAATAGCAGCAGCCATCCCCAGCAGGATGCAGCCTGACAGAGATGACAAGGTGTTGACCTGGCCTTCAAATTCACTAGGTCTCAAGCTGATCAAGTATCTGTGGGATGATCCACAGATGCTTTGGGTCCTCCTCTTAACCCATAGGACCCAAAGGCCCCCACTAACAACATTGTGTTGCCAGACACCACAGGACACGCTCAGAAGGACCATGTCCATTCTCTGATGAGCCACAACTGTTTTGGAGCCCATGGGAGACCGACCCAATATTATGTCATAATGTTATGCCTGATTAGTGTATACTGCGCGTTTTTCCTAAAGATGATTATCTATCCCTCACGTAATTAATGCTGTAGTTGTTTATTGTGTTCTTATTGTATTGCTGTCTGTCCCTGGGATGGATTTTGTTCTTTCCTGGAGATAAGGGGAAAAAATGAATTCACACTGAATGCTGCTCTTTGGATAAAGGGAGCTCAGCACAGCAGCAGCCGATTTTCAAACCAGACAGCTTGGAGCTCGAGTTATTTATTAAACCACCACCAACAACCAAAAAGAGGAATCCACAGCTCCTCAGTGGGAACTCCACAAATGTGAGAAAGAGTTCAATGTAAAGTTATGTCTGCTGGACAGTCAGTGACAATAACGTGGCAGAACACTTTGTCATTCTCTGTTTTTGACATGTTTGACACAGAGAAATTACTCTTTACTGGTTTTCAGGATTATACGATGACTACGTCGAGAACACCTTGCGGTTTAGCTAGAGATTACCTAGCAATGCCCATGACAAGATCTAATTTCATAAATTTAGTGTATTCTTTGTCACTTTTGGTAGACTGGTAGACATTTATCATTTATATGATCAACATATCTTTCTTCTAAAGGTGAACATGAATGTTTAAGTTGCAGTCCGCAAATAAAGGCACACAATTTAGCCTGATTTATATCCAGGACGTATATGAACTTTGTTGTCATCCAGCTGAGTGTTTTAATGTTGCCGGGCCTGGCTGTGTCTCAGTAGAGTGGTTCTGACGGAGGTCCACATCACGCCAGCCACTTGCCCAGAATGGGAGCCGTCCATGGGGATCACCACTCTCTAACGGCCAGCTCTGCTCCACCCTGCTCAGGCTCTGGATGGTGGGTGGAGGACCGAGACCTAGGCGGTGCCTGAGACCAATAACCTACCTCAGGAACCACTGATGGCCTTCCACTTGTCTGACTTTGAAAGGGATAGTTACTTTTCAGTGACATTCATTGACAATTGATTAGATATGTTTCCATCAGACTGTACCCAAAGTAAAACAAAATAAAGCTACTCATTTGATGCTCACAGTATTACAGCTAATTTGACACCATCATGTGCACTTCAGGTAAACAGATTAAAAATACTTCAAGCTGTAATATCAAATACATTTTTTCTTTATTTTCTGTCACTAGAAAGTCAACTGTCCCTTTATACTGTGGCACAGTGTGTAACTCCCTGTAACCTCCCTGTCAGTTACTTGGTGCTTAAACATTCCTAAATGTCTGCTGTTTTGGCTGCTTTTGCAAACTCGATGTTCCGCTTGCACCTGGAATATTAAAATGCAACGTTCTTGCTCTTTGAACAGTGCTAGAATTAATGGCTGAATGCGTTTGTTGTAGCCGTGCCACAAATCTTCGCGCCACACCACTGCTTCTACTAATACAGTATTTTGGAGATATTTAACATGTGTTGTGAATATCAGCCATGCGCTGTGTGTATTGCTCAGTTTGTATTGTACAGTCGTTGGCAATGTATGTTTCACAGATGGCTCAATTAAGATGACTAACTACTTTGTGTATTTCAGGTTTACTCTGAATAATGCACCTAACAACCTAAATAACATCAAAACAAATGGTCTTTTCTTGATTGCATGTACAGTAACCAGTCTTCTGAGAGGTTATGAGTGTGTTAATATTTAACAGATGCATTTGAATTGGTGTTCCTTATCATGCTCCCGTGCTGCTCCACTCTACGTACTTGTACCTACTGGGTTAAAGAAATCCAGTTCAGTACAATGCAGGAAACTAGGTCTTTCTGCCACTGTGGTCCTGGCATGCCGTAGTTTCTTCCACTGACAGGGTCATAATAGCAGCTGTCAGCATAGCCTTCTGGGAAATGCAGTTCTTTGTGAATGACAGGTGCACTGGAAAGCGAAGGGAGCAGCGCTGGGAGCATGTCATAAAATGTCACGTTGGTGTCGCATTCACCATCTCTAATGTACGCTTTCCATTTTCTTCCTCCCCGTCTTCCCCTATGTCTGATTGTGTCTCTTTCTCTCTTTTCTCTTTCTCTTGTTCCCTCTCCCTCTATTTCACAAACCAGGGATCTGAAGAAGGTTGGAGTGACTATTGTAGGCCCGCAGAAGAAGATAGTGAGTAGCCTGAAAGCCCTCGATTCCCACACCAAGAACGGCCCAGTGCCTGTTTAAAAAAAAGAAAAAGAAAAAAAAAAGAACTGAACCCGACAAACGAAAAACCACCAGAGACCTATCTGTTGGTCTGTGTAGACAGACTGTGGTTGCTAATCGCACTCTTACACAGTGGCTGCGTATCCAAACTGGAAATGGGGGAACAATATGATATGATTCAAGTGATTCGTCGAAAGATATCCTGAGAGACAAATGGGATTGAGATCAGTGCAGACCTGCCAGATAGGAGCAGATGACTGGCTGACTCAACCCTCCATCCCTCCATGCCCAAGTTGAGATGCCTTACAGACTAATGGGGGGGTCAAGAGCAGAGGAATGAGAAGGAGGTAAGAGAGACATGATCAGGAATGCATACAAGGACTGTACTGGGATAAAGGACTGGAGTAACACAACGCTGGAGCTCTCCATGATTGTTGCTCACCATGCCCCACTAGTAGCCTGTGGAACAAAGCAGTGACATGGCTGGCATGCCTTGTGTAGAAGACCACGGTGAACAGCATGGAGTGACGTGGGCCCGGACCCCTACCGGACAGACGAAGCCTAAGGCGCAAAGTTTTGTTGCAACTACCTACATTTACCATCCATCCATGAGAGAGCTGAGCTACGGACACACCTAGACGCTAACCGAGCCATTCTACTCTGTAGCTCTAACCTATAGCATTTTCATTCAGTAAACATGTCCCATAAAAGCAATAATGATATAAAGTCAAGTAGATTGATCATTGTACGGAAGCCATCAGTCTATCATGTGTATAATGCGCTGAATGCTGTGCTTCGAAGGTACAGGGGCCATAACACGGATCACACAGAATTTCCTTTACGGCGACGTCTATGTTCAGTGTGCTTATGAACAGATATTGTACTGTTGTCGTGCTGTTACCCAGTGCCCTATGTGTGCAATCTCAGGATGTATACTTCATTCGGTTTTCTCTAACAATGAAGAAACAGTAGAGAGCATGGAGCAGACTCTGGAGCTGAGGTTGCAGGTTCAGGAAGACGTGCATGAAAAGGGAAAAAGTAAGAAAGAAATGAATAAGAGGGCAACTTAGGGAAGACGAAGCAGCGGCAGTCCTCTGCTTCAGTCGTGGCTGCGTGTGTTTTAAACTACCATTTTGTACTTGAGTTTCTCCTTAAGGGACAACCCTCCCACAACGCCTGCGTGAGATCAGTTAATGGGTTGAGATCAACACTGTCGATTTGAGTTTGTAGCCCATTTGCTTAGCTTTGAATCCTTAACTTATTAACAAAAGCCATTTCCTCCTTAGGTTGGAAATTTGGTGTAAAATAAAAATACAAAAAAACAAAAAACATGTTTGCTATAGTGTAATACTAGCTTTTAACCCACAGATCCTGGTGTATTTGATGCAAAAAGTAGAGTGCCTCCTGTCGTCGTGTTGGATCATGGTGGGATCACCAAGCAAAAAGCTCCGGTTTTGGTTTGATTTCAAGAAAGTCTTTTTATTTTGTGTGTTCTCTTCGGGGTGTAGGGTTGATCGGCCGTTGCCCTGAACTAACTAGGTCCGAAAGCGCCCTGGGAGAGATGCAGCAGTTCTAATAGATGTTTGCTTTCTGAGATAGTATCCCGGTACATCACATATCAGGACAGGATTTCCTAAAGGCACCTCAGAAGATCTTAGCACACCAAGGTACGGTGCTACTCTCCTGTTTCGATATCCCCCAGCCAATTCTTCGGTACAACACTATATTTGAACTGGCACTTTGGTACTTTGTGCTAATGGATGGGTCATATTTAATCAAGAGGATGTGTTTAGGCTTCGTCAAGCACTTAGTACACAGCATTGGAGCACTTTGAATAGAAATGGAATTGCCTTGGCTGTAGACGGAGGTGATTTTGGTGCTTTTGGGAAACCCCGGCCTGTCCGTTTGTCCATCAGCCCTATCTTCTGTTACTTGGTCTACCTGTGGATGCTGCTGTTGCTGCTATGTGATCCAATTAGCATGTACATAATGTAAACCATCGTAATAATAGCAACTAGCACTACAGATCCCACTATATGTACATGGCCATCCCTTTTTGTGTACAAATGTTTGTATGTATAAAAGACTGAATACAAATTGTGCAACATTTTTAATTAAAAAAAGAGACAAAACTCATCTGTATTATATTTTATCTCGTTTTGAGTTATATTTGTCAGCGTTGTTTTTCTTTTCTACAATAAAAAGGCAATTATTTATTTGTTAACATTATACAGTGCATTTTTTGATTTTTTTTTTTCTTTCTTTTATGGAGCATAGAGTAAATTATGTGTCAGTGTTGTCTGTGTTTTTTTTTTTTTTTTTTTTTTGACTTACTTTATAAACCTGAGACATCTAAGAGAGCAATACTGTTATGAAGCCTATATCCAGATCCCTAATTTTATGTCTCAAGACTGATACGTGTGTCTGTGTGAGAATCTATGTGTGCAAATGTAGATGGCCTTGTCTACTAATGTAAAATGATTTGTAGTGGAAACATTTATATTTTTATAAATAAATATTCGCAAAATATTTTCCAAAAAATGGACGATAACAGACCAGCCCTGTGTTTTTATTTTATTTTATTTTATTGTATCATGTGATGGGGTCACAAGCCGGCAAAATGACGCTGGCTTTACTGCAAGCGAATTTCCTCACACTTAATTGATGATAAGTGGACAAGTTTTTCAGAGCTGTCCGTCTGAATGAGGGTTGTTTGTAGCCAAGACAATCTCTGCCATCAACATCAACAGAAGGATTAGCTAATGCAATGTACAGTAAAGTAAAGGTAAGTAAAATTTGATTTATACATATATAAGATTTTTTTTTAATAAAATGTCACTTCAAAAAAAATCACAGATTGCTATGCTGATTTCAAAAAATGTATCTAAAGTTTACAAAGTAGAAAAACTCTTAGTATTCATTTTGAATTTTATTTAGAAAATAATAATATAATATAATGTATACACAATTATAAATATATAAGATAATATTTTTAATAAAATGTCACTGAATTTTTTTTTGAAAGTTTACTATGTTGATTTCCAAAAGTAACATTTATTAAAATAAATAATTATGCACAGACAAAAAAATTAAAATAATAACAAAATGGAAAATTAAAATCTGTATTCGATGAAATAATCATAAATAAATATTTGTATTTTTAATTTTAGCCTGAGAATATACATTGGTCTCCTTTCTTTGACGACTACTCATAAACTAGAATGAATATGAATGCTAACTCTGCTTCTGTTCCCAAGTTCAACTATATTTTAACCGTTGTTATTACAATAACTATTCTTAACCCAGCGTGTGCATAGTTATAGTGTGGAAATGAAAAAAATGAAACGCTGCTATTCAACATTAACCATTATTTATTTATTTATTTATTTTTGTCCCTATGTCCAGAATTACTATTATGTCCGTTAAAAGAATGTCTTCATACACATGCTAGACCATCTATTTCTCTACCTTCCCATACTGGCAAATACAAACCTCCCACTTCTGCTAACAAGCTTCCACTTTAAACACCTCTGCCTCTGTTTCTAATCTTTCCCACCCTGCTCTTTGCTATTCCTCGGCCACATCCAATAAAGCACTTTGCTTCCGCTCATCCGTGGTTAAAGTTGATTTGTTGTGTGGCTTTCTTACGGAAGGTCTGCGCTTTCTCTTTTTTCGCTGACTGGGAGGAGATGGGATGTGTCAGAGAGGGGAAAGAATGATGGTCGCTCTGGTCGATGTTGAAAGGCTGACAGTATCCAGATGTTCCCAGGCAGATGAGCACAGAGAGAAAACAGGACCTTGCTGCTCAAGTCAGGAAACAATGAACACAGTATGCTTGACAACACCACCAATGTTGCCTTGTTGTTGTCGATAAAACCTCTGCGGTTCTGAAAGCGTTGGGGTGAAGGGAAAAACACAGGCAAGGGCGGAAGTTTGGGAGGCGCGGAGAGTGAAAGTCGGGGGATGATGAAGCAATATAGCGGAGGCCAGAAAGCAGGTGTGCTGGAAGTGAGATGCGCGTGACAGTTCTGTCCAAGCTGATAAGAACTTATTGGACAATAATGCAGGAGAAGAATACCCGGCAACATTCATCATCCTTCTTGGCAGCGCGCTGCTGAAAAGCACTCCCCTAATGCAGACGCAGAAAGCATGGTTCTGCCTGGAGAGTAATGGTAATGAGAAAACAAAGTCATGATGTGTAAAATGAATTTTCCCCTTTGAATGGGGGTAACATAAAATCATCAAAAGTACAGCCTTGCAGTAAGACAGTGGTCCTTTTTTTTCCCAGATTGTTGTCAAGCGTCACTGTTTCTGTGTCTCCTCAGACATCACAGAGCCATCACTAACAGGGTGGTGCCACTGCTTTTTAAATTGGGTTTTATTTGAGTGAATAATGCGCTCTCTTCACGGGCCAAACCTGAGACCTAAAGCGTCCATTCATGCCAAGTTAATTTAATCTGCAAGCATTTTCAGCTGACTTGAGGCCCACGTTTATAATTGAGTGCATGTGGAGTTTGTGTAGTCACTTAAAAGCCGACTATATGAATGTGGAGAAAGAGCAGGACAGGCGCCCACGTCCCATCCTCCCCGTGTAGAGATGTATCCTCCCTTTGAAACATATTCTTTGGCCTCCCCTCTTTTTCCTCTTGGTTCAGTGAGAACTGACCTCCAGCTGTGTGCAGCTGCTTTACAGGGCCCGACGCCATGTTGCAAAGCAAATAATGCTCCGTTCGGCTACCCCTCCAGCCTACAGCGAGGATTTCATCCCTGCAAGCTCACTTCCTGGGTTCAGAGTTCACTGATAAAGGACCGGGATGTCATGTGTTAATTATCTCCATTTCACACCGTGTTTATCTGTCTGCAGCAGCCGATCGTGGAAGAATTACAGCTTCCAGTGTTGTGCCGAATGTGCAGGAACACACACAAAGCAGGTGTAGGGGTTGACACAAATAAGATCTCATATGTACACATGTACACTGCAGGGAGCACTAAGCTGTCACAATACTGCTCGCGCCGCACACGTACCAGCGCACACGTTCAGAGACAGGGGGATGCTGGTCGTCGGCTTTGTAATGTCTGTGTTCTCTGCGGAATCTGCACACATCCTGACTCCTCAATCATTTTATTACCAAAGTAACACGCAGTGTTATCATCACAGTGCACACTCACACACGGGTCCCAGGACTACAGTGCTCAGACTGCTTCTGTCACTTTAACAAATGACGCCATCACAAAGGGAAGGGAGGCTATCATCACGGCCTCCTCACCAGTGGTGGTACAGCGGAGAGACAGCGACCAAATATTTGTCTTTTCAAGTGGAAAGCACATGTGGCTGTGCATTTTGATCAACCTGTACTATAACTAAAACCGCTCGCAGTGAGCTTCATCAGGAGTGATGAACTCGCAAAAAGACATCAGTTTAAAATCTCTCATGGGAGTATTCATGGTAACAGTATTAATATATCATTTTGCTCCGTCCCTCGTGTTTCTCTCTAAGAGTTGGCGGGGATATTTTTTAAATGTGTTGTTGATTGGTTTTCCAACAGTATGGTCTATGTGGGCACATACATCTCACACAGGTGCTCGAGGTGTTTTGAGTGTACACAAGCTTGGCGTCTTCAGACTTGGGCCAATTGGATTGCATCCCATGCCATCTAATTAAGGCCTTATGATTACAGTATTTACCCAAAGTTGTTTTGCCTTCAGCCTTTGGAGATGACTAATGCAGGGCTGGCAAATCCCTACGCTGAGAATCCCTGGTGTGCCTCACGTCTTCAACCCACACCACATCCTAACAATAGTTTGGTAAGATCTGAGGTTCGTGCAGTCAACTCGCATCTTTATAGATCCTGGCTCTTTAATTCAATGGGATATTGTTAGGTTGAGTGTTAAAATGTTCTGGTATACCGTCTCAAAATAACAATGAGAAGCACTGGTATAGTAAAAGCTGCCCGCTAACAATCGGCACACAATCACCGTGAGAATGTCTTATGCCAGTGTCAGCATTAAATCCTACAGCCTCTCCGCCAATGACTTTGTGTCTTGTTTAGAGATGGATTCGATTTTTTTGCAGCTCTTACTTGGGTTAGAATTTGGGTTACTGTTATATTACATTTAGGAAGTTTCACGCTTACTGTCCAGACCAGAAGCACTTGGACTGAAACAACTGATGGCATTTCATGTTTACACACAAACTAATAAATCTGATTGCAACATGTGTTTACCTCAAAGATCTTCAACCGCAACATAAAAGCCTGCGTAATATTGTCCACGTCCCCTTTGGTGCTTCCAGACCTGCTATATACCACACTCGGGACCCATTGGAGGTGTCCCGTGGTATCTGACACCAACAATATCCTTTGGGCCTTGTGTGACGGCACTGGGCCTCTGTGAATCGGCCTTGTTCAGCACATCCCGCTATTGTTTGATTGGACTGGGATCTGGGGGGGTTTCAAGTGCTGAGCAACTCCTGAGCATTTTTTTTTTCTCGGTGCACTACCTTGCCAGAGGAGGCTGCCACCACAGAGGAGTGCCACTGATGTTGTCGTTGGACATATTTTAGGTGGCTGGTACATGTCAAAGTGACGTCCACATGAACGCCCCGCAACTACGGCTTCCCAGTTAAACATGGCGTTGCTACAAGATGATCAATGTCATCTGCTTCACGTTTCAGTGGTCGCAATAATGGGGGATTTTCGAAGTTGTGTAATTTGCCACAAACGCTAAAAAAAAAAAAAAAAAAAAGAAAAACAGTGAACTCTGGATCATAGCCCAGAAGACTTTAGAGGAAAATCACAGTGAGAGTGTAATAATGAACCTGAGGAGGAGGTGTTATTACCACTCCCTACAGAGTGTCTGCTGTTGGACACCGCTGTCTATACCAGGAAGAATTGATTTTCCATGAAAGCTGAGTGATGTGGAGGGACTGCTGGCCCTCTGATGCCACCACTCTGTCATCCCTCTCTTTCTATCTCTTTACATCATCTGTGTCACTCCCCGTTCCCCCTTAACATCAGCCTTCTTTTCTGTTTTCCTCTCGGTCCACTGTCTTTTCCTCAGTCTTCACCTATCCGCGCTCTGTCCTCACATTTCCCCTTTGCTCCTCTTTCACCTTTAACACGTCGTCTTCTCTCCTTTACTTTTCCAGTCAGCTCTGCTTCACTGGCATCACACGGTAATGAACGTACAACCAGTCTGAGGTAATAACATCGCTGTTTCTGTCGCGGGCAGGATGACAACACGATAACATCACGAGGCTCAGTAAGGGCCCTATTTCCACTGCTGTCACATTCTTTGCATCATTCACATAATTTCACACAGTTGAGTGTGATAGCCTTTATTTGGAACAACATGGCTTTTGTTTAGTCGTGCTGAGCTCTTACAGATTTTTGCCAGAGGGTTTCAACCCATGTTAAATGAATTATTCAATAAGGGAACCTAAAAAAACTTCTCCTTTATAGTCTAGCCAATCAAACAAACATATATACAAAGAAGCCTTTACTGTGTGAACTGACACGTGTAATGAAGATGTCAGTTATTGATTACAGTTATTGATGTAATTTGTCTGGAAGTACAGTATGTAATATTGATATACTGTGTAACATACAGTGATGAGGCATAACATTATGACCACCTTCCTAATATTGTGTAGGTCTCCCTTGTTCTTCCAAAACAGTCACGACTCATCAGAGAATGGACATGGGCCTTCTGAGGGTGTCCTGTGGTGGTTGGCAACAGAATGGTGTTAGTGGGGGCCTTTGGGTCCTGTGGGTTGTTCTAGTGCATCCCACTTGATCAGTTTGAGATCTAGTGAGTTTGGAGGCCTGACCTACACCTTGTGCTATTCTTCATGTTTTTGCATCTTGCTGGGGATGACTGCGGCCATCAAGGAGTGTCATTGCTATGGGGCGGGAGTGCCTGGTCTGGTCTACGTAACATCCATATGAATGCCAGGTTCAAAAGGTTCCTAGCAGAACATTGTATTATCACAAGATGGTCAATGTTGTTTACTTCACCTGTTCTTGGGAGCAATCGCTCTGTCACAAAATCATTTATATTCAAAACTGTAGTCATCACTGAATTCATGTTATCACAAACCGCATATGCAACAGGTGGGTTGAACACTTCCCTGTCAGTACTCCTACTATATCTGTACAGTGTGATTTTGAGTCACATTTTTAGATTTTGCAAGACGGAATGATCCTGGATGACCTAATAAGTGATTTGATTTCAAACACGCCATAAGTAATTATGACATAGCCCATTTTTCAACTTAGAATGCTCTCCCATTTACACACTTAGTCCAACACTCCTGGAGTGTAGGGACCACCTGTGACAGTGTGACTTTGCATCCAAGAAAACACAGGCCTTCACTTTAACTGCAGACCTCATCAATTTGGTTTCCTTGGAAGCCAGAAACTCGGGGTGTTTCCACTGCTTCAGCACTTTCGTCTCTTTGCTGGTGTTGCCACTACGTCCTTGTGGACCTCCTTGTGTGATAAGCCCTTGAGGGCAACGTGGTCCATTTTCTACGACAGTGCTGCCCTGAACCCGGAACGTGAAACTGAAATACAACAAAAGTTATTCCTTTCAAACCCTCTGCATGATCACTCAGGGTTGAACTGCATGTGCAGGTGCTGAAAGCTGTATAACTCATCTTCTTCTGCCTTATTGATAACGTCTGTTATAAAAGCAAACATGTCAACATGGCAAATAATTTAGTTTTGTTATTTCTTTAAAAGTTAGGATTTCCCCTGATGCACACACACACCTTCACAGAAACTCATGGGGGCTATCTATTCTTTGTGTCTTTCATTCTATCCATTCCCCCGTCTTTCCATCAATATATTAAAGCCATACATCACCGGGATCAAACCCAGTGTGTGAGAGGCAGCGACCGCCTGATTTAGTGCTGAATTTCCTCTGTGTCTACGAGTTTTATGAGCAGGGTCGAAGGCCACGGATACGAGGGAAACGCTTCAGACGAGGTCCCTCTTTGACTACTGGTATTTCTGCCACTTTTCGTGCCTCCTCGTGCAGATTGACCTCAGTGAATTGCAAGGCCACATGTTAATGCCACTATCAACTTAAGCAGCTGAGCTCCAGAAGATGCCTCGGCCAGCGCTTCGCCGGCTGCTGCAGCGGTTAAACAACGGCCATATGTATATATACTGTATATCCTCAAGTGGGTCGCCATTTGGTTGCAACATTACTACCGAATGCACAATAACTCAACACCATGGAAAGAGCCAGGGCTTTGCAACAAATAACTCAAATGTTAAGCATGTGCTATTGAGGATTCATAAAAAAAAGTGCCTTTCAAGACGGGTCAAGATAGTGAGATCATTCTGTCGAATTTAAATCTTTTAAGAGTATGGTTTTGTTGAGTGGTGAATGCATTTCCTCACTGGCATCAATGAAATTTCATTTTTATTATGACGCACATGCATTGCACAAAACGTATAATTGAGTTTCCCTACAGCTTACAATGTAAAGACAAAAACATTAAGTATAGTACAACATGTGGAAATCCTACTCTTTTTTTTTAATGCTGCAAATGGAGCTGGTGTATTTATCCAGTCTAGAAGGCCATACGCCAGGACCTCTGATCTAAGCAATGAACACAACACAGATCTGCGCTTGCAAACATAAATATAGAGCACCGGGCAACTGAGACATAACACAGTGAAAACAACAAATGACACAAGGCAGCGCACTGCTGAGACCGTACGGCCTGCATGCATGGATGCTTCCACACAGTGCATAAAAGCAAGATTTCTATCTCTGTCACATTCGCTGTCTCTCTTTCTCTCCCTCCCCACTTCTCCTCTTTCCTCTTGTGTGTTTCCATGTCAGCCGAGGAGACATGACAAGTTCTTTCCGGCCTTTCCCCGAAGTAAGCCAGCTTACCACAGGCCGTCGGTCAGCCAGCCAACCAGCCAGTCAGTCAGTCATTCAGTCGTACCGCGCTTGTCCTGCAGGAATGTGGTGGAAGCGTCCAGCCCTGGGTTAGCGCTTTCAATCGTCAGTCTTTTCATTTGCAATGTGATCACGGTGGAGATGAAAATGTGGAAAAGCACGGGCATGTCAAATGGCCACGGTAAGGGCATTATGTTGAAAAGCCATAAATGTTACAAGGCTCGCGTATGTGTAATCTGTTTATACAACCAGGATGTATAATTTGATGCTGGTTCCATTTTTGAAAGTGGATCCATTTACAGTCAAACTTATGCTTGATGCTGTGAAGCTAGTTGATGACTGACTTGCAGGAGGCTGTGTCGCAGGGCTTCGCTGTGATGTTTCCCCCTTGTTCCCTTTCATGTACACACATAAGGAAAGCTAAGCTATTTATTTTCGTGTTAATTCCGCCTGACATTTACAATTACCACTGCGTTTGGTTCCAGCCAGGCCTGCTTTAATAGGGCTGTTGACTGTCAAACTTGGTTAGGTCTCTTTAGATCTCAGCCCTCCTTTCATGGGGACCTTATTGTTTGTGCGAGTGGGTGTACGGAAGAGGGACGTATGTGTGCGGAAATATTTGCTCACACGTCAATGTGAACAAGTGCGAGCGGTAAGTACGGCAAAGCGCGCGTGGGATATTTTCACAGAGCTTTTTTTTCATTATTATTTTAAGTTTGTAACAGCACGCGCACCTGCACATATGCCGAAAGGCATTTACAGGCCTGGCGAGGACCGACGAAGGGCCGGATGGAGCTTATTGCTTCAAAAATGATAAAACCTTCCCACTTCCGATGATTGTCGCAAGAGGGGAAAAGGCATTAACAAGCCGGGCAGCGCTGGCTGGGTTTTCATGCTCGCTGATTCTGACTTCCTCTCCAGTTACAGCCGCCCATACAGTTCAGGGAAGTGGCTGCAGTAATGCACTAATGACAAGAACAGTTAGCAGGGGACAGATAGACAGACAGACAGACAGACTCGTGGGGACTGTCAGACATGTTGCTATTGATTTGGTAAGATGATACTTTGTCCTAATGGAGGCATTATGATGTTAATACATCATTATAGCAGGCCACAGGAGGAACAACCCTAACATTTAGGGGCAATAAAAACCTTTTTGCTCTATTGATCAAATGTCTGCATACTTGTATACTTATATATGCACGTAGTTCACATTTTATATGTATTATCTGTCATTTATATTTTCATCTAAGGGTTTAAATTCTAGAAATATAAAGCACCCAATCTAAAAACTGTGTTTTCTTTTAATTATTCTGATATATCAGTGAACAAGAGACAGAAAAAACGAGTGAAAGCATACATGCAAGACCAACGTTAGATGTTGACAAAATCTCAGATTTCATTTTAGAGTGCTTCATGGCAAACTGAAATGGGCCAAACTGGCAGATGGGAGACAGACAGACTCGCACACACTCAGGGCACCTTGCCTACTTTCCCTTATAACAGAGGTATGGCTATCAAAGCCCTTGTAATGATGTGATGGTCCGCTAGCGCCTCAGCCTCTCTGGATGGAAAATATGAGGAGAGATCCCAGTAAAGGTCCAGTCTGATCAAATGCAAGCCACACAAATGCCTTCCCACCTCCCTCCCCCCGGTCTCCCTTCTGCAAGGGAAGGTGGCGAGATCATGAACGAATATTTTCATTGTATTAAGAAGCTTCATTCAGAAACCCTAGTCCTCATCAGGCTTGTAAGCTCTACTAGCAAAATACCTACAGGGATGATCTCTTCATCCTACTTGGAAATTCCTTCTTCCTTCCTCAGTTCTCGTCCACAGAATACGCACTGTTCCCAAACTGACATCATACGACGGAAGAATACTGTCAGTGGGTGAGGAATGTGGCTGAAGGTGGCCCAGTATGAGTTAAGGTCAAGGACATTTGGTTGTCATTAAGGCTGGGCCCTGCACTCTGAGTTGCAAAGAGGATATACAGTCTGAGTGTTTTGATCTCTCCTACGGGTCACTAGATAAATCTGAAGAGTGTCAAAACAGAGAACTAGAAAAAAAAAGAGATAAATAGAAGCATCTTCTGCTACAGATTTATTAAATGTTGGAGGAATTAAAGTTTTTTTTGTGCCTTGAAGATTTTTTTTTTTCACAATACAACATATTTGAAAGAACATTTGACTTTCAAGCTGAACGTTTTCAATTTTAGAAGTTATAAAACACATAAAGTTGGTACCATCTGGTTTTTATACATTTAGAAAACAACATCTTAAGTTGGGATTTTTGTTGGCTCCCTAATAAATTATGATCTTAAGACTTTTTTTTGTTTGTTTTTCTTTTTGTAACGCTGTTTATTCTCAGGTTCACACACAATATTTATATATAAAAAAAAATTCTTTGTGGGAATGTGTATTTTCTCACACCATGTTAAACCTCTTTGGGAGGTTATGAACAATAACATTCAATGATTTTGGTTTGTATAGTTTTGAACAATTAATGCTTCAACAAATTAAGTTTTCTTTCTGTTTTTAGCCTTATTTGACTATAGCAAGACATACACTACCCATGCTCAAAGTCCAGAGTCCTACATCACATCTTGTCGCACTTCACAGTATGATTTTGATTATCTAAACAGAAATTCTCCCAGGAAATCAGACCTGGGCCTTTATTTAAACTTCACATATTTCAGACCGTTTCAGTCATCTCACCTCTGCCGGGCTTGGAAATCTCATCTGACAGACTCAATCCCTATCTGGGTGAGATCAGAAAGCCGTCATCACGGCCCGAGACCATCTGTTTACACCGAGACGGGCCGCAGAGCTCTGAGTAAGGGTTACCCAACACCGCCAGACGACGCAGCTGACTCCCAGCGCCGAAGCAGACCTTGTGGAGCGGGCGGCCGCGGCTCTGCAGAGATCTGATCATGGATGTAGTCTAAACAATGCAAAACAAGTGGGGTGCCGTGGAGGCAACAGTTAGGACGAAGCTGATGAGCTGACTAAGCTCACATGCTGAGCTGCTTCTCCGGGTCAGCACGTTCTTTGTCCTTTGCTTTCTGCGGTGAATATGATGCAGTTTGGTCAAATATCCACTGCAAATGTTATACAGTGTTGTTAAGCAAGCAGTACAGTTGTGTTTAACTGCTAAATTAATACATTTCTATAAAAAAATACTGGTTAAGTAGTAATTCAATTGTAAATAGTGGTAATTTTAGTTTTATAACAGTTAAAATACAGCTGTTCTCTGTATCAACTGAATATAGTGAGAAGCTATGCAGTCTTGATACCTGCATAGTTGTGAGCAGTATTACAGTAGTAGGTTCCCTTGTAAATGGAAACAAGTGTAAGTGTACAAGTGTAGTGTTAGTAGTATATCGTGTGTGTGTGTGGAAGGGGTATATACAGTTCGGTTGCATTTTGCACAGAAGGCATTCTTGCAGGGCGGTGTGTGTGGAACACCCAAAAAGGAAAACTCTTACAGATGTCATACTGCTGAACTGTGTTCAACTCAGCTGGAAATATCGCCGCAGTCATACATTTATGTCCCGCAGAAAGAGTTATCGTGCTCTTTGTTGTAGACTCTCACCCAAAGGTGCTACAGGAAATTCTGGAAATCAAGTTAAGTCGCAAAGACAGATGTTCTCGGAGAATACCGTCGGAGCGCAGCTGAGTTTTTATTTGTTTCATTCTCGTGCATTTTCTCTCCCAGCGTCCCTCTCTGCTACAGACTCTGAGATTTTTTTTTTTTTTTTCCAGCTTTAACTTTGTATTTTTACCTACATTGATGAATAGCTAATTTCAAGAACATAACCAGAAACGATGGTCTGTGTATGTGATTTTCTCAGATGAAATGTTTTAATATTACGATACATACTGTATTTGTGTGTTCGTCTTACTGGCATGGTTTTTAAATATTAAGAAAAAAATCAAATCGTTATTGTTATTGCTTTTTTAACAACTGTTATTATTAGCCAGAATGTGTCCATGCATTACAGATAAAGAGGCAAGTAATTAAATATAATCATAAATGACTGAATGAATAGTTTCCATGTGTTTCCACGTAGTATATACAAATATACTACAGAGGTTTTACATGCACTTGTGCGAGAAATTTATGAGGGTGTAATGGCATATAACCAGGAAGATGTTGAACCTCAACAATAAAATCAAAAAACAAAAGTCAGAGACAAAATACTCACATTTCACTTGCTTTTTTTTTGTTGTTTTGTTTTTTTGGCTCACCTCACAAAAAGCCTTCTGGCTCAAATGTTTCCTCATAGCGTTGTGATGTGTCAGCTCTGTTCATGATGGAAGTTTACGATCGCACGGGAGGAAAGAATGAAAGAAAAATATATATAATATAATAGTAATATAGCAATTCTACTCACAATAAATAAATACATACTAGTTACTTTCTCATGATCCACATGTTGACAATGGCAAAAATAAATACAATTAAGTTTATGTTAATTGGGTTTTGTCTGGATTTAGTTGTGTTATTTATTCCAGCATACCTTTCTGCAACAGGCTCAGCCCAATAACTTTATTTAGTCTGTTTTTCGTGTTCCTCACTCGGAGAAACCACTGACTGGGTTTGTCTTGTCACAGAAATGTACTTAAAAAGGCTGCGTTTGAGACCACATTTTTATTTTCATGCACTGAAATCCACAGCAGACGCAACGGCAGCACCACACTTTACAAGCAAGTGATTCATCCAGGCACAGTAAAAGCTGATTCCACACAACAAGTCGGCCATGTCTGTGCGAGTTCACACCTAATTTTCCCATTCGGTTACTTCTTTTCAGCTTCTTACAGCTGGTTGTGTATTGACATCTGTGCAACATCTCCTGGTTCACTCAGGGCAGCACAGATCTGTCGTCCCTCATTTCTGTTCTCATCATCTAAAAGTCTCACATGTCACTAAGTGAATGAAACGACATAACACACGATGTACTGCAGAAGCAGCTTGTCTGAATATAAAACCTTATAATAAATAAATTTCTAGTGGGTCAGCCAACAACAACAGACATTAGCAAGCAATTGTCTCATTCTCCAGCTACATTATTCCCATATACTGTGTAATTCCCCCTTTGGCGTAATTGCATGTAAAAGCCATTATCATCTGGGTCCATGCTAATCATATTTTGAGGCCGGGCTCTGGGGTAATTGTTGAACTTTCTGTCAATGTGTGGAGATAGAAATGCAATCCTGGCACTGGCATCGCTGCAGCTGCTTCCCCTTTCTGGACCGAACCCCTAAACCACTACAGATTGCTTTTCATTCAGGCCTGTAGCGGACAATGGAGCTGATTTAAGTTCTTTTAGATGACTTGGAGTTTTTGCTCTTGTTACCGTACCTTGAGAGTTGGCACCTCACTCCTCGGGATGAAAGATTGAGTCCAGCGCAGCTCAGCCACAGTGGAAAGACAGAGAGAGAGAGAGAGATAGAGAGCAAGAGAAACGCCAGCAGAGGCTGGATGAAGGGGAGAGAGAAAGAACAAAGGGAGGGGAAAGTGGGATGGAGAGCTTCATGTTGACGGCGTATGCAGAGACAGCTGTCTCAGAGCAGCTCGCACTTTGGAAACACTTGCAGACTCATCAGTCAAAAGAGCCGCACCTGCACTGTGTGAGAGAGATGTACGCGTGCAATCATGTGTCAGTGTGCGTGGGCACATTTATGTGTAGGGTAGATTACATTTTTGGAAACGCTGAGCTGAGTGTATTTACATTTCTTTATGCTCCGTTTACATCTGTTGCATGAGGATTACTATGCTTTAAATTTCCTCTCACTCTGCATAAACACATTGTTTCCAGAATGCGTTCACCACTCGAGTGACTGATACGGACTGACATACTGATGACCCACACAAACAATGGGATATTTGAATAAACCCGGCAATAGCCAACATTTGTAGCAGTATTGCACAGACTAGAATATCACCTAGGAAGTCAGTGTTTTACTCAGAATGTGTCCCTAGGCAAGTTAAAAAGTTAAAGGTTATAAAATGGCAGCAGTGGCATAAAATGATACAGTTCATATGAATAATAAATTTGGATATTAGTTTGGAAATGGCTGTTTGCTTGTTTTGGCATAATAACCAGCGAGTGGACAGCAACTCAAATTGAAATGTTCTCCAAGGTTCCACGACGTGCTAATGCACACATACAAAGTGTGAACAAATACATTCATAACCACTAAGACTCATTCATCACAGTGAAAGGCGGTAATGATTCTGGCGTCACATTTGCTCGGGAAAATATATCGCTCCTAATTACTATGCCATCAAGCCGATTCAGCCTCGTGGTATATCATACATTATGTGGGCTTGAATCACAATCAGAGGGTTTGTGCTTCCTGGGTTTCTCTGCTACTGGAAGGGGAAAAAAAAGGGGGGGGGGGGGGGTATCCTTAGGTGGTTGTACAGGTACGTCAATCACTCACATTCACAGTGTAACACATTTGAATGTCTAATACAATTATTGTCATGGTTTACTCCCCCACAGCATCACAGACATGCCTTAAAATAACTTTCCAGTTTTTATCTTTAACTCAGCGATTAACAAAGTGCTCAGTATGCTTCTATTGCATATGAAAGGACATACTTTTGATGGAACAATTGCATCTTGCACCCCCACATAACACTGACTATGTGGGGGGTATTATCAAGGTTGGATCCTAAGCTGTTTAGAAAAATATAGCCAAGAAAATACAGGTTTAAAATAAAAATTTCTGAAATATTTTGTGATTCGCAAACATTGCCACTTTATTATATTTGCAACAGAAGCACTGCTTGCAGAGTGGTATAATATAAGTTAATGATAACTCCTAATTTACTTCTTCTGGTGTACTTCCTTGTTTTCTATTCCTTGCTGTACAGCTGTCATCAACAACAGGAGACACTCATTTCCCTCAGGTATTTTTACTTTCTTCTAACACACCTAATGTTAAACAAAAATAGTATATCTATTGTAAAATATATGAGGCACCCTACTGCTGATTGAAATGGTTCTATTATTATTTTTAAAAAGGTTAAAATACATTTTTTTTTTAGTTTTGCTTTAGCTGTTAATTTTACATCTTTAAACCAACTCTTTTACATATTCTTAACATATACTTAAGAATGGATGCTCTCTCCTAATGCTGCCACCATGTCCTTATAGACCTCCTTGAATAATCAGACAAGAGACCAAACAACTGTGCGATTTTTCCAGACACTGTTAACTTGCAATTTTCAGTCACCCGAACTTTAAATACCACACGAGTTATTAACTTGAAATTAAGGAGTTGAACTGCACGTGCATGTAACAAGAGTCACGTGACATACAGTATGTCCTTCTAGCTTAGGCCAAAAACGTATCAATCACCCTAATAGTATATGGTATCGTTTCAGTACTAAATTATTTTTCAGCCATTCTGCTTGAAGCCAGAGAGCTGCTAACCAGCTGCTGTGGCTTGTCTGGTTTCCCTCGGAGTAGCTGTCTTAAGTGTGACACTGACCTGGGGGGGTAACGGTGCAAGTACTTGCAGTGGTGTTGTTGTACACCAACATTAAATTGGAAGCATAATGTGGTAATTTAAATAAAATTCAGATGACAAAGTGTACATGTCGCAGTACTGAATATGGCATGAGTTAATGTGACTTCCTACATGTTCGCACAAGCTGCCAGAGCATCGCGCAGAGAAGTAATGACGGGAACAAAGAGTCTTAGTCATGAACATTTTCAGATCTGCCAAATCTATGGTTAGTCATTGCTATATTAGACAAGTTAACCTCCAGTCTAGAACACTGTATGACAGCAAAATCTCAAACTCAATCGAAGCCGGAAAAAATCTTTACTGTGGCCGTGGTAGCAGTCACAAAAATCACAACAACATCCTGTACTCCTTTTTACAGAGTCATACAGAGGCCAGTTTGGAAGCGTATAAAAGCAAGTTTATATCACATGAACCCTGCAATCTGCTCCTGATAAAGCAGATTATCCAGCTTTCAATTAATACCAGAGTTGAACTGCAAACCACTGAGCAATGAAGGGACTAATTCCTTAAACAGCACAAGGCTGTGTGCGTGAGTGTGCCTGTGTGAGTGAAAGTCAAAGAGTTCACTGAAATGAGGTCTTTCTGCTTGCATGTTTTGATACTGTGAGCTTGTAGAAAAGTCAGAATGTCTTGAACACAGACCCCCAAGGTCAGCACACTCATAAGGAAGCACTCACACACACGCTGGGGCGCTGAAATCAAAGCCTGACCATCACCCGCCTTCCTGAAGCTTCCACGGCAGCAGTTACACAGCGGCCGTTGCCTAGTGAAAAGCAGGATAAAGTGTGGTTAACTGATGAATGCCGCGATCACAGTGGCATTCATCAGAGTTGTGTCACAGCCTCTTGCCAACCAACCAGTTATTGCCAAGCACATCACCCAAAGATGCCGGATTGAAATGGAAATGGCGTGATTAATGACATCAAAGTGAACATGTCGTCTGTGCACACCCCTTTTAAAAAATGGAGCCCCTTCAGATGAATGGGAACGAGGAGGACATGAAGGAAGCTGGAAATAAAAACAGCTAATTTTTTCAGGCAGAGAATCCTTGAGGAGAACCAAAGTACTGGAGGTACAGTACGTAGAGTGCTTCCTATTCCTGTTGATTTCCAAACTTCAGGCTTATTGTGACAGTTACACAAAGGGTCGTCATCAGTGACACATGTTTGTTGTAAACCTACACACACTTCTTCAAATAGACAGACATACTCAAAGTTAACCTTCTATGGCTTCATGTTGGGCAGCATGAACTGTCCTCTTTGCTCACATGAAAGAATAGAGTGCTGGATTACAGGCCCGTATGGACCCAGTGTTAATGTTTAATGCGTGCCTTAGGGCTGAGCATGCTTATTACAGATTGGCCGAAGCAACTGTTGCATTTCAGAAGGTCTGGTGTACGGATGGAGCTGTTTATACTGTACTTCTTAGTGTAAACTGTATAACTATTACAGACCGTGGTGGCTGATGCGGCTGGCATGATGTCTGCTTCTCTAATGTGTGAAGATCTGGCCGGCTGGAGTTTCTTCGGGTATTTGCTGATTCATTATTGATGTTGAAGGGCTGCAGTTGTGTGTTGGAAGCCGCAGTTGTTGCGCATTTGAGAAGATTATGCGGCAAATGTGTGACGATGTTGTGAAGGGGAAGTTTGCAGCATACATTGAGCGTCACAAACGGCATATTCCACAAGCAGATATGTAGAGCATATTTTTTAAGTGTTAATTGCAGAATACAGTATGTTCAAAAAAAAAAATGACTCACACATTTATGTGTGCATGCATTGTGTAAATGTGTGTCCACTGAAACACATATACATGGACTGAAAAGGGCTATACAAAGAAGGAGAGAAAATAAACTTTCAAAAATCAATGCACTGGTTTCCACAGTCCTCAACAATAAACACTCACAAGCAGACAAATGCACTGAAAACAGATGGAGGTTTTCACATGTTCTGTGATATGGTTGGAATCTTGTCATTGGTGCCAAAGTGTGGTGCAAAATGGTGTACAATGAAAACAGCACTCAAGATGTGCTTTAGGCTGCCAGCAGTTCCACTGGCATGCAAGGACACAATTTCTACCAGGAATGAATGTGGGGGGAAAGAAACCCTCGTACTTTTCAAATTCATATCATTGTTCCCTTCGTGTTTCTTCTGATTTTCATCTCTCACATCCCCGTGTGTTTTTGTCTCCTAGTACTGCATGAATAAAGGTCCAAGTTAAAGCAACTATGCAGAATTTTTGTCTCCTCCTCCGGGAAGTGAGAGTACTACCCAAGCACAAATAGTAAACAAACTGTGTCGAGATATAGCGTATACTTATAGTCTATTCTATACAGCCACTTCTCCTTTTTGATCTTTCTCTTAATAAAAAAAAAAAAAAATCTGCAGCAATAGCAATCTGAGTTTGCTGTCACCCTAAAGTCTTTTAAACTGTGTTTTCTCTGAACGTTTTGTGTCAGGAGCTTCTATTTGTTATTATCTCATTGTTTCTGACCCAAAGAGATGGTGAATTCATAGAACCTAAGTTACATTCGTGACCTTTTAAAAAACATGTACAGTGGAACAGTGGCGTGGTGGTTAGCACTGATGCCTCACAGCTAGAAGGTTCCGGGTTCGTATCCATTGGCTTCCTCCCTCTAGGTTAGGTTAATTGATTCTAAATTGGCTGTAGTGTGAGCGGTTGTCTGTGTTTCTCCCAGCTTTAACAAAATGTTGATATTTTAATTTGAGGCACCTTAATTATTATATGGCACTTCAGATCAGTGAAAGTTAAAGGTCATGCAGCTTACTTCATTTGCGTCGGTTATGGGAGTTGTCTCCAGCCTGAAGGAGAAGCCTGCACCTCTTTGTACATTTTTGTCTTCCTACTTTGTACTAAATGTGGTAACTGTTTGGAAGAAGAGCACATGTGGGCGAACACCTATTTCTAATTTAAAGGCATAACACACACACACACACACAAAAAAAAACCTGGTTAAGAAATCATTTCAGACCGTATCGTCAGACTGTAGGTGTGATAGGTGGCCATGAAATATCTGAAAACTACAGCCACTTTTTTTAGCTTTGATTTTCAAACTGTGGACCCCAACATGGTCAGGTTTCCTGATGATGAAATGCACTAGCCACCTTGTGCCTTCAGACCACAACAAATAACACGGTTTTAAATGGTGAAGTGGCAGAGAAATGGCATCTGAGGAGAATAAGACCTGGTATCGATTTCAGTTTAGGGCTGTGTGTACACGTTGGTGTTTGAGTGAATAAGTACTCATAAATTCGGGCAATATTTCATTTAGTATGTGTTTGTCACTTTATATAAATAGTGTACATCACATTTAGAAACGGACCTCATAGGAGAGTGTTTATGTGGTCTGTGAGGTTTTCCTCTCCTAGGGAAAAAAAGCAAAGCATAAGTGGAATAAAATTGATGGTGTTTGTTTGAGTAAAGCCTTAAACACGAGGAAAACCGAAAACATGTCATGCACTCAGCTGTCTGTTTAGGGGGAGCTGTCATTAGGTGATCGGACATTGTTTCTAAACATGTCAGACGCGGCTTGTGTTTGTTATAGGGTAAATCCGTGTGATTCGGACCCTCGGCTAAATTAATGACTGCCATATGATTAATAGGTCCGATACATGAAGGACCACCATGATGGAGACATTGAAAGCAGCATGGAAGCCTTATTAAGTACATTTATGAAGAATTTTTAGTCATTTTTGTTGACAGGAAAATTATACAAAGAAGTTCTGTATTAGGCCAGAAGTAGCTGGGCAGATCCATTTCTTTTAGAATTACTGTAAACTGTGTATTTCCAGGCTTTACACATTAACTGATCTTAAATTTTCTATTTGCCCATTGCTCCTGTCTAAATGGTTTGGATATGCTAACAGTGTTTTTTATTGCTGAAAATGTTTACCTGATGTATATTTGCATATTTATCTATTGCCTATATGTAAGTAAACAATGAGCATATACTATACTGTATATATATGTACCATAGAAGTAGGGTTATCTACTGAAATAATTATTTCAGTAAAATTAACATGAAATGAAACACATTTTGCTGTTTTAACTGTTTACCAAAGCATATAATAGTTATCAGATGGATGTGGGCTTAAACTGCAGTTGTGTGGATGCAATTGCGTTGTTCAAAAATATATGATATGATTCAGAATTGGACTAATGAGTATAATGATAAATAAAATGTCCATTCTTTGTCAAAAGACCTTTAGAGACAATTGCTGCCTCAAGTCTGAAACCAAAGAATGGCTCTCCTCCTTTATGACACTTTGCATGAGTCTCATGAGTCTTTCTGCCTCAAGTTTTGTTTTCAGCAAATTAAATGCATGCTCGATTAACTTTGCATCATTGAGTTGAATCTGAGTTGACAATATTTTCGTATACGCTCCTGGCTTCCACATTCTGTCACATCATCAACACCAGTGCCACTGGAAGCTGTGCATACCCATGCCATCACACTGCTTCCTTGTTTTAGATGATGTTGCTTCGTATCAGGAGCTGTTCCACACCTTCTCCATACGCTTTGGTACAGATTGATCTTAGTCCTATCTGTCCAAAGAAAGTTGTTCCAGAATTGGAAAAGCAGTCCCTTGGTAACAGGAACTGATGCAATATGGTTACTGCCACATCAGACATACAGATATGTCTACAGAATTTCTTCATACAGTTTGTATTATCACATGAACAATTGATCGGCTGTGTTTCACAGTAGCTTTCATAACTCAAACTCTTCAAGAAAGCAGAATTGAATGCACCACAGTCTTTTAACTATCACACGTAGCCACAGGGGGCGCTGATGCCGTTACGCAACAAGTAACAGTGTGTTGCTTCAAACAGTAAAGGGGAAAATGGAGGCCATTTAGTTACAGAGAAGTAAGCATTGAGCACTCTGTACAATGTTGTACGCTATTTTGTATCTGTAATAAATTAAGATATATATAAACTGTATATACAATCACTGTTGGTGAATCAGTTGGTTCCTCACCTGAGGGACAAACAGCCTCCTCAACCTGTCCGTGGTGCAGGACAGAGACAGAAGCCTGTCACTGAATGAGCGTCTCTGCCTGATGGTGTTGTGTAGAGGGTGGTGGATATAACTAACATAACTGTTTTAATGTGACTGATACCTTGCAAGGTCATGTCATTGTTTTTTTAATTTTTTTATTTTTATTTGTCCTTCTGTTTATCTTGTGCAAGTCATTAAACTAAATATACTGAGTATTTTACACATAACACAGGTGGGTAGAGATAATAATAGGAGGTGGGCCAGAGGACGTCCAATTACCCACCCATTAACGTAATATAACAAAACGATTTTAAAACTTTGTATATACGCTCTGCGGCTTCCATTTTCACAAACCAGTGAGTGAATGTGTGCAATGGCACGTTCTTGAGGTTCTGTGCTTTGCATCTAAAAATACAATGGCAGATGGATGATGCTAATTGGCTCTCTGAAAATCTAAAAGCAATGCGATGATGGAGGGGACAACACATGGTTCTGTCGGTGCACAATGTGTTTAATCTCCTCTGCCAGATAAACAAACACGCGCGATTAAAACTGCGCTCTGATAATGTACACGAGGAATACAGGATGTCAAGCTAATCCATGAAAATGGGTTTTTATCTAAATCCACAACTCCCTCTATCTGTCCTCTGCTGTATTAATGTCGACAGGGTTTATCTGTGTAAAAGTCCAACCTGCCATAAACATGTTGAAGATAGTGCGGTGGCATATATCTTCTTGTACTTTTAATTTCTGCCAGCATACCTCAGCTTAGATTTCCCAACGAGCTATGGTCTAAGAAAAATAATGTGAGCAACTCAACAACATACACAGTGCAAAGTTAAGATTTATTTGTACATTTTTACCGCCAGCGATTCCTCTTTGTTGTTGACCCTGACCTCTGACCCGTCTTTAAAAAGGGGTTAAGAGAAAAGTGAGTTCTCTACTGAGTCCAATAAAGCATCTTGTTAACACCATAGACTCTTTCCTTCTTTTTCAAGCCTGCCTTTGGAGCAGAATTTTTATTAAATGCTTGTTATTGTAAGTTATTGTGCTTTCAAGATTTCCTGACTACAGCCAGCCACAATATGCAGCCGTTGGCACTATGGGAATACTGTTGCCTCTGCCAAGAAACTTTTCTGACCAACAAAAAGAGTAAACTTTCTAAAAACCACCTTTCTGAATACCCACAATGTTTTAATCGTAGATAAAATAACAATTTTACAATCATAAAACTGGGGAATGTGATCCTCACTGCTCAAAAACCGTCAACCAGCCGAACCAGAAGCTGCCTCCCTCACATCCCCTGCCTGTCTAAGTTGATGGAGCAGCAAACACAGACATAATTCCGTTGCAACACACTTCTCAGATTTCTACATGTTTCCCACATGTCCTTTGACACTGCTCTTCAGATCCAGAACGCTCCATCACTAAATCACCACTAACCTTGGGGTACAAGCTCAGTTCATGGGATAGTGAAGCAACGCGAGGCCCTGCTGAACTCTCTGATCCTCCACCATCCCATGTATCGGTAAATCAGTCCACTGTTGCTTTCCCAAGGCTGTTCTGACGCTGAAGGTCAGGGACAGGGAGGATGTGACCTGTGAGGTCACAGGCCGGGAGTGAAAGTAGCTCAGGGTCCTGCATCCCACTGAGAGAAATGGAGAGAGCAAGGAAAATGAGTGATGGAGGTCTGATATATAGAAGGAAAACAGGCAGACAGGGGTTGAGTGTTGGATAAAGAAATGAGCTTGTGAGAACGTCACTCTGCTGTAAAACACAGATACACTCACATATGTTGGTGGTCCAAGGGTGCAGCATTAGGACAGACAAACCAAGAAATATCTTGGGACCCTGTTCGAAAAAAGGGGACCTCCAGGTGATGACTATTTGGCATATGTTAACCCCCATATTCCTATGATGCCTACTGTCTTTCAACAATACAAGTTCATCTTTCAATATAATTCATAATTCACAGTAGCTCATAGTTCAAAGTTAGGCCAAACATAATCGCACTACAGAATCTCCAGGTCCCAGCACTGACTACAGCACTTTAACATGACAATACCTACGGAAAACTTTTAAATGTTCCGGTTTCATGAAGGCACCCAATTATTCAGCTAGGGCCATTTAACTGCACCTTTTATATCCTGAGATTGAATCTCTCCACTCCCACAAATGAACCATTGATCAGACAATGACTACCGTCCTGAGGAATCGCCCTCACAGACACAACAGTTCACTGGGAGAAATGAAAAGCATCAAGTAGTTTTACAATAACACAGACAGCCACTTCCAACACAAGGCAAAGAATAAAGATCTGCAAAGTAAAAATAAGTTGAGGTTTTCACACCAAGAACGAACTGTAAAAAGAGAAAGGCTTCCTTAAGGTGTTTAATTTGGGAGTGAATCGTAATTGGGCTTCAGGTTATGCAAACACAGTAGCTGTTAACAGTTTTGGCTAGCAAAAAGAAACCTTAATACAAAGTGGTGTTGTTTTCAGCCATATGTTCCCGGTGCGGCTCTAGGGACGGGAAAGCACTGGCTGATGTTTTGAGTGAATGACTATTTGATGGATTGCCAACATGTTAATTCTTCCAGGACTAATCTGCCATGGCTGTACTTTTTGTCCAGTGCCAGTTCTAATGTTAGCATGCTAACACCGACTAACTAAAATGATGAAGCATCCTTTTGTGCTTAACTGTTTGCATTTTGACAGTAGCATTCAAATTTAAGTGTAAGTGTGAAGACTGCAGCCTCCATATTTAGAGTAATTACCATCACTGTGTGCAATTAAACACAATCTACAGTATTCCAGTATAAGAAGAGCTATTTTGTATAGCTTTATATGTTCAAGCTTTGCTCCATAATTTACGAAAAAGCAGGGGTTGCATTCTTTATAGAGGTGCGGGCTTTAGTGCTCATTATGATCACTATTGTCAGTCTCAGATAAAATAAAAGTGTCGGACGGCTCAGATGTATCTAATAAACTAGTAACAAGATGGTCTTGGTTGTATAAAAGCTGAACGCTAACTCTGACTGAAAATAGAACAAAGACACACATACACACAAACCCCCCATAGCCCATAGCGAGCCACTTCTGGCCTAGGAGGGAGGTGAAAATAGTATTTTCTGCTCATCTGAGGCTTCATTCAAGGTTAGCCAAGTGAGAAAGAGCTTACCACACAATGTGTTATAGCTCCAACTCACAGTTATGTATCTCTCAGAAAGGTGGAATATCGACTCCTTTACCTCTCTTTGTTTTTCTTAAGGTTTTTGATGGCCTGTGGTGGGGGAGATTCCTCGGTGCAGGGTAGGTGCAGGTTATTCAGTGTGGGTAAATGCCGTTAGTGTAGTGTAGTGTAATAATTAAATAAATTTCACTGGGAAGTACACAGCCTCTAGTCGGCCGATTCTGCAACCTCCAGGTTGTTTCAGAAATATATATGTTCCCGTAACTGTTTTTGAAAACAAATACTGAAGTAAAAGTGTTATACGCAGGTAAGTGTTTGCAAAAGCAATTTATAAATCCAACTTGTATAGCTGCAATTCATTTATGAAAGCAATCCACAGTCAAGACGATTGAAAATCAAACTTCAATCGCAGCATATGAAATAAATAAATGAACAGCAAGAGACTGATGCGTTTGTATACAGTCCTGCAAAGCTTTTCTTTTAAAAAAAATAAATAAAAAAATCCGTAAATACTGAAAAGAAATGGGGGGGGAAGAGCATTACTGAAAGGTCACAAACCCTTTGCGATTGATTTAAAGGTACAAAAGCGTGAGAATAATATGATTCTCTGTTTGAACCTGGGAAAATTGATGCCCTGTGTGTATTATGGAATACAGTACAGCAGAGGAGATTAACACTGCGAAATCACACAATTGAGTGGAATCAGTTAGACATTGAAGGGTGAGCTTTTGAACATGCGGTTTGGCAGTAGTTAATTAGAGGTAGATATAGATGCTGGCTGATTATAATGGTCATTTTTAGACAATGGCTATGAGTTATAGAATAAATAAATTACCCTGCAGTTACTCTTTAACCTGGATTATTTAGTAATATACAGTTGATGAGTTTTATTGTTGTTGTTTTAACTTCTTAAAGTCTAATGAAATTGTGATTCAGAGCTTTGCCACCATTAAGTACTCGTTTTTCGTGGTTGAGGAAACTGATCTTTGTAAACCGTGTCAGTTCAGTAGTAGAGCAATATTTCCAAACAGACAGCTCAAATGAGTGATCCCATCAATATCTGTGTTCCCTCATCAGCAGTTTTGTATTACCTTTCCGGGGCAGTGTGTAGCTGAACGTGTCCATGTGTGTGTGTTTGACTTTCTGTACACCAGATGGCCCCTGTAGGGAGCGAGGTGTGTATGTGCCCATCTTCTGTCGTCCCCCAGGACCCATAAAGCATGTAGAACAAACAGGCTAATTAGTTCTCGACACATGTGCACACACACACACACACACACACGCACACACACTTTCTCTTCCATTCATAGTAACCAGTGTCTTAAGTAAATCACACAAAAGTAAGCCGATATATTTCCTGTTGCTTCATGAAAACTACATTTGTAGTCGTTCAGGAGATATTTAGATCTGCGTATATCCATATAGTGGGAGTGACTGGGGCACCAAAACACAGCCTTCAAATAATGAATTATCTGCCACAAAACTCGTTCATTTCACCAATATTTTGTTATCGTACGCTAGTGCTATTCCCCGTTGAGTCTGGAGTCACCTGTTATAATCATCTGGGTGATTATAACAGGTAACATGATTATAACCTGACATACTGACATAACCCCGGATGATGTCCTCTAACCTGGATGATGTCATCTCTGAGCGCCATGCACACCTGCGGCGGTCAGCTTGTTTATCTGTAATTTGCTACTCCTAGTTTTTTTGCAACATGGCTTGATATTTTTCCGATTGTGAGGTTGTGGATGAACCATAGCAGTAGCAAGTTACAGGTAAACAAGCCGACCATCGTGATTGCTCATAGATGACATAATCCAGGTCAGAAGATATCATCCAGGGTCTGTAGTTCAATTTACAGACCCCAGATGAGGATAACATGTAACTCTGGACTCAACAGGCAATAGCACTAGCATACGATAACAAAATTGGTGAAATTAATGAGTTTCGTGGCAGGTAATGCATTATTTAGAGGCTGCGCTTCGGTGCCCCAGTCACTCCTACTATATGGATATATGCATATATTTTATGCCAGAAATAAGGTCCAGGTTGTAAAAAACAGTAGTTCCCCTTTAAATCAGTAATACATGGTGGTGAAACACTATTCGAGTGTGTAATATATTCTAGTATTTAAGCTTATTTTTTGCCCATCCCTGTAAATCTGTGTGTATATGTTTTATGCCAGGAAATCTTACGTTCTGATTTAACGCTCTATACTTCATTAATTACCTAACTAAATGTAAGACAAGGCCAACACATTACTGGAAGAGTCATGCATTTATTACCTACCCCAATACATCACACAAGACACACTAACTTTAAGACCACTAGACGGTTAGAGCTTCTACAAGAGCAGAGGTGCTAATTAAGCTCCATATACAGTAGATTACACAGCATAAATAACAGAGGATAGATAAGGATAGATGAGGCGTTAGACATAATATAATGTTGTATGTGTTCTCTCCCATTGTTGTGACAGATCCATCAGATCTACAAACGACGCACGGGAGCTTTGCTAGCTCAAGCGCACCATGGATTATTCAAACACGTCAGGCCGAGACACCAAGGCCAGGCAGCTGACAAGTTAGAGAAGCTGGCCAGCGTTTGCTTGTTGTTGATTGTACATCACACAAGCTGCGTTTTGTGCCCGCGTCAGTGGCCCATATCATGTCCTCGGCGTCCGCCTGTTTCCATATTTGTGTGGATGGATTAAATTTAATCCCACCCCCGTCAACAAAAGAGACAAGTTGTTGTTTCTAGTTTTCACTTCAGTGCAAGGGGAAGTAAACACAAGGATTTGGACAGTTTTGAATGAGTAAGCTGTTAAAAGAGAGACGAGTGCCAATAAAAGAGAAGATGTGTGTTTACGCTGTGTTTGTGTGTCTGCGTTGAGCTTTTCTTCAGGGGCCCCATTGTTAAGCCACTGTCATGCACCCCCAGTCATTAGATAGAAAGTAGTCTCTGGTGAGATGGTGGCTACCTCTGCCTCTATTTGACTTTTCTGTCATGTATGTAGTATCCATGTGTTTGTGTGTGTGAACCCGCAGGCGAGCGTGTGTGTGTTTTCCACATGGCTTGTAGAGATGAATGTGCGTTTGTCAGTGATGGATTTCCTAAATCTGTGGAGCCCTGGTGTCCTTGAACTTCAAGGTCTGCCATATGCCGCCCCGGACAGAGCCAAGGGATATGCGCGTATGAATGTGTGTGCAGCTCTGGGTGTGTGTTTAGTGGATAGGGTAACACCTTCAGGCAGTAGTCTTGGCCCAGCGCGGTGTCCGCTTGACGCTGTCTGTTTCTCTAAGGTCATCAGGTCACTCAAGGAAGCCTGTAATATTGTAGTGGTCGGATCGATGGGAGGTGTTGATGTCGCCGGTAGACTGAGGTTTTGTATTAAAATGAGAAAGTGACTGTTTATGGGCTGATGTGTTGTGGACTGGCATCGTTAAAATAACTTGGTACATGGACAGATGCTGATTGGGACTTGAATTAATTGAGGAAGTAATGGGATTGTTGAGACTGTGGGGGGGTGGGGTGTACTCTTTTTGTTCACAGCTGATCTGGATGAGCCTAAAGATTAGGACTGGTTGCTGATTTGTCGGCCGCAGGACCGGCCCTCCAGGGGGCCGTGGTGATTGGCGGAGTGGGGGGTGTGCCGGGGGGCGCACCTGAGGAGAAAAGGGAACAGCGTGAGACACGGGGAGGTTCGGTTTTTGGTGCAGGCCAGCAGAGACGACGGGGACGAGCGGGGAGCCCGAAGGAAGCCCTGGACGGAACGGTGCAGCGGGGGAGGGACCGCTGTTTACCTGTTTGGAGGAAAATAGGACCGAGGGCGGACTGCAACCAGCCGGAAGCGTTCGTGGCGAGGCCCGAAAGATCCCTTGACAACGCTCGCTATTGCATGGGTGAAGGGAAGTCGAAACGTCAACCCCCGTGGCGTGTGTGTGAGTGTAGCCCTGTAGAAAAGGGATCATTGCTGATTCTCCGTTTTGTTTGTCCCCGGCAGCCGTCGGCCTCGGGACGCCCTGGAAGAGCATCGCTGGATCGCCTGCTTGTGGAGCGTGGAGACGCTGCGCCATCACGGACAGCCGTGCTGTCGCCCTGCTGTTCGGGACCTCGCCGGTGGTGTCCCGGGGCGAAGTGAGAGACAGTAGGCTGTTGTTTAGGTTCTCTCGGTCGTGGCTCCCGACCGAGAGCGGACATTTATTTTTCTTATCCCGCTGTGCGGCCAGCGGCCGCTATCCCGGCACCTCGTCATGACAATGTTTATATGATAGGTAATTAGTGCCACCGCTTGCTAAATTCCACCCTTGTTTGTAACTGTCTATACTCCCCTCTAGTGGCCAGGGGGTGCCATAAGGGTGTTTCACTGGGTATAGTGTGCTGTGAAAAAAGGGGGTGTCCCACCCCTTGTGTGGGTTTATGAAATTTACGATCGGATGCAGTGATTTATTCCTACGAAGTGTTTGCTGTGAAATGTCCTCTCTTCAATGAGTGTCTGTAGTGGAAAAGTGTGGGTTCATTTCTTGTAGTGCCAGTGTCCGGTGCTACTCCTCTAGCATCCTTAGCCAGGAAGGAAGGGGAGAGTGGGGATACAATGTAAGAGTGGTTTTAGTAACTTACCTGTCGTGTTATTGGTCGAGAGCCGGGGGGGGGGAGGAGGTGGCTGGGCAGGTGGGATTGTGTAACTATATTTTAATGCACTGAAATACTAATAAAGTTGTTATATTTTCTTACCTGACCTCGCCTACTGTCTGTGTGATTTGGGGGATCTAGATCCTGAGTGTTTCGCGACACTGGTTTTTTTTTGGCGTTGTCGGCAGGATCCCCCTATACACACATTCAGTATGTCGAACAATGGTAATGAGAACCCGGCTGACCCAGCCAATGTGCCTCCTAATATTGTGAATAATGTCATGCTACCTTGGTATATGGGGGGGCCATGGCTGCCCATGTTTGAAGGAAAGAAGGGAGAAAAGGTTGAGGAATGGCGGGCTAAAATTGAAATGTTTGTGCGGGCACAAGGTCTCCCAAGTGAACAAAAGACTGATTTTATATTGAGTGCTCTGAGTGGCGAAGCCAAACGTGAAGTTTTATTGCTACCTGATAATGCAAGGGACACGGATGTGAAAATATTGGACTTCCTGACAGTATTATATGAGGGAAGTCAATCTTTAGCCACACTGAGGGCTCAGTTCTATGAGTGTAGGCAGGGGGCAGAAGAGGAAATGGGGGCTTTTATTCTCCGTTTCCGTGAGCTCTATCACAGGTGGCAGGTGAAGGAGCAAATTGACGTCACAGTGGAGGACGAACTGCTACGCACCCAGTTCATCAGAGGACTACAGGAGAGCCATGTGAAGCAAGAGTTGAAAAGGCTACTTCGTCGCACCCGAGAGATCACCTTCCCTGCGATCTGCAAAGAGGCGAAAGCACTTGAAAGAGAGTGCACTAAGGATGAAACGGAGACCTGGGCCTGCCACACTTACACCTCCAGGCCTTCCCAGAACCAGCGGCCACCCCCGCCTACGCATCAGGCAGCACTACAGCAGGCTCCCCCAGCTCCATCTACCCGTCACCTGGAGCCCCCTCCTGGCCAGGACACTCGAGCACTATGGGAATCCTTGCGGGCAGATCTTCAACAAGACCTCAAAAATCAGATGTCGGCATTGGGGAAATCCCTGGCGGAGGAGTTGCGGGCCCAAATAGCTAATCTCTCTGTGGGGCCTGCCGACCCAACCGTACCGACTGTCCAACCAGGGTCAACGTTCCCGCAGAGGCCCCGTCGGTCCACCCCCGAGGTGTCCCGAAGTCAGTTCCAATGGGACCCTCAGGGCCGACCCATTTGCCTGGAATGTGAGCAATCAGGTCACACTCGCCGGTTTTGCCCTAGGCGACGCCGTGGCCCCCAGGATTTTTAGCTTCCTCGGTCGCTGCAGGGCAAGCGGTCGAGGAAGGGACCCAGACCACACCCCCCACCAAGCCCTCATTTATTGGAGAAAGTCCTGAAGTAGATGTTATCATGGGAGGTAAAAGTATTCCATGTGTGTTAGACTCTGGTTCGCAAGTCACACTAATCAAGCATTCTGTGTTTCAAGAGCAATTTGGGGAAGGACTAGTCAAGGGTAAGATCCCCTGGCTCACCCTGAAGGCTGCCAATGGACTCCTGATCCCGTATATTGGGTATGCACTTTTTGACTTTGACATAAACGGGGTCAAGGTATTGGGAAAGGGGGTGGTGGTGGTTGAAGACTCGTGTTTACAACATGACAGTTGTTTGTTGGGGATGAATGTGATTGGGGATTGTTGGACGAGTGTTTTCCAGGATGGGCCCCAAGCAGAGGAAAATTTTAAGTCGGCAATGACACCTATAGCGGCCGCCAAGTGGGGGAAAGCCTTTGCTGTTTGTCGGCGTATCGGCCTTGTTGAGTCCTCCACCGAACTGCAGGGTGTCGCCAAACTGCCACGTCAGGACCCTGTGGTGATCCCACCAGAGACCGAAATGATGGTTTGGACCCAGGTCCCTCAAGCAGTTGGTAGACCAGATTGCTGCATCATGGTAGAGAACCTGCAAAGTGATGACCAAGAGTGGCGTGTGGCAAGGACCCTGAGTTGGGTAAGGGGTGGAAGAGTTCCAGTAAGAGTGTGTAACCCTCACCCTTTCTCTTTAGAGCTCCCACAGCGTCGGGCCCTCGCTGCAGTTTCTCAGGTGGATTCCCGAGATGTGCGAACTGAGGAAGAGTTGGTGTTGACTCCCAGTGGGCCCTCAGCAGTGGAGGTAGAGGTGAGGAGAATAAATGACCCTTCAGCCGCAACAGTTGCACCACCCGAGAGCCATCCAGCCCTGGCACTACAGGGGGAGGGCCTGGACCTGGACGAGCAGCGGAGGTTGGCCGAGCTGCTGCAGAGATGGACTAAAGTCTTTGCGGCAGATGAGGATGATTTCGGCCACACTACTGCAGTCCTTCATCAAATCCCCACTGGGGACGCACCGCCAGTACGCGAGAGGTACAGGCCAGTTCCACCTAACCTATATGCTGAGTTAAGATCCCTGTTGAAAGGTATGTTGGACAATGGTGTAATAAAGGAAAGTGCCAGTCCCTGGGCTGCCCCTGTGGTGCTGGTCCGGAAGAAGGATGGGTCCTGGCGGTTTTGCGTGGATTACCGGAAATTAAATTCCATCACTCACAAAGATGCTTTCCCTTTGCCCAGGATCGAGGAGTCCCTTACCCATCTCAAGGAGTCGGCCTGGTATTCTACCCTGGATCTCGCAAGTGGGTATTGGCAGGTCGAGGTGGATCCGCGAGACCAGGAGAAGACGGCCTTCACAACACCAGTGGGCCTTTTCCAGTTCGAGCGGATGCCCTTCGGCCTGTGCAATGCCCCCGCTACCTTCCAGCGGCTCATGCAGCGTTGCTTGGGGGGCCAGGTGAATGATTTCCTTTTGATATATTTGGATGATGTCATTGTGTATTCCCCCTGTTTCAACAGTCACCTGGGACACCTCGAGGAAGTGTTTGAGAAACTGCACCAGCACGGCCTGAAACTCCAGCCCCAGAAATGCCACCTCTTCCGTAAAGAGGTCAAGTACCTGGGACATGTGGTCAGTAAAAGTGGGGTGGCCACCGACCCTGACAAGACGGCAGCGGTACAGAACTGGCCGGTTCCTGAGACAGTCACCCAAGTCCGCTCCTTCCTTAACTTCGCCGGTTATTACCGCCGTTTCATCCCTGGATTTTCCCGAGTGGCAGCCCCCATCAACGCTCTCCTTCAAGGTACGGCAGGGGTTAAGAAGGCAGCGATTCAGTGGTCCCCCAAGTGTCAGCAGGCGTTTGAAGAACTTAAACAAGTGCTGCTGCAGGCACCGGTTCTGGCTTATGCGGACTTTACCCTACCTTTTTTGCTGTATACAGATGCCAGCTTGGAGGGACTTGGGGCGGTGCTGTCACAGGTACAAGGGGGGAGGGAACGGGTGATTGCTTATGCGAGCCGGAGCCTGAAACCCCCTGAGAGGAATGACCAGAACTACAGTTCATTTAAGTTGGAGCTGTTGGCGCTGTTTTGGGCAATCACTGACAAGTTTAAGCACTACCTGTGGGGGTCGGAGTTCACGGTGTTCACGGATAACAACCCCCTTGTACACCTGGAGACGGCAAAACTGGGGGCGGTAGAGCAGAGGTGGGTTGCTCAATTGGCCAACTTTACCTTCTCAGTCAAGTACCGGCCTGGCACGACGAACCGGAATGCAGACGCATTATCCCGACTTCCTGGAGAGGCAAATGCCCAGGCCGTCCAGCTCGCCCCTCCCAAGGAGGGAGGGCCGGAAGAGGAGGTTCCTCGAGCGGCTCAGGACGATAGTTGGGGATCCTGGCAAGAACGGCAGCAGCAGGACCCCGAGTTGAACCAGGTGAGCCGGTTGAAAAATCGAGGTCTAACAGTGTCCCAAATGCGGAAGCTGGTGTCTCCTCAGGTTCGCAGGTGGGTGCGAGAATGGGATCGACTGGAGCACCGCAAAGGGGTCCTGGGACGTTGCATTCAAGAACCAGATACTGGCCAGCTGGCCTTCCAGTTGATTGTTCCAACCCAACATGCTCAGGATTTGTGGAAAGACTACCACAAGGCTGCTGGACATGCCAATAGTGAAAAGGTCCTTGGCCTTATGCGCCGCCGTTTTTATTGGCAAGGGATGGGAAAGGACATAAGGGTATGGACGGCTGAGTGCCCCGAGTGTGCGGTTGCAAAAGCCGGCCCCGCAGTACGGGCCCCTCTGCAGCCGATTGTATCAAGCTACCCATGGGAGGTGGTGGCCTTGGATTATTTGTCTTTGGGGCGGCCAGCTGACACACACCCGTATATCCTTGTCATGACTGACCTGTTTTCTAGGTTTGCAGTGGCCGTACCTACTAAGGACCAGACTGCTCAGACTACCGCCAACGCCCTGTGGGCTGCCCTCATCCAGCCATTTGGCTGTCCAGAGCGTTTCCTGACGGACCGTGGGGGGGCTTTTGAATCTGAGGTAATGCATCGACTCTGTGAATTGTATGGTTGCACAAAGAGCCGGACCACCCCCTACCACCCGCAGGGCAATGGTGCGTGTGAGCGCTTCAATAGGACGCTACTGTCCCTGTTAAATACACTCTGTGAAGAGGATCAGTTGCGGTGGAGAGACAAGCTTCCAGCCTTGGTGCAAGCGTATAATAACACTGTGCATTGTAGTACTGGCCTGACCCCTTATTTCGTGCTTTTTGGACGCCATGCCCGACTGCCTATTGACCTGTGTGTAGATGTTGTCCCCCCGCAGGATCGACGGACAGTGGCGGGATGGGTGGACAAGCACCATCGGACACTGGTGGATGCCTATAGCCGGGTCCAAACCCACGCAAAACAAAGGCAGAACTGGGATCAGGCTCGGTATGACAAAAAGACACTGGCCGTCCCTTTGCTGCCCGGCGAGAGAGTGTTGATCAGGAATTTCAGACGGAGAGCTCAGGGCAAGTTGGCACCCCATTGGATTCCCTCTCCTTTTGTTGTGATTTCGCCGATACGGCCTGGTCACCCGGTGTATAAAATTCG